>CM066579.1:4778566-5978566 GCA_033816785.1 Picus viridis | reverse complement strand
GTAGGAGGATGTAATTGTATGGTGCTTGCTTAGAAGGATTTTTTTTTTCCTCTTTCAGTTCAAAGAAAAACTGTCATAGAAAAAGGAACAAAAAAAAAATCAATAAATTGAAAACTTTAATAATAGGAGCAAGGAATTAAATTCCTTAGCCACAGTGAATAGTCACAGATTTAGGGCCTGTTATGAATGTATACAATAAGCTAGGAACTATTCAGTAGGTGAAGAGGAAAAAGAGTTGGGTGTATTAGATGACTGAATCATCAGAATCATTCAGATGTGAAGAAAGCAAACTCAGTGGAGGGGTTGGCTCTGAAAGTGAAAAAATGCTAATGTTGTTGTGTAAGGAAGTGTTCAGGCCTCCTCTGAAAAGCTTTGCAAAATTGAGGTTACTGAGTCTAAGAAAATAATGAATTCACAATGTAACTGGTGAATGAAAGCATCCTGAAAGAATCAAAGAGGGGAAACCATAATATAGTAGAAGATATCAAGAGGATGAAAAATAAAGATGAAAGCAGGTATGATTGTTTCCTGTAAATCCACCACAATGATAAATACAGGAAGAGGAGAATTACAGATTTTGAATGCAGTTTTACCAAGAGAATTAATGGTCTGTAAACTACCAGTTAATTTTTTAAGCTGGAAAGGAAAAGATTTCTAACAAGACCACTTTGTGTTTAAAGCTTTTCATTGGAAATGGTGAAATAAGAAACTGCTTTTAAGATAATACATATTTACTTCACAAAATAGGTTACATTGAGTAACACCATGTCAAAAGTTATTGAGCCATAAATTAGTGTTCAATCTAATGATCCTTATATGGACTCAGAAATTATTGCACTTGGAAAAGATCTCTAAGATCATTGAGTCCAACTGTCAACCCAGCACTAATATAGCCATTAAACCATGTCCCAGAGTGCCATGTCCACGCATATTTTCTTTAACACCTTCAGGGATGGTAAATTTACCACCTCCCGGGGCAGCCTCTTCCAATGCCTTACTACACCTTCAGTGAAGAAAGTTTTTCTAATGTCCAGCCTAAGCATCCTCTAGTGTAACTTGAGGCCATTTCCTTTCATCCTATCACTTATTACTAGGGAAAAGAGAGAGACACACACACACCCCCACCCTCCTTGTTCCAACCTCTTTTCAGGGAGTTGTAGAGATCAAGAAGCTCTCCCCTCAGCTTCCTCTTCTCCAGACTGAAAACCACCAATTCCTTCAGCCTTTTCCTAACCAGAGAGAAACATAATACAAGCATCTGAAATGTACTTCATTTCCCCTTTGCAATATTGGTTTTAATGTGGTGCATAGTGATACCATTACTGTAACAGTGCTGAAATCCAGTATCCAAAAGGACAAAATTCCTCTTTTGGCTCTGAAGTAGGTCTTTATGAAAAGTGATGGTAGTTTCAGATCTGGGGATTTTTAAAACCAGATTCAACACACTACTAAAGAGTAGCCACTACTAAGAGGAGACTTGATGGGGTGCTTGGTGCCATGGTTTAGTTGTTTAGGTGGGTTGGATTGGTTGATGGGTTGGACACGACGATCTTGAAGGTCTCTTTCAACCTGGTGTGGTGTATTGTATTGTAAAGCAAATACTGTAGAGAATGGAATGGACTGGACCAGGTTGGAAGAGACCTTCAAGCTCATCATGTCCAACCTATCAACTAATCCAACCCACCTAATCAACTAAACCATGGCACCAAGCACCCTATCAAGTCTCCTCCTGAACACCTCCAATGATGGTGACTCCACCACCTCCCTGGGCAGCCCATTCCAGTGGGCAATCACTCTCTCTGTGTAGAACTTCTTCCTAAAACAAAGTAACAGTGAAAAGAAGAGGCTTAATAAATAGTTTTGCTTCTCCTTGTTTCCTGGAGTGCCAGCCTTTCTGCTGGAGGTGTTCAAGAAAGGATTGGATGTGGCACTTAAAGTCATGGTTTAGTTAGTCATGAGATGTTAGGTATTAGGTAATAGGTTGGACTTGATGATCTCTGAGGTCTTTTCCAACCTGGTTGATTCTATGCTCTCCAGGTCCTGTGCACCACACGCCTGCCCTTCCGAGTGCAGGGTCGTTAGCGCAAACGTTGAGCAGCTACTTTCAGATTTATGTCATTTCTCTGTTTCCCTCTTTTTTCCCCCCCCCCTTTTAATTACAACAGCCACTCGCCCGTAAATTGTGCATACCCTTTGATTGTTAATGGGAGATTTAATTTTCTGGTTGAATATTCTGTTGAATATTCATTCTGACTGAAGATTCGACTCAAAGAAAATAGCAGTTTCTGGAAACGGGTAGCATAGAACCAAAAACTATTGAGAAAACTGTGGAACTGTGCAAGTCTTGTCTGTCTCTTTCTTTTTTTTTTTTTTTTTTCACTATAAAACCAGTAAGTGGATAAACTTTTCCAAGAAAAGGAGTACATGCAATTTTCTGTGAGAAACTTTACATACAAATAAAAGCAAAGCATCTCAGGGGGCCTCTACGAGAAGGCTGGGGAGGGACTTCTCAGGATATCAGGTAGTTGTAGGACTAAGGGGAATGGAATAAAGCTGGAGGTGGGGAGATTCAGGCTGGACGTGAGGAGGAAGCTCTTCCCCATGAGAGTGGTGAAGCCCTGGAATGGGTTGTCCAGGGAGGTGGTTGAGGCCCCATCCCTGGAGGTGTTTAAGCCCAGGCTGGATGAGGCTCTGGCCAGCCTGATCTAGTGTGGGGTGTCCCTGCTCATGGCAGGGGGTTGGAACTAGATGATCCTTGTGGTCCCTCCCAACCCTGACTGATTCTGTGATCTTCTAAGACTTTCCTGAATATAATCATTATTGCTTTGGGAGTAGAGCAGAAAAATCCCCATAGTGTCAAATCCAAAAGATCTGGTTTTACTCTCACAAAGAGAATAATATTTATCTGACAAAATATCCCATGTCTGTCTGTTAGGTAAGGTGAAAGTTTCACAAGTTAGAACCTGCAAGCAGACCTGGAGCCTTTTAGACTTAATGGTGTCCCATCGGAAGATAGTTGGTCCATATGTGCATTTTAGCTTTCAGAAATGTTCATACTGTGAGGAGCAATTATAGAATCAGAATTGTTAGGGTTGGAAGGACCTCAAGGATCATCTAGTTGCAACCCTCCTGCTAGGGGCAGGGACACCTTGCACTAGATGAGGTTGCTCAGAGCCCCTTCCAGCCTGGCTGCAAAAACCTCCAGGGATGAGGCTTCCACCACCTCCCTGGGCAATCTATTCCAGTGTTGCACCACCCTCACGGGGAAGAACTTCCTAACAACCAATTCTGCACTAGGATGGAAAAGGAAGTAAGTTATAATCTAACAATATATATTTTTTTTTAAATCATTAATTCCTTTTCCCCAAGTTCATAGCAAACCTTTATCCCATTGGCTCAAGATTTTTCAATACATCTTTTTTAAACTTGAATTGATTAACCAAATGACCAATGTATGCTAGGATGATTGAACTCTCACTTTTAAGAGAGGAACTATATTAATTTTGAACTTTTGTTACCCCTGGTAGGGGAAGAAGAAAATTTCACTTCCTGTATCCAGTGCTGAACTACTGAAATTGCCCAGTTTGATTCTTCAGATGTCTCTGTGAATTACTAAACTGACACTGTGACCAAGAAGGCAAATTCTATTCTGGAATGCATTAAGAAGGTTATGGCCACCAGGTCAAGTGAGGTTCTCTTCTCCCTTTTCTTTGACCTGGTGAGGCTACATCTGGAGTATTGTGTCCAGTTCTGAGCTTCTCCCCAGTTCATGAGACAGGGAACTACTGGAGAGTCCAAGGGAGGGCCATGAAGATGCTGAGTGTGCTGGAGCATGTCTTATGAGGGGAGACTGAGACACATGGGTCTGTTTAGCCTGGAGAAGAGCAGGTTGAGATGGGATCTTCCCTATGCTGATCAATATCTCAAGGGTGGAGGTCATGAGGATGGGAGTGGGCTCTTTTCAGTGGTTTCCAGTGACAGTGCAAGGGGCAACAGGCGCAGACTAGAAAACAGGAGGTTTCACTTCCGGGAAGATTTCTTTCCTCTGAGGGTGCTGGAGCACTGGACCAGGCTGCCTTGACAGGCTGTGGAGTCTCCTTTTCTGGAGACTTTCAAAACCTGCTTGGTTGTGTTCTTGTGTGACAGGTGCCCCTGTTTTAGCAGGTGGGTTGGACTAGATGATGTCCAGAGGTCCCTTGTAACCCGCACCGCTCTGTGATTCTGTGACATAAAAGCAAAGCTTCTCTTGCTTCTACTGTAATTACTCCAAAGAAAATATCCCTCCCTGTCAAGAAGAGACTGTTACACTTCTCAGAAAAAACATGTTCTGGCCTTGTGTTCAAAGTCTCTTTCTTTCTTTGGAAATGTGTAATATCAGAATGCTAATTATTCTGTGCTCTATAAAATACTGAGGAGTTCATTGAGGTCAACAGGAAATAGTAGAGTTGCTAATATTTATTGGCCCCCTTTTCAGTAAGAGCAGGTTGCTAGGCAAGGTATTGTTAGGGGTAGAACAAATTTAACAATAACATATTATTACATGTGTAAATGGCCTAGAAATACTCCATTTAATAAGTACATCTCGTTAGTTGACACACAATTATGTTAATGCAATAGAATTGGAGAGTAATTTAAATGTAATTATCATTTTAGGGCTTAAAAGATGAATCGGCAGAGAACATGGAACGTGTTCCCAGAGCACGTCTGAAATACCTTTCCACAGTTGAATTTCTTTACCTTTTTTTTTTGTTGTTGTTGCTGTTTTTTTATTTCTGTTCCAAATAAGACAGAAGTAATTTGTAAATCAAAATACAATCACCCCGCTCAGTGCTTCAGTTCCAAGTTTGGACTTGCACAATTAAGATAATCAGGAAATATATCCGTAGCAGAGCTTCAGAGTAATCATGTGTGTGTCATGGCTGCAGGTTTTCTGTTTTACTAATGTAGCCCTAATAAATACCAAATCATTCTGCTGCATTTCTAATTCTATATTGAATTGCTCATCAAGCTTACTTCAGCACCTCTCTCCTGTCTCTGTGTCTGTTCATGTCTTTTAGTTTGAGAGAGATAAGATTAATTTGCTGCTATCATAGAATCAACAAGGTTGGAAAAGACCTCAAAGATCATCAAGTCCAACCGGTCACCCAACACTTCATGACTACTAAACCATGGCACTAAGTGCCACATCCAATCCCCTCTTGAACACCTCCAGGGACAGGGACTCCACCACCCCCTGGGCAGTCCATTCCAATAGCTAACAACTCTCTCTGTGAAGAGAGATCAATATTGTGATAACACAAGTTTGGGAGGGGTGTGGGGGGGGAAGAGTACTAATTGTAAAGTATGGGGGTTTCACTAGATTCATACTGGTTAATGTGGGTATTTAGAAATGGGATTTTTTTGATGCATTTAATGATGGTGAAATATATGTTAAGTTTTTTACATTTGTTGTCATCTTCTGTATTTGAAATTCCTTTTTTCCCTTTCAAAATACCTTAATTATTTTTCAACACATTTTTATCACATATAATGTGGCTAAATTTGAGGTCCTGAAGTCCTTGATCTTGTTACATATTTTTGATGAATGACTGTTTAAATTATAACCTTAGTACTATGAAAGGTGGTTGTAGCCAGGAAGGGGTTGGTCTATTCTCTCTAGCAACCAGCACCACAACAAGAGGACACAGTCTCAAGCTGCACCAGGGAAGTTTAGGCTGGAGGTAAGGAGAAAGTTCTTCCCTGAGAGAGTTGTTAGCCATTGGAATGTGCTGCCCAGGGAGGTGGTGGAGTCCCCATCCCTGGAGGTGTTCAAGAGGGGACTGGACGTGGCACTTGGTGCCATGGTCTAGTCATGAGGTCTGTGGTGACAGGTTGGACTTGGTGATCTTTGAGGTCTCTTCCAACCTTGGTGATACTGTGATATGATTATTCTTTTCTCACAGGAATAGATAATTAATTACAGTCAGTCTTCAAGGATCACTTTTAGGATAGAACTAACCACGTTGGAAGAGACCTTTGAGATCGAGTCCACCCTATCATCCAGCACCATCTAATCAACTAAACCATGGCACCAAGCACCCCATCCAGTCTCCTCCTAAACACCTCCAGGGATGATGACTCCACCACCTCCCTGGGCAGCACATTCCAATGGCCAATATCTCTGTGATAAGCCTAAACTTTCCCTGATGCAGCTTGAAACTGTGTCTTCTTGCTTTGATCTTTTTTGCTAACAGTTTACTAGTGAGTAGTTTCACTGATCGTTGCTGAATGTGTACAATTTCCCCCTCACCTTTGTTTTCCTTGAGGAATTGATTTCTTTTCCTAATTATTCTTGGGAATGCATTCTTTGATATTCAGCTTAATTTTTCCCTTTTATACCCACAGGCCATTGCTCCTCCTTCCTGTGTTCATACATCTTATTAGCTTGAATGTACTTGTGGACTGAAATAACTTTTTTTACTATTATATACTTAAGTCCTTGCCTCTTGTTTATTTATCTGTTTTTAATTCTCCTCACTCAAAAACATTTTTCATTCTGCTTCTCTTCATATTTTCCTGTGTTTTGCTTTGTTCTCCTTGCCAGCTAGTTAAAAAAAACTTTATGGGGGAAAAAAAAAAGATGAACAAAGAAAAGCAAACACAGTTCTATTTATGAAGACACACCCTCTGTCAGAGAGAACCTCAACATTTATTCTTTTTATTGCTGTCTATGGTGATGCACCTGCTCTGCATTAGAAATAAAATCCTCGGCATGCCTTGGGTGCACATATTCTTCTCCCATTTGCTGTCTCTTATCCTTATGTATCCCATTTCCTAATAACCATGAGCCTGAGGTACAAAGAGATGAGGGCTGCCGCCAAATCCACAGTGGCTTTATCCTTTCTCCATGTCTTTTACTGTAAGTGGCTGAACTGCTATAGATTGTGCTGAACTTCTGAATGTTTAGACCCTGAATAGTCCTAGTAGGACCAGGATCTTCTGGGGATGCAGGCACCCAATTTCAAGTCTAAAACAGATGGGAGGTGTGGAGTTGCTCACCTCTGCAAAGAGTTTTATGACATCAGTCTTTATCATGGGAGAAATTCAGTTCTCTTTATTCAAGGAAGTGCAGGCACTTTCACCTTTTTTGTATTGTGCTTTCAGTCTTAGGGGAAAGCCTAATCCAGTCCTTTAGATACCTAATACTGACTTCCACCACACATCACATCTTTAGGTGTCTGTCTCAGATGTCAGTGTAGCTAAAAGCATCTCTAGCTGCCAGAATGACCTAAATTCCTTGCAAAGTAGGTGGCAACAGATAAAGTTCTCAGTAGACCTGTGGTGGTGTTATGGATGTTTTAGCCTGCCTAATGTTGAGTCTTTTCTCAGGTTTCATCACGCATAGAATTGCAGAATACATGGGAGTGGAAAGGACCTCTGGAGGTCATCTTGTCCATCCCCCTGCAGTGAGCAGGGACATCTCTAACTATATCAGGTTACTCAGGACCTCATCAAGCCTGATGTTGAATATCTGCAGGGATAGGGCCTACAGCACATTCCTGGGCAACCTGTTCCAGTGTTCCACCAGCCTCATAGTAAAGAACTTCTTTCTAATGTCCAGTCTAAATCTACCCTCTTTTAGTTTGATCTAGCCAGCTGCAGAAGTCAGCGCAGCTTGCTGATGCTAATAGTCTGCCTCTTATGCATGAGATCTATGAACCCAGTGGAAAATGGTACTCATCTCCTGACTACCCTCCCTGCATTGCCACCTTTTCCTTGGCAGAACAGCTTCAGCAGGACGCAGAGTTCTTACATCCAGGATGCCATCAAATAGCTGTGTGCCACAGAGAGCGCGCTGGGAGAACATCAAAAGCTATCTGCGCCTTAGAATGACCATTGGCTGGTTTTTGGATCAGTGCTTGACCACTAAGCTGCTAAACAAGTCATAAGCTCCAAATCCAATATTTTTTTTTTGTCAAATGAGATTTGAACAAAGTTCATGCTTCTCTGCCTGGTTCAGGATCATAACGGAGCCTTTGGTAAGAAATGTCGTCTCCTCTGTCTTTTGAGGCAATTTTGAGCGTGCGCAGATGAGTAAACAGGATAAGCCAACCTGGTTGCTTTAACCACCTTCAGAATTCTTCTGCTGAAAAGCAGATTTGCTGGAACTCAGCTAGGGGACCACATTTGCTGGTGGATGAGAAGCTCAACATGAGCTCTCAGTGTGAACTTGCAGCCCGGAAAGCCAATCAGATCCTGGGCTGCATCAGGAGAAGTGTGACCAGCAGGGCAAGGGAGGTGCTTCTTCCCCTCTACTCAGCTCTGGTGAGACCCCACCTGGAGTACTGCCTCCAGTTCTGGAGCCCCTATTACAGGAGGGATGTGGACGTGCTGCAGCGTGTCCAGAGAAGGGCCACGAGGATGAGCAGAGGGCTGGAGCACCTCTCCTATGAGGACAGACTGAAGGAGTTGGGGCTGTTCAGTCTGGAGAAGAGAAGGCTCCCAGGTGACCTCATTGTGGCCTTCCAGTATCTGAAGGGGGCCTACAGGAAGGCTGGGGAGGGACTTCTCAGGATGTCAGGTAGTGATAAGACTAGGGGGAACGGGATGAAGCTGGAGGTGGGGAGATTCAGGCTAGATGTGAGGAAGAAGTTCTTCACCATGAGAGTGGTGAAGCCCTGGAATGGGTTATCCAGGGAGATGGTTGAGGCCCCATGCCTGGAGGTGTTTAAGCCCAGGCTGGATGTGGCTCTGGGCAGCCTGATCTAGTGTGGGGTGTCCCTTCCCATGGCAAGGGGGTTGGAACTAGATGATCCTTGTGGTCCCTTCCAACCCTGACTGATTCTATGATTCTATGATTTGCTTTTAGGCAAAAAAAAACCCAAAATCTAGCTAAGGCAGTAACGTGGCTTTCTGAGCATTTTTCCTGGAAACTCCCCAAACATCTCTGCAGCCACAGATTTTTCCTTTACTACACAGCAACACTAAGAAAAGAGCAGTGCAAGGGCCCAGCCAATCATCTTGAGAAACCTGCATTGGCCCCCAGTCTTCAGACAGCTAGGATAGTGAAAGGACACCAAGTTCTTTGTTCTGGAATCCTTCAAATACTAAGCAAAGTCTTCTGAATTCAGAAAAAAACCCCAAATATTTACAATGATGTGAAGCTGAACTGCAACAAATTTATTGCTCCCTACAGGTACCTGAAGGGAGGTTGTAGACAGGCAGAGGCTGGTCTCTTCTCCCGGGCACCCAGCACCATAACAAGAGGACACAGTCTCAGGCTGCACCAGGGCAGGTTTAGGCTGGATGTTAGGAAGAAGTTCTATACAGAGAGAGTGATTGGCCATTGGAATGTGCTGCCTGGGGAGGTGGTGGAGTCACCAGCATTGGAGGTGTTCAGGAGGAGACTTGATGGGGTGCTTGGTGCCATGGTTTAGTTGATTAGGTGGTGTTGGATTGGTTGATAGGTTGGACGTGATGATCTTGGTGGTCTCTTCCAACCTGGTTTATTCTATTCTAAATGTTTCAAAACATCTTGAAACTATGGGCAAAATCCTCAGGCTGCTGCGAAGGCTCCTCTGCTCTGGTTTTTTGTTTGTTTGTTTTAGAAAGTGATTTGCAACAAATCTTGTTTGGCAAATGGAGATTTTGTCTTGTGTGTGACATTCTTGTGCACTATTTGAAGCAGCAGGGATCTCTGGCTGTCAGAATGGTCTATAGGCATAAGTGGTTTTCACTGAGGGCACTGACATTATTCCAGACCATCTGTTGTAGAATAAATTCCATCCAGTATGGTTTTTGGGTTTGTTTTAATTGGTATGGGTGGGGTTGTTTTTTTGCTGTTTTGATTATGCATGACTGAATATTTTATTTAGACAGTGTCCATCACTAAGTATTGGCCAATCAACCCAAGCCACCATTCTCCTTAGGAAAGCCTAGCCTGATTCAGGTTTTTGCACTGGAGTAGATCTAAAAATGAAGTTTAGCAATGAACTTTTACAGCATCAGAATTGTATTCAGAATGTATTGTTATGGAGGAGGTAAGAAGAGGGGAAACTGCAAGACAAGCAATCAAAAACCAATTTAATAATCCCAGTGGCTTAGCACAAGCTCATTCAAATGACAAAGCATCTTTTAAGGGATATAAATTAACATTGTACGTGAAATTTTGAATTCTGTCTGAGGAGCAAACCCTGTCTTGCTTTGCTAAGTGTAGCTTCCTGAAGCATAAAGCTGTCTCCATAAAGTGCCCTTGAAAAGTCACTCAGAAAAATTTCCCACCTCAACAACAGAACGTACAGGAAGAAAAATTGCACAGACAGAAAATAAGGAACTTGATAGAAACTAAGGCTAATGGGGGAAATTAGCTTGGCACAAGGCTAGTTTATAGAGAGTGGCAAGGGGAGGAGGAATGCAATTGGAGTGATATAGCTTGGCAAGTGCTTCTCCCTCTAGGACTCGGAACAAGAGGTATTTGCCTTCAGAAGACAGATTTAAAAAGCCTGCTGACATTCTTTCCTATTTCCTAAAGTATTATCATCCTCCCTTGCACAACAGTTACAGTCTCAGAACCAGAAGAAAACTTGCACATTGAGTGCTTTCAGTTCTCTGGTGGAACTTCTATAAGCAGCTTGTATTTATATAAAGTAATGGATTGGATTTGGTCAACGCTACCTAAAACTCACAGTGACTTCCTATATGCTTTTTTCAGTCTGTCTTAATTGCTTACATTATTTTTCCTACTGAAAGGTTTTCACTAGCATAATGCTGCACATTTTGCAAAGGGCTGGTTAGGGAAGACCCTGAATTACAATAATACAATACAATACAATAAACCAGGTTGGAAGAGACCTTCAAGATCATCGCGTCCAACCTATCAACCAATCCAACCAACCCAAACAAATTAGTGGCCTTGGGGGTGAGTCTGCAGGACTGCTAGGGAATTTTGTAGTTACAGGCTTTTCTCTCAGATCCTTGATGGCCAGCATACACACACAGCCCTCAGTGTGTATGTGGCTCTAAACTGCCTCAGCTGAATCTCCTCTTTTCCTCAAGTCCTTGCTGAGAGCCCTGGGAGAAGCAACAGAGAGAGTGGATGTGAAGATTGAGGGTTATCGTTAGTATCCGGACATACTGCTGGACAATCAGAAGGTCATAAAAGACAGGGCAAGGAGCAAGGCTATAGTGGCAGTAGTGGTTTGAGGTTAGTGATTTAGATGACCTACCCATCACTACAGTTGGTCAGATTTAATATCTGCGTATCAATCTTTTGGCTCCAGGTCAGGGAAGTCATATTGAAAAGCCAGGATTTCATCAGGGCAGCAGTTTGTCACAGAAAAACACCCTGGGATGCAAGTGTCAGTGCAGCAGTGGGCTCAAGGACGTATCAATTCATCTTCTGTGTGTTCCAACACGGGGAGGCTTTGGCTACCCTTTGTCAAACCTACAGAGTAAACCCAAGTTGATTTTTATGGATTAGGAGACTGTTTCTGAAATACTTGGCTGAGGGCTTATCAAAGGTCCATTGATACTGAAATGTGCAGAGACACATGACCTTATTTCAATTAAGATTATTAAAAATTTACATTTTTTTCTTTATGCAAAATGTATATGAGAGAGAGAGGGGAAAAAAACAACCACCAGGTAACCTTCCCTTTTTGATCCTGAGTCCTATATCTGCCAGGAAGAACTCAAATGAAAACTGGTTTCATTGTGTTTCATTCCAAACTGTTAATCCTTTTTTTTTTGTTGTTGTTGTTTTCACTGTGAGATTTTCTTCATCAGTGAAAGGAAAGGGGGAAAAAAACAAAACAAAAAGGAAGGAAAATTAAATATCTCTTCTCTTCAGAAGAGGAGTAAGAAAACAGGCTTTCTTCCATTGCCTTTTCAGATGTTAATTTTATCCCAGCACATTCAGGAACAGGGAGAGACCCCAGTTTACAATACAATGAACCAGGTTAGGAGACACCTTCAAGATCATCGCGTCCAACCTATCAACCAATCCAACCCACCTAAACGACTAGATCATGGCACCAAGCACCCCATCAAGTCTCCTCCTGAACATCTCTAATGAAGGTGACTCCACCACCTCCCCAGGCAGCCCATTCCAATGGGCAATCACTCTCTCTGTATAGAACTTCTTCCTAACATCCAGTCTAAACCTCCCCTGGCGCAGCCTGAGACTGTGTCCTCTTGTTCTGGTGCTGGCTGCCTGGGAGAAGAGACCAAGCTCTGCCTGTCTCCAACCTCCTTTCAGGTAGTTGTAGAGAGCAACAAGGTCACCCCTGAGCCTCCTCTTGTCCAGGCTAAGCAACCCCAGCTCCCTCAGCCTCTCCTCATAGGGCTTGTGTTCCAAACCCCTCCCCAGCTTTGTTGCCCTTCTCTGGACACCTTCCAGCAAGTCAACATCTTTCCTAAACTGAGTGGCCCAGAACTGGACACAGGACTTGAGGGGTGGCCTAACCAGTGCTGAGTACAGGGGCAGAATAACCTCCCTGCTCCTGCTGGCCACACTGTTCCTGAGACAAGCCAGGATGCCATTGGCCCTCTTGGGTTTATGCGTAATCCTGACACCTCAGGAACCACAGACTCGTACCTGCCAATCTCTGCCTTTGTTGCCATCCTTGCTATGCTGAAGTCTATATACTGAGGATATTTATTTGTTTATGCATAGCATACTCAATGGAAATGGGCTGAAGACCTGCAAGGAGAAAGTCGAGGACCTTACATCCCCAGCATGAGAATTACAATTATCCTCATTCTTGCAGTTCTGCAGGCTGTTAGAGCGCTCTGTCTCTAGAGAAATGAAATCTGAAACCTATGCATAAAATCCTTTTTCCAAAGGAGCTATTTCAAATCCAGAAGCTTCAATTTGCAAAGGAAAGCACCACAAAATGATCTAATTGTCATGCAACAGATTTCATCGTATCTCAGTTCTTTCATCAGTTTGGGAGTTCTCTGTGTGTGTGTGTTGTAACAGTACCATTTGCAACCTCTTCTTCCCTTTTCTCCTTGAAGAGCAATACTCATCCACAGTTTGACCTTTTGCCAGAGCTTTGTAGTCTGTGTGCCCTCTTCTCTCCCTCCTCCTTCCTCCAGAGTAATAGCTCTCTGGGAAACTTATGGCTTCCTTCCCAGGCTATCAGGGACCCTCACTCCTTACTAAGACATGTGCAAGGTACTGCAGGCATGTGAACTGGAATGTGCTTCACCCCATTGACAGTTTGTTTGGCATGTGGGAATCATCATTTATTTCATTCAATGTTCTGCCTCTGGCAGTGACTTATAACACACAGTGCCAAAAAGGAGATCATACACAAGGCACCTGAACAATTGTGTGTTATTCTGGATGAATAGACTCTTTAAATGTGAATGTGAATATTGTTTTCAATTATATTGACTCATGCATCTATGACTGCAGCATGCCTTTGAGTCCCTTGGCTGGGGTTCTTTTGTCTGAAATAGAAAAGATGAAGAGCTGGCCCTGTGTGGGGATGCAGGGTGTTCTGGAGGCAGAATGAGATTCAAAGATGTCCCATGATACAAGGAGTGAGGAGTGGAGCATCCTTGTGAGTCCTTCATGATCACAGCAATGGTATGAAAAGCACTTTGGGCCAGTTAGGTCGGGAACAGCACCGGTGCCTAGTATCATGTTGTAATTCATGTTGAGATTAAAGAAAGGAAGCATCCAGATCCTTCTTTCTTTGGGATAGGTTTAAAAAACACAGGGCTTTATCTGCAATAAAACATGCCTGTGCAATGTGTAATATCTGTGCTGTTAGTGTCTCTGTATTTGAAAACACTTCATGATCTCATACAGCTGCACTTAAAAAGATACCCAAAGTCAGACTAATAATTCATGAGCACTGCACCCAGTAATCACATATGGATTTTTCTGATTGCAAATTGAAGGTTGTTTGATGTTTACACACAAGTCAGATTTTGATTTTGGCTCTTTTTTTTTTTTTTTTTTTAGCTGTTATTTAATCTTGTCATTTGGGGTCTTTTGGAGACAACGTGGCTGCATGCTTTCAAATGTCAGAGCCAGAGGTATTTGTTTTTCAGCTGGAGGGTGGTTGTTGTTGTTTGGGTGTTTGTTTTTTTTTCCAAGGGTGGGGAGAGATGAGCAGAGGGGTTGACTAATTAAAAGTGATTTGTTTTCATGATCTGGATGAAATGTTTTTGCCAGATGCCTAAGATACCTTGGAGATTCAGGCAGAATTTTGTCGCATCATCCAGGAAATCCTTATCAAAACACAGCTTGGATCTCTGGCGGCACTGGGTGTATGGTTTGATAAGTGAGTCCTATTTTCTTGTCCTCACACCAGTCCTTTGTAGCAAAGGACATTTATTAAGGAAACAGATGGGGAAACATCAGTTATCTTTTGTGCCTTCTGTTTTCTGTAAAGGCCAGCAAGACAAGGCAAGCTCAACCAAAATAATTGAAGGCTTCGTGGAATAAGTCAGGCAAGTCAGGGGAGAATAGATTCACTACAGCTCTGGTAGCAGTATAGTTCCAGATAAAACAGAGGGTTTTTTTTTCACAGAGGTTAGTAAAACAGTTCAAGTTTTGAAAATTCAGAGACCTTATTTTCCAGAGGAATTTTGATCAGTGAAATTGCTTTATACAGATGTGAGCTGTTGTGCTATTTATCTGTGTAACTGGTTGGTATAAACTGATTCTCAGCAGAGGTTGTTTAAAAATTGAGGGCCTCAAAAGTGGTGAACCACCACCTGCAGTTTGCATGGGCTTGCATGGAAATGGTCAGTGATTAGAAACATCCTAAGAGAGTTTTCTTTAAGTAGAATCATAAAAAGGAACAGTTTTGGTCTAATAAATAGTATTAATTCGGGTCTAATGTGTTTCTTTTTCTCTTAGTTTCCTCCTAACTAGATGATACAGGGAGGAAATTCCCCTATGGGGCTGTTCAATCTGGAGAAGAGAAGGCTCTGAGGTGACCTCATTGTGGCCTTTCAGTATCTGAAGGGGGCCTACAGGAAGGCTGGGGAGGGACTTCTCAGGATCTCAGGTAGTGATAGGACTAGGGGGAATAGAATGAAGCTGGAGGTGGGGAGATTCAGACTGGACGTGAGGAGGAAGTTCTTCCCCATGAGAGTGGGGAAGTCCTGGAATGGGTTATCCAGGGAGGTGGTTGAGCCCCTGTTCCTGGAGGTGTTTAAGCCCAGGCTGGATGAGGCTCTGGGCAGCCTGATCTAGTGTGGGGTGTCCCTGCCCATGGCAGGGGGCTGGAACTAGATGATCCTTGTGGTCCCTTCCAACCCTGACTGATTCTATGATTCTATCCAACCTTTTTGCCACTGTCACTGGCATAAATATAAAGAACTCATTTTCTGTGGCCTACAGCAAATAGGTTGCTCACTTAGGTATGAAAAGCTTCAAGGTGAGATAGGTATGTAGGAAAGGTTTCTTCTCCCTAGAATCGGGTGATGGAAAGAGAGGAAATGGCCTGAAATCATGTCAGGGGAGGTTTAAGTTGGATACTAGGAAATATTTCGTTCCTGAAAGAGTGGCCAGGCATTGGAATAAGTTGTCCAGGGGTATGGTGGTCTCTGAAGGTGTTAAAAAATGTGGGGATGTGGCACTTTGGGACATAGTTTAGTGGGCATGGTGGTATTGGGTTGATGGATGGACTTGATGGTCTTAGAGGTCTTTTCCAACTGAAGCAATTCTATAATTCTATGAAAACTTACAAGACTAGATAGCCACAAAGTCTCGTGTATCTTGCCCACCACTTGTTCTTTCAGGTACCTCTGGTATTTTCAAAGCAGAATTTTTTCTGTCTTGTGTGAGGGCTGCATCATTGCCCAAAGCTGCTCCTAATGCCAACTTATCTTTCCCTTTTAACAACAGCTTTTTTAACTGGTCACCATTCAGTGACTGGCAGGTGGCTGATGAAGCACTCACTGGACTTTTCCATCTGCTGTTCCATTCTTTCTATCCAGGCTTCATAAGGCATGCATTTCTCCTCAATCATTGCCCTTCAAGCTTGCAAGACTTTCTCTGTCTTCTGTTCCAGCTTGCATGATGTTGCACTCATCTACTGGGTCTGAAGGATACTTTTCCACTGGAAAATGCACTCAGTGATTTGTTTCTATTGTAGTGATGGCTCTGAGTGGGGGTCTGTCCTATAGCAATTACTAAGTATGTCACCTCTTGGTCCCATGGCAGCTAGTGTTCATCCCATTAAAGGACTAATTAAAACAAGAAAATGTTTATGTTTTGGATGGCTTTACAGCAGCAGAAAGACCACCACCTTATTATATAAGTGCCTCACAGTCTTCAGTTTTTTCAATGCATATTATCACAGCAAGGTAATAATACAGGTAACAGATGTTTATTAGGAACAGGTAGATGGCTTTGTTCTTGATAATGAAAGGAAAGTGCCACCTCACAGTAGTCTTTAGTGTGAACAAAGGTTGTATTTCACTGGCTAAGACTCTCAGGAAGATTGAGGACGTCAGCTGATCTCCGCACTGAAGCATTCAACTCTTATTTGGGTGAATTTTGGTGCCTGTCCTTCTTGTGCTTCAGGTCCTTATTTGCAAAATTAAGACAGTGGTGTTTCATGTCCATTTGCAAGAGTCTTTGGGTAAAACACACAGCAACACACTTCCAACACTGTTTGTTCGCTTATATGTGTGCTTGTTTAGGTTTACTAGTGGGCACAGAAGTGACCTGTTGCAAAGAACAGATAAATCCAAACAGAGCCCAGGGTTTCTTGTGGTCTCATTTTACCCACAAATATTGGACTTGTGCCTCAGCTTTGCCTACTCTCTTGCCTCCACTGTACCTTCACATGTGAGTGGAGCCTTTTACAGTGTTTTTTCAAGATTTTGGGAGCTAGTGTTGTTCAACATCAAGATTACGTAACACAGGCCATGAGATTAAAGTGGAAACAAATGGATGGGGATTTGTAAATAAGGAAGTGATTTCATTTCATAGTCTCCTAATTCCTGCTCTTTCCCATTAGCCACTAGACAGCAGCTTTTTACAGGACCTAAGAAATTACTGTCCTACAATGTAACTGAAATGTTAAGGGGGGATAATTGTGTGCCTAAAATGATGGTATTTGAAAGTCATTATATAATATCTTTAGACAGTGTGAGTTCAGATCATATTGGTGCTGTTCCTGACCCAGTGTAAGCACTTTCAAAAGTCTGAAGGCATAGTGTCCTGTGACTTAACCATGAACATCCATATTCCTGTACACTTTCAGTGGGTATGATTTTAATATGACTTGTGATTCTGTAGTAATTTACCAGCAATTGAAATAGGAACAAAAACAAAACCAAAACCCCAAGCCTGTAAGCTGCTTCAAATGGAAGATAGAAAAAGCTGTTGCAGATAAGAACAAAAGGATCACCTGAGTACAGAAACTTGCCTCAAGAGGCAGCTGGTAGCAGCTGACTTGTGAGCAATGAAGGACCTTGTGCAATGTGGCCATTCCTTCAGTTTGCCCTCTCAGCTTTCAGCAGCTGGTAATTATGAGATGTAAAACCAAAGGCTGTGGCCAGATCATTGTTTTAAACTGCTCTCAATGGGCTAATTTTCTGTAAGATTCTCTGGTGGTTTTTTTTCTGTCTAAACCACCAGGGTCTGTGGCAGTGTTTTTCCCAGTTTCATTGTTCACCCTGTGAAAATATTTGTTGTTGTTGTTTTCAGTTTTCCTCACATCATTGCACCTGGCTGCCTCTGTTACTGGCACCAGGAGAAATAATAGAACTGGTTCCCTACTGATTTACTTTATATCAACTTTGATTTTAAGGACTTTTTCATGTTCCCCTACAGCTCTCTCTTTACTGACTTCAGGAGTCCTAATTGGTTTAGTTTGTCCTCAGTAGAAATCCTCCATCCTTCTGATCATCCCTCTTGTATTTCTTCATTCTTCTGCTGTTTTACTGTCTGCTCCTGCAGGTGTGGTGCTTTCTCCAGTAGTGCAATTCTCTCTTTCATTGCCCATCCCTTCCTAATGATTTCTAAAATGTAGAGTAGTTTGATCATCAAGCTGACACTTGATGCAAAATCTAGGGAATGATTTTATTTCCTGAGTACCAATGGTTAATTTGGAGCCACTCACTCTGTATGTTAAGTATTATTTCCCAGGGGGAGACATTATTTTGCAACTACTAGGTATCTGCCATTTCGATGCCTAGTCATTCAAAGCTGCGATAGCCTTTGCAATGAGTTGCTGTCAGTTTCAGTGTTGTCCATCTTGCAAATCTGGATAGTCAGAAAACTTCAGGACTTCCACATAACCTCTTCTTACAGTGTGAATTCTTCAAGTGTTCAGTGTTGCTGAGGCGTTATGAAAGAACAGGTGTCCTAGGGAGCTTTGGTCACTGATTCTGAACATCCTTCAGCAAAAGTGCTGCTGATTCTCCCACAACAAACTATATTCATCAAAAGATTTTCCCAATCCGGCCTAATTTAGTCTGTAATACAGGAAGAGAAGGAATTGGTTGAGTAGCATTTGGCCAGAGTTATGTTCCCTTACACTGACTGTTTATAGATTGCTAGCTGGTCTCACCTCTGGTTCCTGATCTCCTTTTACAAGGGTGGAAGAGAAAGTCCAGTGTACAGAATAGAATTAACCAGGTTGGAAAAGACCTTTGAGATCATGGAGTCCAACCTGTCGCCCAACACCACCTAATCAACTAAACCATGGCACCAAGCACCCCATCCAGTCTCCTTCTAAACACCTTCAGTGATGGTGACTCCACCACCTCCCTGGGCAGCACATTCCAGTGGCCAATCTCTCTTTCTGTGAAGAACATCTTTCTAACATCCAGCCTAAACCTCCCCATGTGCAGCTTGAGACTGTGTCCTCTTGCTCTGGTGCGGGCTGCCCTGGAGAAGAGACCAATCCCCACCTGGCTACAACCACCCTTCAAATAGTTGTATAACAATGCTGAAAACTAATCTTTAAAGACTTACAGATTAAACTGATACACAAAATAAAATATTCAGAAACATTTAAATAAGATAGGAACTAATAGTTAGAGAAAGTCAATGAAATGCAGAGTTCCAAGTGACTTCATCTTGAAATCAGGATTTAAACTTTGTGGTAACACACCTAGGCAGTGTTAAAAAAAAGTTGTCTCACTCCCATAGGAATTCTGTAGCAATTTCTGGGACAGCAAACAGCCTGACACTTTATTCATGGACTATCAGCCGTATCAATTAGTTTAGTAATAATTAGAACTCCTTTAGATTAAACGAATAGATCAGATTCAGTTTCTCCCACCTGGGTACCTGCACTTAGCTGAATCAGATCTCCCTCTGGAGGCCTTCAGGCATAAGTTCTTTCATTGTGTCTATGAGAAATTTGGTGGAGGTCTAGTACCTAAAACAGAAGTTAGTCTCAGGCAGTTCAGACCTTGCTTCTGCTTTTTAAATAGAAGTCATGGCTAGGATGGAGCAGTGTTTTCTTTCCTTGTGAATGTAGAAACACTACATGAAGAAGGCTTTTTTGCTTAGCTGTAAGGGGTTTATGTGAAACCTACTTCTGGGCAGGAAGTGAAGAAAGAAACTGATCAGAGTAGCATTCACCACAGAGGGATGGTAGTTATACCTAAGGAAGGAGGGCTGTGCAGAAAGCAGTTCTTACCTGAGCTTCTCACAAAGTCCGAGCATGAACATCACTTCAAAAATGTCATAGACACTGGCAGCTGTTGGCAGCTCCTGTCAGAAATCTGCTGGCACTTTGGTCAGCTGCCCACAATACAAAGCTGTCTGTATTCTGAAGTTTTACCTTTTGGCATGATTTTCTTTGGGTAGTGAGAGAAATTAAGGGAAAATTCAATGACTCCTGGTTTTAATACATATTTTCCCAGGTGTGCACAGGCTTTATCTCTTTCTTCTCACCAGTGGGGACTAGCTTGTCAATAGCAGAGAATTTTGAGCAGATATTGATCCTTCCTTTCCTTGGCTTTAGTAACAGAGCAGCAGTGAAAGGGGTTGACTCTACTTATTTTTGTACTGTTCAGAAAGAAGGCAGTTCTCATTAATGTGAGTTCCTTTTCCACCTAACTATGCTGTTTTCCAGGGAGGTCATTTGATTGCATCTTCATGATAAATGGAGTTCCAGTCAGTATGTCACTGGGCTAGAGAGAAACCACAGGGTAAACCATTGCCCCAGTCAAAACAGTGCAGTGGAACACAAAGCAGGAAGCAGCACATGCAGCTTTCATTGCATGGAGGTGTGCTCTTGCTTTAGCAGAGAAGCAGCACAACACAGTATTATCAGATTATCTTTCCTCAAGTTAAAAATACTCTCTTTGGAGAGGTCACCTGTACCACTCACAAATGCACAGGCATTTGGTTTTATGTAAATGTTATTTTTGTTCCCTATTGTTTCATTAATAATAGGAGTCTGCTTTGAAAAAGACATTGTAGTTAGCCTCAAATAATTGTATTAAAAGCTACTCTCTAGCAAGGGTTAGAAAGTCAGTAGACATGCATCACTTAAAACACTGACTAATATGATTATAGGAAAAAAAGTTCCATTGCCTGATTTTTTTTCACAGTCTTGTGTAAGATAGCCTGCATTATGGAATTAAATAGAACACTGTCAGCTGCCTCCTCCTAGTCTGAGCCACACTAAACTGGTCAAAACCAATTATAAATGCCTCTTTTTGGACAAGTCATGATTGGCTAGGTGGCTGGGGGTTGTACCATTTGAGGAGGTCACTTGCTAACAATCTGAAGCATTTAAAATGTGTAGGTTTAAGCAACTAACCTAAAACTGTCAGTTCTTTTGTATACATGCATTTTTTTTTTCCCCTGCTAAACACTGTAGAAGAGTCTGGCTCAGGCAATTTAATTTCCCTTTCACAGTCCCTTGCAAGACTTGTGATTATTTCTTACAACAAAATATTCAGTGCAACAAATTAGTAGATTCTGCTATGTTGGTTGGGCTGCATTCCAGCTCCTGCCTTAGTGATGCTGGCTGCCTTCAGCACTTCCAGCACAATAATTATTGCTGAGTTTTCTAGACCTCATCAAACAAGCAAGGTGATCACCCCTTTGGAACAGCTGGGGATATGAGGTATGGAAAAGTGGAAAGAAATTGCTGCAACTCTGTAGTATCGTGCCAGCAAGTGCCACTTGGCTGATGGCAGATATTGGCAGGGGTAGGGCTCTGCTGGAGGAGGGCTTGCAGCAGTTCTAGATTATAGCTTTTGCTGCTTCCAGGGAAGCTTGCTGTGGGCACTGAATTGAAGAAAGCAAATTGGAAAGGGGCGAAATCGAATATTTGAAGGCAAATGTAGAAGAGGAGGTTTTTGGGTTTACTATATGTGATTGGCTCTTTCATGTAGCAAAAGCTTCCACAAACACCATGAAGTCCTCTATGCAGCTCTGTTAGGCAGCCCTTTCCAACCACCATCACACAGTTAAAGTACCAACTGGTATAGCAAACTGGTGTTATGCTTCTTCCAATACAGAGAAGTATACTACCATTTATCAGTGGTTTACCATATGAAGTACAGCAGCAAGGTAAAAAGAATCCTATCTTAGGTACTAAACAATTTTGTCATCTTCACAATAACCTGCTGAGAGAGTTCTCTTGTGCTTGAGTGCATGTTTTGGATAAACAAATGGGCTGATTCCAGGGTACTCAACGCTGACCTTTATACAAAATAAACACCCAGCAAAATTCAGAGTTTAGCTTCAAATTAGCTGATGTAAATTATCGCTGTGTAAATCAGAGAAACCTTATTGACTGCAGTAAACATTTATGCAAATAAGCAGGCCCATTATATGCCTATTAATATCTTTGTTTCCTTCACTGCTTCTCCCTTTTGTTGGAATGCTTTGATTTCGATCCAGCCACGTTTTATTTGCTGTGCGGTCCACTCCGACATGGAATATTTTGACACCACGCTCATCACTGGGATACAGTGGACCTGTTAGCATTGTGGATATAGCAAGCATTGACCATTGTGTTTAGTCTTGTCAGAGCTTTGTAGCCATCCTTTTCCTTATCCCTCACATTTTTAACTTCTCAATCTTAACAGACAAAGCTCTCCTCTTAGTGATCCACTGTCTCTTAAGACAGAACTTTATTGCAGTACTCATTTTTTTCACTATTTATTGCCTTGCAGGTTGATAGAGCTTGGCTGAAAACAGATAATACTTCAGAAACAATATTACTTAAGGAGATATTTGTATGCAGCCTTGAATTGGTGTGCTAAAATGAGGTCAGTGTGGAGTATTAGTATATTAGTCATCACAGACTAGCTTTTTATCCATTACATTTGTCATCAGGGCTGGGGAAAGAGAGTGGCCAGTCTGCATTTAATTTTATTATAGCTTTAATGGTGGAAGAGACAACAGAATGGGAATGTAATCTGTACTTCTTATGTCTATCATAGACCCTGTGCTTTTCCAGGGGCAGGTGCTGGATTTTGTGTTTGTTCAAACCACAAAGCTTAGTGTCCCACTCATTTAAACATGCTATTTCATAAAACCAGCAACAAACCAACCAACCAAACACACCCACAACAGCAACAACAAACCCCAGCCAACCAAAATCCCACGCACTTCATGTTTACTTCAAAATGCTTCATGGGATCTTTTTAAAGGCAATGTCTGACTGATGCACTCCAGCAGTCCATAGGGCTTGTAATGGAGACACCTACTCCAACTGCTCAGTGACATGAAATTTTCCTGTGATGACTGGAGAGAGGAGGCTCAGTGCAGACCTTCTTCCTGTCTACAACTACCTGAAGGGTGGTTGTAGCCAGGAGGGGGTTGGTCTCTTACCCCAGGCAACCAGCAGCAGAACAAGGGGACACAGTCACAAGCTGTGCCAGGGGAAGTTTGGGCTGGAGGTGAGGAGAAAGTTCTTCTCAGAGAGAGTTGTTAGCCATTGGAATGTGCTGCCCAGGGACGTGGTGGAGTCCCCATCGCTGGAGGTGTTCAAGAGGGATTGAACTTGGTGCCATGGTTTAGTCATGGGGTCTGTGGTGACAGGTTGGACTTGATCTCTGAGGTCTCTTCCAACCTTGGTGATTCTGCAACTGACAGCACAGTGTGTTTCCTATGCTGTCTTTTTTTCTCCTCATTTTTTTTTTTTTTCTTATAATCATGTTCCAATGCAGATTGTATATGAAGAGTGAAATACTGAAAATTACTGCAAATTGCCTGACTCTAATCAACAATTTTTGACTTGAATCAACAATCTTGGACCAGCCTCTAAGAATACTCCATTTTCTTTACAAAAATTAAGGTTTAACCCTTAAGATAGAAATTTCTGCTCGTGGAGCTGGGTTGTAGATGACAATCAGTGTAACTTTGCTGCGGTGGAACTTAAAGGTGCTGGACCTGGATCACTGGAAAGTGAGATCTGAGACTTTTTACTTGTCTTTGGGACTGTGGTGCAGAGAGCAGGTGACAAGTCTGACTCTTAAAGGTGGTTGCAGAAAAGATGCATTGCTGCCTTCAGCACTGGTTGGAGTTCCCCGAAGGCTAATGGCTTTATATTCAGGTTATAGGCAAAGTTTAACAGCTATAAACTTACTCTAACTGATGTCAATTATCTCTCTCTCATAAAGTGACCTGTATAGTTTAAATGTCAATTTTCAGGTTATGCCAAGGCATGAAAGTGTAGTAGGTGCTTCATGTATTCTGTATCAGGATAATGGCTATTTCATCAGGAGCATCTTCAGAGAGAGATTTGTGTAAGGTCAGACAAAGTCAGCATTCTGCTTATCCAGGTTTATTTTTGGAATGAGGAGCCCTCTGTGCATTGCAGTTCAGGCATGGATTAGTTGTCACTCATTTTGTGGCAAGTCTTATCCATCTGAATACAGGTGAAAGCACCAGAGTGAGTCTAGGCTGGCTATTTTCCCTTGACATAGCCCTCTGATACTGAATCCCCAGTTCTTGTTTTTGCAAAACTCAGTCCTGATGAGACAGTGAATGATCCCTGCCAACAGTACTCAATTATCACAGTATCACAGAATCACCCAGGTTGGAAGAGACCTCAAAGATCATCGAGTCCAACCTGTCACCACAGACCCCATGACTAGACCATGGCACCAAGTGCCATGTCTGATCCCCTCTTGAACACCTTCAGGGACAGTGACTCCATCACCTCCCCTGGCAGCCCATTCCAATGGAGAATTACTCTCGGTGAAGAGCTTTCACCTCACCTCGAGCGCAAACTTCCCCTGGCGCAGCTTGAGACTGTGTCCCCTCATTCTGGTGCTGGTTGCTAGAGAGAAGAGACCAACCCCTCCTGGCTACAACCTCCCTTCAGGCAGTTGTAGAGAGTAATAAGGTCTCCCCTGAGCATCCTCTTCTCCAGGCTAAACAACCCCAGCTCCCTCAGCCTCTCCTCACGGGGCTGTGCTCAAGGCCTCTCCCCGGCCTTGTTGCCCTTCTCTGGACACGTTCAAGTGTCTTGATGTCCTTCTTAAACTGAGGGGCCCAGAACTGGACACAAGGGCACATTATTTGGCTAATGAGGCTTGTTACAAGTGTTCCTTTCCTGCTGAGCAGCAGAGACTGATTAGTGTTGCTAGAAGATAGTTTGTTTATTTTTGTAAAAAGATATTAGACTCCATTCTGCTTTTGGCTGAAGAAACATGCACAGAAGGTAGTTTCAGTACCTCAGGTTAAGATAGACTGGATACATCTTGTCAACTCCATAACCACAGCATCACATCTTTGCTGAGTTTACAAACACAATGCACTGTCATTTGCATCGCTGTGTAGAACATAGCTGGGCCTTTGTGAGTGAAAGTGAGAGCTGTTTTATTGTCCAATCTTTCCATAAAGACACAGGCAATTTGAAGGTATTAGATAAGGCTAATCTTTCTGAATGCTTCCTGAATGCTTGATTTCTTTTATTATTTTTTTTTGCCTTCAAGCTTTGCACAGTTTGAATTTTCCTGCAGTAGTTGTAAAATATTGCAGAAGTTCTATTTTTAGAATAAACGTAACCAGGTTGGAAAAGACCTTTGAGATCATAGAGTCCAACCTGTCACCCAACACCAACAAATCAACTAAACCATGGCACCAAGCACCCCATCCAGTCTCTTCCTAAACACCTCCAGTGATGGTGGGTCCACCCCCTCCCTGGGCAGCCCATTCCAATGGGCAATCAGTCTTTCTATGAAGAACTTTTATGTCAGAACTGGCTCAAGGCTTCTCAGTAGTGCTAGTAAAATTGCTTTTTGCCACCTTAAAGATGAGGTGTGGGATCCAGGGCTTCAATGCTCTTGCTAGAAGAAGAATGCAAAGGAGAGAGAACACGGGTAGGGCAGAGAGGTGGAAGGGAGCCTCTGACAGTCTTGATTTGATCTTCCTGAGGCAGAATGGGAGAAGATGGAATTGAGCGTGTTGGCAGTGTTAAAATTCATTCCCACCAGTGGTCACTAACCCATCTATTGTGATCATTACCTTGGTGTTATTTCAGGTTATAACAAAGGACACTTTGATCCTGTACAGTAAAACAAACAAACATAAGCACCAGAACAAGGGGACACAGTCTCAAGCTGCACCAGGGAAAGTTTAGGCTCGAGGTGAGGAGAAAGTTCTTCACCGAGAGAGTCATTCGTCATTGGAATGGGCTGCCCGGGGAGGTGGTTGAGGTGTTCAAGAGGGGACTGGATGTGGCACTTGGTGCCATGGTCTAGTCGTGAGGTTTGTGGTTACAGGTTGGACTCGATCTTTGAGGTCTCTTCCAACCTTGGTGATACTGTGATAAAACCAACCAAAAAAACCCCAATCCCAAAACACCACCACACCAACAAAAGCCAAAACCAACCAACCAAAAAAAAACACCCCAAAACTCACCAACATTCCAACCTAGAGACAATTTTCTCTACCCTCTATGTGTAACTATGTAAAACAGTGTCTTGAGTTCAAGTGTTTGCTCCAAGTCTCAAAGTTGTGCATGTCTTAAGTGCAGCATTTATTTCATTATTGATGAATCACTATTGATTCTGGCAGTATGGTTATATATAAGGTTATTCTAAAAAGAAATATATATGTATATAAAATGTTTTTAGGAAGCAGTATTAAAAATATCAAAACTTTCAGTGGCAAATTTGAGGCTTCCCCTGTTTTTTCCCCCCATCATTTCTTTCTTTCCATGGATGTTGATATTTCAGAACGTTTGAGGAGGAAGTATTTTGCAAGAGCAGAACTTGTTAATCAAACATTTTGTCAGCAATTTCTGCCCTTTTTTTCCCTACCTACTCACACAGGAGTCGATTCTTTCAGGAAAGCACTTGGAAGACAGGGGTTTGATTTTTGTTACTGTTTGAGTCAGTGGGTCTCCATGAGTGGCTGGTGGAGTCTAAATGTTTATAACTCATGAATATAATACCCTGAAGATACATTCAATGCACAGTAAATCACTTTTATTTAAGCCAGCTGTCAGCTTCCCCAGCTCAGATTTGGCTGGAACCTTTCTTATTTCCATGTCATGAGTAATAATGACTGAAGTGTTATTTAGGTAAACTCTGCTTCTCATTACCACCTAGCAGAAAACTTACTGCAGAAAGCTTGTATTTACCAGCTTTTTATTATTGCTGTATTCAGTCTGAGAAGGCAGCAGCTGAGCCTTAGAATACACTCCATACCTGTGGAGAGCCCTGTTGCCCTCAGCAGGTCACACCAGCAATCCACTTGTACACAATACGATGCAGGGATGTGGTCCTACACAGGGTTTTTCAAAACTGTGATTACCTTCTTATCAAGTCTAGTGAAGGTCTGTTCCTGCTCTCAGCAGCATCAAATGGATTAAGGACAGGGGCTTAGCATTGTGTATGTGAATCCTTTAAAGAACCAATGGACAAGTGGAAACTAATTCCTTCTTGATTTTTAACTTGAATTACCTGTGCTCGCGATGGCTTTTGCTCGGTGTGCTGAGAACACCATTGTGCTCCACAGCTCTTCACAGAACTTCATTTCAGTTTTGCCTTTCTTAATACAAATCAAGTACTTTTTGTTTTGTTCTTTCCCTGCTGTCCTGCAGTAAAGGATTTGACTCACGTGCACAGGCACACTTGCAGATGTGCAGGTGTAGTTTGTAGGGATTTGGCTTTCCAAATGTGATTCTGTTTTTCTGCTGGGTAACTGTGGAGAATTCGTTGAGTATCCGGGCCGTCTCTCTCAGGATACTATCTGAAATGTTGATGAAAAAATTAAATGAACCTCTCTAAGGAACAGCACAAATGTGTGCACTCTGCCTCAAAAGGATGGAAGCGCTGGGGCAGGGTTGGCTGGGAATGTTGTGTGTGATGCAGGTAGGCTTTAGCATGAGAATTCTGCCAAACAGAAAGGGACCTGGGGGTGCTGATTAACAGCTGCCTCCTAAACATGAGCCAGCAGGGTGCCCAGATGACCAAGAAGGCCAATGGCATCCTGGCCTGCATCAAGAATAGTGTGGCCAGCAGGAGCAGGGAAGTCATTGTGCCCCTGTACTTAGCACTGGTTAGGCCACACCTTGAGTCCTGTGTCCAGTTCTGGGCCCCTCAGTTTAAGAAGGACATTGAGACACTTGAACATGTCCAGAGAAGGGCAACGAGGCGGAGGAGAGGTCTGGAACACAGCCCTGTGAGGAGAGGCTGAGTGAGCTGGGGTTGCTTAGCCTGGAGAAGATGAGGCTCAGGAGAGACCTTATTGTTCTCTACAACTGCCTGAAGGGTGGTTGTAGCCAGGAGGGAGCTGGACTCTTCTCTCAAGCAACCAGCACCAGAACAAGAGAACACAGTCTCAAGCTGTGCCAGGAGAAGTTTAGGCTGGAGGTGAGGAGAAAGTTCTTCACTGAGAGAGTCATTCACCATTGGAATGTGCTACCCCGGAAGGTGGTGGAGTCACCATCCCTGGAGGTGTTCAAGAGGGGATTGGATGTGGCACTTGGTGCCATGGTCTAGTCATGAGGTCTGTGGTGAGAGGTTGGACTTGATAATCTTTGAGGTCTCTTCCAACCTGGGTGATTCTGTAATTCCTCCATAAGCCACAGGCATTTCCTGGGCTCTTTCTGGCTTTCTGTGCCACAGAGCCGAGAACTGAAATTCATTGTAAAACTTTACATCCACCTTAAAACCAGAGGCGAATATTGGAAGCTGTGGGCGTCTGAGGCAGCGCCGTTGAGCCAAAGGGAGTTAATGAGTTACTGATTACAGTTTAATTGCTGTAGCTCATTCTTTAGCCTACACCAGTCATGGTATAAACCACGGGTGCTTAATTCTCCTTCACTACAATTTAAGCTAATACTCTCTTCTTCCTACACAGGCCCCATAGTACTGGGTGCTTCTGTGCTGGGTGTGCTGTCCAAGAGCCCTGGCTTGAGGGAGCTGCCCATACCTGCTTGTGTGCGCTTATATCAGTGCAAACACTCAATTCTGTGTCATTGTGAACTAGTAATGGTAGAGTTTCTTCTCAGGAGCTTCCTGAGGAAAGGCATTTTGCCATTTTCCATTTGGGGATTTGCGTTATTAATCATCTTTTGACTGGTTTCTCCTTTGTGGTTCCTGTCTGAAATTTTATACACTCTATCATATACTCTAAGAATCATCTCAAAATGTTTGTCTTTATCCTCTGAAAATTCAGTTCTTGCATCCCTCAAGGTCGGTAGCAGCTTAACCTATTAACAACCAGCCTCTGACAAGAATCTGGAAATAGTTTGAGCTGTCTAACTTCACAGAACATTAGGGATTGAAAGGGACCTTGAAAGATCATCTAGTCCAGCCCCACTGCCAGAGCATGTTCACGCAGGAACAGATCCAGGCAGGTTTTGAATATCTTCAGACAAGGAGACTCCACAACCTCTCTGGGAAGCCTGCTCCAGTATTCTGTTCCACACAGTGAAAAAGTTTTTCCTTATGTTGTGTGGAACCTTCCAGCATCACTGTAAGTCACTGAGAGGAGCCTGGCTCCATCCTCCTGATGTCCTTCTCCAAGCTGAAGAGACCCAGCTCCCTCAGCCTTTCCTCAGAAGGGAGATGTTCCACTCCCTTAATCATCCTTGTGGCTCTGTGCTGGAATCTTTCAAGCAGTTCCTGAGATCCTTCTTGAACTGAGGGGCCCAGAACTGCACATAACATTCCAGATGTGGCCTCACCAGGGTGAAGTAGAGAGGGAACAGAACCTCTCTCAACCTATGAACCACATCCCTTCTAATACACCCCAGGATGCCATTGGCCTTCTCAGCCACAAGGGCATACTGTTGGCTCATGGTCATACTTCTGTCCACCAGGACTCCCAAGTCCTTTCCTCTAGGCTGCTCTCTAACAGGTCCCTATGTCATTTCTACTTACAGTAAAATATCATAGTGCTACACTCTAAGATGGAAGTAAGGAACACAGAAGTACAATGGTATTGTGTGTAATGTTATTGAGAGACAGTGAAGAAACAACTAAATGTGACTTGATAGTATAGAGGCTTGGTTTACTTTGTATTTATTTTTAAAACAGTAGAAGTCTGGGGGAAAAATGCATTAGTAAAAATGATTCACTGTAATTACACTGAGCTGCTCTGTAATTTTATTAGTGATTGCATAAGATAATCTGTCTATGATATTCTCTTTATTTGGAAGCCTATTAAGAGAATGTGGTAGATGTTTATTTTCTAGGAACTGATTTTTCCCATGACCTTATATTTTGGGTTCACTGTGTTATCAAAATGGAGCTAAACTAAAACATCTTTTTCTTTTTCTTACCTCAGTGTGCATTTTCATCCAAAGCATCCATTTTTTCCCTCTCTTCTGTTCTCATTTTAAACTCGTGCTTCCAGTAGAAAAAGAAAGGAAATGGGCTATTCTTTATCTATTCCTAGACTTTAATATTTCTTTATCAGTCCTTTCCTTTCTCTCTAAAATGTTCTTGAAACATCATTAAACATTGAAGCAGTGGATATGATTTGAAGAAAAAAGTGCAGTTGTTTAAGTTAAACTTGAAAGTTTTTGAAGTAAAGAGGGAAAAAAACCAAAACTTTCAAAATCAGGTCTATATTTTCTCTTACTATGTAAGGAAATCCCTTATGATTCTGGCATCTGTGGAAGAGGAGGAAGCTACATAATACTGTTTTTAATAGAGTTTTGTCAGTGTTTTGTCCTACTTTTAACTTTTCTCCCTTTAGAAACACAGATGCAATGAGAATTCTTTCTCTTAAGTAACTACACGCAGAAAGTCAATGCAATTTTTCCCTGTTTGATTGTGGGTCATTTTTATTTCCTCCCTACCTTCCTTTACTCGGGAAGTAGAAACAAAGGTATAATTCTGTCCTGTATTTTCCCATTTGGTAAATCTGTGATACACCTTGCTGTAGTAGTAGTCTCATCTTCTAACAGAATAGAATAGAATGAACCAGGCTGGAAAAGACCTCAGAGATCATCAAGTCCAACCTCTCACCCAGCACCATCCAAACAACTCAACCATGGCACCAAGGGCCTCATCCAGGCTGTTTTTAAACACTTCCAGTGATGGGGGCTCCACCACCTCCCTGGGCAGCACATCCTAAGGGCCAATTCCTCTTGCTGGGAAGAACTTTCTCCTCACCTCCAGCCTAAACCTCCCCTGGCACAGCTTGAGACTGTGTCCTCTTGTTCTGGTGCTGATTGCCTGGGAGAAGAGACCAACCCCCACCTGGCTACAACCTCCCTTCAGGGAGTTGTAGAGAGCAATAAGGTCTCCCCTGATCCTCCTCTTCTGCAGGCTAAGCAACCCCAGCTCCCTCAGCCTCTCCTCACAGGGCTGTGCTCCAAACCCCGACCCCAGCCTCGTTGCCCTTCTCTGGACACCTTCAAGTGTCTCGATGTCCTTCTTAAACTGAGGAGCCCAGAACTGGCCACAGGACTCAAGGTGTGGCCTCAGCAGTGCTGAGCACAAGGCAGGACAAGCTCCCTGCTCCTGCTGGCCACACTGTTCCTGATACAGGCCGGGATGCCCTTGGCCTCCTTGGCCACCTGGGTGCACTGCTGGCTCGTGTTCAGCCTACCATCAACCATTTCAACAGTCTTGGAGGGGATTTCTGTGCACCTGTTTGCTCCACCAAGGGCTCTGAGCCCCCTCTCTGTGGAACCTAAAGAACAGCATTTTATTTTTGCACACCACCATAAATAAGTTTTGGTAGAACTGCTGCATATTTCTCAGGAAAAAAAAAAAACAAACAACCCTCCAAACCAAAATGTGCTTTGTCCATGGTAGTGCACTTTCTTTGAAACCTGAAGTTGCAGCAGGTGTATTTAGGCTCTCTACTTTTTAATATAATTAACTGCCATAATGCAATTTTCCTCTGTAATTAGTATACTAACCTGTATGATCTCCTACTGATTGAATGATTTGCATCATCCCATGTATGGTTTTGTTTGCTGAATCCCTACTGTTACTCTGCTAGGAGCTTGTGGAGTCTAGACTGCGTCTGCTACTGATTTGCTATTCTCATTTGCTGTGTGTTAAGCTGGTGAAAATAAGAACTCTGTGCTGAGAGTGAGAATTTTCTTTGTTACCTGTTTAACAGCACTTCAGGTGTAGCAGTTCTTTTGTTGATACCCCTAATAGACTTCACACCGACCTACATAATAGTGCTTTATGCCACATGTTGATCTTTTTATAGAAGTGACTGGGTTACTAGTCAAGGAATTATTTCTTAATGATTGACTTAGAAGCAGAGGCAGCCTGAGAATTCATGAAGTTCCTGCTACAACTTGGCCTTCCTTTACTTTCTCCTTCACATTGTCACCATTTGAATATTATGTCTTAGAATCGCAGAAAGGTTGGAAAAGACCTCAAAGATCAAGTCCAACCTGTCACCCAACACCTCATGACTACTAAACCATGGCACCAAGTGCCATGTCCAATTCCCTCTTGAACATCTCCAGGGACAGTGACTCCACCACCTCCCTGGGCAGCACATCTCAGTGGCTCTCTCTGGGAAGAACTTTCTCCTCACCTCCAGCCTGAACTTCCCCTGGCACAGCTTGAGCCTGTGTCCTCTTGTTCTGGTGCTGGTTGCCTGGGAGAAGAGACCAACCCCCTCCTGGTTACTGCCTCCCTTCAGGTAGTTGTAGAGAGCAATAAGGTCCTGGGAATTCTTTTCTGGTGTTGCTTTGCTAGGGAGAGGTGTAAGGCAGCGCAAATTCAATCTTGCATAACATACAATACAATACAATACACCAGGTTGGAAGAGACCTTCAAGATCATCGCGTCCAACTCATCAAACAATCCAACCCACCCAACAACTAGACCATACAGCCAAGCACCCCATCAAGTCTTCTCCTGAACACCTCCAGTGAAGGTGACTCCACCACCTCCACGGGTAGCCGATTCCAATGGCCAATCACTCTCTCCGTGTAGAACTTCTTCCTAACATCCAGCCTAAACCTGCCCTGGCGCAGCCTGAGACTGTGTCCTCTTGTTCTGGTGCTGGAAGCCTGGGAGAAGAGGCCAACCTCTGCCTGGCTACAACCTCCCTTCAGGTAGTTGTAGAGAGCAATAAGGTCACCCCTCAGTCTCCTCTTCTCCAGGCTAAGCAACCCCAGCTCCCTCAGCCTTTCCTCATAGGGCTTGTGTTCCAAACCCCTCACCAGCTTTGTTGCCCTTCTCTGGACACGTTCCAGCAAGTCAACATCGTTCCTAAACTGAGGGGCCCAGAACTGGACACAGTACTCAAGGTGTGGCCTAACCAGTGCAGTGTACAGGGGCAGAATGACCTCCCTGCTCCTGCTGGCCACACTGTTCCTGATGCAAGCCAGGATGCCACTGGCCTTCCTGGCTGCCTGGGCACACTGCAGGCTCATGTTCAGCCTACAATCAACCAGCACCCCCAGGTCCCTCTCTGCCTGGCCACTCTCCAGCCACTCTGCCCCCAGCCTGTAGCACTGCCTGAGGTTGTTGTGGCCAATGTGCAGAATCCGGCACTTGGATGTGTTAAATCTCATGCCATTGGACTCTGCCCATCTGTCCAGCCTGTCGAGGTCCCTCTGCAAAGCCTCTCTGCCCTCCAGCAAATCAACTGCTGCCCCCAGCTTGGTGTCATCTGCAAATTTACTGATGATGGACTCAATGCCCTCATCCAGATCATCAATGAAGATGTTGAAGAGCATGGGGCCCAGTACTGATCCCTGGGGCACACCACTAGTGACAGGCCGCCAGCTGGATGTGGTGCCATTCACCATTACTCTCTGGGCTCGGCCCTCCAGCCAGTTCCTAACCCAACGCAGTGTGATCCTGTCCAAGCCACGGGCTGCCAGCTTGGCCAGGAGTTTGCTGTGGAGGACGGTGTCAAAGGCCTTGCTGAGGTCCAGGTAGACCACATCCACAGGCCTCCCCACATCCACCAGGCGGGTCACCTGATCATAGAAGGAGATCAGGTTGGTCAGGCAGGACCTGCCCCTCCTAAATCCATGCTGGCTAGGCCTGAGCCCCTGGTCATCCTGTAAGTGCTGTGTGATCACACTCGAGATGACCCGTTCCATAATCTTGCCTGGCACTGAGGTCAGGCTGACAGGCCTATAATTCCCTGGCTCATCCAACCGGCCCTTCTTGTGGATGGGCACCACGTTAGCCAGCTTCCAGTCTTCTGGGACCTCTCCAGTGAGCCAGGACTGCTGAAAAATGATGGAAAGTGGCTTGGACAGCTCATCTGTCAGCAATCTCAGCACCCTAGGATGGATCCCATCCGGTCCCATGGCCTTGTGGGGGTCCAAGCGGCTCAGTAGATCTCTAACTTCCTCTTGGAGCAGTGGGAAACTATGCAGCTCTCTGGCTCCTTCTGCCAGCTCTGCAGGCCAGCTGTCTGGAAGACGTTCTGCCCTGCTAGTGAAGACTGAGGCAAAGAAGGTGTTAAGTACCTCTGCCTTTTCCTCATTCTTTGTTACAACGTTCCCCTCCGTGTCAACCAAGGAGTGGAGGTTGTCCTTGCCCTTCTTCTTGCTATTGATGTATTTATAGAAGGACTTTTTGTTGTCCTTCACAGCAGAGGCCAGTCTAAGTTCTAAATGGGCTTTTGCCTCCCTAATTTTCTTCCTGCGCAACCTAGCAACATCCCTAAACATTCTGTAGGTTGCCTCCCCTTTCTTCCAAAGATAATACACCCTCTTTTTTTCCCTAAGTTCTATTAAAAGTTCATTGCCCATCCAGGCTGGCCGTCTGCCCCGGCGGCTCATCTTCCGGCACACCGGCACAGCCTGTTCTTGCACCTTCAATAGTTCTTCCTTGAAGTAGGTCCAGCTCTCCTGGACCCCTTTGTTTTTAAGGGCTGATTCCCAAGGAACCTTCTGAATTAGTTCCTTGAGTAGCCTGAAGTCTGCCCTCCGGAAGTCCAGAGTGGAGGTCTTCTTGCTCCCCCTCTTGGCTTGGCTACATAATGAAAACTCTATTATGTCGTGGTCACTGGTGCCTAAACACCCTCCGACCACCACATCACCCACCAGCCCTTCCCTGTTGGTGAAGAGGAGGTCAAGCATAGCCTTACCCCTGGTAGGCTCACGCAGCACCTGGGATAAGAAGCTGTCCTCCATGCACTCTAAGAACCTCCTAGACTGCCTCCTCTCTGCTGTGTTGAGATCCCAACAGATATCAGGCAGGTTGAAGTCACCCATGAGAACGAGGTCAGGTGATCTTGAGACAGCCTTAAGCTGCCTATAGAATGCCTCATCGACATCCTCCTCCTGGTTGGGTGGTCTATAACAGACGCCAACCAGGATGTCTGCCCTGTTGGTCTTCCCTCTAATTCTCACCCACAAGCACTCAACCCTATCATCCCTGATCTCCATCTCAGCAGCATCCAGTGCCTCCCTGATGTACAGGACCACCCCTCCACCCCTTCTTCCTTGCCTGAGGACCAGAGTCTCTTACTGTCAATGCATCTGCAGCATGAAATGGTAGGCGAAATACCAAGACTGGCTTTAAACTGAGTGCACTGTGTGAAAGGATTCTTTATTTTAAAGAGGAATTTTACAGTTGACATGAAATCCTGAACTTTCAAATTCAAAATATGGCTAAGAAACTTCCCCAGGGTTCTTCTCACAATCCGGGTCTTAAAGTTCGACATATGCCAGCAAGTGCTACAGAATTAATGCTCTGTAAGTTTGCAGTGCTGGTTTTAGTGTAGGCTGCCTTTTGCATGGCAAATTTTCTTACTTAACTTCAGAAAGAAGGGTGTTGGTGTGCCAGTGGACTGCGTTGTGAAATTCTCCCATTGCTGTGTCATGCCAAAACAGTGAAGAGCAGAAGTTAATTATTTGTTTAGTACTTGATCTCAAAGGAGTTTTTCGGCTGGTTTGTGGTTGGCTTTTGGTTTTCATGAATGTAATGTGTGGCAGATACCCCACATTCAATTTATTTACCCCATAATATAAGCTGAATAATCATTCACCTCTCATTTAATGAAACTTCATGAAGAAGCTGCCTGCCTTTTCTTTCTTTTGTGTGTCTGCTGTTGGTGTAGTTGGTTTTGTTTCTCTCTAAATTGTCTTCACCCTTACATTGCTTTCTAACATTGACATCAATATTGGTTTTGTTCACAACATGCTATTCGGCCTGTGGTTTGGGATACCGTGCTGTATTTTGACATAATGCCCAAACAACAGTTAAGGGACACCTGCTGTTTGAGATCTGAAACTGTTTTTACTGATTCTGGTAGAATTGTAGTTTCTCTGCTTTCTGAGCTAGCTGCTCGGAATGGTATTGCTTGAAAATAGTCGTCAACAGCCCAGGGTTATGCATTTCATTCAATTTTTAGAGTTAAATATCTGGAGTTTTGAGTAACAGCTTATACTTTGGCTTATGTTTGTGAATAGTGGAGGAAGTTATCACTAGAACCAGGTCGAAAAGTTGCATGCTTTTAGTTACAGGTAAAAGCCCATTGGCAGAACAGCTGGGGATAGAGGGAGAGGAAAAGAAAATCACAAAGTAGGTGAATAATGGAACGAGAGAGACAAGACTGGGCTGAAAGATGGTGTTTGTGAATGGAAGCAAAGCAGCTGAGAGGTCATAAGCCTGCCACTGATTTTCAGCACTGATACTCTGGAACATTATAGCATTTCCTGGTGTGCATAACAATATTATTTGTGTATAACAAAGTGATTTGTTTCTCCTCCTGTAAACAAACCATCCTAGTGAACAGTTCGGCATCTTGGTCGAATTGCCCACATGAATATTTCAGTGAACTTGGATATAACTCAGTAAAGTGTCAGTGAGAAATGCATCTTTCATTAAAACAAGAAGGTGAAACATTACAAACTCTTTTTGTTTTACTGCTGACTGAAGTGGTTTTGTTGCTTGTTGTTTTGTTTTGGTTTTGACTTAGGGCAATTATCTTGCATATGGGAAGGGGAAATGCCCTAATAGATGTTTTCTGGTCTTCTCTAATCTATTTATGCTTTTGCTTTTGAATCCTAGGTTACTGTGCTCGAGAGGCAAATATTTGACTTCCTTGGTTATCAGTGGGCACCCATCCTGGCAAATTTTATACACATTATTATAGTCATACTTGGCTTATTTGGAACCATCCAGTATAGACCTCGTTACATAACAGGAGTGAGTATCTCATTTTATTCGCTTATGTTGATGTGCACTGGGAGGTGGGGTGAGGGCAATCCAAACTCTATTTCTTATAAATAGAAACCTTTTTCTGTAATACTTCACTTACCATGCTTTAGAGCCATTTGCAATACTGAGGTGTTAACAAGTTACCCTACTTGGAAGTCAGTATGCAGATCACAGACTGCATGACAATACGAACTTTGAAGAAGTGATGTCACTTTAAAGAATTACAACATCCTCAGAGTTACAGGGATTTAGAGCTAGGATAAATGCTGGTCATAACTTTCCCAGATACAACTGGACCTCCCCAACAGATCCATGATTTATTGTAGTTACTCATCCTTGTTATTAATTACCATTGCTGGAGTGCCTATCCATTATGTATATCCATCCTAGAAATGAGAGTCCAAGCTGACAATGAAGTATGAGACTATGGTAAGAAATGAAGATTTGATGGTTATGAACTGAGGGCCCCAGAATTAAAGATTTAGACCTCTGTTTTTAATCATTTTTTTTTTCCTCATTCAGCTACCCCTCACACACAAACTCGGGGTTGCTCTGCTGTGTACAGTATTACTGAAATCCTCATTTCATACTTTGGGTTTGTTTATTTTCTGTATAGGCCTATAAACATAAAACAACAAATCATAAAGGGCTCTTTTCTTTTGTTGAAAATAGATTTGCATAACAATATTTCTATCCCAATTGACTGCTCATTTGGGTAAATTGTGTGTTTTTCCTAAACAGCAATCGAAAAGATTTGCCCATTCAGAACCATACTTTAAGCCAAATGAAACTGACTCCACTGAATTTATACCCACTTCTGCAAAGCCTCTTTTCTCTTATACAAATAATGACTCAGGAGATGGGAAGGTTTTGCTTGTGCACCTGTCCTACATCCATATTGCAGGAGTGTGATGCTGACAGCACTGTGTTAGCATTTGCTATATGCAGAAAATGTCTGTATAATGCCTTTATGTATGCACACAATTTAATATATTGCAAAAGATGTATTATCAACACTGAAAAAAATATATTGCAAGCCTTTAAATATTTAGAGTGTTTCTTTCAAGTCACAACTCAGGGAGTCATGTGATTGTTGCTCTTCCATTTCTAGTGTGTTGACCTGTATACAAAGCTGGAAAACATGAATAGAAAGTTCAGGCAAGTGTCAGTTAAACAAAAAGAGTAAGAAATTCTATCCAGAGGCTATTTCAAGAGATAAAACCTAGGAGAAGCATACAGTGCTTAGCTAGGCTAAACGAAATGCTAGATTTTCAAGGGCCTGTTCAGCAGTACAGAAAATTAATTACCTGCTACAATGATGAGCTCATTGTGAATGGGGAGGAATACCAGCCTTATAAATAGATACTAACATGTTTTTTTCTGGATGGTATGGTTTGTGCCATGCCATCCTACTAATTTTCACACATCTCTTTCCTTAGAGCTCACCCTCTCTCTGCAGCCCATCTGGCTTTGTGGGTTTACCTCCCTGCATCTTCTCACTGAATTGGCCAGAAGCAATCTAAGATCAAATTGTTTGTCTTGCTCAGATTTGGTGACAGACAGCTAAATCTGCCATCTCTCACAGACTGCTTAGATAAGGAAACAATGATGAAACTTCATCCTTGATTTAGCTGGATCAGTGGAGGACTGCTGTGGTTTTTTTTCATTTATTCTCCTGTTCTCCTTGGAGAGAATCTAAAGTAAGGATGAGGGAAATGGTGCAAGTCACTAAATGGAAAGAGGAGAGCGCTACATCGCTTCGTTCACTTCTACTGGGCCCAGGTAGGCACCTTGGTGAAGCTTAGCAAGACTCATGTGGGTGTTATGAATTCAGAGACAACTTTGAAAGACAGTGGTCTATAAGCCTGCAAGGATGTAGCTATTAGGTTTGCAGGTGAGTGGATGTAAATGCTCAGCCTTTGATGGACTGATCCTTGCAGAATCCATCTGGTGTGAACTCTGTAGGACCTTTAATTCAGTCACAGTGGTACCCCAAGTATGGCTTCTTCAATGAGACTACAATAAATTCCCTTTTTACTGGGCATGCTTCATAAAGGATATCACAAAAATGTTTTCTAGAGGTTGTGAATCATAGGTTAAAGAGAGCAGGAGGGTTTTAAGGTGAGATTTAAAGAAATGATTTAGTGACTTTAGGGAGAAGAGGAAATAAGTTTTAGACAGATAGGACACCACAAGTCAGAGTGTGTCCTTGAACTCACAAGTCACAGGGAGGTTTAGAAATGAGTCTGGTTTCAGGCCTTGGAAAACAGTTCAGATTACATAGGGTGCAGGAGTTATGGCAGACAAAGAGGACAGTAAATTGAAGTTTAATATCAGAGGGGTTAGTCGTAATATAGGTTCAGCAGAACATTAATTTTTGTTTATAAACCTAAACTATTAACTGATAATGAGCAACTGATGCAGGAGGTGAAGCATCTGTTCTGAGGGTGGGAATGAGTGTCTTTTCAAAGATCTCTTTTCAAAAGATAGTAATTAAGTCATTCTTTGGTGAAACCGATGATGATAAAAGGACTGCTTTGTGCTGAAACAGAGAATCAGGATTTCAGTAGGAACAAAGGTTAGCCAGTGTCATGACTGAGATGTGTGTTTGTTAGCAGGGCTGTTATAGGATCCATCAGTGCCTGAGAAGTAATACTGGTAAAGGTTATAAAGGGCTCTGTAAAGAAGCAATGCTTCTCACCAGGGTGAGGCTCTGCCTGGAGGCTCAGTTCCTCCTCATTCCTTTTGTAGAGGTATTCCAGCTGTGCTGATATGTTCAGCACACATTCCTCACTCTGCTATGGATTAGTAGTCACCTGACTAATCTAGTGACCCTTCTACAATGGAGTGACTGCATCAGTAGACAAGGGAAGAGCTATGGATGTAATCTGTGTAGACTTCTGTAAGACTTTTGATAAGGTTCCTTAACATTCTGCTCAGCAAATCGAAGGCATAGAGGTTTGACAGATGAACTGCTAGATGCATAAAGAAGTGGCTGGATGGCCTCATCCAAAGATTTGTACTCAATGGTTCCCTGTCCAACAAAAATCATTATCTTTGTCAGTGACACAGTGGGATTGATTGCTCCCTCAGCCAGTTTGCAGATGACACCAAGCTGGGTGGTGCAGTCAGTTTGCTGGAGGTAAGGGATGGTGTTCAGAGGGACCTTGGCAGCTTTGAGGAATGGGCTCATGTGCTGTTCTTGGGTGGGGCAATCCCTGGTATCAGCACAGACCGAGGGATAAATGGATCGAGAGCCAACCTATGGCAAAGGACTTGGAGGTACTGGTGGAAGAAAAACTGGTTGTCAGTTGGTAATGATGGTGGTAGGTGACAGGTTGGACTTGATGATCTCGAAGGTCTTTTCCAACCTATTTCATTCTATTCATGCTTGCAGCCCAAAAAGCCAATGGTATCCTGGGTTGCACAAAAAGAAGCATGACCAGTAGGTTGAGGGAGGTGATGGTCCCCCTCTGCTCAACTCTCCTGTGACCTCACCTGTAGTACTGGATTGATCTGTGGGGCCCATGGTACATGAAAGACATGGACCTGTTAAGACAGAATCCAAAAGGAATTCACTTGTTTCAAACCTGTAAAAGTAGATTGTGCAAAGTGTTTTCTCATAATGACCTATTAATTTGACAATTCAAGTGGGATTTGGTTTTGTGTGAGGCACAATTAAGCAGTAGACAACATTACTAACATTTTCCTAGGGATTAATTGATTCCGTTCCAGTATTCCTCCTCTGGAACATAATCGTAGCACCCTCAAATAAAAGTGAACATAAGAGGGACTCCTACAAACCACAATATACTAGAAGATAAGAACAAGGATCTCCTTTTGACATAAAGCAAATTTGCAGCCTTCAAGAGCAAAAGGAAGCTCATGAAGGATCACATTAAGCCTGGGAGAAAAGGATAGAATATTACTGGTACATTACTTAACACATAATTGCTAATATATATTAAAAAAGAGGAGGCAATTACCTTATGTCTGAGCTTCTTGCAAGCTTCATCAGTCTGCCAAACCATTAGGCCCCAAAGAGCAGAAGTGAGTTAATCTCAGTCTTTTTAAAGCCCAGGCTTTGTCAATGGCTTCAGCACTCCTGGTGGGCTTGGCTGAATGTCTGTTATGGCAGGTAACCCTGAATCTACCAGATCTGGCTTGGAGAAGTTCAGCTGCATATCACAATTTACTATCTTCTGTGGTTTTAAAATGCTTAAAGCAGTAAATGAAAGTGTGCAGCAGCTCATCTGTTGTACATAGCTGGATATTATCAAACCACACTAACTGTGCCATAGGAAACTGTAAAGCCAAGAACAGCAGGGAATCTGCAGTTCTACAGCCGTGCTCTCAGAGCTGCTTTTTGTGTTTTTAAGCTCAAAGAGTCTCTCTATAGTCACCGACTTGGCCACAATTTTTGGTGAGAAAACATTTCAGGAGATCATTTTATAAGGAGATCTTGTAGGAGAAGCTGTTTTCAGTTCTTGGTTCTGATTAAGCAGTTGTTTATAGAATCATCACATGATGGAATGATTAAGGTTGGACATGACATCTAACATCGTCAAGTCCAGCCTTCTACCCAACACCTCCAAGACTATTACACCATGTCCCAAAGTGCCACATCTGTCTTTGTCTTTGTTTAACACTTTGAGAGATGGTGACTCCACTTCCTTGCCTGAACACTCCTTCAGTTAAGAAAGTTTTCCTAATATCCAACCTAAACCTTCCCTGACAGAACTTGACGCTGTTACCTCTTTAAGGGCAACAAAGTTGGTGAGGGGCTTGAAGCACAGCCCTGTGAGGAGAGGCTGAGGGAGCTGGGGTTGCTTAGCCTGCAGAAGAGGAGGATCAGAGGAGACCTTATTGCTTTCTACAACTACCTGAAGGGAGGTTGTAGCCAGGTGGGGGTTAGTCTCTTCTCCCAGGCAACCAGCACCAGAAAAAGAGGACATAGTCTCAAGCTGCACCAGGGGAGGTTTAGGCTGGAGGTTAGGAAGAAGTTCTTCATAGAAAGAGAGATTGGCCATTGGAATGTGCTGCCCAGGGAGGTAGTGGAGTCACTGTCACTGGAGGTGTTTAGAAAGAGAATGGATGGAATGCTCAGTGCCGTGGTTTAGTTGATTAGATGGTGTTGGATGATAAGTTGGACTCAATGATCTCCAAGGTCTCTTCTATTCTATTCTATTCTATTCTATTCTATTCTATTCTATTCTATTCTATTCTATTCTATTCTATTCTATTCTATTCTATTCTATTCTATTCTAGTTAGTTACCTGGGAGCCGAGGCCAACACTGGCTGACTCTACAACCTCCATTCAGGTAGCTATAGAGAGCAGTAAGGTCTCCTCTCAGCTTTGTCATTTTCAGGATAAGCAATCCCAACTTTCTTAGCTTCTCCTCATAAGTCCTCTTCTCCAAACTCCTCACCAGCTTCATTGTCCTTCTCTGGACGCACTCCAACACCTCAGTGTCTTTATTATAGTAAAAGAAAAAGATTTTTGCTGTTAACATTTTTTTAATAACCAAGTTCTTCTGAAATTCATTTACCTTGCTAACCTAATCCAATTTATTTCCCACACTTGTATGCTTGTTTCATTTAAAATAAGACAGTGTGTGCACTCAAGCTCAGTACAGGAATTGTTAATAACATAGATTTTCCTTCTGCATTCTTTATAATTATATATATGCAATATACTTACCTTGAGTACTGTGTCCAGTTCTGGGCCCCTCAGTTTAGGAAGGACATTGAGACACTTGAACATGTCCAGAGAAGGGCAACAAGGCTGGGGAGAGGCCTTGAGCACAGCCCTACGAGGAGAGGCTGAGGGAGCTGGGGTTGTTTAGCCTGGAGAAGAGGAGGCTCAGGGGCGACCTCATTGCTCTCTGCAACTACCTGAAAGGTGGTTGTAGCGAGGAAGGGTTTGGTCTCTTCTCTCTAGCAACCAGCACCAGAACAGGAGGACACAGTCTCAAGCTGCATCAAGGGAAGTTTAGGCTGGAGGTGAGGAGGAAGTTCTTCCCAGAGAGAGTTGTTAGCCATTGGAATGTGCTGCCCAGGGAGGTGGTGGAGTCCCCATCCCTGGAGGTGTTCAAGAGGGGATTGGACATGGCACCTGGTGCCATGGTCTAGTCATGGGGTCGGTGGTGACAGGTTGGACTCGATGATCTTTGAGGCCTCTTCCAACCTTGGTGATGCTGTGGTACTGGAAGTATGTATAAACATACATAGAGAGAGCTAGCTAGGTGGGTAGATAGGTAGGTAAAAATCCATGTAAGAAAGAGAAGGATGAAATTAAGTGGAATGGTGATTGTCCATTCTGGTCAGTCTGTAAAGCACAAAGGTCTTGAGGTCAATCAAGTTATGTTGCTATCTTGGGCCTCCTCCCTGTAAAGAGTTTCTCAGGCAGTCCTTTTTCCTCCATTCTGCTACAAATCACTCTGTGCTTCACCTCAGCTGTACTTACGTGGTAATTTTCTGTGCTGCAACTGAAATTTAGATGTTTGTTTATAGAAGGCACGTAGTCACCCAAACTAGTTCTATGCTCTATGCAACTTTTCAGAGCAAATGATGGTTTAGGGACATAAGCAATAATCTTCTGCATAATCCTTTTGAGCTAAAGCTCAATAATACTATAAGTACAATTAAGTAAATAAAGACCTTGAACATTGTAGCAGCAGATTTATCTGTTGGCTGTCACAGGAGACTGTGAATCAGGATCCTGAGTCTGTTTCAGAATGTGCCATTGGCAAGATGTTTTGTTTGCTAACATGTCATTCACACACACATAATGATATTCTTCAGTTTGTTCCTTGATTCAGTAGTTTGCCATGGATAATAAGGGAGGTGAATGTTTATTCTGTAGCTCGTGTCTATGCTCTTTCACTATATTCAGTTACTGAATGCAATATTCTTAATATTCAACATAGATTTCTGGTCATTTTAATTGTAAATGAGGCATCACAATAGGTATATAAATAGTTATTATATCTACTTGCCTTTTAAAGAAGGGAGACCTCTTGAATTCCCATTTCTGAGACAAATGTGTTTCAATAAAACTGAATTTATTCTCAGCTAACATCACCAATATCAGCAACAGAATGATTATTTTTATTAGCCTATTCTGTCACTGTATTTAATGAAATATTTGCTGAATGTGAACCACAAAGCCAACTGAACCAGACTGAAGTAAATCCACTTAAATATGGAAATGGTATTTGTAGGAAACATTTTCTTCATTGCCCATGCTGCTTTCATAGTAAAACTCTCAGAATTTCTTGATTTCAGTCATCAGGTTGAAAATATCATGACATGATTTTAGTACTTGCAAGGGAGATCAAAAAACAAGGAAATGTGTGACCACAGAAGTTGTATTTCCATGTTAGTAGAAAAAAAAATCTGTTTCAGTAAAAATTAAGTAATGGCTAAAAAGTCAGAGGCAATCAGCAGTGTGCCCAGGTGGCCAAGAAGGTCAGTGGCATCCTGGCCTGTATCAGGAACAGTGTGGCCAGCAGCAGCAGGGAGGTCATTCTGCCCCTGTACACTGCACTGGTTAGGCCACACCTTGAGTCCTGTGGCCAGTTCTGGTCTCCTCAGTTCAGGAAAGATGTTGAGTTGCTGGAAGGTGTCCAGAGAAGGGCAACAAAGCTGGGGAGGGGTCTGGAGCACAAGCCCTATGAGGAGAGGACTGAGGGAGCTGGGGTTGCTTAGCCTGGAGAAGAGGAGGCTGAGGGGTGACCTTCTTGCTCTCTACAACTACCTGAAGGGAGGTTGTAGCCACGTGGGGTTTGGTCTCTTCTCTCAGGCAAGCAGCACCAGAACAAGAGGACACAGTCTCAAGCTGTGCCAAGGGAGGTTTGGGATGGATATTAGGAAGAAATTATTCCCAGAAAGAGAGATTGGCCATTGGAATGTGCTGCCCAGGGAGGTGGTGGAGTCACCATCGCTGGAGGTGTTTAAGAAGAGACTGGATGGGGTGCTTGGTTGCATGGTTTAGTTGATTAGGTGGTGTTGGATGATAGGTTGGATGTGATGATCTCAAAGGTCTCTTCCAACCTGGTTTATTCTATTCTAAATATATATGTAAATATATTTGTTTATTCAAAGGCATGTTGAAAAATTTATTTATCCACACATATATATTCAAATACTTATTTGCTTATTTACACACACACCCCCTCTGGAAAAGTCTAAAGAGAGGTCTCCCAGTAAAAAGCAATGAAAAGGAATGTTGACAGGACAGTAATTTCCCCACATAGTAGAATATTAAACATTAAGTACTGTATATTGTGTGTCTTATACAGGAAGGACAAAAATAGCTGTTTTATTTAGGAATTGCATGTGCCTGAAGAAGTTTTATACACGGGAAAAGGAATAAGTGGAGGTACTTATCCAGCAGTTTCAAGTCTTGGTACGACGAACACACTACCGTTACGTATTTATTGTTTTATGAGAACAATCACAAAGATTCAGAACACACAAACTTTACAAGATCAAGGAGATGGTAACATCCCGTAAATTGGTCATTATGGAAATCACTGTGTACACCTAAATAGAACAAGTGCTCAGTCAGGCCAAACATTAGCAAAATAGTTCCTCAGTTCGTGCTCAATTTATTCTCCGGGCTGTTGATTAAGAATTAGTCACCTAGAAAGTCTGCCTTCAGTTGAAAGCAAATCAGGGGAGCTGTCTGAGAAACAGTTACGTCTGAGTTATTATTTGATAACTGCAATATTAGTGGTCACTGTGCCTCAGGAAATATCAAGAAACAAACGTTTATTATTAATATTCATCTTGGTGAAAAATGGGCAATAAACTCTTGATCTTAATTTAGGATCCTCAGTGACTTCCAAATTCAAAAGGACACAAAGCAAAGGAGAAACAGCACACATATGTATACCTAATAGAGATGTTTAACTAAAATAAACTCCTCTTTGACAGCTTATAATGCTGCATAGTATTATTGAAGTACTTGAATGTCCAGAGAAGGGCAGTGCGGCTGGGGAGAGGTCTTGAGCACAAGCCTTATGAGGAGGGGCTGAGGGAGCTGGGGTTGCTTAGCCTGGAGAAGAGGAGGCTCAGGGGAGGCCTTTTTGCTCTCTACAACTACCTGAAGGGAGGTTGTAGCCAGGTGGGAGTTGGTCTCTTCTCCCAGGCAACCAGCAGCAGAACAAGAGGACACAGTCTCAAGCTGTGCCAGGAGAAGTTTAGGCTGGAGGTGAGGAGAAAGTTCTTCCCAGAGAGAGTTGTTAACCACTGGAATGTGCTGCCCAGGGAGGTGGTGGAGACACTGTCCTTGGAGGTGTTCAAGAGGGGATTGGATGTGGCACTTGGAGCCATGGTTTAGTTAGTCATGAGGTATTAGTTAATAGGTTGGACTTTATGATCTCTGAGGTCTTTTCCATTGTACAGAAGGAAGAATAAGCTTTGAAGAGGAAAGTGCATGACCAAGAGTACAAAGGGCAGGGGGGAGAATTACAGAATAAAAATTGAGAACTTTACAAATCCCTAACAAACCTCCAAAATTAGTATTGCAGAACCATCTTTGGGACACTTTGGTGAAGCTCCAGGTGATGACGTGAATTCAGACTAGTACAGTGCTGGAGAATCCAACTCAACCCTGAATTAAGTCCAAGTTTCATTCATGGCTTGATTTTCATTATGCCAGATAAATGGATGCTAAATGAAGCACTAGTGTTTTATAGGATAGTAATTACTGCATAGGGGCCCTTACATGAAATGTTTTCCGTGCCGTGAATAGCAACCTGGCTTCTCCTTAGCACTTCCCATGATAAGTATTCGCTATCATGAACCTTCTCTTCAAGCAGAATTTTATCCTAAAGAGATGGGTTGAAAGATGCTTCTTGTTTGCCAAAGCTCACCTTCTAACAATAGAATAGAACAGAATGAACCAGGTTGGAAGAGACCTTCAAGATCATCGCGTCCAGCCTGTCATCCAACACCACCTAATCAACAAAACCAGGGCACCAAGCACCCCATCAAGACTCCTCCTAAACACCTCCAGTGATGGTGACTCCACCACCTCCCCAGGCAGTCCATTCCAATGGGCAATCACTCTCTCTGTGTAGAACTTCTTCCTAACCTCCAGCTTAAACCTCTCCTGGCACAGCTTGAGACTGTGTCCTCTTGTTCTGGCGCTGGTTGCCTGGGAGAAGAGATCAACCCCCACCTGTCTACGATCTCCCTTCAGGGAGTCGAAGAAAGCAATAAGGTCTCCCCTGAGCCTCCTCTTCTGCAGGCTAAGCAACCCCAGCTCCCTCAGCCTCTCCTCATAGGGCTTGTCTTCCAAACCCCTCACCAACTTTGTTGCCCATCTCTGGACATGTTCCAGCAAGTCAACATCCTTCCTGAACTGAGGGGCCCAGAACTGGACACAGTACTCGAGGTGTGGCCTAACTAGACAAGATCCATTGTCCTGGTCACCTTCTTAGCCTTCTTTTAGATCTTCATAGCCTTCTTTTACATCTCATCAATATTGTTTTTAAATATCTCTGTGCAGGAAAAAAAACCCAACAACATAAGAGAGCAGCTTTTTCTATTCAAAATTCTTCGATTGCTGGTAACAGTTTGGATACCACAGAAAAGTGGAGCTTGAGATTGTTTTTACAGTCTATCCTTTCACTACTGGATGCTAACTCCATAAGAATGACCTTTGCAGACTTTGCTAACTGCTGTTTTATTGGAGAGTTTTGCTCACTTCTGGCAGATGCTGTGAGAAGTCAGTAGGGATGCAAGTAGAAGGCTGCCCTTTGGACTTTAAACAACATTTGCTGAAAGGGATTTCAATTCCCAGGGAGGTGTGCTGCTTAATAGAGTGCTTTTGTTGCTGTAGTGTTAAAAGATTAGATTTTAGTGTGTTGTGGATTTAAATGCACTTTCATTTATGTTGAAAAAGACAAGCTCAGGAATCTGCCTTTGAAATTGATTCTAGCTTACTATATGGTTGTGGTGGGAATGTGAAGGGAGTTAGTGAACAGCTCGCTGGTCGGTGTCTTAGCTATAGGGGTTTGACTGATTCTAACTTTAATGCTTTGCACAGATAGACAACTTGGACCAAAAAAAAATTAAAGCTTAAATTTGGCCAGATGAGCCCAAAGTAGTTCATTCTTTATGCTTATTGGTTAGTGAACTGATGGAATATTAAATACTGAGTTGTTGGAGTATTAAATACTGAACTGATGGAGCATTAAATACCACCTTTAAACAGGTGGCCTCCTTTTTTATCTAATAATCAGTCCAGAAAGCTCGTCTAGGCTTTGACACTGGTGGCTTTTTCATTTTCACTCCTTCCTTTAGAAATGTTTTGATAACTTGCAAAGGATCTCCACAGGTCTCAAATTGTTCAGCCCTGGAGATTCAGCTAAGCCTTGGGTAAACAGGTCAAAGAATCGCTGAATTCCAGCATAATAATACGTAGAGTGCATCTGTCTTGACCGTGGTGAAGTACATGACAGAGGAATTTACAATAAATTCCTCTGTCATTTTCTGCCATTTTTTGGTCCTTGACTTGAAAATTTTCCTGCTACTTAGAATAAAGGCCATAGAAATATTTTTTGTCTCTTTTTTTCCTCATGGAAATTGTCTAAGTTTGACTACTTTCATCTGCTGCCTTCACTAGAACATATTTAGGTGTGAGGCACTGAGGTACAAAAGGATTAATCTAAAGGAAATTATGAAAAGGAAATTTCTTCTGTGCTCAAAAAACCTGACCCAGCCTCATAAAGGAAGAATATTCTTTCAAGATTAAACAGTACCCAGTCTGCCAGCTCTAGGGAAGCACAATGGGGGAAAAAAAAATAACCCCAGCTGATCAGAGAACTAGTCAAGATGTAAAATGGAAATTATCCCAGTTAAGTCTCCAATTCCTTTAAGTTTTGTATGGGATGTTACTTTTTCAGAATTCCCCCACTCTGTCAGAAAGCAGAGTTCTAAAGAGAAAAAGAACACCAGCCCTCCAGAGTTTCAGTGCAGATAATTGGGTGAGAAGCTGTCAAACTTCAAGAATCCTTTTAAACAGTAAACATTCTGAAAGCACAATGAATTCTTCTCACTTGTTTGAGCAGGCAATCCATTGGGTTCTTAGAGCAACTGAGTCTTGAAAATTAGTTTGGGGCATTTTCAGAAAATATGAGATTATAGAATCAGGCAATCCTTAAGGTTGGAAAAGACCTCCAAGATCATCGAGTCCAACTGTCAGTGAGGGAGCCTTTCACACAAATTGACAAGCAAAATAGGTTACAATACACAGTGGATAAGACTCAAGGACAGAGGTTATAAATTCATAGATTCACAGAATGTTTTGGGTTGGAAGGGACCTTAAAGGTTTTGTTCTAACCCCCCTGGCACTGTCAGGTTGACCTTCCACTAGACCAGGCTGCTCAAGGCCACATCCAGCCTGACTTTGAACACCTCCAGGGAGAGAACATCCATGACCTCCCTGGGCAACCCGTTCCAGTGTCTCACCACCCTCACTGTAAAGAATTTCTTCCTAATACCTAATTTAAAACTACCCTCCTCAAGCTTCAATCCATTCCTTCTTCTCCTAGTTCAGCAACAGTTCTGTTTGGAGTTTTGTTTTCTCTTACACTGAGATGGATATCCATTAATTTTTAATGTTTGTTTGGTTTTTTTTCCCCCAGTTTTCCACTCTAACAAGATCCTTTTAAAGATACTTAGCTGATACTGTTTTAAAAGCACTGTAGGTATGTTGAGTGTTAAAAGATGAAAGATTATCATTTGCATCATGTAATGAAGCACAGCATTGATTTCCAGGAAATTTTCTGCAGAACCCTGTGGGAAGCTGCCTGATATTTTTAATTTTAATCCTTAATTATTATTTTCATCTCAGGTTTAACCAGTGTAGAATTCAGCTACATTCATCCTTTCCTACTGCTTTTATCCCCTTTCAGTGAATCATATTCAGAGTTAAAAAGTAGCCATTCACAATGTCTCTCCCCCCACTGATTCCCCAGAAAAGGCAGAGAGTTTTCCAGGGAGTCTCCACTAAGGACTACAGTTCCATGCAGCACTGCTAATAACATATAGCAAAGACAGTGTTTTCTTTTCATTCAAACTAGAGAGCTCACTAGCAGAAGCTCTGGAAAGATGCCAAACCCATGAAGTTCCTTTTATTTTCTCTTTCTTTAAAGTAGATCTTCTGCTTTCCCACTGTAATGAGGAGTGGGTTTTATTCTACCTTTTTTGGTGGGTTTTTTTGTGTTGTTGTTTCTTTTCTTAAGAACTAGCAACCCTTTCTGTTAAACTGATGTCTAATTGGCAGTTTGTAGTTGAAATGCTATAAAAAGCATGGAAAATGAACGATTTAACTGATGATGTCTTTAACAGATACTCAAAGGGAGAGATTAGAGAGAAAAATCCATGGGTTTTGTTACTGTTACCTAAATTGCAGTTGAAAGCATTAAAATTCTCTCAAATACCCAATAGCTCTGGCCAGCTAGAGATAATTAAAAATCAAGCAAGGCTAAGGTAATGTTTCCACTGCTCTGAGATGACCTCTTGTAGTTCAGTTCAAAATAGTTCTCTTTAGATAAAGTAATCACATTTGCTTTTATTTCCCATAGTTATTCCTAAAGCTGTTACTATGGATTTCCACTTTGTTTAATATTTTTTCTAGCTGACATATATTTCTGCTGACATTCACTTGTCTAAGAGGCTATAGCTCTGTCTTCTTATCTTGTACATATTTACAGCACCCATTTATGGAGTATCTGCCTACCTCTGAACTTCTAATGCCTCTGTCCTTGTGTCACACTACTAAAGTAGGGAAGTACTACCTCCACTGCTTTACAAATGGAGAACTGAAACACTAAAAGGCACTCATGTCCTCAGTACCAGAGGAAAGGCTGTGACACATCAACATGGGAATCCCTTTTTCTCGAGTTACAAGCCAGAGATTTTTGCACCCTGCAAATACAAAGATGCCCCAAACTCTGGAATGTCTAGGAAGAAAGATTGGGATCACAGCTGCTTAACAAAGTGAAATACTTCTAGTGTGGGGGGAAAGAGTAATAAAATAGTCTTTGGACAATATCTCACCAGGGGAAAAGTCTGCTCCTGCCTCAAGCTGTCTTTGAGATAATTCCTTTGTCAGACTCAGTGGCTATTATGATGGTGGCTGGGACCTGTAGTTTCTTTGCTTCCGGGAAGAGATTAATATATTTTAATTAACAGCTTATACCACAATGAGATAAGCATTAGAAAAGAATAAAGAAACATTGCTTCTAGTCCAAACTACCTGTCCACATCTCACATTCCTCTGCTCCACTGCCTCTTCTTGCAGCAGGCTGCTGGTTCAGAAGTGCTCTTGAGTAGTCACTTAACAATGGTGCTGCTGCTGCTTCTCTCTCCTCTTCTATCTCCACCTCTGCTTTTGGTTTTTGTCTTCCTCTGTTCTCTTCACTTTCATTCGGCCACTAATCTCTGCACATGTGTTTAAAATGGCATGCAGCTAAAATGAAGCTGTCCATTTTAAATTCAGTGGGCTCTGGAACAGCAGTAGTACTTACCAATATGTTGAACTGTACCCCTGTTCTTGATTTTGGCCAGCTGATGAAGACTGAAGCCATCTCAGCCATTCACGTGTAGCTGACTTTAGTCATAGTCACTTTATATTTCTGCACAGGATGACCTACCCATGCCTGGAATCTGTCCTTATCTTTTTTTATAGTCTTTTCTAGGCAATGCAACTGATTCTCTTCTTTTATGAGCTTCATTGTTACCCTGAGGTTATGCTTCAGGAAAGGTGCATTGAAAATCACCCGGAGCTGTACCATCCTATTCATTTGCAAATCACCATTTCCAGTTTTGAGAGGAGATGGAGATGAGCTGCTTCAGTCACATTCCAAACGTGACTTTCCTGCTGAACAAGAACCCATATAAAAATAATTCCAGAAGTCTCCTTGTGACACATCTCCATTTCACAACCTCAGAGATGGTTCTTGCTTCCTGCCTTGCACTTTCTTGTTCAGTTTTTGGTGTTGTCATTATGATTTGCATAATGAAGCCCCCTAAGAAAAGGGGCACACTACACTCTTCAACCTTTGCCTGTTGCATTCCCACTGAAGATACATTTTCTGAGTGACACTGAAAGGCCTGAAAAATGAGTGCAGCTGTAAAATTCACTATTAAATATGCTCCAAAGTTTCCATTCATCCTTAATTCTATAACTTAATTGTCGAGGGCACTATTTACAGATTGTTTTTTATGGGCTGTTGTGTATTTTTGGGTATAGAAGTTAATGCTACATACATTTGGTTTGGATAAACTTGAGTAGAGTAATAAATACGTGGGTGACCAGAGAGCTTGTGGAGTCACCTCTGGAGGCTTTGAAAACCCACCTTGCTGAAATCCTGTGTGGTCTGCCCTAGGTGAATCTGTTTTGGCAGGGGGTTGGACTAGATGATCTGCAGATGTCCCTTCCAACCCCTACCATTCGGTGATTCTGTGAAGGTGGCATCATTTCTTTCAACTGCAATTAAGTGGTTTAGCATTTCTAGTCTAGATCTAAAATAAACTTTAGAGTGGTTTTGTCATATATAAACCCCAAGATATTACTCTTAGCCTGTGGCATGCGACACTCTTCATATTTCAACTTAATTATGCACCTGCCTGAATGTGTTTGAAACTGTATGTTGAAACAAGTGTGTCACTGGTTTTACTTATGAGTTCAGTTTTAACCACTCACCATTTCTGCCTTCTTTGAAACAGCAATCTTCTGTCTTTAGTCTTGTTGAAATGTAAGACTGAAGGCTAAAGAAATGGTTTCAAAATGGTTTTGGTGGGTCTGAATGGTGCAAAGGGTCTAGCTTCTACACCACCTACTGTGCTGTTGGTGAATGGTGCCCCATCCAGGTGGCAGCCAGTCACTAGTGGTGTTCCCCAGGGATCAGTGCTGGGCCCCATGATCTTTGATATCTTTATTGATGATCTGTGTGAGCGTATTGAGTCCATCATCAGTCAGCTTGCAGATGACACCAAGCTGGGGACAGGAGTTAATCTGTTAGAGGGTAGGAGAGCTCTGCAGAGGGACCTCGACAGGCTGGACAGATGGGCAGAGTCCAAGGGCATGAGACTGAACACATCTAAGTTCTGGGTTCTACACATTGGCCACAAGAACCCCATGCAGTGCTACAGGCTGGAGTCAGAGTGGCTGGAGAGCAGCCAGGCAGAAAGAGATCTGGGGGTACTGTTTGTTAGTAGGCTGAACATGAGCCAGCAGTGAGCCCAGGTGGCCAAGAAGGCCATTCTGCCCTGTACTTAGCACTGGTTAGGCCACATTTTCAGTACTGTGTCCAGTTGTGGGCCCCTCAGTTCAGGAAAGATGTTGACTTGCTGGAACGTGTCCAGAGAAGGGCAACAAAGTTGGTGAGGGGTTTGGAGCACAGCCCAGTGAGGAGAGGCTGAGGGAGCTGGGGTTGCTTAGCCTGGAGAAGAGAAGACTCAGGGGTGACCTCATTGCTCTCTACAACTCCCTGAAGGGAGGTTGTAGCCAGGTGGGGGCTGTTCTCTCCTCCCAGGCAACTAGCACTAGAACAAGAGGACACAGTCTCAAGCTGCACCAGGGGAGGTTTAGGCTGGATGTTAGAAAGAAGTTCTTCATAGAAAGAGCAATTGGCTATTGGAATGTGCTGCCCAGGGAGGTGGTGGAAGTCACCATCACTAGAGGTGTTCAAGAGGAGACTGGATGGTGCACTTGGTGCCATGGTTTAGTTGATTAAATAGCGTTGGGTGATAGGTTGGACTTGATGATCTCAAAGGTCTTTTCCAACCTGGTTTATTCTGTTCTATTCTATTCTCCTGTGCTATTTAAGCCAATTTCAGATTTTGCCTTGATGCTCTATATTCTGTAACAAATTTACATGCAGCTTCTCTCTGAAGAGATCTACCCTTGTAATAAATTTAATTACTAGCAATATTAGTGTTTTTACTTGGATTTCTTAGGTTGATTGACAGGGTTTTGCCCTCGTGGAGATGTGATTGTTAAACTCACATAAGCATAGACACAGTGTGAATAAGCAGCCTTTTGTGATATGTGTCTGTTCCTATGATACGTTGCTCTTTCTGTGTCAGACGTGTCTTTGAGATGACTTTATTGACACTGACTTTAGCCATTCAATAGTTGAGTTCTAGCATAAGTGATTCTAAAAACATCCAGTTTTATTTATGGCCACCAAAAGTCTAAAAATGAGCTCTGGTCAGCAGCCTACATTTCATTTTCAGACCACAAATAACCAAAACTTCCTGTATTTTTCAGGGACCTAACCCTGATGTTTAGGTTTCTTTGAAGCACTGCAAAGGAGTTTAGATTTCCTGCAGAAATTCAAGAACCAATATTGTACTTTAGAAGATGCAATCTCTAATCAAAGTGCAAAAGTGTATAATGTCAAGCAAAGGAATATGGAAGCAAAAACCAGGCTACTCTAAACTGTCAGGCAGAGAATAGAAAAAATAAGAATCCACATGTTGTTGACTAAAGAGCCTCAAAAGAGCTGACCTAACAAAAGGAATGCAGAGTACATGCCTGGAAACAAACAATTCAACTCTGGAGAATTTAGTGATAAAAAATATGGTAGCTGTGCTGCTGGTTAAGGAGAAAATGTTGATATATGAACACTGCACATATTTATTTTGGTTTCATCTCTAAAGACCGATGTGAAAAACAGCATGAAAAAGAGTAATTCCACTAAGCTGGAGGTTATAAGTGAAATAACATGACTGTGTCCAGTTCTGGGCCCCTCAGTTTAGGAAGGACATTTTGAGACTCTTGAACATGTCCAGAGAAGGGCAACAAGGCTGGGGAGAGGCCTCGAGCACAAGCCCTACAAGGAAAGGCTGCGGGAGCTGGGGTTGTTTAGCCTGGTGAAGAGGAGGCTCAGGGGAGACCTTTTTGCTCTCTACAGCTATCCGAAGAGAGGTTCTAGCTAGGTGGGGGTGGATCTCTTCTCCCAGGCAATCAGCACCAGAACAAGAGGACACAGTCTCAAGCTGTGCCAGGGGAAGTTTAGGCTGGAGGTGAGGAGAAAGCTCTTCCCAGAGAGAGTTGTTAGCCATTGGAATGTGCTGCCCAGGGAGGTGGTGGAGTCCCCATCCCTGGAGGTGTTCAGAGGGGACTGGACGTGGCACTTGGTGCCATGGTTTAGTCATGAGGTCTGTGGTGAGAGGTTGGACTTGATGATCTTTGAGGTCTTTTCCAACCTTATTGATTCTATGACTGCAATGCCTGACTGCATTCAAGTCCCTTTTGAACTTGAAGATAAAATCTATGTTACGTAAAATAAAAACCAAAATTGTGTGGTGCTGAGGGACATTGTTTAGCACCAGACTTGGTAGAGTTAAATAATGGTTGAACTCAATGAGTTTAAAGGTCTTTGCCAATCAAATTGATTCTGTGATTCTGAAATGGTCTTGCAATGGAGTAAATAAGTTTTTATCCTTATATGCTGTGATTTGAACTTCACTGCACTTAAAAGATGTGACTACATACTAGGAAGATTCCAGTACAAACCTTATTGCTGTGTCTGCTCTGGCAGGGGTTGGACTAGATGATCTCCAGAGGTCCCTTCCAACCCTAGCATCCTTATCTGTAGGAGCTACACATCTGATGAAGCCAGGGTAGGTTTGTGTATGTTCATGCATGACAGTGACTGGAGATTTTTAGTACAATATTGCCTTCCCCATATGACTAGGCTTTATTCCTCTGGTGGGAGAGAAGAGAGGACACTCAGATTAATCCCTTTCTGCCATCTGGGAAAGAGATGCCAAGTGCATGCTGGCAATAGTGAAGTCAATGGGGATTTTTTTTTTTATTGTCTGCTGAAGGGTTGAGTTTTTCTCTCTGTGACACCAGAATGCTCCTGAGCTCCAGCTGGCACAAACACCCTTGCTCTGCTAGTGCCAGGTATCCACATTCTCCTGGCCATCACTCAGAGGCTGTGTAGACATCCTGGCAATCCAGTCGCTGCTCTGCACACTCTGACAAGGTTATCAAGCAACTCGCCTTTCAAAAGAGGAGGACAGATATTCCATATCTGATTTTGTTGACTATAAAATGGGACAGACAATAATGCAAAGCACAGACTGACCAAAAACTTGTGCTGAATAGAATAATTGGGGGATCAGCAAACAGTTCATAAGTTCTTAAAAAGTATTCAAGTGATCTTCAGCAAAGAGAAGCTAAATTCATCAAAGGTATTTACACTGCAGGCAAATTAAAAATGCTGAAAAAAAAAAAGTATAGCTAATCGATTTTGCAGTGGGTTTTATGTGTGAGTGGTACCTTGTACACTGCACTGGTTAGGCCCCACCTTGAGTACTGTGTCCAATTCTGGGCCCCTCAGTTTAGGAAGGATGTTGACTTGCTGGAACGTGTCCAGAGAAGGGCAGCAAGGTTGGTGAGGGGTTTGGAACACAACCCCTATGAGGAGAGGCTGAGGGAGCTGGGGTTGCTTAGCCTGGAGAGGAGGAGACTCAGGGGTGACCTTATTGCTCTCTACAACTACCTGAAGGGAGGCTGTAGCCAGGCAGAGGTTGGTCTCTTCTCCCAGGCAGCCAGCACCAGAACAAGAGGACACAGTCTCAAGCTGCGCCAGGGCAGGTTTAGACTGGACATTAGGAGGAAGTTCTATACAGAGAGTGATTCCCCATTGGAATGGGCTGCCCGTGGAGGTGGTGGGGTCACCGTCATTGGAGGTGTTCAGGAGGAGACTTGATAGGGTGCTTGGTGCCATGGTCTAGTTGTTTGATGGGTTGGACGCGATGATCTTGAAGGTCTCTTCCAACCTGGTTTATTGGTTTATTGTCAAGTAGGAGAGAAAGGAATAAAATCAGAACAAGCAGCTTACAAAAACCTTGGTAGAGGTGAAGAGGCACAAGCTCAGCAATTTGTGTGCTATTTACTGTGAGGTATATGAATATTTACCTAAATTATTTAATGGTATCAGCAGTTATTTTTCTCTGTAGGAGTTCTGTCTATACACACGCCTCATGAGTTTAAACTAGGAACTGTTCCTGAAGAAACAAGAGACTTGCAGAAATATTCAAATACAATTGTCTTCAAAGTAAGCAGAATATAGACTTACTCACACTATTATTTTTGGTCTAGCTTCTCTACAGAAATAAAAACCTCAATTCAGTAGCTGCAAACCTTGTTGAATGCTCTGTCCTCGCCACTCAACTTAGGCCCCTGTATTAGATCTTGTGCTCCTTAACACGTGCTGTGTCTGGGCAGTAATGGGATACTCGGACATCTCTGGGTTCCTGGGCTTAGCTGTGGTGCCAATTCTCTGCTCAGTTTCCCCTCTCAAAAATGGAGTCTGCACAGTCTTGCTGCTTAGGGCAACAAAGCTGGGGAGGGGTTTGGAGCACGAGCCCTGTGAGGAGAGGCTGAGGGAGCTGGGGTTGCATAGCCTGGAGAAGAGGAGGCTCAGGGAAGACCTTCTTGCTGTCTACAACTGCCTGGAGGGAGGTTGTAGCTAGGAGGGGGTTGGTCTCTTCTCCCAGGCAACTAGCAGCAGAACAAGAGGACACAGTCCCAAGCTGCTCCAGGGGAGGTTCAGGCTGGAGGTTAGGAAGAAGTTCTTCATGGAAAGAGAGATTGGATATTGGAATATGCTGCCCAGGGAGGTGGTGGAGTCACCATCACTGGAGGTGTTCAGGAAGAGACTGGATGGGGTGCTTGGTACTATGATTTAGTTGATTAGATAGGGTTGGATGATAGGTTGGAATCAATGATCTCAAAGGTCTCTTCCAACCTGGTCCAGTCTGTTCCATCCCGTTCCCTCCCATTCCATCCCCTTCCACCTGTCTGTGAAAATGGTCCCTCCCAGCTTCAACTCTCTGAGAGCTTTTTGTGTCTTTTCAGTTTTTCTATTTTTTTTTTAATTCTTCTACGAGCCTCTATATCTCTGTTTGCCTTTCTTACTGGGTCTACCAGCCAAAACAAGTCCCTGGGATAAAAGTAAGCTGGTTTTCAACATCTTTCCACATCTTGTATTTTGGAAATCCAAGCTTTTATTCCTCTCTCTATAAGTAAAACAGGATAGCAGTTTTTATTGTTTTTTTTTCTCCCCTGTTTTCTTTGGTTGCTGTTTGTTTGTGGGTTTTTTTTTTTGGTGGGCAGGAGGGGGCCTGGCTGTTCTCCTTGGCATGATTGCTACTTCCTAAGGCTAAATTATTCCCTGCTAATTTACATGTTGAACTTGACAGATTCCAGTCCCACCTCTGAATGTAGTCTTGTACATTTATCTTCCAGACAAGCCACCAAACTCCCTGTGTTTCACATACATGTATTCCTCAAGTCATTAATAGTATGCTTATGAGATGAGCTGCAAAATATTGGCTTAGTGATAAGAGATCTGGAGTGCTCCAGTCCTAGACTCCCAGGGAGTTAAGAGTACATTAAAGAGCAGTATGTAGGGCTGACAGTAGTTTTGACACGAGTACTTTCCCACTATTTGAATGACAAAATATTTCAGTGTGTTTCTATGCTTTTAAAGCACTATCTCAGCTGTCAATATCAACTTTAATATCTAGCAACTACCCAGGTTTAGCTCAATCAATTTGGCAATTTGCTTTCATTACCAGTAATGTACATTTTCACAGAATCTGGCATTTGTTAACATTAGGGATTAGTGTTTGCATACATTATCCTCTCTGTGAAATCCAAGCAGAGACTGGGGAGTGCCTCAAGCTGGTTTTACCAAATCAACCATGAGTTTACCTCCTGATAAATACAAAGTAGCTCCCAGTCACTAGCGTTTTTTGATGGGTTTGTTGCTATTGATACAAGCCTCATTTTATTGCAATTTCCATTTAACATGGAAATATACTTATTTTTGACAATCAGCTGTTTTCCACCAAGGTATTTCAAATCTGGCAGCATGGAGATTTTGATAGGTGAAAGCAGAATGAGTTCATACGTTAGCAACTGCTTCTTTGTGATACGAGGGATGATTTAAGGTTCTGTATGCTCTGCATTGCTCCTACACATCCTGTGCTGTATTATAAGGTCATTGTCTGCTCTCCTCTGTTTAGTTGGTGACTTCATAATAGTATCATAGTATCAGTCAGGGTTGGAAGGGACCACAAGGATCATCTAGTTCCAACCCCTGCCCTGGGCAGGGACAACCCACACTAGATCAGGCTGGCCACAGCCTCATCCAGCCTGGGCTTAAACACCTCCAGGGATGGGGCCTCAACCACCTAAGTGTTTTATTCTTTTTTTTTCCCCTTTTCTTTTTTCTCCAGTGTACTTTGGAAACAAATCAGAAATGCCAAATCTTATTCTGCAAAATGGGGAAAGGGTTTCTTTGGGCAGCTTTGCTGAATATCCTGTGGGAGATTTTTTTGCTGTTTTAGGTTTGTCATTTGTGGTTTTTGTGTTTTTTTTTGAAGTGAGGTCTTAGATTAGGTAACTATAGAATTTGATGCTTCCCATCTCATTTAAATCTATCAGACTAGTCACAGTCAGATCCTGCTATTACTTGCATGGGAGGACAGTTTGCATTTCTTTACAGTGTAACCTTTATCATGAGGGAGTAGGAAAATCAGAGAAATGTAAGCCCTCTCCCTGTAGGGGTTGACTCTCAATGAATAATCTATCATCTGCCTCTCCATCTATTTCATGTAATCTATTTGAAGCTCCATGGTGAGTGATGAGTGCTGAATGTTGATGACAGCTATGTTAACCTAGCCAGGAATATTCATGAATATGAATATGCTTGTGCAGAGTTTTCTGTTTAATTTCTCTGGTATTTGGAACTATTTTTACTTGCTTATTTGGAAACATTTACACTTAGGAATGTTTGCTTGAGAAGTTAAATATGAAAAGCAAAGGGATTTTTGAGAACTGGTGTTTTAGTAGAATACTATTGGTTTGTGCCTTGGTCTAAGCAGGACCAGGAAAGTGTTTGTCCCCCTGTACTCAGCGCTGATGAGACCACACCTTGAATACTGTGGTCAGGTTTGGGGCCCTCACTGAAAGAAAAACACTGAGGTGCTAGAGCAGGACTTCTTCATGTATAATATGTAAACAAACACTCAATACACTCCTCTCTTCACTCTTTTGCCCCCATGTTTGTATGCTGAGCACAGTATCATATCCCTTTGACCAATTGGGATCAGCTGTCCTGACTGTCTTCTCCCAAATTCTTGTGCAGCAGCAGCCTACTCACTGGTGGGGTGAGGTGGGAAGCAGAGAAGACCTTAACTCAGTGCAAGCACAGCAGTCATGAAATCAGTCCTGTGTTATCAAGGCTGTTTTCAACATAAATATGAAGCATAGCCCCATACTAGCTGCTATGAAGGAAACTGACTCTATCCCAGACAAAACCAGCATAAAGCTGCAATAGGAACCTGTAGAAGGAAATAGGGATATAGCTATGTGAACAGCAACATACAGATGGCATCATGGTACTATAATAAAGCCAGTGCTGTAAAGAATTATAGAGATGATTTGATTGGAAGGGACCTTGGGAGGTCTCTAGTCCAATCTCCTGCTCAAGGCATGGTCAACACTGAATTTATATGAGGTTGCTCCAGATGGATCTTGAAAATGGCTGAAAATTCACAGTACTCAGTTTTGATCTTTTATACCAAAACTACAAACCAGTTTCAAACTATTTTATGTGGCTGAGATTTGCACCAACTCTTGTGAAAAGCTTTGAGAACAGAATTGTAGCCAGATGGGTAAAGATTTGGATAACATAACCATGATTAATCTATCTGCCTTACTTTAAAGCTAAATTGCACTGCTTTCAGTTATACTTCTAATTATGTGCACCAAGAACAAGATGCCCACATGATAAGGGGGCATTTGGAAAGTCAAGGCACATAATGAATGTGCCATACTGCAGTGAAAACTCATTTCCACCCCTGTAAGAGTTTCCCACTGTAAAACTTCTGTCAGGAGTAGCATGGTAGGAGAATGTGGAATGGTATTGTTATCAGTTTAACTATTTGATGTTCTCCTGAGCTATAGATGAAATATTTATACCTACCAGAGGGAGAAAAGCTATTAATCCACTCCTCAGGAAAGGTTTCTAGTCAATAATGGTGTGCATGCTGTGGTTGTCACCAATGAAAATGAAAAGCCTTTAATATGCACAATGGATAACAGTTGTAATTGAAATTCTCTTTCTTTCCTTTCACTAATCCAGAGAATAAACTGTATCCTAACCAATAAATAACTGCATTTTGGCTAGCTACCTTTTTAAAGCTACCTTCTTCAGTTAAGTCTTCTTTTACTGTTTTGGTAATTCTCTTACGTCCTTACAGAATAACCTCTTCACTACAAATTTTCTTCAGCAAATGAGAAGACTTTTGCTGTAACTATAGACAAATTCAGTTTGAGTCTAATAAAAAAATGCAGTCCACAAAAGGCAAGCCATAACTGAATATGCATTGCTGACTTTTCTTTACAGTTTATGGACCTTATCTAAAGCAAAAATGGGTACAAAATACCTTTTTTCCTTTACTTTTACATCCTTTAGCAAGCATTACAAATATTGTGAAAGGGTTCTGAGAATGTTAAGGCTAAAACATGTTGATGCTAATGAGAGATCTGATTAGAGGGCTTTAATTCCACTAATTCATTAAAGTAGTCAAACTACCTATTCTTTGATTTGCTGTGAATAGACAGCTGTGTGGAGTCATGAGAGGCTTGCTGAAGTGAACAAAGGTATTCAGACAGCTAAGGAAGCAATCCCGCACACACCTACGTGCATATCTGAATGTTTTACCTAGCAGTAAACCACTGAACTCAGCAGGACTATTTAGGCATAAAGTATGAACTCATTTGGAGAACTGTGCCTCTAAATTCTGATCCACAATAGGAATTACTGAGAAGAGGATTGTGGCTGGAATTTGACACAGGCGTAAAACAGGACGATGAAAGCAACTTCTCTTTCAAAATTAAAGCAAATTTAAACACAAATCTTCAATGGGAAAGGATTTTTTTTGTTTGTTTGTTTGTTTCCTACTGAGCTTTCCATTTGAGACTTATGAAGGATGTGAGAGGGTGCATTTGAGATGTCAGGGTCTGGAGAAAAGCGTAACGAGGAGCGGCTGAGGGAACTGGGGTTTATTAGCCTGAGAAAAGGAGGCTGATAGGAGACCTTCTTGCTCTCCATAGCTCCCTGAAAGGAGGTTGGAACCAAGTGGGTGTCAGTCTCTCCTCCCAAGCAATAAGATGAGAGAAAATAGCCTCAAGTTCTGCCAGGGGATGTTTCAATTGGACATCAGGAAAACTTTCTTTACTGAAAGAGTGGTCAGGCATTGGAACCGGCTGCCCAGGGAGATGGTGGAGCCATCATCCCTGGAGGTGTTCAAAACACACGTAGACATGGCTCATCAGGACATGGTTTATGGCGATGATGCATTAATGGTTGGTCTTGATGATCTTGGAGCTCTTTTCCAACTTTAAATGATTCTGTGAACTTGCAAGAGGAGTTTTGATGATCTCAAATATATCTGGCCAACCTTACCAAAAAACTTTGGAAAAGGTTTATACAACATATCAAATTAATTTACCTTGCTTCCAGGAGGGGGTTGGTCTCTTCTCCCAGGCAACCAGCACCAGAACAAGAGGACACAGTCTCAAGCTGCTGGGGGAAGTTTAGGCTGGAGGTGAGGAGAAGGTTCTTCACAGAGAGAATTGTTAGCTGTTGGAATGTGCTGCCCAGGGAGGTGGTGGAGTCACCGTCCCTGGAGGTGTTCAAGAGGGGATTGGACGTGGTACTTGGTGCCATGGTTTAGTAGTCATGAGGTGTTGGGTGACAGGTTGGACTTGATGATCTCTGAGGTCTTTTCCAGCCTTATTAAAATACAATACAATACACCAGGTTGAAAGAGACCTTCAAGATCATCACGTCCAACCCATCAACAAATCCAATCCACCTAAACCATGGCACCAAGCACCCCACATTGATTCTATGATTCTATTGTCTTCTCTACCTGTCAGTTCTCTTATAAATGACCTTCAGAAGCATGAAACTTCAAGGCTGAGAGACAAAAACCTGCTATGGTTGTAATAATGTACACTTCAATCAGAAGATTCAGCTATTACTTTTGAGCTTAGTAACCCGTACCCAATGCATCATGAAGTTGTGTTGTGTAACGCTCAAGTCAAACTTCTGTGTGATCGTGTATTTGCATAATTATTTTTGATTAATTGTGGAGTTCAAAAGTACAGTTTGCAAAATTTTATTCCTTATGCATTTGCAGTTTTGAAAATGCATTTATGAGCATTATTACCTGCTTATGCAAGTAATAAATTATACTTTCTCTGGCAAATTGCAGGCTAATTTCACACCTTTTAGTTTAACTAAGCTTTCTTGGCAGAACGCTGGGATTTGAATTATCACCCGGTAAAAGGGATGGTCTGAAAGGTTGCTGCTGTTAATATCATTATTAATCACTTTTGGTACAGTAATTTCTAAAAGCCAACCAAGAATGTGCTCAGTTGTGCTAAGCGGTGCACAAATACAGCCACGGTGGGGTAAGATAGGAACTTGGAGAGAAGAGCTGTAAAGTTAAGCAGAGAAGAAAGTAGGCACCGCAGTGACAAAGGGAAGAGCAAAACTGACCTGAGGAGACAATTCCTGTGTTTTAGGGCAAGGACATCAGGCTCTCATTTTGAAAGGGATGCCCTGTTTGATCCTAGCACCTCATGACCACACAATAAGTCAGACTGGATTTCTGTTATGGTTTCCTGGTGGTGTCATACTCCTTGGAGAGACTGGGAATGGGAGCATCATTCCTTGCACACCCTCAGTATACTGAAAGACCCTAATGGAACAAAAGAAAAGCATGGTCTTGCAGGAGCTCTGCACAGAGAAGTCTAGTCATAACCGCAGTAAGGTTTCTGAGGCTGATGCTCCTTGTCTGGCTTCTTTCTGTCATTGTTATGGCAGGAGAGTCTCTCTGAAGTTACACTTCGCTTGCTTGGGGAACACAGAGTGATCGCTGTGGCTCTGCTTGTTCTGCGTCTGCTGTCTGAATGCTGCCAGGATACAATTATTATGGAAGAGTTTATTGATTATCATAAAATAAGGGCTTACAGATAAGTGTCTTTTCAGCTTTGTCTCCTTTTCTAACAAGATGACACATTAGATGCCATAGAAGTTATTAAATGTCTAGCTTGTATCAGATACAGAACGTCACAAAAAGATCACACAGTTATCGCAGGCCAGCAGATGGGAGGATTTAAAATCCTTGTCTGGATTATAGCCCTGGTGTAAATATGTGGGAAGCTTTTGCTTGCAGTGGAACTTCACTCAGTGCACCATTTAAGTATGAAGGTAGCACTGACAGGATGTTTGGGTTTTTCCCCCACCGCCACAGTAAATGAAAATACACAAGAGCAACGACCAGAAATTAGCATCATAACTGTAACAGTAATTACATTGGAGCCTGGAAAAAATAATCAGTGTCTATTTTCTCAATCCTTTCTTCCCTTTCAGAAATCTGAGCTCGTGCTTTTTGTTTTTCTAACATGGATTTAATTCTTGTGGAAAGAAGCAACGTGATAGCATTAGAAAATGAATCATGGTTTTTATCTATCGAACAGACACAAGCACTCTGTGGTCCACATGTGTCTTAGCATCTACATTATATCAGCTTGCCTGGGTACCTTCTCCTGGGTCAACAGGTCAAAGAGTAGCTTAGTTCCAGCACTGATGTATGTAAATTTTCCATGACCAAATATTTCAATCTTTAGCCTGTCTGCCATACATAATCTAATTAAAGAAGAATCATAGAATCATTCCGGTTGGAAAAGACCTCAGAGATCATCAAGTCCAACCTGTCACCCAACACCTCATGGCTAACTAAACCATGGTTCCAAGTGCCCTGTTCAATCCCCTCTTGAACATCTACAGGGATGGGGAGTTCACCACCTCCCTGAGCAGCACATTTCAGTGGCCAATCTCTCTTTCTATGAAGAATTTCTTCCTAACATCCAGCCTAAACCTCCCCTGGTGCAGCTTGAGACTGTGTCCTCTTGTTCTGGTGCTGATGGTTGCCTGGGAGAAGAGACCAACCCCCTCCTGGCTACAACCTCCCTTCAGGTAGTTGTAGAGAGCAATGAGGTTGCCCCTGAGCCTCCTCTTCTCCAGGTTAAGCAATCCCAGCTCCCTCAGCCTCTCCTCATAGGGCTTGTGCTTCAGGCCTCTCCCCAGCCTCATTGCCCTTCTCTGGACATGTCCAGGAGTCTCAGTGTCCTTCTTAAATTGAGGGGCCCAGAACTGGACACAGTACTCAAATTGTCACCTACCCATGCTTAGTGAACTTTGCTTGAAGTTAGACATGTAAATTTTGAATGAAGGTTGAAAAAATAATACTGGATTAGAACATTAGATCTCAAAGAAATGTAGATTTCTGCCCCTGCAATAGATATTTCCTGATGATGACTCCAGGATTCCTTCATTTATTGCTGGTAACTGAAGATAAGTTGATTATCATGGCAGAAAAAAGAAATGGTTAAGAAATCTTTGATCTGTCTTCCTGAAGTCTTCATAGTTTTAAACCTGCATTTAGAACTGAGTGTTGAAATTCCTGAGTGTCCTGGGTAAATGTTTTCAGTGCCAGCTTAATAATCTTCCACTTAACTTACCACATAGCAAATGTACTGTCAAATTTTGCACCGTGTGGAGCTTGCTGAAGGGGAAACACAAATGGACATGCAGGAGTAACGTATGGCATGCACGCAGAGAGATTGTAAACATTAGTAAACAGGTTCTGCAGCAACTTTAGTGCAGGTCATTAAGAAATGAGAACTTCACAAGGAAGTCATGCTAAATTGTAGCTTTGTGTCTCCAACCAGAGAACTGTGAGTCAGGTTTAATTATTAACACATTTGGGTGGTAAAGGGAAAAATACTGAGGGATAAGAAATTGTAACAAGCGGCTGCGTGTGTGGGCGGTGAGAAACGGCTCTGTTTCCATTATGAAGGTAGAAACAGTCGTCATAGATACAGAGCTTGATCCAGAGACAGTTAAAAGCACAGAATCACCAAGGTTGGAAGACACCTCAAAGATTATCAAGTCCAACCTGTCACCACAGACCTCATGACTAAACCATGGCACCAAGTGCCATGTCCAGTCCCCTCTTGAACAGCTCCAGGGATGGTGACTCCACCACCTCCCTGGGCAGCCCATTCCAATGGCGAACAACTCTCTCTGTGAAGAACTTTCTCCTCACCTCCAGTCTAAACCTCCCCTGGTGCAGCTTGAGTCTGTGTCCTCTTGTTCTGGTGCTGGTTGCCTGGGAGAGGAGACCAACCCCCACCTGGCTACAGCCTCCCTTCAGGTAGTTGTAGAGAACAATAAGGTCTCCTCTGATCCGTCTCTGGATTGCACCTTTAAAGGTCCTTTCTGATCCTAAAAATTCAGTGATTCCATGATCTAAAATGCCTTAAGTCCCATTTACTGGAAAGGAGATTGTATCCAGGTGGGGGTTGGTCTCTTCTCCCAGGCAACCAGCACCAGAACAAGAGGACACAGTCTCATGGGCTGCCCAGGGAGGTGGTGGTGTCACCATTACTGGAGGTGTTTAGGAAGTGACTGGATGGGGTGCTTGGTGCTATGGTGTAGTTGATTAGATGGTGTTGGGTGATAGGTTGGACTCAATGATCTCAAAGGTCTCTTCCTACCTGGTTAATTCTATTCTATTCTAATATAGTAATGAAGTAGCTTTTATATTGATGAGCTAAGAGCAGTCATGTACATGTAGTTAGATATTTTTTTCCCCTTCTGGGTCTCAAACATTTCTATTAACAAAAATGCACCTTTATTTGAACAGTAGAGCTGAAATAATCCCCTTTTTTTTATTTATTAGAAAGACAACTTTGTTTCTCTTCTTTTATTCTCACAGTGCTGTATGCACATTTAGAATTTATTAACATTTTGAAGTTTGTTCTTCTGGCTAGAAAATGCTGATCACAACTTAAAATGTCATCACAGGAGGGCTCTGAGTAAAACAGTATCCCTTTTTCTCTGGAGGCATCTAAATTGGCTGTGCAGCTCTCTGACTAGAGAATAATATGTAACAAGCAGGAATAGAAATGTACTTCAACATCTTCTTTTGTGTTATTCATTATTTCTCTATCTGCAACACTTTTTTCCCCCCTTGTTTTACCGTAGTATTTTAAGCCCAGATTGAAGTCTTCAGAACTGGAGGCTATTCACAGAGTCAAGCTGCACCAGAGGAAGTTTAGGCTCGAGGTGAGGAGAAAGTTCTTCCCAGAAAGAGTAATTTGCCATTGGAATGTGCTGCCCAGGGAGGTGGTGGAGTCCTCATCCCTGGAGCTGTTCAAAAAAGGATTGGATGTGGCACTTGGTTTAGCTGTCAGGAGGTGTTAGGTATTAAGTCATAGGTTGGACTTGATGATCTCTGAGGTCTTTTCCAACCTGGTTGATTCTATTGCATGAGACTCTTGTCCAACCACAAATTGTCTTCCTTGGTGTTTCTCCTGCACTAAGAATGATCTTATGTAGATGGAGGGTGGTTACCCTTCAACAAGTGCGTTTTAAGCACTTAGAGAACTGATCATTTACGTGCGTTTTCCCCACCTGATCTTCAGTTCAAGAATTAAAAAGGATTGTTATTTATATCACATAATGGGTTTCTGTGGGGTGCCTATTACTGAAAGGGTTAGAGCAGGTCTACCTTGCATTGTCTGGGGATGTTTCCTCTTGATAAAATGCCACTTAGACATGCACAGTGGATTCCGTGGCTATCTTCATATCAAGACTGTTTTCATTCACAGAACTGTTGGCTAGCAAATATCTGTGGAAGTGCCACTGCCCTTGTGACAGATCCTTAAAAAGTATAGCTGTGTGGGTAATACTTTTGGGATCAGCCAGATGTGAAGCAAAATGAACCAAAGTCTTCCTTTCTTTGCTTTCTACTTCCTAAAAATTAATATAACATGAGACATTTAGTGCAATGCCAACTCTCACAGCATTCTATTCATTACAGCTCTGTGTATCAGACATTCTCTACTTTACACAGCCAGTTTAGGGTCCTTTTCTTACTTGTGCCCTAACACACTGAAAGTGAAGGAAGCAAACTAATCCTACAAAAGGCTTTGAATTTGCTGGACAGCAAGTTGTCTCTTTCTGCTGACATCCTGTGATTTCCTTATGCTAAATCCACAAGGTTTGGAAGAGGTTTGATATCAAGAGGCATATGGGAAGGAGCTGTAGACTTGCCACACAGAACAGATATTCTCACTCAATCTGTCAGGCTGGCTACAGATCTTTTGGAGGAAAGATACTGAACAGTGCAGTTCATGGCAGAGTCAAGAATTTAAAGGACTGATATGTTTCTTGAGGATTTAGGACTTCCCTGTGGTTAAACAGATTTTCCCTTCTCTTTCTTCCATTAATAAAAACATTGCACTGTGGGCATTATGAGGCTTAATTTCTGCAGGTTTATATACAGTGCTCTTTCAGTTTCTACCACAAAATAAGGTATTAAGACAAAAATCCCTGCAGAATCAAAACAATTGCCCTGGCTTCTTTCCAGTGAGAGTTAGGGGATCACATCTGCAGTCTGCACTTGAGACCTTCTGTAAGACTTGCCATTTATTAGTTTGAATGTCTTCAAGAATATCCCATGGGATAACTAAAATGTGATCCACTTCATTGCTTCCTAATACACCTTCAGCAGGCAAAGACCTCAGCCCACTTCAAACAGCTCTGGGGTAATTGAAGAATGTGAGTTGGATATCCCAGCCCCACAGCAGCCTCTTCCAATGCTTCATCTGCTTACTGCAGCATTTTCTTCTAAAATGAGTGCCATGGGAATGTCATCATGACAACAGTTTCTCACTTAAACTGGGGGCAGACAAGGTTGCCACAGGACTAATTCAGCCAAAGACATTGGTTGGAGCTGGGCAGAGGACAGGGATGCACTACTCTCTTCTCCCCCATCTATGTGGGCTCAGGCTGGGTCGGACAATTGAGTGTTCATAATGGGAAAGGACAGAGTTCTGAGCATTCTCCTGACCCTAAGTGTGCCTTTGGCTACTCGGCCCAGTCAGTTAACACAGTGAGCATTTGCCCAGGCCCCAAGGTGAAGCCAGATTGATACTGCTAAGCAAAGACTTGTTGATTCCTTTGGACCACTATTGGCTGGTGGGAGAGCTGTTTTTCTGCTGTTCCAGCCAGAACTATGTGATAAGTCTCTGGGTGTTCTAGATTCCCGTCTTTCATTTTAATGCCAAACTGCTTTGTAGTTCCTTCCATTGCTTTTCTATGGAAGTGTGGCTCTGCAGCTAAGAGATTGCAAATATAAGCTAATTGTTCTTTTATCTTTCTTGCCATTTTATTAGTGTTCTGGGACAGATTCCAAGTGCCATGGAAGTTTTCTTAATCCTTCAGCTCTAATTTCTTGCTGACCACTACTGACCTGATAATGACAGTCATGACATTTATTTTTTTCCCCTTTGGAGTTTTATACTTATCTTTCTGGCTTTTGTTCCCAAGTGCTTCTGTGAGGCACAGATCCTGTCTGCATTTTAGAGAATTATCTTTTTCTTCTGTCAGTGAAATTACCCTTTTTATTCCTTAAAGATATGACCATATTCTTCAATGACCTCTTGTGGTTTATGTGTTTGAACATTATCTTATTTACTTAACCTTTCACTCACTCTTTTCTGTTCTGAGACTTTTTTTTTTTTTTGCTAAGTCTCTTTGCAGTATTAATATTCCTATCTTCCTTTCCCTCCTTGCTTTGGAGATTCTTCTGTTTGTATTACTGTTGCTGTGGGATGCCTGTAATGAAGGAATTAGGGCAAAAGAATTTCTGACAATGAGGAGAGATGACCAGCAAAAAGCAGCAAGCTTTGGGTAATCCACAGAAATTTCTTGTAGATGAAAGGACAGCAAAGCTTTTCTATGGGACTCTGTTTCTTTTGATGTAGCATCAAAGAATGGGGACATATCTGCTGAATATGACTGAAATCCCAGCAGTGCATTTACTCAGCATCTGAAGTTCTAAAGGAGGATGGGGAAACAGAAATGACTGGATTTGTCTAATGATTTGCATAATGATAGTCAGGTTTGGCAGTAAGTGTTTACACACAAAGTTGTCTAGCATTTTCCATCACAGGGCATTGATACTTAACCGTTTGTATGGCTGGACTAGAGATAAACCCTTTGTGACAGTTTAGGCACCCTTCAAACTAAAGTTTTGCCTAAGTGTGTTGATTATTTTCCAGTTAAAGCAATTCATCTTTCTGACCATATGGAACTGAAAAAAAAAAAAAAACAACAAACAAAAAGAGTTGGTTTTGTGGTTTCTTTGTTGGTTTTTGTTTTGTTTGGTGTTTAGCTGTGACACTAGTAATTTTTTTTTTCTCTCTCTCATTTTTTAAGTGTCAATTTGACATTTAACATGGGAAGAGGAAAGAGATGTGCACAGGGTGTTGTTTCAGGCTGTCATTTGTCCCCCATGCAAATTCATCTGGCTTTGTTTGAATGGGCAGTGATTTCAAATTAGGAAATGGCAGCAAACTCTAGGCAAGGCAGCCAGAGTGCAGCCATCCATCCTGCAACAGCCATGGTGCTGAGGGAGCAGGATCTGCTCCTGCTGAGCAGACAACAGACGGGTGAACCCTGGGGGCTGTGCAGGCCCTCGCTCTGTCTGGTGCCTCTGCTGGCTCAGGCAACTGGCAGCTGTGCAGGATGAACAGAGGAGACCATCCTTTCGTTGCACCGGGTGAGGGGAGGAGAGGAAGCAAGCCATTGATCACTGAAGGGAAAAGGATGAAGGCAAAGCACAGGAGCCTCTAGCCCATATAATCCTAGAATCATCATCACAGAATCATAGAATGGCTTCAGTTGGAAAGCACATTAAAGATCATCTGGTTCCAACTCTGCTACAGGCAGGGAAACCTCCTACTAGTCCAGGTTGCTCAGATCTGATTGTGGCTGGAGGGGTGCTGCCTCCTGTGATTTTTGTTGACTTGGTTGGCACAGACCCGTTCTGAGAGGCTGCAAAGTCTCACATGCAGATCAGCCTCTCTCTCTAACTGTGCTTTAGGGTTTCTTGTTGTTTTCAGTGTTTCATTTTAATAAGACAGAATTGTTTATACCTGTGTATTAGTAGAAGACTTCTCTGGGAGCTAAAAAGGCATTATCCTCCTGGTATGATCGGCTCACTCGGAGGACACTGCTCAGCACACATTACCAACTGTGGCTACCTGGCCACCTAACACCCACTACCCACAGCATGAGCACAGCTGTGAAAATACCTGCAGCCAGGCTTTCACATGCACTCCAACAAGAGTCTATTAAGGCTGCAAATGCAGTAGCCAAGACTGAGAAAGTTCCAGATCTGAAGGCGCCTCTGTGACCTTTATTTAACCACCTGTGTTTTTGAATTATGCTACAGTCTTTAATTGCGTGATCAAAGTGAGCATCTCCTTATTAGTGCACAACATGGGTTTCTCTCACTAGTAATGAATAATGTGGTTGCCTTCAGCACTCCAGACTCATTTGCAGCAGAAATTTTTCATCTCTAACATGGGACTAATAACTATTACCCTGCCCAGGCAGGGTCTCGGGAAGGTAATCCATGCTCAGGATGTATTCAGAAGCTGCAGTAAATCAGCTAGCCTAAGAAAATCCAACAAACAACTGAATGTGGATGATATTCAGTAAATAAAGCACAAGGCTGCACTGGATGATGAAGGTAAAAATAAGTATTGACCAGCAACATCCAGTCAACCTCTGCTGTGGTAGATGAAAAAGAGCAAGACGATAGGACAAAGGGGAATGGGTTTAAACTGGAAGAGGGGAGATTTAGAGGGGGATATTAGGAAGAAATTCTTTACAGTGAGGGTGGTGAGACACTGGAACAGGTTGCCCAAGGAGGTTGTGGATGCCCCCTCCCTGAAGGTATTCAAGGCCAGGTTGGCAGGGCCTAGAACAACGGGGCCTAGAGAATAGAGCAGAATAGACCAGGTTGGAAGAGACCTTCACTATCATTGTGTCCACTATCATCCAACACCATCTAATCAACTAAACCATGCAACCAAGGACCCCATCAAGTCTCCTCCTAAACACCTCCAATGATGATGACTCCACCACCTCCCCAGGCAGCACATTCCAATGGGCAATCACACTCTCTGTGAAGAATTTCTTCCTGACATCCAGTCTGAACCTCCCCTGGTGCAGCTTGAGACTGTGTCCTCTTGTTCTGGTGCTGGTTGCCTGGGAGAAGAGATCAACCCCAACCTGGCTGCAACCTCCCTTCAGGTAGTTGTAGAGAGCAAGAAGGTCTCCCCTGGGCCTCCTCCTCTCCAGGCTAAGCAACCCCAGCTCCCTCAGCCTCTCCTCATAGGGCTTGTGTTCCAGACCCCTCACCAACTTTGTTGCCCTTCTCTGGACACGTTCCAGCAAGTCAACATCCTTCCTAAACTGAGGGGCCCAGAACTGGACACAGGACTCAAGGTGTGGCCTAACCAGTGGAAGGTGCCCATGGCACAGGAGTTAAAACTAGATGACCTTGAAGGTCTTTTCCCTTTTTTTTTGCTTTTACAGGAAATATTGTGCTTGGACAGTAAATTATTTCTGAAACATCCAAGCAATCAAGCCAGCAGCATGTTCTAATGTAATTCAAGCATGAAATAAATGCATGAACTTTAGCTTGCATAATCACAGATTTACTTACTTCTTTTTTTCCCAATGGTCACAAAGTTTTCCTGCTGATCCTAAGGTAACAGCAATTAAAAAGTGACAATGTTTCCCTACTGGATGTTTCAGTACTTATTTCCATATGCCAGAAGGAGGATGCACTCGATCTAGCACTCTGAAAAGGAAGTGGAGAGTGGAAGAAACCTGTTCAGCTTTCATTATATCTTACTGAGTTTGGAATAATTCAGCCTGGTCTCTTCAAAATCCCATTATTTTTTCCAACCAAAGTTCTCAGTCTGTCATGCTGTTGTCTCCTGTCACAAAACTGTCATCACAGTCTCTGTGATGTGGCAATGCTGGGGGCACTGGCAAACCCTCTTGGCTTAGCAGTACTCAGATTTTGCATGGCAAGCTCAGTTGCTGCAATGAAAGTCACACAGCTCTTCTGCCACAACGTGGGAGCTACCATGCCTTTCATGACTAATGTCATCAAATGCCATCTTGGCATCTGGGCTTATTCCCACTCAATTTGAAATATCAGCTGTTTATTCCCTCACTGTTGACCTTTCTTCCTTCCTTATAATTCAGTGAGCTATCATCCTTTCAACAACCTGCCTTTTTGGTTCTTTTTTTGTTTGTTTGTTTTTAAGTTTCTTCTGAAAAGTGCTGGGAAAGGGTCTGGAAGTGCTGGGAAAGGGTCTGGAAGTGCTGGGAAAGGGTCTGTAGCACTATTTATCAAAATAATGGGCATGCATTTCCATCTGAGCTCTGTGGAGGGTCATAATGGCAAGGAATATCTGTAAGAATCAAAGGGTCTGAGGAAAAGTTGCCCCTGGGAGGGAATCCCTGAAAATCATCTTGCCCAACGACCCTCTAAAGGAAAGTGAAGCTGCCTAAGTTTAAGTTTTGAGTCAGCTTTTGGATTGTATAGTCATACTGGTAGGTTTCTTCACTATATTTGCTGTACCTACTGATTAGAGGACTTGAGCATCTTTCCTATGAAGAGAGCCTGAGATCCCTGGGGCTATTTAGACTTAAGAAGACTGAGAGGGGATCTCATCAATGTGTATAAATATCTGAGGGATGGGTGTCAAGTGGATAGGGCCAAGCTCTTTTGGCTGGTGCACAGTAGTAAGGCAACAAACAACAGGTTCAAGCTTGAACATAGAAGATTTCACCTCAGCATGAGGAGGAACGTCTTTACAGTGAGGGTCACAGAGCACTGGAACAGTCTGCCCAGATAGGTTGTGGAGTCTCCTCCTCTGGAGACTTTCAAAACCCACCTGGATGCATTCCTGTGCCGATTACCCTAAGTGATCCTGCTTTGGCAGGGGGCTTGGACCCGGTGATCTCTTGAGGTCACTTCCAACCTCTGATATACTGTGATCTAGTAGAATAGAATAGAATAGAATAGAATAGACCAGACCAGAATAGAATAGAATAGACCAGACCAGGTTGGAAGAGACCTTCAAGATCATCACATCCAACCCATCATCCAACACCATCTAATCACTTAAACCATGGCATAGAATTGTTTTAGTTGGCAAAGGCCTCCAAGATCATCAAGCCCAACCATCAACCCAAGGCCACCATGGCCACTAAACCATGTCCCAAAGTGCCCATGCATGGAGCAAGGGAGCTGTGCACTGTTTATGTCCCACCTGCCCATCATCACATTACATACAACCACAGTTATCATTTGGAGTTGAGATACCAACAGATTAGTCATCGAATGGTAGTGGCTGGAAGGGACCTCTTGAGATTCTCTCAATGGTATAGGGCAAATTCATATGCATCTTGTACCTTGCAAGTCAGTTTAATTTCCTCATCATATAATTCTCAAGATATTTTTATGGGTTTTTTAAGACTTTTTGAATTTAAAGCTTAAATAATCTCCTTAATATTCCAGTTTGTTGAGTTAGGGTGCCTCTAAAAAGTGTGTTCAGTCTAATTTGAGCTTGAAATAATGTCTGTGCTGAACAGGGCTTGTTTCCAGGTGATGCATCCAAACAGAGCTGTAGCTATATTTTAATTTGATTTTCTACACTACCCATGTATTTTAATGATGGATTTACAAGAACTCTAGAACACTGCACTCCCTGAGTGCTTTTTATTTAAATCTCTTCCAACAAGTCCCCAGCCTTTGGGTCTTTCATTAATCACCAGTTTGTTGTAGAAAATAATCTTCTGATGTTGTAAATGTTTCCTGCCAGAGTTATTTTAACTAGGTGCTTTCACCTCATAATCAGTACAATTTTGGTGTGTGTTTGTTTCATCAGAGGCAATAAGGAATGTTTCCCTGATCCACTTTCCATTAAATTCCTCTTGAGAATGGGAAAATGACAGAGTACTTTTATGCCTGAAGAAAGAATGTGATGGTTTTACTAGGATCCACTCTATGTTTTAAGGTTCACATTTCAAACAGCAGTGACTTCTTCTGCTGCCTTTATATGTAGATCCAATTTTATTCCATTTTAGCTGTTAGTTCTGAGGCAGTTGTGCTCTCCATAGAAGTTTGTGACCCTGACTCATGCAGTAAGGGAAAAAAAAAAAAAAAAACATTTTGAAGATCATGTGTTTCTTTAATAGAGTTTGTGCTGATACAAACTGAAAAGAAAATATTACAAAATGTTTGTTAAATTTCTGTGGGATTGTTTTGACATCTCTGTAGGACAAAACAGAGCTATTTAAAACATCTCAGCTGTGTGTTGCCATTAAATAATCTGTTTGAATTCAGAGATTCATAGAATGGTATGGGTGAGAACAGACCTTAAAGGTCACCTTGTTCCAACCTCCCTGCCGTGGACAGGGACACACCTTCCACTAGCCCAGGTTGCTTAAGGCTTCATCCAAAGGTCTTGGGTGACAGGTTGGACTTGGTGATCTTTGAGGTCTCTTCCAACCTTATTGATTCTATGATTCTATGAAAGTGGCCTTGAACACCTCCAGGGAGAGGGCATCCCCAGCCTCCCTGGGCAACCTGTTCCAGTGTCTCCCCACCCTCACTATAAAGAATTTCTTCCTAATATCCAGTCTAAATCTGCTCTCCTCAAGCTTCAATCCATTCCCTCTCAATGTGATCCAGTTCCTGCATCTGTAAAGCTTTCTTTGTTTCTAAACATGTGAAATGAGGTGAGGTATTTTGGGGTAGTTTATTTGTTACTTTGAATTACTGACATCTGGTGCACAATACTTAAACTATACCTGCCACACTCTGCATTTTATCTCATAATGGCTTTGTTCCTGAGTGGTTTATCTGTAGATACTGCTTGCTTTTCCTTTGACTACCAGTACCATATCTTCATTTGTAAAAGAGATGTAAGAATGGTTTTGGCAAAACCTATCTTCAATGAGTGCAGAAAAACCCAACCCTCACAAAGATGTAATCTATTAGTATCTCAGCACTAACATTTCTTCCTTCAAAAGGAATGGTGCTTTCAGGGTTCTGCAGGCTACCCATGTAAAACCTTTATTTGGCATCTCTGCATACCGAAGCTCTCCACCTCCCTGATAAGCAGGCACCATGCCACTGAAGCAGATGGGCATAGCTGTAGAGAGCCAAAAGACAATGTATGTGCATCAAGTGTGGATGTTGGTGGCAGGCTTCCCAGTCAGTGATGTCTTCACGATTAAACGTCCCGAGCTTTTTACATCTGTAGTTACAGAGATGCCAGCCTTACTCCTAGATGGTGTTTGAAAATCTCTCCTGGGTTATTTTTAAACTATAAAGGACTGCTTGAGAGTGGTTGATCTAGAGGATGCTTAAGACAAGAAGCAGAGCAGTAGAGGAAATAATGGTGATCATAGAATCATACAATGCACAGGTTGGAAGGGACCTCTAGAGGTTCCTAGTCCAAAACCCCTGCAGTGAGCAGGGACATCCCCAGGTAGATCAGGCTGCTCAGAGACCCATCAAGCCTGACCTTGAATGTCCCCACTGATGGAGCCTCCACTGCCTCCCTAGGCAGCCTACTCCAGTGTTCTACCATCCTCATAGTAAACTTCTTCCTAATGTCCAATCTAAATCTACTTTTCTCCAGTTTAAAGCCATTGCCCCTTGTTCTAGTGCTACAAGCCCTTGTAAACAGTTCCTCTCCAGCATTCTTGTTACTCCCTTCAGGTACTAGAAGGCTGCTCTAATGTCTCCCCAGAGCCTTCTCTTTTTCAGGCTGAACAGCCCCAACTCTTCCAGCCTTTCCCCATAAGAGAGGTGCTTCAGCCCTGTGATCGTTTTTGTGGCCCATGGCTGGGGTCATTCAGGCTGGTCAGGATACCTTTTTCCGGTCCAAAACTGGCACATGCTTTCGCCTGAAACTGAGCTGCAGACTGCAGTTGCAGAGGGAGGAGAGTTATTTAGGGTATTTGAGATATGCAGTGGAGAGAAGCAACAGGTACTTTCAGAGAAAGAAAATCAGGTACAATCAGAAATGCAATTACAGTAATTTTAGCAAAAAAAGAAAAATTTTGGAGCTTACATCATGAATGAAAAAGAATCCAAGGCATGAACAAGCAGCATTATGCTGTTCTTTGATTGCAGCACACTTAGGGAAATAGAATTTGGCCAGTCCGTGCTTATTAAAGGGCTGGACCACAAAATTACCTGATTGAATCATCAGCTGAGTCTCAGAACTGGACAGTCCTATTGCATGTCTTATTTTTAACTAATACTTTTTGATGCAGGTTGCAAGAGAAGGAAAATAAACTTTCCTCAAGATGCTCTAAGAGAAGGGGTTTATTTTTTTTGTATTTTTTTTATTTCCCCCTGAATAATACAGAGCCAAATATGCACACAGACCCAGAATAAACCTTCCTGAGGAAAGGCATCATTCATCCAATAAACAAGATGTAATGTGTGGAGAAGTTTGGGCCAGGTGCCCCATGCTGTGCTCACATGAGAAACACCTCCCATGTCCCAAAGAGGTCCAGCCCAGTGGGTGGACACAGGAAGCTATATATATTTCATCCCATAATGTCCTGCTCCCTACAAAAGCCACATGTGGGGTCTGGCACTTCCTCTTTGTCTTCCCTTGCTGCTACCTGGTAATGGGGGGAGCTGTCTGCCGGCCTTTGGACCTGGCTAGGCCCAGGGCCAGGGGGAAGGGCAATCTCAGATCTGGCAAGCTGAGATTAGCCTAAGAGTGGAGGTGGGGGGCGGGGGAGAGGGGTTAAAAAGAGCACTAGGGGGTTTGGGTGTACCCTCAGGTGGGGATGGGAGGTTTCTGGGTGTGCTTTGGGATCTCTTTTGTCACTGTGCTTCTGGTTCTCTGTAAAACATTCACTGCTTTTCCATTTAAACTTTCCACCAGGTGGTGGAGTCCCCATCATTGGAGGTGTTCAGGAGGAGACTTGATGGGGTGCTTGGTTGCATGGTTTAGTTGATTAGGTGGGTTGGATTAGTTGATAGGTTGGGCGTGATGATCTTGAAGGGCTCTTCCAACCTGGTCCGTTCCATTCTATTCCGTTCCATTCTCCATTCCATTCCATTCCATTCCATTCCATTCTATTCGTTCCGTTCCATTCTGTTCCGTTCCATTCCATTCTATTCTGTTCCGTTCCGTTCCATTCCATTCCAAATTTGCTTTCAATTCAATAGTTGACAGGTTGGACTTGATGATCTTTGAGGTCTTTTCCACCCTTATTGATTCTATGATGGTACCACTTTTTGCAATCCGTTTGTCTGAGTTTCATTTTTGCCCGTGGTGGCAGAGGGTCAGGCTCAACCCATCACAAATGTGTTCTGGTGACTTGGGGAAATTCAGATATCGATTGATTGATGGTTGAAGAAGCTATTTTTAGGACAGTGCTTCCTTTGAATCTGTGCAGTCTGGTTTCAGTGTGAAATAAATATTTTTTTCAGAAGCATATGCTCTTAAATTCTCCCCAGGAAATTAGAAAATGGACTCCATTTTGCTTTTTATGCTCTTTTAGAAAGAGTGATGTCTTTCTACAGTGTCTGCTTTTCTTTTCTTTTTAGAAGTTCAGATTTCTTATATTTTTTTTTCCCCCTTAAATACATTCAAGACTGAAACAAGACTTGCTGTGCTGAAATAGAATCGTAGAATCAAAAAGGTTGGAAAAGACCTCAAAAGATCATCAAGTCCAACCTGTCACCCAACACCTCATAAACCATGGCACCAAGTGGCATGTCCAGTCCCGCCTTGAACACCTCCAGGGATGGTGACTCCACCATCTCCCTGGGCAGCACATTCCAATGGCTAACAACTCTCAGTGAAGAACTTTCTCCTCACCTCCAGCCTAAACTTCCCATGGTGAAGAAGAAAGGTGCAACAGATCGTTAAGTACTGCAGCACAAACTCAATACAAATAACAACAATAAAGTTGCTCCTCATCAATGAAGCATTGTGGAGGGTGATCCAATACAATACAATACAATACAATACACCAGGTTGAAAGAGACCTTCAAGATCATCGCATCCAATCCTTTCTTGAACACCTCCAGGGATGGTGACTCCACCACCTCCCTGGGCAGCACATTCCAGTGGCTAACAACTCTTAGTGAAGAACTTTCTCCTCACCTCCAGCCTAAACCTCCCCTGGTGCAGTTTGAGACTGTGTCCTCTTGTTCTGGTGCTGATCTTGCCAATCAGATGTATCAGGAGCAAGGGAAGGAGAAGCTCTTTACTCTGAGGGTGCTGTAACACTGGAACAGGTTGTCCAGGGAGCTGCTGCTTGCCCCATCCCTGGAGATATTCAGGCTGAGGCTCGATGGGTTTCTGAGCAACCTGAGTTAGTTGGGGATGTCTCACTGCAGGATGGTTGGACTAGATGACTTTTAAAGGTCCCTTCCAACCCAGTGCATTCTATGATTCTAAGTGTGTTCTGTGGTTTCCTTTATCCCCTCCTTGTGTTTCATTAATGTCACTCAGTGAGTCAGTCAGTCTCCTGGGCAGGGTGACAGTCCCACAGGCATACACACCCTGCATGATGAAGTTGCATCTAACCCTGTACTTACGATACAATATCATGAACCTACTTCTTCTGTTCCTAGAACTTTTCTCCATCCACTCCACTTGTCTTAGCCCTTTAAACAAAATTCAGTCTGGCTCCATACTATGATGGTTCTAAAGAGTTGTTCTTAGCTGGGATCCCTTTAAAGGTGATCACTCTGTAGATCTCTTGTGTGTTTGTTACCTTGAAAGAATGGGAAGTGACCTTTGCTTTGATACTCTCAAAACAGCCACCAGCCTCCCATGGGGGAGGTGGTGGAGTCACCATCATTGGAGGTGTTTAGGAGGAGACTTGATTGGGTGCTTGGTGCCATGGGTTAGTTGATTAGGTGGTATTGGATGATAGGTTGGATGCGATGATCTTGAAGGTGTCTTCCAACCTGGTCTATTCTATTCTATTCTATTCTATTCTATTCTATTCTATTCTATTCTATTCTATTCTATTCTATTCTATTCTATTCTATTCTATTCTATTCTATTCTATTCTACCCTACCCTCTACCCTACCCCTACCCTACCCTCTACCCTACCCTCTACCCTACCCTCTACCCTACCCTCTACCCTACCCTCTACCCTACCCTAACACAGAGCTTCCAGCAAGCATCTTTGATAACCTGTGTGCTCTGCTCCCCATCCCTGAAACACAAACTCTCCTGGTTTCTTAGCCACCTCCCAGTTTTATCCTTTTTTTTTTGTTTTTCCCCAAAAATTTTGGAGTATTTTAGGAATTTTTGACTATTTGTGCTTTAGAGTTCTAAGAGTTTAGAGTTCTAAGGTGAGAAAGCACCTGATGGTCTGCACTTATTATTCCTATGACCAGTTAAGCTTCAGCTTCAATTAAGTCTTTTTGAATATGAATACCAAGGGCACTCGATGTTTAGGCTTCTTCCTCCTCACTGCCCTGTTAAGACATTAATGAAAGAAAATAGATGGGGAAAAAAAAATACCTGGGAAGCTGAATAGAAAACTCAATTTAGCACAAAATATCTTGTTGTAAATAGCTTAGTTTTAGCAAGGATTTTGATGTATTCACTGAGGGAGATGGATTCCTGTTATAAATAGTTGCAGTTGGCACTCATACTGAGGCATCAATAAAAGAATCAAGATAAATGTCAGTAGAGTTCTGTTCCTAGCAACAGTATCTATTGATTTTATTTTTTTAGGGTGGTTGTTTGTTTTTTTTTTTTGCATTCTGTTAAAATGAACACTGAAAGAATTCTGAGTGTCCTGATTTGTGTTTTGAGTAGAGAGTCTAAATGGGCACAGCTGCTAAAAAAGCTGCATTAAAACAAACTCCTCAATGACTGAATTATAATCAAGACATTTCTTTTTGCATGCTTCTGAAAAGGCCAGAGACACCCAGGAAACAGCCACTACATGTGTAGCTCCTCCAGTATGCTAAGCTCTAAAGCAAATTATGTTTTCCCATATTTCCAGTGAGAAGCCATTCTCAGATTCATAGAATCAGCCAGGTTGGAAAATACCTCAGAGATCATCAAAGTCCAACCGATTACCTAATATCTAGCACCCCCTGACAACTAAATCATGGCTCCAAGTGCTGTATCCAATCCTGTTTTGAACACCTCCAGGGACAGTGACTCCACCACCTCCCTGGGCAGCACATTCCAATGGCAAATTACTCTTTCTGGGAAGAACTTTCTCTTCATCTAGAACCTAAACTTCCCCTGGTGCAGCTTGAGACTCTGTCCTCTTGTTCTGGTGCTGGAGAAGAGACAACCCCCACCTCTTTTCAGGTAGTTGTAGAGAGCAATAAGGTCTCCCCTGAGCCTCCTCTTCTCCAGCCAAAACAGATTTATTTTTTTTTTTAATGTGATTTTATCTGGAGAAAACCACCTTACCTCCCTGGATCCACTCTTAGGCAAGTAGAATCACAGAATTGTTAAGGTTGGAAGGGACCTCAAGGATCATCTAGTTCCAAACCCCCTGCCATGGGCAGGGACAACTCACACTACAGCAGGTTGCTCACAGCCACATCCAGCCTGGCTGCAAAAACCTCCAGGGATGAGGCTTCCACCACCTCCCTGGGCAACCTGTGCCAGGCTCTCACCACCCTCATGGGGAAGAACTTCTTCCTGACATCCAATCTGAATCTACCCATTTCTATTTTATTTCCTTCCTTTTTCCCCCCTTTTTCCTTCCCCCCCCCCCTTTTCCTTCTTTTCCTTCCCCCCCTTTTCCTTCCCCCCCCCCCTTTTCCTTCCCCCTTTTCCTTCCCCCTTTTCCTTCCCCCCCCCCCCTTTCCTTCTTCCCCCTTTTCCCCCCTTTTTTCCTTCCCCCCCCCCCCCCCATAATAGGAAGTTAACAGCTGAGAAGAGCTGCTCAAAAAATAACGCCCTTTCCAATATATGATTTTAAAGTTTTTAGACCTGGTACATTAATTTCTAGTGCTAGATTCTGGTAGAATCATGTTGAAATTGAAGCAGGTGGATAGAAGAGGATCAATAAAAGTACTATTTTAATGGTCACAACTGCCTGACCAGCTCAAGCTACGCCTTGAAAAACAGACACACTACTAGAACTCTGGTAGAAGGGAATCATTTTGAGCTCCATTTAAGTGAGAATTATCTGTATGTCATTTTCCTGTTGCTTACATTCAATTAGTCATTTCTATTTTGAGCTTGTTCTAATCCCTTCCGTGAACAAAAGAAAGAATGTTGCAAACAAATGGACAAGTAACATGAGAGGAAAAATATCAGTTCATCTGTGAATATATGCATGTATATGTCTGCAGCTGGGTGGATACCTACTGTGTTGCAGGAAACTGAGTATTCAGATATTTGAAGTTGCTTCCTGCTGGTAAATGTTTCACAACAAAGATGTGATCAAAAGATACACAGGAACTGAACGAAGAGTGAAGCCAAACCAATTAAATCTCTACTGCTAAGTCAGAAAGAGAAAAATGCATATGTCCTGTTAAAATCCCTGCCTTAGTTTACTTTCTTTAATACACAAAAATACACTTTTGTTCAAAGGCCATGAGCTTTAATAGATGGATGCAGAAGGAATCTGGGGGCGGGGGGAAGTAAAACAACTCAAAAAAAAAAGGAAATAATTTAAGATTAGAAGAAAAATCTCTGCTCCCCATTTGTAAGAAACAGCACCAGAACAAGAGGACACAGTCTCAAGCTGTGCCAGGGGAAGGTTAGGCTGGAGGTGAGGAGACAGTTCTTCCCAGAGAGAGTTGTTAGCCATTGGAATGGGCTGCCCAGGAAGGTGGTGGATTCACCATCCTGGGAGGTGTTCAAGAGGGGACTGGACGTGGCACTTGGTGCCATGGTTTAGTAGTCATGAGGTGTTGGGTGAGAGGTTGGACTTGATGCTCTTTGAAGTCTTTTCCAACCTTGTTGATTCTGTAATGGCAGGGAAAAAAATAATCTGCATTTGAAAAGAAAACTCTATAAAGTATCTGCTTAGTTGCAGAATACTTTGATTCTGCAATTGGAGAATTGATTCTAGAATTGATTCTGGAGTTGGAGCTAGAATTTTTGTGACACCCTTGAGTAATGTGGTAGATTGACTGAATAATGGTAGCATGGAAGTTCTGTAATTCCCTGTGCTTACTTCTACAATTTGGACATTCATCCTTATAGCATCCCATGGAAAGTGTTTATTATTTATTTAGAATGACTACAGTGAGAAAATTCTGTGCATCTTTTTTTCTGAAGGATGCATGAATGGGGAGCTTTGTCATAGAATCATAGAATCAATAAGGTTGGAAGAGACCTCAAAGATCATCAAGTCCAACCTGTCACCCAACACCTCATGACTACTAAACCATGGCACCAAGTGCCATGTCCAATCCCCTTTTGGTCACCTCCAGGGATGGTGACTCCACCACCTCCTTGGGCAGCCCATTCCAACTCTCTCTGAAGAACTTTCTCCTCACCTCCAGCCTAAACTTCCCCTGGTGCAGCTTGAGACTGTGTCCTCTTGTTCTCCTGAGTTGTTCATAGGTTCTTGGATCGGAGGTTTGTCCTTCAGTGTTTAGGGTAGTATTGAGGATGACAGAGTTGGACACTGAAGCAGAAGCTGAAAAAGGAATACAAGTGATGCACTACCCAAGAGCAGCTTCACATTTGTACTTCTCCCAGTCTTTTCTGCTAAAACCTGAGAAGCTCTGAATCTGAGAAAAAGAAAATGAACAAAGGAATGATTCAGGCTTAAGCATTAGCAGACTATAGGAGTGTGCAAGATTCAAGAGCGAGGAGTTCTCAGGAGATGTTTTTTCAACAGACCTTTGGGGATATTTTACATTGGTGATGTTTAAATTGCTTTGTTCTTTTCGTTTATGTGGGGGAAAAGGGAGTGCACATCTGCATAGTGCAGTGCTGCTATCTCGTTTTTGATGTCACCAGTACAAGATTTTTAATGGCCTCTGCAACACTGGGAATTTTGCCTTGGAGTTTATCTTTCCAAACAGCAAGGATGGAGTAATCTGACAGATACTGAGAAATGAACCGAGCCCTGGAAGTGGTTTTTCCTCTCAATTGACTGCAATGGGAACCCAGACACTGCTCAGAGGAGGACATCTGCATTGCAGACATCTAAATGTGGGCAGATGGGTACCACTCTGGCAGCTATTTGCTTTGTAGAAATCCAGCTTCTTGAAGCAGAAGCATTTTGAAGCAATGTCTTCTGAAAAAAATCATAAAGCAAGGTAAATCCCTGCTGCATGTCCTGGGCCCAGCATAATTCTGGTGCACGAGGAGATGGACACAAAACAGAAGACACAGAAAAGGGAGCCAAGTGAGTCCCACCCAAGCTGTAACTCCTTGGCTATGAGTAAATATAGGGGATCCTGCCCATCATAGCAGTGTGCTGAGCTCTGAGCTGGCCCTTCATCCATTTATGACCTGATCAGAAAGCGCTTCAGCTTTCTTCCTGACTTGTGCTTATGAATCCTTCCCACACCAATCAAGGGGAAAGAGAGTTAATACACTGATATAAAATACTGGCTCAAAACTGAGCCCAAGGAGCCGGAAAGTTTATGCATAGCCACTGGGAAGCCTCTGGGAAGAAATGTTAAGTAGCACTTGCTTTCTAACTGCAGGCAGTGATTGATTAAAAAAAAACAATCCCACAGTAATTTCTGTTTGGTAGTGACCAGTTCTGATGTGCTTGACAGTTCAGCAGCTTACAGTCAGACGCTAATTATTAAAGTAGAATGCAAGGGAAGTAAAATATCACAGAGGGTTTTTTTTACCCAAGGGAGCAAAGTGAAGGAGAAAATATTTGTGACAGGCTGAGGACCCAAGGACTTGCAATGCTGAAGGGTTAACAAAATTCCCTGATAAACACGGACAGACAAACTAGATTGCTGTTGCGGTTTGAGACGGAAAAGTCCAACGGCTCAGAAATGGATTGTACCAAATCAATTCACATCTGCTTAGAAACAGAAACTCACAAAGATGGACAGTGCTCTGGCACCACAGCCAGGATTGATTAAAAATAAATAAATAAAGCCAGCAAGCGAAGCTCTGAGTCCTAATGATATGAAGAATTCAGCCGAGCAAAGCTGGTGCAGGCTGCAGGCTATGACAATCAACAAGCAAGGGGGAAAAACATCCTGAGGATTATGTCGTTCTGCAAGAGCTTCCCAGTACATTTAAGAGAGGGAATGAACATTTATTGAAGTTGAACTGGTTGCACAAAGCCCTCTGCTGCCAGGAACGTTATTATTTGTTGTAAAGGCTACTGGTCTTGGCCCTGAGCTCTTTCCACTTGAAGCCCGTAGGTAGCTGCTGGGCAGGGAAGACTTTCATCTGGATCACTGAAAGCAGAGTGTGGTTGTTCTTTGTGTTAGGCTTCTGAGAGCAGCAGTTCTGCTTTAAAACAGCTGGTCCTCATGCATTCAGTAACTGAATCTCTCCTGGTTGTGAGTTTGGTTCATGATTTCTCTTTGGAGTCAGGCTGCGGTTTCTGTCCCTACTCTATGCTGGAGGCTTTCCGCCGAGATGTGGATGCTGATGGATTCTAGATCTGGAATCTCCACCACACTGTGCTGTCCAAAGCCTCCTCAGCTCTAAGGTGAATGCCTCAGGCAATGGAAATGGGAAGGAAACAGCAAAATGCGCTGAGCAGATTAAATTAGAGAATAGTTCTTACTGAGTGGCCACATGAAGTCACCCTGTAGACTGCTGTTGATGCCACTTCAAATGGACTTCTCCCCAGGGAAGTCTGTGTGAGGTGCTTTGCTAGTTCCCAGAAGGTGGAAATGAGGCAGAACACTTGCTCTGTGGCGCTGAATCATTTCGAACAGCCAGCACCACAGAAGCTTGAAACAGCCAAACCATGGACGCTGCTGTTCAGGAACAGCTGACTCCACCAGATAGTTGTTTCCATTGCAGAGAGGCTTTTCCAAAGGTCAAGCAGGGCTGTAGGCACCTCAAGGACTAGCTGAATGTTTCCAGTATGTTGGCAAATAATGCCAAGCGTTCAGGATTCCACTGGTTACCAGCTGTGATAGCAAAAAGATTGAAAGTTTGAAAATTGTAAGTGATGCATCTTCACAGACAGAGGAAATGAGGAGAAAATAAGTAGAAGCAAAGATGATGATAGTTGTGGACAGTTGTTACTGGAAAGAGATGCTCCTTCCAGACATGCTGGAGTCAGGGTAATCTTTGAACAACTCAAGTACTGTTGCCCAAATACCATGAACAATCACTTCTTTAATTGTTGTGGCAAATGTAGTAATTATCATTTGAGAGGTTATATTTTCTGTCATGAATGGAGAATGAAAGGGTCTTGAGGTGCAATATTTTGAGCTTTGGGAGAATCTGAAACTAAACCCATGTGCACATCTAAAAGGAAAATAAGTCAGAAATAACTAATTACAAGAAAAAAGTCAATTGCTTTGAATTGCACAAGTTAATGTCTTTAAAGTCTGGAGCCCTTTTATCCATCAGTCAGTTGCAAGTGTGATTGTAATTGACTCTCGTATCCCAAAAGAAGTTGGGAGCAAGAGAAATGCCATGTGAAGTCCTGTGGAAAAAAAAAACCATAAATGTAAATGTGACATGCTCAGAGATGTCAGAGGTGCTCACAATTTATACTCAAAAGGTATGTGACATATTTCTCCTTCAGGCAAAGTGACAAGAGTATTAGATGTGAGTTCTGGTGACCAGGTTCGTATCAAAGGCAGTTGTGGTCTACCTGGGCCTTTGGTCTTATGCCCTGCAGGATCGTTTTTCTCTTGGGCTGTGGAATTAAGTCTAGTTTCTTTGACCTTCAGCTTCACTGTTAGCAAAATGGAGATAATGAGACCGAGCTTTGAGAGAAGTCTGAAGAGGGCTGTATGGGTTCTTCGTGCTGTTCCAAGCATTTTCATATTTCAAGGTCCAATTCCTCAAGGAAAATGATATCCTATAATCGTTTGTGACGATTTGCAGCAAATTTTCAAACCTTCAAACCCTATCAAGAACTTCTGCTTTGCAAAACAGGAAATACTTAAATCTTCAGCCTTAGCTTTCCAGTAACTCCTCTTTCCAGTGTGGACTGCCATAAAAACAAGAATGTGTGTTGTCGTTGCTGCGTCTCCTGTCAGTATCTCCTGCTTCACCAAGTGTCTGTTCAGCAGGGTTCTTGTCTTGTGGCTGTGTGACTGCTGCAGCATTGTGATGGCTTCTGTCAGATAACGCAGCTGTCCTGAACTCCCACATATGTCTAAAAAATACATCTACAGCCCTCTGAAGAACTCTTCCAAATTGTGTTTCTAATTAGAAACATATAACAGAGAATACCAGAGGGATTTGTTCATTGTCACAGACCTTCAGAGCTGGATTTCTGCAACAATTTGCTGATGCCCATAGACAACAAGAGGCATTTATGACTGCATGTGATCCAGAGATAAGAGATGTGCCGGATCTGAAGCATCTGAAATAAGCTGTGGGAAGCAGAAGCATCCTTGTGTTTCAAGACAATTATACACAGTGTTTACCCACAGAATTCGGGCAGCAAACACTTAAAATAACATTTCAAAAGGAAGCACTTTGAAACATGCTTTTAAAAGACATTTTAAAACCTTATCTGTAGTCCAGTAACAGCAGATGCTTGTTAAAAGAGTGTATCCAAAAGTCAGATGACTGCCATTTTCTTGGTGCCAGATTAGACTGTGGAAAAGAGAATTTTCTCTTCTTCGTGTAAGCATAAGGCTCTCTGCTGGGACAAGCAGCTCCAAAGTGCCTTGAAGTGTTCTGCTTAATGTTCTGTGCATGGGGAGCTTTCTAATCAGGTGTTGCTTAGGTGCAATGGGACAAGTTATGCCATGAGCAACCAGTGTAATGACACCTAGCTTCCAGTGATTCTCTCCCACATTTTTTTGCCTTTCTTGCTGACTGACAACAGATGATCTTGCAAGTCTTCCTCTGTATGAGAACTTGGAGTATCTCTTGCTGTTTGTTTGTAGGCACAGGAGCACAGAAGCAATTTCAAGGAACTAGCCATCACACATGAATATTACTCCTTAAGTTCCATATCTTTGGGAAGGCAGTCTAAATGCTGTATTTACGATTTTCTCAGGAAGAAATCCAGTAATCATTGTGTGTCAGAAGGAATACTTGTAGTAACTCCATCAGAGTCTGTGTATACACTTGTATATAACATAAAGCTACTAAAATAATTGGTAAACCCCAGCAAGTTAAAAGGCTGCCAAGTCAGACAACAAATGCCAAATTAAGATTATAGAATCTACAGTAATGTTTTCTTCTCTTTGTCTGATAGTTGTAACGTTCCATGTTACCTGAGAAGCCAGGGGTACCATGAGCAAGCTGCAGAAAAATGAAATGCTCAATGCACTCAATGTTGGGTTAAATAAACCCCCCCAAATAATGTTTTAAGACCCTGCATCTGAATTAAGTTCCTGCGTTCTGCTTATTCAGAAGGTGATACAGGACAGAAGCGTGCAGAAAACAGTTTTTCCCTGAGGTGGAAAAATAGTTTATCACAATGTAATCAGTGCAGTTTGGAGAAAAGACAACAAAAGAAGAGTAGGTCTTTAAATACTTGAGAGAAGAGGGTTGATGATTTGACAGGAGGAAGTAGCCCTCAGCTATGGCAGGTGGGGAATTGTGTGGTGCCTCTGTCGCCTTTCACACACATGCAGTGCCTTGGGCCTGTGGAATTAAATTAGCAAACATGGAGAATTGAATTGTGCCCAGCTAAAGGGTAGCTACAACAGGCATTAGGAAAAAAGCATTTGCAGCTCCTAAGGTTTATTAGATGATGGAATAATTTGTCAGGGGAAGTTCTCAAGCGCAGACATTAGATAAGAGTATCAATGGTAGGTCAAACTATTGTACAAGATCCTCCAGTGTTACAACAAGGGAAATGTAGATTCCAGTCCTAGCACATCAGGTCTCGTGAATACAAAAAAACCAAAGCAAAGTAAGCAAAGTAGTGGATGGAAGGAGAGAAAGCATGCACTCTATTATTCACATCAGAATCAAGGAATCAATCAGGTTGGAAAAGCCCACAAAGATCATCAAGTCCAACCTGTCACTCAAGACCTCATGACTACTAAACCATGGCTCCAAGTGCCACATCCAATCCCCTCTTGAACACCTGCAGGCATGGTGACTCCACCACCTCCCTGGGCAGCACATTCCAATGGCTAACAACTCTCTCTGTGAAGAGCTTTCTCCTCACCTCCAGCCTAAACTTCCCCTGATGCAGCTTGAGACTGTGTCCTCTTGTTCCGGTGCTGGTTACCTGGGAGAAGAGACCAACCCCCACTTGGCTAAAACCTCCCTTCAGGTAGTTGTAGAGAACAATAAGGTCTCCCCTGAGCCTCCTCTTTAGCATTCCCATTATGCTTCATAATTACTTGCACGCTTGTGTTCACTACTAGGAATATTCAGATACAGAGCAGTTGGCAACCAGTGAAGAGATACTGCTTAAGCATAAATACTTCTCTACACTGTATCCCAAACCCAAAAAATCCAAGAGACTAACTGGCAATTTAAAATAGGCTGCCAGTGAGGGCACTGAATGATTATGAACCATGTTTTGGAATGTCACAAAGTTTGTTGCTAGAGGCTGCTGTCATGACCACACCCCTCCCCCTTAGTTTGTTGAAATACTGCAAAATAATCTCCTCTCTCTATATATAGGTTTATTTTATTGAGGTTCTATGTATAGGTTTATTTTTTTGAGACTAGATTCAAAGTGTTACAGAATCCAGTGCCTGCTTCAGTTAGACATTGCTATTTAGTAAGTTATAAGAAGTCACATAACTTATTAAAAGTTATTTAATGAATTACCATTTGAATAGAGCTCTGCACTCCTCACATACAGTGGATATTACTTCCCTCTCTTGATCATAGAATCAATAAGGTTGGAAAAGACCTCAGAGATCATCAAGTCCAACCTGTCACCCAACACCTCATGACTACTAAACCATGGCTTCAAGCGCCACATCCAGTCTCTTCTTAAACACCTCCAGGGACGGACCACCTCCCTGGGCAGCACATTCCAATGGCAAATTACTCTTTCTGTGAAGAACTTTCTCCTCACCTCAAGCCTAAACTTCCCCTGGTGCAGTTTGAGACTGTGTCCTCTTGTTCTGGTGCTGCTTGCCTGGGAGAAGAGGCCAACCTCCACCTGGCTACAACCTCCCTTCAGTTAGTTGTAGAGAGCAAAACAGTCTCCCCTGAGCCTCCTCTTCTCCATTTGAAACACAATATGAGATCCAGATTAGTCTCAAATTCAAATGTCAGATGCAGCAATAGTTTGTTTTATTCTCAGATACAGGGTTTTTTTTTGGTATCACTAAGTGCTCACCAGGTTTCTCTAGACTGTGTCAGTGAAAAGGAAGAATTCATTGTTTATTCTGTTTTATATGTAACATTTCTGTTCATATGCACCGTGTTTGTAGTCTGGTTTTGTCTTGGGTTGAACAAACTAAGTTTATCTCAGTTGATGGTGGAATTATTAATGCCCTGCTTCTCTCTTCCTCCCTGCAGTATGCTGTCTGGCTGGTCCTTTGGGTTACATGGAACGTGTTTGTTATCTGCTTCTATTTGGAGGCTGGGGACCTTTCAAAGGTAATTTACTACTGGATACATTTAAGCCATCAGCAGTTTGTTAACATGCCTCAGTCCACAGGCTGTGTTTTGTTTGACTCGCTCACTTATCTGTTATTGGAATGAGGACAGTGTGGTGGTAATATGGAGTATTCTGGATATGTAAGAAATCCTTAATCTAGCCAATAATGAGCATATGCCTTCCCTTGCCCACAACAGTAGTGGTATACATGTTTTAAGAAACAAGACAAAACAACACACCACAAACTCTTTTTGCTTGCCCAGTAAGCATGCAATGTGGGTTTCACCTCTAGGAGAGGTATTGATGGTTTCACTCTTATGAAAGATTAGCATCTCAAAGGTAAACAAGTATTTTTCTTTGGTGCCATTTAGCTTGCTGTTGCTTAGCTGGATTGCTTTCAGGGGTCTTGTATCACAGCATAACAGTTGTAAATGGAGGAGGGAGCCTTTCATGAAGTGAAAATGTAAACTGAGGTGTCAAATTGTCACTTGGCTACAGCAGCGCCTCTTAACTTGCACTTCTGGTAGGCATGTTGTTATTGAGCTTTACACACAGTCAAAATCCATAGGAAATAAAATAGATTCTCTGAAGAATGACATATTTATAGGGTTTTATTGGTACTGCAAGACAACACAACAAGTGGCAGTTGGTAATGGACTCAAGCCAATATCTCAAACCAAACTTCCTACTTTCTAAGGCATGCCCAGAAGGCTGGCAATTTGTGGGATAAAAGATTAGCAGTGGTGACAATTTCTTGTTGGTTAATGAGCTTCAACTGAGTCTAAATATTGCTGCCCATGTTGAGTTATGCTCACAGGGTTGTGAACTGACCATCAAGGAGAATCCCATGTGAAAGAGATTGCATTATCTTCTTGACTCAGCTATTTAATTGTTGATTAAAGGCAGTTTAGCCCAACTGTAAATTACAGATGTAATTCTCTGATCCTTTGTGAGTCACTGGTGCGTTATGATGCAGAAAGTTAAATGCAATTGCAGAGAGAAGAAATGAGGCAAAGATGCTTCCTTACCTGTATTTTCTCTCAAATCACCCTCAAAGTATAATAAGTACTAGAGGCTGGGATATTTCATCTCCACATATTCTCTTTTCTTTCCAAAAGCTGTTGATTTCAAAAGGATTAGAATTTCATTTCCTGGTGGTGTAATTTTCTGCAGGTAAAACATTCCACATTTTTCAGATTTGTACCTTTAGACAGTCCCAAGCTCATCAAAACCTTGGCAAAAACCCCATAGTAACTAAAGAAATTGAATATAGTATCTTTTCTTTGGTTAAAATGTTTCCTGAGTGTTTCTAACACCTGTTGTACCGTACTCAACCCAATCCACCCTGTGTCCACCGCTTGTTTCAGCCACCTGCATTCCTAAACTTGTAAATGTTAGGATGCTCATCATGAATGATGAAGTGAAAGGGGACAGGGAGGAAGAAAGGAGAAGCAGCTGCTTGAGCACTGTGTTTTAATGGGTGTAAAAACTGCTGAAGAACACTAGTAAGTGCTGGTTGCAATAAGGATGGACCATACCCAGTATCTAAACCTGGATCTTTAAGTCTAGGGCTGTGTTGTATGGAGTCTTTCCCAACTAACCATGTAGTTTAGGCCTGTATTTGGAAGCAGTTACAAATGATACCTCTTTAGAGGTGTTATTTGTTCCAGTGATATAATCTGACTTGAAATACACAGTAGAGGACATTCCTTCCACTTCAGGTGGTTTTTCAGACCAACAGCATTGATAAAGAGAGGGAGAAAAGGAAAAAGTCTTAGGAAATGTGTTTTAGAAATAGACACAGGTTGACTTGAGACATCACTTTCCTCTCCTCTCCTTTCCTCACCCTTTCAGCTGCTAATGGTACATGAGAACTTCCCCACATGATCAGAGCTCCTGCAAGATCTAGAGCCTATAGATATGTGTTTAATGGAAAGATATCCAACTGTGTGGAGGGATAAAACTTCTCCTCTGGTTCTAGATTCCTCTGAGGCTCCAACTGTTTTACAGTTGTAGGCATTCTACAAAATGGATCTCTTTGGGTTTTATGCCTGAGTCACATTCATGTGTCTTGCACTGAATCTTCTTTATCATTTATATTTTCACCTGGAAATAACTGCAGCTTCAAATCTTTAATGACACTCTTGTGTATTTCTGTGTGTTTGGAATGGCACATAGAACCTTGAAAAAAGCTCTGGGTCTGAATCAGTTCTAAAGGGACAATAAAAAATAACCTTTAGGTAAGTACCAAGGGGATGCCTCTGAGGTTGTAAAGCACAAGAGAGAATCCTGCTCAGCATGGCTTTAGGAATTGATAGGTTAAAATTACAGCCTAATAATAGTTCAGCTGGGTATAGTTTATTTTTATACATATAATTTATAGCTTTCTGCTAAGTAAAAGAAAGACTTTCCAAAAAGTTTCGAGAACAGCTTTTATTCTGTGTCTACATACATCCATTTCTCTCCATCAACACCTGCTGATACAGTGGAGAGGACATATTTCACTCGTTAATATACCTTGTTGCAACAGGGTTGCTAACCTTATCCTTAGTTTAGTTGTGGGGGCAGAGGTCCTATACAACACCACCCTTCTTACAGCTTCTCCTTACTACACTGAAAAAGGCCTGCAAAGACTCAGAACTTCAGTCTCAAGCTGTGCCAGGGGAAGTTTAGACACAAGGTGAGGAGAAAGTTCTTCCCAGAGACAGTTGTTAGCCATTGGAATGTGCTGCCCAGGGAGGTGGTGGAGTCCCCATCCCTGGAGGTGTTCAAAATGGGATTGGACATGGCACTTGGTGCCATGGTTTAGTAGTCATGAGTTGTTTGGTGACAGGTTGGACTTGATGATTTTTGAGGTCTTTTCCAACTTTGTTGATTCTATGATTGTATGATTCTAACTTTTAGAACAAGGTCATCATCACTGAAGAGACTGAAGGGTCTCAAGGATCGATAGTGAACAGCCATGCAAATCTATTTGCATTACTCACCAGTAGAATCATATAGATCTTGTGGAAAATGGCATCACACAGTATTTTCTGTCCTGGAGGCACAGATGTCTTTGCTGAAACTCTTTCATAGCAAGCTGTAATGTTTATGGCTTTGTAACAAAAGTTGGTAACAAAGAGGAAGGGCAGTCACTTATTCTTAACCTTGATTGTTATGTGGCTCTGTGAATTCACCTAGGAACTCTGTTTCTCTGACTTCCTTTTCAGTATTACTCTTCACTACTATTTAATTAGGCTGTGTTCTTTTGCCATGCTCAGTATAAGTAGGGATGTAAGGCTTCAGGAGTGGTAATATTTATTTCGGCCTGTGGCAAAAATGTAGCATAGGAAAAGCCTAACCTCTTGTCTTGAATGAGCCACCTCTGCAGTACACTAGCGAAGCAAAAAGGAAGACATAAAGGAAAGCACCTCTCAAAAAATGCAGTCTTGCAGTGATTGAATACATCAAGAGAAGACTTGAAGGAACCAGATTCAGCTATCTCAGGAAAAAACAATAACAGCCCCCAAAACTTTACAGCCTGCTTGTCTTTTTTTTTTTTTACTCTCTTCTTCAGAAAAAAATACTCTATGTACTTCTATGGGCTTCAGCTGCAACCTCTGAATAAAGACCCTCAGTAGAAATGAGCGCTGCACTCATGTAATGAAGAAACAGCAACCTCGCTTTGGGGCATTGAAAGGCTTCCCTTAACGATGTCTAAGAATGCACAAGCAGAATAGGAACTATCAAACTCCCTTTTTTGCTTTAAAAATGAGTAGTCATTTTTTGCTGTTTAAAATCCACAGTTGAGGTTGCACATCGCACATGCAGGAGCGTAGAGAGATGCTGTCAGTTACTGCAGTCAGGATAGAGGCTGGACTTGGGGTGGTGAATGAGGGGAGATATATCACTCTCTGTATATTCTTCTTCATTATTATGGTTGTTATTATTCCTGTTGGTTTTCCAGTCTTTGTATTGCTCTGTTAAACCTTCCATCTCTCCACCCATGAGGTTTTGCATTTTGGTCCTGATTTTCCTTCCCATCCCACTGGAGGGTGGGAGTGCGTGGGGCTCAGCTGCCAGCTGAGTCTAAACCATGGCAAGTCTCTACAGCACTCTGTGAATGTGATCAAGAATACACTTGTTAACAATTCTAAAAAATGACCCAGTTTCTATTTGTGTGACATTTGTGACATGTCTCTTATTTTTATCTAATAACACAGAAAGGTTATACTTAAAATATTAAATCATAAGGTTGTACTTCTATGTCTTTTGACACAAAAATTAGGTGTTTGAAATCAAATGCTCCAGCAGCCAGAAACAGCAGAATTAAGGTTGCTTGCATAAGCATAATTTAGCTCTCTATACATTCATTTTTATATAGCTTTTAATTATGCCATCACAGCTGTATTTTTTTTCCCCTTTTTCATGTTTTTTCCCCTAATCTCTGTAGAGCATGGCCTATTTTAGAGATGAATCAGGTTTGGGAATTGAGTGAGGCTGCCACACTGGCTCTTACAGCAGTTAGAAAAACCTTAGTGAAAGGACAAGGCAGAAAAGAAAAACAAGGATTGTGCTTTTCTTACCATGTGTGGCCACTGCATATTTTATTTTCTCCTTTTTGGTCATTATGTGATTAATTTCTAGACTCCATGCAGGTAAATCCTGTACTTCCACTTTGCTCTGAACACATGTAGAAGAATATGAAAGCTTATGCACAGAGCCATGACACCTAAGAACCCTGTAGCAGAGTGGCTATAATATAGAATAGAAATAGAAATAGGAATAGGAATAGAATAGGAATAGGAATAGGAATAGGAAAGGAATAGGAATAGAAATAGAATAGGAATAGAATAGGAATAGACTAGACTAGACTAGAATAAAATAGAATAGAATAGAATGAAATTGCCAAGGTTGGAAGAGACCTTCAAGATCATCGCATCCAACCTATTATCCAGCCCACCATATCTACATAGCTTACCACTGTGTGCTTCAAGTGCAGTTCTTTATGATTTTAGCACTCATTCTACAGATCCCAGTCGCAAGCTACTGTTCCTATTTACATTCAGCTGAGTTTACTTCCTTTCCTGTATTGTCCTGGAACATTTTGGAAGCAAGAGGAAGGCAACAAAATGGCATTGCTAGGGAACAACCCCGGGGAGAGAGACAGCGCTAGGAGTGCAGAGGAACCACTGGAGAAATGAAGGTTTAATGAGGGAGTGTGCTGCTGGTTTATTTATTATCTTCAAGTATTGCCCACTCTGTAGCTGAAGTACAAGTTTGATTGTGTTCCACATCATGAAAGCTGAGGGATAAAGGCAAGTGTAAGAAATCATGTACGTGGCATTCCCCAGCTGCCAATGTGTGCTGTGATTGGAATCGGTTTACGTAATCAAGTTCATTGTGAAGGCCAGACAGAACTTCAGGATATGGCTAGTCCATTCTCCCACCTCCAGCCAGGCTCAGCAACCAGCCTGGACTATGGAAGACTATCTGATGTTAAGGAAGAAGTGAGCAGTTTAGAAATCCACCCACAGCTGACATTCATGCATTAGCAACTTTGCCTTGCTGAAAAGTCCTTCCTTGCTGACATGAGATGTTAGTTCAGGATTAGCCAGGTATGGCTGATTTTTAGTGGCTGTAGTGTACTCCATCCTCTCTCTTTTCCTTTTCCATTGGATGACGCTAATGGAAAGAGGCAGTCAGCAATGGTCCTGCCAACAGACAAATTAACATCAGCTCTGTGATGCTGGTGGGAGTAAATGGAAGGGCTGAGAGAAAATGCAAAGCCCACGTTTCCTCCTGCCATTCTCATTTGTTCTCACCATCTTATGCAGAAAATTTGTAAGGACCAACCAGAAACAAGCATCTTGTAGTATTTTTCCACTTGGATGTGTCAACACTGGCAAGCACACATCCACCTATGTGTCTCACTTTCACATACCACTGCTTGGATTGATACCTAGTTGCTCTGAAATGCAATTTATATCCCTATGCAAATTAGCTGCAATAATGCAAATTACTTCAGGATATGATTTGCATAGCTTGTCACTCAAGATGCTTAAAGAACATGCTGGCTATGTATGAGTGCTGAACGTGTTGTACAGCTCATACACTCTGATTTTAAAGGGACAGTTTGATATCTAGAGGAAGCTGGAGGAAAAAGAAAAGAAATGGTTCATTCCTCTTCAGCATAACTCAGTTGTAACAAAGCAATGGACTTAGCAAGTAGATTGAAGTAACACCAGGTACACATTCATTCTACACTGCTCTGTGTCCATTAGTATAATTGTTACACTACTTTGATTCCATATTTAATAATTACTTTGTTAAGGCAGTGCTTGTTAACAGTTAAATGTTAATGCTGCACACACTCTAATAAAACAACCTGCAGCATGTTTAATTTTTGAACATATCACCTACTCTTGGATGTTGTTTTAGCAGATGTCCTGTTAAGATAACAGAGAAATTAAATTAGGTTTCAACTCAAAGCATCTGGTTAACTTTGTGGGTAAATGCCTTTGAGCAGTAAATCTGACCAGGGTTTTCAGATAAATAGCTATCAGAATGTTTTAAGTAAATGACTTTATTTTTTCAGTTCTATTACTCAGGGCAGATTTGACATGCTTGATCATATATCTAAGAGATGACAATTGAAAATAGTGCTGGCAACCAGCAGTGCTAGGGTGTTCCAAGGCTACTGTCATGGGTAGATACTATTAAGCATGCTTATGGTTTAAGATAATTTAGTTTTGCAGCAATTTTGAGGCCTTAAGATCTTTACATGATCAGAAGGCTGGAGCAGCTCTCCTATGAGGACAGACTGAGGGAATTGGGGCTGTTCAGTCTGGAGAAGAGAAGGCTCAGAGGTGACCTAATGGTGGCCTTCCAGTATCTGAAGGGGGCCTACAAGAAGGCTGGGGAGGGACTTCTTAGGCTATCAGGTAGTGATAGGACTAGGGGGAATGGAATGAAGCTGGAGGTGGGGAGATTCAGGCTAGGCGTGAGGAGGAAGTTCTTCCCCATGAGAGTGGTGAAGCCCTGGAATGGGTTGTCCAGGGAGGTGGTTGGGGCCCTGTCCCTGGAGGTGTTTAAGCCCAGGCTGGATGAGGCTCTGGCCAGCCTGATCTAGTGTGGGGTGTCCCTGGCCATGGCAGGGGTTGGAACTAGATGATCCTTGTGGTCCCTTCCAACCCTGACTGATACTATGATCCTTGTGGTCCCTTCCAACCCTGACTGATACTATGATACCAGCTAGAAGATACCTTTTAATAAAATTTGAACTGTTTATTATTGCACATGTAGCATATGGTGGAAAAGCATGTAGAGAAAAGGGGATTTTGCAGCCTCTTTAATGGCGAAATAAATTGTGCTGGGAAATCAAAGTATGCAGAGATATGAAATATGGTGTAGATTTTGCTCATTGTACAAAGTTTCTCTTTTTTGTGGCTTATAAATTGAGTTCCTGTGTAATCTGCATAGTGATTTATATATGCACACTCGTCCCAGAATCTAATTGTTATGCACTACATAAGGAACACATGAAAATGAGTAAGCATAGTGACTGATCAGATGATAATGCCATCTGATCATATCCATATGTGTGTACATACTGTGTAAATACCATATATGTCTGTATAGAGGTGCTAAGTGCCTCAGTTATACTATTAAGATCAATAAGCAGATATTTTAGCATATGCCTTACAACTGCATATATTACAGTTGCATGATGGCTTTAATGTATGTATAAACATATATAGGCAGTGCCATGGATGTTTCTGCAAGCCTTTCAAATGCCACAGCCAAGATACTGCAGAAAACCAAACCAAAACAAATGCATATTTATGAGATTACCTGTTAATATTTATTAATTATATTGCAGTACCATCTAGTGGCCCCAATTTGATATCAGGGTGTTGTTAAACTATGAGCCCTAAACACACATAGTGTAAAGCCTGATCTAAATGGTGCATAGCCTTAGGATGTGATGACATTCTTTACAGTAAGGGTGGTGAGACACTGGAACGGGTTGTCCAAGGAGGTTGTGGATGCCCCTTCCCTGAGGGCATCCACGAGGTCAGGTTGGATGAGGCCTTGAGCATCCAGGTCTAGTGGAAGCTGTCCCTGCCTATGGCAGGGGGCTTGGAACTAGATGATCTTTGAGGTCTCTTCCAACTCAAACCGTTGTGTGAATCTATGAATCTATGAAACAGAAAAAGAAGTAGAACCCAACAAATAGGGGGCTCCATGGAGAATGCAAACCAATCTTATATCTTTGAAATTCCTCATGAAATCCAGGTTTTATCAGCTTTCTCATCAAGGTTTCGCTGTCTTTCTCATCCCAATGAGCTTGGAGAGGCAAGTGACACAGAGCCCTGCTTTTGGCTGGGCTGCATTTGCTGATCTTCCTCTGTGCTGAAATAATTTCTGGAGACTACTACTGCATCTTACCAGTTGTTTAAGGCACTTTTCAGTGAAGCAGATGCTCAAATGACAGCTACAGAATGCACATTTGCAGTGACAGCTCTTCTGGGGAGCTGTCTGTGCCTTTCATGAGTAGGACATTTCCACGGGTGTATAAATCAGGCTCTGGAATCCGGTTACGGACAAGGGCTAAAGGGTTCTTTATCACAGCTGAAAGCTGGGGAGGCTGCCAGAGCGCTCACTCATCTTTTGTGAAAGTGGGAAAACACAGGAAAATATATTCTGCTTTTTAGAACTGAGCTAAATTTCCCTTTGCCATCTCTCATGGTGTCAGCTCTTTATTTATTCTTTTGGAGTACACATGCAAGACTTGAAGATAGTCCTTAACAATTCCTTGTTCTAAAAGAGGGTGCAATGGCGAGCCTACACTTTCTCAACACTTGCCTTTCCTCTAAATATAAATCAGCAACTGACTTTCTGTTTATAGCTCCATCTTGTGAACCAGTTGGTCTGCCAGGCATTTCAAGGTGACATTAAGTTTCCAGGGAGCTTTGTCTTACTTGGAATTTCTGAAGGAAATAATTTTGATTCTTATGTCACTGAAAAATATTCCAGTAGGAAATAAAAATTCTGCATTGCCTTCAGCATCTTTTCACATATGAATAAGCAATTATTGAACCTGGGAAAGCAACCTGAGCTCTGAAGCACTCTCCTTTTTCAGTCCTGTTTGATATTGTCCTCATCCCAGTGTGAGTGGAGCCAACAGGCAGCACGGTGTGACCTCTCCCACACTCCCTTCTCACCACTGCAGTGGTAGCAAGGAGCGCACAGCTTGGTGAGGGGTTTGGAACACAAGCCCTATGAGGAAAGGCTGAGGGAGCTGGGGTTGCTTAGCCTGGAGAAGAGGAGGCTCAGGGATGACCTTATTGCTCTCTCCAACTACCTGAAGGAAGGTTGTAGCCAGGCAGAGGTTGGTCTCTTCTCCCAGGCAGCCAGCACCAGAACAAGAGGACTCAGTCTCAGGCTGCACCAGGGCAGGTTTAGGCTGGACGTTAGGAAGAAGTTCTATACAGAGAGAGAGATTGCCCATTGGAATGGGCTGCCCGGGGAGGTGGTTGAGTCACCATCATTGGAGGTGTTCAGGAGGAGACTTGATGGGGTGCTTGGTTGCATGGTTTAGTTGTTAGGTGGGTTGGATTGGTTGGTGGGTTGGACGCAATGATCTTGAAGGTCTCTTTCAACCTGGTGCATTGTATTGTATTATTGTATTGTATCAGGCCAGGCACTGGTGATGACTGTGGAGGCTGATCATCTCTAACAGCAGGTCAGCTCTTCTAATGCTTGCCTGGAAGGTCCCACTCCCATTGCCCTGCTGGCCACTGAAACACTTGAACATTCATGATCTTAAGGTGCTCTTTAAGCCACTCCTAGCAGCCACATAAAATATATTCTTACACAAGAGTGCACTTAAGCAGGTGAGCAGCTCCTAGAGAAGACACCACTAAAAGCTGAGGAGGCAGTAATGTGCTTAAACTGTCTCAAGTGCGTTGGAGTGAATGTTTGCCCTAGTCACAGAGCCCTGCTGTGCTTGCTGCGCCCCAAGAGAATTTCCACTTACTAAATAAATCTCCTTAACATTTGAAGAGATCTTTCTAGAAACATGATGGAATGTAACTCTTTTGGGGTACAAAAGACATTTACATTCCCTCCTGGAAAATTGCCACTTCAGCTCTGTAGAATTAATTCTAAATATTAGTGACTTTTTTTTTTTTTCCTTGTCATTTTCTTCCTCTCTCGTTCCAATGAAAAGAATATTTCAACAACTGCTACTGAAAGGCAGCAATCTGTATGGGATGGATAAGTGAATTAACTGATGTCAGCTTTGATAACTCTGTAGAATTTGGTGATGGATTTTTATTAATTGCCCATAATAAATCAGAAACATTATTCTCTGGCAAAACCTCATCGACTTCAGTGCTGTCACACTGCGGCTGACACCACACTCTTCAACTTGTTTTGTTGGTTCCACATGCTGAGAATGAAGGACTAGCTATGAAAAATACTGGGTCTCCTTTTCTAACAACCCACTAAACTCGGTGATTACCTTTGTGAATTCATCCCCAGAGTCTGAGTCTACTCTAGTATTGATGTTTTCAAAACTTGCTGCTGCTATTTCAATGACATTAATTTTAGGGGGCATCCTATCTATTCAGGAGCAGGCTGCTGTACCATGGCATTATATCCCACTTATCAGACTACCACAAGCAGCTATTTGAGTAGAAATTGGATTCTGTGTTTTGAGGGTAGGATTTGATTGATTAAATAACCTTATGAATTGAACAGAAGTGTGGTTTATTGTGGGTTTCATTCTAAAAGGCAGTTCTTCGGCAGGCCACAGTGAAACTTGAGCTGTTTTTCTTCCACTCTACAATAGTTGACTAATTCAGCCATAATGAGGTGATCGGTAACGTGCTGTGGCTGAGTATCTCACCAATATCTTTAAACTGCCAATGAACCCTTGTATAGGAAAGCTGCTGTTTGCAATGTAGAGGGAGAATAAGATCAGAGTGCTCAAAACTATGTGGGGAAAAATACAAATAGTTCTCTATCTGTAATTCAGACATGTTTCAGTATCCAAATGAAGGGAAAAAAAAACAAAGTTGTTGGATTTGTAAGGCTTCTGATCATATCTTAGAAGTGAAAGGCTCAGCCTAGCTATATAAAGGTCCCATCCATGACTTCCAAGCAGAACACAGAATCACAGAATGTTAGGGGTTGGAAAGGGACCACCAGAGCTCATCAAGTCCAACCCCCCTGAAAAAGCAGGATCACCTGGAGCAGGTCACTCAGGAATGCATCCAGGTGGGTCTTGAAAGTCTCCGGAAAAGGAGACTCCACAACCTCTCTAAGCAGCCTGCTCCGGTGTTGCATCACCCTTACAGTCAAGAAGTGTCTTCTCATGTTGAGGTCTCTGTTTTCCTTTTTGTCTCTTTTCTTGACAGTTCTAAATTTGCCACTCCCCTTTTCCTCACAGAATACACCAAACATTGTAATTCTCTACTTCACTGCCAAGTGTAATCAAATTCACCTCATTCATAGTATTGCTACAGATGTTCCTCAAACTCAAGTACACAACGATGGAGATTGGTTTACATTAGTTGGAGAAGTTGAGCAGTTGGAAGATATTTCTTTATCTTGAAGTTTGACTTCAGGATGTTTTAAAACTCTCCTTAGTAGAATATTCAATACCACATTCAGCATTATTCAGTCAAGGACCCAGGAGGTGTTCAAGAAACATGTGGACGTGGCACTTCAGGACATGGATCAATGGCCATGATGGCTTTAGGTTGAAGGTTGGACTCAGTGATCTTAAAGGTCTCTTCCAGCCAAAACAATGGTATGATTCTATGTTTCTTTTTTCAGACACCACATATGACATCATAATGTAAATGTTAATGAAACATTAAATACATTGCAGGTATAGGCCGGATAATACACACTGAAAAAAGCCAAACAACTATTTGCATAAGAATAATGGGACAGTCTGCCTAGAGAGGTGCTGGAGTGTCCATCTCTGGAGTCATTCCAAACCTGCCTGAGCACCATCCTATGCAGCCTCCTCTAGGTGAATCTCCTCTGGCAGTGGGGTTGGACTGGATGATCTCCAGAGGTCTCTTCCAACTGCTATTATTCTGTGAACAATGTAAAAATAGATGCTGGGGGTTCTCCCAAGGGTATTCATGAACATCAGCATCTACCCAACTGCAGTTAATCCTGGGTGTTCGAATAGCCGTGTAAGGAATACTGCTATGGGCAACTGAAAGGAATCCTTCTGCTGGAGAAGCTTCTCCTTAAGCCTAGGGAATTAACCATTCACTTTCATTGAGGAACAAACATATACATATTATTTGCTGAATCTTTTCCACTTCATTTAACAGCACTTATGTGCCATTCTGTGATTTTTAAAAATTATTTAATATTATATTAGCCTGGAGAAGAGGAGGCTCAGGGGAGACCTTATTGCTGTCTACAACTACCTGAAGGGAGGTTGTAGCCAGGTGGGGGTTGGTCTCTTCTCCCAGGCAACCAGCACCAGAACAAGAAGACACAGTCTCAAGCTGTGCCAGGGGAGGTTTAGGCTGGAGGTGAGGAGAAAGTTCTTCCCAGAGAGAGTAATTGGCCATTGGAATGTGCTGCCCAGGGAGGTGGTGGAGTCCCTGTCCCTGGTGGTGTTCAGAAAGGGATTGGACGTGGCACTTGAAGCCATGGTTTAGTAGTCATGAGGTGTTGGGTGACAGGTTGGACTTGATGATCTCTGAGGTCTTTTCCAACCTTATTGATTCTATGATATTTTACATGTTTATTCTTACAGGCATGGATGCTAACAAAGAGTAAAAAAGAGCCAACTACTGTTCTTAGCTCTTGTTTATTTTGCTCCTTTTGGTTTCATCAGATGTTTACTTGTCTTATGGTGCCCTGGTTTACGTTGTGTGAAAACATCCCAGCTTCTTTTAGCTGTTCTGCCTTGGAATTGTTCCTATCCTACTTGCCAAATCCTATCAGCGCCTTTGTGAATGGTTTAAAGTATTTCAATCACAGAAGTAGTTTCAGCTCAGCACAAGGATATACAATAAAGCATAATTGACATAGAATGGGAAAGCTCTTGAGCTTCTAACTGTGCATTTTTCATGGTTGACAAACAACAATGGGGTTCAAAGCAGGAGATGTTTCCTAAACCTGCAACTTCTGGTGCTGTGTTTGCCTTCCTGAGTGCTGTGGTTTTAATTTTTAATAAAGGAAAAAGTTATGAGCCTAGACAGCTGTTTGGAAGAAAAGGTTAGAGGAGTGCTTAGTAACAACAGACTATGATACTGTGTAATTAGGGTTTTTTTTTCCTCTTCATTAGCATATACAACCTGCTACAGGAACGAGAATATAATGATAATTGCCAGACTCTTGGGTTTTTACACTTTGGAAAGAGTGTAAAGTACAAATCTGAAGTAATTGGGATTCTTTCAAGAAATGTTTCTTTCCACATAGTGAAATCAGGAGCTTGTAGCAGGCTATGGGAACATAATTCTGATGCTACATTTCTGGCAAAGCATCTCCAGGAGATAATAGTACTTATCCAGATTCGGGTCTCAAAGTGAAAATGACTGCAGCGATCTTTAACTTATCAGTGAAAGATGTTTGTCAGTGCCACAGCGTGTAGCATTAATGATAAATTCTGCAGCGGAGAGTTGCCTCTCTGTGAAAAGTCACTGAAGACTGAATTTTACTGAGAGACTTTATATGGGGATTTGTTTGATTTTTTTTTTTTTTTGGTACCCACTCTGTTTAGCTTTAGGCAATGTTTTCAGTTGTGTTTCACAGGCTCAAAAATACATCTGTTAGAAAGAATAGATAAAAAGTAATAGATTTTTTTTGCTTTCAACTGATACCATTGTGTGCTGTGTTAGGCAGCACTCCCTTGTGTCCTATCATAAAGAGGCATGCTTTCAGAGCTGATAGGTATCAAGCACCATCTCTTCCATGTCTCAGACAGAGGCAGTGCAAAACACAACAAGCATAAGTGGCAAATTGCATATAAGTAGATGTAATTTCACCTGTAACTCAGGTCTGCAATAACCCAAACTCTAAGAATTCTCTTCAAATTATATTCAGCTAATCTGTTGTTTAAGATGGTAGGTTTATAGGCATGAAGGCATGAACTGAAGGAAACCAGCAAGCTGCTCTAAATCCAAATGTATAATGATCATAGAATCATGGAATCAGTCAGGGTTGGAAGGGACCACAAGGCTTAGCTAGTTCCAACTCCCCTGCCATGGGCAGGGACACCCCACACTAGATCAGGCTGGCCAGAGCCTCGTCCATCCTGGTCTTAAACACCTCCAGGGGTGGGGCCTCAACCACCTCCCTGAATAACCCATTCCATGGCTTCACCACTCTCATGGTGAAGAACTTCTGTCTCGTCAGCAAAACAAACCACTCCTCTGACCACCTGACATGCCCTTCCCATGTGTAATTCATAGAATCATAGAATGGTTTGGGTTGGAAGGGACCTCCAAAGGCCACCTAGTCCCACATGCCTGCACTCAGCAGGGACATCCTCCGCTAGATCAGGTTCTTTAGAAACTTGTCCAGCCTGACATTGAGTCTCTCCAGGGATGGAGCCTCAACTACCTCCCTGGGCAACCTGTTCCAGTGTTCCACTACCATCATGGTAAAGAACCTGTTCTTAACATCCATCTAAATCTGCTCTCCTCTAATTTCAAACCATTGCCCCTCATCCTGTCACTGCAGGCCTTTTTCAACAGTCCCTTTCCAGCCTTTTTGTAGCCCCCTTCAGGTACTGGCAGGCTGCTATTATGTCTCCATGGAGCCTTCTCTTCTCCAGACTGAACAACTGCAGCTCCCTCAGCCCGTACTGACAGGAGAGGTTTTCCAGCTCCCTAATCATTTCCATGGCCCTCCTCTGGACCTGCTCCATCGGGTCCATGTCCTTCCTGCATTGAGCTTTCCCGAGCTGGATGCAGTAGTCCAGACAAGTTCTTACCAGAGCGGCGTGGCAGAATCCTGATCTGCTGGCCACACTTCTTTTGATGCAGATTCTTCAGTATCTCTCACTTCCTTTTAGACTTCCACTGTTCTCCTAGACACCTATCTTGCAGGTGGTTGTGGGCTGAAACACTCTTTGGAGATCTGTGCTTCTCTGTCTAGACTGCCAGCATGGCTCACAGTAGACACCTGACTTGTAGACAGCTAAAATTAAATGAGCTGAATCCAGCCCTAAGTGCTTATCACGCATTGAATGCACGGTAGTTAAACACAATGGGATGCCTTCCTTTACCACCAAGCTCCAAATATATCTAGAAATCTGGTGCCATAGAGCCTAGATTGCATTAAATTAGGACTTGAGTGTTCAGTCTGTTAGTGATTTCTGCAAATGAGGTTTGAGTTCTAGGAAAAAGTTCCTTTTTTTTTTTTTGTATAATTGATTTGCCTTCAAGAGAAGGAGAAAGAATGGCAATGGTAGAGTTTTCATTTGTAAACATAGTGAGCAACTGCTTCATGTTTTCAGCTGGAACTGCGTAGCTTATTTGATTCTCCTCCTTCATTGCTTATCATTTTGTTTCAGAATAAGCCACTGATGCTGCCTATGAAATAAATTGAAAACCTGCCTACCATGTCCATGAAACAATGAGAATCACTTCTGAAAACCATATACAAAAAAAAATAATAATTAATCATACCAACATGCAAACAAATAATAAGCATTTGGGTTTTCAGTTCAGAGCATGGAATAGCTGAATTTCAAAACCCTAGGATCCTTAAAAAGGCAAATGAAGCAAGTGCACGCTTCAAAGCAAAGAGCAATGTCAAGAGTTTGTGGCTCTCTATTGATTGGTACTAGAGAAGGCACTCATAACAAGGAAAAAAAAATGGAAAGACCACATGAAAAATTCAAAGCAAAAGAGCTGATCTGAAGATTTTTCAATACTGAGCACGAGATGTATGTTCAGCCTACTTAAAAATTTAAGGGTATCTTTTTATTAATGGCTGTTTCTTTTTCCTGGTATTTTCTTTGTGATGGGATTCATGGTACCTGTTAGATAAGGTAAAAAGGGGGGGGAAGAGGGGGAAAAGCAAACTGTTGAATATGTAAGCCCCTGAGCAAATAAATAATGTATTTGACTTTGTTAGAATGAAATATTAAGATGGAGAAATATGGGACTTCTGTATTTTATGCACAGGAAGTGGCACTACATTAAGGAAAAAGTCCTCTGGAGGAGGATTTACTTTATCATCAGAGTGAAAAAACAACACAATAACAACAACAAAAGCAAGCAAAGAAAGAAAAGGATATATTAATTTGTTGCTGAAGCATCTAGAAAGATAAACTAGCCATAGCAGAATTAGAGAAACATAAAGATGGAAGGGCTCTCCTGTAATATTTCTTGCACATAGGAGCTAATACTAATGTTTAGTCTTTAACACTTGGTTAGCTAATTGATTATAAACTAATAATATGGATTTTGTATCCTTGCCTGCATACAGGAAGTTTTTCCTAGGATCAAACCAAAGTGGTTTTACTGATTATCTTTAACCTTTAGTGAATAGGCATTTCATTCATTTGACTACACCATTGGCATGGGGAAAGAGATTGCTTGTGTTGATTCCTCATTTTCTTTACAACTTTAGGCAAAGTAGTCACATTTCTTTCACAGAGAATCACACAGAATCAACAAGGTTGGAAGACACCTCAAAGATCATCAAGTCCAACCTGTCACCACAGACCTCGTGACTAAACCATGGCACCAAGTGCCACATCCAATCCCCTCTTGAACACCTCCAGGGATGGTGACTCCACCACCTCCCTGGGCAGCACATTCCAATGGCTAATGACTCTCTCAGTGAAGAATTTTCTCCTCACCTTGAGCCTAAACTTCCCCTGGTGCAACTTGAGACTGTGTCCTCTTGTTCTGGAGGCTTCCTTTTTGCTGGTATTTTCTATGTCTCTCATTGTTCTCTAAATGTTTCCTGTACGCTCTGTGTTCCAGCTGAAGCCCCACCAGCACCAATTAAAGCAGACCTTATAGGACCTCTGATATTTTGTCTGTAAAGCTGCCATTAAATTTTCAGATTTTCTGGATTTTGCAGAGCACTACAGTGTTGATTCTCATTTCTGAGTCACCATTGCAGTCTCCTGCAGTTCTCTCTGCCATATTTTGCTATTTTGCCAGAGATTACTTACTTTCAATCTGTCTGATTTCTCCAGTTTTATAGGGAGTACTTTGCTCTTTTCGTTACTTAATTCACCTTGTTGTTCTTGGGTCATGTCTTCAATTTGCTGTGATCATTTGGATTGCAGCCCTCCCCTCTACAGTGTGTACTGTCTTTCTTCTGCATTATATAAAAGTGTTCAGTCCTATCAACAAAATCCTTCATGAAAATACTAAGTTGAATCCAGAGTGGATTGCACTTCAAGCCCTTTCTCATTTAACAGCCAAACACTGATAAATACATGTTGTGAACTGGTTTTAAACCAGCTGTGGGTGGTGATTTACATCCATTATGCACTTTCTTAGTTTGCACAAAAGTAACATCACACAGCACACTGCCAGAGGCCAGAGTAAAGTCATGTATGAGAGGAAATGGCCTCAAAACGCACCAGAGGAGGTTTAGTTTGGATATTAGGTGAAACTCCTTGACTGAATGGGTTCTCAACCACTGGAACAGACTGCTCAGGGAGGTGGTTAAACTGCCACCCCTGGAGATGCTTCAGAGGCAGAGATGTGGTGCTGAGGGACATGGCTTGGCAGCAATCTTGGCATAGTTAGAGAATGGTTGGACTTGATGAGCGTTTGGTCTTTTCCAACCAAAACGATTTTATGATTCCAAATGCTGTCTACAGCTCTGCCACCCCAAAAGAGCCACACACAATTCACCTCTCATAGCTGAAGAAGGAAAGTCATTTTAGTATGAAGTGCTCTGGAAAGTTTAGACAGCTATGTCCTACATGTTACAATTTCATAAGAACACATGGATTGATGGATTAGAGCAGTTTTGTCACAGAACCTCCAGATTGAATACATCCTCTGTCTTTCTGATTCTCTGTGGTTCCTCCTTGAGCTTTTTAATTAGATCTGCCCTTTTTTTAGGCAGAGATTTCAGGTGAAATCATGTTCCTGTTGAAGTCAATGCATGGGTTTTGTTTGTTGGGTTTTTTGTTGTTGTTGTTCCATTGACTAAAATGAGGCCAGGAGCTGACATAAACTCTTCAAGGGCCTCTCAAAGTGTCAACTCTCATTCCTAAAAGCATGATGATGTCTTGAGATTTCTGCACATCAAAACCAATTTGATAATAGAAGAGAAGGTTTTTTTCTCTCTAGTTTCATTGATATGGAAATCATGTTATGAGCAGGCATCGTGCAAGCATTCAGTGTCTAAGCTGACACCATGTAAGGCATGCATAGATAATTTCCATCCTCACCAAAATGTTGTTAAATTAGATTTAGGGAAAAAAAGGCTACTGGTATTTATCATCACAAAACACAGATAAACAGATGAGTAATGATATGAGTTCTGTTTTGGTATTTCTGGCTTTCATATTTCAGTGAACTTGGAATATAAAAGATGTGCAAATGCTAGGAGATCTGAATCTGTACATGAAGAAGTAAACATTTATTAATGTACTAAATTGCATCTGCTCACTGAATGAGACAGTTATTTAAGTGTAGAAAAGGGGCATGCCATTGTAGCTCAAATCACTTGATTGGACCTTGGGAGATTTGAGTCACTTTTTCAGCTGTGGCCCAGATTTCCTGTAAATCAGAACTTCATATCCTGCAAATCAGAACTTCTGCCTAAACTTCAGTTCTCAGTTCTTGCCACTGTCAAACAAAGATGACTGAAGCTGCCTGCATGAAAACAGCAACACCAGAATGAAGTTAAACTCAGTAATTTTCCAGTAACACACAGCAAGTGGAGACACTTTTTTCTGATGCTTCACCCTATGTAGTCCTGTTCACATTGTGGAATTACTTGTGGCTTTGCCTGTAGAAATGAGTCCCATTAAGTTTTCTTATGCATGATTTGTTCCCTTCCTCAGTGAAATTTCAGTCTAAAGACAACTAGTCATCAAGACATCTCAACTTTCTTCTGCTAGCTTTTGTGATGAGTATAGTTATCATACTTGTATTCCCAAACTTCTTCCTAACATCCAGCCTAAACCTCCCCTGTTGCAGCTTGAGACTGTGTCCTCTTGTTCTGGTGCTGGTTGCCTGGGAGAAGAGGCCAAACCCCACCTGGCTACAACCTCCCTTCAGGTAGATGTAGGCAGCAATAAGGTCTCCTCTGAGCATCCTCTTCTCCAGGCTAAGCAACCTCAACTCCCTCAGCCTCTCCTCACAGGGCTTGTGCTCCAAACCCCTCACCAGCTTTGTTGCCCTTCTCAATATGTACAGTTTTATGAGGGAAAAAAAAAAAATTCTCTTATTAGAACCTTCACCACCTAATGACTTACAATTAGTTTGGTCTGAAGATATTTTTCTTTCTAGTAATTTGATGAGTATAATTGGATCAGAGTCTGTTTAGCATATTGAAGTTGCCAAGCTATGGAGTGTTTGCTTTCTTTAAGAAGCTGTTGAGAACAATCTGGAAGACAAGGAAAGTCAAGAGCAAGGTAGCCACTTTCTCTTCTTTTTCTAGCATTCAAAAAAGAAAGTGCTATGCTGGGAAAACACTGATAAGAACCTGAAGAATTTCAGTGTTCCTCAAAGGTGCAGATCTAATTTTTGTTTTTTTAATGATATTTTCTTGGTCAGTGAAAAAAATTATCAGTTGGAAATATGTGGCAGAATCCTTGTAATTATTGCTTTTGTCTGCATTTTGGGTGAACAGATCTGGAAAAAAGACCTGGAGAAGAGATAAACAATTCAGTCTTGTGGTGGAGTAGGAAGGTTCCCCCCCCACACACAAAAGAATTCCACAGCTAACTCAGCCGGAGAAGCAGATGAAAGCTGTATTTTACAAGCAGATATGGAATGCAATGAATATGTACAAAAATATACAATATTTACAATATATACAGAAATATACAGCAAAGTATGTAATACAGGAAACCTTTCCCCCCCCCCCCTGCGGCCAGGGGGGTTTGGCCTGCCCCTCCCTTCTCCCTCCCTACTCCCCTTTTTCCCAAAAGGGTTAGAGAGAGAGAGAGAAAGGAAGGTAATTAAAAGGGGAAAACTTTGTTAAAGCTCAAAGCGAATGCAAAAAGTTAGTTTTCTTATCTGGTTAGAGAGGAATCGTAGAGAGAAACGAGCCAGCTCACAGCACAGGGAGAAGAAGAAAAACGACTGCTGACTGACTCCCTGACTGAAAGACTAAACAAAAAAACTGCAACTGGGTCCCGCCAATGAAATTGAATTAGCATATCATTGTTTTCATTCTAATATCAAAACATTCGCCCAGAGTGTTCAGAAAGTGTCCCTTTCTTAAAGGCACAGCCTAAACCGGTCACAAGTCTGTTCTATATGAACTACACAGAGTTGTGATTTACCTTGTAATTTACCTGGTGAGGGGTTTGGAGCACAAGCCCTGTGAGGAGAGGCTGAGGGAGCTGGGGTTGCTTAGCCTGGAGAAGAGGAGGCTCAGGGGAGACCTTCTTGCTCTCTCCAACTCCCTGAAGGGAGGTTGTAGCCAGGTGGGGGTTGGTCTCTTCTCCCAGGTAACTTGTGACAGAACAAGAGGACACAGTCTCAAGCTGCACCAGGGGAGGTTTAGGCTGGGTGTTAGGAAGAAGTTCTTCACAGAAAAGAGATTGCCCATTGGAATGTGCTTCCCAGGGAGGTGGTGGAGTCACCATCCCTGGAGGTGTTTAGGAAGAGACTGGATGGAGTGCTTGGTGCCATGATTTAGTTGATTAGATAGTGTTGGATGATAGGTTGGACTCGATCTCAAAGGCCTCTTCCAACCTGGTTTATTCTATTATTTTACTATTTATTCTTGTGTTTGATGTTATAGAAGCCATAGGAACAATATTGTTCTGGAAACTGTGTGCTTACCTATTTAATAAGCTAAGAAGTGGTCACAATGCTGTCTGCCCTTTTAGATGAGCACCTGTGTTTCTTTTTTCATGTGTGTCATGGAGTAAATAGGGGAAGGAGGATGGTACAGTGAACAAGTTTCTTCTAGAATTTCATTGACAATTGCTTAAAGGTTATTCAGGTATCTCTTAAATGGCATTTACTTTGAGGATTATGAAGGCTAAACATTTGCACAATATTCTAGGTTCCTAAACCAAATATTCTAGCTTAAATAATTAACCACAGGGCATTTAACTGAATACTGATGAACTGAAAATGTCTACTTGTCATCATTTCAAGTATCATATTTTGCTGCCTGGAGAGGTTGTGGAGTCGTCTTCTCCAGAGACTGTCCAAACCCACCTGGATGGGTTGGAGGCTTGATGGGGTGCTTGGTGCCATGGTTTAGTTGTTTAGGTGGGTTGGATTGGTTGATGGGTTTGACACGATGATCTTGAAGGTCTCTTTCAACCTGATGTATTGCATTGTAAGAGGGGATTGGATGTGGCACTTGGTGCCATGGTCTAGTAGTCACGAGGTCTTGGGTGACAGGTTGGACTTGATGATCTTTGAGGTCTTTTCCAACCTTATTGATTCTATGATTCTATGCAGTCCTGTGCTGCCTGATCTAGGAAAACCTGGGCTAGATGGTCTCTGGAGGTTGCCTCCAACCCCCCTGCCCCCCCAATTCCATCATTCTGTGACAATTTGGCCTCAATGTTAAATATACAGTGATAGGCTCTAAATTAGCTCCTGCCAGTTAGGAAAAAAGTTCTGTTGTGTGACTACTTTTCTGAAGCACTGAAAAAGCAGTTCAGAAACGAGCAGATCAGCAGGAAAGAACTCTCGTGCTGCAGCCAAACGCCATGGTCAACCCCAGTATTAACTGCTGTGTTCAGTGCTGTTCATTTGTATAAAACTATATATAAGAAACAAAAATTGTTCAAGAAGAAGCACCAGGGATGCCAGAATGGTTGTATGAAGGGTGAATGACTGCCACAGCCTAATGGAATACAGACTGTTTTTCCTCCAGCATGTTTTTTACACGTGGTGTGTCAGGGCTGTATATGGAGCTATACTTCCCCTGCTTTTTTCTGTGTTCAAGAAATGTGACATGTTGTGACTTGTAAGCAGTGATTGGAAAAAGTCAAATCCACAATAAAAGTAAAAATAACTGAGACAAAGACAGCTGGCCAAAATTATTTAGGAATTTTGGGGGTTTTGGAGTTTTTTTGGTAATTGCTTGGTTTTGCTTTTGTAGCTGATGAATCACCCTGTCGACGTTCCCTCCTCCTCCTCTCCTGCTCCGGTAGAGCAGAGAGGAAGACAGCGGTGATAATCCTCTTGGATTGAACTATTTTACACTTGTTTGGTAGGTGATAAATGCTGCATCCAAGGGGATTAGCACAGGGAAACTTTCCTAAAGGAGTGAGTGTTTCTGTGTGCACACTAAAGAATTCAGAGCCTTCATAGAATCAGAGAATTGTTAGGGTTGGAAGGGACCTCAAGGATCACTTAGTTCCAAACCCCCTGCCAAGGGCAGGGACACCCTGATCAGGTTGCTCAGGGTGCATCCAGCCTGGCCTTAAAAACCTCCGGGGATGAGGCTTCTACCACCTCCCTGGGCAGCTTTGTTGGATCAGCTGTGATATCCATAGTTTTTCTGTGGGAAAAGCTAATACAGGAACAAGAGCCATATGAAGTTAATCAGAAACCACTTTTTTGAATCACTGCTGTTGCTATATACATTATATATATATGTAGCTATTGCAGCTGTGAGCATTTCATGCTGTGAACATTTTGAATTCTTGTGGTTCTGGAGTTCTTCACCACTTTACACTATTTGTAAACATAGTTAAATCTGAACTGATTGAGTAACATGTATTGTGTCTTCTTACTTATTGATGAGTAACTTGTATTGGCCTTTACTACAAGGGAACACATTGCCCAGGGAGGTTGTGAGTGCCTCATCCCTGGAAGTGTTTAAGATCAGGCTGGGTGAGGTCTTGAGCAACCTGGTTTAGTGTCCCTGCCCATGGCAAGGGGTTTGGAGCTAGCTGATCTTTAAGGTTCCTTCTAACTCAAGCCATTCTATGATTGTGTCTTCTCAGGGAAGAAAGGCAATTTAAGGCAACTTAATGTTCTAGCCCAAATGAAACATTTGAAATAAGCAGCAACTGAACCACTTCAAAAGCCTTCTAAGCATAGATTCTAGCCCTGGTGAAACATTTGTAGTGAGCAGCATTAGAACCACCTTCAAATCCTACTAAACATGGATTCTAGCCCTGGTGAAACATTTGTAGTGAGCAGCATTAGAACCACCTCAAAATCCTACTAAACATGGATTCTAGCCCTGGTGAAAGATTTGCAATGAGCAGCATTAGAACCACCATCAAATCAGATTCTAGCCCTGGTGAAACATTTGTAGTGAGCAGCATTAGAACCACCTTCAAATCCTACTACAACATGGATTCTAGCCCTGGTGAAACATTTGCAATGAGCAGCATTAGAACCACCTTCAATCCTACTAAACATGGATTCTAGCCCTGGTGAAACATTTGTTAAGAGCAGCATTAGAACCACCTTCAAATCCTACTAATGGATTCTAGCCCTGGTGAAACATTTGCAATGAGCAGCATTAGAACCACCTTCAAATCCTACTAAACATGGATTCTAGCCCTGGTGAAACATTTGCAATGAGCAGCATTAGAACCACCTTCAAATCCTACTAAACATGCATTCTAGCCCTGGTGAAACATTTGTAGTAGGCAGCATTAGAACCACCTTCAAATCCTACTAAACATGGATTCTAGCCCTGGTGAAACATTTGCAATGAGCAGCATTAGAACCACCTTCAAATCCTACTAAACATGGATTCTAGCCCTGGTGAAACATTTGCAATGAGCAGCATTAGAACCACCTCAAAATCCTACTAAACATGGATTCTAGCCCTGGTGAAACACTTGCAATGAGCAGCATTAGAACCACCTTCAATCCTACTAAACATGGATTCTAGCCCTGGTGAAACACTTGCAATGAGCAGCATTAGAACCACCTTCAATCCTACTAAACATGGATTCTAGCCCTGGTGAAACACTTGCAATGAGCAGCATTAGAACCACCTTAAAGCTAAACACAGCTTCTCACAAATGCAAAGGGTACAATACTGCCAATGAAATATTTCTGCCTTTATTTGGTTCCTATGATCACTCTAAGCATTGTAATCACATTAAAACCAGTCCTTGAAAAGGCACACTGAATTTTGAAGAAATCCAGCTGAAAGAGCATTTTGCATTTCCTCCCGAAATCTATGAGCATTTAAAAATACTGTTGAGAGCATTCGAATTTATTTATTACCTTAGTAAAAATAACTTAAGCAGCACACCATGCTTAAAATGAGAAATCAATGTGATGATTACAAGCTGTTTTAATTTCCTTCTTCCAGATATGTCAAATTTATAGTTTAAAAGCTGTTCCTTGAATATCCTCGGTCTGCGTCGAACAACGAGGCAAATAACCTGATGTCGAATCCAAACGTTGTGAGATGTAAAGGATTGTATGGCTAGAGAAAAGTGAAATGGATTTCTGGTTTCTGGAACTTTAAGCACAGAATGTCATCAAAAGTTTTATGGAAAATGTTGATTTGGGGATGTTTTCCTTCAGTTAGCTAGAAGCCCAAGCAGAGCTACAGGCTGGGCAGAGCTGCCAAACAGAGAGGGACCTGGGGGTGCTGGTTGACAGCCGCCTGAACATGAGCCAGCAGTGTGCCCAGGTGGCCAAGAAGGCCAATGGCATCCTGGCCTGCATCAGGAACAGTGTGGCCAGCAGGAGCAGGGAAGTCATTGTGCCCTGTACTCAGCACTGGTTAGGCCACACCTTGAGTCCTGTGTCCAGTTCTGGGCCCCTCAGTTTAGGAAGGACATCAAGACACTTGAACGTGTCCAGAGAAGGGCAATGAGGCTGGTGAGAGGCCTTGAGCACAAGCCCTATGAGGAGAGGATGAGGGAGCTGGGATTGTTTAGCCTGGAGAAGAGGAGGCTCAGGGGTGACCTCATTGCTCTCTCCAACTCCCTGAAGGGTGGTTGTAGCCAGGAAGGGGTTGGTCTCTTCTCCCAGGCAACCAGCAGCCAAACAAGAGGACACAGTCTCAAGCTGTGCCAGGGGAAGTTTAGGCTGGAGGTGAGGAGAAAGTTCTTCCCTGAGAGAGTTGTTAGCCATTGGAATGTGCTGCCCAGGGAGGTGGTGGAGTCCCCATCCCTGGAGGTGTTCAAAATGGGATTGGACGTGGTACTTGGTGCCATGGTTTAGTAGTCATGAGGTGTTGGGTGACAGGTTGGACTCAATGATCTTTGAGGTCTCTTCCAGCCTTGGTAATACTGTGATTTTTTTTTTCCCCTCTTCTGTGATGTACTATTCCTAGTCATGTCCTAATGCCCAGGCAGAAGGCTGCAGTCAAAGACCAGGGTAAAAAAGAACCCACTAGCCCATCTCACGCTAGATGTTTCTACTACCAGATGGTATCATATGGATGATTTTAAATTGGGAGTTTTATGCTAGAGATGAGTGCTCCAACTGTGACAGACTTGTAGCTACCCAAGATGGAAATACCACTCTTCATCCATTTCCCTGATGCAGACAGAATGCATTATTATTTAAAAAGCAGTGCTTTGAGCACACCTCTCTTTACTCTGACGCTAGCTCCATGTCTGGTGAACTGATGCCAACAGATTGAGGCATGCTTGCTCCCACTCGAAGGTTGGCTTTGTGTTCATTGTGCAGGTTATTGCCATGCCTGATCTCAGTGTTGGAGGTGTTGAGAGCTGCCATACCTGATCTCAGTGCTGGAGGTGTTGAGGGGGATTTGCAAAATTATCTTCTTTCTTTCTTTCCCTCTTTCTTTCCCTCTTTCTTTCCTTCCTTCTTTCCTTCTTTCCTTCTTTCCTTCTTTCCTTCTTTCCTTCTTTCCTTCTTTCCTTCTTTCCTTTCTTCCTTCTTTCCTTTCTTCCTTCTTTCCTTTCTTCCTTTCTTCCTTCTTTCCTTTCTTCCTTCTTTCCTTTCTTCCTTCTTTCCTTCTTTCCTTCTTCTTTCCTTCTTTCTTTCCTTCTTTCCTTCCCTCTTTCCTTCCCTCTTTCCTTCCTCTTTCCTTCCCTCTTTCCTTCCCTCTTTCCTTCCCTCTTTCCTTCCCTCTTTCCTTTCCTCTTTCCTTCCCTAAATGTAGTTTCTGCACTTCCTCCTCTAACAACATATGATTATAGACTGAGTAAATGTGGCCACATTACATGAATCTGTGGATATGTAGTGGGGAGGATGAAGGAATAACAGGCCAGAGTGACAGAGTACATCCAGTCTCTCTGAAATGGTTCCTGGGAATGTTGAGATACCTTCCCCTGAATCCTGAGATACCTTCCCTAGATAAGTCCCTTTGGCAGGTTTTATCTCTAATGCCTGGCTGTCTGCCCAGTGCTCAGGCTATGTCTACTTCAGGCTGTTTTATGAGAAATCTCCATTTTCAAAATGATATCAGGATCCAGCAAACATTGGCTGCAAGAATCTCTTTCTGTCTTCAGTGCTCTGACATGAATTGCACAGATAAATGCTGGGCAATACATTTAAATATATATATATATATATATATATATATACACACACACACATATATATATATAAAATAAATCTATATAAAAATATAGATAAATATAAATACAATTAAAATGAATATTAAGGAGAGGAACATCCTAATAGCTCACCCTACTGTGTTTTCTGAAGAAAATGCCATTTTTAGTGTTTGAATAAAGGCACCAGAGATGACTAATTGGACCTCGAATTTAATGCTAAAATATTGTCATTTTTCTCTTCTTTTTCTATTATTTTTTACAGCCCTCCCACATAAAAAATAAAAATAAAAAGCCTTCTAAAAGTGCATTTATTGTGCTTGGCTTAGAATAGGTTATTTCCTGGCTTTGTTCTGGCTTTCCACTCTGAATTGCATTTATGATGCTGGGAGATAAAACGATGCTTCCTCTGCTGATTTCGGCTGTAACGTTTAAATGCTGCAGTCTCTGGGAAAGCTGTCTGCATCTTAGTGGTAATTGTGTAGCAATATTTTGAACTGCTTCTCGACACATGCAAAATGGAAGAGCAAAATATTTCTGGTGGATCATGCTGCAGCACTGCAAAAATATCCAAACGTTGTCAGAGAACTGATTTGGTGGTTAACACTAAAATTTATCCTTTTTCCAAAGGGCGCACTTTAGCCAAAAGTAATCCTCCTGGCAATGAACTGCACGGTACTGGAAAGCCCATTGGCTATATTTCCAGGTAGATGAAATGTTATTGTGACTTTTTATTTTCAGGTTTGTGCTCTAAAAAGGGCAGTAAATTATTTTTTTAACCACACGATGATATCCGAGAGCCGAAGTTACATCTTGATCACCGACCTCAAAAGGTGGGGAAAGGTTAGTGGAATTAGTCAAAGCTTCCTTAACTCCTCTAACAATGAGCACCAGAACAAGAGGACACAGTCTCAAGCTGTGCCAGGGGAAGTTTAGGCTGGAGGTGAGGAGAAAGTTCTTCCCTGAGAGAGTTGTTAGCCATTGGAATGTGCTGCCCAGGGAGGTGGTGGATTCACCATACCTGGAGGTGTTCAAAAGGGGATTGGATGTGGCACTTGGTGCTATGGTTTAGTAGTCATGAGGTCTGTGGTGACATGTTGGACTTGATGATCTTTGAGGTCTTTTCCAACCTTGTTGATTCTATGATTCTATGATCTCTTTCCTTAAGATACATGTCTTAGTGCAAATAGTGGCTTTAGGACTTTGAAAGTACTTTTTTGTTTGTTTTTCAGAGCTGACTGTATAAAAAACTCTGGAGATTGTGTTGTCTGTGACTCTGCTGAGGGGTTCTGCATGGGGTGACTTTTGAGCTGTACACTCCAGCACTGGTTGTGTGTAGGTGACAGGCTTAAGATAATAAAAACTGGTGTAAAAATTACCCTATTCACCCTCTTCACTACAACCTCCTTGCAGGTAGCTTTCTATAACTACCTGAAAAGAGGTTCTAGTGAGGTGTAGTGTTGATCTTTTCTCCCAAGTAACAAGTAATAGGATGAGAAGAAATGGCCTCAAGTTCCACTGGGGGATGTTAAGGTTAGTTGTTAGGGAAGTTTCTTCACTGAAAGAGAAGTCAGGCATTGGAACAGTCTGCCCAGGGAGGTGGTGGAGTCACCATCCTTGGAGGTATTAAAAACACTTGGATGTGGCATGGTGATGTTGTGTTGACACTTGTACTCAATGATCAGAAAGGTCTTTCCAACCTTAATGATTCTATGCAGAAAAGCATAAATGCAAACACTCTTTTCCCTCAACAGAGCTGGTATTTTGGAGCATCCCATTTTTCCTGCCAGAATCAGCGTTTGTTCCTTTTCATTGCATCATTTGTTGGTGCAGATATGAGCAGGCAGACAGATTTGAAGTCTTTCCCTTATCAAATGTCATAAGACATTTGTGGTGTCTTTTAATATACATGAAAATTGTGACAACGCTGTGAGTATTCACCTCCCTATGAAAATGTTAGTGTGTGCAAAGGAAGGAAGGTAATGGGGGGAAAAAAAAGAGAGCTGAAAGTGTTACCAGAGAGGCTGGATGCTGTACAATAGGAGCTGTGAAACATTTTGAATGAGAAGGATGTAGTTTCTTATTGTTGCTGCGAAGATGACATATTTAAGTAGCCCACTTTAAAAGTAGTGTGACTTGCCTTACCAGGAGTATGAGATTCCTGAATTTCTGGTGCTTTTTAATGGGAAAATCTTTTCATGCAGCCCAGCTTTGCATCAGAATATACACTGTCTGTCAGAAAAAGTCATTAAAAGGCTAGCTCCTGTAGGGAGGGAGAAAATAGACCCATATTTTGCTGAAGGATAGTAAAAAGGTCAAAGGTACTTCTTGGAGTGTTATGGCAGTTTCTCCTTTACAGTTGCTCCATACTCTTCGGTTGAAAATTACACAGTTGTGATCTGAGATGTAAGTAATCTGTTTTAAGACTCTGAGAGGCCATCCTGATCCCCCAAGTTTGACCTTTTGAGCAACACAATCCTTTGAGTTTCACTGAGGAATTTTTCAAATTCTGATGGAGCTGCTTCTTATCTTTTAGAGTAAAATGCATTTCTTTCTGTAAGATGTGAAGTAATGCAAAAATCCATTCTTCTCGATAAGTTGTTCTGCTGAGTAGATATCTCTAGTGTTAAAATATTGCTTCTCTCTCATTTAAATTCATTTAGATTCTACTTCCAGCCTGTATGTCTTGTTTTACCTTGGTCTGGTGAATGTAGCATCTTCAGAAATTTTCTGTTTATATTTGTCCTGTCATGCACCACTTGTACACAGTCTCAAGCTGCACCAGGGGCAGTTTAGGCTGGAGGTGAGGAGAAAGTTCTTCACTGAAAAAGTCATTTGTCATTGGAATGGGCTGCCCGGGGAGGTGGTGGAGTCACCGTCCCTGGAGGTGTTCAAGAGGGGATTGGAGGTGGCACTTGGTGCCATGCTCTAGTCATGAGGTCTGTGGTGACAGGTTGGACTCAATGATCTTTGAGGTCTCTTCCAACCTTGGTGATACTGTGATACTGTGTTATCTTTATCAAATCTGAACTATAAAGCTTACTACTATTAAACTAGCATGTTAAATTGAAAAGATTGCAACTCTTAAATCTCTCACTGTTAATTCAGGCTTCCCAGATCCAGAATAACTTTTTAAGCTCTTCCCAGAAAACATTTTTCACTTTTTCAGTGTCCATCAGAAAAGGTGAGAGAGTAGGTAGAATAAACCAGATTGGAAGAGACCTTCAAGATAATCTCATCATCCAACACCACCTAATCAACTAAACCATGCAACCAAGCATCCTATCAAGTCTCCTCCTAAACACCTCCAATGATGGCTGTTCCACCACCTCCCTGGGCAGCACTTTCCAATGGGCAATCACTCTCCCTGTGCTGAATTTCTTCCTAACATCCAGTCTGAACTTCCCCTGGCACAGCTTGAGAACTGGAAAACATGAGAACTGTTTCCCAGGAATGGTCTCAGCAGTGTCAAGAACAAGGTAAATAAAAGGTCCATTTCACTCACACACATCCTATATATACGTTCAGGGACTACATCTCTTCTCTTCATCCTGATTTTACTCCAGGAATTCTATTTCCTTAACCACTTCAGATTTCAAAATCCTGTCTGAGAATGTTTTTTCCAAAATACAGGCATTCAATAGCAAACCTGTGACCTCCATTCCTGACTCCTCACGAGATATTAAGATGAATTATTTTGAGTTCACCTTACTCTGGAATTCAGGCACATGTGCAGCAGTGTCTGCTCCTTATTGCTGTTCATTATTCCAATATCTCTGTATAAACCACAGATTTTTCTCAACATCAATGTGCAGTTTCTTCTGGATAAATGAATATTGGATAATAATTGGGCAAGATCTTTCCACTAGCTCACTTAAGTTCCTCTTTGCACAATTATTCCCAGTTAGCAGCTGGCTTCAGAGATTTGCCTGTGAACTAATGATTATTGCTTAGCCTGGAGAAGAGGAGACTCAGAGGAGACCATATTGCTCTCTACAACTCCCTGAAGGGAGGTTGTAGCCAGGTGGGGGTTGGTCTCTTCTCCCAGGCACCCAGCACCAGAACAAGAGGACACAGTCTCAAGCTGCACCAGGGGAGGTTTAGGCTGGAGGTGAGGAAGAGGTTCTTCACAGAAAGAGAGATGGCCCTTGGAATGTGCTGCCCAGGGAGGTGGTGGAGTCACCATCCCTGGAGGTGTTTAGGAAGAGACTGGATGGGGTGCTTGGCGCCATGGTTTAGTTGATTGGATGGTGTTGGGTGATAGGTCGGACTCAATGATCTCAAAGGTGTCTTCCAACCTGGTCTGGTCTATTCTATTCTATTCTATTCTATTCTATTCTATTCTATTCTATTCTATTCTATTCTATGATACAAGGGATTTTATTTCATCCTAATTTTAATCTGAATGTTGTGCAGACAACTGCCCTTACCAAAGCTGTATTATGTCAACACACTTTCCTCTGTGCACTGAACTCATCACCTCATCAGAAGTTTTGACAAGATCTATTTTCCATAACACTGTGCTGATTGGTACTAATTATGCTGCCATCCTTTAATTCTTCAGTACTTTTATGTTGCATCAGCTTTTCTGTGACTTTGCCCAGAACAGAAGTTCAGCCAAGCAGACTGTAATTATTTGGGTCACGATGTCTACTTTTAACAAAATATGTTACCATAGATAATTGCAGGCTTCTTTCCCCCCCCCCCCTTCACATTATGTTTTATAACTGTAGCCTTAGATCTCCACACAGAATAAAAAGTATACAGTTTTGTGGGGAATGAAAACTGGCAAAGTGGCACAATCAGGAAAAAAAGGGAAAATTAAAACACTTCAGCACAAATATATCTAATATTTGAATGCCTGCTCCTGCCCTTTCAGTGGTGCACTTTAAGGAAACAAACCTTAATTCCTGCCCTTTATAAACTTAGGCTTCTCCTGTGCAATAAATAATTTGGCCTTTATAAAGGGAGTAGCTGTGATTGGGTAATGTTATTTTACCAGCTAATTTGGTATACATTTTGTTGCCATCTTGTTCTCAGAAAATAATTAGAGGACAAAGTGTTCTCAAAATGTGCCAAAAAAAAAACAACCAACAACTCTATTAGAAGTCCTTTTATTTGGAGGTTGTGAGTTATGCAGTCTCTGCGTAGAGTAAGAGCAGTGTTCTCTTGAAAGCTGCCTTTAGAAGTGTAAGTTTTCCTTCAGAACCATCATCCCTTTGATGAAAGAGAGTATATATAGTGTTTAGCCTTAATAAGGACAGGGTTTTTTTCCCCTCTGTGGTAAACTTCCATTTGCAAGCAATGTAGTCATTATGAATTAAAACTCATTAAATATCTCAGAACCTCCTGCATGCTGAGGTACTTTGCTGAAGCATCACGTGGCTCGACCAGAAATAGTTATGCAGACTGCATCCTGATAAGGCTGTCCAGTTTTCTTTGCAAATGGCTTGCCACAGGCACAGCATTAACAGAACAAGAAGACAATTCAGGCTTTTCAGCTCCCTGGCTCTTCCTCAATCTGATGAGAGCTGTTCCTTTATCTAAATTATATGTTTTAAGGGCGCCTAATAATCCAATTACACTGCATCTGAAAACCCTGTCCTGTCTTTCTAGGAAGAATGCCAATAGTAGTAACTGGTAAGTAATGCCAACAATAGTCCAGAGTAGATTGCAAGAGTTATCACCAAACACTTCGTGTAAGCTCGTGTGCTCATGGGCTCTAAAACAGTCTTTATGATGGCTTGTCCCATTCTTTCCAGGCAGCTCAGCAGTTTACTGCACAAGAGGCTGAGGGAGCTGGGATTGTTTAGCCTGGAGAAGAGGAGGCTCAAGGGAGACCTTATTGCTCTCTACAGCTACCTGAAGAGTAGTTGTAGCCAGGAAGAGGGTTGGTCTCTTCTCCCAGGCAAGCAGCACCAGAACAAGAGGACACAGTCTCAAGCTGCACCAGGGGAAGTTTAAGCTCGAAATGAGGAGAAAGTTCTTCACAGAGAGAGTTGTTGGCCATTGGAATGTGCTGCCCAGGGAGGTGGTGGAGTCCCCATCCCTGGAGGTGTTCAAGAGGGGATTGGATGTGGCACTTGAAGCCATGGTTTAGTCATGAGGTCTGTGGTGACAGGTTGGACTTGATGACTTGATGACTTGATGGACTTGAGGTCTCTTCCAACCTTGCTGTTTCTGTGAAAATGCTACTTTACCTTCTCACATTGCAAGAAGCTCCCCTGACATTTCGTAACTGCAAGTCTCCTCTGGAGTGATTGTATATTGCCCTGGAAGCTGGCACACTTGAGTTACCAAACAGTTTCTCTATATCATGCTGAGACATTGGTCTGCTACTGAGCAGGGGGAAGGATGCCAAATAGTGAATCACCAGTGCTGCCTTCCTTAGCACCTGGGATTTTCTTTGGAAAGTTACCAACCAATTATCATGCAGGCCAGAATCTGCTTACCTTATGACATCTGACAAGATCACAACCTGGAGAGACACAGATGGTGAGGCATTCCCATCATTACCAGCATCCACAGGCAAATGAACTATTTTCTGTTCAGAGGTGCTTTCAAGAAGACTTAATATTTGATGGATGTAATTATGGTAAACGAGGCTGAATCTAGGATTAGCTGTGGAACAATATCTGTAGTGCATAGACAATGTATCTCAGTTATGGATGTCTGACAGTGCTAATATCTCAAATATGTGTGCACAGCAAAGGAGTCCCAAAGGAAGATACATGAGAACTCTGTATCTCTTCATTTTGTTGGCCATCAATTATAGGAAAAAAAGCAACCAGCAGAGCCAAAGAGTCGTATCAAAGGAAAATATTTTGTTTGCAGGGTAATTTCTATACATTTCAGAGAATCTGGAAAGTGCCCACAGGAGTGGCTCTGCTCAGAAGGAAGAGGAGAGGTCTTTTCCGGCCTGAATGTTCCTGTGATTCTGTGCATAATGACACTCTGTGGTAATAGGAGAAGCCTAATCACAGAAGTCATTCCCACTTTCTGATTCAGTGGATAGCTTACAATTTTACATATTGGGAAAACTCCCAAGCATGGACTTAAAAGGAGGGACTGCTTACTAGATCTACCTGAAATTTCAGCAAGCAAGGCTGAGAGACATGTTTCAAAATGCGTCATAGCTGGCAAGGGTTAGTATTTGTCTGAGTGAAGGGAAAGTTTAGAATAGAATCATAGAATAGAATCAACAAGGTTGGAAAAGACCTCAGAGATCATCAGGTCCAACCTATCACTAAACACCTCATGACTAACTAAACCATGGTTTCAAGTGCTATGTCCAATACAATACAATACAATACAATACACCAGGTTGGAAGAGACCTTCAAGATCATCGCGTCCAACCCATCAAACAATCCAACCCACCCAACAACTAGACCATACAGCCAAGCACCCCATCAAGTCTTCTCCTGAACACCTCCTGTGAAGGTGACTCCACCACCTCCACGGGTAGCCGATTCCAATGGGCAATCACTCTCTCCGTGTAGAACTTCTTCCTAACATCCAGCCTAAACCTGCCCTGGCGCAGCCTGAGACTGTGTCCTCTTGTTCTGGTGCTGGATGCCTGGGAGAAGAGGCCAACCTCTGCCTGGCTACAACCTCCCTTCAGGTAGTTGTAGAGAGCAATAAGGTCACCCCTCAGTCTCCTCTTCTCCAGGCTAAGCAACCCCAGCTCCCTCAGCCTTTCCTCATAGGGCTTGTGTTCCAAACCCCTCACCAGCTTTGTTGCCCTTCTCTGGACACGTTCCAGCAAGTCAACATCCTTCCTAAACTGAGGGGCCCAGAACTGGACACAGTACTCAAGGTGTGGCCTAACCAGTGCAGTGTACAGGGGCACAATGACCTCCCTGCTCCTGCTGGCCACACTGTTCCTGATGCAAGCCAGGATGCCATTAGCCTTCTTGGCTGCCTGGGCACACTGCAGGCTCATGTTCAGCCTACAATCAACCAGTACCCCCAGGTCCCTCTCTGCCTGGCCACTCTCCAGCCACTCTGACCCCAGCCTGTAGCACTGCCTGGGGTTGTTGTGGCCAATGTGCAGAATCCGGCACTTGGATGTGTTAAATCTCATGCCATTGGACTCTGCCCATCTGTCCAGCCTGTCGAGGTCCCTCTGCAAAGCCTCTCTGCCCTCCAGCAAATCAACTGCTGCCCCCAGCTTGGTGTCATCTGCAAATTTACTGATGATGGACTCAATGCCCTCATCCAGATCATCAATAAAGATGTTGAAGAGCATGGGGCCCAGTACTGATCCCTGGGGCACACCACTAGTGACAGGCCGCCAGCTGGATGTGGTGCCATTCACCATTACTCTCTGGGCTCGGCCCTCCAGCCAGTTCCTAACCCAACGCAGTGTGCTCCTGTCCAAGCCACGGGCTGCCAGCTTGGCCAGGAGTTTGCTGTGGGGAACGGTGTCAAAGGCCTTGCTGAGGTCCAGGTAGACCACATCCACAGGCCTCCCCACATCCACCAGGCAGGTCACCTGATCATAGAAGGAGATCAGGTTGGTCAGGCAGGACCTGCCCCTCCTAAATCCATGCTGGCTAGGCCTGAGCCCCTGGTCATCCTGTAAGTGCTGTGTGATCGCACTCGAGATGACCCGTTCCATAATCTTGCCTGGCACTGAGGTCAGGCTGACAGGCCTATAATTCCCGGCTCATCCAACCGGTCCATCTTGTGGATGGGCACCACGTTAGCCAGCTTCCAGTCTTCTGGGACCTCTCCAGTGAGCCAGGACTGCTGAAAAATGATGGAAAGTGGCTTGGACAGCTCATCTGTCAGCAATCTCAGCACCCTAGGATGGATCCCATCCGGTCCCATGGCCTTGTGGGGGTCCAAGCGGCTCAGTAGATCTCTAACTTCCTCTTAGAGCAGTGGGAAACTATGCAGCTCTCTGGCTCCTTCTGCCAGCTCTGCAGGCCAGCTGTCTGGAAGACGTTCTGCCCTGCTAGTGAAGACTGAGGCAAAGAAGGTGTTAAGTACCTCTGCCTTTTCCTCATTCTTTGTTACAACGTTCCCCTCCGTGTCAACCAAGGAGTGGAGGTTGTCCTTGCCCTTCTTCTTGCTATTGATGTATTTATAGAAGGACTTTTTGTTATCCTTCACAGCAGAGGCCAGTCTAAGTTCTAAATGGGCTTTTGCCTCCCTAATTTTCTTCCTGCACAACCTAGCAACATCCCTAAACATTCTGTAGGTTGCCTCCCCTTTCTTCCAAAGATGATACACCCTCTTTTTTCCCTAAGTTCTATTAAAAGTTCATTGCCCATCCAGGCTGGCCGTCTGCCCCGGCGGCTCATCTTCCGGCACACCGGCACAGCCTGTTCTTGCACCTTCAATAGTTCTTCCTTGAAGTAGGTCCAGCTCTCCTGGACCCCTTTGTTTTTAAGGGCTGATTCCCAAGGAACCTTCTGAATTAGTTCCTTGAGCAGCCTGAAGTCTGCCCTCCGGAAGTCCAGAGTGGAGGTCATCTTGCTCCCCCTCTTGGCTTGGCTGCATACTGAAAACTCTATTATGTCGTGGTCACTGGTGCCTAAACACCCTCCGACCACCACATCACCCACCAGCCCTTCCCTGTTGGTGAAGAGGAGGTCAAGCATAGCCTTACCCCTGGTAGGCTCACGCAGCACCTGGGATAAGAAGCTGTCCTCCATGCACTCCAAGAACCTCCTAGACTGCCTCCTCTCTGCTGTGTTGAGATCCCAACAGATATCAGGCAGGTTGAAGTCACCCATGAGAACGAGGTCAGGTGATCTTGAGACAGCCTTAAGCTGCCTATAGAATGCCTCATCGACATCCTCCTCCTGGTTGGGTGGTCTATAACAGACGCCAACCAGGATGTCTGCCCTGTTGGTCTTCCCTCTAATTCTCACCCACAAGCACTCAACCCTATCATCCCTGATCTCCATCTCAACAGCATCCAGTGCCTCCCTGACGTACAGGGCCACCCCTCCACCCCTTCTTCCTTGCCTGTCTCTCCTGAAGAGCCTGTAGCCATCAATTGCAGCGCTCCAGTCATGCGAGTCGTCCCACCACGTCTCTGTGATGGCAACTACATCATAACTTTCTTGCTGCAACAAGGCTTCCAGCTCCTCTTGTTTGTTACCCATGCTTCGTGCATTAGTGTACATGCACTGCAGCTGGGCTGCTGGTTTCACCTCTAGCTCTAGCTTATCACCTCCAGACTCCTGCCTGAGGGCACTGGTTTCCGACCCTCCCCCTTCGAAGCTAGTTTAAAGCCCTGTCAATGAGACTTGCTAATTCCCTTCCCAGAATCTTTTTACCTTTGGGGGACAGGCCATTCTCATGTATTATGACCTTTCCCCTCCTCTGGGACAGATGTACTCCATCTGTTACCAGCTGACCTGGTGCAGTAGAAAGTTCCCCAAGATCGAAAAACCCAAAATTCATTCGTCTGCACCAGCCCCTAAGCCACTTGTTGACTACAGCGGCTGACCTGTTCCTTATTGTGTTCCCTCCTGCAACTAACGGTATTGATGTAAAAATTATTTGTGCACCTGACCCCTCAACCAGATCTCCCAGAGCCCTGAGGTCATTTTTGATAGCCCTGGGAGGCCTGGTACCAACATCATCATTCCCTAACTGCATGACCAATAAGGGATAATAATCTGAGGGCTGTACCAGACTGGACAGCCTTCTGGTAACATCTCCAACTTGGACTCCTGCTAGGCTAATAACTTCCCTATGAGATGGGTCCGGCCTACATATGGGACCTTCTGTTCCCCTCAGGAGGGAATCACCAATTACAATTACCCTCCTTTTCTTTTTAGGGAGCAAGTCCTGATGCCAGGGGAAGGCTGTTTAACCTTAGGCTGCGTTGCCTTAGGCTGCGTTGCCTTAGGCTGTTTAACCTTAGGCTGTTTAACCTTAGGCTGTTTAGCCTCAGGGAAGACCCCAGATGGTGTGTCCTCCGGCATCAGTATCACCTCACCCTCGATCTCCAGCGCCCCATACCTGTTTTCCAAGGGCAGTGAGGGAGGTGGGTCCAATACCTTTTTGAACACCTCCAGGGATGGTGACACCACCACCTCCCTGGGCAGCCCATTCCAATGGCTAACAACTCTCTCTGGGAAGAACTTTCTCCTCATTTCCAACCTAAACCTCCCCTGGTGCAGCTTGAGACTGTGTCCTCTTGTTCTGGTGCTGGGTGCCTGGGAGAAGAGACCAACCCTCACCTGGCTGCAGCCTCCTTCAGGTAGTTGTAGAGAGCAATAAGGTCTCCCCTGAGCCTCCTCTTCTCTAGGCTAAACACCCCCAGCTCCCTCAGCCTCTCCTCATAGGGCTTGTGCTCAAGACCCCTCCCCAGCCTCTTTGCTCTTCTCTGGACACATTCAAGTGTCTCAATAAATCAGACCAAGGGTCTTTAAACCTCCCACGTGCATTTTGGCTAATCTCTATACCACCAAACACAGAGGAAGAGGCAAAAAAAGAATCTCTGGGGTTACAAGTGATAGTTCATACAAATATCATTTGTTAGGAAGTCTTAGTTGTTTAAGCACGCTTCTCATCTGGTGTCCTGCAAAGATAGATTGTGCAGCCAAAATCAAACAGCACAAATGAAAGCAGTTAATGAGACTAAAGAAACAAAACACACTACAAGTGAAATGCTGCTGTTCAGGTTACTTAGACATCATGCTACAAGGAGCTGCAGTACCTTCCTTCTCTGTTTTGTTGAACTCTAGGTATTGTTGAATCCCATACTTTCTGACAGGTGTTGCTTTGCAGTCTGTTAATCTTTCCCAAATCTCTCTGGATTTTCTATTTTTAAAAGGTCTATTTTCTTTTTCACAGAAGTACTTTTGCAATTCTTCTCTCCCTTCGTGCCGAGATGCCTTTCTCATCCAGCTGAATTGCAGCGCTTTGGCTCAGAAAGTTTACAGCCTTTTTTTTTATTGATCACAACCCGTGACCCTCATGGAGCACCTACAATTCATCTGCAGCAGCGAAGATGAGGCTGCCTGCCTTCTTTATCTGGTAGCTTTGTTGTCCTTCAGGGCTATCATCTCACCAGCAGTGAAGCTGTGTTTATAATATTCATATTTCTGCCTGGAATGTGGATGAAAGGAATAATCAGCCTGATTAATATGCTAAGAAATAGTATTCTTTAGGATAGGAGCAAAGAAGTGTCTGAAGAAAGACTTTTTTGGTTGCTTTATTTTTCTCTTGTGTGTTCTCCAATCCATAAATAAACACAGGGAAGAATATCAGCTGCCCAAAGAAATAAAACCCTCCCATAAAATGCTAAGACAGACTTGCTTGCATGCCCTTGTGTGACAGTCAGCATCTCAGTCCTCTCTGCAATTATGATACCATTTTGCTCCACGAAACTGCAGCAATTAGCATCTTTAAACATAGCCATCTCAAAGTATGCTGTTCAGCTCAAATTTATCAGCATTTTCATTGCACAAAATTCCATCTTAATAATCCATGAAGGTCAAGCCGTTAACAAGACACACGCACAAGCTCCCAAAAAGCATGCCTGGAGCACAGCAGAAAATTCACGACACTTAAGTGACTTGGCCATAATTCCTTTTCATCTCCCCAACCCTTCAAACTCTCCCCATGAAAACAACAATAACCTTCTGACAGTTGCAGGGCTGTGTGTTCGCTGGACATTTGCTCACTTGACTTTTGGTTTTTTAACCTAAGGGTAACGTACAAAGTCAGCACATTTGAAGCAAAATTTAAAGGCAGAAACAGGCTTCAAAAGTGGAATATATTTTTTCCCCCGTGAGAGCCTTTACAATGCTTTCAGAAAAACAGACTAAAAACAATAGACTAAACAAACTATGTAGATGGATTGGATTGGAATGGATTGGATTGGAATGGAATGGATTGGAATGGAATGGATTGGAATGGAATGGAATGGACTAGACTAGACTAGACTAGAACAGAATAGAATAGGTTGGAAAAGACCTTTCAGATCATCGAGTCCAACCCACAACTGCTTGAAGGGTGGTTGTGGGCAGGAGAGGGGGTTGGTCTCTTCTCTCTAGCAACCAGCACCAGAACAAGAGGACACAGTCTCAAGCTGTGCCAGAGGAGGTTTAGGCTGGAGGTGAGGAGAAAGTTCTTCACTGAGAGAGTTGTTAGCCATTGGAATGTGCTGCTCAGGGAGGTGGTGGAGTTACCATCCCTGGAGGTGTTCAAGACGGGATTGGACGTGGCACTTGGTGCCATGGTTTAGTCATGAGGTCTGTGCTGACAGATTGGACTTGATGATCTTTGAGGTCTCTTCTAACCTTGGTGATTCTGTGTGATTCTGTAATATCATAGATGTAAATTGCCTTCTCAATGCCTTTAGTGTTGGGTTTAATATGAAATTTCTTAACACTTCATGAAGTACTGTTGATGGCCCTAACCTGGATCTCCCAGGGATCTTCATATTTTGTTTTTGGCTTACATTTAATTCAGATTTGTCTTAGATTTTTTTTTTTTTTTTTTTTTTTTATGCATGCTTCAATCATACCTTTCTATCAGTTGTGCAAAATCCCTTGTTATTAGTAGAATTAATAGGACAGTCAAGTGTCCATTGTCTAATGATACAGACACCCTGATACAAAAGTAGGTAGAGTAGAATAGAATAGACCAGACCAGGTTGGAAGAGACCTTCAAGATCATTGCGTCCAACCTATCATCCAACACTATCTAATCAACTAAACCATGGCACCAAGCACCCCATCCAGACTCCTCCTAAACATCTCCAGGGACGGTGACTCCACCACCTCCCTGGGCAGCACATTCCAATGGCTAACAACTCTCTCTGGGAAGAACTTTCTCCTCACCTCAAGCCTAAACTTCCCCTGGTGCAGCTTGAGACTCTGTCCTCTTGTTGTGGTGCTGGATCTTCAAGAAAGGACTGGATGAGGCACTTAGTGCCGTGGTCTAGTTGATTGGATGGGGCTGGGTGTCAGGTTGGACTGGCTGAGCTTGGAGGTCTTTTCCAACCTGGCTGATTCTTTGATTCTGTGTAGAGCCTTTGTGGGCCTAGCTTGATGTTTTTCACATTTTTAATAGAAATGGCTATTTGCTTAAGGATGGCAAGTTCTTTAGTACTGGAATTACTGAATAATGTTTACATAGTGCCTATCAACTCATTGAGGGTGTTGAAGGAAGATGACTCAGTAACTTTGCCTGTCCTGTGCTAACCAACCAGCTTTGGCATTGTATCATTCTGATTGTTGGTGATTGTCTTTCCTTTTTCTAAATAACCAATTCCTAAGCCAGTTTCAAGATCATAACAGAAATCCTCATCAATACTTGTAGTGTACTCAGCCTCTTTTTCTATTTCCTATTTTATTAAGAATGGAAAGAGAGGAGAGCAGAAGGTTTGTTCTCCACTCAAGTTGTGTTGTGTAGTGAAGGATTTTATTACTTTCTTTTGTTCAGGGAATATGCTAGCAGACATAAAAGTCAAAATGAGAAATTAACTTATCAGGAAGTCAAGGTAATTGTAATTTGCAAGTTCACAGGGTTGTAATCTTGGATTATTTGCCCAGCAGAAGTGAGGCTGATTGGCTTTCCCTCCCTGTCACCATGTCAAGTGTGTGTGTGTGTATGTGTATGCACAGCCGGTTAGTGGAAGTCAAATTGCAATTTTTTAGGGGCAAGTTAAACCTTGCAAGATACATTGCTCCCCAGCAACAAGATCGACTGTGAGTCTTATTTCTACCCCCAGCCTCTATGACTTCATATAAAATTCCAGAATTCTGATAAACTGTCATGGGGAAAAATGATGAAGTGATTTATACTCAATTTCGCTGGAAGGGAGAAATGCAGAGGCTGTCAGTCTGGGTCTTCAGAACAAATGAGTTACAGTTCATGAGGCAGCTCAATAAGGCTATCATTTCCCATCAGCTCCTATCACTGACAGCCACAGATTTACTGGATGGGGAAAGGGAAAATGGCTGAGTTTTGGTGCCAGGTGAGTCGACACTACTACTCCATCAGCCAGACTTGTGTCGACAAGAGGCAACCATGAATATTTGATAGAAGCCTCTTCCCAGAAGTGCCTGTAGAAAGCAGTAAAGCTGTTCTTTCATTTGTGTAAAAAAACCCCTTTCTGTCTCTCTGTTTGGATCCTGTTGAAAATGTCCATTTGTAAACCACTAAGGTTTCCCTGATTTATTGTGTGTGTGTGCATTTCTTTCGTTCAGCAGCCTGTTTTGTGCCACATGGCTTGTTTATAGCCCTCGCAGAATGGAACAAAAGAATCCTCAATCTGCTGGGATTTAATATACAATGCATTTGTCACTCTCCATCTCCCAAAATGGCAATACCCAAACACAGCCTCAGAGCCACCTGTGCATGCCCAGAGGAAAGGGGCCTTTGATCTGCCACAGTTACAAATCATTAGAAATACGTATGCTCCACTTGCAGGCAGAAAAATGTTCAGGTCAAAGCTGAAGAACTTATGCCTTACAGATTCACATTAAAATAGATCAACAGAAATTACTTCCATATTATCCCAGCTCTCTGTTGCACGAACCTTTCCCAGCAATTGCTGGCATCAGTTCAAAGAGCTGCTATGTATGCTACCTGCATCTTGTTGAGGATGGTTGCACAGCAGGATTTCTTAATAGAAATCCAGATTTGCCTCACTGGTACTTGGATGCTAAAACATTTAGCTTTTGGGTTGTTTTTTATTCCTTTTTTCCTTAATAATCTTAATGATCAGTAATGGATTTGGTCCCTAGATGTCAGCATTAAGCATTCCCAGGCTGGATTGTTGGTGCTACAAGGATTGAGATAAGACCTGCAGGTTTATAATACCTTGCCTGCTTGGGTGGGTTTTTTAAGACAGAGACATATACTTCCAAAGGAGAATTTAGTATGACAGTTAGGATCAAGGCTGTGATAGAACAGGACAGGATGGAATGGAATGGAATGGAATGGAATGGAATGGAATGGAATGGAATGGAATGGAATGGAATGGAATGGAATGGAATGGAATGGAATGGAATGGAATGGAATGGAATGGAATGGAATGGAACCGAGTGGAGCAGAACAGAATAGAATAGACCAGAACAGAATAGAGCAGAACAGAACAGAATAGAGCAGAATAGAGCAGAACAGAACAGAGCAGAACAGAATAGAATAGAGCAGAACAGAATAGAATAGAGCAGAACAGAATAGAATAGAGCAGAACAGAATAGAATAGACCAGGTTGGAATAGACCTTCAAGATCATCACCTCACTCACACTGATATACCTAATTCTGTGTGCAGGTCTGAGCTGTGAGTCAAACACCTCTGTACCTGAATCAGTCATCAAAATTGCCTCACTCTCCCGTGTGGCTCTCTCCAAGCCTTTGCTTTTGTCTGTGCCTTAGACAAAATGCATTGAAAATATCTCTTCATTTACACAAAGCCCTTCCATCAGCAACTCAGGGGGAAAAAAAAACAACAAAACAATAAACCAAACCAACCAAATAAAAAAAAACAAACACAAAGAAATAAAGACCTCACCACAGAAAATTGAATTAATACTAAATATTGCTTTGATTAAAACCAAAACAAGGCACAGGCGCACCGCACAAAACCCTTATACCCAAGAAAAATCACCAGCACAAAATATCATTTAGATAGCTTCTCAGAATCCTCCAGGCTATTTGAGAGAACCTTCCCTCTCGTATCTGCAGCTCTTTTCTTAGATAATAAGCAAATATATAAAGAAAAAAAGCATTATATCCCCAGAATAACCACAGCCTGCTTTGTGATTGTGTTGCTGAGTTTCCATGGGAAACTTATTATTTTCATTTGAGAATCCGAGCAGGGTATCCAGGCACCGCAGATATGAGCGACGCAGCACCGAAGTGATAGCAGATTTGATTTGAGACAGAGGTGGTTTCTGTTGCCTTGAAGATTTAGAATAACCTTAAACCTTTTCACAGTTCACAGAGGACAGACTGAAGGAGTTGAGGCTGTTCAGTCTGGAGAAGAGGAGGCTCCGAGGTGACCTCATTGTGGCCTTCCAGTATCTGAAGGGGGCCTACAGGAAGGCTGGGGAAGGACTTCTCAGGATCTCAGGTAGTGATAGGACTAGGGGGAACGGAATGAAGCTGGAGATAGGGAGATTCAGGCTAGATGTGAGGAAGAAGTTCTTCCCCCTGAGAGTGGTGAAGCCCTGGAATGGGTTGTCCAGGGAGGTGGTTGAGGCCCCGTCCCTGGCGGTGTTTAAGCCCAGGCTGGATGAGGCTCTGGCCAGCCTGATGTAGTGTGGGGTGTCCCTGCCCATGGCAGAGGGTTGGAACTAGATGATCCTTGTGGTCCCTTCCAACCCTGACTGATACTGTGATACAGTTATGGAAAAGGGCAACTGACACATATATTGCCGATCTTAAAATGGTGGTTTCTTCCCTGACTTTTTTTCACCAGTGCTAACTGTTGGTTTGCTTGCTGTGTCTAGAAATGAAGTGTGCTTCCAAACTGTTCATGAGGCTGGATGTTAGGAAGAAATTCCTCATAGAGGGAGTGATTGCCATTGGATTGGGCTGCCTGGGGAGGTGGTGGAGTCACCATCACTGGAGGTGTTTAGGAAGAGACTGGGTGGGGTACTTGGTGCCATGGTTTAGTTGATTAGATGGTATTGGATGATGAGTTGGACACGAGTTTGAAGGTCTTTTCCAACCTGGTTTGATTTACTGCTATGCTATGCTATGCTATGCTATGCTATGCTATGCTATGCTATGCTATGCTATGCTATGCTATGCTATTCCATTCCATTCCATTCCATTCCATTCCATTCCATTCCATTCCATTCCATTCCATTCCATTCCATTCCATTCCATTCCATTCCATTCCATTCTCCCATGTGTCCTCCCCATCATTTCTGATAGGCACCATTTCTTTGTTTCAAATTCTTCTCTGCTTCCATTGGCTTGAATAATTGAAAGATGTGTACCAACATGATCTTTAATCTTTTTTTCCTCTTAAGCTTCAAGAATCTCAGGAAATAAACTTCATAAAATAGAAACACAACAAATAACAATAAAAAGAATGCAAAGTCAGATTATATTAACAAGTTTGCCATTTCATGGACTGTTTTTCCTCTAAGAGTAATAAATACAAAAGGATATTTTCTGATGTAGATTTCTCTCTCCTGGAGCTAGAGATGCAGACTGATGAAAACCAGAAGCATGCTGTAGATGGATTGGAGTCTGTAGACAGACAGTGCAGGGTGACTGCTCTCCTAGTCCTCGTGTTTTCATATTTGTCATCTGTCATGTTAAACTCTGAGTGCACAGCAAAATGCACACTAATACAATCTGAGAAATCCTGATACAGCTATTGCCACCTGAGTTTTTTTTCCACTCTTTCTGTTCCCCTGGATTTCTCTAAATGCAGTAGATAATGATGTTACGGCAGAGCCTCCAACTTTGGATTTGGAGTTAGTGCAGCTACACTTTGTCTTCTGTACTTGCAGCAATCCTTCTGTACCAATACTGCACATTAAAGTTATCTTCAGGAAGAAGAGAATGTCTTGTGAATCCCCCAGTTACAGTTTTGCAGGTGACTATGTGCAGGATTGTATGACATTATCTCTGTTTTATTTTCTAGTAAAACTGTAAGAGCTGCTAAAGGTAGAGAGCCTGTGGAAAAAAGATAAGAACTTACTAGAAGGTATTAATTGCTGCCACGGTCATTCATGGATGAGTTATAGAAATCCTGCTGTGAAAGTGGGCATGTAAAAATGCACCTGCTGAGCTGTTTTCAAACTATGTGCAGTTGGATAGTGAGTGATGAGCAGACAGTGCATGCTTGCAACCCAGAAGGCTAATCACACCCTGGGCTACATCAGAAGACGTGTGGCCAGCACATCCAGAGAGGTGATTCTGCCACTTTACTCCGCTCTGGTGAGACTTCACCTGGAGTGTGTCCAGGTCTGGAGCCCTCCATATAGGAAGGACATGGACCTGATGGAACAGGTCCAGAGGAGGGCCACCAAAGTGATCAGGGGGTTGGAGCACCTCTGCTATGAAGACAGGCTGAGGGAGCTGGGGGTGTTCAGCCTAGAGAAGAGGAGGTCCTGGGGAGAACTAATAGCAGCCATCCAGTACCTGTTGGGGCTACAAGAAGGATGGAGAGAGCCTTAGTATTTTGAATTTTGCAGTTTTGTTCATGAATGAGAATAGAATCCACAGTGAAGAGTGACTTAAATGTTAATAAAGTTAATTCAGGAAGTCCTTAGATCACAGTAAATTATCACTGCTGACAGCAGAAGCCTTGAATGTTAACTGTCTGATGATACTATTTTTAATCTCAGAATTTTTAATCTCAGATACTATTTTTAAACTCAGAAGGACTCTGGAAAAAATATTTTCTTTTAATCTGAGTAAAGAAGAGAAAATAGAAAAGAAAATAAAAGATAAAAAGAAGTGGGAAGGGAAGGGAAGGGAAGGGAAGGGAAGGGAAGGGAAGGGAAGGGAAGGGAAGGAAGGGAAGGGAAGGGAAGGAAGGGAAGGGAAGGGAAGGGAAGGAAGGGAAGGAAGGAAGGGAAGGGAAGGGAAGGGAAGGGAAGGAAGGGAAGGGAAGGGAAGGGAAGGGAAGGGAAGGGAAGGAAGGGAAGGGAAGGGAAGGGAAATTAACAGCAATAATTAACATCTGACAGACATTAAATGCAAGACTCATCTTGACATGGTTCATGGGGAGGGAGGGGGCTTCTACAACATCCCTGGGCAACCTGTTCCAGTGTCTTGCCACCCTCACTAGAACACATTTCTTTCTAATATCCAGTTTACACCTGCCCTCTTCCATCTTCAAGGCATTCCCTCTCATCCTATCGCTGTAAGCCCTTGTTTTTTAAGAAAGGTTTTTATTTGCATCAGTGGAGTCCTGGGTTCTTTAGAAGTTTTGCCTGTTCTTTCTTAGAAAGATTGCAAAGCATAGTATATATTACTGGAGCTGAGAAGAACATGGAATGCCAGTGCTTTCTTAAATAGTATGTGATTAATAGCTTGCTTCAGTGAAAACAGAGTAAGAACATTTGCAAATCTTTTGTTCTGAGCTTAACATTTTGCTTCCCGTCTTTAGTTTTGTGTGAATGATTTACAGCACGGAACTTAACTGAGTTTCAAAACAAATCAGAGAGGAAAAGGAAAGAAAAAGAATACATTTTTGTTTGTGTCTAGAGCAAGCCTTCCATTTTTTTTTTTTTTGGTTATGTTAAACTAGCATTTCAGGACAGCAACTGTTTCAAAAGCCTTGGCATGTTTATAACTGCCTGTGTGCATTGCTGGCTGTGTTATGGCATTTGGTGGATTTCCTCCACCTTACTCTCAGCTTTTGATGATACACTCACGTTCTGTTTAGACTTTGCTATCCTACACTTTGAAGAGATGAGTAAGGTAAACTAACACTTTTATTTCCACTGAGTTAATTCTCTGCAATTTCTACTGACATTTTCCAGCCTTCTTGGCTGCTGCTGATTGAGGTCTTTATCCTAAACCTATGTGGTTTCTTTAGCTTTTCTGTTTGCATTTTCATACTGGCTGTACTGTGCTCTGCTAGCTTTACTGCTTGCTGCCTTTTGAGCTTGGCTTTTCTGTCTGGCATTATCACACTTGAAAAAACCAGCACCACGTATCAATGGAATGGAATGGAATGGAATGGAATGGAATGGAATGGAATGGAATGGAATGGAATAGAATAGAATAGAATAGAATAGAATAGAATAGAATAGAATAGAATAGACCAGACCAGACCAGACCAGACCAGACCAGACCAGGTTGGAAGAGACCTTCAAGATCACTGTGTCCAACCCATCATCCAACACCACCTAATCAACCTAACCATGGCACCAAGCACCCCATCCAGTCTCTTCCTAAACACCTCCTGGGATGGTGACTCCACCACCTCCCTGGGCAGCACATTCCAATGGCCAGTCTCTCTTTCTATGAAGAACTTCTTCCTAACATCCAGTCTGAACCTCCCCTGGCACAGCTTAAGACTGTGTCCTCTTGTTCTGATGCTGGTAAGTCATTCATTCATTTTCTTTATCTTCATGATTATTATTCTAGGCATTCCACTTCTGTTAATTCACGACACTTCCCTCATTGAAGGATAAAATTTGACTGCTAGTAATGCAGTGGGGTTTGGGAAGATAAACTGTTTGTTCATATGCTTGGATGGAAGTATTTGGAATTCTGTTTTTTTTTTTTTTCTGGTTATATTGGTAATGGGGAATAAATCAGTATTAAATCTTCACTTCTATTTTCATGACCTATATATTTCTCTGTCTGTCATATGTGGGGGGAAAAAGCCAACACAAACAACAGAGTGCATGTTATTGGACTGTGTTAAAAGCTAGAGGGTCTGGGGTTTTCCCGCTTACTGTGATTTAGGCTATCAAAGTAGGTGGCCTAGTTGCTCAGCATACTATTCTGCGTCTCACATAGCAGCTGATTGAGTGAAATGATATGAATTTCCATCCTGGTGCTATCAGACTATTTCAGAAGTGGTATAAAATGGGCATGTCTGCTCAGAGGAGCCCCAGGAGTTAATTTTCCCCACGTAGGAATCAAACAGCAGCTCAAATAAAACTTGTCCTTTTTTCTTTCCTTAATTCATGTTACTTTCTTCCCAGTGGGATGAAATCATTTTGTTCAGTTCTTTAAGGGAGAAAATGGGTTTGCTTTTCTCATTGGAAATGAGTCTCTGTGAATGCCTGAGCTTGTATGGGGCTGTGGATCATGCTCTGAGAAACCTATTGCCTTCTTTTGGCCTGACTTTGGGGAAAGGCAGCAGATCCCTAGCAATTCTGAAATCAAAATCTGAAATATCTTAGGTTGAGAGTTGATGGACCTCATCTCATAGAATCATAGAGTAAGTAAGATTGGAAGAGACCCGTGGATATAATCTAGTCATCTCATCCTGTTCAATCAGTGACAGCCATAGCAGGCTGTCCAGGACCACATTTGGGGCACTTCTGAGAATCTCCAAGAAGGGAGATTCTAAAGCCTCTCTCTCTCTCTCTAGGTAACCTGTGACAGTGTTTGACCACCCTCCCCAGAGGATTCTTGTGTTCAGATAGAATGTCATGCTGCTTCAGGCCACACCTTGACTACTGTGTCCCGTTCTGGGCCCCTCAATTTAAGAAGGACATTGAGACTCTTGAACATGTCCAGAGAAGGGCAACGAGGCTGGGGAGAGGTCTCGAGCACAAGCCCTATGAGGAGAGGCTGAGGGAGCTGGGGTTGTTTCGCCTGGAGGAGGCTCAAGGGAGACCTTATTGCTCTCTACAACTCCCTGAAGGGAGGTTGTAGCCAGGTGGGAGTTGGTCTCTTCTCACAGGCAACCAGCACCAGAACAAGAGGAAACAGTCTCAAGCTGTGCCAGGGGAAGTTTAGGCTGGAGGTGAGGAGAAAGTTCTTCACTGAGAGAGAGTTGTTAGCCATTGGGATGTGCTGCCCGGGGAGATGATGGAGTTACCATCCCTGGAGGCGTTCAAGAGGGGACTGGATGTGGCACTTGGTGCCATGGTCTAGTTGTGAGGTTGTGGTTACAGGTTGGACTCGATGATCTTCAAGGTCTCTTCCAACCTTGGTTATTCTATTCTATTCTATTCTATTCTATTCTATTCTATTCTATTCTATTTATTCTATTCTATTCTATTCTATTCTATTCTATTCTATTCTATCCTCATTGATTCTATGATTCATCCGTGTCCATTTCCTCTTGTTCTTTTACTGGGCCCTACGGAAAAGAGTCTGGCCCTCTCATCTTCATTCTTTTCCTTGCTTTGGCTGATGAGGAGTCTCTCCCATCATTTCTCAGAGTTGCTGTGGGGAAGATGGATCTCCACAACTGCCTAAGCTCATCTAGCACAGTGAACCAGCTGTTAGGTTAATGCATCATGGGTAACTAGGATGCACCAATCTCATATCGCAGGCAGTGCCTTCTGGAATAAAAGGAGACTGTGAGGAAAAACGTAACACATGAATCCTTTTATCTGGAATTTGAGCAGGTTATAAATATTCTCAGTGTCTTTGCTCTGTAACTCAGAAATGATAAACATTAATAGAAAGTAGATATAGAAAAAGTGTGATAGTGCCGGCTTGTGCTTGACTCATTTTAAACCAGTTATAGTAAATTCCTCTTCTTTAAATTTAGTTTCAGATTCCAACCTCCAAAGCATGCCCTGAGCTTAAGAGTGGAATTTCACTTAAAATTGGGTCATAGAAAAAGGTGTCTGAATCATTCAGTGATGCTATCCATAACAGAGGAGATAAATCAGTGTCTTATGTACTGTTCCAGACTTGTAAGAGCTGTAACACAAACCCTGTGAGGAGAGGCTGAGGGAGCTGGGGTTGCTTAGCCTGGAGAAGAGGAGGCTCAGGGAGACCTTCTTGGTCTCTACAACTACCTGAAGGGGGTTGTAGCCAGATGGAGGTTGGTCTCTTCTCCCAGGCAACCAGCACCAGAACAAGGGGACACAGTCTCAAGCTGCACCAGGGGAAGTTTAGGCTGGAGGTTAGGAAGAAGTTATACACAGAGAGAGTTGTTGGCCATTGGAATGGGCTGCCCAGGGAGGTGGTGGAGTCACCATCATTGGAGATGCTCAGGAGGAGACTTGCTAGGGTGCTTGGTTGCATGGTTTAGTTGATAGGTGGTATTGGATAATAGGTTGGATGCAATGATCTCGAAGGTCTCTTCCAACCTGTTGTGTTGTGTTGTGTTCTATTCTATTCTATTCTATTCTATTCTATTCTATTCTATTCTATTCCATTCCATTCCATTCCATTCCATTCTGTTCTATTCCATTCTATTCTAACCTGAAGCTGAATATTAGTTAATTGAAAGTCTCTTTTCAGTTTGGAGTAAAGGAGAATCAAAAAATGAAATAAACTAAGCCACAGCTGCCAGCACAAATATATCAATTTTCGATAAACTCATCTCTCAGTCCCTATCATATTCTGTGCTCAATGCACACATAGAGCTTCTAGGACTGTCAAACTATTGTCAGGGGAGTGTTCATTCCACAGGCTGCATAGGTAGATCAGTTTGTTTCACATCACTGACTCCAGTAGTTCAAATGTGGACTATGCTGATGTATATTTAAGATAAAGCAACTATCAGAAAATATCCATCTAGCTCATCAAATCAGCTGAGAGAAATGGGATTACTGATTACTGACAGAACATGGAGGGGACTTTTTGTGATGAAAAATGCTTTGGAGAAAGCACTGGAGGGTTGTTAACTGAAATAAAAGGGATGGGAAAAAGAACAGCAGGATGAAGACATAATTGTTCAAAGGTGTTAAAAGCTATTTTTCTAGAAGAGCTTGTTAGAGCAAATGCAATGTTTATGCTGTTTATCTGGTGGTGTGCTATTTGCCAGAGTTTCATTCAGCCTTTTGCATGAGGTAAAGGTGTTTGCAGCAAAACATATTTTTCATTTAATCTACCTGCACTTTTTATCAAATTCACTGTAATTGTGGGATGGGATGGGATGGGATAGGGTAGGGTAGGATAGGATAGGATAGGATAGGATAGGATAGGATAGGATAGGATAGGATAGGATAGGATAGGATAGGATAGGATAGGATAGGATAGGATAGGATAGGATAGAAAGAATAGAATAGAATAGACCAGGTTGGAAGAGACCTTCAAGATCATCACGTCCAACCTCTCATCCAACACCACCTAATCAACTAAACCATGCAACCAAGCACCCCAACAAGTCTTCTCCTCCTAAACACCTCCAAGGATGGCAACTCCACCACCACCCTGGGCAGCACATTCCAATGGGCAACCACTCTCTCTCTATGAATTTCTTCCTAACACCCAGTCTAAACCTCCCCTGGCACAGCTTGAGACTGTGTCCTCTAAAATAGTCTTCTGGTGTTTCAAAACTGAAGGTTTTCCAGATTGCTTAAGGGTTGGAAATCTGACAGCTAGGAGTTCAGTGTTCATAGCGATACGTGAAACTTAGACGTAGCCCATCTGTGCAGAGGTAGTGGAGGAGGCTAAAATACACCTCAGCAAAACTAGTAATGGAAAGCCAGTTGAAATCAGGGTGTTCCTCACTATAACCTCCATTTCTGTGTGTAGCAGTTTTATTGGGATTTTGCAGGTTCCCTATGCATATTTGTTGAAATAAGATCCAGTTATGTCCAAAATTGCAACTCTTACGTCTAATTTTCTGCAGTACAATCTGTGTCTTCCTTTCTGCTGATATCTTTGTCAGTAATAAATATGCAATCTAAAGATAGTAGGATCATAGAATGGTTTGTGTTGGAAGGCACCTCTGAAGGTCACCTAGTCAAACCCCTCTGCAGTGAGCAGGGACATCCTCCACTAGATCAGTTTGCTCAGAGCCTTATCAAGCTTGACCTTGAGCATCTCCAGGGACAGGGTCTCAGCTACCTCCCTGGGCAGCCTGTTCCAGTGTTCCACCACCCTCGTGGTAAAGAACTTGTTCCTAACATCCAATTTAAATCTATTCTTCTCTAATTTCATGCCACTGCCCCTTGTCCAATCACTGCAAGCCTTTACAAAACAGTCCCTCTGCTGCCTTCTTGTAGGCCCCCTTCAGGTACTGGAAGGTCACTATTAGGTCCCCCCAGAGCCTTCTCCTCTCCAGTCTGAACACCCCCAGCTCCCTCAGCCTGTCTTCACAGCAGAGGTGCTCCAACTCTCTGATCATTTTTGTGGCACTCCTCTGGACCCACTCCATCAGGTCCATGTCCTTCCTGTCTTGAGATGTGGGGAAACAAAGCTCTCTACTTATACCACTTTACTGGTGCTTTAGTTTGAGAAAGTTATTTAATTCTTTGGATTCAAACTTTGATGAAGGGTTGTTGTTTTTTTTTTTTTTCACAGTCCAGCTCCATAGATACTTCAGTGCTGGTGACGTTTTTAGAACTACTGACTGCAGCTAGTAGTTGTGGTATCATTTTTAGCTCTATGGAAAGTTTTGACATAATCTGGTTACTAAAATTCAGAGGACTATTTTGTCTTCCCAGTGAAGGACTGGAAATGTTGTTTTTAGAAACACTGGGTTTGGCTTGGAGGGATTTGCAAGGAATAAATGTATGGATAGGCTTAATGACTGTGTTGGCCTAGTTAATAAACATTCACTCTAAAGATCATAGAGTAGTTTGGGTTGGAAGAGACCTCCACAGGTCACCTAGTTCCAACCCCCTTGCAATGAGCAGGGACATCTTCTAGTAGATCAGGTCTACTGTGTCCAGTTCTGGAGCCCCTATTACAAGAGGGATATGGACATAGTGGAACGTGTCCAGAGAAGGGCCATGAGGATGATCAGAGGGCTGGAGCACCTCTCCTATGAGGACAGACTGAAGGAGTTGGGGCTGTTCAGTCTGGAGAATAGAAGGCTCCAAGGAGACCTCATTGTGGCCTTCCAGAATCTGAAGGGGGCCTACAGGAAGGCTGGGGAGGGACTGCTCAGGATCTCAGGTAGTGATAGGACTAGGTGGAACAGAATGAAGCTGGAGGTGGGGAGATTCAGGCTGCAGGTGAGGAGGAAGTTCTTCCCTATGAGAGTGGTGAAGCCCTGGAATGGGTTATCCAGGGAGGTGGTTGAGGCCCTGTCCCTGAAAGCGTTTAAGCCCAGGCTGGATGAAGCTTTGGCCAGCCTGATTTAGCGTAGGGTGTCCCTGGCCATGGCAGGGGGGTTGGAACTAGATGATCCTTGTGGTCCCTTCCAACCCTGACTGATACTATGATACCATGATACTAAGCTGTCCAGAGGGGCATCCACTACATCAGGTTGCCCAGAGGGACATCCTCCACTACATCAGGTTGCTCAGAAATTATTCTTCCATTTAAAAGGCTTTGGAGGGTTTTTTTTTCCCATGTCTCTGCTTTGATCAGCCCAAGAGCAACAATTGCTCTCTCTTGGCAGAGTTTTTTCTCTCATATGGAAGGAAGTATACAAATAACATCAATATTGTGACACTTTGTGCTTGGATGGTTTCAGAATTCTCATGTATTTTGGAATGCTGTCTGCTACAGGGGCTGGTTGAAGGCAAGAAAAGGAGGACATGACCCCAAAATACAGAAGCATTCCCTGCCTCTCTCACTTTCTTAGCACTGCTTCAGCACAGTTGTAATCTGGTGAAAATTAACAATGCAGTAGAAACTCCATCTAGCTCTACTCCTGCAAATAATGTGAAACACTATGCCAAAATTAATTGTGTATGTAAATGTGAATACTGCAATAATGCTACAGTGGATGCAGCACTGGCATGTCACATCCGTGGCCATTTAAATCTAACCCGAGGTTTTAACCACAATTAGAAGAGTGTTTTAGCATTATTACCTCTCAGACAGTAGTCCTCTGTTATCTTTAATAAAGAGAACATCATTTATCACAATTAGGCTTAATTGGCAATTCTTTGTCTGTGCTCAGCAGAATACAGCAGGACTGAGACAGCATGGACAATCACTTTATTCTTTCCGTCCCCAAAGGTGATTTTTCTCAAGTCATCTCCGAGCTCAGTGCTGAGCAGCATGAGGATCTCTTTTTAAACAGCATTCCATTCTTCCCAAAGCCAGGCAGGCTGGGCAATTCAGTAAGCAGGCAGAACACTTCAGTCAGAAGATATTTGAGAGTGTATGACATTAGATGCACAGGAATTGGAAACAAAACACGCTTTACAACACTAACAGTCGTGAATAGGATTAAATTGGTGAGTGCTGTTGAATCCTGTGATGACAAACCTTTGTATGCTTAGAGAGAACAAATAATAGCTAACAGTGTCCCAAATTTGGCAGGCTAGCCTGTCCAGCACTCAGACTGCATGTCTGGCAAAGCTGTCACCCTCTCCAAGCTTTTCCCTGTGTTCTGGAATGTTTGAAAACCTCTTCCACCGCTGGTGAAATTGTTACAAACCTGCAGCTTATGCACAAGCAGCAGCTCAACTGACTTCACAGCGTTTGTTAGTCTCAGAGGCCATCCTTCCTTATCAGCTGCATTTCGCTTTCACTTATTATCTACTACAGCAAAAATACACTATTATTATAATTTTTTTTTTGCAGCAACCTCTGTGACCCAGCACTGACAGGTGCAAAATGTTCACAGGCAAAGAAAAATCTCTGGCAGATGTCTGCCTGTCATTGGTGCAGTTGCTCCATAGGAACAGGAGACAATGGGGGTAAATGAGCAAATCTAGATTGTAATTCTTTTCAGTATGCGAGTTGTGTGTTTCAAAATCCTTCCAAATGTTGTTGTTCTGGAGATCAGTGTCAGGGTGGAGCATGAAGGCAATAGCTCTGTTTCAGAAATGGAAAAGAAAGCAAAAGAAAATTCCTGGTGTAGCCTGTGATATGTTCAGATTAGGCTAACCTAAAGGACAGTTATATTCTTGAGAATATGACACTAGATGTAGCCTCATTATTGGAATCAAAGAATCACAGAACTGGTTGGGTTGGAAAAGCCCTTTAAGATCATTGAATCCAATGATTCTCTGACTCTACCAAGGCTTGAGCTAAATCATGGCCCTCAGCGCATCTTTGCCTCTTTGAAACACCTCCAGGATGGGGATTCAGCCACCTTCCAGGGCAGCCTGTTCCAGTGTTTGAGAACCTTCTCAGTGAAGAAGTTTTCTTCTAATATCCAACCTAAATCTCCTCTAGTGCCATTTCCTCATGGAATCTTTTGTGTTGCTTGAAATACAGTAATTAGTCTCTTATACTAATGTGAAGTAATCTCATGATATACAAGACTTGCTTACTGAACCTGATATTAAAGATACCTGTGGATAGTGATAACATGGTATGAGGAACAAGAAAATCTGCCACCTTTTCCTCATGGTGAATGCTTAAGCAAGAGCATTTCAGGCTAAGCTTCACATTCAAATTATACTTTCTTTTTTCAGTTACAATGAGTGTCTAGAAGTGTTTGTGTTTGGAAGGCTTTTTGTTCTGAAAAGAAACATTGAGAAGTTCTTTCTTCATGGGGTATAAATGCAGCATTCACTTCCAGATGCTGTTCTGCCTAACAACTCTTTTCCATTACACCAGCATCACCTCCTTTTGACCTCTGTAAGTGCACTTGTCCAGCATCAGAAATATGTACTCTATCTGTAATTAAAGCTAAAGTAAATACAGATGTGGGGAATGGAACCTATTTTGATAAGAATAAAGTATTATAGGGCTGCTTATTGTTTTGTGAACTGGTGGAATAAGAAGGGAATAATCTGCCTCGAAGCACATGAATGCAAACTAGTCCAGGATCTGAAGCCGTTTATACAATGAGGAATTAATCTTTTACTCTTTCACCTGAGATATTAGATCTGTGTCTTGAAATGTGCTGGGTTTGACCTATGAGCAATGCAGAATTTAAACAGTCTCTTCAGTGCAGTAACACCACCATAAATTTATACAGCATCTTCCCTAAAAGCGTCACCAGGGGCCTATCTGTGATCTTTCAGTATGTCAAGCATGCTGCCTCTGTCTAATTTCTAGTGTGGTGAAAGGAAAAATGAATGTTGTTTATGTTTCCCAGACAACAGCCTGTGCTTCAAAAGTAAACTGTGAGATAGGTGTATATTTGATTCAAATCTAGCATTCAATTTGGGAGTGAAAGAACATGAGTATCTGGCATTGTTTGCCTGGGCTGCTGCTGTTGGGAAAATAAAACTCAGCCAGGCTTTGGTATTCTTCATTTCAGAGAAGATTTCATTTTTTGTTCTGGATATTTAGCCAGAAATATTTATCCTCCATGTTCCTTACAGAAAAATGAAATCCATTATTTGAGTGGATTGATCTTTCTGGTAGCAGTGTGAATTTTGTCTCCCAAAGGGACAAATGTGTGCTATAAACCAACAAGTAGTAATGCACTTCTTTCATGGAATCATAGACCTGTTGAGGTTGGAAGATACCTTTGAGATCATTAAGTCCAGTTGCCCACCTAGAGCTCACAATCCCAACACTACTGCTAGGTCACTGCCACTAAACCATGTCCCACAGTACCACATCCACACTTCTTCTAAATACCTCCCTGGGCAGCCTGTTCCAGTGCCTGACATCCCCTTCTGCAAAGCAATTTTCCCTAATTTAACCCAACCTGAACCTCCTCTGGCACAACTTGAGCCTTTTTCTTCTTGTCCTGTCACTTGATGCATGTGAACTGTTGCTCTTTAGAATGGAATGGAATGGAATGGAATGGAATGGAATGGAATGGAATGGAATGGAATAGAATAGAATAGAATAGAATAGAATAGAATAGAATAGAATAGAATAGAATAGAATGGAATGGAATGGAATGGAATGGAATGGAATGGAATGGAATGGAATGGAATGGAATGGAATGGAATGGAATGGAATGGAATGGAATTAACCAGATTGGAAGAGACCTCTGAGATCATCGAGTCCAACCTATCACCCAACACCATCTAATCAACTAAACCATGGCACCAAGCACCCCATCCAATCTCTTCCTAAACACCTCCAGTGATGGTGATTCCACCACCTCCCTGGGCAGCCCATTCCAATGGCCAATCTCTCTATGAAGAACTTCTTCTTCACCTCCAGCCTAAACTTCCCCTGGCATAGATTGAGACTGTGTCCTCTTGTTCTGGTGCTGGGTGCCTGGGAGAAGAGACCAACCCCCTCCTGGCTACAACCTCCCTTGTTGCAGTTGTAGAGAGCAATAAGGTCTCTCCCGAGCCTCCTCTTCTCCAGGCTAAGCAACCCCAGCTCCCTCAGCCTCTCCTCACAGGACTGTGCTCCAAACCTCTCCCCAGCTTTGTTGCCCTCCTCTGGACACCTTCCAGCATCTCAACATCTTTCCTAAGCTAAGGGGCCCAGAACTGGACATAGGACTCAAGGTGTGGCCTAACCACTGCTGAGTACAGGGAGAGAATGACCTCCCTGCTCCTGCTGGCCACACTGTTCCTGATACAGGCCAGGATGCCACTGGCCTTCTTGGCCACCTAGGCACACTGCTGGGTCATGTTCATCCTACTATTGACCAGTAGTCTTGAATGGATGGACAGGGTTTGCTTCAGCACTTTGGGAGCTGAAAGGTCAAAGCAATGCTGCATATTTGGTCACCAAAATGCTATTTGAAGCTTTTTTAAGGTAGAAGGCTTTGAAGCAGCACAGTCTTCACATCATATTGGCATGACTTGACTTTTGTCAGGTTGCATTTAATGACAGACTGTTAGAAGAACCTCAGAGTACACATGGTGTAAGCACTGACATTTGGCCACAGATGCCACTGCGAGATCCCAAACTGTCATTGCAGATAGCTACAGTATTACTGGGGAATTAAATCTCTTCCTATTAAAAGATGGAGAGAACATCTTCTTTTATGCTTCCCTGCCCTGTCTGAACTACTTCTCTTTTATAATGGCTGCATTTCTGCCAACTGCCTCATCATTCCAGCCAGGAGCCATAAAAGCAGAGTGTCCTTGCCATTTGGGAAAGATGTTGACAGGAGGTAGATGCAATGATCCCCTGCATACTTCTGGCATCGGTTCTTTCCCAGTAGTATCACATATGAATAAGTGACTAACTGCCAAATGTCGTTCTCTGGAATAGAGACATTTAGACAGTGCTGGAAAGTCTAGTTTGGATCCCTAAACCAACACCACTGGAGTTCTCCTCTCTGCATAAGAATAATCTTAGTTAGTATTAAAACCAAGTCTATTACTAAGCAAAGTAAGTGGGCTTAAATAAGGCATTGGAGTGAACATTCACATTTTACAGGTAAGATGTGAGCTAGAGGCATCATATTCAACAGTGAGTTGGCTACTGGATTTGATGAGAATATAAGTTATTTTCCAAGGCTAAGAGGACATCATGGGTCAACCTTTGGTCCTTGAAGTTAAGCAATGCATTTCACTTTCAAGTTGTCTGCAGGAATTCTGTTAAAAATGAGGTAAGACTTCTAAGTCTTCCTGTGCCCAAGTAAAACACATCATAGTATCAGACTACCCCCTCTCCTAATATGTAGTGAAAATAAATGCACTGGCATGATCTGAGGTTTTATTCTTTGCAGCATAGGCTTGGTAAGTACCAGCTACAAAGTTAAAACTCTGCTTCCTCAGTGCTAAATTTGGGCATGCAATGTACATACAACTGTGATGCTTGCCACGCCAAGCAGATGGTAAACCAGGGCTCTGCAGGTGTCTGTCAGAACATGGAGTGTACAAGGGTGGTTGATCCAAAGAGCTGAGGGGTCCTGCAGCATCCAGGTGGTGAAGCAGTGCAGGAACTTTTCATGTTGTTAAAAGTTGAAGCACATCTTATAGATTAGTAAAAACCTGTTCTGCATGGATCAGAGTAATGCAAATGGTAGCTATAATGTAGGTTTAGTTTCCTTGGGAGTCTTGGAAGCTAGCCTGTTATTTACTAGCTGCTAGGCAACTCAAATGTCACCGCACAGAATGATAGGGGTTGGAAGGGACCTCTGGAGATCATCTAATCCAACACCCCTGCCAGATCAGGTTCACCTAGATCAAGTTCCAGTGAAGGGTGTCCAGGTGGGTTTTGAAAGTCTCCAGAGCAGGTGACTCCACAGCCTCTCTGGGCATCATAGTCCAGTACTCCACCACCTTTAAGGTAAAGAATTTCCTCCTCATGTTTAGATGGAACTTCCTCTGCTCAAGTTCTGCTGTTTGAGAATAACAAAATTATGGTATGTTAGGCCCCTCAGCTGATCATCCACTGGCAGCAAGTTGGCTCTCCTTAGAGAAATTAGTGTTGCTTCCCCTTCCTAAATCCTGTGTTACAATGTGCCAAAACACTTCTCCTTGTCCTCGCTTTTTGTCTGGCTCGTGTTGCCTCTTAAATGACTGTAACTTTTCAGTGAGGAAAGAAACACTAATGCAGAAGACAGGTTTTTAGGAATAAAACTGGCAAGCATTTCACACTGTGTAGAGGTGTGATATGTTACAAGTAATCTGGGAAGAAACGGAGTGGTGGGCAGGAGGCAGGTGGAGTGTGCAGAGCTGCATGTGTAACTCGCACTTAATGTGGTGGGTGCTATAAAAAAACCCAGATCAATACCTAAACTGGGAGGCAGATGGAATTTGTCACATATCTCTGCTGTTTGTCACCTGAATATCACCACTATGTATAGATGCACTTGTATAATTTAAACTTGTTTTCCTTCTAAAAACACATACTGAATGCACATTGGTTCCTGCATGCAGAGCTGGAAGTGTTTTGTGTAAAATGTCACTGGGATGTTGGGAGATTTTTAGCTGGAGATAACTTGCACCGTGCCAGAACAGAACACATCTTTTCTGACTGAAGAGTTTGCTTTACACCTTGAGTACTGTGTCCAGTTCTGGGCCCCTCAATTTAAGGACATTGAGACACTTGAATGTGTCCAGAGAAGGGCAATGAGGCTGGGGAGATGTCTCAAGCACAAGCCCTGTGAGGAGAGGCTGAGGGAGCTGAGGTTGTTTAGCCTGGAGAAGGTGAGGCTTAGGGAGACCTTCTTGCTGTCTACAACTACCTAAAGGGAGGTTGTAGCCAGGTAGGGTGTTGGTCTCTTCTCCCAGGCAGCCAGCATCAGAACAGGAGGGCACAGTCTCAGACTGCACCAGGGGAAGTTTGGGCTGGAGGTGAGAAGAAAGTTCTTCCCAGAAAGAGTAATTTGCCATTGGAATGTGCTGCCCAAGGAGGTGGTGGAGTCATCATCCCTGGAGGTGTTAAGAAAGGATTGGACGTGGCACTTGAAGCCATGGTTTAGTTAGTCATGAGGTGTTGGGTGCCAGGTTGGACTTGATGATCTCTGAGGTCTTTTCCAACCTTATTGATTCAATGATTCTCAGTGAGTGATCTGTCACATCAGTGCTCCGTTTTGGATGGCTCAGTCTGTTGAATAATAATTATTTAACCTGGAATTAAAATAAATATGACAACCAAACCTATTAATAGTAACAATCCTACTGGCACTCTAATTGTACACACTGTACTTCAGCTCCATAGCTGGACCCGACACTGATTTCTGACAAGCAGAGCCTTCTGGTTTTGCAGTTTGACCGAGACCTGCAGTGTAATCCTGAAAGAATGAGGAATGGTTGAGAAATCTTATGTAGGTTCTTGCTGTAGTAAATAAAGAATGGCCTTCAGGACTGATGTGATATTGACAAATGGCCAGTTATAGGAGAACAGTAGGGATTTGCATTACAATATAGAATTTTCACTTTTCTGAGAGGGACCTTCCTGCCATTTTAAATTGTAAACACCTGAAAATGCACTGTAAATTGATGTTTTATTTACTGTGCAGCAGTCACTTTAATATAGTTGCCTTAAAGCCTCTAAAGCAAAATCCCATGTATTAACACTATGACTTCAGAAACGGGAGGAGAAAAATAACCACTGGTGCTTATAAATATGGAGCCTGCAGCATATAAACCAAAAAAAAATAGTATAGAAATTATGGAGAAAACCTTGAACAATTCCTATAGCAACATCAGCTCAGCTTCATTCTGAGCTGCTGAGCCAGAAATGTGAGAAAATGAAGTGACTGAAGCCTGTCAGAAAAGAAAAACAGCTAGTGGAGGGGTGATGTGAATCCACAGACGGCAGCACTGAATCCACTATCTTCACTGCATTGATTAAAGTCTGGTGCCATTCAGGTGAATAGAAACCTTCACTGAAGCCATGGTGGAGATGAGCTTGATAAAAAGTTGTTTGTCATTCGTAACTCAGTAGGACCCTGAAGTAAGGAACTGATTTCTTCTGTGTTTTACTTCAGCTGGCTCCGGGAAAGGAATGCATATTGTTTATGTTGTGGGTTTTTTTCCACACATACCTTGGTTTAGTGTATGTTTTGGCATTCAGATTGGGTAAATCCTACAAATAAACTTTCCAAATACAGCAGTACCTAACTGCTGTAGCTTATAGCTTGAGTTCCTCCAGTAAGCATAAACAGTGTCTCTCATTTAACCTCATTAGAGAATTCATAGATTGCTGGAGTGGTTTGGGTTGGAAGGGACCTTGAAGATCATTTAGTTCCAACCTTCCTGCCATGCGTAGGGTCACCTTCCACCAGACAAGGTTGCTGAAAGCCTCAACCAACCTGGCCTTAAACACCTCCAGGGAGGGGGCATCCAACCTATTCCAGTGTCTCACCACCCTCACTGTAAAGAATTTCTTCCTAGTCTGCAGTCTCTGTCTGCCCTCCTCAAGCTTTGATCCATTCCCTCTCATCCTGTCACTACAAGCCCTTCTAAAAAGTCACTCCCCTCTAGGCCCCTTTCAGGTACTGGAAGGCCACTCTAAGGTCTCCCTGGAGCCTTCTCTTCTCTAGGCTGAACTGAACCGTGCAAATGCCACAGGTTTCTACACCCTCTGCTGATCCAAACGGCTATCAGGATTTCCTGCCAATTGTGACAGAAAACAGTCAAACATTTTTCTTGACAGAAAAGACTTCAGAATTTGCTCAATATTTGTAACTTCAGAGTGTTTGGGTTTTTTGTGAGTGGACAGCAATTTCTATTAAACCTTTTCTGAGCATTGCACAGCTTGAGGACAGATTCATTGCTCAAGATCAGAGTTATCACCCTGGAGTTACTCCTGTGGCCCAGATGGCTGCCAGTGTGGAGGCGTTTACATGGAGCTTTTTCCCTGATTCACAGAACCACCAAGGTTGGAAGAGACCTCGAAAATCTTCAAGTCCAACCTGTCACCACACACCTCATGACTAAACCATGGCTTCAAGTGCCACATTCAATCCCCTCTTGAACACCTCTAGGGATGGTGACTCCACCACCTCTCTGGGCGGCCCATTCCAATGGCAAACAACTCAGTGAAGAACTTTCTCCTCACCTCCAGCCTAAGCTTGCCCTGGTGCAGCTTGAGACTGCGTCCTCTTGCTTTGGTGCTGGTTGACTGGTAGAAGAGACCAACCCCTTCCTGGCTACAACCACCCTTCAGGTAGTTGTAGACAGTTCAGAACTGTTCACACCTATGTGTACAGCCTCTTGGTGCTATGAGTTTGGCTTCCTAACATCTTGTGTAGGAACCGCTCCGTTTGAAATAGTTGTTTCAAAAGTTAAGTTTGACCTGGTCTGCCCTCATCTCAATGAAGATAATCTTCTTGCCTTAAAGTCCCCTTATTTTAATGCCATTATTAAATATATTATTCATGACAGGCCAGGACCTGTCTGCAGGAGGTATGTGGAAAATGCCCACACAGCCTAAAAGAGTCATCCAATATTGGAGGCATGTCAGGTGTTTGGCATTGCTTTAAGTGAGATTCAGCAAAACACTGTAATAAATCTTTCTACTCCTTACCATGAAAGAAGTCTTGTAGTTTACAGCACATCACAAAGGATGACTTGGCTTTCCTGCCAGCAACACACCACAGCAAACCTCTGCTCATTCTGTCACTTGTGTATGCACCGCAGCAAAATCAGATAAAGAGTGCCCACTGTAGTTTAAAGGTAAAATAATGATTTCCTCCAACAGTTCTTAAATTAAGTTGGCATTATGTTAAATCCATGAAGGTAAATTAATTCAGAATCCTTTTTGTCTCTCAGTCAGCTATAAAACAGAACACAGATTTTGCTTATCCCTCAAAAAAAAAAAAAAAAAAAAAAAAAAAAAAAATGCCACCCCATGAAAGTGAACCAGAAAAACCTTCTAATTTCTGTGAAACTGCTTTGAAATATGACTTATAATAGTAGGATTTGACAAAGCATCCTCAGCCTGACAAAATCAACAAAATCCAAATGATCTGCTCTGTTGTTTTCTTGCTTCTGCTGAAAAGCTTTCAAACATCAGTAGAGAAATCCCTGGTGATTTCACAAGATAACCTCCTTTTAGCAGTCGAAAAGTCAGCTTTTTCCTGCACGCCATATCCTCTCTCAGTATTCTTTTGGCATCCCTGCAGAAGTGACCTGAAACTTTCAGGAGGTATTTGTTGATCTGTTAGAATATGAAGAGCGTGTTTTGAGATTGCAGTGTGAAGTTGTAAAAGTCAATAATTGTTCAGGGCTTTGGATGGAAGGAGATTCTGTTTCAAATGACAACATCTAACAGTACCATATGATTCCAGCAAGCTCACACTCTTCATGGCATGGAATTGTGACTAACTCAGCATTCTCTGATGTAAGCTTATTTAATTCAATATGATTCTTTAGAATTTATGAAGTTATGACTAAGAAAGCTCTCTCTAGCATTTTGTAGGTTGTTCAGAACTTTTTTTTGTTTACTATTTCAAATTGTTTGTATTATTCCAGCTGCCAAACAGAGAGGGACCTGGGGGTGCTGATTGACAGCCGCCTAAACATGAGCCTGCAGGGTGCCCAGGTGGCCAAGAAGGCCAATGGCATCCTGGCCTGCATTAGGAATAGTGTGGCCAGCAGGAGCAGGGAAGTCATTGTGCCCCTGTACTCTGCATTGGTTAGGCCACACCTTGAGTCCTGTGTCCAGTTCTGGGCCCCTCAGTTTAGGAAGGACATCGAGACACTTGAAGGTGTCCAGAGAAGGACAACGAGGCTGGGGAGAGGCCTTGAGCACAGCCCTATGAGGAGAGGCTGAGGGAGCTGGGGTTGCTTAGCCTGGAGAAGAGGAGGCTCAGAGGTGACCTCATTGCTCTCTACAACTACCTGAAAGGTGGTTGTAGCCAGGAAGGGGTTGGTCTCTTCTCTCTAGCAACCAGCACCAGAACAAGAGGACACCGTCTCAAGCTGCGCCAGGGGAAGTTTAGGCTGGAGGTGAGGAGAAAGTTCTTCACCGAGAGAGTGATTCGCCATTGGAATGTGCTGCCCAGGGAGGTGGTGGAGTCCCCGTCCCTGGAGGTGTTCAAGAGGGGACTGGATGTGGCACTTGGTGCCATGGTCTAGTCATGAGGTCTGTGGTGACAGGTTGGACTCAATGATCTTTGAGGTCTCTTCCAACCTTGGCGATACTGTGATACTGTGACTTCATAAAATCGTAGAATTGTTTCAGTCGGAAAAGACCTCTAAGATTCCTCAGTCCAATCATCAACTTGAAACCACTATGTCCACTAAATCATGTCCCACTGTGCCATGTTTGCTTGTTTTCTGAACACTTCTAGGGATGGTGACTCCACCATCTCCCTCTTTCAGAAAGAAATTTTCCCTAATATCCAGTCTAAACCATCCCTTGTGCATCTTGAGGCCATTCCTTCTTTTCCTATCACTCATTATTAGGGAGATCAACACCCACCTGGCTCAAGCCTCCTTTCAGGGAGTTGTAGAGAGTGAGAAGTTCTCCCCTGAGCCTCCTTTTCTCCAGACTAAACAATCCCAGTTCCCTCAACTGCTTCTCACCAGCTCTGTTCTCCAGGCCCTTCACCAGCTTTGTTGCCCTTCTCTGGACACCCTCCAGCACCTCAGTGTATTTCCTGTAGTGAAGGGCCCAGAACTGAACCCAGTACTCAAGATGTGGCATCCCTAGTGCTGACGACAGGGGGACAATCACTTCCCTGGTCCTGTTTACACAGGAATAAGAAAAGTTCTTCTCTATCCATCCTTACACAAAGCTTTTTGAGTATCAAAGGCAAATGTCAATCCTGCTGATGCAAATCCATGTGGCAGGCATAAAGGCAAAGCAAACTGCCTGTTACACATTCTTAGTTTATGTTTGGTGCACCTGAATGTAATTAAATGCAAACTGTTAGTTAAAAACAAAGTACTGGGCAAAGAATACCCCTTCAAAGTAGTTTCCTTAGTCACAAATTTTGCAGGTTTCTGTAAGATCTGCAAGATGAAAAATGGTCAAAAAGGGAGCTTGATCAAGCACTCAAGTCTGACCTTGCTCTGTTAATTTAAGAAACTCATTACTGCAATGAATTATTCCCTTGGTTGCAGGTAACACAAACTAGCCTGCTAGCCTTCTCAGTCAGCCAGAATGCCAAGCATGTGTTTCTGTGGTGCTCTGTGCTTTCCAACAACTACCAATTAACCTTAAGGTGAAACTCAAGGTGTTGGTACATAACCCTAGCTGCTTAACGTCTCATTTCCTTCAGGATGGCTTTTCAGTCTCTGCAGAGCTGTTTCCTATGCTGTCCCTGTTTCCTACCTGTCCCATGGGCAGTGAGGTTAGAAGTCTCATGCTACTCAGGGTGCTGGGCTCATGTTCCTGGAACTGATCCTTGCTGGACAAGTCCTAAGTGTGATGACTTTCAGAACATGACATAAGCTGTGAGCCATATTCTGGTTTTCTACTTTACATCCCTTGTCATTTAGATTCCCAACAGTTTCTTTTTCAATTCTTTGATCCTTCCAGGGAGTTAGATTACTTGCTGCAAGCGATTACAGAGCAAAGTACTCGCTATCACAGAGAAAAATGCCCCTTGTCATTTTAGGATAGGATAGGATAGGATAGGATAGGATAGGATAGGATAGGATAGGATAGGATAGGATAGGATAGGATAGGATAGGATAGGATAGGATAGGATAGGATAGGATAGACCAGGTTGGAAGAGACCTTCAAGATCATCACATGCAACCTATCATCCAGCACCACCTAATCATGGCACCAAGCACCCCATCAAGTCTCCTTCTAAACACCTCCAATGATGGCCACTCCACCACCTCCCTGGGCAGCCCATTCCAATGGGCAATCACACTCTCTATGAAAAACTTCCTCCTAACATGCAGTCTAAACCTCCCCTGGCACAGCTTGAGACTGTGTCCTCTTGTTCTGGTGCTGCTTGCCTGGGAGAAGAGACCAACCCCCACCTGGCTACAACCTCCCTTCAGGTAATTGTAGACAGCAAGAAGGTCTCCCTGAGCCTCCTCTTCTCCAGGCTAAGCATCCCCAGCTCCCTCAGCCTCTCCCCACAGGGCTGTGCTCCAAACCCCTCCCCAGCTTTGTTGCCCTTCTCTGGACATGTTCCAGCAAGTCAACATCTTTCCTAAACTGAGAGGCCCAGAACTGGACACAGGACTCAAGGTATGGCCTAACCAGTGCAGTGTACAGGGTATAAACCCAGTGTACAGGTATAAACTCTATAAAGATACCACACTATGGAGTGGGAGTTTTACAAATGTGTGCCTTAAAAATTACAAATAAAATTCATTAGGCTCTGTGTCGCTGTGTAAGCTCAGGAGGAAAATTCTCTGCACATGAGAAGCAAGGAGAAAGAACAATGAATCAGTCACAGTACAGGGAGTGGGGGGGGAAATAGATGTTTCTTTCACAGAAATGTGAATATTTGATATGATCTGAAGCAGTTAGTACCATCTTTGGGAGAACACTTAGTATTAGCAAGCCCACTGCAACCACTCACCCCAGTGTGCATGAAATCTTGCAGCAGCATAAGTGGAAGACAACTGAGAGATGAGAGCATTCCGTGTCTTCCAAATTTGAGCTCCTTATCATCTATAATAAATTTGGTGTCGGCATTCATTTTTGCTTCTTTGCTTTTATTTACCTTATATAAGATACAGGAATGAACAGAAATCTCAGCACATGTACATTTTGTCTGGTGTGTGTCTGCGGTTAGGCAATGAATATTACAGCAGAACAAGCAGATTCATTTCTCCTCGCGCACCCTCCCAGCTTCAGTTAATCAATATTTAAAGGGCTTTCTGAGCAAGAAATCCTGAACAACAGATTTCTGAACAGCAAGAATTTGCATCCAGTTTATTTTGCTCCCTACTCTATCATGCACATTTCGTCCACAGATTTCTGAAGGAACTTTTCTGGTCTGTTTAAATTTCTGGCATTCAAACGACACGAGAGCAATGATGACCACAGCTGAAATGTGAGGAGCATAAAGAAAGTAGTTCCATTATTTTAGCTCTCAATTTCATCTAGCATCCCTGGTAGGAGACATAATGGAGAAAATATTTCTGTGTTCACTCTTTCACCATGTCTGTCATTGCATATAAGTTTACAGCCCTGTCTTGTCCAGGATGTAGAGTCACAGGCTGCCAACTTCTCCCTTGCACACTCATAGCTTCTTTTATGGAAGCCATTCCACTTGTCTGATCAGCCTTACCCCATCTTCTTCATCTTTTCAAGTTATTTCAGCTTCATTTATTTGAAGATCAGGTAAGTAGAACTTGCACATTAACCATAGTAAGGTTGCTTTAAAGTGGCATAGTGCCATTTTGAGTTGTTTGAATATCTTCTAGCATTTTATTTGTCTTTTAAGTACCTCTGAGTATTAAGTTGGGATTTCCCAAACTATCTGCTGGTGCTTTTTCTAGGCTGGAAGGACTTGAACTCTCTTTCTGGCCTCTGTTGTCACAGAATATGTCAGGTTGGAAGAGACACTTGAAGGTCAGCTTGTCCAGCCCCTGTGCAGTAAGCAGGGACATCTCCAGCTAGATCAGGTTGCTCAGGGCTCCATCAAATTTGACTTGAATGTCTTCAGGAATGGGGCCTCAACCACATCTCTGGGCATCTGGTTCCATGTCATACTTTTGTATTTAACTTCTTAGGTAATTCTATTCTTTCATTTACTATTTTCAGTCTGCTCAAAACCTTGCAGATGAGTGTTTGTTGTTCAGACCAGCATACTGTTTTGGGGGCACACAAAGTCATTGAAATCTAGGCAGACTTCCACAACAGACTGCAAGCCAAGAATAAGCCACACCACAGCACCTGGGTCCCCACGTTGCTGGCTAATGGGGGCACACCCATGGTTTATCTAAATCTCCTTCCTGTGTTTTGGGCACTACCCATGAGGACAGCAAGCATTTCATCTTTTAAGCTTTCCATTTTCATTTCTTTATACAAACATCCTTGCTTTCTCATTTAGAAATTAACTATTACTCTGTGGATTGTGTTTTTTGAATGTGCCTTCTTCAAGCATGCAGATGGGGGTAGCCAGGTGGGGGTTGGTGTCTTCTACTAGGCAACCAGCACCGGAACAAGAGGACAGAGTCTCAAGCTGCACCAGGGAGGTTTAGGCTGAATGTTAGGAAGAAGTTGTTCAGAGAAAGAGTGATTTGCCATTGGAATGTGCTGCCCAGGGAGGTGGTGGAGGTGTTTAGGAAGAGACTGGATGGGGTGCTTGGTGCCATGGTTTAGTTGATTTGGATATAGGTTGGACTTGATGATCTCTGAAGTCTTTTCCAACCTGGTTAATTCTATTCTGTTCAGATAATGAATATTTTACTATGACTATTATAAAAGGACTCTTAAATCAGATTCTTCACAGCTGTACCATTTAACACAAAATACTAAATAGAGTTTATATATATATATATAAAAATTATATAAAAATAAAATATTAAATGAGAATGTAAATAATTGGGGAAAAAAATCATTTGCCTAGCTATGGAATATATCAAAGACTGAGGATTCCACATTGAAAATTAGGTACAAAGTCTGCTGAGATGATAAAGCACCCTCAAAGAAAAGCATTTTTTAATAAAAGCAGTTACACATTCATCTACTACAGGCAAAATCCTAAATCCATCATAAATATAGCTGCTGTTATTATATGACAGAACAGTGGAAAGCAGATGGACCTTATTTGCAATAATGTAGCTAGGCTGAAGGTATTTTTCCGCCTCTCTTCCTGCATTAATAATGACAGGTGGTGTTGGAGATAATTTTAACCAGATTATGATGAGCTGTAGTTCAGATTCAAAGGCTTTTCCCCCAGCTTCTCGTGCTTGGGATGTGACTGAACATACTTTTAAATGCAGTTCTTCAAAAAGAGCATTTGAAGATTTGTGTGGGTGAGAGCTGATGAGGTGCTTGCCTTCTCTGAAAAGAATTCTTTGAAACACTTGAAAAGGACATATATATTAAAAAAAAAAAAAAAAAAAGAGAGAGAGAGAGGTTCCTCTGACTTTCATGTGAAGATACCTATTTTGATATGAAAATGCTCGTAAATGGAATTTCTGAACAGCAGATTCCCCCTTCCTGAAAAAGGATCACAAACTAGATGAAGAACAAGAAAGAATCCCGTGCTTACCTTAGACCTTGCAAGCTAACAAGGTAGTGTATTAATTGCAAGCTGATTGTGAAGTACTTTTTCTTCTTTTTAAGAAGGAAATAAGTATATAAATTTATCTGGTACTTGGTTTACCTCTCAGCTCAGTGAGCTGCCTTCAAAGCTAACTCAGCCCTTGAAGAGAGTTTCAGTTTCTGAACTCGCTCACTTTGAGTTTCACCTTCTGTGCTATGTGTATTTATGCATATGAATGTGTGCAGATGTATGCAAATCACTGCATATGTTCAAACTTTCTGTCATTGTTTAACTGTGTGTGGTGAGAGAGTAAAATAAAACCAAGCTTACACTGTAGTTTAGAACTTAAGTGGGGGAATAAATGATTTGAGGTAGGGTTACAATACAATACAATACAATACACCAGGTTGGAAGAGACCTTCAAGATCATCGCGTCCAACCCATCAACCAATCCAACCCACACCCCTAACGGCCTTATTCAGCTGAATGAAGATACATACTAATGAAGTATTAGATAGAGAACTTGTGCTTTCTGTCATTTTTAACTGTGTGTGGTGAGAGAGTAAAATAAAACCAAGCTTACACTGTAGTTTAGAACTTAAGTGGGGGAATAAATGATTTGAGGTAGGGTTCACACCCCTAACAGTCTTATTCAGCTGAATGAAGATACATACTAATGAAGTATTAGATAGAGAACTTGTGCTTTCTGTCATTGTTTAACTGTGTGTGGTGAGAGAGTAAAATAAAACCAAGCTTACACTGTAGTTTAGAACTTAAGTGGGGGAATAAATGATTTGAGGTAGGGTTCACACCCCTAACAGTCTTATTCAGCTGAATGAAGATACATACTAATGAAATGTTAGATAGAGAACTTGTGCTTTCTGTCATTTGTTTGTGAGGAGAAGTTTCATTTTATGAAAAGCAAAGTCTGTTTTCAAACATACAACACTGAAGATACAAAGAAAGCACAAAACCCCTTTCCTTTAGTCCAGCCACATATTTATTTGGAATGACATCTGAATTACCAGGCTGCAACAACAGAAAATACGGTGGCTACAGGTATTCAGTCATTTTGAAAGGCTTCATTTGCTTGGGAAAAACAGGATAAAGAGCAGTGGTAATTGAACATGTTCCCACTCATTGAGTCTGAATAATTACAACTTCTGTGAGTTTATTCTGGCTGCTAAGGCTAAAATTTGATGCACCTTGGTTCTGCCATCTGAAGTTCCTCTGCAAAAGTTTATATTACTGCAAATACCTTAGAGTAACAATGTGGTGCTGCCTGAGTGTGTGTTTGCATTCATTTTTGCCGTGATGGAACTATTCCTCTCCTGTGGCTCCTCCTTTCTTCTGTTTATACATCAAGTTACTTTCTTTGTTAAAAGTTTTGCCCAGCTGAATCCTCACACATACTTGAAGCAAGCTTACAATTTGTTTAGAAATGCAGTTGAAGTAAGAGGAGATCTCATGAGCAGTGAGTTCCCTTAGAATCACAGAATCATAGAATGGTAGGGGTTGAAAGGGACCTCTGGAGATCATCTAGTCCAACCCCCCTGCTAGAGCAGGTTCACCTATATCAGATTGCACAGGTGGGTCCAGATGAGTTTGGAAATTCTCCAGAGGAGACTCCACAACCTCTCTGGGCAGCCTGGTCTAGTGCTCCATCACCCTGAAAGCAAAGAAGTTTTTCCTTAAGTCCAAGTGAAACATACTGTGCTCTAGTTTGTACCCATTTTCCTATGACCAGGCACCACTGAAAAGAGCCCAGAGTCATCTTCATGACCTCCACCCTTTAGATATTGATATGCATTTGTAAGATCCCCTCTAAGTCTTCTCTTTTCCAGACTAAAGAGCCCCAGGTCTCTCAGCCTCTCCTCATTAGAAAGATGTTCCAGTCACCTGGGCTAGGGTTATACATAGCAATGCTTTTAAAAAGTCCTCAGAGGAGTTAGAGTAATGTTTGCCCTTCTCACTGTGAGCTCATTGAGACCACTGGAAACAGAGATGTTTCTCTCAAACTACTTCCTTGCCATAAAGAGGATCTGCATGAGGCTCAATTTTCCTTCAGAATGCTTTGCTGCATTTAAGGATTGTTCCAATCCAGTGTTTTAACTTGTCCTTGATGTGAAGTGTTTGGTAGATTCATAGCATCATAGAATGATTTGGGTTAGAAGGGACCTTAAAGATCATCCAGTTCCAACCTCCTGCCATGTTCAGGGACATCTTCCACCAGATTAGGTTGCTCAAGGCCTCATCCAACCTGGCCTTGAACACCTCCAGGGAGGGGACATCCACAACCTCTCTGGGCAACCTGCTCCAGCGTCTCACCACCTTTACTTGAGAAGAATTTCTCTTTAATCTCCAGTCTGAATCTGCCTTCCTCAAGCTTCAATCCATTCCCTCTCATCCTGTCACTAAAAGCACTTTTAACAAGTCCCTTCCTGGCTTCCTTGTAGGGCGCTTTCAAGTCCTGGAAGACCTCTCTAAGGTCTATAAGATCTTTGTGGCACGCTGCTAAGCCTCACTCACGTGCGCTATACAGCAACCCTTTTCAGACGTGGGCTTCGTTAGGTACTTCCCAAAGGGGCAAGATAATTAGCGATGCCAGCAGACATCTGCTGCTAAAAACTGGTAAACCTGCCAGGCTTAAATGTTAGCTGAACATTTCACCTCTGAATCTCTGGTACTGTTACTTGGTTCAACCCAATGCAATAAATCTAACTAATTCAACTAAACCAGGAAATGAAGTTGTGCCGCTACTTTTTATTGCAGCTCAAATGAGGCATTTTTCAACTTAGCATAAATTGGAATCTGTTTAAGCTAAGCTGAAGTAAACTGCTTTTAAACTGAGTTATACATCCACAGTTTAACTAATTCACTTTATAAAACAGCTTAAGTTAATAAGCCACAAATCTTGTGTGAGCAGAACTTTATTCTTCCTGTTGGAAGCCTGTTAAATAAGGGTTTCTTGCCTTAATAGAGCAGCGTAAAAGGAGTCATGTTTGGCACGTGGTAATCGGGTGGCATCTGCACTTTGCTGAAATATACTCAGATAGAAAGTAAAGGTCTGAAATAGAAATTTGGCTTGATTAGAATAAAACAGTAAGTGCAAGCACTAACAAAATGTTGTGTGAGGGAAAATAAATAAATGAATCACAATTCTCTGCAAAGCAAGTGCTTGCAGCATTAGGGAGAGGTAAGAACAAAACCTATTGGGTCAGGTGCTGGATTCTTTGCTATAATGTAGACAGTGAAGCTGTAATGATTTATTTCTCTCCTATGAGGACAGACTGAAGGAGTTGGGGCTGTTCAGTCTGGAGAAGAGAAGGCTCCGAGGTGACCTCATTGTGACCTTCCAGTATCTGAAGGGGGCCTACAGGAAGGCTGGGGAGGGACTTCTCAGGATCTCAGGTAGTGATAGGACTAGGGGGAACGGAATGAAGCTGGAGATAGGGAGATTCAGGCTAGATGTGAGGAAGAAGTTCTTCCCCATGAGAGTGGTGAAGCCCTGGAATAGGTTATCCAGGGAGGTGGTTGAGGCCCCATCCCTGGAGGTGTTTAAGCCCAGGCTGGATGAGGCTGTGGCCAGCCTGATGTAGTGTGGGGTGTCCCTGGCCATGGCAGGGGTTGGAACTAGATGATCTTTGTGGTCCCTTCCTACCCTGACTGATACTATGATTCTATGATTTCTATTATCTAATGATCTGCCTTCTCATATACTACTAAAATGTGGGGTTTTTTTCATGCAAAAGGAAAACATTAAAGATAAACAGTTACTAGTCTTCATACATATACTTCAGTTCTGTCAAACTCTCAAGTAAAATGAAACTTAAGTACATACTCTGCCCTGGTGAGGCCACATCTGGAATGTTGTGTCCAGTTTTGGGCCCCTCAGGTTCAAGAAGTACCTCAGGGAACTGGTTGAAAGAGTCCAGCATAGAGCTACAAAGATGATGGAGTGGAACATCTTCCTTATGATGCAAGGCTGAGGGAGCTGGGGCTCTTTAGACTGGAGGAGCCTAAGGAGTGACCTCATTCATGTGTATAGCAGCATGAAGGGCAGTGTTGGGAGGACAGAGCCAGGCTCTACTTAGTGATATCCAATGACAGGATGAGGGACAATGGGTGCAAGCTGGAGAAGAGGAGGTGCCATGTGAACATAAGGAAAAACTTTTTCACTGGGAGGGTGGCAGAACCCTGGACAAGCTGCCCAGAGAGGTTGTGGAGCCTCCTCTGGAGGCATTCAAAATCCATCTAGATTTGTTCCTGTGTGACTTGCTCTAGGTGATCCCACTCTGGCAGGGAGGTGATTCTGTGTGTCACTTCTGACTGGACAGCATGGTATGAATAACAGCAGAGGTTCAACTCTTAAACATTTCCACTTAAGCAACCCTGTCCTTGATATTGTCTTGCTGTGCAATCCAGGTCTTCCCTAGCTGAAGCACACTGTTTGCACAAGCAAAGTATGAAGGAGAAGGTGATGGGAACCTTCTCCACAAGATAAGCATCTCTCCTTTGAGAGAGGAGCCTGCACTTGAAAAGATGTGGAGCTGGTGGTTGCACCAGGACAATTAAAGGGAAGACTGTGGCTCTATCATAGAATCAATAAGGTTGGAAAAGACCTCAAAGATCATCAAGTCCAACCTGGCACCCAACACCTCATGACTACTAAACCATGGCACCACATGCCATGTCCAATCCCCCCTTGGACAGCTCCAGAGATGTTGACTCCACCACCTCCCTGGGCAGCACATTCCAATGGCCAATGACTCTCTCTGGGAAGAACTTTCTCCTCACCTCCAGCCTAAACTTCCTCTGGTGCAGCTTGAGACTGTGTCCTCTTGTTCTGGTGCTGGTTGCCTGGGAGAAAAGACCAATCCCCACCTGGCTTCAGGTAGTTGTAGACAGCAGTATGATCTCCCCTGAGCCTCCTCTTCTCCAGGCTGAACAACCCCAGCTCCCTCAGCCTCTCCTCACAGGGCTTGTGCTCAAGGCCTCTCCCCAGCCTCGTTGCCCTTCTCTGGACACGTTCAAGTGTCTCAATGTCCTTCCTAAACTGAGGGGCCCAGAACTGGACACAGGACTCAAGGTGTGGCCTAACCAGTGCTGAGTACAGGGGCACAATGACTTCCCTGCTCCTGCTGGTCATGCTATTTCTGATGCAGGCCAGGATGCGGTTGGCCTTCTTAGCTGCCTGGGCACACTGCTGGTTTATGGCATGTGGGAACTGCCAGTTCCTGTGCCTTCAAGAGCTCCTGTTTGAAGTAGGTCCAGCCATCTTGGATCCCTTGGTTCTTAAGGGCTGCTGCCCAGGGTACTTTCCAGATAAGTTGCTTAAACAAGTTGAAGTTTGCCCTCCAGAAGTCCAAAGTGAGGGTTCTGTTAGTGCTCCTCCCTATTTCCCTGCATATTGAAAACTCCACTATCTCGTGATCACTGCACCCTAGGCAGCCTCCCACCATCACACGGAGAGAGTGATTGCCCAGTGGAATCGGCTACCCGTGGAGGTGGTGGAGTCACCTTCATTGGAAGTGTTCAGGAGAAGACTTGATGGGGAGCTTGGCTGCATGGTTTAGTTGTTGGGTGGGTTGGATTGCTTGATGGGTTGGACGCGATGATCTTGAAGGTCTCTTCCAACCTGGTGTATTGTATTGTATTGTATTGTATTGTATTATAACACATCTTCTATGTAATGTTTGCTCCACAAGAGCTTGTCTCAGGCAATAGGGAGGAAAAGGTCTGAGGCCATAGGTAAAAATCACAAAGGCATTTCGTTGATCAGCCATGAGGAAAAAGTAAAGAGGTCAAGAGCCAGCCAAAGTGGATACTGTCTATCCAGAGCAGAAGGCCGACAGGGAATGTCTAACCCCTTTTAAACTGTGTGTTTCATTCAGGGTAAAAATGTTGCCAAAATTCAGTTCCTTAAAAATAAATAAGCAGCAGCTTGACTGCAGATAAAGGTACTCAATCAATTAGGAAGGAATTACTTTTTTTTTCCCCAAATCTGAAAGCAGGCATTATCCTCCTTCCATAGAAAAACACAGCTGTGCAGTGCTCAGATACTAATGCATTCCGCATTCAGCAGCTTGCAGGGAAAACAGACATTCTTATTTTGGATACAATTCAAACTTGTGGCAGTGTCTTCCAGCTTCTGAGGTCATTTACATCACTTCATTACAATGCACACACATTGTTCATACCTTGTTATGTGCCAATTGACTCTAAGTAAGTATTTGCATATTATTGCTCTGCAGCTTATTGAGAGGCATTTCATTTCAGGGTTTTAAATATTTAGTGACCAGGTGTTTAACTGCCAAATACAAATTATCATGTCTGTTTCTTCTGAGGGAAAAAAATCCAGCCAATCCAATAAGAAATTCTCAGCACCCAGCCAGTGAAGTGTGTAAAAAAATGTAGTGAGCCAAATCCTGTCCTCGTCTCAAATGGCATAAATGTGCAATTATTCCTCTGAAGAAAAAAAAAAAAAAAGCACCACCAGATGGATTTGGTTTCAATTAAACTTAGAATGTGGACCCTAAAGTATTGGTAGAGTGGAATGGAATGGAATGGAATGGAACGGAACGGAACGGAACGAACAGAACAGAACAGAACAGAACAGAACAGAACAGAACAGAACAGAACAGAACAGAACAGAACAGAACAGAACAGAACAGAATAGAATAGAATAGAATAGAATAGAATAGACCAGACCAGACCAGACCAGACCAGGTTGGAAGAGACCTTCAAGATCATCAAGTCCAACCTATCATCCAACACCACCTAATCAACTAAACCATGGCACCAAGCACCCCATCCAGTCTCTTCCTACACACTTCCAGTGATGGTGACTCCACTACCTCCCTGGGCAGCACACTCCAATGGTCAATCTCTCTTTCTGGGAAGAACTTCTTCCTAACATCCAGTCTGAACCTCCCCTGGCAGAGCTCGAGACTGTGTCCTCTTGTTCTGGTGCTGGTTGCCTGGGAGAAGAGACCAACCCCAACCTGGCTCCAACCTCCCTTCAGGTAGTTGTAGAGAGCAATAAGGTTTCCCCTGAGCTTCCGCTTCTCCAGGCTAATCAACCCCAGCTCCCTCAGCCTCTCCTCACAGGGCTGTGCTCCAGACCCCTCACCAGCTTTGTTGCCCTTCTCTGGACACGTTCCAGCAAGTAAACATCTTTCCTAAACTGGTTAAAACACAAATACAATGGATAGAATCACTAAGCATAGGACCTTCTTGCCCAGCAGTACCTCCAAGTGCTTTTCTGCAGGGCTACTCTCAATCTTATCATCCCCCAGCCTGTATTTATATCAGGGATTGCCCTGATCTAGGAGCAGGACCTTGGACTTCACCTTGTTGAACCTCATGAGATTCTCCTTAGCCCACTTTTCCAGCCTGTCTAGGTTCATCAGGATGCATTCAGGTGCAAGGCCACAAAGATGATCAGAGGGCTGGAGCACCTTTTCTACAAAGTGACAGTTGGGGCTGCTCAGCCTGGAGAAGAGAAGGCTCCAGGAAGCTTTCTTAGAGCTGCATTTCAATATCTGGAGAGAACCTACCGGAAGACTCGGGGGGAGGACTATTCAGCAGTGCTTTGGAACTGGAGCAGGGTAGATTCAGGCTGGGCATGAAGAAGTAGTTCCTCACAATGAGAGTGGTGAAACACTGGATCAGCTTGCCCACAAATGTGGTTCAGGCCCTATTGCTGGAGACATTTGAGGTCAAACTTGTTGGGGCACTGAGCAACTTGATCTAGACCCTGCTGAATGTGGGAGGGTTGGGCGTGATGATCTTTGAGTAAAAAGCAAAATATACCTGAAGGGTTTTGGCCATTGTAGTTTTCATCTTTTTTCCAGTTACTCATATTTCAGTGGGGTTTGTTGGGTTTGGGTTTTTTTTTTTTTTGTTTGGATTGGTGGTTTGGGTTTTATTGTTTATTTGTTTTAATTGATAGCTAACTTAGACTCTTTAATATGTACCTAAATGAAAATGGCTTGATTTTCAAAGTTACAAAGCATCTTCTGCTCTCCTTGGTTCAGTAGCTTTCATTATTTGACCATGGAATGACTAATAAGATGAATGTAATGGGATCATAAAAAAGACAGATGCAGCCCAGGGTTATGTTAGATAAGGAATTTCCACTAGAGAAGGGGAAGTACTGAAGCTATTTTAGAGGATATAGCTGAATCCCCATACAAAATACAGGGTATTGTTCCAGTATTTGCATCAAAACAAGTATTCAGAAGCAATAGATGGAAACAGAAGCTGCTGGGATAATCAGAGGCTTGGAGAGCTTGCAAGAACTGACTGAAAAACTTCATCTTATTCACTTGAATAAAGAAAAAACCCCAGGACAGAGAGCAAGAAGAGGGTGTTCTGTTCTTGATACCCCTTCCTGCCTTTCTGGATGTAATTTGGGCTGTAGAAAGTGGTTCCATACTGCCAGCCATCCTTGTCACTTATGTGTACTGTGAGTATTATCATAGCCTCCTGTCAAGAGATAAGTGGCCTGAAGTATTCAAGATTTCCATCTATTATATATTTGTACAGTGGCATAACTGTTTCCCTTTTGTCCTCTTTTGTTTAGTTTCCTACTTTGTCCAGCAGAAAATTTTCTATTTGCCTTTTTTAACATTATTGATGTTTTCAAATTTGTAATCATTCCACAATCTCCTTCCTGGCTGATCATATCTAATCCACAATCCATTCATGCCTAGACCAACAGCCAGTGTTTCTACTTACCTGTAGTATTTTTGCCACTGCCCAACCCCCTGACTCTCATTAAAGCTGCAAGATGTTGTGATGTTCTCAAGGTGAAGACACTCTTGCTCTGTTTTTCCTGGCATGACCTTTCTCCCTCCTTAGCAGTTCATTGAACTGTATCCCAGCATCAGAGCAGCCAAAGTATTCTTCTTGCCATCATTGCTCAATTAAGTATTCATCTCCACATTTCCCTTACATGTCTTCTTTTATCCTGTCCTAGCAAGGACAGACCAAAATCCCAGAAAATGCAGCCTGTGATGTGGATTAAATCACCAGGTCTTCAGGTCCCCATTTGTTACTCTTGGGATAGCCATTTGTAAAACATAATGGAGAGAGAATAAATGTAGCTTTTGTGGGATCAAGTAAATACACAGGGCTGACAGGAAGCCCCCCCAGTCCTCCTCTCCCCCATTTTAGGGAGGTTGTACCAGTGCTACTGCAAAAATTTAGGTACTTTCCCTAACCCGAACCTGGTTTTCTTCAGAGATATTCCTTTCTAAGAGCCCTTCAGAGGATGTGCAGAGACAAAACACTCTTACCAACTGTATTTCTTATGTTTGCAGTGCAGCTGATGATCTCCAAGATTTCTAGGTGCCATTTGTTTCAAACAATCTGGACTATCTTAATCAGATGCCTGTATTTCATTACAGTGTGCAGGTATGCCTTTATCCATCAACTTTGAAAGAGAATGATTGATTAATGGAGTTTTTAATCAAAGGAAATGGTTGAAACTTCAGCTTTTAATACTTACTTTCGATTATGGACTCGTTTCTTTTACTGTTTTACCTTGAAGCACCACAGTCATAAATGTTTCATCAGACAAGTTTAGTGTCTTCAACTAGCAAAATACTCTGTTAGGTCAGATGACAGCTGAAAGTTTGAAGGATCTCTGACTGAAGTGCTGAGGGCTGTTTTATTTCCTTTACATCACAAAGCTTTATTCTGAACCCATTTATCAGCTAAATAAAAACCAAAAAGGCACATTTTAACGTGGAAGACTTCTGGACATTTTCTTTCCTTTTGTCTGAATCACTGAGGTGGAGAGTGTGTGCTTATAGGAGGAATGAGTTCTATGTAAAATAGTTAACCCCTGGTAGTCTAATAACTGTGGCCACTAATCTCTTGCAAATATAAGTGAGCAGATATTTTCTTGTTGTGACAGTCATGTTTCTGCAGTGTTTTAATCTTTCTTTGAGTGGTGTTCCATTGCTTGACAAGAAAAGGTTATTGTTTACCTGCTGGCAAGCAATGAGCTGGTTTGATGTTGATCTGTTAGAGGGCAGAAGGGCTCTGCAGAGGGACCTCAAATGACTGGACAGATGGGCAGAGTCCAACAGGATGACATTTAACAAATCCAAGTGCTGGGTGCTGTACTTTGGCCACAACAACCCCATGCAGTGCTACAGGCTGGGGTCAGAGTGGCTGCAGAACAGCCAGGCAGAAAGGGACCAGGGGGTGCTGATTGACAGCTGCTGAACACGAGCCAGCAGTGTGCCCAGGGGGCCAAGAAGACCAATGGCATCCTGGCCTGCGTCAAGAATACTGTGGCCAGCACGAGCAGGGAAGTCATTGTGCCCTGTGCTCAGCACTGGTTAGGCCACACCTTGAGTCCTGTGTCCAGTTCTGGGCCCCTCAGTTTACGTAGGATGTTGAGATGCTGGAACATGTCCAGAGAAGGGCAACAAAGCTGGCAAGGGGTTTGGAGCACAAGCCCTGTGAGGAGAGGCTGAGGGAGCTGGAGTTGCTTAGCCTGGAGAAAAGGAGGCTCAGGGCAGACCTTATTGTGGTCTACAACTCCCTGAAGGGAGGTTGTAGCCAGGTGGGGGTTGGTCTCTTCTCCCAGGCAACCAGCACCAGAACAAGAGGACACAGTCTCAAGCTGTGCCAGGGCAAGTTTAGGCTGGAGGTGAGGAGAAAGTCCTTCCCAGAGAGAGTTGTGCTGCCCAGGGAGGTGGTGGAGTCCCCATCTCTGGAGGTGTTCAAGAAGGGATTGGATGTGGCAGATGGTCCCATGATTTAGTCATGGGGTCTGGGGTAACAGGTTGGACTTGATGATCTTTGAGGTCTCTTCCAACCCTTGTGATTCTGTGTGATATACTGGCTCTAGCAAAGACCATTTCTTTAAGCTAGGAAAGCAAATTGTTGCTTTTTGGCTTATTTATATCTGGTTTGGCTTATTTTATCATCAGTGTTGCATTTGGAACTTCAAGTGTTGTTTGTCTTTACTCATACCTGTAGTGTCAAACCAGAGAGACTGAATACATTAAATAAGGTGGATTTTCTTAATTTAAACTTAATCTTATGTGTTAGCATCTTGTGCTTTGTTGAGCTGCAAAACAAATCTCAAACACTCAAATTCTAAGCAATTAAAAGATAGATTTTAAGATGACCTTGATAAAGGATCCATAAGAAAAGCTGTAAAGCCATTGAGCACTAAGCTGCTGTAACTTAATACATGCTGAGAGTTGTTTTCAGCATTTTGCCAGAGTTTCCTGTTGAAAATAATTGGGTTTTTTCAATTTTAATCATATAATGTTATTTACTTTTCAAATGCACTGTGCTAGCAGAATCACAGAATTGTCAGGGTTGGAAGGGCCCTCAAGGATCATCTAGTTCCCACTCCCCTGCCATGGGCAGGGACATCTTCCACTAGACTTATAAATATGTCAGCAGCTGTGCCTGGGCCTCACTTTAGCTTCTGGTTATTAATTTGCCTTGTTGTGCTATTATTTATGTCTACTTGAGTGCCAAAATAAAGAGGATGCACAAGTTAGCTTGTGCTTTATTTTTATTTTATTAACTCCAGCCTTGGTCTCCTGTTCCCTTTTTCTTGCTTAGTGCCATTACAGACATTTCATTTATGAGTACTATCAGCAGTTATGAAGGAGCAATAAAAAAGATTGAGGGTCTGGAGGGGACTGATTTATGAGGAAAAGAAGGGCTAAATATGGAGTGCCTGTCTAAATAATGATTCATGAATGATGTATTAAATATCTCTAAGTGTTTTAAGAGGGTAAATGAGAGAGGAATCAGGTAGGTTGGTTCGAAGAGAAGTAACCAGGAGTGATTGAATAGATGTAAATAAAGGAAGGATTTAGGTTTCTTTTCCTTTATAGCCATATTTGTGTTACAGTAAATCTAAGAGCAATAAGAAACAATCTCCCGGGGTGCTTAAAGCAGTGCTGCGACTTGACTGGATCAAATGCACCATCAAGATGCTTTAAGAAACCACTCTTCTTGAATCAGTAATAGCTGTTAGAGTATAGGTGTCTCAAAATGCTCTGCAGCCAGTACTTAACATCTTATGACACCTTTTGTGTTGGGTGAGGAAAGAGTCTTAGTGAGCAAACTCAGTCTAGACACAGCTGTTTACAAGTTTTGACATCAATCACTCAGGACTTTCATCTTAAATGCTTTAGTTTCAATCACAAAATTGAGAAGAAAGAAATGCTTTGCCCAGCAGCTTAGTTACAGCACTCAAAATCTCAGTGCCTGGTTCCATCCTCTCTGTTATTTATAGGTATTTGCTGCTGTCTGTTATCTCCTAGAGGCCCAGTCACCCATGCACAGAGCTAATGACTGTGATGTTTCTGTGGTGGTGTTCTTTTCAGCTGCTTCGTAGGAAATTCTTCTGCATGAACCGCAGAAAGGCCCTGAGAATGACTCTCTCTGACAACCCTGGCAGTCCTTTGGAAGATGGACAGTATGTGCCACGTTTCCCTGAGCAGAGGAGGGAGGGTAACTTCCAGAACCTGGGTTTTCTGATCTTAGTCATTGTGGTTGTATGACATGGCCATTCCCAGCTTGTGTAGAAGGAAGCTAGAGAATTAAAATGCTTCCTTCACCCTTAGCCACATTTTATTTGCTGTTTACACATAATATTGCATTCACTTGAACCTGACTATTTTGTTTCAGTTTGTCAGTTCTACTTCCAAACCAAAAAGAAATCTGACTGACAGCAGCTAATCTTATCCACAGATGCTGCCATTCCCTTGTAAGTGCCAAACATCCTTCTACCTGCAAAGCTGGGTGGCCTAGAAACTTTCACAGCACTAAGATTAGGGAGACAAAGCTAACCACCAAATCTCTCACAAAAATACCAGTGAGACAAGCAGCATAGGGGAGCTCCGAACCCTGGGAAGTTGCTTTCCTCTTTTTGGAGGATCTAGTTTACTCTTGCTTTTACAGCATGGAATTGGGAAGACAAGGAGCAGTGACAGTGTTTCCCTTACTCTGACATTCTATAAACTGATTTTGCAATCAGAACATGCTGCTGGCTTGGTAACCTGCAAAAGAGAAACATAGTTTTGCTTCCTGCTCTTCATAAGGTGCTCTTCTCTGGAGGTGAGGAAGTGGTACAGCATGTCAGCTCTGTAAGAGAACACAGAACAGAGCTGCACAACTACAGAGCGGGTTTGGTTAAAAGGGATCTGTGGAAGTCATCTTGTCCACCCACCACCACACAAACAGGACCACTTGCAACCAGTTTCTCAGGACCATGTTTATAGAGCTTTAGAACATCTCCAGGGGTGGAAACTCCACAACCTCCCTGGGCAACCTGTGCCAGTGCTTGGTCACCCTCACATATGGATTACTGATACTCAGAGGGAATTTCTTGTGATTCAGTTTGTGCCCATTGCCTCTGCTCCTGTCTGCTGCTGTCTTGTGCCTGGCTCTGTCCTCTTTACACCTTCTGTTCAGGTATTTATATACCTTGATAAGATCCCCCTCAGCATGCTGTGCACTAGGCTTACCTTGATAAGATCCCCTCAGCACGCTCTGCACTTGGCTGACCAGTCACTGGTATCAACCTATATTCATATGAGAGATGCTCCAGTCCCTTAATCGTCTTTGTGGCCCTTCACTGGAGTCTCTCCAGCATATCCATGTTTGTACAGAGGAGCCAAGATCTGGACCCAGCACTCCAAGACTGGCCTGACCAGTGCTGAGTAGAGGTGAAGGATCACTTCCCTCTTCTTGCTGGGATTTCTCTGTCTGATGTAGCCTGACATACAGTTAGCCACCTTAGCTGTATACTACTGGCTCATGTTCAACTTGATGTCCACCATGATCCTCAGATCCTTTTCTGTGGAGATGCTTTCCTTCAGCAGATACACTGGTGCCTGGAGTTGTCCCTTTCCCAGGTGCAAGTCTTCACATTTACTGTATTGAACCATCAAAAGGTCAGGGTAATAATTCTCAAATTTTAAAGGAAATGGATGTATTTTTCCTACCATTCCATTTTACAGACATCATCTTCTCATTCTTCACTTCAATGTCTGGTCCTGCCAAAGAAGGTCTCTTTTGATAACTGGCATGCTGACATACACTGATTCAAATCTTACCATGGATCCTGCCAGTTTGGGCTGGGCAAGACCCAGCCAAGCTCTGTGAGCTGGTCAGGGATCAATATGCTTGGTGTGCTTTTAAATTTCTTCAGGAAAAGCTGATATATGGAGGCCTTCTGATTCCTAACATGTAAGGGAGAAGAGGAGGCTCAAGGGAGAACTTATTGCTGTCTAGAACTACCTGAAGGGAGGTTGTGGACAGGTGGGGGCTGGTCTCTTCTCCCAGGCAAAAAGCACCAGAACAAGAGGACACAGTCTCAAGCTGCACCAGGGGAAGTTTAAGCTCGAAATAAGGAGAAAGTTCTTCCCAGAGAGAGTCGTTCGCCATTTGGATGTGCTGCCCAGGGAGGTGGTGGAGTCACCATCCCAGGAGGTGTTCAAGAGGGGATTGGACGTGGCACTGGGTGCCATGGTTTAGTCATGAGGTCTGTGGTGACAGGTTGGACTTGATGATCTTTGTGGTCTCTTCCAACCTTGGTGATTCTGTGACTGTTAACTTTCTCTGTGGTTGCTCATTCACATCTTGCAGAAAAGATCTCCATTCACTTTCATATTTTTCTTCTTTTACACCATACTGCTTGCAAGAACTGGAGGGATTATTACCATAATAAATTATCTCTGGCTGTGTAAATAAAAGGAAATTGAGGAGAAGAATATTCCCCACCCCCACCCCAGCATCCAATCCTGAATCCTAAAAGCTGGTTTGGATCTGCATTGGTTTATGTACCAGCATTAATTGCATAACCAATATATTAATATATTAATATTTTCTTTCTAGCATACAGCAGTAGGTGTATGATATATCATCTGTGTTCATGGATAAGTATGACTAATGCAGTGTACATCAAAAGGAAATCTATCCTGAGGTGCCATGCATGAGTCACAAAAAGCCCTAGGATTATATTTAGAGTAATAATCAGACAAGAAATAACAGACTCCTAAAATTTAATGAGGTCATTTAGCTAAACAGTGTATTCCCAGTTTGTGTCAAGCTACAGGCCAGTGTTATATGTGCTTGGTTCTTTCTTTCTTTTCAATTCTCTTAAAGAATCATGTGCAATGGAGCCATAAATTACCACAACATTAGTCCATAACCTTAACGAGGTAATATGAAGTGTCTGCAGTTTTGTTTTGTAATCATATTGCCTGCATATTATAGGAATCACTGTGGTGAAAGTAAATATCTCTAATGCAGACAGCCTTAAAGGTGAGTAATCCTTATTGTATCATTCTAGCTGGTAGAGGCAGCGTAAAGAAGCAAACAAAAATGCTTCAGAGATCACAGAATCACAGAATTGTTAGGGTTGGAAGGGACCTCAAGGGTCATCCAGTTCCAACCCCCCTGCCATGGTCAGGCGCACCTCACACTAGATCAGGTTGCTCAGAGCCACATCCAGCCTGGCCTTAAAAACCTCCAGGGATGAGGTTTCCACAACCTCTTTGGGCGACCAGTTCCAGAGTCTCACCATCCTTATGGTGAAGAACTTCTTCCTAACATCTAATCTAAATCTGCCCTCCTCTATATAATCATATAATTAATCATGTAATTGTTTTGGTTGGAAAAATACCACTAAGATCATCGAGTCCAACCATCGACCAACATCACCATGGCCATTAGACGATGCCCTGAAGTGCCATGTGAGATAGTAGGCTTAACATGAGCCAGCAGTGTGCCCAGGTGGAAAAGAAGGCCAAGGGCATCCTGGCCTGTATCAGGAGCGGTGTGGCCATCAGGAGCAGGGAAGTCATTCTGCCCTGTACTCAGCACTGGTTAGGCCACACCTTGAGTCCTGTGTCCAGTTCTGGGCCCCTCAGTTTAGGAAAGAAGTTGAGTTGCTGGAAGGCCCTGTCCCTAAAGGTGTTTAAACCCAGGCTGGATGAGGCTCTGGCCAGCCTGATCTAGTGTGAGGTGTCCCTGCCCATGGCAGGGGGTTGGAACTAGATGATCCTTGTGGTCCCTTCCAACCCTGACTGATACTATGATACTATTTTATTTTCCTTTTCCTTCTGTAGTAGTCTAGCCTCTGAAGAAAGGGTGTTTTGAATCAGTTGCTTTTCTTGTCTCATATATATACATCTTAAACAAAAAAACTCTTCTTTCATTTTCTTTTTCTTACACTATTTTTCTTTCTTTCTTTTTTTTTTATTTTTTCCTCTTTTTTAATTTTTTCACATTTTTTTTATTTTCCCCAAAACTCTACAAGAGCAAAATGTTGGACTCCCAAGAAATCAATATGATTTTTCACTCTGAGCTGTAGCAACGTGGTTTTTCGTACCTATCTGTCTCTAATGTGCAGGCAAAGCAAACCCTGCAAAATCCTGGTATTTGGAACTATTAGTTAAATTGTATATGGAGAGGAGATTTAAGTTTATTCAAGAACATGCTCACTGAACCTCATGTAATCCACTATAAAAGAAAAGGCTCTCTAAATGTTAAAACCATCATTCTTTTATACATTCCCTAAACTCAAGCACTGTCAGGCTACAGGGCACCATGCAGGGTTACCCAAGACAGTCTTGTGCCAGAGGAAGGTATTTCAGCACAGGATTTGAAAGAATAGTGGAGAATCCTGTTTCCCTCGACCATGTTTGCTCACTTTTTGGTTCTCTGAGATCTCTTGCACCTGTTAATGGCTTAATTTAGGCTGGAGGTAAGGAGAAAGTTCTTCCCAGAAAGAGTAATTGGCCACTGGAATGTGCTGCCCAGGGAGGTGGTGGAGTCACCGTCCCTTGAGGTGTTCAGAAGAGAATTGGATGTGGCATTTGGAGCCATGGTTTAGTTGTCAGGAGGTGTCAGGTATTAGGTAATAGGGTGGACTTGATGACCTCTGAGGTCTTTTCCAACCTGGTTGATTCTATGATTATACACACAGAGCAACATAAATTAGTTATCCTAATAGTTCAGTTGTAAATGGTATTCTTTACTGCTGCAGTCCTGGAGCTAGCTGCTAGTCCTGAGTTAGTTGACACTGCTGGGGAACTGGGGGAAAAAAATGCTTTAGATGCAAACAGGCAAAACAAACAAACAACTCACACGAAGAAAGAGGAAGAGTTTTTCTTTCTCTAGAAGGATTTTCTGCTTAGGCCAGTAATTACCTTCTAACATACAGCTTAAAAAGTCACCTTCTTAATACAGCATTTGCTCTCCTTGACATTGGGCATGCAAAAACAAGAGGTTAATGTGAAGATTTTTGTTTAGGGTGCTCTGCACTTCACACTGTGTACTAGACACTCTGAGGCTGATTTTATCATGCAGCAGAAAATGAAACGCATTAGCATTAAGTGAAGTACTTTGTTGATACTTATCTTATTGAAGAAGAGGACTTCGGAGTCATGCCAGCATGTCTGGTAATTAATTGTGGTGGTCAAAACTCATGATGCTGTCAAAGACTTTCAACTTCTGGATAATGCTGGTGTGTTTTAATCCCCCACAGAGATAACGATTGGGTTGCTAGGAAACTTGCTTGAGTTTAACAAAGACCGATGTAGACCTCTCGTCTATGGAAATAATGCATGAGCCAAAAGCTGTGTCGCTTAAGGAGCCACTTACCCTTAAAGGCCTTTCTTTTTGGTTTACAGTTGGTGGACAGTTGCACCTTCTCTTCACAGAAAGATTTCAGTGTCTTCCTGCTTTGCAGATGGCACTGCATTTGGAGATTAGGAAGAATTTCTTTACCAAAAGGGTTATCAAGCATTGGAACGGGCTGCCCAGGGCAGTGGTGGAGCCTCCATCCCTGGACGTATTTGAGTTGTGTAGATGTAGTGGTTAAGGTTATGGTTTAGTCAAAGAATTTGCAGTGATAGATAAATCATTGGACTTGATGATCTTAAAATTCTTTTCCAATCCAGGCATTTGTGTGGTACTCTGTTTCTGTGACTTGTTGAAGAATATAAATGTACCTTAATCTAACTCCAGACTCTTCCCTGAGTCTTGTTGGGATCATTTCCTTACTCAGAAATACACAAAGGTCCAAGCTTTAAGTATCAGCGAAAGAATCAAGGGACTCTACCTGTGCTGGCTGAGTCTGTCTCTGACAAAATAATCCTACAGATCTAACACCATAGAAGCAGAAAGGGAGAGAGAGTTTTTCTTTGGTTTTGTCCTTTAGGCAAGAGAGCTTTAGTTCTGATTTTCTTTGCCTTAGCCCTGAAGACTAGGCTGTGTGTGTTGTTTGGTGCTGTTCCTTTATCTATGCAGCCTTTCCCCTACAGCGAAGGACAAGGCAGCTTCAACAATATAGTTGTGCCTTCCCCACTCTGAATGAAATGCAATAATCCCTGAGATCATTCAGGCAGCTCCAGGGTCAGAAGCCTCATCTAGATGATGGGTTCCCTTAGATGTTGCTGCCATGTCAGCATCATTCTTACACAGGGTTTAGAAAAGGCTTCTATTAAAGGATGAATCTGTATGAAGGCAGCGATGACACTGATATACCTTTCTTTCTTTTACCCTAGAGACATTTCCCACCAAGCCACAGATTCACTTTTGATTCATTCCTGCTACCTGCAACTCTAGGCAGACATGGTCAAGGTGATAATCTGAGTTGGTAAATTTGTTTATTCCTAAATAAATAAATAAATCTGTAGAAACATCCTGGGTCTTGGGTGAATGCTGTTGGCTTTATCCTTTTCAAATGGTATTAAAATATCCTTTGAGCTTTCTCTATTCAGAGTAACCATGGCAGCATGATTACTTTACCTGCTACTTCCTTCTTTCCCTCATGATCAATATTTTCTTTTTCTAGAGGGTTGTAAGTACATATAAAAATAAGACCCTGCTTTGCAATAACATTAGGAGGCTTTAGTGACATTTCTACCTTCCCAGTTTTATGATCACCGAAAGCAGATTCACTTTTGGCAATGGGGCTATCACAGCTATCCCTTGCACCGTGCAGGGCACTTTAGCATCGTTGAAGTCATGGAAATAACATCAACACCTGATGGTTGATGCTCTCCAGGAGGAAAATTTCCTTCTGTTTCTTGCTGTCAAAACAATAGTATGAATTTAAAATAACAAGCCAAAGAGAAAATTCAAACTGATCTTATGGTTTCCAGCCTATTTACTGGATTCCTCAGAGCCAGCATCTAAAATCACAGACTTTTAGGATATTGAATATGGCTTTCACATGTGCTGATGAATATAGTTAGTTAGTTAGTTAGTTAGTTAGTTAGACTGATAGAGTTGGGGCTGTTCAGTCTGGAGAAGAGAAGGCTCTGAGGTGACCTTATTGTGGCCTTCCAGTATCTGAAGGGGGCCTACAAGAAGGCTGGGGAGGGACTTCTCAGGATCTCAGGGAGTGATAGGACTAGAAGGAATGGAATGAAGCTGGAGGTGGGGAGATTCAGGCTGGATGTGAGGAGGAAGTTCTTCCCCATGAGAGTGGTGAAGCCCTGGAATGGGTTTTCCAGGAAGGTGGTTGAGGCCCCATCCCTGGAGGTGTTTAAGCCCAGGCTGGATGAGGTTCTGGCCAGCCTGATGTAGTGTGGGGTGTCCCTGCCCATGTCAGGGGGGTTGGAACTAAATGATCCTTGTGGTCCCTTCCAACCCTGACTGATTCTATGATTCTAAAGAATCATTTCAGAGAAAAGAAAATCTTTCCCTAAACTTCACTCAAAAATACTGACTTGATTTATCACACTAATTTTCCTAGAGACCCTGGAAGTACCTCTGTGGAACTTGACTCTCAAGCTTCTCTGTGTGTCTTTTTCTGTATGTGCTGGCACAGAACATATGTTTGTGTCAGGAATAGCTTCTTACAGAAACATTATCTGTACAGCCAGTAAGATTAATCTGAAGCAGCATTGTAGGGAAGAAGCATCCCAGAACTCAATCATCTCAGATGGGGCAAATATAAGAAGGATTTAGACAGATTCAAATCTGTATATATTAAAAAAAACACTTTCCAAAATTAAAACTATAAGAGTAATGAGAACAGCATTTTTATTGTTATGGAAGCAATTGCAGACCTGAGGTTTAGTTAAGAAAATGAATGTATCTACCCTGCCTATAAGAAAGATTGGAGAGGGGCATTAACTCTCGTAGAATCACAAAGGTCCTCTGAAAAGTGAGCTGTTTAGATGGCATCACTTGGCTGTACATAATGCAGCCTGCACTATTCAGATTTTACAGGGTAGGAGTGCCACTGCTTTGAATGTAAAAGCAATAATCAATATTGCAAATTTGATTATTGTTCACTAATTATCACTAAAAAACACGAATTTGTGTCTTTGTCCAATTCTGCGTGGCTGAGTTTGAATGAAGTTGAAAGAATCAAGGGAATCTTGTTTGGAAGAGATTTGAACTAAGAAATGCTGGTCCTTCAGGAGACTGAAAGGATTTCTGTTGAACTGAAAAAGCCCAGCAAATGGAGTTGTTCAGATTCTTCAAGATCAAATGTGCCACTGCCTGAAATTTTGTCTAGTGATGAGCAGAAAATTGATGAGTTTGATGATCCTGCAAAAGTGACATTTTTATTTCATCATCTTCATTGAAACATCACAATGCCAATTGATGTTTTTCCCTCAGAGCTTTCAGCAACATTTTAACATCTGCTATATTCAGGAGTAGTTTTTTATCCATTTCTGGCATCTAAACCACTGCAGAGATCAATCTGTGCTGTATGACTTTAAAACAGCTGAAAGGGAAAAGCTTCAACTTGATCAAAAAGTTAATGCTTCCTGTTGCATTAATAAAATTGCCTTCAATTGAATAAAATCAGCATTAAAAACAGTGGCTGGAAGGCTTACATCCCCAGATTTGATAACAGGTCTGGTAAGCAGGAAGCATATATGTGATAAAGGAAGAAAAGGCTTAGGTCTTTAAAGGTTGTGAGCATCTAAAACATGAATTGAGCAACAGGAGCAGGAGAGCTAAAAAAAGAAAAAAAGATAAAAAGGGAAAATGTTATTCAGGTTCATCTGAGCACAAAGGCATCATTAGTCACATCACTGACTTAAAAATTCTTTAGTGTCCAGGGACTCTGTCATGTTCAGAATTGCCATCACTTTAGGAGCCTGTTTCCCACCTAAAACCTATGATACTCTGTATTCTCCAAAGGACCTAATCTCTAACTTAATGCAAACTGTGACAGTCTGGTGGCTAGATTTCTTGTACAGGAAGCAGGTCATCTGGATTCAGTTCTTTCCTTCTCATAAGAGCATTCAAATACAACAACAACAGCAAAAAAAATATCTCCCAGCTCCTAGAAAGATGCCTTAGTCAAAAAGCGATGCAAAAATACTTCAGAGTAAATATCTCCCCATCATTTTGAAGCAGAGACTTTGCAGGGAAGAACTCAAGAGAAGGAGTGTGTAGAAAATTGAGTATGTATCTACAGCCTTGTCACTAATGCATTCAATTTAGGGAAAAAAATGCACTAGTTCTGTTTGCGCATTTACAGGATCACAAGATATTAGGGGTTGGAAGGGACCTCTGGAGATCATTGAGCCCAACCTCCCTGCCAGAGCAGGACCATAGAATCCAGCACAGGTCACACAGGAATGCATCCATTTAGTATCATAGTATCAGTCATGGTTGGAAGGGTCCACAAGGATCATCTAGTTCCAACCCCCTGCCATGGGCAGGGACACCTCACACTAGATCAGGCTGGCCACAGCCTCATCCAGCCTGGGCTTAAATACTGCCAGGGATGGGGCCCCAACCACCTCCCTGGACAATCCATGCCAGGGCTTCACCATTCTCATGGGGAAGAAATTCCTCCTCATGTCCAGTCTGAATCTCCCCACCTCCAGCTTCATTCCATTCCCCCTAGTCCTATCACTACCGGATATCCTGAGAAGTCCCTCCCCCACCTTCTTGTAGGCCCCCTTCAGATACTGGAAGGCCACAATTAGGTCACCTATATTTTGTTTCAAAATCACTGGCTAAAATATTGAATAACATATCCTGCAGAACAGATCTAAACCTGATCTCTTCTCTCCTAATGAGCATCTTATTACCATACTTCCCAAAGCCTTGTGGATCCAAATTGTCCCCTGCAGTGATACAACTTCAGAAAGATATCAGGGATGTATCTGCAGCCTGAAGAGCAAACAGCACCTGGTGCTTTCTCTGGAAATGCAAAATTTAGGTTGGACTCCCTCTCAGTCTTACATTCAAGATCCAACCAAATAAAAATAAATTACTTACCATAGGAGTAAATCTAAGACTGATACAAGGCGGGGTTCATATAAGATCTTTTTTCATATGGCTAACATTTCTTGTAAGCTTGGTCAGTGATGGAGATTTTTAAGTTGCCATTCTAGGACTTAGCCCAGTCAGTCCAAATTTCATTGAGGATCAACGTGCTTAAAATTTAATTGCTCCAACACCCAACTTGTAGATCCCTAAATGGCTCATCAGAGCTATCACTAAATAACTCAACAACTACAGTGATGCCAGATGGTTATTCAGGCATGACGCCTGCTCTAACAACCCAGACTGTCATCCACACAGTTAGATGTTCTCACTGCTAAAATACCTTGTGCAGAACTCTTGTGCCTAGGTTGCTAAGGATGCAACCCAGGGGTTGCAAAACAAGCTCAGTGCAAATTTGGCACTACCACTCCAACACTCACAGCTGTAGCCCTGTAGGAGAGACTTGCAGAGGGAAGCCGTTGATGCTGAGGACCTGACTTGCACATGGCGGAGGGTTCAGGGTCAGGTCCTGGTCCTGTGGATTTAATGCCTGCAGCAGTGAGAAAGTCATTGGGAGGTTCCTTGAGGAACCCAAAAGGGATCTTGTGCAGGATTTCTGGGACTGCTCTGCAGTGCAAGCTGAGGCTCCTCAAAGGAGGTGATTTACAGTCCTGCCCCAAACAGAACCATTGCATCAGTCATGATGTGAAAGCTGGGGAGTTTCCAATCAAGGTCTAAAAGTATCTTGAGCTGGCTACATGAAACTATGGCCTTAGAAATGCTCTGCAGCGTCTGGTTAGCCTGGTAGGCCAGGCACCTGAGGCTGAGAATAGCAATGATCGGTGCAGCAGCAGCAGCTACACACCAAGCAGCACACCTGAGCCTGGATCAGCACCTGCAGTAGGGAATCCCATTGGTGAGGCCTTTAGCTCAATATTAATATTCATACCTAGATATCTTGTGTATCTATGCATCTGTACTGGAGTATTGTAAATGGCCATGCAATGCTGTGGAGCACACAATGGAGTCAGAGCAAGTCATTTCATCTGGAAGTAGATACCTATCGCCTGGTCATCTGAATCACTCTTTAGGCTCCATTGTATTTACATAGTTTGTATCACAAACCCAGGCTGTAGACACTTGGCACACAAGGAGATGCCTACTTGAGATATGAAGCTAGATGTCTTAATCTTGCGCTGGATTTGTTCCTTCAAATCAGAACTTGGCCATGCTGAAGTTCCCAAAGAGTTGGATAAACCTCAACAGAGTATTGTTGCTCAAGTCATTCCCATGAGGGTTATTCAGCTCAATATGAACCTTTATAAATGTTGAGCCTTTATGAAGGAGTAGATTTTGAAAGGGCAAGTAACTTCAGCCAGAGGAATGTCAGTGTCTCAAAAGAGACACAAAAAGCTGGTTGCCTTTCATAGTGAAACTAGATTACTTTATGCTGTGTGTTGTTTGCAGAATGGTGAGGTTTTAATTTCAATATCCATTTGGGTTTGGGTTTGAAACAAATGTACTTTCTGAGTAAATTTAGGCTGTTGAGGATTTCAGTGAGACAGTAATTTTTAGCAATGATCGATTCACAGGGAAATCTTGCAACCACTGAAAAATTCTCCCTCTGGCTGCCATTATTCATTCCTCTCCTGAAGAAGAGCAGTAACTCATTTTTCCATGTGCTGAGGGACAGATTGTTCCCCTTCACATGCAACAGACACAGACAGTGCCTCACACCCAAGGGGCTGGGGTCATCTCTCTGTACTTAAATCACTTCTGTTAGCTTTACAGCTCTTGTTTTACTCCATGCACTTCTTTTTGCTTCCTCCTTCTACATCACTCATCCTGTAAAGTGAAGGACATGATCTCCCTGGGCTACAGAAGCAGAAGTCCCTCTGTAAGAGGCAAAGAAAAATTTCAGAGGTATAGATGGGAAAGAGAGAAAGGCTGGAAGCTGCTAAGTATGGACATCTGTGTTTTAAGAATGAGCCCAACTGTGGGAGAATCCAACTCGAGCGTTTTATTATTGGAAGGCTAACTGCAGAGTGAAGGTGTTTCTTAAAGTGTGGCTGATATGGAAGTGTAGCAATTGAAAAGATAAAAACTGTTTCAAAAACAGGGGGAAAAAAAAAAAGAGGGGGAGATGAAAGTGGTAAAGAGGATAAAATGCTGAAAGTATTTTGGAAAGGCTGTGGATGAATCCAAATACAGATGGTGGTATCTGAAAAGGAGGAAACCAAATCTACCACACCTTGCATCTTTCTGAAGGGAAAATGCAGCAGTGACTCCCTGGCAGCAGCATTTATGGAGGGTGGGCTGTATATTCAATGGGAGAGAGAAGAGAACATGGGTTTTTTGTGTGCAGGCATATGCCTGTCCTTGAGATTTGTTTATATGGCTGAAATTGCCCTTCCTTTCTTTCTTCTCCATGTTTGTCCTTTATACTGGGGGCGGGGGAGAAGAAAGAAAGACAAAGAAAGAAAATAAAAAGGTTTTAGTAATTCAAAGCCCTAAACCAGGAAGTTGCAAGCTGTGAAGGCTACATCTTACCTGAACTATTATCTTAACCCTTGAAGAAAGGCTAAAAGTCTTTTCAAAGGTTTTGTTGCCCTCAGGCCTTGCTGTAGCGCTGTGGTCTGACGCTCAGAAATCACTCCTCATTTTTCTGGAAGGTCTGTATTGCTAGGGAAAGAAACACTCCCCTGACTCATTAAGGGGTTTGCATTTTTGAGACAAAGAGCAATATTGCAACTGGAAAGTGTTTGGGGTTTTTTTTTGTGTATATTATGCAAAACATAACCTACAGCAGCTAACGGCACAGGATTTACAAAGGGCCTTCCCCATTTTCTGTTCCTGACAACCCGGGTTTTTATTTCTAGCTAAGAGCCAGAAACAGCTGACATAACCTCATGTTAAAATTGTTTTCATAACTAAATTAAACTGGTTTTAATACTGATTAAAAGAGCTTTAATATTGAGATGACAGCCAGAAAATGGCTAGGATGGAATTCAACAAGTCCAAGTGCCGGGTGCTGCACTTTGGCCACAACAACCCCATGCAGAGCTACAGGCTGGGGTCAGAGTGGCTGGAGAGCTGCCAAACAGAGAGGGACCTGGGGGTGCTGATCGACAGCTGTCTGAACATGAGCCAGCAGTGTGCCCAGGTGGCCAAGAAGGCCAATGGCATCCTGGCCTGCATTAGGAATAGTGTGGCCAGCAGGAGCAGGGAGGTCATTGTGCCCCTGTACTCTGCTTTGGTTAGGCCACACCTTGAGTCCTGTGTTCAGTTCTGGGCCCCTCAATTTAAGAAGGACATCGAGACACTTGAATGTGTCCAGAGAAGGGCAACGAGGCTGGGGAGAGGCCTTGAGCACAAGCCCTGTGAGGAGAGGCTGAGGGAGCTGGGGTTGCTTAGCCTGGAGAAGAGGAGGCTCAGGGGCGACCTCATTGCTCTCTACAACTACCTGAAGGGTGGTTGTAGCCAGGAAGGGGTTGGCCTCTTCTCCCTAGCAACCAGCACCAGAACAAGAGGACACAGTCTCAAGCTGCAACAGGGGAAGTTTAGGCTGGAGGTGAGGAGAAAGTTCTTCACCGAGAGAGTGATTCGTCATTGGAATGGGCTGCCCGGGGAGGTGGTGGAGTCACCATCCCTGGAGGCGTTCAAGAGGGGACTGGATGTGGCACTTGGTGCCATGGTCTAGTCGTGAGGTCTGTGGTGACAGGTTGGACTCGATGATCTTCGAGGTCTCTTCCAACCTTGGTAATACTGTGATACTGTGATACTGTGAAATTTGGGGCTTGTCTTTAATTCATATAAATGTGTTGAAAACTGCAGTTTCAGGGTCCAGATGTTCCAAAGGTTTGGTCCAAATTAGCAAATGGCTTTCAAGAAAGAGGAAAACGTTTTGTAGTAACACTGTTAAGGTAAATGCTTAGCCTTTTCTCTTTGAGAGAAAGATATTCTTCCTTTAAACAGTTCTAGAGTATATTTACAGAAGTGTTAATCAGCCTTCCAGTAGGAAAGAAATTGTTTTGATTTAAATCATATTAAAGAGTACAATCACAGAAACACAGAATGGCAAGGGCTAGAAAGGGACCCCTGGAGATCATCTACTTTAACCTCCCCTGCTAGAGCAGGTTCACCCAGAGCAGGCTGTGCAGGATCTTTTTCCAGGTGAGTTTGGAATATCTCCAGATAAGGAGACTCCACAACCTCTGTGAGCAGCCTGCTCCAGTGCTCTGTCACTTTCACAAGTAGAGAGGTATTTGTTCATGTTCAGATGGAGCCTCCTGTGTTCCAGCTTGCATCCTTTGCCCCTAGTCTTTTCACAATACACTACTGAGAAGAGTTTGGCCCCATCCTCTTGCCCCTCACCCTTTAGCTCTTGCTGAGCATCGAGAAGATCCCTTCTGAGTCTGCTCTTCCCCAGGCTAAACAGCTCTAGATCTCCTCAGTAGAGAGATGCTCCAGGGCCCTCAGCATCTTTGCTGCTCTCCATTGGAATCTTTCCAGTATTCCCTTGCCTCTCTTGAACTGGAGAGTCCTGAACTGGACATAATACTCCAGATGACAGCCAGAATGAAGTGCATTGTACTAATAATTAGGATTTGACTGTTAATTCCATATTACTTTTGTACAAGTTGAGCTGTATTTGCACTCTTCACCGACGTTCGTGTGGCCACTGGTTGGAAAAGTCCTTCTCTATCTGTTTTTGCAACTGAAATCCATGTACAAAATACACCTCTTTATCTTCATTATCTTTTTTTTTTTTTTTTGAGATCAAATGATAGAATAGTTTCACTGACAAAAAAATGTGTGTCTCTTTTCAGAGTACAACTACTTCAAGGCAGCATTTTTGTGTTTTGCATACATAATAGGAAAGACAAATAGAATTCCTTGCTTTCAAACACTTATCCGTGCTTGACATGGAGAAAATGTCATTCATTACAGGGCTGCTAGCACAGTTTCTGTTCATTGACCTCAATTATATAAGCTATCACTGATCAGGCTTAAGAAAGCACTTAGGCACACACTTGAGTTCCATTAATGGGACGTTGAATGGGGAAAGACAGACACAGCCTGGAGTGTTTTGCTGAATAGAGGCCATCTTAGGCCCTAGCCCTGCCAGCATTAGCATCTCGAGGCACAAGAATAATCTCATTGATTGCAGTAGGGCAGCTCACACAAATAAAAGGTCAAAATTAAGCACAGATCTGAATGCTGGCAGAATCAGAGGCTTAATGTCTGTCCATGTAGTTAACTGCAGATAAGTGCAAGCTAGACCCATCCACAATACCAGCTCAGATCCTGTGGCTGCTGGGAGGGTACTCTGAGACTGTTTCTTGAGCAGCCACTGGTACTTTAAGCCATCATACACCATTGCACAACAACAAGGCTATGTAGTCTGGATAAAAGGAGGCTGAGTGAGTGAAGACTTTCTCACTCTCTACAACTACCTGAAATGAGGTTGAGGCAAGGTGGTGTTGGTCTGTTTTCCCTGGAAACGAGGGATAGGACAAGAGGAAATGGCCTCGAGTTGCACCACAGGGGGTTTAAGTTGGAAAGTTCTTCACTGAGAGGGTTCTCAAACACTGGCATAGACTGCCCAGGGAGGTGGTTGAATCCCCATCCCTGGAGGTGATTCAAAGAAGCAGAGATGTAGTGCTGAGGGATGTGGTTTAGTACCAGACTTGGTAGAGTTAGAGAATGGTTGGTCTGAATGAACTTAAAGGTCTTTTCCAGTCAAAATGATTCTATGGGTTTCATTTCGGGATATAGGAGAGGCAGAAGAGTCCATACCTCTGCATCAAGTACCTATATCCCAGTCACAGTTTATGAAGGAAATAGAGTGGCTAAAAACATCATTCATGATTGCTGAGATCACATAGAGCTGTCAGAAGCAGGACATTGGAACCCATTGGACAGCAGTCCCCAGTAAGGGATTCCAGTAGAACCACTCACTGACATTAGGGGTCAGGGCCAGAGAGGTGTTGTTTTCTCATGAAAAGGTGAAATGGTGGTGGTGGCCAGGGAGGAAAAAAGGCAATTAAAATCATCTTATTTTAAAAAGTGGTTTATCTGCAATAGCTGCATATTCCAGAGCAGAAGAGAACCTTCTTGAGTCCTGTGTCCAGTTCTGGGCCCCTCAGTTTAAGAAGGACATTGAGACACTTGAACGTGTCCAGAGAAGGGCAATGAGGCTGGGGAGAGGCTTTGAGCACAAGCCCTACGAGGAGAGACTGAGGGAGCTGGGCTTGTTTAGCCTGGAGAAGAGGAGGCTCAGGGGAGACCTCATTGCTCTCTACAGTTACCTGAGGGAAGGTTGTAGCCAGGAGGGAATTGGTCTCTTCTCTCAAGCAACCAGCACCAGAACAAGAGGACATAGTCTCAAGCTGTGCCAGGGGAAGTTTAGGCTGGAGGTGAGGAGAAAGTTCTTCCCAGAGAGAGTTGTTAGCCATTGGAATGTGCTGCCCAGGGAGGTGGTGGAGTCCCCATCCCTGGAGGTGTTCAAGAGGGGATTGGACATAGCACTTGGTGCCATGGTCTAGTCATGGGGTCTGTGGTGACAGGTTGGACTTCATGATCTTTGAGGTTCCATCCAACCTTGGTGATTCTGTGATTCTCTAAGTGTACATAGCTGTAGTTTAAAAAGCATTAATCAGTTTTTGCGTCAGCATAGAGCACACAGTTTTCAGAGGCAGGGAATAAATCCACAGGGAGACAGTATGTGTAATTCTGCACCAAATCATAAGCTAAATTTACAGTTTGTCAGTCACTTCACTTTGCTTATTCCATGTTCTTAGTGCTGAAGTGGTTTTTACTTTCACATGACAGTCCATTGAATTGAGCACGAACCTCTAGCTCCCGTCGTGCTTGACAGACTCAGCCAGCCTTGCAGATGAGATTACACAAAACAGCCTTTCTCTCCCTGATGTTCCCATGAAAGCTTCCACTGATGCTTCAGGTGCAGAGCTTGTTGCTAAAAATATAACCTGCCAACAAGGAAACAAATGTATATATTGCCTTTGGCCAGCCATCATATCTAATTGTTTTCTTAAACTGTCTTACCTCCTAGGCACATGCTGCAACGCTCTTGTATCAGAACAGATAATACAGCATCATGAGTTTTCAGAGGCAAGAAAGGGAACTTAATGAAAATGCCACATTTAATAAGAAAATTCAATAATATTCAGTCATGGTTGTTCCAGCTGAGATATTAATGTCTTCTTTTGGAATTCAATAACTGAGAGGGAAAAGGGTAGAGCTGGAGAGTTAAAAACCACTCAGCTAAGCATATAAGGTCACTGGAAATGGCGGTGGGGCTGATCTAACAGCTCTTGCTCTTTAAAGTGGTGGGTTTTTTTTTGCACCGCTTTTCAAGCTAGCTAGGAGGGAACTCCCCACCTGCCAAAGGCTAGAAATGATAACACAGCTTTACTGGGAGGCAGAAGCTGTATCCCACGGAGGCCAAGAAAATTCTGAAACTCTCTGGAGTGCGCCGTCTTTGTACTACCACCACCCTGCATGCAGGGACAATGATTGAATGTAAATGCTCTTCAAAGCCTTGGACTGGAACTGGGGAAGACCTGGTAGTTGGATATTGAAACAAGCAGGTTTTTCATTCACCAGCTGTTTTCTGCTTTAAGATGCTCTGCTTGACTTTTAAATACAGAGACCTGTTCACTGGAGACCCTTTCTATGGAGTTATGGGCTTAATGTAACAAACATGAGCAGAACCATTCACTCTTTATGAAGAAAATGGAGTGGCTAAAGACTGTTCTGTGTGTAAAATTAAGTGCTTTTAGACCCCAGGAAATTAGGTCCATTATTGCCATATAGTTTTGAGATCAATGTATTTCAGTTAGAGATTCAGGTATGAATTAGGAGTCTCTGCTGAGGAGGTAGTTGAAAGGAACTGGCTTCTTTTCACTGCTCTCCCCTCACTCCACAGATGCTGGATTCAGATTGCTGCATGTGCAGCAAATCTCCACATACCAGAAAGAAACAGTGGGCAGCAGCTGAGAGGCATTTCAGTATCAGTGGTCAGTTGAGAGATTTCAGTTAGAGACTCAGTCGTAAACTAAGAGAGTCTCTGCTGAGGAGGTAGTTGAGAGGAACTGGCTTCTTTTCACTGCTCGCCCCTCACTCCACAGACGCTGAAATCAGATTGCTACACGTGCAGCAAATCTCCACACACCAGAAAGAAGCTGTGGGCAGCAGCTGAGAGGCATTTCAGTAGAGATATTTCAGTATCAGTGGTCAGTAGAGAGATTTCGGTTAGAGACTCAGTCGTAAACTAAGAGAGTCTCTGCTGAGGAGGTAGTTGAGGGGAACTGGCTGCTTTTCACTGCTCGCCATCACTCCACAGATGCTGGATTCAGATGGCTGCACGTGCAGCAAATCTCCACACACCAGAAAGAAGCTGTGGGCAGCCGCTGAGAGGCATTTCCATAGAAATTGTAGCAGGTAGGGCTTCCAAATCTTTCCACTGCAGCCACACTAGTTTTGCCATCTGCGTGTTTAAATGCCATTTACACAGCCATTGCAAACAGTAATGTTTGTCTTCTTCCTTTTCCTCCCACTTTTACTTCTTGTTGCAGGATATATTTTAATGTTTAAATCAATAAATGGGAACAAAGAATAAGGGCAAAACAGAGATACTGACTGAAACCAAGTCAGTGCTTTCATCTGCTGTTTGCAACTCCCTGAAGGGAGGTTGTAGCCAGGTGGGGGTTGGTCTCTTCTCCCAGACAACCAGCACCAGAACAAGAGGGCACAGTCTCAAGCTGTGCCAGTTTAGCCGGTTTAGGCTGGAGGTGAGGAAGAAGTTCTTCATAGAAAGAGATTGGCCATTGGAGTGTGCTGCCCAGGGAGATGGTGGAGTCACCATCACTGGAGGTGTTTAGGAAGAGACTGGATGGGGTGCTTGGTGCCATGGTTAGGTTGATTCGATTGTGTTGGGTGATAGGTTGGACTCGATGATCTCGAAGCTCTTTTCCAACCTGCTTGATTCTATTCTATCTCATTCTTTTTGAGCAAAAGACAAACTTCATTACTTTTCATACACAACTTGCTGTATCAAAAATGTGTCAGTTTGAAAAGGACAAGCCTGAACATTCTACAGTAGCCAGACTTGTGCTCTCAAAAGCAAAATGTCCAACTCTTTTGTTTTAAATATCTTTTTTCTCATTAAACTGTCCAATTCTAGAAGCTAAAATCAAACAGCATAAAAGAAGTATTATATTTGAAGTTATTTTGTAATCACAAAGCATTGTGATTGCAAACTTGTTTAAAAAAAACCGTGGTAAGTTATTTTTGAAACATTGCAAACAGGTGTGAGACCATACCTGGAGTACTGTGTCCAGTTCTGGAGCCCCTATTACAGGAAGGATCTGGAGGTGCTGGAAGGTGTCCAGAGAAGGGCCACAAAGATGAGCAGAGGGCTGGAGCTGCTCTGCTATGAGGACACACTGAGGGAGTTGGGGCTTTCAGTCTGGAGAAGAGAAGGCTCTGAGGAGACCTAATTGTGGCCTTCCAGTATCTGAAGGGGGCTACAAGAAAGCTGGGGAGGGACTTTTAGGGTGTCAGGGAGTGATAGGACAGGGGGAATGGAACAAAACTAGAAATGGGTAGATTGAGATTGGATGTTAGGAAGAAGTTCTTCCCCATGAGGGTGGTGAGAGACTGGCACAGGTTGCCCAGGGAGGTGGTGGCAGCCTCATGCCTGGAGGTGTTTGCAGCCAGGCTGGCTGTGGCTGTGAGCAACCTGCTGTAGTGTGAGGTGTCCCTGCCCATGGCAGGGGGGTTGGAACTGGATGATCCTTGAGGTCCTCTCCAACCCCAGCAATTCTATGATTATATATTAAATCCAAAGTATTGCCTTTCTTGCGACTTGGTCAAGAAAAAGAAATACCCGTAGTACAAGTGAAAAGAATCAAAAAAAAAAAGGTGATGATTATTCAGTGGGAAGGTAGGTTTCTAATTCAGGGCTGAACATTAAGCCTCACAGTTTATTCGAGCAGAAATGTACAGAATTTAGGTAAGTGCCCAATGGACCATACTTCATTCATTTTAAAAAGTCAGCTGCCTGAAAAGAGTCTTTGGGTAATGATGATGGTCCTTATCATTTGCAAATAGTATAATAAAGCATTTTCCCACTTGATCTAAATCTGAGTTATAGTCAGATTGCAAGGTTTCAAAATCTGATCTGCTGCTTCCACAGAAAATTTCTCCAGTGAGTAGGGAACAAAACATCTGGGGAAAAAATGGGAAAACCAAAACTGTGCCACAATGCAGCAAAATATGCAAGATTTAAGAAGGACATTGAGACTCTTGACCATGTCCAGAGAAGGTCAACGAGGCTGGGGAGAGGTCTGGAGCACAGCCCTGTGAGGAGAGGCTGAGGGAGCTGGGGTTGTTTAGCCTGGAGAAGAGGAGGCTCAGGGAAGACCTTATTGCTGTCTACAACTACCTGAAGCCAGGTGGGGGTTGGTCTCTTCTCCCAGGCACGCAGCACTAGAACAAGAGGACACAGTCTCAAGCTGTGCCAGGGGAAGTTTAGGCTGGAGGTGAGGAGAAAGTTCTTCACAGAGAGAGTTGTTAGCCATTGGAATGTGCTGCCCAGGGAGGTGGTGGAGTCACCATCCCTGGAGGGGTTCAAGAGGGGATTGGATGTGGCATTTGGTGCCATGGTCTAGTAGGTATGAGGTGTTGGGTGACAGGTTGGACTTGATAACCTTTCAGGTCTTTCCAACCTTATTGATTCTATGATTTATGAGGGCAAGAAGAGAACACAAAAGCATGTCACTCTTTAATCAGAAGGTTAGCTTACTCCCCTTCAGGGGGAAAGCCCAGTTCAAATTCTTGTCCCCAGGCTGTTTCATTTATTCATTAGATTATTGCATTGAAAACAAAAAGTCAGGAAATCCCTGCAAGATAAATAAGCTACTTTGAAACAAAACTATTATTTTCAGGGTGTGATTTGATTTTGTGTAAGGAAGAGAGAGTATTTGACTGCTCATTAGATTGAGGTGTATCTAAAAGGTGCATCCACTAAGTAGAAAGAGCTTCAGGGATCTAATCAGTCAGTTTGGAAGGGACCTCTGGAGGTCACTTAGTCCTTTCTCCCTGCCCAAAGTAGGATCATCAGGTTGCCCACAACCATGTCTAGCTTTTTGAGTATCTTCAGGGATCCTACAACATTTCTGGGCAGCATATGCCAGTGCTCAGTACCTCTCACTGTAAAATCATTTCCTGATGTTCAGAGGGAACTTCTCGTATTTCAATTTATACATTACTGAAAGAAACCAGCTCCATCTTCTTTGCATCTTCTCTTTGAGTGTTTGTGTACACTGGTGAGTTTCCCCAAGCCTTCTTTTCTCTAGGCTGACCAGCCCTGGCTCTCAAGTCTCTTCTCATATGACAGGTGCTTCGATCCCTTCATCATCTTGGTAACAGTGGCTCTGTAGCTGCCTTGTATAAGCCCAGAAATGGAGTCAGCACTCCAGGTGTGGCTCTACCAGTGCTGAGCAGATGGGAATGATCACCTCCCTATCTGTCTAATGCAGCCTAGGACACCACTGGCTTTCTTTGCCATGGCAGCACATTGATGGCAGGACCCAGCTTCTTTTCTGCAGAGATGCCTTCCAGATCGTCATCCTCCAGCCTGTGCTGGTGCCTTGGGTTACTCTTCCCCAAGTGCAGGACTTTGCCTCTTCCCTTTTGAGCTCCTTCAGATTTCTGTTCATCTCTTTTCTTAACCATGTATACACAGTATATGTAGGTTCCTCGAATTACATCACTTAACCTGATGCGTTGCAGCTTTCCAGGCATTTGCAGTAACAAGTCCTCAGGCAGCAGTGAATCCTTGCTGCAAAGTAACAACTGATGTTTATAATCTTACTCAGATCTCAGTTGTGTCAAAACTGAGCCACTGAAAAGTCTTGAGCTTTTCAGGTACAGTGGAGTGATAGGGATGTCTCCTGCTGGCTGATTCAGAAATCACATAAACAGATGATCTGCTTCGTTTTTCGATGGCAGTATCAAATGCAGTCAATGAATGTACCTGTCTGCAGCGCTGGAAATCAAGGATCAAACTGGAGTTCTTGTAATGATGACAAGCAGAGCTGTCATTGAAGCACAAAGTCTTCCCTGTCCCTGCTGAATTCTTTGTACCTGTGTAGCACTGTGGCACTCCTGGGGGTTTCCCATTCCAGTGCAAGCAGTGGCTTGGCTGTGGTGGCTCCATCAACCCCATCTTGTCATCATCAGTCTACTTTTATCAGCTTCAATTAATATATTTCAAAACCAGCTGTAAGAGCCTTCACCTTGTAAGCCCCCAAATCTAGGCCATTGTTCAAAGCACATGCACAAGTGTCTTGTTAATGTCAGATATCAGCAGCATGCTTGAAACATGGGTGAAGAAACACCAGTTGCTAGAAAGTTGGAGCAGGCATGGCACAGATCTGTGTATGCAGGGCTGGAATTCCTCTTGTAATTCTACCACTACTGTAAATAACACTTATAAATAAAGAAACGCTTCAGACTTACAAAGTACAAGCCTTCTAATGCAATTAGGTAGTGCAGAAGGCATGAAACAAAGTAGAAGAGATCTGTCTGCTAGCATTCACAGTAAGGGAGAGAGGGTGATTAATAGGAGAAGAAAGTGACATATTGGAACAGAGCAGCAGGCAGCATGGAAAGAGTCAGACTACCTGCAATCCTTATTTCCAGGAGAAGAAATCAACCTTGCATACAGAGGAAAGTGGTTGTGATAGGAATGAAATCTGTGTTTGTAGCCAGCTTAGGGGATGAAGATACAGAAATGAAGCTATGAAGATAAAGTTCATTGTTAACCCTTTTAAAAGATGGACTAAGAAGTCAGTGAGATGGTGTGGCTAGAAGTGTCTTTTCAAATATCAGATGGCTGCCAAACACTTGAGTGCTGCCATATGAGAGAGAATAGATTGGATGTGACCTGTCTTCTAGGGAAATTGATCTGCACCCACCATCAAGTGCCCAGCCTAGACGTAAATCACTCCAGACTCCCCTCTGCAGTGAACAGAAACAAAACTTCTCTCCGGAAGCAATTTATCTCATCCTCAAACAAACAAAGTCAAAGATCATTTATGTCTCCTTTTTTCCTTATAGACATCTCCAGGTAGTTCAGATTTAAACGTGAAATTAAAAGGTTAAGTGAAGCAGAGGCTAGAGTAATGCCATTAGAAGTTTTTACTTTTGGGAGGGTTTAATTTAGAAGCAGGAATAGGTCTCAGCAAATTAATGCTGGCCTGCGTTAGGAATAGTGTGGCCAGCAGGAGCAGGGAGGTCATTGTGCCCCTGTACTCTGCTTTGGTTAGGCCACACCTTGAGTCCTGTGTCCAGTTCTGGGGCCCCCAGCTCAAGAAGGACATTGAGACACTTGAAGGTGTCCAGAGAAGGGCAACGAGGCTGGTGAGAGGCCTTGAGCACAAGCCCTATGAGGAGAGGCTGAGGGAGCTGGGGCTGTTTAGCCTGGAGAAGAGGAGGCTCAGGGGCGACCTCATTGCTCTCTACAACTACCTGAAAGGTGGTTGTAGCCAGGAAAGGGTTGGCCTCTTCTCCCTAGCAACCAGCACCAGAACAAGGGGACACAGTCTCAAGCTGCAACAGGGGAAGTTTAGGCTCGAGGTGAGGAGAAAGTTCTTCACTGAGAGAGTGATTCGTCATTGGAATGGGCTGCCCAGGGAGGTGGTGGAGTCACCGTCCCTGGAGGCGTTCAAGAGGGGACTGGATGTGGCACTTGGTGCCATGGTCTAGTCGTGAGGTTTGTGGTTACAGGTTGGACTCGATGATCTTCGAGGTCTCTTCCAACCTTGGTAATACTGTGATACTGTGAAATTCTTTATCCCTAGGGCTGCCACCTAGGAAATTCCTAGCATGCTTGTCACATCTTTTTGTTAGTTTTTCATGCACCACCACAGCCCCAGATAATTTCTCCCCATTTTCCATTACCTTTAACATGAAAAGATAGTTATCTTAAGGGATTATTGAACACATATATTCCACTGTGCTGTAAGAGCATTTCAGGAATTACAGGCAATGCATTTACCCCTGCTTATCTACCTCCCAAGGCACTTGCTTCTGGCCATTGGCAGGGACAGGACACAAGGCAGGATGTGTTTTTGGTCTGCTTCATTGCAGCCGTTCTGTTTTTCTGATGTTGCTCCTCAGTTTTCCCTACCTAGTAAAGCTACACAACACCAGTTGCTCTGGAAGAATATGAAGTCGTTTTTCAGAGTGGAGATCAGCTGTGAGATTTGTAACACAAATATCCAGGAGGGATTCTTTCAAAGAAACAAATTTAACCACACTGAAGCGACCCCAAAACAAGGGTGACCCAGCTATCCAGGGTCAAAGTTGAAAGGTGACAGTCCCTGCTGGAGAACAAGAGCACCTGGCTAAGTTTCCAGAGCTCATCCAGCAGGATGGGAGCTGGGGTTGCTTAGCCTGGAGAAGAGGAGACTCAGGGGTGACTTTATTGCTCTCTACAACTACCTGAAGGAGATTGTAGCCAGGCAGAGGTTGGTCTCTTCTCCCAGGCAGCCAGCACCAGAACAAGAGGACACAGTCTCAGGCTGCACCAGGGGAGGTTTAGACTGGATGTTAGGAGGAAGTTCTATACAGAGAGAGTGATTCCCCATTGGAATGGGCTGCCCAGGGAGGTGGTGGAGTCACCATCATTGGAGGTGTTCAGGAGGAGAATTGATGGGGTGTTTGGTGCCATGATCTAGGATAGAAACACCGAGTGTTTAGGCATGCAGCATCCAGTGCAGGTATCATTAAGGTCAGCATGTTTAGAAGGGAAATATTCACTTGCTGTTCAGCTGTGAAAAGAGAGCGAGAAATAATTCTAGTCATCTCTGAGGGCTGCCTGTATTCTGATTATCCCAGCAAGCCTGTGTGAGCCCAGCATCAGCAGCTGTGCTCCTTCTCAGGCAGTGCCCAAGCTGCCCAGGGACGGCCCAGCTTTTAGAACGTAGTACTGTTTGTTCAGAACAAAAGAACAGAGGAAATAGATCAGAGCAATAAGCAGCCTGCAGTCACACCTTGAAGTTAGGAAATACCACTGCCTATTGCACCTGCAGCAGCAAATCCTGATATTCTTTCTTTTGCTCTGGTTCAATGACCCCTGTCCCACCAAAGCAGTGTGTCTGTTAATCTCTACCAGAGCTATGGATAAATTATAGGAACAGGTAACACCAATGTACTGCACCGTGCTCAGAAACACATCTAACACTTGTAGCACACTGATGCAACCGTGTCTGAATATTTCATGTGCCCAAAGCATCTGTGGCATGTCCATAGAATATTCATTATTATTTGCTCATCTGATAGAAAAGGTGATACCCATTCTGCAGCTACTTTTTTGTAACTATGCTATTAGGCCAGTGAAAAATCAGTTGATCCGGGGAGGCAGCTGCACTGTAAGCCCTGCCACGCTGAAAAGCAGAGGCATTGTGCTGAAGGAGTATGGCCAAGTGCTAGTGGTTTAGAAGAGGAAAATATTCTGAGACTGGTAGCCAAATGCAGCAATATGGGAAGAACCAAGTGCTAGGGAGCTGGACAGAGAAATCTGTATATTGGATTTCAGTACAGCAGCAGAATATCCTTGTACTGAAAGAGAATAATTGTAAGGGGCTTGTTCAGCTTGCTAAGAGATAGTAAAGGCATAGTGCTAGAAAATAGCCACTATGATAGTATGAAAACTGTGAAGTACATCCTGAAGTGCAGCAGAAGAGACCACAACACATTCTCAGGAGTGAAAAGAATCAGAGAGTAGGACAAATAGTTGAAGGGGTGCCTGGAAAACAGTCTACATGTTGCAAACAGCCATACTGGTAGGCAATTGCAGTATCCCTGTGAACAGGTTGTGTTATATGAAAGTTTATCCTTACACATGCAAGCAACAGACATCAAGACAAAGCTGAATACCTTTAAAACATGAGACTAGGAAATATTCAGGTCTTCTGTCAGCCTCTTGCTTTCCTATAGACAAGCTGTGTGTGTCCAAACTGTCCTGATGGTAGAAGCTGGCTGAAGGGGTAACACAAGCAGAGCTGCACTGATATGGGAAGATGAACCGAGGGAATGAGGGTGCCCACAGTACAGGCAGTGCCCTCAAGGACTTGGGCACAGCTGCACAGCTCCCAGCAGGATCCACATGGAAGCAGTGATGAGGCATGTTGACAGCCTTGAACAAGAAGAGGTAATGCACCAGGTCCAGGGTCCATCCTGTCGAACAGTAGGATGTGGGTGGAGTCAGGGCTGAACACAAAGATATCCAGTTCATAATCCAGTAAGCCCAAGACTTATATGTGGGCCACCCCACACCTGCTCTGGGTTCAGCCTCTTGCAACTGAAGGTAGTTTGCAGTCAGACTATGTTCATTACTCCAGAAGTGTTTCATTCAATGCTAGCAGGGCTCAGTTTTCTAAATGTACAGGACCACACACTTAGGATTCAAACCAGTGGCAGATGGTCCTACCATGCTTTGCTGAATTTTTGAACTGATGAAGATGCATTATTTAGACAAATGTAGTCAATAATTTATCACAAGTCATATAGTATTAAAAGACCAGTGTTGCAGTAGTGCATCAGAAAGCTCTGCTTTCCCTGGCTTGAAGTAGGAGAAAAGTGTGCTGATTAATATTTAAGAACTGTTCCATAACTGGCCAGACCTGGTTCTTATTGAGAAACAATATGGGGTGAGAGTCCTCAATGCATTCTGTGGTCTGTAGAGGAGAATTTTCACTTCTGGGATGGTGACCTTAAACCCTTTGAAAACTCTGAAGTAGGTTTGCCACAGTTTGACGGTTGGTAACAGATGAGTGAAGTGAAAATCAGAGAGGTTCCGCTTCATAAATGCATTCATTTGGATTGGCAGAAAATGCAGCCAAAGAGATCTCATGGGGGGGTGTGTTGAGTCAGTGAAAGCCTCTGACTTTCCCAGAAGAAGGAAGGGTTGTGGCCGGGGATGATACAGTTACCATTCCTGGAACAAATGGATGGGAAACTGAGTATCATGCAAAGATGATTGCAAGGATTTGCCTCTAGAAAGCTCTATGTTTATCACATAAACAGTTGTGTCTGTTTTGTAGTGGAATAGCCCAACAACAAGAGGTAGAGCCTAAAACTACCACACCCTGCAAGTGGCCCTTTAGGATCATAGAATCAACAAGGTTGGAAAAGACCTCAAAGGTCATCAAGTACAACCTGTCACCCAACACCTCATGACTACTAGACTATGGCACCAAGTGCCATGTCCAGTCCCCTCTTGAACACCTCCAGGGATGGTGACTCCACCACCTCCCTGGGCAGCACATTCCAGGGGCCAGTCTCTCTGTCCGGGAAGAACTTCTTCCTAACCTCCAGCCTAAACCTCCCCTGGCACAGCTTGAGACTGTGTCCTCTTCTTCTGCTGCTGGGTGCCTGGGAGAAGAGACCAAACCCCTCCTGGCTACAACCTCCCTTCAGGTAGTTGTAGACAGCAATAAGGTCGCCCCTGAGCCTCCTCTCCAGGCTAAGCAACCCCAGCTCCCTCAGCCTCTCCTCACAGGGCTGTGCTCCAGACCCCTCCACAGCCTCGTTGCCCTTCTCTGGACACATTCAAGTGTCTCAATGTCCTTCTTAACTTGAGGAGCCCAGAACTGGACACAGGACTCAAGGTGTGGTCTAACCAGTGCTGAGTACAGGGGCACAATGACTTCCCTGCTCCTTCTGGCCTCACTATTCTTGATGCAATAAATACCTATTCTTGATACAGTATTCTTGATACAATAAATACCCAGTCTCAAAATGATGCTTTTTTGCATGGCACATGCTGCAGCAGGGTGCTTCCTTACCACAGTTTACACACAAGTTGATTATATCTTAATAGGTCTTCCTCTCTTTTATTTCTAAAGCACATTCTGAATTGTACCTTGAGAGTGCATTGGAAATTCAGAGTTGGAAATTGAGAGTGCCTAGCAGCAGTTTCTTACTTTGAAAGCAAGATTCTCTGTCTGGGCTGAGTTCTGTCACTGTAGGAATTGCCATTAATTGTATAAATTACTCTGGCTGAAGCATAATTGCAGATAGCAATAATAGCAACAGGTTCCACTGGTGCACCTCAGCAGTGAATCCCAAAATGCTCCCCAGAGGAACTGAAACAAAGGAATACAAAATCTCCCAGCAAACAGCTCCAGAACAAGAGGACACAGTCTCAAGCTGCACCAGGGCAAGCTTAGGCTGGAGGTGAGGAGAAAGTTCTTCACAGAGAGAGTTGTTAGCTGTTGGAATGTGCTGCCCAGGGAGGTGGTGGAGCCACCATCCCTGGAAGTGTTTAAGAGGGGCTTGGCTGCGGCACTTGGTGCCATGGTTTAGTAGTCTTGAGGTCTGTGGTGACAGGTTGGAGTTGATGATCTTTGAGGTCTCTTCCAACCTTATTGATTCTATAAAAAGTAGCTGAAGCATCAAGCTGGCCACTTGTTAAGGAATCATTTGGTTTCTTACTTAACTGAGCCTCACCTCCCCTCCTCTGACCACCAAACACTTTCAGTCTCTTTTTTTTCTTACTTCCCCTCCCAGCTGAAATAAGAATTATGTGCATAGAAGCTGAAAGCACCATGTGCTGCAGAACTAGGGGAAACATCCATGATGTTGTTAAAATATTTATGCAGCTGGATTCAGTAATGTGCAGCATCTCCTTTTAAAGTTAACAAGATTGTGTCAACTGCGGGATAGAGAGAAAAAAAGAAATAGAAGGAAAAGAAAAACCCCACACCACCTTTAGAGCCAAACCCCTCTCAGACCCTTGTTGTGGTAATCTTATGAACCATGCCATTCCCAACATCATTTAAGTCACTTATGCAGTGCCACATGCCCAATACAGACCCGAATATGCACATAAGTGCATGTAGAGTATGCATATGCTGCTCTTAAGCCTCTGTGTTTGGAAAGATTTTGCTTTAGTTCTGACTCTGGCAAGAGAAAACACTTCCAAGACAAGAGGAAAATAATTTGGTCAGTGTCAAGGTGAAGCCAAAGTCACCCATTTGTATTTCTGTGTAGGGGTGAGATCAGAGAACAAATTCTCCTCATAGCAGCAGTCAGAGCAGGGTTGTTTTCATGTGGTTTCGATAAAGCTCTGATGCCAGGAGTAAATCAAAGGTTAATATATATTATTTATTCCAGTCAGCCATACCATTATTTTGGCACTGACAATAACAGCTGAAATTACTGATTTGAAATCAGTAATACAGAAAGCAGGAAAGAAATTCTCTGTGCACAACCACAAGCCTTTGCTGTGTACAATATCCCTGGCGTATTGCAGCATGCACGGTCTGGATGCTCACAGGGGAAAAAAGAGCTAGAAAATGTGAGCAGTGGAGGCTAGCAAGCCACAGGGGGAATCAAACCCCCTTCTGGTGTGTGCCTGTCCTTCAGACAGGTATTTATAGACTCACTTTGGCTGGAAGAGGTCTTCAAGATCATCAAGTCCTGCCCAGCCATTAACCCAGCACTGCCAGCTCACCAATAAACCCTCAGCACCGCATCTATAGTCTGTGGCCACAGAGGCTGTGGAGTCTCCATCTCTGGAGACATTCAAAACCCAGCTGGATGTGTTCCTGTGTGACCTTCTCTAAGTGAACCTTCCTTAGCAGGGGAGTTGGACTCGGTGATCTCCAGAGGTCTCTTCCATCCCCTACCATTCTGTGATTCTGTGGAATTCTGGCTGAGGCAAAATAAATCCCTTAGAAAAGCAGGCGTAGGTCGGCTTTGGGGCAAGCTGCTTTCAATATTAGGTGTTCATAGACTCTGTATTATAAATATGTCTCATGGTTTGGAAAGCTTAATTTTCTGTGTGAGTCTTTGGGAGGAGGTTGCTTTGCTGGACAGATCCCAGACCAGGTTACTGTCCTGCTCTGCTCCAAGAGCAGGCAGCATTGGTGGCTGCTTCCTTCTCTTCCTTCCCTGTCACAGAGTCTGAATATCCCAGGCTGTGCCTGACCACTGCTGCAAGCCCCTGGAAACACCTTAGCCCCCATGGCAGTTTTCTTATAACCTTTCAAGACTAGCTTGCCATTTTCATCTCCCACAATGTAGTTCTGGTGATGGGGTCTGGCTGGTTTAAGTGCTCAGTGCTGCCCATGAATTTGTGTGCAGGGCAATTCACCTATTCCATAGGAGAGATGATACAGAAAGCCAATGGCAAGTGTTTGTGCAAGCTTCTTCTCTTTGATTTTGGACAAAGCTTCCTAGTTTAGATGCCAGCAGGCTGTGCAGATTGCGGCTTTGGGATTCAGATGTGATTCCACAAGCCCATAATTGTGTTAGCCCCTCACTGAACTTAATAAAGCAGCTACATCTGTTTTTTTACAATTGTCAAGGTAACAAATAAGTGGAAGCTTAAGAAAATGATGCTCCTGACAGTTTTACTGCAAACATACCACAAAACTGGAATGACAAAAATGTCACTTTTATTTAAAAGCCACATGGTGTTATTTGTGTGGTCAGTGCCCTGGAGCAGTCCTGCCAGTTCCATGTCCAATTTGAACACGAGCTGGGATCTGATTAGGACCAAAACTAAATTATAAGCAAAGAAATAAAATTCCCAGCAACTGATGGGGAAGAAAAAAACAAAAGGGTTTTGGCTAGCTCAACTGATAAATAATGACAGGGTCGAGTCAGCTGTATGGAGCACAAGCCCTGTGAGGAGAGGCTGAGGGAGCTGGGGGTTGCTTAGCCTGGAGAAGAGGAGGCTCAGGGGAGACCTTATTGCTGTCTACAACTCCCTGAAGGGAGGTTGTAGCCCGGTGGGGGTTAGTCTTTTTTCCCAGGCAACCAGCACCAGAACAAGAGGACACAGTCTTAAGCTGCACCAGGGGAGGTTTAGGCTGGAGGTGAGATGAAAGTTCTTCCCAGAAAGAGTAATTGGCCACTGGAATGTGCTGCCTGGGGAGGTGGTGGAGTCACTGTCCCTGGAGGTGTTCAAAAAAAGGTTTGGATGTGGAACTTGGAGCAATGGTTTAGTTGTCAGGAGGCGTTTATTAGGTAACAGGTTGGACTTGATCTCTGAGGTCTTTTCCAACCTGGTTGATTCTGTGATTCTATGATTAATCTGGCTTGCTTGGTGAAGCAGGCTCGGTTGAAAAATGCAAACAATACCAAATCCAAGGTCATGCATCTAGAAATGTTATTATTATAACAGTCTAAAGCTTCCCCAGGGGAAGCTTAGGCTGAGGTGAGGCGAAAGTTCTTCACAGAGAGAGTTGTTGACCATTGGAATGTGCTGCCCAGGGAGGTGGTGGAGTCACCATCCCTGGAGGTGTTCAAGAGGGGATTGGACGTGGCACTTGGTCATGAATTGTTGGGTGTTGGGTGACAGGTTGGCCTTGATGATCCTTGAGGTCTCTTCCAACCATATTGATTCTATGATTCTATTATTTTTATTATATTGTTTTATTATTTTATGATTATTATTTCTGTGAGATGCCAAAATATCTTGGGCTGCACTGATGCTGGCAAGAATTTGGAGGCATGAGTGATTAAGGAAAGTCTCAGGCAGACCTTGTACCTCTGAGGATAAACATGAGCTATGGGTATTGGCACACGGCTGTTAGTCTCCCGAATGCAGTTTTGTTGTCGACATATACAAAAGGATAACAAATAGCAAGAGGGAAGTTGGGAAGGAGTGATTAATAAAACATAGCAAGAAATAGAAGGATCTCAGTGTCTTCAGTTTGCTCACAGAAAATAAAACCACTCTGGGTACTGAACAGAGATTGTGTAGCAGGTTGGGGTTTTTGGTGGTGTTTTTTTCCTCTTCTATCTAGGAGAAAACAAAGTTGTAGTAATAACTAATGCTTGAAAACTCTAGGTAGACTAATTTAAAGTGTTTGTTTATAAACCAGTTGTAATTAACCTTCCCTAAAGGAGCCCTCATCACTTGAAGCAGCTCAGATAAATTGTACACTGATTTCTACACAGAAGGCCACTGGACAGTGTCTTGGTGAAACCCTCTGAAATTCTCTGTCCTGCTCTGAAGAAAAGGAAATATCACATTAACACTCCCTGTGCCTTTAAAACAAAACAACTACATTTGTGCTAAACTTGAGCTTTTCCTCCAAGGAGCTCACCACTGCAATTCCCCAAATCCTGGTGGCATTTAGCATCTCCTACTTCCCCTTGCATTCTGTGAGCTGGTGAATAAAATAGTAACCAAATTCCATGGGGGAAGCCTTGATTGTGAGCTCATTTGTAAGGAGGTTTCTCTATGGATGCATATGACAAATTGGCTAACACAGATGGTTTGAAATCTTACCTAAAGCCCTGCATCATTGTGCAGTCTGTGTGTACTGAGGTCTGGTCTGCAGCTATCTGCATTCAGACAGGAAATAATTACATTTACATATGCAAACGAAATCATCTCCAGTAACCCAGGTCTTTGGAAGCAAGGTCATTGTATTAAACTGATTACTTCTATCAAACTGTCCTTGGAGGAAGGGGAGGAAGAGAGAGGAAGAGAGCAAACTTATCTGGGCTTCCATAGCTCTTCAATCAGTGCTTTATTTAGAAGCAGGGATCACAAAATTTGAGTGTGTTTTATATGGTTGGTTGTAGAGTCTGATTCTGTTTGCTCCTACTATCTTTGAGGATGCTCTTCATGAAGAGAGGCATCACTCATCCCAAGCAATAGTCCCACAATTATGCCTTTCAACAACAAAGTCAACAAGCTGAATTACCCAGAGCACACAGTGAACGAAACTTTTGTCTCTTTTAGACAACTATATCAAAACAAAATAGATTAATTTGAGGCAAGAGTTCTGATCACAACAGGTGGGATTTTTTCCCCCTGATTTTAGGATGGCTTTAGAAGCTGTGATGAAAAGAAACAAAGAAACTCAGTTATAAAATACACCACAGATTATCAACTTTTGTTTATTGTTATTTATTAGCAGGCTTGGTTTGATGTTCTTGGGCAGAGAGAACCTTCCCTTTGCATCCTTCACCACGACCACAGCAGGGCCCCTCAGTTTAGGAAGGATGTTGAGTTGCTGGAACGTGTCCAGAGAAGGGGCAACAAAGCTGGGGAGGGATTTGGAGCACAGCCCTGTGAGGAGAGGCTGAGGGAGATGGGTTTGATTAGCCTGGAGAAGAGGAGTCTCAGGGGTGACCTTATTGCTGTCTACAACTACCTGAAGGGAGATCGTAGCCAGGTGGGGATTGGTCTCTTCTCCCAGGCAACCTGTGACAGAACAAGAGGACACAGTCTCAAGCTGTTCCAGAGGAGGTTTAGGCTGGAGGTTAGGAAGAGGTCCTTCACAGAAAGAGAGATTGCCCAGGGAGGTGGTGGAGTCACCATCACTGGAGGTGTTTAGGAAGAGACTTGAGGGGGTGCTTGGTGCCATGCTTTAGTTGATTAGATGGTGTTGGATGATAGGTTGGACTTGATGATCTCAAAGGTCTTTGCTAACCAGGTTAATTCTATTCTATTCTATTCTATTCTAGTCTAGTCTAGTCTAGTCTAGTCTAGTCTAGTCTATTCTGCTCTATTCTGTTCTATTCTATTCTATTCTATTCTATTCTATTCTATTCTATTCTAATTCTGTTCTATTCTTAGGCATGTTAACTTCTGTTCATTTGCTAAAAGTATCAGGCTTCCTAAAGGTGTTTCTTCAGAAATGTTAGTCAATGATTTAATGTTAATGAAATGTTACACTTTTCATCTTATCTGTACAAAGTTCTAACATCCTGTCACGCTGTCCTTTGTGCATTAGAATTTCAGACCTGAAAGCCACCCATACATTAAGCAGTCTGGCTCACAGCAAGGTGTTCAACTTGACATTTTGAAGAGCATGGATATTTCCATCCTCTGTTTTTTCAGCTTAATGCATGATAATTATGCATTTTGAAGCATTTTCCTCTAATTTATTGCTCTCCTTCCAAGCAGTGTTGCTCTTGAGTCTCATAGAACATGTATTTCATGACAAGTATAATTAATATTTTTTTTTCCAAAGTGACTCCTCTGTGTATTCTCTGCTGCATCCAGTGTTATTTTCTCAGAACTCAAGATAGATACATTTTAGGGAGGAAATAAAATATATCCTTCAAGCTCTGGTTTATCTCTTGCTCTGCACATGCAATAGGAACAGAAATATCCATGCTTCCGAGGAAATGAGCCCCATACCTACTGTACAGTTCACCAAACTCTAGTAGAGCATTGTAAAAGACTCACACTATGTGCTTTTCATCAGAGCACACCTGGGCTTCCTGGGGAACTGAAGCCATGAAAAATTCTGATTCTCTCTCTCTCTTTCACTACATATCTTCTGAATTTTAGGAACCTGAATCAAAAACAGCCAGCAGAAGTTGGTGAGGGGCTTGGAACACAAGTCCTATGAGGAGTGACTGAGGGAGCTGGGGTTGCTTAGCCTGGAGAAGAGGAGGCTCGGGAGAGACCTTATTGCTCTCTACAACTACCTGAAGGGAGGTTGTAGCCAGGTGGGGGTTGATCTCTTCTCCCAGGCAACCACCAACAGAGCAAGAGGACACAGTCTCAAGCTGTGCCAGGGGAGGTTTAGGCTGGATGTTAGGAAGAAGTTCTTCAGAGAAAGAGTGGTTGGCCATTAGAATGTGCTGCCCAGGGAGGTGGTGGAGTCACCATCATTGGAGGTGTTTAAGAGGAGACTTGATAGGGTCCATGGTTGCATAATTTAGTTGATTAGGTGGTATAGGATGATAGATTGGTCTATTCTATTCTATTCTATTCTATTCTATTCTACTCTACTCTACTCTACTCTACTCTACTCTACTCTACTCTACTCTACTCTACTCTACTCTACTCTACTCTATTCCATTCCATTCCATTCCATTCCATTCCATTCCATTCCATTCCATTCCATTCCATTCCATTCCTCACTCTATTTGAGCTGGAGGTTCACAGAGTAACAAGACATGTGCCTGTGTTCTGTGGCTCTACCTCTACTGACTTGCTTCAACCTCACAGTGATTTTTATTCACAAACATTTGTCCAAGGAAGGCTTTATTAGTCAGAATAATCAAGGAAAGAGACTGAGGCATAAATAGGATAAATAATAGATTTGTAGAGCATTCACAGCTAGTAGAAGGCATCGTGGGCCTTTATTAAAGCCTCTTTTTTTGTCTTATCACAAGAGATATCAATACCTGTGGATATTAATGTATAATTCATTAACAAGCAAGTCGTTTTTGCTGTTTATAATGCACAGGTCATCCATTTTTGGAGCAGGAATAATATCATCTGATTTTGGCGATTAACCAAAGTGCACAGAGTAAACAGGAAATAATCACACTGACCAGTTCTGAATTAGTGCTGCAGGAGGTGAAAAACTCTGCATACACACCACTACAAATAAACACATATGAAGATTTCATTAACACCCTGCTCAGGGATAAGATGCAGACTGACTTTATTCCTCACAAACGGTAAAAGCAGTAAGTGTTCACTTTTTAATGTTGTATTGAAGTGCTTGGGCAAGCAAAGTGTGTTCATATACTGAGGTTTGAAAAGCTTTGGATTATACTGATGGTTAAAATGGGGGTGTTGGGTAGTTCCACTAGTTAGGATGTAATCTTTGACAACCCGAAGGGAGTAGAGTAGAGTACAGTAGAGTAGAATGGAATGGAATGGAATGGAATGGAATGGAATGGAATGGAATGGAATGGAATGGAATGGAATGGAATGGAATGGAATGGAATAGTTCTTTGTCTTCCTTGAACTGCAGAGTCCAAAAATGGATACAGTACTCCAGATGAGACCTCACCAGGGCAGAGAAGAAGGTGAGCAGAACCCCTCTCAACCTGCTGGCTACACTCTTCAGAATAGAATAGAATAGAATAGAATAGAATAGAATAGAATAGAATAGAATAGAATAGAATAGAATAGAATAGAATAGAATAGAATAGAATAGAATAGAATTAACCAGAAGAACTTTCTGGGAAGAACTTTCTCCTCACCTCCAGCCTAAACTTCCCCTGGCCCAGCTTGAGACTGTGTCCTCTTGTTCTGGTGCTGGTTGATTGAGAGAAGAGATGTTTTAAGCTTTCCCTCAGTGGATATAGAAATAGTTTGTCCCTCTTCTTCCCTGTTTGTACAGTTTTAATATGTAGATGTCTCTGTCAGACTCGGTTAAAACCTGCCAGCAGGCTCAAAGCTAACACAGCAGAGGGAAAGGAGTTATACAGAAAGAAAAATAACAGACAAGCAGCAGGACAGTGGAAGCTCTTTTTTTCCCTTAGAAAAGTAATCTAAAGAGTTTCCTGCAATACATAGTTAAGTACAGAGCTCTAAATATGTATTTACTGCTAATTAATACACAAGCTATGGAATCCAGGGCGTGCACACAGTTTATGTGAAACACAAGCTGTAATTGAAAATAACAGTTTTCTGAAGACAGATGATGTTGTGTGGAATCCATGGCAGGTCTCAGCAGGCAGGTGCTTAGTATGAAGTATGAAAAGCCTGCAGAAATGTTAGCACTAGTCACCTAAGAAATTCTCATTTAATCCTGGGGCTGGTGGGAGCTCAAAGTGGATGGCACGTTTAGCTCTGGTGGTGTTTCACTGCTTGGCAGCCAGGAAGCCCAGGAGAGGCGTGAGCAGTGCTGGTTATTGAGAGCAAAAGTGGACACAACAGATCTGTCAGGTTCTCCACCTCTGTGCTGAGAGAACTTTTCATGGTTCTCAAGGTTGGAAAAGCCCTCAGAGATCATCAAGTCCAACGTGTCACCCGACACCTCATGACTACTAAACCACGGCACCAAGTGCCATGTCCCTTCCCTTCCCTTCCCTTCCCTTCCCTTCCCTTCCTTCCCTTCCCTTCCCTTCCCTTCCCTTCCCTTCCCTTCCCTTCCCTTCCCTTCTTCCCTTCCCTTCCCTTCCCTTCCCTTCCCTCCCTTCCCTTCCCTTCCCTTCCCTTCCCTTCCCTTCCCTTCCCTTCCTTCCTTCCCTTCCCTTCCCTTCCCTTCCCTTCCCTTCCCTTCCCTTCCCTTCCCTTCCCTTCCCTTCCCTTCCCTTCCCTTCCCTTCCCTCCCCTCCCCTCCCTCCCCTCCCCTCCCCTCCCTCCCCCCCCTCCCCTCCCCTCCCCAATTAGAGGAGAGGAATGTTAACTTTGTTTAAGATACTTTAACTGTGCAGCTCTGGCCTTTCCCACATTTTCCTTTAGCTTTGGTTATCTGGTTGCTTTTCACCCTAATATATTTGGGTTTAGGGTTGCAGCATTCCATTTGTTTTAGCCATGTATTTACAATCACACTCAATTTTAACAAAGACCTGGGAGGTGGGGGGTGTCCAAAAATAGTATTTTCTTGTCATTTGTGACTTGTAATTCTTATCCACTCCCAGCCAAGGACCATTTTCTCCACAGGCATCAATCCTTAATATCTTCCCTGCAAAACTATGGCACACTTGCAAGAGAGCAGCATATCTAGGAATTAATTTCCTGCATGGAGGATTTAGTATGAGCCCTCTTTACCTTCTCACACTGTGTCTTGAAAGTACAGAAGCCCATTAACTTCAGGGTGTGGGTCTGTTGCACCACCTGCTTCCTTTGCTCCTGCAATGACTACAGTAAACTCAGCACTAGTAAACAGGGTAGGTTGTTGGGTTTTTTTTCCTGCCCCAACTTTACATCTCCATACTGGTGACTTTTAAACTAATTTCCTCTCCTGCCTATGAGGTGTTAATAATTCTTTGTGTGCTCCAGTTTCTCCACAGAGCTGGATGAAAGGAAGGATGAAGTATGGCTGTCACTCAGTGTATTCTGGTGTTGGTTCCCCATGCAAGCAGTTACATCTGCTGATAACAAAATGCACTTCTCTTCAGTGGCATTTTAGATAGCTCCACAACCTGCTGTGTGTTCTAATGAAACCTGTATCACTACCAATTAGACACCTGCAGAAGAAGTGGGCTATGCAAATGCCTTGCCCCCCAAATGCTTTTTTCCCTCTTTCATTAAGCTTTCAAACTAAATTGTATCACATTGAATGGCTGAAGATTTCCCCCTCAAATTTCAGTGTTGCATGGAATATAGCCAAACGTCTCCCTCTGGTTTTAAGGACTTGTGTGACTGCTGGAAATGGATTTGAATTGTTTTCCACCTGCCTAACCTAAACCTGTGCCTGCCTGCCTTTCTTTGCACACACAGAGAAATTCAATTCCTCCTTCCCTCCATCCCTCTGTCCTCCAACCTTCCATCCCTGTGACAAAGTACTGTGGTGGGCTTAGCAAGCTGTAGGTCATTGTTATGCTTTTCATCTCTGGAAGTCTTTGAGTTCAAATATGTGTTGGTTGTATGCAAAAAATTAGAGAATAAACAGCAAGTATCTCACTTTTATTTCCAGTAAGGGTTTCCAACTGTTTCCTAAGCCATCAGTGAAGAGCAAACATGATTTCTGAAGTTGCCACAAGTCCCAAGACAGAACTCTCTCTTGGTAATTCAGTTGCCAGTGTGTTTCGTGCGCATGTCGGGACCTGTTGTAATCCCTGCCTGGGACACGGTCCCCCTCTTGCTCTCAGGGGGGTTGCATTAACCTTTTAACTGCTCCTGGCTCCTGCTGTTGCTTCCCCATGTTCCAATTTCTCTGCCTCTTGCTCTGGTTGCTTTCATCTCCTTCTCCAGAGTGCTTTCTGCTGAACGTCTTGGCAGGAGCTGTAAGCATCGCACCATATCTTTTAATTACACATGCAAGCATATTTCTGAAAGCAAGCTGTGCATTCCTAAGTCAAAATTGGATTATGAGATGCCTAAACAGTTTGTGCTCACAAGTGAGTATATACACATGATCATCTCTGAACATGTGGACAGCACAGATTTGGGAGCTGGCTTTAGATGCCTCTTGCAATTTTGGCCATTTTGTTTTACACATTCCTTGAAGAAAAATAGCAGCACGACAGCTGAAAAGAAACTTGAAATCTACTTTACAAAGCTAAAAGGAGGATATTGATCAACTATTTCACTGGAGATCGATGTACTATCACTTTAGCAAAATCCTTTGCACGTGTCAGTAACTGCAGCCTGCCACAGGAAAGCCACCAGTGCTCTGCAGGGAGCTTAAAGCCCTTGCCCCTCTCCATGTCACTACAGACCCTTGTGAAAATCCCCTCCTAGCTTTCTCGTAGCCTGCTTCGGGTGCTGGAAGGCTGCTATGTGGTCTCCCCAGAGCCTTCTTTTCTCAAGGCTGAACAACCCCGGCTCTCATAACCTGTCAGTTCTAGCACCTTTGAAAAAGGCAGGCAGAAGATTGGACAGAAGTCTTACTCTGATAGGAACATCAGCAGTGTTGTCTTCCTAGCTGTCTCAAAAAATGGCAAGAAATTTGCCCAGTAATGTTAACTACAACTATTGCCTTTAGCACAGTTCGCTGCAGCTGGCTGCAAGGCAAGCGGTTACAATGTGAGCTTATCTTTATCACAGAGACCCTTGCTCAAGGGGTAAACTCTGTGAAAAGGGATGTTAAATGACTATTTAGTCAGCAAGGCTTGTGTTTATTCTCTGGATATATTTCTTGGGTTTGGTATTTCTTTTGTTAGCTCACTGTAACATCTGTCTGGGTGACAGAAAAACATTTGAGTTTGCTTTATTTGCTCTCGCTCACAAGACCTCAGAGAACAGGAATGTGCAATTATTCTGGGGCTTAAGGAAAGGAAAATGAAAATTTTGGGTGCTTCAGGAAACCCTAATCCTAACCTCTTTTCATGGAACATTTTCCTGACAGTACCCAGGATTTTCCTGAATCCCAGACAGGCACTGTTGACTGCCTCAGAAGGAAATATTATTTGCTATTGATTAAAATACATTTCTGTTTTTAATTCAACATTGAGGAAGATGGAATGGAATGGAATGGAATGGAATGGAATGGAATGGAATGGAATAGAAAGAAAATAGTAGACTAGAATAGACCAGACCAGGTTGAGCAATCACTCTCTCTGTGTAGAATTTCCTCCTCCTAACATCCAGTCTGAACCTCCACTGGTGCAGCTTGAGACTGTGTCCTCTTGTTCTGGTGCTGGTTGCCTGGGAGAAGAGACCAACCCCCTCCTGTCTGCAACCTCCCTTCAGGTAGTTGTAGAGAGCAATAAGGTCTTCCCTGAGCCTCCTCTTCTCCAGGCTAAGCAACCCCAGCTACCTCAGCCTCTCCTCATAGGGCTTGTGTTCCAAACCCTTCACCAACTTTGTTGCCTTTCTCTGGACACTGTCTAGCAAGTCAACATCTTTCCTAATCTGAGATGTATTCATTGAAAGCTTATTGTCTGCTTAGCTTGCAGAAGAAGATGAGGGAAGTTTAGGACATAGGTCTGGGTAGGCTGGCATAGTCCTGACCAAAAATACAGGGCAGTGAATGGAAAGATTCCCTGGGTGAGCATGTGAGGGAGTTCAGCACCCAGAACCCAGTGAAACAAGTGAATTTTGGTAACTCACAGCAACTTCTGCTGTGGAGCTAACTTTAGACCCTTTCTCTCACAATTATTCTCTCACAATTGTTTGGGGTTGTTTTTTAATCCAGTATGTGTTTCTGCCTGAGAATGGAAGGGCATCAGTGGAAGGGGAGAGCAATATGAGAAAGAGAGAATCCCCCTGCTATAGGTACTTGTCAGCACGTTTGCTCTGGATCCCTAATGGATCTTTCCAGCCTTCTCCATAGAATACTTATTAATCCACAGGTTAATAGTTCTGTCAGAATCCTTTGGGCTGCGCAGGGTACTATGACCTCCTTATTAATTTCTTCTTCCTTGGAAGCCTATCCATTTCCCTCTGCAGACCAGCTAGCTGAGAAGGGAGTTTAGATGTCAGACCCAAATCTGTCCTTTGTATGACTAAAATCTTTGGTGGTAGCCTTACATAATAATTGCACATTGAGAAGGATTTGGTGCTGTTCCCACGCAACCAGTACCACTTTATCAATGTTTGTTGTGCTTTATGAAACAGCTGGAGGATTGTTTGGACAATAATGCTATTGATCTGGAAGAATCACAATCAATAAGCATTATAGCTACTCAGTGACCAGATTATTAGAAGAATAAATTAGGAACTATCCTGCTTGCAAATAGCCATTAGCTCACATGATGGCTAGAACAAATGGTCGACATGTCATGGCTTACTGTTCATTTACAAAGGCAGAGAGACCTCTTCTGATGTTATAAATTTCATGTATTGATCAGAGATCATGATAAAATGGTTGCTTTTGGAGTGCTCTTTGTCTGAGCCCTCTCTTTTAAATTAAGAATCTGTGTTACATTACCACAAGCCAACGGGAAAGCTTGGAGCCTCTGTGTGTGTATGAGCAAGTCCCTTCTCCCTTCTGTTTCAACATAATTGACCTGGCAGGCCTCCTTATTAAGAAAAACAGAATCTCCTTTTGTCTTTCTCCAGCTGATCTGTGTGTTCAGGTACAGCAAACAACGCTGTTTCCTATTGTGGCTTATCCTGCAGGCAGTTCTGACGTCTGCATTTGTCAATCATGTGTGCTTTGAAATACAGCCCTAACAGCTTAACTCCATGTTCAACACAGGCTTCTACATTGGTATTCCTCCATGGTTTGTTTTGTTTTGGTCTGGTTTGCTTAGCTTTGTTTCCTCTGCAAGATCTTTGAGGTCTTTTCCAACCTTGGTGATTCTGTGATCATGCAATCTGCCGTGAACATTATTTTTTTGTCTCAAAGAAGGAAGAGAAATATAAATCCCAAAGTGGTTGGTGCAGAGTAAAACTGCCAGAAAGCACCAGGCACGGGTAGAGATCCCAGCCTTTGGGTCCACAACAATAAAAATACCCCAAGGCAGCCACATTCCCTGAGGGGGAGTTTGCCCTTTCCAAGCGCACCTCTCACGTTGCCTTGATCGAGGAATGACAAGGTCTGAAAACACAACTGCTCATCCTTAAACAAAGCAGAAGGAGGTTATGATGGAGAAATACACAGAATTCAGTACACAGAAAGAGGTTTCCAAATGGTGACATGCACAGCTCTAGTCTCCCTTGTAAACAGCAATAATCAAAAGCATCTGGCTGCCTGTGTATGTGCCTTTGCCTTACTTGGGGCTAGGCAAATGCCAGCTCGCAGCTAATCACATGTGAACAGCTGGCAGAACTGAATCATAGGATCATTTGGAATCACAGAATTGTCTTGGCTGGAAGAGACCTTGAAGATATTGAGTCAAATTAAAAGTAAGTGGATAGATGCAGAGGGATGAGGATGGGGTTTTGAGACGTGGCGGCAGTAGTGCCTGATATTGTGGTACAAAGGAGATGCATGGTAGGGGAAAAAAAGCTTTAAGGACAAAACTATCCACATGCTGTTATTTTCATTAGGTTATTTTTCATGCAAATCCATCTAAAAGTTCAGTATCTACAATATCAAAGTTTGAAAGCTGAATCAATGCAAATCATTGCTGCTCAGGTCAACTTGAGTCTCATGGCATGAGAAGGTGAGTTAATACTGATCCTGAAGCAGGACACACCAACTGCCTTGGCACAGTTACTTGGAAATACCAGGGCAGAGAATTGATTAATAAATGGCTACAAGGTTTAAGAGAAAATGGGTTAAAAATATTAGGCTGACCAAGTCCAAATCTTCTAATAGTGTAAGAGTAAAATTATACATCTGTGGTGCAGCAATAGGTTGAGGACAAAACTAGGGATGCACAGCGGCTGTCCTGTGTCAGCCTGCATGGCTCAAGCCCTTCACCCTGTGTCAAGCACAGAAGTACAGGGCTGGCAGCACATCCAGCATCAACCAGTCCTTTCAGAAAGGACTACAAGTGCCATAATGTGCAGAGGGAAGACCCTTTTATTCCCATTCCCTCACAGCAGGTGCAGCTGACTCCTGAAATTACAAGTCCCACCAATTCAAAAGCATGACATCCCAAATCTGATCTGGAAACCTTGCCTGCCTTCTGTTCTCCCACCTCTCCCTCACCTGGGGGTAGAAGACCTTTGTCAGAGCCAGCATGCTCTTGACATTCTGGAGTGAACAAGACAAACCTTTAGCCTTGAAAGATGCACTAGACTTTTAGTTCTTCTATTCAGCTTTCCCATGTGAAGCCTGATGTGTGCATGGCTGTCCCACCAGTTCCTTCACTCTTAGCAAGAAAACTGAGGAGAAAAGAATTACTCCACATCCAGCAGCAAATTTTCCCCAGTACACCTTTAATATATGCTTTCCCACTTTATGGCTTCTTGCTGCTGTTATGCTAATGGCTTTCTGGTGACATGGGAAAGAAACATTTTCTTCTCATTTCCACATAAGCTTGTATTTCTTTGGTCTCAGAACCCCAGTGACCTGACTACAGGTTCAGTTGCACATTTTTTTTCTTCCAGTTAGAGAAGTGTCACATACTGGTGCCTGAAGAGAGTTTATGAAGCACTAAATGCACTATTGGCTGCCACAGGCATTTGGAGGCATCCTTTGAAATAATGGAGATGAGCTTGAGGCACTTAAAAACCACACCTTGGCCATGGTCTCATTGATAATCCAAGGGTGAACCACTGTGAGGGGACCTGAGGACACTGTTGATACACAGTAAGAGCAGCCATAACTAAGCAAGGACTCAGCCAGAGCTTAAGGCTCAGCCAAAGAGTGCTCATAGAATCATAGAATGCATTGGGTTGGAAGGGACCCTCAAAGGTCATCTTAGGAAAGATGTTGACTTGCTGGAACATGTCCAGAGAAGGGCAACAAAGTTGGTGAGGGGTTTGGAACACAAGTCCTATGAGGAGAGGCTGAGGAGCTGGGGTTGCTTAGCCTGGAGAAGAGGAGGCTCAGGGGAGACCTTATTGCTCTCTACAACTACCCAAAGGGAGGTTGTAGACAGGCAGGGGCTGATCTCTTCTCCCAGGCACCCAGCACCAGAACAAGAGGACACAGTCTCAAGCTGTACCAGGGAGGTTTAGACTGGATGTTAGGAGGAAATTCTTCATAGAGAGAGTGATTTGCCATTGGAATGTGCTGCCCAGGGAGATGGTGAAGTCGCCATCATTGGAGGTATTTAGGAAGAGACTGCACAGGGTGCTTGGTGGCATGGTTTAGTTGATTAGATGGTGTTGGGTGATGGGTTGGACATAATTATCTTGAAGGTCTCTTCCAACCTGGACTATTCTATTCTATTCTATTCTATTCTATTCTATTCTATTCTATTCTATTCTATTCTATTCTATTCTATTCTATTCTATTCTATTCTATTCTCCCACCCTCCTGCAGTCAGCAAGGACATCTTTGACTAGATCAGGTTGCTCAGGGCCCCATCAAGTTTGACTTTGAATGTCTCCAGGCAGGGATGGGGCCTCCACCACCTCTCAGGGCAACCTGTTCCAGTATTTCACTACCTTCCTTGTAAAGAACTTCCTTTGACTGTCCAGCCATAACACAGTGCTCACAAAAACCTCACAGTCCATACACACCACAGAAGGTTTTCTCCTTCTTTAGGTGATTTTCATTGCACAGATGTGAGATTTTCTACTGTTCTTTCTTTGTTAGAGTTAATCTTAATGTGTGAGTCTGTGGTACTGCTGTATGCTGGAAACTATGCAGTACTGCTGACAGTAAATACTGACTAGCCTTAGCTTTTGATAGATGATTTTTGAGTCTTTAACTTCAGAAATGTAACACTACATTAGCTCTAGGTTTTGCATTTGAAAGAGAAGACCTTGTTTTACACCACATTTTCCTTGAAAACAATGGAATGATTGACTGGAATGATGACTTGCAGTGGAATCAATGCCACTGTAAGTTTATTTTATGGGGGGGTTTGCTTTTTATATCATTCCTTTGGAATTAAAGTGAGTGTAGCACTTTAGAAAACGTTTCATGTTTGCCAGTCTTCAGGATAAAGGAGGCAGTATCTACTCTCCAGTCTGCAAATTCCTCCTCCAGCTTTTATGAAGGTATAGATTCTGGGGAAGTAATTCCTATCCTGTAGTAATCCAGTCCCTGGCTTTGCATCAAATGTTGAAAGCACCTCTCACAAAATATTTCTTCCTTCCCCTTTTTTCTTTGATAGATTCCATAAAAGAAGCCTGGGGGTAGTGTGTTGTAACAAATGTGAGCAAGGAGCGAAGCAGCAGGATAGGAAATAGGACGTTTGGAGAGAGGCTGTTCTCTGCTGCAGGAAAGTTTATGGTGGGCTCTTACTAAACTGTACTCTGAGGTGATCAACCTGTGTGACTCAAAGTCGTGTTTATGCACAGATCAAGAAGTGAGGAGCAGGTGAACCTTTTATTTTTTAATGAAAATCCATCTTTTAGGGTGTAATGATATAAATGGCAGATGCTGATGAGCAGATGTGTCCAATCACCACCGTCCCATCTCACCCCCACCCATATTATCTTTAGGCAAACTTAACCCGGACCTTCCGGAAGGTAGCATCTGCCTCCTGGAGAATTTTGTTTCCTTTAGAAATAAGATCTGCAGATGCTCTCCATCAGCACAAAACAAATCCTTCACTGTTCCTGTGCTTATTCATCCATTCTCACTACTCCCTGCAGGGGAGGAGAGGTCAGCAAGTGATTCCTGCTGTCTACCTGCAGCCTTCTCCCTGGAACACCTCATCCTTACGGACTTTATCTTGCCTGTGTTGCTGTGAGATAAGAAAGCGCTATCTCCTGTTCAGCAAACAAGTATAAGAAAGATAACTTCTTCCTTCCCCTCCCCTGCCCCACATTATTAATATACTTTTACCAAATCTTGGAAATCTGAGCAGATATCTTTACATCTCGGGCCAGTCATCCTATAATCATGGGTGGACTTAAAGTCTGGGTAGCATCATTTTTGCTTGTTTAGTTCTTCTTACCCCCTCGTTCTCTAATAAAGGAGAATGTGCTCTGGGAAAATATGAAACAAGAGAATTGCTCTTTCCTAATGACTGGGTGCTACAAACATCATCAAAGTGCCAATCTGCATGCTGAAAGCTTGTCAGGTGTTGTACAAGGCACTAAATAAAGACACATGCACAATGCTGCTGGTTAAGGCCAGGTTGTAAATGAAATACACTGCCAGAAGAATGAAGCCAAGTCCCCTTTTGTCTGATGAGATGGCCTCCTTGGGAATCATCTGACAGTTCTTTAAGTTGTCCTGAAAATCAGACCTTGCCAATTGAAGGCATGTGGTACAGCTCTGGCACTGCTTATTTACAGCAGCAGAACTTGGTCTATAAACAAGCACCGCTGTTATCTGTGTTTTACTGAGATTAGGACAAACACTCAGATCAGTCCTACCTTTTGTATTTATGAAGCAGCCCAACAGACAGTCAATACAGCACTGTTCTCTCAGGAGTAAGGACAAGCTGTGCAAAGCAGGCTTTTCCCACCCTCTTTTCTCTCTTTTGATCATTATTCCTTCCTTTAATGTTGTTTTCAGCTAAAAAAAGCACCGCATGACCTTTCAGAAATGCCAGCAAAACATTTTCGCTGTGCCGCTCCAGTTAGTGGACATCAGGTACATCCTGACTTAGCCCTGCTCAGAACAGTGCCTCTGAGATGGGTCACGCTAAAGTGTCTCTTGCTGTGCTCTCAGGGATGCCAGAGGAGCATCCTGACCCCTCCACTGCTAAATGTGACTTTGGGAGGTTCACTAATGAGCAGTATTCAGCTCCCACCGTTGTGCACCTCTTTAGGGTGAGGGGGAGCAGCAAGATCCACCACTTTGGTCTGACTCACAAAGCTGCACAGCTGCTGCTCTTGTGTTTTCTGCCTGCCTGCCTTTCTTTTCTCTTTTTCTTTCTTTCTTTCTTTCTCTTTTTCTTTCTTTCTTTTCTCTTTTTCTTTCTTTCTTTTCTCTTTTTCTTTCTTTCTTTTCTTTTTCTTTTTCTTTCTTTCTTTTTTCTTTCTTTCTTTCTTTCTTTCTTTCTTTCTTTCTTTCTTTCTTTCTTTCTTTCTTTCTTTCTTTCTTTCTTTCTTTCCTCTTTCTTTCCCTCTTTCTTTCCCTCTTTCTTTCCCTCTTTCTTTCCCTCTTTTTTTCTTTCCCTCTTTCTTTCTTTCCCTCTTTCTTTCTTCCCTCTTTCTTTCCCTCTTTCTTTTCTTTCTTCCCTCTTTCTTTCTTTCTTTCTTTCTTTCTTTCTTTCTTTCTTTCTTTCTTTCTTTCTTTTCTTTCTTTCCCTCTTTCTTTCCCTCTTTCTTTCCCTTTTTTTTTTCCCTCTTTCTTTCTTTCCCTCTTTCTTTCTATTCTTTCTTTTCTTTCTTTCTCTTCTTTCCCTCTTTCTTTCTTTCTTTCTTTCTTTCTTTCTTTCTTTCTTTCTTTCTTTCTTTCTTTCTTTCTTTCTTTCTTTCTTTCTTTCTTTCTTTCTTTCTTTCTTTTCTTTCTTTCCCTTTCTTTCTTTCTTTCTTTCTTTCTTTCTTTCTTTCTTTCTTTCTTTCTTTCTTTCTTTCTTTCTTTCTTTCTTTCTTTCTTTCTTTCTTTCTTTCTTTCTTTCTTTCTTTCTTTCTTTCTTTCTTTCTTTCTTTCTTTCTTTCTTTCTTTCTTTCTTTCTTTCTTTCTTTCTTTCTTTCTTTCTTTCTTTCTTTCTTTCTTTCTTTCTTTCTTTCTTTCTTTCTTTCTTTCTTTCTTTCTTTCTTTCTTTCTTTCTTTCTTTCTTTCCTTCTTTCTTTCCTTCCCTCTTTCTCTCTCTCTTTCCTTCCCTCTTTCCTTCCCTCTTTCCTTCCCTCTTTCCTTCCCTCTTTCCCTTCTGCTTTCCAGAATGAATCAGATGCATCCTTTCTAAAAATATCCCCAAAGGGCAGAAATTCTAAATGCATGTCATAGATATTGTCATGAAAGTACTTATGATAGGAATAAGTGCCTAGTGCTCTTCTGTTGCATTGACAGCAGCCTTAACTTTCGTTGTTGTTGTCTGGATCGAAAGAGGGAGCAGGTGTAATAAAAGAGATCATAGCACTCCCTCCTCCCCCTGCCTGCATCCTTTTGCTTCCCCAGGACATAAATCAATGGCCTCAGCCCAAAGACAGCAGTGCATCTTTCTTTCCTTCCTGTGACACCAAAAGGACCTGAGCTCCTTTTTAAGCTGCTCAGGTAAGATCCCATTTATGATTTGCAGCTATGATAAAAAACATCAGCCCTTCCAGAGCTTTGGTCTTGGGGAGCTGAGTTGTAGCACCCAGGATGAAACACAGGCTTTCTCTTAGGGGTGGGACCTGTCGTGTTAGCAACCACTCAACAGCAAGCTCTTTAAAAGCCACTTTTCCTCAAACGTGGTTCCTGAGCCTGCTGTGGAGTAGCTTTAATAGGAGAGGAGACTAGAGAAGTTATTTAAAGGATGTAAGAGATTTATATAGCAAACAAAATGTACTAAATTCTCCTTGCTCAGTAAAGATCTTGTTCTGAAAAATTCTTTATATGATAAATAAGCTACTGAGCCAAAAAGGACATTAAATCTATATATAAACTGTGGAGACCTGTTCAAATAAAAGGATTTATGTAGGTAATTCCATTAATGGTATTGGAAGCTCTTTGCATAGATCCCAGCTTTTTCAAGAAGAGAAATGTTTATCATAGAATCACAGGATTGTGAGGGCTGGAAGGGACCTCAAGGATCATCCAGTTCCAACCCCCTGCCATGGGCAGGGACACCTCACACTACAGCAGGTTGCTCACAGCCACAGCCAGCCTGGCTGCAAACACCTCCAGGCAGGAGGCTGCCACCACCTCCCTGGGCAACCTGTGGCAGTCTCTCACCACCCTCATGGGGAAGAATTTCTTCCTAACATCCAATCTGAATCTACCCATTTCTGTCTTTTTTCCATTCCCCCAGTCCTATCTCTCCCTGACATGCTAAGAAGTCCCTCCCCAGCTTTCCTGTAGCCCCCTTCAGATACTGGAAGGCCACAATAAGGTCTCCTCGGAGCCTTCTCTTCTCCAGACTGAACAACCCCAACTCCCTCAGTGTGTCCTCATAGCAGAGCAGCTCCAGCCCTCTGCTCATCTTTGTGGCCCTTCTCTGGACACCCTCCAGCACCTCCAGATCCTTCCTGTAACAGGGGCTCCAGAACTGGACACAGTACTCCGGGGGGAGGTTTCTTCATTTGGAAGTCATCTGGACATCAAATACTGTGTCATTGTGATCCTTACTTTCAGTTAAGAAGGGAGGGGTGGTCTTCTGGATGCAATTACCATATATATTTGCAAATAATGCAGCGAGGCATTTTCAGGGGATTGTTATAAACCAGAGTGCAAAAATAAGACCTTTAGTTCTATCTTCCAGACAGCCAGAGCAAATCTGCAATATGAAGCCCCATTTTTCTCCCTCCAAATCATCTGTAACACTTGGAAATTGAAATACTCCTTTGCTGAGATGAGTTAATTCGTTTTTATCATACAGAAAGGAGTTTATGCAAAAGAGCTGTCAATGATACATTGCAAGATACATTTCTTAAAACCCCTTATGAGCTCTGCACCCAGCAGCTTGAAGAGCTGTGGGGCTTTTGATAATTGCTTGTGAGTATTGACAGTATGGAGTTCTGGCCAAATAGTAGAGAGGCTCTTATGATCAAATGACAACATCTGGTTCAGGTTTTGTAGATGTTTTCCTTTGTGTTGGATCAGAATCCCGCCAATGAAGCCCAGGAGAGGGATGTCCTGCCCCTGTACACTGCACTGGTTAGGCCACACCTTGAGTCCTGTGTCCAGTTCTGGGCCCTCAGTTCAGGAAGGATGTTGACTTGCTGGAACGTGTCCAGAGAAGGGCAACAAAGTTGGTGAGGGGTTTGGAACACAAGCCCTATGAGGAGAGGCTGAGGGAGCAGGGGTTGATCAGCCTGGAGAAGAGGAGGCTCAGAGGAGACCTTCTTGCTCTCTCCAACTACCTGAAGGGAGGTTGTAGCCAGGTGGGGGTTGGTGTCTTTTCCCAGGCAACCAGCACCAGAACAAGAGGACACAGTCTCAAGCTGCACCAGGGGAGGTTTAGGCTGGAGGCAAGGAGAAAGTTCTTCACAGAGAGGGTTGTTAGCCATTGCAATGTGCTGCCCAGGGAGGTGGTGGAGTCACCATCCCTGGAAGTGTTCAAGAGGGGATTGGACATAGCACTTGGTGCCATGGTTTAGTAGTCATGAGGTCTTGGGTGACAGGCTGGACTTGATGAGAGACCAACCCCCTCCTGGCTACAACCTCCTTTTCTCTCTCCTGCACTGATTGCATCTTGGCTTTTACATTCTAAATAATAAAATCTCTATGCTTAGTGGTCACTTGCTACAGGGAGGTCTAGAGATGTACTCCTCAGTGCCATGTATTTATCAGTGGTGGGTGTCAGCTCTACACTGGGCAGTAAAGCAGGAAGAAGGAGCATCAGGTTTTGTGCTGAGGTGCAGAGTGCTGTGTAATGCTCCTGGTGAGAGGTGGAGCTCAGGCAATGCAGCATGCTGCAGGGCTCCTCACTGCATGGATTTCCCTGCTCAGGTGGAGATCCATTCCCCTAGATAAGTTCTCTTCAGTACTCCTACAGATGTTTAGCTAGAGATTTGCAGCATTATTTCAAGGGGCTTTTGAATCCTGTTTCTGCTGTGTTTTTTAATTGAGTATCTTATGTCTTCAAGTAAGATTTATTAGATTTAGTATGATCAGAACAGTTGTATTGCTCTCTGTTTTATGTTACCTTGGAGACAGTAATAAACCAAGCATTGAAAATTTCTCTTTGCTGAGGGGCTGGCCACATGGTGACACCCAGAAACTCTGGCTGGCTGCTGGTAGAGGGGGCAAAAGAGGCCTGTAAGCACAATGTTCAGGACAAAAGATTCTGGGAAGGCTTAGAGGCACACTGTGAACATCTCCTGGAAAGCCTGAAAGGCTTGAGCTGAAAAGGAGCAAGCAGAAGGGGGAAACCGGATGATGCTCTTTATGTTTGCATCTTACAACTGACAGCAAAGATCTTTACAAACTCTTCTTTGAAGAGGGTTATTTATTTGTGGTTATTTTATCTCAAGTCCATGCCACTGATGTGTGTTTTGATGCCTGTTCCTTCTCTTAAATGGTTCAACCTGTTCCAAAGTCAGCACTGCATCTGTTTCTGTTTTTCTCCTGCTTCTGTACAGTGTGCAATCATTAGTGAAGCCTGTGGCTGATATTTTATGCTCCTCTACACCCAACAGTAATGAGAAGCTATTTTATAGCCACACATATCTTCTGACTGTTTGCTTTAGAAAATCCAAAATTTCCACAGGAGCTGACAGAATTAGAAAGAAGTTCCTGGAACTACTGTTAAGAATTATATCTATTCCACTGGGCTTCATTGCAGCATTTCTTCCATAACTTAGATTTTATTAAAAGCTTTGATAGCAGCAAAATACACTATCAATTATTTTGCAATGTTCATTGATCTAAGGAAACTTTCAAGCCCAACTCTTAATAAGAAATACCTCAGCAGGAGAAAAAAAAATTGCTGAACCTTCAAATATCCATATCTGATGTAGCAAAGGGCCTCCAAGAGTCCATGCACATTGTTTGGTTTGTTTCACCCTGGGAGCATGGTTCACTCCCCCTGAAGGAAAGGTGTTCAGAACAAGAGGACACAGTCTCAAGCTGTGCCAGGGGATGTTTAGGCTGGATGTTAGGAAGAATTTTTTTCCCAGGAAGAGAGATTGGCCATTGGAATGTGCTGCCCAGGGAGGTGGTGGAGTCACCATCACTGGAGGTGTTTAGGAGGAGACTGGATGGGGTGCTTGGTGCCATGGTTTAGTTGATTAGATGGTGTTGGGTGATAGGTTGGACTTGATGATCTCAAAGGTCTTTTCCAACCTGGTTAATTCTATTCTATTCTATTCTATTCTATTCTATTCTATTCTATTCTATTCTATTCTATTCTATTCTATTCCGTTCCGTTCCATTCCATTCCTATTCTATTCTATTCTATTCTATTCTATTCTATTCTATTCTATTCCATTCCATTCCATTCCATTCCATTCCATTCCATTTCTATTCTATTCTATTCTATTCTATTCTATTCTATTCTATTCTATTCATTCCATTCCATTCCATTCCATTCCATTCCATTCCATTCCATTCCATTCTATTCCATTCTATTCTATTCTATTCTATTCTATTCTATTCTATTCTATTCCATTCTATTCTATTCTATTCTATTCTAAAGAGTGTTCCCTCTCAAGAAACAGCAATCTGCAGAGCTCTGTCAGGAAGAAGATGAGGATTCTGCATTCCAGATGCTGGATTTCCAGGGTTCTCTGATGATAGAGATGATTCATTGATTTCAGACTGGATGAAATCCCCTCCTTCACCCAGTCTGTAAGCAAAAGTCATTCACTGCATTTGAATCTACCTGAAGGTGCCAAGTGTGGACTGTGAGGGTAACAGAACACTGGAACAGGCTGCCCAGGGGGGTTGTGGAGTCTCCCTCTCTGAAGATATTCAAAACCTGCCTGGAAGTGTTCCTGTGTGATCTGGTGTAGGTGATCCTGCTCTGGCAGTGGGGTTGGACTGGATAAGCTTTTGAGGTCCCTTCCGGCCCTTAATATTCTGTCCTTCTGTGAAGTGTGGGTTGTTACTGAAACCTAAGCTACATGCAGGGAGCAATTTAGTTTCACATATGCGTAATTTTCTGTTGTTCCAAAGCTCCAAGGAAGGCTTTTGGAAAGGTTAAATGCCAGGTACAAACTACAGAGGAGGAAAACAAACATGGTGCCCTGCCTCCCAGGAAGCCCACTTTGAGACTAACGACTGTGCTGAGCTGCAGGTGTGCAGTCCTGCACTGCACCAGTGCAGCTCAGGGGCTGACCTGCTGGAAAACAGCTTTGCAGAGAAGGACCTGAAACTGCTGGTGGACAAGTTCACCACGAACCAGCAGTGTGCCCTCAGGAACAGTGATATTATGGGGTACATTATGAAAAATGTGAAGAGCAGGTCAAGGGAGATTCTAGTCACCCTCTACTCTGCCCTGATGAGACCTTACCTGGAGCATTGTGTCCAGTTTTGTCTCCCCAGTTCAAGAGGGACAGGGAAATACTAGAGAGTTTCTAATAGATGGCCACAAAGATGCTGAGGGGACTGGAGCATCTCTCTTGCAAGGAGAGGCTGAGAGACCTGGGGCTGTTTAGCCTGGAGAAGAGCAGACTGAGAGGGAATCTTCATAACACTGACCAATATCTAAAGGGTGGAGGCCATGAAGGTGAGGCTAGTCTGTCTTCAGTGGTGCCCAGTAATAGGAAAAGGGTCAGCAAGTACAAACCAGAACACAGGAGCCTGCACTTGAACTGGAGGAAAAACTTCTTTGCTGTGAGGGTGCTGGAGCCCTAGACCAGGCTGCCCAGAGAGGTTGTAAAGTCTCCTTCTCTGGAGACATTCAAAACCTGCCTGCACACATTCCAGGGGAACCTGCTCTAGCAAGGGTCTGGACTAGATGATCTCTGGAGGTCCATTCCAACCAGTCATAGTATCATAGCATCAGTCAGGGTTTGAAGGGACTACAAGGATCATTTAGTTCCAACCCCCTGCCATGGGCAGGGACACCTCACACTAGATCAGGCTGGCCAGAGCCTCATCCAGCCTGGGCTTAAACACCTCCAGGGACGGGGCCCCAACCACCTTCCTGGATAACCCATTCCAGGGCTTCACCACTCTCATGGGGAAGAACTTCCTCCTCACCTCCAGCCTGAATTTCCCCACCTCCAGCTTCATTCCATTCCCCCTAGTCCTATCACTCCCTGAGATCCTGAGAAGTCCCTCCCCAGCCTTCCTGTAGCCCCCTTCAGATCCTGGAAGGCCACAATGAGGTCACCTCGGAGACTCCTCTTCTCCAGACTGAACAGCCCCAACTCCTTCAGTCTATCCTCATAGGAGAGGTGCTCCAGCCCTCTGATCATCCTTGTGGCCCTTCTCTGGACACCTTCCAGCATGTCCAGATCCCTCTTGTAATAGGGGCTCCAGAACTGTGCTGGACTCCAGTACTCCAGGTGGGGTCCCAGCAGAGCTGAGTAGAGGGGGAGAATCACCTCCAGTCATTTTATGATTCTGTACCCACTGCTGAGCAAACACTTGGCTCACTCAGACTTACTTCAGGATTGCTTGCTTTCTCTTTTGAAATATTTTGCTCCCCCAGATTAGCTCAGAGTACGCTGAAAATAACTCCAACCAAGTCTTCCTAGCAAAAGTCCCATTATGGTTTCATCTTGTGTTGCCACACAGGGAATAATTTCTGATCCACTTCAATATCTCCTGGTGCATCTACTCAGCAAATGACGTAGCCTTATGAAATTTTACAGGAAAAATAGATTTAATTATCTCCTCTCTACTGGAGAATGTACCAGGCTGAACGGCTGTAAAGTGTATTTAATGCTATTTTAAAAGATAAAAACATTGGGGGGTGGGGAGAGTTTGGGGGGGGGGAGGGGAGGGGGAGATTTACATTTAAATCATATTTCAATCAACCTTAAAGGTGCTGTTTACCCAGCGAGGGATAAAATGTTAGGCCGTTAAATATGCACCGTGTTTTGCATTGCAGAGAGGACGGGGATTATGCTTTCGATTTCCCAGCAAATTAAACCTGCTGTCAGGAGGCACACTGCAACAGGATACAGGGGGCTCTGTGGAAACCAATTTCAACAATTTATGCTAGTGCTTAAAAAAGCTGGGTGAACTTGGAGTTCAGACAAATTCTCGGTGACAAACAGGCTCCTCTCGCAGGAGCAGAAGGGACGCTCGGCTCGCGCAGGCGTGGCCGGGAAGGCCTGCATCAGGAGCAGGGTGGCCAGCAGGAGCAGGGAAGTCATTGTGCCCCTGTACTCGGCACTGGTTAGGCCACACCTTGAGTCCTGTGTCCAGTTCTGGGCTCCTCAGTTTAAGAAAGTCATTGAGATACTTGAATGTGTCCAGAGAAGGGCAACAAATCTGGGGAGGGGTCTGGAGCACAGCCCTGTGAGGAGAGGCTGAGGGAGCTGGGGTTGCTTAGCCTGGAGGAGAGGAGGCTCAGGGAGACCTTATTGCTCTCTACAACTACCTGAAGGGAGGTTGTAGCCAGGTGGGGGTTGGTCTCTTCTCCCAGGCAAGCAGCACCAGAACAAGAGGACACAGTCTCAAGCTGTGCCAGGGAGGTTTAGGCTGGATGTTAGGAAGAAGTTCTTCATAGAAAGAGAGATTTGCCATTGGAATGTGCTGCCCTGGGAGGTGGTGGAGTCATCATCCCTGGAGGTGTTTAAGAAGAGACTGGATGGGGTGCTTGGTGCCATGGTTTAGTTGATTAGATGGTGTTGGGTGATAGGTTGGATTTGATGATCTTGGAGGTCTTTTCCAACCTGGTTAATTCTATTCTATTCTATTCTATTCTATTCTATTCTGTTCTATTCTATTCTATTCTATTCTATTCTATTCTATTCTATTCTATTCTATTCTATTCTATTCTATTCTATTCTATTCTATTCTATTCCATTCCATTCCATTCCATTCCATTCCATTCCATTCTGAAGAGTGTAGCCAGCAGGTTGAGAGAGGTTCTGCTCACCTTCTTCTCTGCCCTGGTGAGGCCTCATCTGGAGTATTGTATCCATTTCTGGGCTCTGTAGTTCAAGGAAGACAAAGAACTACTGGAGAGAGTCCAGCAAATCCTGTGGAGACTATAGCATCTGTCTTGTGAGGAGAGGCTGAGAGCTGGGGCTGTTTAACCTGGGGAGGAGCAGACTGAGAGGGATTTCTTGTCAGTGCTGATCAATAGCTAAAGGGCCAGTGTCAGGAGGATGGAGCCAGACTCTTCTCAGGGGTGTCCAGTGACAGGACAAGAGGCAGTGGACACAAACTGCAACACAGGAAGTTCCATGTAAACATTAGGAAAAAATTCTTCCCTTTGAGTGTGGCAGAGTCCTGGTGCAGAATGCCCAGGGAGGTTTCAGTCTCCATCTCTGGAGGCATTCCAAATCCATCTGGGTGTGTTCCTGTGTGATTTATTCTGGGAGGTTCTGCTCTAGCAGGGTAATTAGACTACATAGTCTTCAGAAGTGCCTTCCAACCCCTGCCCTGCTGTGATTCTATGATTGCCTTATTTTCTCATCACAGATTAAGTGATATACTTTTACCCTTCATACAAAGAGTTTCAACCATAAGTTAAAAGAGCTGGAATAGGAGATCCTACACAGAAGGCACCAATGTGATGCAGTGGAGAACCTCCACCACATAGCAACAACTGGCTCCATCTTGCCATGTACCCATCAGGAGTTGGTCAATTAGCTTGTATAGTTTGCAGCCCAGCCCACTCATGCCCACCGTGCTTCTGTGACCAGGGCTGCTTGCCTTTCTCGTTTCAGTTCACAGGCACATAGAAATGTTTTGGTGGTGGTGGTGGTGATTGGTTGGTTGTTTTTTAAGACTGTGTAAGGTGCCGATTGTACACCTGCAAAATTAACTCATTCCAGCTGTCTATAACATCATAGTTTTCAAAGGCAACTAGCATTAGGACAAAGGGTGATGGTTTGAAACTGGAATGGGGTAGATTTAGGTTGGACATTAGGAAGTTCTTTATCATGAGGGTGGTGGAACACTGGAACAGGTTGCCCTGGAAGATCATGGAGGCCCCATCCCTGGAGACTTCCAAGGTCAGACTTGATGGGACTCTGAGCAACCTGATCAAGTCAGGGATGTCCCTGCAGGGGGGGTTGGACTTGATGACCTCCAGAGGTCCCTTCCAACCCAATGCATTCTATGATTTGATGCTGCAAAAGAGAGGAGAGTGAACCCTGCCTGTCCAGTTTTTTGCTTGCTTGTTTGTTTTTCATGAGGTGCAATTAGGAAACTACAATGAAAATGAAGTTTTAAAACACCAGTTTTCTGCTCCTTTAACGAGCAACCAGGGATATATCTTCACATAAAACATTTTATCCTAGTCACTGTGTTTAAGAAAGCTATACTAAGAACTTTCCAAGCACTGATTTATCATTCAGTTGAGAATGCTGAGAATTCATCTGTTAGGAAAAATGTTTATGGTAGAGATGAGGCCACAGAGTAACTGCTGGCATTTAATTGAAAAGCATCTCAAAGAACATAACTCAAGTAATATAAACCAAACCAAAACAGTTTGGAAGATAAGCAAATGTCAAGGTAAGATAATTCTATTGAACAAGTATAATTCCTTGGTAATAGTGCACTTATGTCTGTAGCTTAGAGGATTCTAAAGCTCTTTACAGGCTGTATGCACTGTCTTCACTACATTCACAAAAGCAGGCAAAAGGTTCTAGATGGTATTCTTAAAAATGAAGTGACTCAGTAATGTCCTTTAATGATTCTTCCTCAAAAAAGAGTCTGGGCTGCTTAGAGTTGCCATCATATCCTCCCAGTCAGCCTGTTGTTAAATTACTGCTACTACTGAAAAAGTTGGGTTCTATTAGGTACAACGTCCAGCTGTATTTTCAGCCATCTTACCTCTGGACAACTATCACACTGAGTCCAATTTCTAGTCTATTTTTCCAGAAGTGACATCTGTCTCCTGAAAGATTCCCATCAGACACTTCTGTGTTCAGGAGGAGACTTGATAGGGTGCTTGGTTGCATGGTTTAGGTGATTAGGTGATGTTGGATGATAGGTTGGATGCGATGATCTTGGAAGGTCTCTTCCAACCTGGTTAATTCTATTCTATTCTATTCTATTCTATTCTATTCTATTCTATTCTATTCTATTCTATTCTATTCTATTCTATTCTACTCCATTCCATTCCATTCCATTCCACTCCCCCACCCCACCCCATCCCACCCCATCCTATCCCATCCTATCCCATCCTATCCCATCCTATCCCATCCTATCCCATCCATCCTATCCCATCCTATCCTATCCTATCCTATCCTATCCTATCCTATCCTATCCTATCCTATCCTATCCTATCCTATCCTATCCTATCCTATCCTATCCTATCCCCATTCCATTCCATTCCATTCCATTCCATTCCATTCCATTCCATTCTTTTAGTATCCTTCAAGCTTCCTCTGGAGGAATCTGTCGTGCAATTAGGTTACTGATGCGCTGCCATGACAAATAAGTTGCCATTTGCCTTTTGATGTACTTCAGATTTACATGCTTTAAGTATTTTCTGCCTCTTCACCCACTCTGGTTTATGTTTGAGACTAAAATACTTGTAACAGCCTCTTTTCTTTCTGAATGCAAAAAGCAGACTGTGGTGTGCCGTATTTTTTTCCCCAGAGTGAATTTTGTTTTGAGTACTTATTGTATTGTGGTATAGTCTGAGAAAAGGAGACTCAGGGGTGACCTTATTGCTCTCTACAACTACCTGAAGGGAGGTTGTAGACAGGCAGAGGTTGGTCTCTTCTCCCAGGCAGCCAGTACCAGATCAAGAGGACACAGTCTCAGGCTGCGCCAGGGGAGGTTTAGGCTGGATGTTAGGAAGAAGTTCTATACAGAGAGAGTGATTGCCCATTGGAATGGGCTGCCCATGGAGGTGGTGGAGTCACCTTCATTGCAGGTGTTCAGGAAGAGGCTTGATGGGGTGCTTGGTGCCATGGGTTAGTTGTTTAGGTGGGTTGGATTGGTTGATGGGTTGGACGCGATGATCTTGAAGGTCTCTTTCAACCTGGTGTATTGTATTGTATTGTATTGTATTGTATTGTATTGTATTGTATTGTATTGTATTGTATTGTATTAAAGAGCACATTTAGTTACTGGTTTTTCTCTGGCCTAAGAGAATAAGCCAATAATTCCCAGTCCATTACTGGTAACGTACAACTGCTTACACACTGAAATCTTCCAGCTGCTAAAATAAATACTCTCATTTTTCCAGAATAGCTAAATGGCAAAGTTTTCATGCAGCCTTCACTTGGCTCTGCTGTCTGTGGTTTATGATATAATCTTTAATTGTTTTATAATTCACTGTCTTTCCTCAAGAATTCTGCCTTGTTCACTGCACAGTGAATCTGCACAGAAGTCACATCCAGGCAATGAAAGAGACTCTTGTCTGAAGGACCTCCTTCAGACTGAAGGACCTGGAGGTGGAATTGTAAGGCAGGAGCCTGCAAGAGGGAAAAACTAAGACAGCTCTTGCTGCCATGAAGGAATATGTTCTACTCTTGTCTTTGCTGCCCGAGTTTCTGAGTGATGCTACTCTCTGTACTTTCTTGCATAACTGTTGCCTAATAACTGTATTTTTTTCCCTTTTTTTCTTTCTTTTTTTTTTTCCTTTTTTTTCTTCTTTTTTTTTTTCTTTTTCTTTTTCTTTTTTTTCTTTTCTTTTTTTTTTCTTTTTTTTCTTTTTCTTTTTCTTTTTCTTTTTCTTTTTCTTTTTCTTTTTCTTTTTTTTCTTTTTCTCTTTTTTTTCTTTTTTTTTTTCTTTTCTTTTTTTTCTTTTTCTTTTTTTCTTTCTCTTTCTCTTTCTCTTTCTCTTTCTCTTTCTCTTTCTCTTTTCTTTCTCTTTTCTTTCTCTTTCTCTTTCTTTTTTTCTCTTTCTCTTTCTCTTTTCTCTTTCTCTTTCTCTTTCTCTTTCTCTTTCTTTCTTTCTCTTTCTCTTTCTCTTTCTCTTTCTCTTTCTCTTTCTCTTTCTCTTTCTCTTTCTCTTTCTCTCTTTTTTCTCTTTCTCTTTTCTTTCTCTCTTTTCTTTTCTCTCTCTTTTTTCTCTCTCTCTTTCTCTTTCTCTTTCTCTTTCTCTTTCTCTTTCTTTCTTTCTCTTTCTCTTTCTCTTTTCTTTCTCTTTCTCTTTCTCTTTCTCTTTCTCTTTCTTTCCTTTTCTCTTTCCCTTTTTCCTTTTCCTTTTCCTTTTCCTTTTTTTCCTTTTCCTTTTCCTTTTCCTTTTCCTTTTCTTTTTCCTTTCCCTTTCCCTTTCCTCCTTTCCTTTCCCTTTCCTTTCCTTTCCTTTCCTTTCCTTTCCTTTCCTTTCCTTTCCTTTCCTTTCCTTTCCTTTCCCTTTCCTTTCCTTTCCTTTCCTTTTCCCTTTCCTTTCCTTTCCTTTCCTTTCCTTTCCTTTCCTTTCCTTTCCTTTCCTTTCCTTTCCTTTCCTTTCCTTTCCTTTCCTTTCCTTTCCTTTCCTTTCCTTTCCTTTCCTTTCCTTTCCTTTCCTTTCCTTTCCTTTCCTTTCCCTTTCCTTTCCTTTCCTTTCCTTTCCTTTCCTTTCCTTTCCTTTCCTTTCCTTTCCTTTCCTTTCCTTTCCTTTCCTTTCCTTTCCTTTCCTTTCCTTTCCTTTCCTTTCCTTTCTTTCCTTTCCTTTCCTTTCCTTTCCTTTCCTTTCCTTTCCTTTCCTTTCTTTCCTCTTTCCTCTTCCTTTCCTCTTTCCTCTTTCCTCTTTCCTCTTTCCTCTTTCCTCTTTCCCTTCCCCTTCCCCTTCCCCTTTCCCTTTCCCTTCCCCTTTCCCTTCCCCTTTTTCTTCTTTCCTTTTCCTTTTCCTTTTCCTTTTCCTTTTCCTTTTCCTTTTCCTTTTCCTTTTCCTTTTCCTTTCTTTTTCTTCTTTTTTTTTCCTTCTTCTACTTTTTCTTCTTTTTCTATTTCTTGTTGCTTTTAAATTTTTTTCCCATTAATTATAGTTGCACTGAGAAATTTCCCTAAAAGCAAAACAAATAGGATGCTATCATAAACATTTAAAAGATGGAAGATCGAGTTTAGTATTTTATTATTTGAGTAATTCTATAGCCAAACTCAGCAGCTAGGTCTGTTTGCTTTCAGTTATGTGGGAGAGTACTAAGTAAGCAAATCCTGATGTCCTTTAAACTGAGTTACAGTTTATTGTACAAGACCATTTACAAAAAAAAACCAGAATAGAATAGAATTAACCAGGTTGGAAAAGAACTTGAGATCATCAAGTCCAGCTTATCACCCAACACCATCTAACCAACTAAACCATGGCACCAAGCACCCCATCCAATCTCTTCCTAAACACCTCCAGTGATGCTGACTCCACCACCTCCCTGGGCACCACATTCCAATGGCCAATAACTCTTTCTATGAAGACCTTCTTCCTAACATCCAGCCTAAACCTCCCCTGGCACAGCTTGAGACTGTGTCTTCTTGCTCTGGTGCTGGCTGCCTGGGAGAAGAGACCAACCCCCACCTGGCTGCAACCTCTCTTCAGCAATAATGTCTCCTCTGAGCCTCCTCTAAGCAGCCCCAGCTCCCTCATCCTCTCCTCCATCGTGTTTGTGCTCCAAACCCCTCAACAGCTTTGCTTCCCTTAACCAATGCCAAATGATTACAAAACACAATCCTAGTTTCTTACTGATGGTGGAAGCCTCATCCGTGGAGGTTCTATGACCAGGCTGGATGTGGCTCTGAGCAACCTGATCTAGTGTGAGGGGTCCCTGCCCATGGCAGAGGGTTTGGAACGGGATGATCCTTGAGGTCCCTTCCAACCCTAACAATTCCATGATTCTATGTAATTTTCCAGTTTCTTCCTATCTGATTTTTGCCTGGCTTTCCCTACACCAGTATGGAATAACTCAGGTCAACAAGGCTTAATTCATTGTTCAAATTATTTCTTTCAATTCCAGTCCGCACGAGCTTTCGTGAAATTAACTTCAAACCCTTGTGCATTGCTGCTCTTCTTTACTGTGCTTAATGAATAATCTATGAGAGCAGATTTTAATGACATAAATGTGAGGATATTGCTCTTGAATTTTGCAGCACATCTCGAGGCAAAGAAAGAAAGAAAATGTCCCCTTAACAGAAATGTTTGCTACTGCAGGTGGTTAGGCAGCTCCTCAGCTCTTCGGCACATGAGCAGGGACTACTCCTATAGTTCATTGAATAGAGTAGAATAGAATAGAATAGAATAGAATAGAATAGAATAGAATAGAATAGAATAGAATAGAATAGAATAGAATGAATTGACCAGGTTGGAAAAGACCTTTGAGATCATCAAGTCAAACCTATCACCCAGCACCATCTAATCAACTAAAACATGGCACCAAGCACCCCATCCACTCTCTTCCTAAATACCTCCAGTGATGGTGAGTCCACCACCTCCCTGGGCAGCACAATCCAATGACCAAATACTCTTTCTGGGAAGACCTTCTTCCTAACATCCAGCCTAAACATCCCCTGGCACAGCCTGAGACTGTGTTCTGGTGTTGGTTGCCTGGGAGAAGACACCAACCCCCACCTGGCTACAATCTCCTTCAGATAGTTGTAGGCAGCAATAATGTCTTCTCTGAGCCTCCTCTTCTCCAGGCTGAGCAACCCCAGCTCCCTCAGCCTCTCCTCACAGGGCTGTGCTCAAGGCCTCTCACCAGCCTTGTTGCCCTTCTCTGGACATGTTCAAGTGTCTCAAAGCCCTTCTTAAACTGAGGGGCCCAGAACTGGACACAGGACTCAAGGTGTGGCCTAACCAGTGCTGAGTACAGGGCAGAATGACTTCCCTGCTCCTGCTGGCCACATTATTCCTGATCCAGGCCAGGATGCCATTGGCCATCTTGGCCACCTGGGCTCACTGCTGGCTCATGTTCAGCCTATTATCAACCAGTACCCTCAGGTCCTTTTCTGCCTGGCTGCTCTCCAGCCACTCTGACCCCAGCCTGTAGCACTGACTGGGGTTGTTGTGGTCAATGTGTAGAACCTGCCACTTAGATGTGTTCAATCTCATGCCCTTGGACTCTGCCCATCTGTCCAGCCTGGCAAGGTCCCTCTGCAGAGCTCTCCTATCCTCTAACAGATCAACTCCTGCCCCCAGCTCAGTGTCATCTGCAAACTTACTGATAATGTACTCAATACCCTCATCCAGATCATCGGTGCATAATACAGATCAGGATCTGCCCCTACACAAGGCAACTGACCTGCTAAACACATCTGGGTTGAGTACTGAGGAGTGCTGTTGTTTGAGGGCTTCACTTCTAGTTTTATTGTGCTCCTTACGTTGCTTAACGTCCTTGTAACAATAAACAAAATGGCTTGATGTTAATGAGGCATAATTACTTTCTAATCACTGCCTAGTTTGTTTGAGGGTTTTTTTCCCTCACACATTTCTAGGTAGAAATACTAAATCTTAAGAACAGTTCTACATTAACACTTTCGATTTAGACAGTTAAAGGATGGGGTTTCCCAAAGTAGTTAAGTGATTTAGGACTGCAAGTTTTAACTGAAACACCCTGGTCAGCATAAGGGAGCATGAGTAGAGTAGAGTAGAGTGGAATGGAATGGAATGGAATGGAATGGAATAGAATAGAATAGAATAGAATAGAATAGAATAGAATAGAATAGAATAGAATAGAATAGAATAGAATAGAATAGAATAGAATAGAATAGAATAGAATAGAATTAACCAGGTTGGAAAAGACCTTTGAGATGTTATAGAGCTCTTGATACACTGAGAGGCAAACGTATCAGAAGATGTCTATGGCCTGAAAACACTTTGTCAATATCCAGGTAATAAAATGGGAAGTGATAAAGAAGTTATTAAAAAATAATAAAATAATAGAAATTAAAGTTGCTACAATTACCCAAGCTGAACTATATTCCAAATTCCTTCTGCAAGTCTTTCTTAATAATGGACATATCCTATCTTACTTTTATGCTGTCATTTTTCTGTTGCAAGCAGTGTGCCCAGGTGGCGAGGAAGGCCAATGGCATCCTGGCCTGGTTGAGATGCTGGAACATGTCCAGAGAAGGGCAACAAAGCCCTATGAGCAGAGGCTGAGGGAGCTGGGTTTGTTTAGTCAGGAGAAGAGGAGGCTCAGGGAGACCTTCTTGCTCTCTACAACTCCCTGAAGGGAGGTTGTAGCCAGGTGGGGGTTGGTCTCTTTCTCGCAGGCAACCAGCACCAGAACAAGAGGACACAGTCTCAAGCTGTGCCAGGGTAGGTATAGGCTGGAGGTGAGGAGAAAACTCTTCACAGGGAGAGTTGTTAGCCATTGGAATGTGCTGCCCAGGGAGGTGGTGGAGTCACCGTCCCTGGAGTTGCTTAGGAAGAGACTTGATGGGGCACTTTGTGCCATGGTTTAGTTGATTAGGTGGTGTTGGGTGATAGGTTGGACTCGATCACCTCAGAGGACTTTTCCAACCTGGTTAATTCTATTCTATTCTATTCTATTCTATTCTATTCTATTCTATTCTATTCTATTCTATTCTATTCTACTCTATTCTTTTCTACTCTACTCCTATTCTATTCTATTCTATTCTATTCTATTCTATTCTATTTAAACAATGAGTTTAAGTTGAAAGAGAAAATACTGAAATGTAGGAGGGAAGACCTCCACTTTTTTTTCATACAACACCTCAACATATCTGTGAGCTTGACTTTAACACTGAAGCTGCTGCCTGTGTCATTATCGTGTGTACCAATGTGTTCAATGTCTTCTGTGCACTTTCTGTTATCAAAACACTGCTACTTGTGTGAGATAAGGAGACCTAGGTCATGAGGGAGTTGGGGCTGTTCAGTCTGGAGAAGAAAAGGCTCTGAGGAGACCTTATTGTGGCCTTCCAGTATCTTACAAGAAAGCTGGGGAGGGACTTTTAGGATGTCAGGTAAGGATAGGACGGGGGGAATAGAAAAAATTAGAAATGGGTAGATTCAGATTGGATGTTAGGAAGAAGTTCTTCCCCATGAGGGTGGTGAGAGACTGGCACAGGTTGCCCAGGGAGGTGGTGGAAGCCTCATCCCTGGAGGTTTTTAAGGCCAGGCAGGATGTGGCTGTGAGCAACCTGCTGTAGTGTGAGGTGTCCCTTCCCATGGCAGTGGAGTTGGAACTAGATGATCCTTGAGGTCCCTTCCAACCCTGACAATTCTATGATTCTACCACTTAAACTTTGCTTTTCATGTACAAGAAGTTGCAAGCTTTGTGTATTAAGGGTGTTGCCTTTGTACTGCATGCTAAGGGAAAGTAGTAGAAACACTACTAACTAGCAAATGTAACTGCTTCTTCAAATATTAATAGACTCCTCACATAATCATTATAAGTAAAAGGGGAAAAAAATAGTTTTTTAGCATTTCACATTCATCAATAGTTCATGAAAATACATAGCCAGTTATGACACATCTAATAAAGATGAAAGGGATGAAAATCCTTGTGAATTTTTAATAAGGATAATAAAAGGCATTAATACAGCTTAATGATATCAATAAATAATTAAAATTACTTTTTAAACTATGTTTTATTTTTGTTTGAAGTAAATTTACGTGGTCGGCTTGGAGGAATTATGTACCTGGCACTGCAATCCCAGCCACTCTACAAAGGGAAAGTCAAAGTTGTTCTGTTGATTATCATAGTATCACAGGATCATAGGATCAGTCAGGGTTGGAAGGGTCCACAAGGATCATCTAGTTCCAACCCCCCTGCCATGGGCAGGGACACCCCACACTACATCAGGCTGGCCAGAGCCTCATCCAGCCTGGGCTTAAACACCTCCAGGGACGGGGCCTCAACCACCTCCCTGCACAACCCATTCCAGGGCTTCACCACTCTCATGGGGAAGAACTTCCTCCTCACATCTAGCCTGAATCTCTGGAACTAGTGAGTTTTTATGACTTATTTTTTTCTCTCAAGGAATCTGCAGTCACTTTTCAGATATTGCACTCCCAAATCCTTTTCTGAGACAGGCACAGCTTCTCCACTGTAGATCTTGAGAGAGTCAAGCATTCTTCTTCTTCTCCTCATATATATTATTTATGTGAGTACACAGGCAAGTTGAGTAAAATGGCAGGTCCACCATTCAGCAGAATGGTCAACCATACAATGTGCCCCATAACTTTCCAGATTTTGTTCAGCACTGTGGAATGTTTTACCTTTCTGTGGGCAAGATGTCTGGCTTCTGCCAGCATACCTGGACATTAACCCCAAACACCTGTGTGTCTTGTACACTGCCATCAATGAACCCAAACTGCAGCAGTAATCCAGAGCATACAAGCTTTTCCTTTACTGCTTTTAACTAACACAAAAAGTCTGGTAAAGAAAATGCAATGGTGGAATGTGTTTCAGGTAAGATACTTTGTGCAGGTTATTGCTATCTTACATCTTCCCCATACAGAATTGTCTCTTTGTCTAGCCAGTGTGTTAGAAAAAGGAGGGGAACAGCTATTTGGGGAGTTTTGTCTACACCTGTTAACTAGGTGACAGGAACAATGGGAGCAGTAAAGTTGTGTGAATGTAGGTCAGCATTAAGTTGCTAGTTTTCTGCATAGAAAGAAGAGGCTTTTAGTATAATCTCTTCCCTGGGATCTTCCTGGAGTGGAAGAGGACTGTAACATCTGTTGGAATAGGCACTCCCACGTGGCTAAAGAGCTGCTTAAGTAACACATTTAATCATAGTAGTCCAAAAAAAAACCCCACAAAACCTTGACCTACTCTGACTCTAGGCAAATGCAATTCAAGACTACAACTCAGTGTGATAAGCAGCAAGGCAGGAAGAAATTAGGATCTGAGCCGAAGCACCAAGCTGAAGGTGAAGTGTGTTGGTGTGCTCCACAGTGATATCCCTAAGTCAAAGCACAGAGAGACTGTTGTCTGCAAGAAGCATCCTAAAAATGTAAAAATCATTACAAAAATCTAAATTCCAAATGAAGCTGAATTTCATGAGAGGAATATAAAGCTCTGTGTGCTGGGTTAATGCCCATCCTGAAAACAAAGAGTGGAGGGCTTGCAAGTGCTTTGCCCTCCCTGCAGAGCATTTTCCCCCTGGGAAGCTGAGACTGTTCCACTCCCCCTCCCTGCCCAGCTAGGGTATAAAAAGCAGGACATTGCAGCCATTAGCTGCTTTTGGCTCCTGCCTCTCCTGGATGAGAGCTACTGCAGCTGCCTTCCTGCTCCTCTGCCACGTGGTCAGGCCTGATCCTTCTCCCTGCTGCCTCCACACCTCTTCAGAGAGAGACTGGTTTTGTATTCTTCTCCTTTGTCCCTCTCCCATCCATCCTTGTTCCTTGCCCTTGTGAACCTTACCTGTTATTGTTACATATATTTTGTTTAAAGAAAACTCTTTACCTCTCTACTTCCAAGCCAACTCCAAATTATTGATTGGTGGACTTGCTCCTTTCCTTTTTCTTCCTTCTCCGTTGGGAGGGAGGAGGGGGAGCAGCGGAGAGATTCTCAGCCTTGCTCCCATCGGAGCTCTTAACTCCCAGCTAAGGCTTAAACCACCACACTCTGCCTGGTGTTTCTAGCAGGAATGATGCACAAGTAGGTAGGCTGTGGGAGCCATAGCTCTCTGCAAGTGTTTCTGGTCTCCTTCGCTATGTTTTGATGCTCAGCTCTCACCAGTAAGAGAATGATGCAGCTGTTACATTTTATGAAGGAGAGAGAAAGCTTTGTTTACCACAGATGAACATTTTAAACCAGAAAGTTAGAAGATATATGAGGAAACTTCTCCTAGGAGCACTTCCATTAAAGAGTTTCTCATCTTTAATGATTGCCTTCTATATTCATAGTGTCCTTCAGAGCTTTGCATGCTATTTAATTCAAGACTAGGACTGTGAGACCGTTGTTTGCTGATAATCCTTACTGCTACTCATATCCTAAGTATTGTGGTAATATCCTATCAATCTCTATCAGCATGAAGGCTAAATTTTTCTTGTGTGCTCTGCAAACACATCTAAAATGCTAATACACATATAAAATGCAAATGCACACAACTACACCATAACTTTATCAATTTGTTTAGAACAAAACAACCACTGTAAAATTTGCTTTACTTTTAATTATAGTTTTTGTCACTGTGAGCTTTGCATGTTTTTCCTTCAGAGTTTATTCAAGTCGTAAATTAGACAGGACAAAAGCCCAGAATATCGTTTCTGCACTGGCAGGTAAAGAGACCTGCAACTGTGTTTTAGTTAAGGCTTTCACAGAATCACAGAATCACCAAGGCTGGAAGAGACCTCAAAGATCATCAAGTCCAACCTGGCACCACAGACCTCATGAGTAAACCATGGCACCAAGTGCCACATCCAATCCCCTCTTGAACACCGCCAGGGATGGTAACTCCGCCACCTCCCTGGGCAGCACATTCCAATGGCAAACGACTCTCTCAGTGAAGAACTTTCTCCTCACCTCCTAAAACTCCCCTGCTGCAGCTTGAGACTGTGTCCTCTTGTTCTGGTGCTAGTTGCTTGAGAGAAGAGACCAACCCCCTCCGGGCTACAACCACTCTTTAGGGAGTTGTAGAGAGCAATAAGGTCTCCCTGAGCCTCCTCTTCTCCAGGCTAAACAATCCCCACTCCCTCAGCCTCTCCTCACAGGGCTGTGCTCAAGGCCTCTCCCCAGCCTTGTTGCCCTTCTCTGGACACCTTCAAGTCTCTCAATGTCCTTCCTAAACTGAGGGGCCCAGAACTGGGCACAGGACTCAAGGTGTGGCCTAACCAATGCAGAATACAGGGGCACAATGACTTCCCTGCTCCTGCTGGCCATGCTATTCTTGATGCAGGCCAGGATGCCACTGGCCTTCTTGGCCACCTGGGCACACTGCTGGCTCATGTTCAGACAGCTGTCAATCAGCACCCCCAGGTCCCTTTCTGTTTGGCAGCTCTGCAGCCACTCCGACCCCAGCCTGTAGCTCTGCATGGGGTTGTTGTGGCCAAAGTGCAGCACCTGGCACTTGGATTTGTTGAATGCCATCCTGTTGGACTCTGCCCATCTGTCCAGTCAGTTGAGGTCCCTCTGGAGAGCCCTTCTGCCCTCTAATAGATCAACATCTGCTCCCAGCTTGGTGTCATCTGCAAATTTGCTGATGACTGTCTCAATCCCTTCATCCCGATCATCAATGAAGATATTGAACAGGATGGGGCCCAGCACTGATCCCTGGGGGACACCACTAGTGACTTCCACAGTCTGCATATCCTCCTGAACATGAGCACAAAATAGAACTGAAGAATGGAAATTTGTAAGTTTTTCCTGCACTGCTCACTCTTAAAAAAAAGAAAGCAATTTTTCTAGATTACTGAAAGCAGACAACTAAGATGGAGAAAGGATTAAAGTGTGATATGTTTTACTGCTGTATCTAAAGCTATTTGGTGATGGAGCAAACTAAAAAGTCGGGTTACCATTCAGATTCTGTGTTCACAACAGGCAATTCTTATTTGCTGATGTAATGAATCTATAAAGTTTGAATTTAAAGAGCTCTCATTCATTTCAAATCAAATGCTGGGTTTGGATTTCTTTACAAACCACTGACGTAAAGGATGAAGGATTGTACACTGTTTTTTTCCCTATTGATTTGGGAGTTTTGCTGCTTGCAGAGTCTTCTTTCCTCTGCATAGTGAGTTATTCAGTCTGCTTTATCTGCTACTAGTTTGCTATTACTTTTGCTGAAAGTTCTAACTGGATGTAGGAGAAAGGTTTGTTAATCAGGGCAAGTAGCTCACAGGATTTAGCAGGGCATTCAAGGTCATTATGTGCCATTACAATTACAGTTTTCCTGACCTGGAAAGACTTTTCTAGCTGCAGGTATTTTCTCTGGATAAGAAAGTTCATGGTCTTCCATTCCATTGTCTGGATAAGAAAGTTCATGGTCTTCCATTCCATTTGTGGAGGGAGAAGAATCTGTATGAGAGGAGTAAAAGCAGAGCAAGGACAAATAAAGTGGAGCATGTTGCTTCTCTCAGTTACTCTACATGTAGAGATTCTTCTTCCTTACTGTCTCCACCTGACCTGATTACCCAGATTGCAGCTTTAAGTTACTGTAGAAAAGGTACCTCTGGAGTATGATTTCTCCACCCTAAGTTCTACAGGTTGGAATGGGCTGCCCGTGGAGGTGGTGGAGTCACCTTCATTGGAGGTGTTCAGGAGGAGACTTGATGGGGTGCTTGGTGCCATGGGTTAGTTGTTTAGGTGGGCTGGATTGGTTGATGGGTTGGACGTGATGATCTTGAAGGTCTCTTCCAACCTGGTTTATTCTATTGTACAGGGCAAAGACCTATATATATAAAGGAGCAAAATGTATTTACCACTACAAGGGACTGTTTTCTTTGATGGTTGCTTAGCTTGGCTTTGCTAGTCCAAAAATCATAACATTTTAGATGTATAAAACCAGGTCAGACTAATCCCACCCTAAGTGCCTAGAAAAAAGTTGGATTGAAGTAAATCAGTACCTTACTTCAGCCCCAGTGACTATGCTGAGCGGCTAAAACTTGCCTGTATGTTACTCAGGTGGGATTCAACTGGTGGCAATGCATAAGTCTATGTTTAAATCAGTCAGCTTTCCCTCCTTTGACAGTTTTGGGCATTAATAGTGTCAATTCGCTCTAGGATACAATTTAGGTCATCTATGAAATGAAGGGGGCGGAAATGGAGCAGGGCAAATTTAGGCTGGACATTAGGAGGTTCTTCACAATGAGGGTTATGAAATAGTGGAACAGGTTGCCCAGGGAGGTGATGGAGGCCCCATCCCTGGAGAAATTCAAGATCAGACTTGGTGTGACTCTGAGCAACCTGATGTAGTTGGGGACGTCCCTGCTTACTGCAAGGGGGTTGGACTTGATGACCTCTAGAGGTCCCTCCCAACCCAGTGCATTCTATGATTCCCTGTTTTCTGCTCCCTTCAGCCTGATTCATTCACATAAACTAAGTTACACTCTCTCACAATTAGCATGCCCACAGTCCCTTGTACCTTCTCAGCTGACAGGAGGCAGCTTGTTAAGTCACCACAATTCAATTGTGTTTGATTGTACCACTATAACCTGAAGCTTTGGCTTTCCTCTGCTGTGGGTTTAAATCACAAGTGACTTCCCTGAAGACAGTCGATTTATTTCACAGAATAAAATCAACATGAGATGAGAACCAGTGCTTCAGGCCACCCAGCTTATGCAGCAATAAAAGGAGTAGGGGAATTTATGGATATCAGCAAAGAGGGCCATAAACCCAAACTTACAGCTCGAAATAGCTACACTAATTAAGAAAGTGGATTGAAGAAGTTGGAGATAGTGGTGTAGATAACAACACAGCACAAAAACTATAAAGAATGAATTTTTTTCTTTCAGTAGAAATCCAACTGTTGAATAGCTTGAATAGTCTTGACTCATTGTGGTGGGTTGAAGTTTCCCCCCCCCAGCATTGACTTTTAGCCAGACTAACTCAGAAGCAAATGAAGCTGTATTTACAAGCAAAAACTACACTCTAAATGGAATGCAGTGGTTATGTGCAAAATATACAGGATTCACAATATAACACAGGTATTTACAATTAGCAAACAACACACAAGGAACCCTGTTCAAAAGACCAGGGAGAGTTATTCCACTGCCCCCCACCCCCTGTCCCAAAAGAGGAGGGGAGAGAGAAAAGCAGTGGGTTAGACTTATCTAAGGCCAGCCAGAAGCACATTATCTCTCCCAAGCAAAGCAAAACAGTTGAGATGAGGAGAGGAGAGGAGAGGAGAGGAGAGGAGAGGAGAGGAGAGGAGAGGAGAGGAGAGGAGAGGAGAGGAGAGGAGAGGAGAGGAGAGGAGAGGAGAGGAGAGGAGAGGAGAGGAGAGGAGAGGAGAGGAGAGGAGAGGAGAGGAGAGGAGAGGAGAGGAGAGGAGAGGGAGAGGAGAGGTTCGGAGAGGAGAGGAGAGGTTCGGAGAGGAGAGGAGAGGAGAGGAGAGGAGAGGAGAGGAGAGGAGAGGAGAGGAGAGGAGAGGAGAGGAGAGGAGAGGAGAGGAGAGGAGAGGAGAGGAGAGGAGAGGAGAGGAGAGGAGAGGAGAGAGAGGAGAGGAGAGGAGAGGAGAATGGGGAAATGTGAAGAATTGTTCTGGTACAGCTCTCCTTATCCCAGACATTTGTCCAATGAATTTGTTTAGAATAATCTTTTGTTTTCCTTTCTGTACCCAATAGTGATTTATTTAGATTTTTTCTAACATTTCTGCTCCAAAGCTGCAGCTAAATTCTAAAGGCATAGCCTAAACCCACCACACTCATGAGTGGTTTAACTTCATCAAGCATAGGCATGTATGTCCTGCACGATGGAAAAGACAATTCATTGACCGTGAAGCCTTTAGCTACCTAAGGTAAACACCTCCTATCAGACTGTAGGTACCTGAGGCACAGACACCATTTGCTTATTCAGTTCAGCACATTCAAAACCAGAAGCAAACCAAATACACTGTTCAACATTACGAAATAATTATTCTCTTCAGTCAGTGCTTTAAAAACAAACTCATTCCACAGCAGCTGGGAGCCTGCAGAGTGACATTTATAACAACTGCAAGTAGTAGTTAACGTAATGTGGTAAAAGAAAAGATTGACTCTTTTGGACTTTTTCTTTTCAACCCACAAATCTGACTTTTAAATTTATGATTAGTTGAGGATTTTCATGTAATGTCTTGCCTATTCTTTTGGCTCTCCTGCAAAGTTCTAATGAACAGTTCTCACTTTGGTGCACCTGTCACTAGAATTCCTCCTGATGCGTTTTAACTTGCCCAAAGCCTGGTCTAGCAGGGCTTCTGCAGCAGTGTTTTGCTTGGTGGTTTGTTTCAGATTCAGATACACCCCTGTAAGCACAGGTTTCTCTACCAAAATTAACTGTGCATCCTCAGACCTGATGCATTGCTTCTAATCCTACCTGCAAATAAAGGACCATTTCTGAGGTTTGCTTCAAATCTTGACAAGTGACTTCTCATGGATTTGTGCCATTTAGGGCAGATGTCGGTAAAAAGCGCAATAAGCCACACCAGAGAGACTCCACGATGACTCATGGCTGAAGGAAAAGCAAAGCAGCTGGGAGCAGAATGGAAATGTTTGGTTTGAAAGGCTGTAGCCTGTTGTAGCTGCCTCAGTGAAGATGAGTCATTTGACTGACTAACACCAAAGCAGATCAGTTCAGACTCAGGTTCTCAGCGCCAGCCGTGACCCACTGAACTGGATTTATTGTGCTAATATGTTAGGACACGGAGCTGGCTGTGAATGTCCCTGTTAGCAGTGCAGCCACATGAATGGCTATTTTACTGCAATTACCAGCCAGAAGCTATAAAATCAGACCAGTGAATGAAAGTCATTCATTGAAAGGCCTAAACACATCATAGTGGGTGGTCAGTCACCTCATATATCTTGAGGCAGCACAATGAGTGGGTGAGGAGTTACGAGCTGAATTTACTTTGTCATCCAAGAGGCTTAAGAAATGGAGTAGCTGAAGCTGCTCTGCTTCACAGAGACAGCTCCAAAGCTAAGTTTGTGAGCAGATTCAACAGTTGCAGAACCACTCCTGTAAATGCCTTACCAGGTCTGGGGCAAATCAAGGTAATGCTGCACGGCTTGCAATACACCTCAGGTTATGTTTGCCTGCCTTGGGAGTGAGCTCCAGTCCTCATCCATGGCATCTGCTCCTACTAGGGCTTTTATACAACCAGTGTCAGATGGTGAGAAGGTTCTGGGATTCATCTCAGGGAAGCCCTGTGCTGCTTACTGCTGAAACACAGATTGCTCTAAGGCTTCCTGCACGATGCAGGCACAAGCTATGAGGGTTTGGGGGCGCCCACGGCTTTGAGCACTCAAACCAGCTGCTTGGCTACCTTGTACATGTCCCCATAAGCTTCTCCTTAATGTAGTTGTGTCTCCTAAGTTAATCTCCTGCTCTGTGTGCCACTTTAGAGGTTTCAGCCATGCTCTAATGACTGTAAAAGTGCAGGGAGGCTAGACTTCTAAATTAGATACTTCAGCCTGCTCCCCTGGTGCTGAATAATGAAAATGTCCACCAGCATACCCATGCTGTCTGATTCCCAGCACCACAGGGTGCTGGAATGAACTTGTGCAATAGTTAGAAACATTCATTTGAGCTGTTGCACACATATATATGAAATATTTGGTTTCTTTTAAAAAGCCTCCTGTTTAGGGGGCTGTATATCAAAGGGGAGGGGTGCTCATTTTCCACAGATTTCTTCCAGACCCTCAAAGAGGCATCCCAGCCTTGGGATTTCAGGGCAGCAGGAGAGCAAAATGGGCAGCTCTATAACACCATGTAGTAGTACTTTCATTCTTCCCCATCCCACTTCAGATTTCTTCATGCAGGTCAGCTCACCTGAGCAAGAATTGATTAGCCTTTATAGTGCTCCATCCACATCCTATACGTAGGAATTTTCAGAGGAGAAGGCAGCCACTGACAGCATGGTGGAAGAGATCAGTGAGAAAATGCTTTTCAGAAACATTTACCCTTAAATGATTAGTAATGTAGTATTAGTAATGTAATATTAAAAGACATTCCAAAATCTTAGTGGATTTTTATTGTCCTGGAGGTTTAAGCCACAAGTAGACCTGACACTAAGGGACATGGTTTAGTGCTGACCCTTCAGTGCTGGCTCAAAGTTTGGACTGGGTGATCTTCTAGGTCTCTTCCAACCAATCTTCTGTGATTCTGTGATTCTTGTGTTGCCAAACCAAGGTTTTTCAGCTGTTGTGACTTCCCCTCTGTACAATTTTGTTTTGCTACTGGACCTGGTCTAATTCCCTTCCCAGCAGGGAGTGGAGTGTAGTAGAGTGGAATGGAATGGAATGGAATGGAATGGAATGGAATGGAATGGAATGGGATAGGATGGGATAGGATGGGATAGGATAGGATAGGATAGGATAGGATAGAATAGAATAGAATAGAATAGAATAGAATAGAATAGAATAGAATAGAATAGAATAGAATAGAATAGAATAGAATAGGTGGGAAGAGACCTTTGAGATCATGGTGTCCAACCCATCATCCAACACCATCTAATCAACTATCAAGTCTCCTCCTAAACACCTCCAGTGATGGTGACTCCACCACCTCCCCAGGCAGCGCATTCCAATAGGCAATCACTCTCTCTATGAAGAATTTCTTCCTAACATCCAGCCTAAACCTCCCCTGGTGCAGCCTGAGACTGTGTCCTCTTGTTCTGGTGCTGGTTGCCTGGGAGAAGAGACCAACCCCCACCTGGCTACAACTTCCCTTCAGGGAGTTGGAGAGAGCAATAAGATCACCCCTGAGCCTCCTCTTCTCCAGGCTAAGCAACCCTAGCTCCCTCAGCCTTTCCTCACAGGGCTGTGCTCCAGACCCCTCCCCAGCTTTGTTGCCTTTCTCTGGACACATTCCAGCAAGTCAACATCTTTCCTAAACTGAGGGGCCCAGAACTGGACACAGGACTCAAGGTGTGGCCTAATCACAGTGTCGTACAAAGGGAGAATGACCTCCTTGCTCCTGCTGGCCACACTGTTCCTGATGGAGAAATCCATCCAGTAGCAGTGGTTGAGCTGTTCTCATGCTGAAAAAAAAAAAAAAAAAAGAGCTGTTATTATAGCTGCTACTGTGGCACAGCCTATATTTTGACATATAATTGTCTGTCCTGTAACACCCAACTAATACCTTCCAAAACTCTCCAACACACAGAAAGTTCCAAGTGAATTTTACATGTTAGTATCAGTGCACAATGTGGCACTTCATTGAGGAGATAATTGCAGTTATTTAACAGTAAGGATAGGCATGTCAGGATCTTCCTATTTGCTCATGTGGGGTGGAAAGGTCCAGAGATCTTTTCTGACAGTGTTTGAACAAAAAAGGAAGGAGAATGAATTCACTATTTGCCTTCCTGACTTTCTTTATTTGATTTAACTCTTGTGGCCTGTGCTTGGAAGAGTGAGATGCCAGGCAGCTCCCAGTAAGTAACTGACTGGTAGTCAGTTTTAGCCACAGAAATAGCTCAGAATTTCTTTCCTTGCCTTTGAATTTCAAGCAGATAAGAAAAGAGATAAACATTAAAATAGCATAAAAATTGGAATTAAAAATCAGAGGAAAACATAAAATAAAAATGCAAATTACAAATTGAAAATAAAAATTAAATTATATTTAAATTAAAATGAAATAAAAGACTGATTTCCCCCCCCCCCCCCCCTGTTGATTTCAAGATGCTTTGTTTCTTTGGTTGGTTGGTTTTTCCCCCTCAGCTTGATAATTATGGCTGGGGACTTCTTTCTCTCCTATGTACATAAACCTGACAGAGTAAATTATAGAAGTTGCTGCCAGTTCAGATTTTAGTGTAGGCTAAGGCTTGTCTGAAATTGCTTATCCAGAGCACAGCTTCAGCTTGTGACAGGTCCTGAATCTGTGCAACCTGAGGTTTATTTCAACCGGTTTGGGCTGTAAATCTCCGGCGTCTCGCCGAACCTTGTCAGCGTTAGTGTTGATCTCTGTGGTGCTCAGAAAATTAAGGAAAGGTCAATACCATCAATTCAGCTTCAACTGAGGTCGTGCCAATATCCAAGGCAGATCCTCCTATCAGAGATGATGACTCACCTGCTTGAAGAAACCTGCAACAATGTCCTTTTCTTGGTTATTATAGAGAGATGTATTTAGTCATCAAGGGCTCCTGCTACCAAAGGAAGGAAAAGAAGGAGTTGTCTAGCTCTCAACTTTGGGAACAAATCTAGTTTAGTTTCCCATCAGCAGGCATCTGTATTCCTGTCTGGTCACAAAGCAGTTGTTTATTCATGGGTGTCTTACTGAACACAAATGCATTATGCATTTTATCAGCATAGTCATGTTCAGAGCCAGATAGTGCCTTATACAATAAAATCAAGGAGAAGCACACAATCCCTCACCAGCACAATCTATAATCTGATAGGTGATAAACATCCAGAGAGGGAAAAGGTAGGGGGAAAAAAGTCAGTATAACTTTTGCATTCGGCACAATGCCTTCTGTTTCACTGTATCTTTCTTTTAGCAAAAGCTTCTGGGCAAACCTGAGGGCCTCAGAGCACACTAAACCCATCTTTCCAGAGAATAACCTGTACAGGGGCCCCTTCCACAGAATGATGAGCCTGAAAGCTGAGAGAAGGAAGGAAACCTCTGAAGGAAGCTTCAGATTCTAGGAATCAAAAGAACTGCCTCCAAAATATGACTTTTCTCTGTTTCAAAGTTGCTGATGGTTACCTCAAGTAACCTGGTTCAGTATGTATCTTTGTTCCATATGTCTGCACAGATTGAAGGGAGAAACTTTTCTGCCTCTCTAAAATTTCCAGACAAACTCTGATCTTTAACAGGAAGGAAATATAATTCAATATAACAATCTGTAATACTACTAAAGATGGTGAGAGTTCTAGTCCATAGTGAAATAATTACATTTAAAACTATGAAGTGAAATGAAATATTTCCTACCATACTTTGTTGGGAACAAGTAAAGATTAATCATTTCAGAGATCTAGATTGTGTTTAGAAGCCTGGAAAGCAAAGCAAGGCATATAGATAACGAAAAGGTGAACAAGCAGCATGAAGGGTGGTTGTAGCCAGGAGGGGGTTGATCTTTGCTCTCAAGCAACCAGCACCAGAACAAGATGACACAGTCTCAAGCTGTGCCAGGGGAAGTTTAGGCTGGAGGTGAGGAGAAAGTTCTTCACTGAGAGAGTCATTAACCATTGGAATGAGCTGCCCAGGGAGGTGGTGGAGTCACCGTCCCTGGAGGTGTTCAAGAGGGGATTGGACGTGGCACTTGGTGCCATGGTTTAGTCGTGAGGTCTGTGGTGACAGGTTGGACTTGATGATCCCTGAGGTCTCTTCCTACCTTGGTGATTCTGTGATTCTGTGTGATTCTGTACTGAGGAAACTCCATCGATGCAGTTGGTATCATTGGTATTGTATCATCTGCCAGCCTTCTGTTAGTCACGGTCTCAAAAGGCTGCTCCTAAATGGCCTTTGCACTCTTTGTGGTTCCTGACCATGCTGGAAAGCTGTGGATGAGGCAGCAGGGACAGGGATCCAGGCACAAAACAGGCAGTTGGATTCCCAAAAGGAGCATGACTACTTGTGGCACAGGGACATGGGGGTGTTGTGCCTGCTCATACAGGTGGCAAAGAGAGAAACTTCCTGTTCCCTTGAAACATCCACCTGTGGGCTTTTCAGAGCGAGTAAACATTGCCTGAAACCCATATCACCTCCTCTTTTCTTGCAGTCTAATGCTGTGAAAGTCTGGCACTGCCATGAGTAGGAGTCACCAGCTGCAGCTGTCTGACAGTGAGTTGTCTAAGGGGAAGGTAATCAGCTTGAGGTAATCATCTGAGTAGGTGGCATGATTCAGCCGCTGGAGGTGACAGTCACTCCTCAGTCCTGCCAGAGGAACCTAAACAGCTTGCTTAGGCTACAGACTTAGCAATTGCTCAGACAGAGGTGAAATGAATTTTAACTTCTACACATAAAATTACTCCTATCTAGCCTGAAGCTCTCCTTAGTCACAAAGTGTCTTAAGGTGACAAATGTCACTTGGTACCTTTCAGTCAGGTAGGTGCAAGAGTATTTCAAAGCTGTGCCAGAGCAGATTTAGGTTGGACATGAGGAATCACTTCTTTCCTGAGAGGGTGGTCAAACACTGGTTTCCTAGAGGGGTGGATAAGAGGCATTTGAACAATGCCATTAACAACAGGTTTTAACTTTGGATCAGCTCTGAACTGGACAAGCTGTTGAAATAGATGGTCATTACAGATCCTTTCCAACTGAAATAGCCTATTCTTCTCCCTACCCTTCCCTTCCCTTCCTTTCTCTGCCCTGCCCTGCCCTGCATTTCATGCATGAAGGTCAGAAGATCAATGCCTTTGATGCTTTTTTTTACATTATCATATAGATTTCACAATTTACTTTTGTTTCAGTACTTGCACTGCTCTCTGCAAGGTCAAAGAGAGTTTAGTTTATAACAAAGAGAAGCATTCTTATTGACTTCCAGAAAGCTTTAATTTGTGTTGGGATATTGGTCAGCAGCAAGAAGAAAATAGGGTAAGGTGTTATGGGTTTCCTTTTAGGAGAGGAGTTTTGACATTCAACAAGTCCCAGTGCCAGGTGCTGCACTTTAGCCACAACTACCCCATGCAGAGCTACAGGCTGGGGTCAGAGTGGCTGCAGAGCTGCCAAACAGAAAGGGGCCTGGGGGTGCTGATTGACAGCTGCTGAACATGAGCCAGCAGTGTGCCCAGGCGGCCAAGAAGGCCAATGGCATCCTGTTCTGGATCAGGAATAATGTGGCCAGCAGGAGCAGGGAAGTCATTCTGCCCCTGTACTCAGCACTGGTTAGGCCACCCCTTGAGTCCTGTGTCCAGTTCTGGGCTCCTCAATTTAAGAAGGACATTGAGACACTTGGATGTGTCCAGAGAAGGGCAACAAGGCTGGGGAGAGGCCTCAAGCACAAGCTCTATGAGGAGAGGCTGAGGGAGCTGCGGGTGTTTAGCCTGGAGAAGAGGAGGCTCGGGGAGACCTTATTGCTCTCCAGAACTATCTGAAGGGAGGTTGCAGCCAGGAGGGAGTTGGTCTCTTCTCCCAGGCAATCAACACCAGAACAAGAGGACACAGTCTCAAGCTGTGCCAGGGGAGCTTTAGGCTGGAGGTGAGGAGAAAGTTCTTCCCAGAGAGAGTCGTTTGCCATTGGAATGTGCTGCCCAGGGAGGTGGTGGAGTCCCCGTCCCTGGAGGTGTTCAAGAGGGGATTGGACATGGCACTTGGTGCCATGGTTTAGTAGTCATGAGGTGTTGGGTGCCAGGTTGGACTTGATGATCTTTGAGGTCTCTTCCAACCTTATTGATTCAATGATTCTATGGTTGAGAGCATCTACATGTGCTGCAAACATTCTGTGAGCACTGAACGGGTCTGTGTGGGGAAGAGGAAGTGGTGGAATGGAGCTGAACTACCTGCTTGAAGAAATCCACTATGTCTTTCTATACTTATTTTTGGAGCTATCCAGAAAAAGGTTTTTTTATTACAATTCAAGGCAATTTCACGCAGTTCAGGGTGTTTTCTTCCTGCCACCTGCTCTTTGAAACTGTGGAATTATACTAGGGTAGGAATAGTCACATCTGCATGTATTTTAAGAAGCTTTAAGTGTAATGTGACTTTGTCATTTCCATCACTTTCCTTAACTAAAACACCACCTATATTAGCTACCAGATAGACATACAGGCAAAAATCTCTTTTCAAAGCTCAGCTTGTGGTCTTTTGTGAGCTACCAAGCTTATTAAGTCTAGTCTTGATGGTTATAAAAGCTAACTTGAGATAAACAGAGATCCTACCAGACTGGAATTGTATTGGAGCTCTCGCTGCTGTAGCCCTGAAGAAACCTGTTCTGAAATGAGCCTCAAGGTCCATGAAGAGATTGATCATATATATAACAAAAATGTTCCTCTTCTGATGTATTCTGTTTGTGCAGCCACTGGAAGAAAACCCTTCCCTTCCTGACAAAAGCCTTGTTCACCATCTGACGGGGCTTATGAAGCCATGAGAAATACTTCATTTTGCACCAGCAGATAGAATTCTTATTAAATACTTTGCCATTTTGTTAGGTAATTTTCTGCCTGCTTCTTGGCTGCTATTACTTTTTTTTTTTTTTTCCCTTGCTAAAAAAAAAAAAAAAAAGAAATCTATTAATTGTACCTTCTTTTGCTGTACTTTGGGCACAGTGTGATAGGTTTGAGAAAATACTTTGAGTCGTTTCAAGTGCCTTGAAGAGTTTGACCACTGAAGTACACCAAAAAAAGAATTCAATAAAAGAGAGGGAGAGAGAATTTCAGAGGGATTGACTGCTGAGGGAGGGAAATCTTTTCACAAAAACCTCACAACAGACTGTAGAAATTAGGAAAATTGAGGAGTCCCCTTGGAAGCCTGTATCTCCTCTTCCTCTCATTTGTTGCTTTGTTTGTCTGCCCCTGTACTCAGCACTGGTTAAGCCACACCTTGGGTACTCCGTCCAGTTCTGGGCTCCTCGATTCAAGAAGGACATTGAGACACTTGAACGTGTCCAGAGAAGCACAAGCCCTATGAGGAGAGGCTGAGGGAGCTGGAATTGCTTAGCCTGGAGAAGAGCAGGCTCAGGGGAGACCTCATTGCTCTCTACAACTACCTGAAGGGAGGTTGTAGCCAGGTGGGAGTTGGTCTCTACTCCCAGGCACCCAGCACCAGAACAAGAGGACACAGTCTCAGGCTGTACCAGGGGAAGTTTAGGCTCAAGGTGAGGAAAAAGTTCTTCACAGAAAGAATTATTGGCCACTGGACTGTGCTGCCCAGGGAGGTGGTGGAGTCCCCATCCCTGGAGATGTTCAAAAAGGGTTTGGATGTGGCACTTGGAGCCATGGTTTAGTTGCCAGGAGGTGTCAGGTCTTAGGTAATATGTTGGACTTAATAATCTCTGAAGTCTTTTCCAGCCTTATTGATTTTATGATTCCATGCATTTCAAAAACACCTCACATTCAAATTCATATCACAATGGAAAGAAGACAACAAATGATAGATAAATAAATAGATAAATAAACAACCCCCAACAAGCAAACAAAAAAACAGCAAAAAAGGATAACATCATTCTCACTCTTCTAACACTCGTTCAGCAGGATGCTTAGGCTGGTACCTGACTTCAGCCATTTAAAATAATTAGACTACAGGTCAGGCTGAGATTTGTTGGAGTCCTGAATACCTTGCTTAGCATCTGAGCCTCTGAACAGAACACTCTCTTCTAACATTATTGTTGTTGTAACAGAATTCAAGCTCTTAAGGAATTGTTTGTATCTTCATTTCTGTTGGAGTTACTCGTGGCTTGCTGCAGCGGTTAAGGATGGTGCAGAAAGTTACCAGAGAGTTCCTTAGGGTGAGTGACACTTTAGCTAAATGGCTATCAAATTAGTATTGGTTTTCTGATAGAGCTAATCCCTTTACTCCAGTGATAGAGTTCCCTTTGAGCATCAGGTGAAATGTTTACACACTTGAAGGCAAAACTCTAATTGAGTGAAAGTCTGCTTGGGACAGCAGGTGTGATATGCACTATACTTCCTTTCTTGGGTGACACTCTTCTCATAAAAACACCTCTTTAATAATTTGACTTTAAAAAATACTCCTTTCCTATTAACAACCTAAACTCTTAATTGACCACAAGGCAAGTAGAATCATAGAATTGTCAGGGTTGGAAGGGACCTCAAGGATCAGCCAGTTCCAACCCCCTGCCATGGGCAGGGACACCTCACACTACAGCAGGTTGCTCACAGCCACAGCCAGCCTGGCTGCAAACACCTCCAGGCATGAGGCTTCCACCACCTCCCTGGGCAACCTGTTCCAGTGTCTCACCACCTTCATGGTGAAGAGCTTCTTCCTAACATCCAATCTGAATCTACCCACTTCTATTTTTTTTCCATTCCCCCAGTCCTATCACTCCCTGACACCCTAAAAAGTCCCTCCCCAGCTTTCTTGTAGCCCCCTTCAGATACTGGAAGGCCACAATTAGGTCTCCTCAGAACCTTCTCTTCTCCAGACTGAACATAAGCAAATTAATGTTTCTGATGCTATCATGAGAAAGGACATGAGCCCCTTAAAAGGTGATTTCTCTTAAGCTGTAGGAGGAATAACTAACTAATTAAAAATCTAGCTGAAGGGAAGAATTATGGACTCAGTCCATAATTATATTGCAAATTCATTGGGTTTATTATGAAAGGATGGTGAACTCAGAGGAATCTGCTGGGATTTCAGGCACTCTACTCAGACCATTAAAATAAATCTGTGACACTGTTACCTAGGACTTTAATTTCTTTCTTTCATTATAGGGTGAGTTATCCCTCATGTAGAGATTGTCCTTTAATTCTTTAATTGTAGCAAACCTTCAGTGATGCAGTTTTGTAGTAAAATGTATTTCAGAGGTTAGATACATTTCAACATATAAAGGTATACAAAACCTGACCTAGATTCAAGGGAGGATGTGTTGATATATGAATGGAATGGAATGGAATGGAATGGAATGGAATAGAATAGAATAGAATAGAATAGAATAGAATAGAATAGAATAGAATAGAATAGAATAGAATAGAATAGAATAGAATAGAACAGAACAGAATAGACCAGGTTGGAAGAGACCTTCAAGATCATCGTGTCCAACCTATCATCCATCACCACCTAATCAACTAAACCATGGCACCAAGCACCCCATCAAGTCTCCTCCTAAACACCTCCAGTGATGGTGACTCCACCACCTCCCCAGACAGCCCATTCCAATGGGCAATCACTCTCTCTATGAAGAATTTCTTCCTAACATCCAGTCTAATATGGAATCTGATAGGACAAAAAGGATGTGTTCAGCTGTTTCATTCATAGATTCATAGAATGCTTTTGGTTGGAAGGGACATTAAATGCCGTCTATTTCCAGTCCCCCTGCCATGAGCAGGGACACCTCCCACTAGCCCAGCTTGATCAAGGCATCACCCAACTTGGCCTTGAACATCTCCAGGGAAGGGCCATCCACAGCTTCCCTGGGCACTGTCTCACCATCCTCATTGTAAATATCTTCTTCCTAATCTCCAGTTTAAATCTCCCTTTCTCTGGCTTTAATCCATTCCCTCTCATCCTGATACTAGGAGCCTTTGTAAAAAGTCCCTTCCTGGCTTTGCTGTAGGCCCCCATCAGGTACTGGAAGGCTGCTTTGAAGTCTTCCTGAAGTTTGCTCTGCTCCAGGCAGAATAGCCTCTGGTCCAGGCCCCTGACTTAGATGAAGAATAATGGGAGATACAAGGGGAAACGTTTCTCTTCTACTGAAGATTGGCTGGGAGAATTAAAGGAGCACAAAGTGGAGGGGCATCACGGGGGGAGGATTTGCATAAGTGTGCTCTAAAAATTATTTTGCAAGTTCAAAAAGCAATCTTCTTTTTTTTTTTTTTTTTTTAATCTGCTCATTTTAAAGGTGCTTTTTTAAATCCAATGAATGACCTTTTTTATGTGCAATCAATAGTCACTGAATATTTAAATGATGTATACTAATCAATACCGAGGGATAAGCACTAAGGTGGAAACATTATCATTGACAAAAACCATCCCCATGGAGCTGAGGAAAAATGGACATGAAATAATTTCTTTGCTAAATGTAACCTCATAGGAATACTTTTTTCCCCTTCTCAGGGTGAATTAGTGATTGGTGCTGAAGAACAACCCCAAAATTAGACGTGAGATATATCCATATCCTAACTATAAGAAAAGTGGAAGATGCTAAAACAGGCTGAAACAAAACCTCTTCTTTTGAAGCCTTAAGCTGCAGTTCAAGAATCATAGAATCAATAAGGTTGGAAAAGACCTCAAAGATCATCAAGCCCAACCTGTCACCCAGTACCTCATGACTACTTAAACCATGGCACCAACTGTCACATCCAATCCCCTCTTGAACACCTCCAGGGATGGGGACATCCTGGGCAGCACATTGCAATGGCTAACTCTCTCTGGGAAGAACTTTCTCCTCACCTCCAGCCTAAACTGCCCCTGGTGCAGCTTGAGACTGTGTCCTCTTGTTCTGGTATTGATTGCCTGGGAGAAGAGACCAACCCCTCCTGGCTACAACCTCCCTTCAGGGAGTTGTAGAGAGCAAGAAGGTCTCCCCTGAGCCTTCTCTTCTCCTGGCTAAGCAACCCCAGCTCCCTCAGCCTCTCCTCGTAGGGCTTATGCTCGAGGCCTCTCCCCAGCCTTGCTGCCCTTCTCTGGACACCTTCAAGTGTCTCAATGTCCTTCTTAAACTGAGGGGCCCAGCACTGGACTCAGTAAGAAACCTGCCATGTTTATTAGTTGCTATGGAATTTATAAATGGGAAGACAAACTTCTTTACTTTGGGGTGGAAGAGCACTGGACAAGGCTGCCCAGAGAGATGGTGGAATCTCCACCTTTGGAGTCATTCAAAACCCACCTGGACCTGTTCCTGCCCAACCTGGCCTAGGTTTTGGCAGGGAAGTTGAACCAGATGCTCTCTAGAGGTCCCTTCTAACCCCCATCATGCTGTGATTCTGTGACTACAGCAAAAACTTTAAACCAAGAAAACTTTCTTGATGTATTACATTCAGTTGTCCAAAAAATTGAGTTTAATGTCCTTACTTTACCCTGAACAATGCTTCCTTTGGAAAGAAATTCATGTCATTTGATCCATCTGTTAGGCTGATCAAGTCTGAGCTCTCCAACAACAGAATGAAAACTAGAATAACAATAAAAAGAATTCCTTGAAAGAATTGGACATGTTGTGAAAGTGGGTGGAAATGAGCTTTGTGCTTTCACTGAATGTGTAGAAATATCAAACAATAAACCCAGACAAACAAACAAAAAAAAAACCCACCCACAAACCCCAGAATTTCATAGAAACTTTATATTGTCCCCAAAAGCTTTAATACAAGCAAATGGGGGAGAAAAGGCTTTGAGGTATTATTGCAATACACATCCCTGGATATTTTGCAAAGTCTAAAATTCCCATTCAGCAGCATGGCTTCTGTCCAAAGGCAGTTTCCCTAGGTAATCAAGGCAAAGCTTTGCCGCTGCTAGCACAACTCTGTAACGCGCTTGCTGTATCCAGACCGGCAAAGCCGTTGAAAAGAGCACTAAATGTCTTCTGTTTTCCCTGACCCAGCAGAAAAGTTCAGAGGGTTTTCATTAGAATGCATTTGACCTTGGATTATTGACTATGAAAAGAAATGGAGGGTGTGTTTTTGAAAGTTTTCTTTTGATAGTCTTTCTGTTCTTCAGCCTGTCATCCAATCAAAGAGAATGTTCGAGTCTTACACTCAAGCAGCTATAACTACTCTGTCAAGCGTGACTTTTTAAACCTGTCAAGCAGTCATAGAGTCATGGAATCAATGAGGTTGGAAAAGACCTCAAAGATCATCAAGTCCAACCTGTCACCCAACACCTCATGACTACTAAACCATGGCTCCAAGTGCCACATCCAAATCCCTTTTTGAGCACCTCCAGGGATGGGGACTCCACCACCTCCCTGGGCAGCACATTCCAGTGGCCAACAACTCTCTCTGGGAAGAACTTTCTCCTCACCTCCAGCCTAAACTTCCCCTGGCACAGCTTGAGACTGTGTCCTCTTGTTCTGGTGCTGGGTGCCTGGGAGAAGAGACCAATTCCCTCCTGGCTACAACCTCCCTTCGAATAGTTGTAGAGAGTAATAAGGTCTCCCCTCAGCCTTCTCTTCTCCAGGCTAAACACCCCCAGCTGCCTCAGCCTCTCCTCATAGGGCTTGTGCTTGAGGTCCCTCCCCAGCCTCTTTGCCCTTCTCTGGACACATTCAAGACTCTCAATGTCCTTCTTAAACTGAAGGGCCCAGAACTGGACACAGGACTCAAGGTGTGGCCTAACCAGGGCCGAGAACATGGCACAATGACTGCCCTGCTCCTGCTGGCCACACTTCCTTCCTGGCCTTCTTGGCCACCTGGGCACACTGCAGGCTCATGTTCAGACAGCTGTCAACCAGTACCCCCAGGTCCCTTTTTGCTTGGCTGCTCTGCAGCCACTCCGACCCCAGCCTGTAGCTCTGCATGGGGTTGTTGTGGCCAAAGTGCAACACCCAGCTCCTGGACTTGTTGAATGCCATCCTGTTGGACTCTGCCCATCTGTCCAGCCTGTCAAGGTCCCTCTGGAGAGCCCTTCAACCCTCTAACAGATGAACACCTGCTCCCAACTTGATGTGATCTGCAAATTTACTGATGACTGACTCAAGCCCCTCATCCAGGTCATCAATAAAGATACTGAACAGTCTTTCCTTTCCTGTTGCAAAACATCTGACTTCAAGCTTCCAAGCCTGCTTCCTAACCAGAAATTTCAGAAATATCTGGTAAAAATCATACTTTGTGAACAACTTTTGGCAAACTCTTACTCAAGGAAACAATTCTTTAAAGTGAGGGTGGTGAGACACTGGAGCAGGCTGCCCAGGGAGGTCGTGGATGCCCTCTCGCTGGAGGTGTTCAAGGTCAGGTTGGATGAAGCCTTGAGCAACCTGGGCTAGTGGAAGGTGTCCCTGCCCATGGCAAGGGGATTGGAAGTAGATGATCTCTAAGGTCCCTTCCAACCCAAACCATTCCATGAATCTATGAACAAATCCTGAAAGATGCTTCAATTAGCATTCCTGATCAGAAGCTGTGAAAATGATCAAGGGGATGGAGCACCTCTGCTATGAAGACAGGCTAAGGGAGCTGGGGATGTTCAGCCTGGAAAAGAGGAGGCTCTAGGGAGACCTAATAGTGGCCTTCCAGTAGCTGAAGGAGGCCTCCAAGAGGGATAGAGAGAGACTGTTTACAGAGGTCTCTAGTGATAGAACAAGGGGCAATGGCTTCAAACTAGAGAGGAGCAGATTTAGATTGGATGTTAGGAGCAAGTTCTTTACTATGAGCGTGGTGGCACAGGTTGCCCAGGGAGGTTATGGATGCCCCTTTCCTGGAGATATTCAAAGTGGGGCTTGACAGGGCTCTAGGCAGCAGCATGATCTAGTTGAGGATGCTTCTGCTGACTGCAGAGGGGGTTGAACTAGATGACCTTTGGAGGTCCCTTCCAAACCAGGCCATTCTATGAATCTGTGATTGCATAGTTCTGCATTGAGCTCAAAGCAACCTCTCTGAACAATAATTCAGTGGGAAGCTGTAGGAAGCAACCAGTATTCTGGCCCACTGCTTACCACCTGTCAAGAATTCAAGTTCTGAGATATTTTGTTATCAAACTATCAACATTTGATTAAAAGTAGTATTCTTCAGTTGTAGCACAGGTTGTGTAATTAAAATGTTGTCTTCTTGTGCTGCCACCTCAGCAGGAAATCCTAACATTAAGTCTGTATCACTAATAAGCTACTGAAAATAAATGAAAATTACTTTTTCTGGCACTGAATAGTGACAGAAATTTCTGTATGAAGCTGCCTACTACATTCTGCTAAGAAATGGCAGGTTTGAGCAGCCTGTTGCCTTAGGTCATCTTTTCATGCTGAAATTTTCCATGCTTGCTCTCAGCTTCAGGCTTTTCTTTTTCTATTGGGGAGATGGGTGTTAAATTTCAGCAAAGGTTCAGGTACTTCAAAGAATGAGAGCAGATGGTAGTTTTACCAAGAAGAATTCCCAGGTATCTGTCTGAGGCCTTCTGGTCACACTTTAGAACAGTGTTTTTGCAAGTGTAGTGAAGGCTGGTGTTGGAGGTACATAGAATCATAGAATCATAGAATCAGTCAGGGTTGGAAGGGACCACAAGGATCATCTAGTTCCAGCCCCCTGCCATGGGCAGGGACACCCTACACTAGATCAGGCTGGCCAGAGCCTCATCCAGCCTGGTCTTAAACACCTCCAGGGACTGGGCCTCAACCACCTCCCTGGATAACCCATTCCAGGGCTTCACCACTCTCATGGGGAAGAACTTCTTCCTCACATCTAGCCTGAATCTCCCCATTTCCAGCTTCATTCCATTCCCCCTAGTCCTATCACTACCTGAGAGCCTGAGAAGTCCCTCCCCAGCCTTCCTGTAGGCCCCCTTCAGATACTGGAAGGCCACAATGAGGTCACCTGGGAGCCTTCTCTTCTCCAGACTGAACAGCCCCAACTCCTTCAGTCTGTCCTCATAGGAGAGGTGCTCCAGCCCTCTGATCATCCTCGTGGCCCTTCTCTGGACACGCTCCAGCACGTCCACATCCCTCCTGTAATAGGGGCTCCAGAACTGGAGGCAGTACTCCAGGTGGGGTCTCACCAGAGCTGAGTAGAGGGGGAGAAGCACCTCCATGTCTCTTCATATTTGGCCAAAGAATCAGAGTCTTAACATTTCCTGGTGCATAATTCAATTCAATTCAATTCAATTCAATTCAATTCAATCCTATCCTATCCTATCCTATCCTATCCTATCCTATCCTATCCTATCCTATCCCATCCTATCCTATCCCATCCCATCCCATCCCATCCCATTCCATTCCCTTCTATTTTCTTCTACTCTACTCTACTCTACTCTACTCTACTCTACTCTACTCTACTCCTATTCTATTCCTATTCTACTCTACTCCTATTTTATTCTACTCTATTCTATTCTACTGTATTCTATTCTGTAGGCGAATGGTTGGCCATGATGATCCAAAAGGTCTCTTCCAACCTCGACAGTTCTATGATTCTGTGATTCAAAGGGTGCTTTAAAAATGACCTGCCTTAAATTTCAGACCTGCTAACAGTGAGTCAGAGCAGGATGCTGCAGCTGCTATAACACTGGGCAAAGCCTTCTGCTTTGTCCTGCCTGGCTGTAACATATTTTAAGGGCAGGTTTTAACGTTTGAGTAATTAGTGGGGCAGGATGTTCATCATTGCACAGAGCAATTCTAGAAGGAAAGATTGCAGATCATCTCAAAATGTGTCAAAGCTGGAATGTTTTCCCTTGGAAAATGGAGTACAGCCTATTGTAAATAGCAGGTTCAAGGCAAGTTTTACAGCTTCAGTCAGGAATCCTGAGAGCAGTAAATAAGCAGCATGTCATAGAATATGCAATTAAAATTATTTATATCCACAAATAGAGAACAAAAAACTTACTTTCCACCTACTCTTTTCCCCTCAAAACAATAAGAAAGGAAACAAACTGCATTATCACAGATATGAGTCATGTTGTTTCAGTCACTACTGGAGAACAGCAAGAGATTATCATGATGAGGTCAGTGCACGGCTCTATATTGAAGGAAATGGTATTGCTTAGCGACAGCAGAGAGGCTGGATTTGTGACGGCAATTCTGGAAGCTTGCACTGAGCACAGAGCAAGGTGGAACAAAATGCTCATAAAAGCATCCAGAGGCATGTTTCAGCTCCCAAAGCTGGTACCGGTGGCAGGCTGCTTGGCTTTGTATTCGGTTAAATACACAGTTTGTCTCGTCATGGTGCTTGAAAACTTCATGAAGCTGGATGAAAGCATTAACCTGTGCATGGGGGGCTTAGCAGAAACACAGGAAAGCAAAGGTCCTGCTGCCCTTAGGAAACAAAACCATCTCTTTACATCTTGTTCTGCAATGCAAGACACAGACAGATTTCATCCCCTTATAGGACATGTTCCAGAGAGAAGAAAGAACCTGCTAAACCACCAGGGCATTCTCACCAAGCCTCTGGGGCTAGTGTGAAATGATTTATTTGCTTTATAGAGCCTTGTAGATTTTCATTCACAGTGAATGGCTGAGCTGGCATATAATGGTTAACTCTTTGAATTCCTTTTGCAGCATGTCATTATTCCCTAATCCTTTACTTCTCTAAGAAATTAAAGTGGTCTTTTGGTAAACCATTTACATCAGAGAGCAGCTTTTGCACCTATCTGGGCTTTGCAGACTGGCACATCTTTCCCAGACTCACACAGAAGCAAGCACCTCCAAAAGAGGCCTGTCAGCCTGACCTCAGTGCCAGGCAAGATTATGGAGCGGGTCATCTCGAGTGCGATCACACAGCACTTACAGGATGGCCAGGGGCTCAGGCCTAGCCAGCATGGATTTAGGAGGGGCAGGTCCTGCCTGACCAACCTGATCTCCTTCTATGATCAGGTGACCCGCCTGGTGGATGCGGGGAGGCCTGTGGATGTGGTCTACCTGGACCTCAGCAAGGCCTTTGACACCGTCCCCCACAGCAAACTCCTGGCCAAGCTGGCAGCCCATGGCTTGGACAGGAGCACACTGTGTTGGGTTAGGAACTGGCTGGAGGGCCGAGCCCAGAGAGTGGTGGTGAATGGTGCCACATCCAGCTGGCGGCCTGTCACTAGTGGTGTGCCCCAGGGATCAGTACTGGGCCCCATGCTCTTCAACATCTTTATTGATGATCTGGATGAGGGCATTGAGTCCATCATCAGTAAATTTGCAGATGACACCAAGCTGGGGGCAGGAGTTGATCTGCTGGAGGGCAGAGAGGCTTTGCAGAGAGACCTCGACAGGCTGGACAGATGGGCAGAGTCCAATGGCAGGAGATTTAACACATCCAAGTGCCGGGTTCTGCACACTGGCCACAACAACCCCAGGCAGTGCTACAGGCTGGGGTCAGAGTGGCTGGAGAGCGGCCAGGCAGAGAGGGACCTGGGGGTGCTGGTTGATGGGAAGCTGAACATGAGCCAGCAGTGTGCCCAGGCAGCCAAGAGGGCCAACCGCATCCTGGCCTGCATTAGGAATAGTATGGCCAGCAGGAGCAGGGAGGTCATTGTGCCCCTGTACTCTGCTTTGGATAGGCCACACCTTGAGTACTGTGTCCAGTTCTGGGCCCCTCAGTTTAAGAAGGACATTGAGACACTTGAAGGTGTCCAGAGAAGGGCAACAAGGCTGGTGAGAGGCCTTGAGCACAAGCCCTATGAGGAGAGGCTGAGGGAGCTGGGGCTGTTTAGCCTGGAGAAGAGGAGGCTCAGGGGCGACCTCATTGCTCTCTACAACTACCTGAAGGGTGGTTGTAGCCAGGAAGGGGTTGGCCTCTTCTCCCTAGCAACCAGCACCAGAACAAGGGGACACAGTCTCAAGCTGCACCAGGGGAAGTTTAGGCTGGAGGTGAGGAGAAAGTTCTTCACCGAGAGAGTCATTCGTCATTGGAATGTGCTGCCCGGGGAGGTGGTTGAGTCTCCATCCCTGGAGGCGTTCAGGAGGGGACTGGATGTGGCACTTGGTGCCATGGTCTGGTTGTGAGGTTGTGGTTACAGGTTGGACTCGATGATCTTCAAGGTCTCTTCCAACCTTGGTAATTCTATTCTAATTCTATTCTATTCTAAAAGGATAAAAAGCCAATCCCAAGCCATGTGTCTAGAATCTCTTCCTACTGGGCTTCAAATCAATTCTGTGTAGGATAGTATTAAGACCTTTCAGGGAAAAAAGGTCCATATTATTCCTAAGCTTGGCACGTGGTGCCATTGAAATTTATGTGGTTCATTCTTTAACTTCTGCATGGGGCAGAGTCAGCTGGGGCAAAGAATATGACTGTATTATAGTCAGAGCAGAGATACAATTGAAATATGGAGCAAGTAATATAATGAGTTGCTGCGAAGCTAAGATCTACTTCATTATTTTTAGTGTCACCAAAGACATCCTCATAACACCACTTTTGGGTTTCTCTGAGATGAAATGATGAAATAGTGTACTTTATTTTCTTATCTTGGGTAGAAGTAAGGGGCCCTGGGAGCAGAGCAGCATCTCACTGTGCAAGACCTTGAACAAATACAGAACAAACTTTAACAATTTTTCATTCTAAGCATTGTAATTATTCCAAGGCGTTATGCCCTCTGATGAGAAATGCTCACATCACATTCAGATGGATTTAGTGGCAGGTTATGTTCTAAAGGCTGGGCCTAAATAAGTTTGAATTTACACTGGCAAGCTGAAGCCATAAGAAAATGCTTTATAATTTGGTGTTGCCACCTGAGGTCATGAATAATTGCCACACATTTTGGTGCAGGCTCTGCATTACTGTATCTAACTCGTACATCGATATGGAATGGAATGGAATGGAATGGAATGGAATGGAATGGAATGGAATGGAATGGAATGGAATGGAATGGAATGGAATGGAATTAGAATAGCATAGCATAGCATAGCATAGCATAGCATAGCATAGAATAGAATAGAATAGAATAGAATAGAATAGAATAGAATAGAATAGACCAGACCAGACCAGGTTGGGAAAGACCTTTGAGATCATTGAGTCCAACCTATCACCCAGCACCATCTAATCAACTAAACCATGGCACCAAGCACCCCATCCAGTCTCTCCTTAAACACCTCCAGTGATGGTGACTCCACCACCTCCCTGGGCAGCACATTCCAGTGGCCAATCTCTCTTGCTGCGAAGGACTTCTTCCTAACATCCAGCCTAAACCTCCCCTGGCACAGCTTGAGACTGTGTCCTCTTGTTCTGGTGCTGGGTGCCTGAGAGAAGAGACCAATCTCCACCTGGCTACAATCTCCCTTCAGGTAGTTGTAGACAGCAATAAGGTTTCCCCTGAGCCTCCTCTTCTCCAGGCTAAGCAACCCCAGCTTCCTCAGCCTCTCCTCACAGGGCTGTGCTCCAGACCCCTCCCCAGCTTTGTTGCCCTTCTCTGGACACATTCCAGCAACTCGATCATCTGGTCCAACGTCTCTTGGGAAAAGCACAGCCTAGACAGGATGGCCCAGCAACCTGTCCAGCTGCCTTCACTTTAGAAATGTCTGTAGCTTACCTAATCTCTTGACATAATGCTTCATTATGAACCTTACAAAGCTTTCCAACATGTGACCAACTCCAAAGAGGATGTCCATGAGGGGCTAGGGCTGTTCAGGAGATGGGACTGAGCAGACTAGAAGCCATGTCCCAGGCATATGATCCTGCCTCCCTGTGCCTCTCAGATCTGCCACACCTTGCACTCGTGGTTCTGAAACATTTCTAATTGCCAACTGGATGTTTACAGTGCCAAATGCCTGGAGCCGTGGAGACCACTGAACACCATGTCCAGCCCAGCCCAAAGCCACATACAGGGTATTTCCCTCTGAAGTGGGAGCAGGTACTCCCCAGTCCCACAGCATGCAGCAGCTGCAGGAGCTGAAGCAAATGACTGAATACTTCTCCTTAATGTGACTCAGAAGTTTACATTTTACTCCAGTCCCTCAGAGCCTGCAGTAATTTTGGTGTATCAGAAAGACCTGTGGGAGGACCCTTGGTGTGGAAACCACAAGCTTTGACTCATCTTTGTGTTCTGTCACTTAGCAGCAAAGATCTTTTGGCAAAAGTCTTGACTGCAGATTGTAAAGCTGTACAAAGAAGTAAGGATCTAGTCCTCATCTCATTTGTGCCTGCTTTCTCCCTGGCGTTAAGTAACATTTGCAAGGCTTCTGACAATTTCCTGTAGTACTCCCAGCCTTAGCTTCATTCTTATTCTATTGCTACTACTAAATCTCTGCAAGTCTCTCATAAATAAGGGGAGATGATCCTTAAGCTAGGCAGTAGTGCTACTTCCTTTTGCACAGAAGGATGATACTGGAGTTTTTTAATTATTTCATTACTACAGGCTATTTTGCCTTTGCCTCTGCAGTAGGCACATAATTAAGGTTGGTATAATAGCAAACTTTTGTTCTGTATTAAAGAATGTGTTATGTAGTTGGCATAAAATTACAGCTATCTCCAGTAAAACAAAAAAGAGGTAATGACATGACTCAGGAACTGGTGTGGACTTTTTCACAGTATCACAGTATTACCAAGGTTGGAAGAGACCTCGAAGATCGTCAAGTCCAACCTGTAACCACAAACCTCACGACTAGACCATGGCACCAAGTGCCACGTCCAGTCCCCTCTTGAACGCCTCCAGCGACGGCGACTCAACCACCTCCCTGGGCAGCACATTCCAATGGCGAATCACTCTCTTGGTGAAGAACTTTCTCCTCACCTCGAGCCTAAACTTTCCCTGTTGCAGCTTGAGACTGTGTCCCCTTGTTCTGGTGATGGTTGCCTGGGAGAAGAGGCCAACCCCTTCCCGGCTGCAACCACCTTTCAAGTAGTTGTAGAGAGCAATGAGGTCGCCCATGAGCCTCCTCTTCTCCAGGCTAAACCACCTCAGCTCCCTCAGCCTCACTCCTTTTCAAGGAGTGGTGTGATAGAAGAGCAGACATTTCAGTTTTGTGAAGAGTAAGCCCAAGTGTCTGTTAATGAGCACCATCATTTACCTCTGGTTTTAGTCTGCTCGTGCCAGAACGTTGTTCACTCTCACAGTCAGGAGGAGCAGGTTTGTTTTACCATCCCAGCTGATGAAAATTGGGTACAGAGGACCCTCCATTTAGAAGATTTGGGGATCTTTCCTCTTCCCAAGTCGGTTGGAAAGGCTCACTTTGTTCTCTAAATGCACTCACCTGTACTGAGAAAGAGAGAGAGAGAAAAAATGCAAAACAACAACAAAAAAACCCCAGCCAAAAATTCGAACCAAGGAGAAAACGAGCAAGAGAAAAGCAAAGCTTAACAAATGAGAACTAAGGGAACACTGGATCACATAAATATAATTGCTACATCACACTTTGGCTACAAATGTGCCATGAAGCATTTTATGGCACCTTGCAATCCTATTTCTGCCTGTGAGGTTTGTGCAGGAAGTACTATTGCAGCAGGTTTTGTCAGGCAAGTGTGCTTTTGTGTCAGTAATTTGCTAATGCTGTCACCTTGCAGAAAGCAGCAGCATTAATCTTAGGGGCAGCACGTTAACACTCCCCAGATGATCACAGTAGTCAAAGCACCTGCATCTGGTCTCTGCCTGCTGCTGGTGCTAAATCCTTTTCTCACAGTCCCCGGCCTTTTCATCTTGGGTTTGGTCTGAGGAAGGGAGGATTTCTCATTAGCTGAGTGACTTCAGCACAAGACTTTTGGCTCTGACAGATCAAAAACTCTGAAGTGACCAATTCTAAATCACAATTATAAACCTTTACATTCTCAGTCTCGTTGCAGGCACTAATTCAACTTATTTTATAATATGTTATGAGATCTGTGGCACTTCTGCCACAGCTCTCCTCTTCTCCAAGCTAAACAGCCCCAGCTCCCTCAGCCTCTCTTCATAGGGCTGTGCTCAAGGCCTCTCTCCAGCCTTGTTGCCCTTCTCTGGACACGTCCAAGTGTCTCAATGTCCTTCTTAAATTGAGGGGCCCAGAACTGGACACAGGACTCAAGGTGTGGCCTAACCAGTGCTGAGTACAGCACACAATGACTTCCCTGCTCCTGCTGGCCATACCATTCCTGATTCTGAGGTGTATTTCCATCAAAAAAATTATCTAGCTCTCTGTAACAAAAGATCTAATAATACAGGATAGATTAAAGGACAACATTCCCCCCAGCTTGGAATTCCTCTGTAATATTATTCATGGAGGTTTTACACAGCTTCACATGAAGTATTTGCTGGTGTTTTCTAAATCATTCTTAGGCTGCTGTGGTGGCATGCAATTGAGAGAATGGCGTGCCACATGGAGATTACATTAATAGCTTACATCATGATAGGGTTCTTAAATTTGCCTGGTAAATATAGCTGGTAATTGATCTGGAATGGGAAAACATTGATTATTGTTCTCATGTCCTCCATAGTGAGGGGTTTCAGACGCTCAGAGCCAGGTACAGACACAATTCATTTGCTATGTACCGCTATCGATGGAGCTCACCAGGAAGGAGGGGTGGGAATTGCTTATGCTGGTGATGCTGCCACCAGAGGAGGAAGTTTTTATAAGCTCTGAAGTACATATCCCTTGCAGTTTCTGTGGTTTGCTTGGAGGAAGATGAATCTGGGGTCTTGAAGCCTGTGGGCTACCAGCTGACACTCGTAGCCACAGATAGATAATATATTAAACTGAGATGTTATCTGTTTACTATATAAGCAGCTTGGAGTACAAAATAGGCTTGCTGCAGCAAACTTTCCTTTGTTCTAAACTGTAAGTGAAGTGCTATTGAAGAAACATCCTACTGTCTTCCATACAGAAGAGTTTACAACTATTATGTATCCTTACAATGATAAATATTTTCTCAGTCTTTTGACAAGCAGTGCTACAGGCTGGGGTTGGAATGGCTGGAGAGCAACCAGGCAGAAAGGACCTGAGGTTACTGGTTGGTAGTAGGCTGAACATGAGCCAGCAGAGTGCCCAGGTGGCCAAGAAGGTCAATGGCATCCTGGCCTGCATCAGGAACAGTGTGGCCAGCAGGAGCAGGGAAGGCATTCTGCCCTGTACTCAGCACTGGTTAAACCACACTTTGAGTCCTGTGTCCAGTTCTGGGCTCCTCAATTTAAGAAGGACATTGAGATAATCGAACGTGTCTAGAGAAGGGCAACAAATCTGAGGAGAGATCTCGAGCACAAGCCCTATGAGGAGAGGCTGAGGGAGCTGGGGTTGTTGAGCCTGGACAAGTGGAGGCTCAGGGGAGACCTTATTGCTCTATACAGCTATTCGAAGGGAGGTTGTAGCCAGGTGGGGGTTGTTCTCTTCTCCCAGGCAACCAGCACCAGAACAAGAGGACACAGTCTCAAGCTGTGCCAGGGGAACTTTAGTCTGGAGGTGAGGAGAAAGTTCTTCCCAGAGAGAGTTGTTGGCCGTTGGAATGTGCTACCCAGGGAGGTGGTGGAGTCCCCATCCCTGGAGGTATTCAAGAGGGGTTGGATGCAGCACTTGGTTCCATGGTTTAGTAGTCATGAGGTCTGTGGAGACAGGTTGGACTTGATGATCTCTGAGGTCTCTTCCAACCTTGGTGATTCTGTGATTGTGTGATTGTTAATACCAAAATAATGCAGCCAAGGTCAAGCAGAAGCAAGTTAGTATCTCTCCAGAGCAAAGAAGCAAGAAGAGAATAGGGATTGTTTTGGTACAACCAATCTTATGGTAGATATCTCTCCAAAGGGCCTGTTTGGAATTATCTTTATTTTGCTTTTGACACCCAAGAGTGATTTATTTACATTTTACTACCTTTCTGCTCAAGATCTGTGAAAAATTTTAAAGGCATAGCCTAAAACTACCACAAGTATTTTGTCAGAAAATAGTGGAATAAATGCAGACAGTAGATTCCCCTTTGGAGGATAGCTAATTCCTCTGGCATTGCCAGAAATACTGCAAGGGGCAATTTTGTTACTCTTATGGCTACCAAGCCATTAGTGCCAATCATCTGGAAATGTATAATATTCAATACTAATGTATTCACCAGCACCCTCAGAGGGAAGGACTTAAAAGAAGTCAAAACTTCCTGTGCAGAGTGTGCTTTTCTAAAAGCATTTCATTTACAGCCCCATGAAAGGTGATAGAAATTGTATTAAGCCTTTAATTCCCAACTCCATTAGGCTCATGAATAAAAGTAGTTGCCTAATAGACTTTTTCTTCACTAGTATCAATTTCTCCTGTATGAAATAGATAAATTGCTCTTGTCTTTGTCTTCTGAAAAGATCTTCTACACTACTTTAAGCTAAAGCAAATAGTAATCTTGTGTCTTCATTAAGCAAAATAAGGGAGAGAAGCAATTTGGCCTAATGGCCCCAAAACAAAGTTGGAAAAGAATAACTCTTTAGTCCTAATTTGTCAAAATTGAGTCAATTCCCTGTCTCAGTTTCTCTACCTTTAATGATTTTATAACTGCCCCTCTATATCTCCTGCTATTCATTAATTCTAAAGTGGTTTGAAAATATAAGGAGTCAAATGTTGTTATTAAATCACTAAACAAAATAATTACACTGTCTAAACAGAATTACAAAGAATAATTAGCAATTAAACAGGATGCTATTATCTGTGCAGTGTGATGATGAGAGCAAAACTAGGAGAATGCAGAACCCATCTGAATACAGAAGAAATATGCAGCAGTGAAAAGTTATGTGTGCTTCAATTCATTCAAATGCACATAAATGGCTATTAAATTCATTTTTATCTGATATTTAATGATCTGATTTAACACTTAGAAAAGAATTTTCCCTTCTAGGGTGAATGGAGCAACACTAGAATTGGGTAGATTCAGACTGAGTACTAGGAAGTTCTTCCCCATGAGGGTGATGAGACACTGGCACAGGTTGCCCAGGGAGGAGGTGGAAGCCTCATGCCTGGAGGATTTTGCAGCCAGGCTGGATGTGGCTGTGATCAACCTGACCTAGTGTGAGGTGTCCCTGCCCATTGCTGGGGGGTTGGAACTGAATGATCCTTGAGGTCCCTTCCAACTCTAATGATTCCATATACAAATTTTGTTATTCAGCTGCAGCTCTGCATGATCAAGCAGAAACTCCTTCCTGAAAGTATCAATGAAGCCGCCTGAACATGAGCCATCAGTGTGCCCAGGTGGTCAAGAAGGCCAACGGCATCCTGGCCTGCATGGCCAGTAGGAGCAGGGAGGTCATTGTCCCCCTGTACTCTGCATTGGTTAGGCCACACCTTGAGTCCTGTGTCCAGTTCTGGGCCCCTCAGTTTAAGAAGGACATCAAGACACTTGAAAGTGTTCAGAGAAGGGCAACAAGGCTGGGGAGAGGCCTTGAACACAAGCCCTATGAGGAGAGGCTGAGGGAGCTGGGGTTGTTTAGCCTGGAGAAGAGGAGGCTCAGGGGCGATCTCATTGCTCTCTACAACTACCTGAAAGGTGGTTGTAGCCAGGAAGGTTGAAGCCAACCAGCACCAGAACAAGGGGACAGAGTCTCAAGCTGCACCAGGGGAAGTTTAGGCTGGAGGTGAGGAGAAAGTTCTTCACCGAGAGAGTGATTCGCCATTGGAATGTGCTGCCCAGGGAGGTGGTGGAGTCGCCGTCCCTGGAGGTATTCAAGAGGGGATTGGATGTGGCACTTGGTGCCATGGTCTAGTCATGGGGTCTGTAGTGACAGGTTGGACTCAATGATCTTCGAGGTCTCTTCCAACCTTAGTGATACTGTGAAAGGAAAGCCTCCAGCAATTTGACCCGTGTCAATCATTTCTAGTTAGAACATAGAGGTAGTACCTGTAACATATCCTTCATCTGTGTGTTCTGAAAACCAAATATTCCCTTTAGCTACCTTCATTCACTTCTCAATGGAATTGTAGCTGGCATCTCTGGGCAGGAGGTGACATTTATTTTAGCAATATGTGCTTTTACAGTTTACAGGTAGATTGTTAAACACCATGGCATGGTGATGGTTGTGTTGACAGAAGGAGACCTGCAACTCTGAAAGAAAACCCAGAAACTATCTTAGCTCTTATAGCTCTAGAATGAGAAGACTGATTCTCTCTGGAAGAACAACAGGTGTGAGTTTCTGCATGGGTGAATCATCCCAATTAAAAATGTTAATAAAATATAGCAAAGCAACCTGATCTAGTTGGAGATGTCCCTGCTTACTGCAGGGGTTGGACAAGATGACCTTTGAGAGGCCTTCCAACTTGATTCTGTGAAACATATTTTCAGAGTCAGAGATTATCCCTAGGAAAGCAAATTTGAGAGTAAATCCCACAAAATGATCAAGCTGGCAAGCTAGGGTCTGGGAGACTACTTCAGGTCCATGCTTTGCCACAGTCTTCATCAAAGTCTCTTAGATCCAGATTTTCCAGTGGGTTCAAATGCCTGTCAAAATGGGCAGACATTTAAAAGCTATGGAAATTCTGGGCAATTCTCACTTCCCCCAAAGAAAAATGTGATAAGAATATTGTTCCACTGGAAACTAGGAACATGAGTACAATATCTTGATTGGTTCAGACACAGCAACGCTACCTAAAACAGGAGGAGCTGCAGAACGATATGCTTTTCCCTGGGTAAATGTGAACATGTCAGCATCTCTGTGCTGCCCCAAACAACAGCCACACCAGTGAGGTGCAATGGCAATCCAGAGGTGCAAATACCTCATAGGGTGTGTATAGGATCAGGCTACAGGAAATTCAAATGAGCTGCCTTGAACAGGCACCAACCTGCTGACTTCTCGCCAAGCAGAAGGAATGTGGAGGAGGCACTCAACTTGCAATGTGCTGTCTCTTTTAGAAGCTTTTCCAGATTGTTGTGTCATCATTAAACCCATAACAAACAAACAAACAGCAGAAACAAGGTTTCTTCCTTTGGGTACCATGGGTCCTGGCTTGCATCAGGAACAGTGTGGCCAGCAGGAGCAGGGAGGTCATTCTGCCCCTGTACACTGCACTGGTTAGGCCACACCTTGAGTCCTGTGTCCAGTTCTGGGGCCCTCAGTTTAGGAAGGATGTTGACTTGCTGGAATGTGTCCAGAGAAGGGCATCAAGGTTGGTGAGGGGTTTGGAACACAAGCCCTATGAGGAGAGGCTGAGGGAGCTGGGGTTGCTTAGCCTGGAGAAGAGGAGACTGAGGGGTGACCTTATTGCTCTCTACAACTACCTGAAGGGAGGTTGTAGCCAGGTGGGGGTTGGTCTCTTCTCTCAAGCAGCCAGCACCAGAACAAGAGGACGCAGTCTCAAGCTGCACCAGGGCAGGTTTAGACTGGACATTAAGGAGGAAGTTCTATACAGAGAGAGTGATTCCCCATTGGAATGGGCTGCCTGGGGAGGTGGTGGAGTCACCATCATTGGAGGTGTTCAGGAGGAGACTTGATGGGATGCTTGGTGACATGATCTAGTTGTTTGATGGGTTGGACACGATGATCTTGAAGGTCTCTTCCAACCTGGTTTATTGTATTGTATTGTATTGAGTGTGGAAGCAATACAACAGGACATCTGTAGACTGTTGCCAGCTCAGGTACAGCAGAAATAAAGCTGTATCTGAAGGCTACCTTACTTGCTGTTTACAGAATCACAGAATCATTCAGACCCCTGGGATCATCAAGTCCAACCATTGACCCTACTCTAAAAAGTGGACCCTACCCCTAAATCATATCCCCAAGCACCACATGTAAATGACCTTTAATCCCATCCAGGGATGGTGACTCAACCGCCACCCTGGGCAGCCTCTTCCAATGCCTGACCTCCCTTTCTGTGAAAAAAATTTCCTAATGTCCAGTCTAAACCTACCCTGATGCAGTTTGAGGCTACCCTATGCAGTTTGAGCTTCAACAAGACCAAGTGCAGGGTCCTGCATCTGGGTCGAGGCAATCCCAGGCACAAATACAGGCTGGGCAGGGACTGGCTGGAGAGCAGCCCTGAGGAGAGAGACTTGGGGGTGCTGGTGGACGAGAAGCTCGACATGAGCTCTCAATGTGCGCTTGCAGCCCGGAAAGCCAATCAGATCCTGGGCTGCATCAGGAGAAGTGTGACCAGCAGGTCAAGGAAGGTGCTTCTCCCCCTCTACTCAGCTCTGGTGAGACCCCACCTTGAGTACTGCCTCCAGTTCTGGAGCCCATATTACAGGAGAGATGTGGACGTGCTGGAGCGTGTCCAGAGAAGGGCCACGAGGATGATCAGAGGGCTGGAGCACCTCTCCTATGAGGACAGACTGAAGGAGTTGGGGCTGTTTAGTCTGGAGAAGAGAAGGCTCCGAGGTGACCTCATTGTGGCTTTCCAGTATCTGAAGGGGGCCTACAGGAAGGCTGGGGAGGGACTTCTCAGGATCTCAGGTAGTGATAGGACTAGGGGGAATGGAATGAAGCTGGAAATGGGGAGATTCAGGCTGGATGTGAGGAAGAGGTTCTTTACCATGAGAGTGGTGAAGCCCTGGAATGGGTTGTCCAGGGAGGTGGTTGAGGCCCAGTCCCTGGAGGTGTTTAAGACCAGGCTGGATGAGGCTCTGGCCAGCCTGATCTAGTGTAGGGTGTCCCTGCCCATGGCAGGGGGTTGGAACTAGATGATCCTTGTGGTCCCTTCCAACCCTGACTGATTCTATGATTCTATGATTCTATTCCCTCTTGTTCTGTTGCTGATTACCTGTGAGAAGAGACTAGCACCAGCCTCTCCACAGTGTCCTTTCAGGTAGTTGTAGAGAGCGATGTGGTCTCCCTAAGCCTTCTCTTCTTCATGTTTTGCTATTAGACTTGATAGAGAGCCATAGTTTCCAGTTTCAGCTGGAAAAGACCTTCAAGATCATTGAGTTCCATAGAATAGAATAGAATGGAATGGAATGGAATGGAATAGAATAGAATAGAATAGAATAGAATAGAATAGAATAGAATAGAATGGAAGAATGGAATGGAATGGAATAGAATAGAATAGAATAGAATAGAATAGAATAGAATAGAATAGAATAGAATAGAATAGAATAGAATAGAATTAACCAGGTTGGAAAAGACCTTTGAGATCATCGAGTCCAACCTATCATCCAACACTATCTAATCATTATCTGGCTCTACTCAACGCCTGATGCTAAACCATATCCTTCAGCATCACAAATATATGAATGATTTGAGAGTTTACAGTGCCTACAGATGAGCATTTTCAGGTTTTGAGGAAAAAACAACCAACCACCAACATAAAGGACTAAAACCCCCTTAAGTTTTAAGGCAAGTAGAAATAAAATCCCTTATTAAGCTTCCCTCTTGAGAGACAAACCCTGAAAAGCATTAGGACAAAGTGCACTGCAGCTTCAAAAAGAACAATGACATCAAGGAACACTAATGCTCTACGAATGAATGATCAAATGTGCTGACTAAAAGCATAGCGGAGTCAGAGTAACCCATGCCAGCTCAGCCCTCTTGCACCGTATCATCCTGTCCAGAATGTGCACACTGTGAAATACAAAGGGATGGGCAGAAAGGGAAGGATTCATTTTGTCCCTTTTATTAGTCACCTCCTGGCTTTCTGGATACTGCTGAATAATAAGGGAATATTCTTCTCTCTCTGTGCTGTGGGTTACATTATCTCAGATTAATTTCACATGTTTCATAGAATTGTGCCCCAAGAAAGGACTATTACATGAAGTTCTGAGCTGAATACTGATGTGGCATTAAGAGCCTTTTTACAAATAAAGCTTAGGGGTTTAGATGACAGAGTAAGCTGGGTCAAGTCACAGCAAACTAAGCCTTTTAGCATTGTGTATGTTCGAGTCAAATTTAATAGTTTCTAATGAAAAAGCTGGCTTAAAGCTTGGAGGGTTTTCTAGGGAGTGAAAATAAATGAGCACAGCCTCTCAAAGCCAGAAAGATCTAGTTTAAATCCCGTAAAAGAACACTAGAAACAACCTGCCAGAGGGATAAGAAAAAAAAACAAAACAAAGGCTTAAAAATAGTAGTGACAATAGCATTGCACTTTATGATCTTGATATACCAGAGGAGGCAAGTTTGGAATCAGTACTTTTAAACACAAAATAATATGTGAACTGGCCTAAATGAAATTGGACACGAGCTTTCCTGCAAAAATAACTGCAGAATATCTTTTCTCCCTGTAGTTGATGAACAACCAAGAAAGCTTAGCAGTAAGGATAAGGGCAACGAAGTTGGTGAGGGTTTGGAACACAAGCTGGGGTTGCTTAGCCTGGAGGAGAGGAGGCTCAGGGGTGACCTAATTGCTCTCTACAACTACCTGAAGGGAGTTTGTAGACAGGCAGATGTTGGTCTCTTCTCCCAGGCAGCCAGTACCAGAAGAAGAGGACACAGTCTCAGGCCGCACCAGGGCAGGTTTAGGCTGGATGTTAGGAAAAAGTTCTACACAGAGAGAGTGATTGTCCATTGGAATGTGCTGCCCGTGGAGGTGGTGGAGTCACCTTCATTGGAGGTGTTCAGGAGGAGACTTGATGGGGTGCTTGGTGCCATGGGTTAGTTGTTTAGGTGGGTTGGATTGGTTGATAGATTGGATGTGGTGATCTTGAAGGTCTCTTCCAACCTGGTCTATTCTATTCTATTCTATTCTATTCTATTCTATTCTATTCTATTCACAACCTATAGCCATTGCAAAAATACGTGGGAAGCTGAAGCGTGGCATATATAAAGACCTGGAATTAAGTTTGTTAAATGGCTGCAGCTCATTCATTCCTCTCTGTACAGGGGACTTCATATATATTTCCCATCTTGTTTTTTTTTTTGCCCTATAAACATGTCCAGAGAAGGGCAAAAAAGCTGCTGAGGGGTTTGGAGCACAGCCCTATGAGGAGCACCTGAGGGAGCTGGGGGTGTTTAGCTGGAAGACGAGGAGGCTTAGGGAAGACCTTATTGTCATCTACAACTCCCTGAAGGGAGGTTGTAGCCAGGTGGGGGTTGGTCTATTCTCCCAGGCAAGCAGCCCCAGAACAAGAGGACACAGTCTCAAGCTGTGCCAGGGGAGGATTAAGCTGATGTTAGGAAGAAGTTCTTCAAAGAAAGAGAGATTGGCCATTGGAATGTGCTGCCCAGGGAGGTGGTGGAGTCACCACCACTGGAAGTGCTTACAAAGAGACTGGATAAGGTACTTGAAGCCATGGTTTAGTTGATTAGATGGTGTTGGGTGATAGGTTGGGCTTGATGATCTCTGAGGTCTTTTCCAACCTGGTTTATTCTGTATTCTGTGTGTGTCTAGTTCTGGGCTTCCCAGTTCAAGAGGGACAGAGAACTACTGAAGGGTCCAATGGAGGGCCATGAGGGTAACAGGAGACTGGAACATCTGTTATGAGAACAGACTTGGAGATCTGGGGCTGTTTAGCCTGGAGAAGAGGAGATATAATTATCATAATTGCTAGAAGGTGGATGGGATTGCAGTAGAGATTCTAAAACTAAACATTCATCAGACCAATTGCAGTAAGGTTATCTAAGAAAGAAAACTCAGAGTCTGGATCAGTTACAATAGAACCAGAAATGACTTGTTTTTTTCATATACAGTGCCCTGATTGCAATGGAATCTGCAAGACATGCTCAAGATTTCTGAAATTAAATATTGGTTATGGTGCTGCAAGGAGGGTTGAATGGCAGAGGGGCTGCTCTGCATTTACCAGATGTGCTGAAGTAAACATTGTAGACCCTGGCTGTTTTATCTTGTCCCTAGTTCTTTTGCAGAGATCTGACTGATCCTTCCACACTGGGTGTGCAGTGTACATATTGCATGCACAACATCTGTACCAGTACTGTCTGTTACTTTCCTCTTCTTGGTCACAGAATCATAAAATAGAATCAAAAAATCCAGAAGGTTGGAAAAGACCTCTAAGGTCATTGAGTCCAACAATAACCCAACTGCCATGGCCACTAAACTATATCCTGAAGGGGCTCATCTACACACTTTTTGAACACCTTCAGGGATGGTGACACCACCACCTCCCTGGGCAGCCTGTCCCAATGCCTGACCACTCTTTCAGTAAAGAAATGTTTCCTAATGTCCAAACCTCCCCTGGCACAGCTTAAGCCCATTTCCTCTCATCCTATTGCTAGTTACTTGGGACAAGAGAGCAATGCTGGCCTCACTGCAGCCTCCTGAAGGATGCATGTGTTCCTGAATCAGTTCAGTTTGGGGTGTTTCTTCTCAAGATGTTTCTTTTTAGTGGTGTAGAGACAGACCTAGGCAGATTTTCAGTTTTATTAAGCAATGTAAAGATGGCAGCTTAAAGAACTCAGTATCATTTTCTAGCAACAAGCAGAAGACTTCTTATATCCTATTGTTGCAATCCATATTTCACTGGATCACAGGATGTTAGGAGCTGAAAGGGACCTCCAAAGATCTTTGAGTCCAACCAGGACCATAGAACCCTGCACAGGAATGCAGCCAGATGGGTCTTGAAAGTCTGCAGAGAAGGAGACTCCACAACCTCTCTGGGCAGCCTGTTCCAGTGCTCTGGGACCCTCACCTCATAGTGAAGAAATTCCTCCTCATGTTGAGGTGGAACCTCCTGCGCTGTAGTTTATATCCATTGTCCCTTGTCCTATCACAGGGTGCAAGTGATCAGAGCCTGTCTTCTCCCTCTTGACCCCCAGCCCTCAGATACTTATAAACATTTACTAAATCCCCTCTCAGTCTTCTCTTCTGCAGGCTAACCAGCCTCAGGTCTCTCAGCCTTTCCTCACAAGGCAGTGCTCCAGTCCCTTCATCATCCTCATAGCCCTCTGTTGGACTCTCCATCAGATCCCTGTCCCTCTTGAACTGGGAAGCCCCAAACTGGATGCAATATTCCAGGTGTGGTCTCACCAGGGCAGAGTAGAGGGGGGAGAACCTCCCTGGATCTGCTGGACACACTCTTAATGCACCCTAGGATCCCATTGGCCCCCTTGGCCACAAGGGCACATTGCTGACCCAAGGAGAGCTTGTTGTCCACCAGGACTCCCAGGGCTGGTGTGAATGGTTAAAGGATGTGCAGGGCTTGCTAAATGAATGAAGATCTGATTCTATAAAATATATCCAATAAGTGTCCCCTTGCTGATAAGAGTTTCCATCTTGTCTGATCAGTTTTCTGTTCAGGTTTTATCAAAGATTTAGTTCTATCCTGTTATAGATCACTTCCATGTTTAGTCACACTGTCTGCACTAGCTCAGAGGGGGATAATGTACCTCTAAGAAAGCAATAACTGGATTTTAATAGGAAATGTAAAAGTTGATTGCTCACTTTGATTCATCATTCAGTGGTTAATATCAGAAACTCAATTTCACAGAATTCTCTCCAGAGATGCTGTGAAGGTGTTTATCACTGCTGAGCAAACACTGCCACGAAGGACTGATTTAGAGACTTGCAATATTGAACAGAACATGGCACACTGTAAAGGAATCATAAACTTTGATCTGCTTGTTATCAGGAGGGCATATTGTATGTTGGTCCAATGATTAATGTCTAGTTTGAAGCTAGGACTAGAAGCCTTACCTGCTGATATTTCAAAGGCACATGGATTCTGTGCAGGGATCCAGAGCCACTGGATCTAATACATCCATAGAACCATAAGGTCACAGAATGGTGGGGGTTGGAGATCAGCTAGTCCAACTCCACTTCTAATATAGGTTCTCCTAGATCAGGTTGAGCAGGGACATGTCCAGGCAGGTTTGCAAAGCCTCCAGAGAATGAAAATCCACAACCTTTCTGGGTAGGCTGGAACTTTAACATTACGTATTTAACTACTTTAACATTATCTATTTAACATTTTTATAATGCACAAAGAAATCTCCAACTTACTGAAGAATTGTTCTGCCAGACGTTTCCAGTTAAAGGACCTTCTTAGACAGCTGACTGCAGGTTGGCTCACAGGTTATATACCCCTATTCTTTATTTTTCATCCTATTTACAGATATTCCAGGCTATCACTTGATGATCTTTGAGGTCTCTTCCAACCTTGGTGATTCTGTGATATTTTATTTCTGAAGTACATGGAGTTGAGTCTGCCTTAGGATTACTAGCCAGATCTGCTCTAAAGCCAAAGGATTCACAAGCAAAAGACATCACAGTATCACAGTATCACAAAGGTTGGACCTTGAAGATCATCAAGTCCAACCTGTCACCACAGACCCCATGACTAGACCATGGCACCAAGTGCCACATCCAATCCCTGAGCCTAAACTTCCCCTGTTGCAGCTTGAGACTGTGTCCCCTTGTTCTGGTGCTGGTTGCTAGAGAGAAGAGGCCAACCCCTTCGTGGCTACAACCACCCTTCAGGGAGTTGGAGAGAGCAAGAAGGTCTCCCCTGAGCCTCCTCTTCTCCAGGCTAAGCAACCCCAGCTCTCTCAGCCTCTCCTCACAGGGCTGTGCTCAAGGCCTGTCCCCAGCCTCGTTGCCCTTCTCTGGACACGTTCAAGTGTATCAATGTCCTTCTTAAACAGAGGGGCCCATGTTAAGGTGTGATTCACCTCATACTGATGAAGACTTTGCATCTGGTGAGATGACTCACAGCCTTAAAATGCCTTTTCAGCTCCATTGAGTATATAGTCAACTAGCTCAGAAGGAGACAACTGAAGCTAGAAAAATGCATTCCAACCATTACAGGTCATGCTCTGTTTCAGGAGCTCACAGAGTGGACTGTGCAATACTGTAGGAATCATAAAACCATAGAATTGTTAGGGTTGGAAGGGACCTCAAGGATCATCCAGCTTTTCACAAGGCAACATTCACCATAGTATCATAGTATCAGTCAGGGTTGGAAGGGACCACAAGGATCATCTAGTTCCAACCCCCTGCCATGGTCAGGGACACCCCACACTAGATCAGGCTGGCCAGAGCCTCATCCATCCTGGGCTTAAACACCTCCAGGGATGGGGGCTCAACCACCTCCCTGGACAACCCATTCCAGGGCTTCACCACTCTCATGGGGAAGAACTTCCTCCTCACATCCAGCCTGAATCTCCCCACCTCCAGCTTCATTCCATTCCCCCTAGTCCTATCACTACCTGAGATCCTGAGAAGTCCCTCCCCAGCCTTCCTGTAGGCCCCTTCAGATACTGGAAAGCCACAATGAGGTCACCTCGGAGCCTTCTCTTCTCCAGACTGAACAGCAGCTCTTTCCATTCAGACTCCTAGGAAGTTAGAAGTCTGAGAGAGGCATTACTGAGGTTTTGCATGTAAAAAAACCCCCAAAAATTGTAAAATGATAGAATCACAGAATTCTTAGGGTTGGAAGGAACCTCAAGGATCATTCAGTTCCAACCCCCCCTGCCATGGGCAGGGACTCCTCACTCTAGGTCAGGTTGCTCAGAGCCACATCCAGCCTGGCCTTAAAAACCTCCAGGGTTGAGGCTTCCACCTCCTTCCTGGGCAACCTGTGCCCATGTCTCACCACCCTCATGGGGAAGAACTTCCTCCTAACATCCAACCTGAATCTACCCATTTCTATTTTTTGTCCAATTCCCTCTGGTCCTATCATGCATTGTATAAAGCTTGGGAACTTAAGGAAGAAGAAAAGTATTACAGAGAATCAGTCACTTAAAATTGCTTCTATAAACAAGGCTCCATTTTCTTGCATTGCCATTGCTCATATCTGTTAGAAATCTCTGGGGAAAAGTGTTATATTTAAATTCAGTTATGTTTGTGCTTTACATGTTGGCTATTTCCAATTATTCTATTAAATATATCAATTCTCAGTGGAATGATGGGTGGCAAGCATTACATATTTATAAGTCTTATGTATTCCCAGAACTATGCTTTCAGTCATTAGACTCATAGTTTCTCATGGCTGAATGACTCAGTAGGTCAATCAGGCCATGTCCCCAGCCTAGGTATGTATAAAAACATGACAGAACTTTGCCTGTTTATTCTTAAATGCCAACAACAACAGATCACAGTGTCCCCAGGCAGTCTTTTCCAGTGAGTTCCTTTCCATTGGCTTCAGAAATATTTCTTTCCCCAGGATCTAATTTATCATAGTATCAGTCAGGGTTGGAAGGGACCACAGGGATCATCTGGTTCCAATCTCCCTGCCATGGGCAGGGACACCCCACTTAAACACCTCCAGGGATGGGGCCTCAACCACCTCCCTGGACAACCCATTCCAGGGCTTCACCACTCTCATGGGGAAGAACTTCCTCCTCATGTCCAGCCTGAATCTCCCCACCTCCAGCTTCATTCCATTTATATCCTCTCTGCAATGTACCCTAGTGACTGGGCCCTTGATGGACATCTCTCCATGGTAGGCAGGGAAAGAGGTTACTCAGTTCTTTTCAACAGCCAGTTATTCTTGCAGTCCTCTCTTCTGAGCTGGGAAACCCTAGCTCCTTCTGTCTTTCTGCACAGGTCCTGTTTTCAGGCATCTGCTCATTCTCATTGCTCCCCTCTGACTCCTATGCAGTCAGTCCACAGTTTTTCTTGAAGACTTTTGAGTTGAAGCCTTGCCAACACTGAGCTTACACGAAGTGCATCAGTGCTGCAGACTGCCCTCCAGAAGGATGACTCTGTGCAGCACCACAACAGGGTGGACTTCCATTCCATTTGGGAACAGTGATAACCTTCTGCTCCCCTGTGAGAGCTGTTGTTAGCCACACTGTTTCTGCACACTTAACCCAAGCGTCAGACTTGCCACTTGTCCTTGAACTTGAACAGCACTTTCCAGGACAAAGTTCAGGTTTCTCAAGGTGATTTTGAATGCTAGTCCTTTCCTCAAACATCCTTGCAGTCTCTCAGCATACGCTTTATATTTACTTACAAGATGTATGCATTAAATGCAATCATCATAGAATCACACAATCAACCAAGGAGGAAAAGACCTCAGAGATCATCAAATGCAACCTAGTACTTAATACCTGACACCTCCTGACAACTAAACCATGGCTCCAAGTGCCACGTCCAAGCCTTTTTGAACACCTCCAGGGACAGGGACTCCACTACCTCCCTGGGCAGCACATTCCAATGGCCAATTACTTTTTCTGGGAAGAACTTTCTCCTCACCTTCAGCCTAAACTTCCCTGGCACAGCTTGAGACTGTCCTCAAGAGGACTGTGTCCTCTTCTTCTGCTGCTGGTTGCTTGGGAGAAGAGACCAACCCCCACCTGGCTACAACCTCCCTTCAGGGAGTTGTAGAGAGTAAGAAGGTCGCCCCTGAGCCTCCTCTTCTGCAACCTCAACAACCCCAGCTCTCTCAACCTCTCCTCACAGGGCTGTGCTCGAGGCCTCTCCCCAGCCTCATTGCCCTTCTCTGGGCACATTCAAGTGTCTCAATGTCCTTCTTAGATCTTTCAAATGTAATCAAAACATTAATTTTTGGTTGCAAGTTTCTAGGGTTTTGCTGTTACCTTCTCTGGGCAAATTCAACTCCAAGTGTTGTCAGAATTGCACCAATGCACATCACAGGAAACTGAACTGCTCCTAGGACTTTAGGGATGCTTTAATATTTCCAGTGGGTTTGTTCAAGAAAGACAAAAAATAAACCCCATGAGTGATGTTGCTATAAAAGCTGTGTGTCTTTGTGTAAACAAAAGATCTCTCTTATAAGTATTTTATGAGAGTTTAACTCCAAAGAAAGAGGCAGAACACATCTGGTATATTGCTGGCACTTCATAGTGAAGTGATTATATAGGTACTGCAAAAGTGAATTATTTAGTGAAGGCTTCTAGTGGGCAGATAAACATTTCCCTGGAAATATTTTTGCCCAGTCTCTATTTAATAAAGCAGATAGCCTATGCTTCTTCCTTAAGAAGAAGAAGAAAAAGGATGTCTGCTGCTTTGAATTCACAGCCTTCTGCAATATTCTTAAGCATCAGGAAATCAAAGCAGAGCTCTTTGTATCATTCTTCCCCCTGCAACTGTTCTATTGTGCATAGCAGCTTTCCAAGGCGAAGCAATGAAAGCATCGATCTTCTCACATCTTGACAGAGGAGTTCCTCTAATTCTGCATTAGCACTAAACACAAACAACAGAAAAAAATCCTTTAGTATAAGCAGCCCCAAGAGAGGCTTCAACTGGATTTCTGCATTTCCCTGGGCTAAATCAGCTCCTGAAAACTTAATTTAAGAAACTGACACAGACACTACAGTTAGAATGGTAAATCTACTCCCTGTCAGTTTCTTAAACAAAGTTTTCAATCACTGATTCACTCTGCAGAGATAGAGCTCTCTTCTACTTATTCCTCCCAAGCTACTCCTCTCATTGCTCCCAGTGATCTTGAAGGTCTCTTCCAACCTGGTTTATTGTATTGTATTGTAATGTTTCATCTTAATCCTGGCAAGGAACAGGAGGGTCTTCGGATACAGAGCTGGAACCCAAAGAGAGTTTTCTTCAGTGACATTTTAGCTAACCACCATGAAATCCTTGCAGATAAAATCTGCACACCTAAATAGTGTGGTATGATTCAGATGGACTGGTGCTTTAACTGGTTTCAATTGCTACAGTTTCCTTTACATACAGAATACAGAATTAAATAGGTTAGACAATACCTTCATGATCATCAAGTCCAACCCATCACCCAGCATCATCTAATCAACTAAACCTTGGCACCAACTGCCCCATCCAGTCTCTTGCTAAACACCTCCAGTGATGGTGACTCCACCACCTCCCTGAGCAGCACATTCCAATGGGCAATCACTCTTTCTATGAAGAATTTCTTCCTAACATCCAACCTAAACCTCCCCTGGCACAGCTTGAGACTGTGTCCTCTTGTTCTGGTGCTGGGTGCCTGGGAGAAGAGACCAACCCCCACCTGTCTGCAAGCTCCTTTCAGGTAGTTGTAGAGAGCAATAAGGTCTCCCTGAGCCTCCTCTTCTCCAGGCTAAGCAACCCCAGCTCCCTCAGCCTCTCCTCCCAGGGCTGTGCTCCAAACCCCTCCCCAGCTTTGTTGCCCTTCTCTGGACACATTCCAGCAACTCAGCATCTTTCTTGAACTGAGGAGCCCAGAACTGGACACAGGACTCAAGGTGTGGCCTAACCAGTGCTGAGCACAGGGGCACAGTGACCTCCCTGCTCCTGCTGGCCACACCAGTTACTTTCCTTCACACAGGCTGCAAAAGAATCTAGGATGGCATCATAATCTTATTCCTCAGGGTGTGCTTCTGAAAAACCTAATGAAATCCATCTCTTTACCCAAAATTATGCACTGTATCTTTTTAAATGGTTTAGTCATGAGGTCTGTGGTGGCAGGTTGGACTTGATGATCTTTGAGGTCTCTTCTAACCTTGGTGATTCAGTGATTCTGTGAATTGTTCTTGGGAGTTTGCAGTTTAGAAAAGCACTGGGCAATGTCACCACTTAGCAGCAGCTCAGGAGGGGAAAGGATGTGCACTGGAAATGTTTGCTAACATTGGCTTGGTTGCTATTGTGATTTGTTCACTATTGTAGGTGTCAATTTGTTTCTGCTGTTTCCCTGAGCCTTGTAATGTCAGAATGAAGCCTGTACATAGCTTATTTTTAATTTCTGAGTTAAGGATTTGAACAGCAGCTATGTGGGAGTGCTAATGTGTTCTAGTTTGCAAATGTAGCCCTAAGCACCCTAATATGTCAAGTTTGGAACAGGGTAACCTTGCCTCCTGAAAATGGTGAAACATGTTCTTTGTGGTGTTGTTAACATTCTTGCTCTCCACATTTTGGAAGTTCAAACTGGCTAAAACTGGAATCCCTGAGTAGTATTGTTGTGCAAAATCATTTCATGGATTGGATTGGAAGGGACCATTAATGATCAAAGAATCACAAAACTGTCAGGGTTGCAAGGGACCTCAAAGATCATCCAGTTTCAAACCCACTACTATAGACAAGGACACTTCACATTGGATCATCAAGTTCCACCCCCTTAGAATCATAGAATCAATAAGGTTGGAAGAGACCTCAAAGATCATCAAGTCCAACCTGTCACCCAACACCTCATGACTACTAAACCATGGCACCAAGTGCCACATCCAATCCCCTCTTGAACACCTCCAGGGATGGGGACTCCACCACCTCCCTGGGCAGCACATTCCAGTGGCTAACAACTCTCTCTGAAGAACTTCCTCCTTACCTCCAGCCTAAACCTCCCCTGGTGCAGCCTGAGACTGTGTCCTCTTGTTCTGGTGCTGGTTGCCTAGGAGAAGAGACCAACCCCTCCTGGCTACAACCTCCCTTCAGGTAGTTGTAGAGAGCAATGAGGTCTCCCCTGAGCCTCCTCTTCTCCAGGCTAAACACCCCCAGCTCCCTCAGCCTCTCCTTGTAGGGCTTGTGCTTGAGGCCTCTCCCCAGCCTCATTGCCATTCTCTGGACACATTCAAGAGTCTCAGTGTCCTTCTTAAACTGAGGGGCCCAGAACTGGACACAGTACTCAAGGTGTGACTTAACCAGTGCTGAGTACAGGGGCACAATGACTTCCCTGCTGGGGAAGTGTCCCTTGACAGGGACATTTCTGAGGCATGGTGTGGGGAAAAGGGGAAAAAAAAAAAAAAGAAAAGGAAGAAAAAAGCATTTTCAGCTCTAGAAGAGGAGAAGTTGTGCTCCTTGTCTCTTAGAACTGACTCAAATAATTGTCAAATGCAGGAAGCAGCTGATATATAAAACACCTCTAACTGACTCTGTGCTCAAGTTAAGGTAGATTTTATTATTTCAGTGCTTTGATGAGAGTAATGGATAATCAAATGAGTTTTAATAAAATTAATCTGTGGTCCATGCTGAGTGACATAAAATCGTAGCCCAAAAGAGAAAGCAATTTCACCTACTGTTAAATTAATTCCTGCATGTAAAGTGAAGAGAGTTTGATTTATCAAATCTGAATATAACCTTAGATGTTGTAATAACCATCCTCACCTGCCAGGGCATAAATGAACCCTTTAGGAGCTGAAGTTTATCAGACAGAAAAGATATTCCTGAGACAAATGGCTTTTTCATTTTAAGAAATAAATAGAACCTTTCAGCCAGAAACCGGAGATGGTTTGCAAAGCCTGTGGGGTAGGCATAGCTCAGGCAAAAGGAGCAATTGCCCCACACACCCTGAAAACTGATGGGGTTGCAGCTCTGCAATCCCTTAAAATTGGTGAGAGTCACATCTGGGTGTAAAATACATAATGGCCAGAAATTCCTCATTGTAAACACTCAGCAGTGGCAAGAGAGAATGCCTCACACAGGCTTTGTGCACCTTGTGCTGAGTGTGCATTGCTATGGCTTTGCTGACCTCACATTTAGAATAGAATAGGATAGAATAGAGTAGAATAGAATAGAATAGAATAGAATAGAATAGAATAGAATAGAATAGAATAGAATAGAATAGAATAGAATAGAATAGAATAGAATAGAATAGACCAGACCAGACCAGGTTGGAAGAGACCTTCAAGATCATCACGTCCAACCTATCATCCAACACCACCTAATCAACTAAACCATGGCACCAAGCACCCCATCCAGTCTCTTCCTAAACACCTCCAGTGATGGTGACTCTACCACCTCCCTGGGCAGCCCATTCCAATGCACAATCACTCTCTCTGTGAAGAATTTCTTCCTAACATCCAGTCTGAGCCTCCCCTGGTGCAGCTTGAGGCTGTGTCCTGTTGTTCTGGTTTGCTGTTTTGCTGACCTGAATTTGCAAGCTGCATGAATGGTGTACAGCTGTAGATCTGAATCTAGCTCTGTGGGTGACAGCATCTATCAGCCTGGGCAGTGTAGTGAAAGAGCCTGAAATAGTGGATGCAGGGTAGATACTGCACATCAGTTCCTGAACAGGGCAGAAAGGCTGTATAGGGACGGCCAAGCTTCCACTGCTGCCTCTGGGCTTCCTTACCAGCAGTCTGTGGCTGGCTTCATGCTCAACATCTAGGTTCCCAAAGCAGCTTTGTAGACTCCTCCAGGAATACTTAGCACTCTCTTTCAGCTGGGTGCTGTCTGTTGACTGCAGAGGAATTCAAGCCATTTCAACCTGGCTATTTGATTTCATACTGAGAATGCAAGTGGGTGGTGAGGACTAGCTACGCATTTCAGAAGGATGCTTTAGCTCATTGTAACCTCCCCACAGAACTAGACCCTTCTGAAATATTCACTTGGGCTGGACTTGAATCAAACTATAATGACTCCATGGGCTTTTTGGCAATTTCTCTACTCTTCCTTGCTTCTTTTTAATTATTCTTAAATCTTAATGTGCATAAAATCACTGCTGGCTAGAAGTGCTTAGAAAGTAGGGCATTATGGACATCATTTGTTTATCCTTATCCTGATACCTTGTGAAGCACTACTGTGTGACAAGGATTTCATGTTTCCCACCATCACTTCTGGGGTAACAGTGATTGTTAAAGTCTACTATAGAAATATGTGTCAGGAGGATGGAGCCAGACTCTTCTCAGTGGTGTCCAGAGACAGGACAAAGGGCAATGGACACAAACTGGAAGACAGGAGGGTCCATGTAAACATAAGGGAAAAACTTCTTCCCTTTGAGGATGGCAGAGCACTGGAGCAGGCTGCCCTCAGAGGCTGTAAAGTCTCCATCTCTGGAGGCATTCCAAACCCACCTGGGTGTGTTCCTGTGTGATTTGCTCTGGCAGAGGGCTTGGACTAGGTGATCTTCAGAGCTCTCTTCCAACCCCTGCCATTCTGTGATTTCTGTGACTCTACTTTTGTGCTCCTGAACAGGCTTCAGGTCATAGCTGTTTTTCTAGAGTTGACAGCAGAGGACAATTGAAACAGCAAAAATTTCTTCACTGTAGACATAAGCTCCACTCTGGGGTCATGAACCAACTGAGCTTTTAAGGTAATCCCTGGAGGTGTTTCAAAGACACGCAGATGTGGTGCTGAGGGACGTGGTTTAGCAGAGTGAGAGAATGGTTGGGCTTGACCTTAAAGGGTTTTCCAACCTAAACAGGTCTATGATTTGAAGATAATTATTTACATTTTGAAAGATAAAAAACATCCTGTGAAAGAGGTTTAGGCTGGATGTTAGGAAGAAGTTCTACACAGAGAGAGTGATTGCCCATTGGAATGGGCTGCCCGTGGAGGTGGTGGAGTCACCTTCATTGGAGGTGTTTAGGAAGAGACTGGATGGGGTGCTTGGTGCCATGGTTTAGTTGATTAGATGGTGCTGGGTGATAGGTTGGACTTGATGATCTCAAAAGGCTTTTCCAACCTGGTCTGGTCTGGTCTGGTCTATTCTATTCTATTCTATTCTATTCTATTCTATTCTATTCTATTCTATTCTTCTATCCTATCCTATCCTATCCTATCCTATCCTATCCTATCCTATCCTATCCTATCCTATCCTATCCTATCCTATCCTATCCTGTCCTATCTTATCCCTGTGCACATGCATCTTGTCTTACAACACCAAACACTATGCAGTAGCTAACACCAAGGGACACTGAACAAAGCACATCAGCTGGAATTTCTTCCTGCACACACTCTGTAACCCTACTGATGTTTAAGTTCTACACCCTATACTTCTCCATCCTTCATCACTAAATGGTAGACCATACCAAAATTTGGCCTTTGAGTATGATCAAGCAAAGTATTCTTGAGGTGGTTTGGCAACTCAGTAAATCAGTTATGCTACAAAAGGGAAGAATTTCTAGTCATGAGGTCTGTGGGTGACAGGTTGGACTTGATGATCTTTGAGGTCTCTTCCAACCTTGGTGATTCTGTGATTCTGTAATTTGAGGACAATTATTTCATCCTGTTGTTTTACTCAAGGCCTACACCTGTCTGTCTGCAGACTGCAGAACTGTATTCCCAGCTCACTAGAAGCTCTGTCTAGTCTTCTGGGTATTATCCAAATGTAAGATGTCCTTGTGCTTGGAAGGTTTTTATTTAGAATTAAGAGGTTATTTATATTTGTGTCTGCAAATTCTAAGCACTATTGATCTGTGTATTTGCCTGAGTAAACCAAGACAAGAGAGATACCTTCTTTACCATTGAAAATGAGAAAATGAAACAGTCCCAAGAGGCTAAATAGCTTAAACTTCTTCAAAAGGATTATGCCTTACTCATAATAAACTAATATTGATATATAGTGAAAGCAATGAAATCATGGGGTTTTCAGCTCAAAATTAATAACCAGGGCTTGAGAACCACGCAGAACAATCACTTCACTTCAAAAAGAGATCCAGAAGCACACTGAATTTCACATCATCACAGAATTGTTTCAGCTGGAAAAGACCTTCAAAATCTTAGAGTCCAACCATTCTCTAACTCTGCCAAGGCTGGTGCTAAACCATGGCCCTCAGCACTACATCTCTGCCTTTTGGAAACACTTCCAGGGATGGGGATTCAACCACCTCCCTGGGCAGCCTGGGCCAGTGCTTGAGAACCCTTTCAGTGAAGAATTTTCTTCTAATATCCAGCCTAAACCTCTCGTGGTGCAACTTGAGGCCACTTCCTCTCATCCTATCACTTGTTAGGAGGGAGAAGAGACCAACACCCACCTGGTTCCAACCTCTTTTCAGGCAGTTGTAGAGAGTGAGAAGTTTTTCCTCAGCTTCCTTTCCTCTGGGACAAATGACCCCAGTTCCAATCATGAAATTCTGTTTTAGTTTTGTTTCTTGGCACACACCTTTGGTATGGGACATGAGACCCTGTGCCACCTTCCTGTTTCCAGCTTTGGGACCCTGCCTGAAGTTGAGGGTCCTGAATCAGTGGACTCCTGCCTACTACACAGCCTCATTTTCCTCAAGTTTGGAGTCAAGATGTTTTCCTCAGAGAATGGCACCTTGTGAAAACAAAAAATACTTCCAAACAAGACATTAAATTCACTTCCACTTCCTTCAACAAATTCTCTCAGTTTCAGAATGAACTCCCTGATTACTCCCCAGCGAGAAACAAGTCAGAATCTAGAGCTGGCTGCTGCTGTGGGGATGTGAGTGCTTCTGGCTGGCTGCCTCTTTCAGGGTATTTTATCATGGCACATTCTTAAACCCTTCAGAAAGTCATTTTCCAAGATACTACAAAAATTGTGGTGCTCAGGACCTAAATATGTTCAAGAGCTAAATTATAATTCCTCTGTGATAGCATAGGGATTGCAAATTCTCTGTCCCCACGACAAGTGACGCTGGGCTACCGGGATGGGCCTAATTCTCTTGCTCTGCACACACACACACACACAAAATCGAAGTGTCTTTATCCAGAATATTCTTAGGCTAAAAAATATCTGTTTAAATCCAACCTGATCCAACCTGATCTCCTTCTATGATCAGGTGACCTGCCTGGTGGATGTGGGGCAGGCTGTGGATGTGGTCTACCTGGATGTCAGCAAGACCTTTGTCACCATCCCCCACAGCAAACTGCTGGCCAAGCTGTCAGCCCCTGGCTTGGACAGCAGCACTCTGAACTGGGTTAGGAACTGGCTGGAGGCTGAGCCCAGAGAGTGGTGGTGAATAGTGCCACATCCAGCTGGCAGCCAGGCACTAGGGGTGTGACCCAGGGTTCAGTGCTGGGCCCCATCCTGTTCAATATCTTTATTGATGATCAGGACAAGGGGGATTGAGTCCATCACCAGTAAATTTGCAGATGACACCAAGCTGGGAGCAAGTGTTGATCTGTTAGAGGGTAGAAGGGCTCTCCAGAGGGACCTTGCCAGGCTGGACAGATGGGCAGAGTCCAACATGATGACATTCAACAAGTCCAAGTGCCAGGTGTTGCACTTTGGCCACAACAACCCCAGTCAGTGCTACAGGCTGGGGTCAGAGTGGCTGGAGAGCAACCAGGCAGAAAGGGACCTGGGGGTGCTGATTGACAGCTGTGTAAACATGAGCCAGCAGTGTGCCCAGGTGGCCAAGAAGGCCAATGGCATCCTGGCCTGCATCAGGAACAGTGTGGCCAGCAGGAGCAAGGAAGTCATTGTGCCCTGTGCTCAGCACTGCTGAGGCCACACCTTGAGTCCTGTGTCCAGTTCTGGGCTCCTCAATTTAAGAAGGACATTGAGACACTTGAAGGTGTCCAGAGAAGGGCAACGAGGCTGGGGAGAGGCCTCAAGCACAAGCCCTACGAGGAAAGGCTGAGGGAGCTGAGGTTGTCTAGCCTGGAGAAGAGGAGACTCAGGGGAGACCTTCTTGCTCTCTCCAACTACCTGAAGGGAGGTTGTAGCCAGGTGGGGATTGGTCTCTTCTCCCAGGCAACCAGCACCAGAACAAGAGGACACAGTCTCAAGCTGTGCCAGGGCAAGTTTAGGCTGGAGGTGAGGAGAAAGTTCTTCACAGAGAGAGTTGTTAGCCATTGGAATGTGCTGCCCAGGGAGGTGGTGGAGTCCCCATCCCTGGAGGTGCTCAAAAAGGGATTGGATGTGGCACTTGAAGCTATGGTTTAGTAGTCATGAGGTGTTGGGTGCCAGCTTGGACTTGATGATCTTTGAGGTCTCTTCCAACCTTATTGATTCTGTGATTCTAAATGTGGCAAATCTTCATGGGATAGCAATAATCATTTGAACTTTGCGAAGCAGAAAGTTTCTCCTTACTTTCAGCATGTTTTTAAAGGAGGAACTATACAGATAGGAACTTTTTTGAACAAAGATGTCAATGGAGAACGTGGATGCCACTGAACTGTTTGAGTTAATATTCTGGAGTTCAGCAGGTATCTTTTTTTTCCTTTAATGAGTTGAAACAGAGTGATTAAAGTGGATAGGTTTAGGTTTGTCAATGTACATATTCCAACCCCAGGAAATATGGAGATCTTAATTAAGATAGCAGTGATTGCAGCACTAACAATTTCACAAGAGTATTGCTAAGTATCACCTAATGCAATAGTAAGTGAACATGTCAATCCCTCTATGGCAGTACCTATCATTTTTGAGGATTATTTTATAGCTTTCCAGGGGAAATTTTGATGTTTGGAAAAAATTCTTTCCTGACAAGAGTGGTCAGGCATTGGAACAGGCTGCCCAGGGAGGCGGTGGAGTCACCATCCCTGGAGGTGTTCAAAATAAATGAGATAACAGACTCATAGAACATCAGAGGTTGGAAGTGACCTCCAGAGATTATCTAGTCCAACTCCCCTGCCAAAGCAGGATCACCTAGAGCAGTCTGAAGAGGAATGCATCCAGGTGGGTTTTGAAAGTCTCCAGAGGGGGATACTCCACAACCTCCCTGGGCAGCCTGCTCCAGGGCTCTGTCACCCTCACTGTAAAGAAGTTTCTCCTCATGTTCAAGTTTGTATCCATTGTTCCTTGTCTTACTTCTGTGCACCACTGAAAAGAGCTTGATCCCCTCCACTTGACACCCACTCCTCAGGTATTTATAGACACTGATCAAATCCCCTCTCAGTCTTCTCTTCTCCAGACTAAACTGGCCCAGGGCTCTCAGTCTCTCTTCACAGGGGAGATGCTCAAGGAGAGATGCTCAAGGTGTGGCACTTCAGGACGCGGTCTAGTGGTCATAAAGGTGTTGGGTAGAAGGTTGGACTTGATGATCTTGGAGGTCTTTTCCAACTTTCATGATCATATCTTTCTATGATTCTATGCTTCTGTGACTATGTTTTCAGTAATAAACCACTGGTTTCATTTTAGAGAGACGAGTCAGGACACTTTAGTCATCTCTTTCACGCTGGTGTCTTCATAACTAACTCATTGAAATACTTGGGCTTATATTGGGAATGACTTAAGACACATTTGAAACATTTTTAACAGAATATTGAGATAATTTTTTTATGGTCTTCATGGACAAATTTCAGAAGTAAATTTGCTGGGAGGATTCAGACTGGTTAAATGTTATCTGGTTGGCAACATGTGTGTAAATCATAGTATCATAGTATCAGTCAGGGTTGGAAGGGACCACAAGGATCCTCTAGTTCCAACCCCCTGCCATGGGCAGGGACACCCCACACTAGATCAGGCTGTCCAGAGCCTGATCAAATTCCTTATCCAAATCAGAGCCAAATCAAATTCCTTATCCAGTTTGCAGTTGTATTGGTACAAAAAGGTTTTCTATGAAGAAAGTAAGGAATAGGATTCTAGGTTACAAAGAAAAAGGCATGAAAAGGAAAGCACCACACACAGGAAAAAGTGAGGACGCTAAATATCAGTTCAGAGGCAATGGGATAAAAAAGATCAGGAACTTTAAATATCCATGATCCTTACACAGCCATTCAGTAATTATTTCCTGTGTATCAACTGTGGATTAAAAAGGAAACTAGAAAGAAATAAAAGGGAGAAAGAAACACAGTTATCAAGCTGTGTTTTGGCTCTTCAGGTTTTGCCTTTAGACAGGAAAAGGTCTGCTTGCATGAGAAAATGGTACTGCCTGGTGGGAGCTGGTTTTAGTGGAAAACTGAGATAACAGAAGGAAGGGGAAAAAAATGCCTGTAGAGGCCTCTGTGCATCCAAGGCATCCAGGACTACAAATGCTTTCAGACCCTGATCTTTTATCACTGAAACCTTGTGTGATCATTCAGTCTCCAAGCAGCCTGTTCTTGCCAGTTTGAGTCTGCAAAATGAAACAAGTAGGTACATGGTTGTGTTTGACAAAACTGGTACAAAAGCTTGGCAGGTTTGCACAGATTTCAGCAATTCCTAATTACAGAAATGGAAGAAACTTATTTCCCATGACACGGCAAGCCACAACCATTGAAGTCAGTACAATTTAATTTCCCTGAGCCTGTGAGATCTCCTGGACTTCTGAAGAGAACCACCCTGAATTGCTGCTGCTGCTGCTTTTTTGCTCTTGGTGCTGTGTTTGGAAGCAGCTTCTCTAGCTGCACCCAATGAGAATGATTGCAGCAGCAATGCACTGTGATTATGTGGTGGGGTAGGAAGGTTCCCCCACACACACACCCTAAACCGGTCACAGATTACCACACAGAGATTGTACACTTACTAATACGGACTAGGAGCAATACAATGCACACACAGCTATCTTCATTTTGAGCACTGCTCTCTCCCTGCTGCTTCTCAATGCAAAGAAGGTTGTATTAATTCCTGGCAGCTCTTCCAGAGCTCTCTGCTGCCATGTTCTGTCATCAGCTGTCCTCAGCCAGAAAATGTTCCGTACTGTGCAGTTAACCCCAGCAAATGCTGTTATCTACTGCATTAAACATAGGCACAAACACATCAGAGCTCAACACTTTTTTACAAACTAAGCTGGAATAAAATTAAAGACTCCATTTGAAGATGTCTCAGATGTGAGCAGGGAGATCTATAACTAGATCAGGTTGCTCAGGGCCCCATCAAGCTTGATCTTGTATGTCTCCTGGATAGGATAGGGTAGGATAGGATAGGATAGGATAGGATAGGATAGGATAGGATAGGATAGGATAGGATAGGATAGGATAGGATAGGATAGGATAGGATAGGATAGGATAGGATGGGATAGGATGGGATAGGATGGGATAGGATGGGAGAATAGAATGGAATGGAATGGAATGGAATGGAATGGAATAGAATAGAATAGAATAGAATAGAATAGAATAGAATAGAATAGAATAGAATAGAATAGAATAGAATAGAATAGAATAGAATAGAATAGAATTAACCAGGTTGGAAAAGACCTTTGAGATCATCAGGTCCAAACTATCACCCAACACCATCTAATCAACTAAACCATGGCACCAAGGGCCTCATCCAGTCTCTTCTTAAACACCTCTAGTAATGGTGACTCCACCACCTCCCTGGGCAGCACATTCCAATGGCCAGTCTCTCTTTGTATGAAGAACTTCTTCCTAACATCCAGCCTAAACCTGCCCTGGCGCAGCTTGAGACTGTGTCCTCTTGTTTTGGTGCTGGTTGCCTGGGAGAAGAGGCCAAAACCCACCTGGCTACAACCTCCCTTCAGGTAGATGCAGATGAGGCCACCACCTCTCTGGCTGACCTGTTCCAGTATTTCTCTCTCCTCACTGTAAAGAACTTCCTCCTAATTTCCAGCCTAAATCTACCTTGCTCTAGTTTCAACCCATTGCCCTGCACATATCCTACTAAATAGCTTCCTCTGGGTTTTTTTTTTTCCCCCTTGATAAATAGCAAAATCTACTTTAATGCAGCAGTTTTCATTAAGAGCCAGCAGGATTTACAAAAGCAGCACAGTGATCATCAATAAAGCTCATACAGATGTAGCTCTGTGTCCATGAAGGAAGCAGCTGTTTGTTGAATTTAGGATAATGAAATCTTCCTTGACACAGAGGCTCAGCGACGCTGCATTGGCATGCCCAGTGTGTATCAACAGTTCCTGTTAGGTTTCATAGCTGCAGGGCTTATCAAACCATTTCTCTGCATGTCCCTGAACGACGTTGGAGCCACAGATGTTGGAAAGCAAACAGACAGCAAATACACTGGAGAGTACAACAGATCTCCAGCTTCCAGTGTAGACTTTGTCTGTGTCTGCTAAAACTGTATTCAGAAGGCGAACAAAGCAAATGGCAAATGAAGCTTGTCCCAAAATACTTCTAAATGTTTTCCCTGCAAGAGATGGGGATAGGATAGGATAGGATAGGATAGGATAGGATAGGATAGGATAGGATAGGATAGGATAGGATAGGATAGGATGGGATGGGATGGGATGGGATGGGATGGGATGGGATGGGATAGGATAGGATAGGATAGGATAGGATAGGATAGGATAGGATAGGATAGGATAGGATAGGATAGGATAGGATAGGATAGGATAGGATAGGAAGAATAGGATAGAGTCGAATAGAATAGAGTAGAATAGAAAGTAGAATAGAAAGAATAGAATAGAATAGAATAGAATAGAATAGAATAGAATAGAATAGCATAGAATAGACCAGGTTGATTTATTAAACCTATGATCATAAACCTATGATCCAACACCATCTAATCAACTAAACCATGCAACCAAGCACCCTAGCAACTCTCCTGCTAAACACCTCCGATGATGGTGACACCACTACCTGCCTGGGCAGCACATTTCAATGGCCAACAACTCTCTCTGTGTAGAATTTCTTCCTAACCTCCAGCCTAAACCTCCCCTGGCGCAGCTTGAGACTGTGTCTTCTTGTTCTGGTGCTGGTTGCCTGGGAGCAGAGACCAACCCCCACCTGGCTACAACCTCCTTCAGGGAGTTGTAGACAGCAAGAAGGTCTCCCCTGAGCCTCCTCTTCTCCAGGTTAAACAACCCCAGCTGCCTCAGTCTCTCCTCACAGGGCTTGTGTTCCAAACCCCTCCCCAACTTTGTTGCCCTTCTCTAGACACCTTCCAGCAATGACAGATGCATCATCCCCTCCTTGGCTTTCCCACTTGTACAAGGAGATTCAAGTCCTTGCCAGTTTTCTTACTGAGAAGCAAAAGCCGGGTGACCTTTGCTAGTAAGCAATGGGAGATGCTCTGCTAATACAGTGGGATACAGGGGAATGATATGAAGGTTGTAGGCAATTCAAAGCCTTTAACAGTTTGCACCTAGGAACATTTCACTCTTCAGCAGATGTCTTTTAAATGCATATAAATATCTAAAGGGTGGAGGTCATGAGGATGGAGCCCAGTGGTGCCCAGTGAACAGGACAAGGGGCAGTAGGTACAAACTAGAAAACAGGAGGTTTCCCTTGAATCTAAGGAGAAACTTCTTTCTTCTGAGGGTGCTGGAGCCCTGGACCAGGCTGTCCAGAGAGGTTGTAGATTCTCATACTCTGCAGGCTTTCAAAACCCACGTGGACTCATTCCTGTGCAACCTGCTTTAGCAGGATGGTTGGACTAGATGATCTCCAGAGGTCCTTTACAACCCCCATAACTGTGATTTCCTGATTCTGGGACCTTGCAGTGAATGGGTTTCTTCTGCATTTGTTCTTCTCCCACATATTTTGGCCATAGGAATTTGGAGGGTCTGACTAACATATTGGCTTGTCAAAACCTGATTTCATTCTCATTCCAGTCAAGTCTGACCTGAGCCAGGGCTGTCTAACCTTACCAGAACCAGATTTCATGGCTGCTTCACTCTTTTGCTTTCTGAAGTTTATCTTGTCTCATAATTGGTTTAATATCTAATAGCTACAATTACAATATCTAATAGCTACAATTATAATATCTAATAGCTACAATTACAATATCTAGTAGCTACATTCCTTGAAAGCCTTCTCAACCACATTAGTCAAAGTTCTTTAAGATCTGAATTTGGAGCTTTAGTAGGATTCATTTGTATCTACTGTTATAAAGAATTAAGGAATGTAACACTTCTGGAATGGGCATCAGGTCTATTTTATGAGCAGAGGAAGCAACACAGCATTTTGCTGATTGCTCAGAGATGGAAATAGAATATAGATCTGTTCAAGATCTGTTAATTTTTTACTGGCAAGCACCAAGAGGCTATTCCTGAACAAAACAAGCTTATTATTATGTAGACAATGGGACTGAGTGCACACTCAGCAAGCTTGCAGATGACAGTCAGCTGAAAGGTGTGGTCAACATGCCAGAGGGATGGAATATCGTCCAGAGGGATGTGGACAGGCTGGAAAAGTGGGCCCAGGTGTACCTCACAAGGTTCAACAAGGCCATGTGCAAGGTCGTGCAGCTGGGGCAGAACGCTCCTCATTATCAGTACAGTTTGGGGGAGGATAATGAAGATAGAGAACAGCCCTGTGGAAAAGGACTTGGGGGTACTGATGGATGAGAAACTGGACATGAGCCAGCAGCAGGCACTTCCAGCCCAGAAGAGCAATCACATCCTGGGCTGCATCAGAAGCAGCATGGCCAGCGGATCAGGAGAGGTGATTCTGCAGCAGGTGCTTGCAGCCAAAAAGGGCAATCACATCCTGGGCTGCATCAGAAGCAGCGTGGCCAGCAGATCAGGAGAGGTGATTCTGCAGTAGGCACTTGATGCATCGTGGCCAGCAGATCAGGAGAGATTCTGCAGTAGGCACTTGCAGCAAAAAAGGGCAATCACATCCTGGGCTGCATCAGCGTGGCCAGCAGATCAGGAGAGGTGATTCTGCAGTAGGCACTTGCAGCCAAAAAGGGCAATCACATCCTGGGCTGCATCAGAAGCAGCGTGGCCAGCAGATCAGGAGAGGTGATTCTTCTTGCAGCCCAGAAGAGCAATCACATCCTGGGCTGCATCAGAACATGGCCAGCAGATCAGGAGAGGTGATTCTGCAGTAGGCACTTGCAAAAGGGCAATCACATCCTGGGCTGCATCAGAAGCAGCGTGGCCAGCAGATCAGGAGAGGTGATTCTGCCTCTCTGCTCTGCTCTTCTCTGCAAAAAAACTAGAGCAGGGTGGATATAGATTGGACATTAGGAGGAAATTCTTTACAGTGAGGGTGGTGCAACACTGAACGGGTTGCTCAGGGAGGTTTTGGAGGCCCTGTCCCTGGAGACATTCAAGGTCAGGTTTGCCAGGGCTCTGAGCAATCTGGTCTAGATGAGGATATCCCTTCTCACTACAGGGGGGTTGACTAGATGACCCTTCCTACCCAGTGCCTTCTTGGATTCTATTATTCTGTGGTTTAGGCCCTACCACAGCCTGCAGTTTAACTGGCAAAAGATAATTTGAGGACAAGGGAATATTCTAAATGCAACAAACCACTTCTTCAGAATATCATCTGGGTATAAAGGAAGGGATGGAAGAAAGCTGGACTTGGTGAAGTTTTATTTACAGGTGTAATCATAAATATTTTAATGTGTGATTGTATTTTTTGTGTAACTTGGGAATTCGGTTGTGCTTTCAACCTGTAAAGCTTTGGGTTACTGCATCATTTGTGAGCAAACACAACTGTCTCTTGACGATGCTCTAACCACAGAGCCCAGTTTTGATTTTCATGTTTAGCTCCTCAGGATTCTTTTTAATTTCCTCTGGCAGATGCATAACAAATACTCAGCTCCTGCAAGACAGTTTATCCCTTTCTCTTTCAAGAAATACATTTTTCATCCCTTGCCTGTGCTTTGTAAAGTGTTTTCAGTCCCTCACAATTCTTCTGGAGGTATTGGGAATGATAAAATAGAGCCAGACAATGAGTCCTATTCATTCGTTCTGTGTCTCTGATAAGAGACCAGAGGTTAACATTTCTCCATGGTAACTACAATGGCTTAAAGGTCTTCTGATAATAACATGATGGATTCCAGTCAAGTCATTCAGGAATGAATCTATTACTTTAAGCAAAGTTAGTCCAAAGATACCCATTCTTCAGCTTGCACCAGCAGAGAAGGCCAGTGTGATACTGAGGGGCTGTAGCAGTCCTGACTCCACAGGAAAAATAATAGTATTCATAGAATCACAGAATTGTCAGGGTTGGAAGGGAGCTCAAGGATCATCTAGTTCCAGCCCCACTGCCATGGGCAGGGACACCTCACACTACATCAGGTTGCTCACAGCCACATCCAGCCTGGCTGCAAACACCTCCAGGCAAGAGGTTTCCACCACCTCCCTGGGTAACCTGTGCCAGTGTCTCACCACCCTCATGGTGAATGGTATTCTGGCTTGAATGTAAGGGGGAAATCCCATTTCCAGGAAATATCTGACAGACCCTTTCCAGAGTCTGCAGCTTTTAATGGGGAGTGGTCAGAAAGAATAGAGATTTGTTGGGATTGAACATTTCCTGGCCTGTATCAGGAACAGTGTGGCCAGCAGGAGCAGGGAGGTCATTCTGCCCCTGTAGTCAGCACTGGTTAGGTCACTCCTTGAGTCCTGGGTCCAGTTCTGGGCCCCTCAGTTTAGGAAAGATGTTGAATTGCTGGAAGGTGTCCAGAGAAGGACAACAAAGCTGGGGAGTGGTTTGGAGCACAGCCCTATGAGGAGAGGCTGAGGGAGCTGGGGTTGCTTAGCCTGGAAAGAGAGATAGAGAGAGAGATTGGCCACTGGAATGTGCTGCCCAGGGAGGTGGTGGAGTCACTATCACTGGAGGTGTTTAGGAAGAGACTGGATGGGTGCTTGGTGCCATGGTTTAGTTGATTAGATGGTGTCGGGTGATGGGTTGGATTCGATGATCTCGAAGGTCTTTTCCAACCTGGTCAATTCAATTCAATTCAATTCAATTCAATTCAATTCAATTCAATTCAATTCAATTCAATTCAATTCAATTCAATTCAGTGCAATGCAATGCAATGCAATGCAATGCAATGCAATGCAATTCAATTCAATGCAATTCAATGCAATTCAATTCAATGCAATGCAATGCAATTCAATTCAATTCAATGCAATGCAATTCAATTAAATTCAGTTCTATTCTATTCTATTCTATTCTATTCTATTCTATTCTAATGTAGAGCTGTAGGCCAGTTTGTTTATTTGGGAGAGATTTGCATAGCTTATACAAATGTTCACTGCTTCTTTAATCACTTTGGAGTGCTTGAAGGTTTTGGGTGACTATATTCATATGAAGCACCATATATTTTCCTCCTGCAGATTATTATTTGCTGGGCAGGGCTGTTGTGAGAATGCAAGGTAATTATTGAACACCAAATAGAGGTTTATGGTCCTTACTTCTGTCTGAAAGCTGGGGTGTGCTTAGGCAAGGAAGTAATTGGAGCATTTTAAATATAGGGAAAAACCTGCACTTTCAAGTAAGAATTGCAAGGGAAAACATTCAGCAACACTACAGTGGGAATTGTAATCACAGGTGGGTTGATGTGCCACCCACACCATTAGCCCAAACCTCTGGATGGAGGATGCTCTGCATGAGTTGGTGCAAAACAAGAAATAGAAGAGAATGGAATGGAATGGAACGGAACGGAATAGAATAGAATAGAATAGAATAGAATAGAATAGAATAGAATAGAATAGAATAGAATAGGATAGAATAGGATAGAATAGAATAGAATAGAATAGAATAGAATAGAATAGAATAGAATAGAATAGAATTAAACAGGTTGGAATAGACATTTGAGATCACCAAGTCCAGCCTATCACCCAACACCATCTAATCAACTAAACCATGACACCAAGTGCCTCATCCAGGCTCTTCTCAAACACCTCCAGTGATGGTGACTCCACCACCTCCCTGGGCAGCACATTCCAATGGCCAGTCTCTCTTTCTATGAAGAACTTCTTCCTAACATCCTGCCTAAACCTCCCCTGGTGCAGCCTGAGACTGTGTCTCGACCAACCCCCACCTGGCTACAGCCTCCCTTCAGGGAGTTGTAGACAGCAATAAGGTCTCCCCTGAACCTCCTCTTCTCCAGGCTAAGCAACCCTAGCTCCCTCAGCCTCTCCTCACAGGGCTGTGCTCCAGACCCCTCCCCAGCTTTGTTGCCCTTCTCTGGACACCTTCCAGCAACTCAACATCTTTCCTAAACTGAGGGGAAATAACTAGGACTGTAAAAATGTCTCTTTTTGAAGGGAGGGTAATGTAGACACAACATATCTGCTACAGAATGACATTTCTATTCCTTTTGGCACAGTAAACCTAATTAAATTGTTATGTTTTGAAATCTTTATGAGAATCTTAATTATTAATGTCATCAATGGGCTGGGGGGGGAAATGTAGGTTAGATGTGGGGAGAGTTTGGCTCTGCAAAGGCATTACTCAAAAGCACATTTTTTCTTGCATGACTGAGCACATGTGCACACAAACTGGATAGTCACTCTTTACAATGAGGTTACACTCATAAATTATTTACAAAGGGTTAGTAAACACTCTAGGCTATTACAGAACCCACAAAGTCCATGGTTTTGTTATAACTACATATTACACCCTCAAGTAACATGCAGCCTCGTATAATTTATGAAAGGCCTCTCCATAGTGTTGTTTATGATGTATATTAATCATTTATTAATCCTTTATGAACTATTTATAAGTGCAGTCTTAATGGAAGGCACAGCTGATGAGTTACACCACTGGACTGGCTGCATAGGAGTGGAAGGTTGCAGGTCTCTGCCCTTCCTTTTAACAAGCTAAGCAGCTTTTCACAAGGCAACGTTCACCAGCTCCTTCTTTACAGACTTCTAGGAAGTTAGAAATCTGAGAGAGGCATTAGAGAGGTTTTGCATGTAATATAAAATAATTATAAAATCATCTAATCATAGAACTGTCAGGGTTGGAAGGGACCTCAAGGATCAGCCAGTTCCAACCCTCCTACCATGGGCAGGGACACCTCACACTACAGCAGGTTGCTCATAGCCACATCCAGCCTGGCTGCAAAAACCTCCAGGGATGAGGCTTCCACCACCTCCCTGGGCAACCTGTGCCAGTGTCTCACCACCCTCATGGGGAACAACTTCTTCCTAACATCCAATCTCTATCTACCCATTTCTAGTTTTGTTCCATTCCCCCAAGTCCTATCGTTACCTGCCTATGGCATGGGGGTTGGAACTAGGTGATCCTTGAGGTCCCTTCCAATCCAAACAATTCAATGATTCTACCTGGCACCCCAAAAAGTCCCTCCCCAGCTTTCTTGTAGCCCCCTTAAGATACTGTAAAGCCACAATAAGGTCTCCTTGGAGCCTTCACTTCTCCAGATTGAGTAACCCAAACTCTCTCAGTCTGTCTTCACAGGAGAGGTGCTCCAGCCCTCTGCTAATAAACCAAAATGAACCAAACCACAATAAATTAGTAAATAAAATAATAAAATAAAAGCTATAATAATCAAATAAAAAGAAATTAAAAAAAAACTATAAAATGCAAGGAATATCTAAAATTTGACAATAAAATAATTAAATCCTTTTTCTACATCTTCACCAATATTTCAGTAGGTCTTCTTCACAGACTCCATGAGACAAAACTCCTTGCAGATGACCCAATATATGTTGAGTTCTAGGAAGCCCTAATTTCTCTCAAGGCCTCTTGTATAATCTGGAACATCAAACCACCAAAGTGTGGGCTATGATTTTAGGAGGTGAGCAGAGGAAGGTTGCTGTGTGAATGTGGGTGTCCATCAATACTTAGGGTTTCCACAGGAAAATGAGCAGTGTAAGAGAAATGACAGAATCACAGAATGGTAGGGGTTGGAAGGGACCCCTGGAGACCATCCAGTCCAACCCCACTGCCAGAGAAGGTTCACTTAAAGCAGGTTGCATAGGACAGTGTCCAGGCAGGTTTTGAATGTCTCCAGAGGTGGAGACTCCACAACCTCCCTGGGAAGCTTGTTCCACTGCTCTGCCACCACCCTCAAAGTGAAGATCCACCACATTAGGTGGAAGTCCCTCTGTTCAAGCCTGTGCCCATTACAGAATACAGAATTAACCAGGTTGGAAAAGACCTTTGAGATCATCAAGTCCAACCTACCACCCAGCACCATCTAATCAACTGAACCATGGTGCTCCCTCTTACCTCTCGCCTGTCACTGGGCAGGCTGGTCACATCCTCCTGACACCCACCCTTTAAGTGTTGATCAGCATTATAAATAAGCATTATAAGCATGGCTGCTATATTCTAGGCAACCATAATATCTAGCAACAGATCCTGGCTTGCAGGGCTATTCTTCTGCTCCAAAGCAGTTCTTCCTGCCAAGGTACAGCTCCTTGTGCTTGCTGCAGGCAAGCTGCGCTCGCTGCACTTTTACCACTGCTCTTGGCTTCTTCATGCATCCTGTGAAATCCCTTGCTGAGGTGCTTGATACCAGAGTCCAGTCCCAGCACATTAACCCTTCCCTTGTTCTTTTGCAGGAAACAGATCTCATCCTGACCTTTAATATCTCAATGCATCGCTCTTGGTGGATGGAGAATGGGCCAGGATGCACCGTGACCTCAGTAACCCCAGCACCAGACTGGGCACCAGAGGACCATCGCTACATCACTGTCTCGGGGTGTTTGCTGGAATATCAGTACATAGAAGTGGCTCACAGTTCTCTTCAGATCTTCCTTGCAGTAAGTGTTTACAGATTGCTTCATTTCCATCACCTTCTCTAGGTTGCTTCTTGCAGAACATCATGAGCAGAACAGTGGAGCATGATGGCATTTGTTCACAATCCCTCCCTCCCAAGTGTTAGTTTTGGTACGAAACTCTGTTGTCTCACAGCTGTTTCAAGACACCTGTACATAAAAACCTCCAACCTGAATGTTTATTGCCGTGAGAACTGCTGACAGGACACACTCTGTTTTCCTGACCTCCATTCTGACCACTGACCATGCCACTAGTGATTTGAAGCAGGTTACACTATAGGACTAGGGGGAGTGGAACAAAAATAGAAATGGGTAGATTCAGATTGGATGTTAGGAAGAAGTTCTGAGGGTGGTGAGAGACTGGCACTGGTTGCCCAGAAAGGTGGCAGAAGGCTCATCCCTAGAGGTTTTTGCAGCCAGGCTGGATGTGGCTGTGAGCAACCTGCTATAGTGTGAGGGGTCCCTGGCCATGTCAGGGGGTTGGAACTAGATGATCCTTGTGGTCCCTTCCAACCCTGACTGATTCTATGATTCTATGATTCTATGATTCTATAAGTTGTACATAATAAGGAGTTGCAGCTATACCTGCTATACTACAGCTATATACAGCTGTAACTGAGTTGGTCTGGCTGAAAGTTAATAGAATAGAATTACCAAGGTTGGAAGAGACCTTGAAGATCATCGAGTCCAACCTGTAACCACAACCTCACAACCAGACCATGGCACCAAGCGCCACATCCAGTCCCCTCCTGAACGCCTCCAGGGACGGCGACTCCACCACCTCCCTGGGCAGCACATTCCAATGGCGAATCACTCTCTCGGTGAAGAACTTTCTCCTCACCTCGAGCCTAAACTTCCCCTGGTGCAGCCTGAGACTGTGTCCCCTTGTTCTGGTGCTGGTTGCTAGGGAGAAGAGGCCAACCCCCTCCTGGCTACAACCACCCTTCAGGTAGTTGTAGAGAGCAATGAGGTCGCCCCTGAGCCTCCTCTTCTCCAGGCTAAACAGCCCCAGCTCCCTCAGCCTCTCCTCATAGGGCTTGTGCTCAAGGCCTCTCACCAGCCTTGTTGCCCTTCTCTGGACACATTCAAGTGTCTCAATGTCCTTCTTAAACTGAGGGGCCCAGAACTGGACACAGTACTCAAGGTGCGGCCTAACCAAAGCAGAGTACAGGGGCACAATGACCTCCCTGCTCCTGCTGGCCACACTATTCCTAATGCAGGCCAGGATGCCATTGGCCCTCTTGGCTGCCTGGGCACACTGCTGGCTCATGTTCAGCTTCCCATCAACCAGCACCCCCAGGTCCCTCTCTGCCTGGCCGCTCTCCAGCCGCTCTAACCCCAGCCTATAGCACTGCCTGGGGTTGTTGTGGCCAATGTGCAGAACCCGGCACTTGGATGTGTTAAATCTCCTGCCATTGGACTCTGCCCATCTGTCCAGCCTGTCGAGGTCTCTCTGCAAAGCCTCTCTGCCCTCCAGCAGATTAACTCCTGCCCCCAGCTTGGTGTCATCCGCAAATTTACTGCTGATGGACTCAATGCCCTCATCCAGATCATCAATAAAGATGTTGAAGAGCATGGGGCCCAGTACTGATCCTTGGGGCACACCACTAGTGACAGGCCGCCAGCTGGATGTGGCACCATTCACCACCACTCTCTGGGCTCGGCCCTCCAGCCAGTTCCTAACCCAACGCAGTGTGCTCCTGTCCAAGCCATGGGCTGCCAGCTTGGCCAGGAGTTTGCTGTGGGGGACTGTGTCAAAGGCCTTGCTGAGGTCCAGGTAGACCACATCCACAGGCCTCCCCACATCCACCAGGTGGGTCACCTGATCATAGAAGGAGATCAGGTTGGTCAGGCAGGACCTGCCCCTCCTAAATCCATGCTGGCTGGGCCTGAGCCCCTGGCCATCCTGTAAGTGCCGTGTGATCGCACTCGAGATGACCCATTCCATAATCTTGCCTGGCACTGAGGTCAGGCTGACAGGCCTATAATTCCCTGGCTCTTCCAACTGGCCCTTCTTATGGATGGGCACCACGTTGGCCAGCTTCCAGTCTTCTGGGACCTCTCCAGTGAGCCAGGACTGCTGAAAAATGATGGAGAGCGGCCTCGACAACTCATCCGCCAGCTCCCTCAGCACCCTAGGATGGATCCCATCCGGTCCCATGGACTTGTGGGGGTCCAAGCGGCTGAGAAGATCTCTAACTCTCCCATCCTGGAACAGGGGAAAACTATGCTGCTCCCTGGCTCCTTCTGCCAGCTCTGCAGGCCAGCTGTCTGGAAGCTGTTCTGTCCTGCTAGTAAAAATTGAGGTAAAGAAGGTGTTAAGCACCTCTGCCTTTTCCTCATCCTTTGTTACAATATTCCCCTCCATGCCCACCAAGGAGTGGAGCTTCTCCTTGCCCTTCCTCTTGCTATTAATATATTTATAGAAGGACTTTTTGTTGTCCTTCACAGCAGAGGCCAGTCTGAGCTCCAAATGTGCTTTTGCCTCCCCTAATTTTCTTCCTACAAGACCTAGCAACATCCCTAAACATTCCATGGGTTGCCTCCCCTTTTTTCCAAAGATAATACACCCTCTTTTTTCCCTTAGTTCCTTTAGAAGTTCATTACCCAACCAGGCTGGCCGTCTGCCCCGGCGGCTCATCTTCTGGCACACCGGCACAGCCTGTTCCTGCGCCTTCAAGAGTTCTTTCCTGAAGTAGGTCCAGCTCTCCTGGACCCCTTTGTTTTTAAGGGCTGTTTCCCAAGGAACCTTCTGAGTTAGTTCCTTGAGTAGCCTGAAGTCCGCCCTCCGGAAGTCCAGAGTGGAGGTCATCTTGCTCCCCCTCTTGGCTTGGCTGAATACTGAAAACTCAATTATCTCATGGTCACTGGTGCCTAAACACCCTCCGACCACCACATCACCCACCAGCCCTTCCCTGTTGGTGAAGAGGAGGTCAAGCATAGCCTTACCCCTGGTAGGCTCGCGCAGCACCTGGGATAAGAAGCTGTCCTCCATGCACTCTAAGAACCTCTTAGATTGCCTCCTCTCTGCTGTGTTGTGATCCCAGCAGATATCAGGCAGGTTGAAGTCTCCCACGAGAACAAGGTTAGGCGATCTTGAGACAGCCTTAAGCTGCCTATAGAATGCTTCATCAAGATCATCCTCCTGGTTGGGTGGTCTATAACAGACTCCAACCAGCATGTCTGCCCTGCTGGTCTTCCCTCTAATTCTTACCCACACGCACTCAACCCGATCATCCCTGATCTCTAGCTCAATGGCATCAAGAGCCTCCCTGATGTACAGGGCCACCCCTCCACCCCTTCTTCCCTGCCTGTCTCTCCTGAATAGCCTGTAGCCGTCAATTGCAGCGCTCCAGTCATGCGAGTCATCCCACCACGTCTCCGTGATGGCAGCTACATCATATCTTTCCTGCTGCAACAAGGCTTCCAGCTCCTCATGTTTGTTGCCCATACTTCGTGCATTAGTGTACATGCACTTCAGCTGGGCTGCTGGTTTTGCCCCTGACTCCAGCTTACCACCCTCAGACTCCTGTCTGGGGGGACTGGTTTCAGCCCCTTCCCCCTTCGAAGCTAGTTTAAAGCTTAATGCTGGGGAGAAACTTCAACCCACCACACTGTGCAAGCCAAATGGAATATAAAAGAAAAGCCAAAATGAAGGAGCAAATAGCAAAAAAATAGAATCCCTGACTCAAAAATGGTTCACAGGACTCAAAACTGATCAGTTTGTCTTTACCCATAGCAATCAATATGCAGCAAAGGAGAATGGGAAAGGTTCTTCTCAAAAGAACCAAATACAGTGCTTGGATGAAAGCCAAACCCAGAAATGTTAAACCCTTTTAGGAGGATAAGAATCCACCTGTTACACTGCAGAAAATGTGTCAGGAATGGATATAGCTTATTCTGAGGGAAATGGGTAGGGTTTTCAACCATATTTACCTGTAGCAATCATTTTGCTTTGTGTTGTTTCAGCCCTAGGTGGAAAGATGAGCTAAATACTGAATTAATTACTCTGAAGGACAAGCTGCATTTGCATGTTTGCTCTAGGGATATATCTATGTTTATTATGCCCAGGTGGAGTTGTATACAACTGCAAATGAAACTGTTACTGCACAGATATGTTTTAGACCACTGCAGTACCTCAGTGTCCTTGTAGTGAAGAACCCAGATTTGAATGCAGGAGCTGAGATGCAGCCTCAACAGTGCCAAGTGTTGGGGCATGTTCACCTCACTAGTCCTGTTGCTGATCCAGGCCAGGATGCTGGCCACCTGGGCACGTGCTGGCACATATTCAGCCAGCTGTCAACCAGCACGCCCAGGTCTTTCTCTGCTGGGCAGCTTTCCAGACACTCTGCCCCAAGCCTGGAGCATTCATGGGGTTGTGATGCAAGTGCAAGACCTGGAATTAGCATTGAACCTTACATCATGGCCCTTGGCCCATCAATCCAGCTTATCCAAGTCCCTCTCTAGAGTCCTTATACCCAAAGCCCTCCAAAGGAGATACCCAGGCTTATTCTTTTGACTTCTTTTTATGTGTGTAATGACTGATGAACACAAAACTCAAGGAAGATCCAATTCAAGCTCAGTTCTGTTCCCGATGCAGCAAGGTTTGGTGTGTGTCTGTGTCTACATGGAGCTGTGTTTCTAGATAAGGTCAGTCTCTGCAAACCAGAGGAAACAAACTGTTGGTAATCCATTAGCTACAGCCAACTACAACTGGGTTTTTATTTCCATTTGTGTTATGTAGGAGGTTAGGCAATGAGCTACACACTGTAAGTAAGGGTCAGTTTTCCAGACCTGGTGCTTGAAACTTTACTGCTTGCATCATTTTCACATTTCCACTGTGAGCACAGAAATGCTGGCATAATTATTTTTAGTGTGACAGGACAGTGACAGTACAAGGGGCAAGGGCTTCATACTAGGAAAGAGCAGATTTAGATTGGTTATCAGGAAGAAGTTCTTTACTATGAGGGTGGTGGAACACTAGAATAGGTTGCCCAGGGAGGTGGTTGAGGCTCCTTCCCTGGAGATATTAAAGGTGAGGCTCAATGAGGTCCTGGGGAACCTGATCTAGCTGGGGATGTCCCTGCTGACTCTGGGGAGGTCAGACTGGATGAGCTTTGGAGGTCCCTTCCAGCCTGGACCATTCTTAGCCTGGAGAAGAGGAGGCTCAGGGGAGACCTTCTTGCTGTCCACAACTGCCTGAAGGGAGGTTGTAGCCAGGTGGAGGCTGGTCTCTTCTCCCAGGCAAGCAGCACTAGAACAATAGGACACAGTCTCAAGCTGCACCAAGGGAGGTTTAGGCTGGATGTTAGGAAGAAGTTCTTCACAGGGAGAGTGATTGGCCATTTGAATGTGCTGCCCAGGGAGGTGGTGGAGTCACCATCACTGGAGGTGTTTAGAAGGAGACTTGGTGGAGTGCTTGGTGAAATGGTTTAGTTGATAAGATAGTTTTGAATGATAGGTTGGATGTGATGATCTTGAAGGTCTCTTCCAACTGGTCTGGTCTATTCTATTCTATTCTATTCTATTCTATTCTATTCTATTCTATTCTATTCTATTCTATTCTATTCTATTCTATTCTATTCTATTCCAACTGGTCTATCCTATCCTATCCTATCCTATCCTATCCTATCCTATCCTATCCTATTCTATTCTATTCTATTCTATTCTATTCTATTCTATTCTATTCTATTCTATTCTACTCTACTCTACTCTACTCTACTCTACTCTACTCTACTCTACTCTATTCTATTCCGTTCTAAATGTGGTGAGAAAGAGAGGAACTCCCTGGCATTGCTCAGTGGCACATACCACCAAGTGAAAAGAACAGATATTGCTTGGTTCTCAGCAAACTAGTTTTAACAAACCCAAGCCTTAGATCAGATTTATCTCCAGCTAGCAGAAAGGAATGAATCTTTCCTTTCAATTTTCGTTTACAGTCACTTAAGTGGATCTTGCACTGTAACTGCAAAACTACAAACTGCAAGCTCCAAATTGGTGACTGGCTTTCTGTTTGGATTTCTGTGTGCACACTAATAGCATTCATCTGGACTGTTTCACTGACTGTTGGCACTACAGTATGGTTTTAAGGGTGCTTTCCACTGCCTACTGATAAAAACTTACAAGATGCTCAGCTTCACTAAGGCCACTTATATCAGACATTGAAAACATTATACTGAGTGTATTTTGTACAGCTTGCCAGTAAGCTACAGATGGTGAGGCTTCCCCTAGATGTGATATTTGCTGTGGATTACTTAGTGGAAAGACTATGACAGCTGGGCTGTGGAAGATTTCAGGATAGACTGCTGAGGAGCTGTAGAATACTCAGGGTGTCTATGAGACATTACCTCTCTGGAGGAACGTGTCCCAGAAACAAACAGAATCACAGCATCACATAATGCATCAGGTTGGAAGTGACCCTCAAAACTCATCTTGGCCAACCTCTCTGCAGTCAGCAGGGACATCACAGTAACACAGTATCACCAAGGCTGGAAGAGACCTCAAAGATCATCAAGTCCAACCTGTCACCACAGACCTCATGACTAAACCATGGCACCAAGTGCCACATCCAATCCCCTCTTGAACACTCTTGGGCCCCTCAGTTTAAGAAGGACACTGAGACACTTGAATGTGTCCAGAGAAGGGCAATGAGGCTGGGGAGAGGCCTTGAGCATAAGCCCTATGAGGAGAGGCTGAGGGAGCTGGGATTGTTTAGCCTGGAGAAGAGGAGGCTCAGCAGTGACCCCATTGCTCTCTACAGCTACCCGAAAGGTGGTTGTAGCCAGGAAGAGGTTGGTCTCTTCTCCCAGGCAACCAGCACCAGAACAAGGGGACACAGTCTCAAGCTGTGCCAGGGGAAGTTTAGGCTGGAGGTGAGGAGAAAGTTCTTCCCAGAGAGAGTCGTTCGCCATTGGAATGTGCTGCCCAGGGAGGTGGTGGAGTCACCATCCCTGGAGGTGTTCAAGAGGGGATTGGATGTGGCACTTGGTGCCATGGTCTAGTCGTGAGGTCTGTGGTGACAGGTTGGACTCGATGATCTTCAAGGTCTCTTCCAACCTTGGTGATACTGTGATACTGTGATACATCCAGGGATGGTGACTCCACCACCTCCCTGGGCAGCACATTCCAATGGCCAATCTCTTTCTATGAAGAACTTCTTCCTAATATCCAGCCTAAACCTCCCCTGGCACAGCTTGAGACTGTGTCCTCTTGTTCTGGTGCTGGTTGCCTGGGAGAAGAGACCAACCCCCACCTGGCTACAACCTCCCTTCAGGGAGTTGCAGAGAGCAATAAGGTCTCCCCTGAGCCTCCTCTTCTCCAGGCTAAGCAACCCCAGCTCCCTCAGCCTCTCCTCATAGGCATTGTGCTTGAGACCTCTCCCCAGCTTTGTTGCCCTTCTCTGGACACTTTCCAGCAACTCAACATTTTTTTTTTCCTAACCTGAGGAGCCCAGAACTGGACACAGGACTCAAGGTGTGGCATAACTAATGCAGAGTACAGGGGCACAATGACTTCCCTGCTCCTGTTTGCCACACTGTTCCTGATACAGGCCAGGATGCCATTGGTCTTCTTGCCCACCTGGGCACACTTGCTGGCTCATATTCAGCCTATTGTCAACCATTACCCCCAGGTCCCTCTCTGCCTGGCTGCTCTCCAGCCACTCTAACCCCAGCCTGTAGCACTGCATGGGGTTGCTGTGACCAGCGTGTAGAACCCAGCACTTAGCTATGTTGAAGTAATAGAAGAATAGAAGTAATGGAATAGTCAGTTTGATGGTCTCTCTACTTTGACTAACTGAATGCTAATGGTTTAGAAAAAATCTTCAAAATGGGTAAATATTGAGAACTAGTGTGTGGGGGGAGAAGCTCTGGTTAAACAAGGATTATCCAAATTTGAGTATTTAGCATTTATTTATGCAAAGCTGGGCTGGAGTAACCCCCAATGAGAAGAGGGGCCGCAAAGCAGCCACCGTCACTCCTTTGGCCCATGACACAGAGTACTTAGAATCATAGAATAGAATCATAGAATCAATAAGGTTTGAAGAGACCTCACAGATCATCAAGTCCAACCTGTCACCCAACACCTCATGACTACTAAACCATGGCTCCAAGTGCCACGTCCAATCCCCTCTTGAACACCTCCAGGGATAAATGCTTCAGACCCTTCACTAGCTTTGGTGTCCTCTGGATACATTCCATCACCTCAGTGCCTTTCTTGGAATAAGAACCTTGAGCACCCAGAGCATCTTGGGCACCTGAACCACCTCCCCATGTTTTCTCCAAGGAACACAGCTCTGCCTGTCCTTGGTGCCCATATATCATGAAAATGAACTGGTCTGGTGGTGGCATGACTTGGATACCCATGTGCTTCATACATTAAAGTCTCCTTATGCACATAATGGTTATTGATTCTTGCTGCTTACATCAGAGAAGCTATTTCATTTTCAGGACTCCTGGGTTATCTAGGATATATATATTTAAATTACAGGTCTCTGGAGAGAATCATTCCAGGTAAAGAATGAGGTCAGTGGTACTAATGGAGATTTGATTTGCTGCTGGTTTATGAAATTCTGTATAATATTTGCAGAGCTGAGGTTAGGAACAGGGAATTGCAGAATAGTTTTTATTATACAAGACCTCTAAGATCGTTGAGCCCATCAACCTAACACTACCGTGGCCATTAAACCATGTCCCATTGTGCCATGTCTACAAGATTTTTGAACCTCTCCAGGGATGGTGACTTTACCACCTCCCTGGGCAGCCTGTTCCAGTACCTGACCACTCTTGCAGCTAAGAATTTTTTCTTAATTTAAACCTCCCCTGATGCAACTTGAGGCCATTTCCTCCTGTCCTGTCACTCGTCACTAGGGAAAAGAGACCAACACTCATCTCTACCACCCTCATAGTGAAAAAAACTCTTCCTAATGTCCTGCCTCATTCTGCCCTGCCCTAGTTCAAAACCATTCCCTCTCATCCTACCGCCACAAGCCTTTGTAAGCAGTGCCCCCCAGCTTTCTTGTAGGCCCCTTTCAGGTACTAGAAGGCAGCTGTACGCCTTTGTGCCTTCTCTTCTCCAGGATGAACAAGCCCAACTCTCCCAACCTGTCTTCATAGGAGAGGTACTCCAGCCCTCTGATCACTTTTGTGGCCCTCCTCTGGAACCTCTCCATTCTTGGGAAAGTTATTTCCTCTCTCTGTGCCTCTTCCCAAGTGTTGCAGAGATGAAAACATGCCTAAAATGTTCACACTCCGTTTACTTGACATTTACATGATCAGAGGACTGGAGCACCTCGCCTGTGAGGACAGACTGAAAGAGTTGGGGCTCTTCAGTCTGGAGAAGAGAAGGCTCCGAGGTGACCTCATTGTCACTGTCCTTCCAATATCTGAAGGGGGCCTACAAGAAGGCTGGGGAGGGACTTCTCAGGATATCAGGGAGTGATAAGACTAGCGGGAATGGAATGAAGCAGGAGGTGGGGAGATTCAGAGTGGACGCGAGGAGGAAGTTCTTCACCATGAGAGTGGTGAAGCCCTGGAATGGGTTGTCCAGGGAGGTGGTTGAGGCCCTATGGCAAGGTGGGGTCACAGGCCCCATCCCTGGAAGTGTTTAAGAGCAGGCTGGATGAGGCTCTGGCTAGCCTGATCTAGTATGAAGTGTCCCTGCCCATGGCAGAGGGGTTGGAACTAGATGATCCTTGTGGTCCCTTCCAACCCTACTGATACTATGATACTATGATAGCATTTGCGTAGACAGAAAGCTCTTGGATCCCCCAAGCAGCGTGTAAATGTGGATGGCACCTAGTACAGTGAGGCCGTTCTATGGCAAAAGGAAACTCTAATAATGGTAATTGCATTTCATACAGAAGTGGAGTTCAGATTCTCTACATCTCCTTTATTTCCCTTCTTGCTTATGCATGGCCTGCCCCAAACTCCCACAAGGCTCTTCTTGCAAAAGTCGACAAATTGAAATCCATTTGGAGATTAAAACTTTGAAAATATGCAAATCAAGAGATCAGCCTCGGAGATAAGTGTGACAGAATTACATATCTATTTGCCAAAGCAGGATTAGAAAAGTATTTATCATGCTTGTCTCTTTACCCCCTCACTTCCACACTCCCAAGCCTACTGATTTTCGTGGAACTAAGTGCCCGAGTTCTGGGAATAAGGCTCACGTGAAGGCATCACCTTAGCCAGACTCTGGTTTAGTTATCTAAGATGAACTGTCTCATATTACAGTACAGTATTACCAAGGTTGGAAGAGACCTTGAAGATCATCAAGTCCAACCTGAAACCACAAACCTCACAACTAGACCATGGCACCAAGTGCCACATCCAGTCCCCTCTTGAACGCCTCCAGGGACGGCGACTCAACCACCTCCCCGGGCAGCCCATTCCAATGACGAATCACTCTCTTGGTGAAGAACTTTCTCCTCACCTTGAGCCTAAACTTCCCCTGTTGCAGCTTGAGACTGTGTCCTCTTGTTCTGGTGCTGGTTGCTAGGGAGAAGAGGCCAACCCCTTCCTGGCTACAACCACCCTTCAGGTAGTTGTAGAGAGCAATGAGGTCGCCCCTGAGCCTCCTCTTCTCCAGGCTAAACAGCCCCAGCTCCCTCAGCCTCTCCTCATATTATTCCAGTAAGACCAGTAGGGGAAAAAACATTCTTTTTTCAATGCCCTGCACCTACATTATTGATGGCAAAACACACACAGAATAAATAAGCCCCTAACTAACCCACTGCACAGAAGTATTGACCATTGCCGTTGCGATCCCGCCCGCTGGCTTTTATGCGCTGTACATTAGTTGCAACTCCCGGCCGTTCCTTCCTGTATTTGTACTTCATGCAGGCATTGCTTCATTGCAATCATTACAATTATTATTTCATGCTTTAAAATGTGGAATATGCAATCAGCCACCCAGAGCAGTTACTGGAAACGTGTGCTGGTTGGAACTCTGCGTGCACGCAGAATACCTCCCCAGCCCTGATGCTGTCAGCTTGATCTAAACCATCACAAAGCATAACTGTGTTATTAAGATGCAATAATACACTTAGGCAGCAAGGATGCCAGCTTCCAAATCTCTGCTTTGCTGCAGACTTAGAGGATGACCTTTGGCAGAGTGCTTAATTCACGCTAATTACTCTCTGTGCTGTATAAACAATGGTTCTTAAATATTTCAGGAAGATGTTGCCAGGATAATTCCATTAAACACTGCCAGGTAATCAAATATTGCAGAAAGGTGGTCTGTGTATGTATTTAAGCACTTGGAACAGTAGAATGGCATTAACGTTCCCTGCTTCTCCCAAGGATTAATAATAATTAGAATTGGGTACTCTTAAAAACCTTCCTGTTAGCATAGCACAGGTGACATTAAACAGCCTCATGCCCGTGTGGAGAGATGAGGGGAGTGAGTAATCACAAAACCACAGAGTACTGGGGGTTGGAAGGGACCTCTGGAGATCAGCTAGCCCGACCGCTTTGCTGCGGCAGGGTCACACAGGGCAGGCTGCACAGGAGCCCAGCTGCATTTGGAAAGTCTCCAGGGAAGGAGACTCCACATGCTCTGAGCAATCATCTGTTCCCATAGGATTAATTTTTTACTGGACTGCCTGTTTGTGCTTTAAACCCAGATGTTCAAGCCTTTTTCTAAGTCTATCAGATACTGGCCTTCAGATATTGGCCTTCCAGTATCTGAAGGGGGCCTACAAGAAGGCTGGGGAGGGACTTCTCAGGATATCAGGGAGTGATAGGACTAGGGGGGGAATGAAGCTGGAGGTGGGGAGATTCAGGCTGGATGTGAGGAGGAAGTTCTTCCCCATGAGAGTGGTGAAGCCCTGGAATGGGTTGTCCAGGGAGGTGGTTGAGGCCCCGTCCCTGGAGGTGTTTAAGCCCAGGCTGGATGAGGCTCTGGCCAGCCTGATCTAGTGTGAGGTGTCCCTGCCCATGGCAGGGGGTTGGAACTAGATGATCCTTGTGGTCCCTTCCAACCCTGACTGATACTATGATACTATGATACCATCACTTAAAAGCCCCCAGCAGTGCTGAGGATACCATGATTGCAAAGCATAGCAGCAGTTCCAGTCCAAAAAGAGCTAACTTTCAAAGAGTAACACAAGCCAGTCAATCCACAAAGACAGAAAAGAGGAGAAAGACAGGGAAGCAGAAAGGGAATGCTTGTTTGCAGTTTCAGTGCACCTCCTGTTTGATCACTGACAGCTTTTTCATAGCTTGCTAGCAAAGCCCTACAAAGGGCTGTGAAGCAGAGTAATGAGCAAACTTTGCATTGCCTCCTCCTAAAATGCAGCAAAAGAGGAAAATGTGTGAATGTTTGAAATTCATCACTGACATGAAGCTGGTGGCTCATCAGTGGTGTACTCTCATAGTGACAGGAGGAGACAGGTCAGGTGGGACAAGCTTTGCAGATGAGTGGAGTAGTTGAAGTTCACTGGAAGAAACTAAGGAGAAAAAATGGAGGGATAAAGCAAGCTGTGGCAAATGATCTCTGCAGTAGTCTTCCAGATGGGCCCAGTCTAGACTGAGGCATTGGTCAGGGGCAAGGACAGAATGTGAAACACACAGAGGCAGGATGCTTCTCTGAATATGAGATTCAGAGACTAGAACTGGAACTAGATGATCCTTGTGGTCCCTTCTAACCCTGACTGATACTATGATACTATTCACTGACTGAGAGATGAAGAGGGAATCAGCAGGGCAGCAGAGGTTAAAGGAACAGAAAGCTTATCAAACTGCTGCTGTTAGAGCAGGAAAGGGAAACAAGCCTTCTGCAAGGGAAAAGTAAAGTCATTATCTTTTATCTATTTGCCTTTTAATTGTTGAGGTTTTGTTTTGGTTGGTGTTGGGGTTTTTTTGTTGGGTTGGATTGGGTTGGGGTTTTTGTGGGGTTTGTTTGTTTCTCTTTTTTTTTTTTTTTTCATTTGGGAAGATATTGATGAGACCTGAGCAGAGAAAGAGACTTGCAGCTCCTCCAGAGACATGAGCAAACAGGAGAGCAGGACTAAAAGAAGTGAGCAGTGGGTGTAAAGTGGGTGGATGTAGCAGCAGGACAGGCTGAAGGACAGGAGGAGGGACAGAAGAGCCAAGGCTGGCAATCAGTGCAGGAGAGAGAAAAGGAGATTCTAGCCAGGAGGGGTTTGGTCTCTTCTCCCAGGCAACCAGCACCAGAACAAGAGGACACAGTCTCAAGCTGTGCCTGAGGAATTTTAGGAGGTGAGGAGAAATTTCTTCCCAGAGAGAGTCGTTCGCCATTGGAATGTGCTGCCCAGGGAGGTGGCGGAGTCACCGTCCCTGGAGGTGTTCAAGAGGGGATTGGACGTGGCACTTGGTGCCGTGGTTTAGTAGTCATGAGGTCTGTGGTGACAGGTTGGACTTGATGATCTTTGAGGTCTTTTCCAACATTATTGATTCTATGATTCTAAGAGAGAATGGTCAGGTGTAAAGATCTAAAAGAAATCTGGCTCAGTAAGTAAGTTGTCTCTCAGGGGATTGGACGTGGCACTTGGTGCTATGGTTTAGTCATGAGGTCTGTGGCGACAGGTTGGACTTGGTGATCTTTGAGGTCTCTTCCAACCTTGGTGATTCTGTGATTAACTAATGACACCATTAGAAATGAAGCAAACAGCAAAAGGGTGTTTCTGTGGCTCTCAAGCTATGCATGAGTGAAATACATTAAAAAATAAGGCAAGCCCTGGCTTGTACAGGTTGAAATGCTAAAAGTAAACTGGCAGGTCCTTTTGTCAGAGCTACAAAGATTCAGGCCAAGGAGCAATCTAAGAACTTGTACTCTATTAAAGGCCTTCACTGAGTTCAGATGGATAATACTTATCTTTTAGAAAGTGTCACCAGGCTGTGGGTTCTCCTAATAAAGCAGCATATCCCATTCCTGTGCTGAAAATGCATACAATGTGATATACTGAAAAGAAAAAGAAGATATAGATCAGATCTGCTTGCTGCTAATAAAAGAGCCCCAGCTCTTGCAAAATGTCTCCCCCTCAAATGGAGCAGGAAACTAACACTGCATCTTTAATTTTCCACTCTTCAACTCCTTTGTCCTGACCAAAACTGGCATCTAGTGCATCTGTCTGCAGCAAGAAGCCAGATGCCACTTTCCTTTCTACCAACACTGAGTGCACCCTCAGCAAGTTTGCTGATGACACCAAGCTGTGTGGTGCAGCAGACACGCTGGAGGGAAGGGATGCCATCCAGAGGGACCTGGACAGGCTGGAGAGGTGGGCACAAGCCAACCTCATGAGCTTCAATAAGACCAAGTGCAGGGTCCTGCATCTGGGTCGAGGCAATCCCAGGCACAAATCCAGGCTGGGCAGGGACTGGCTGGAGAGCAGCCCTGAGGAGAGAGACTTGAGGGTGCTGGTGGACAAAAAGCTCAACATGAGCTCTCTGTGTGCACTTGCAGCCCAGAAAGCCAATCAGATCCTGGGCTGCATCAGGAGAAGTGTGGCCAGCAGGGCAAGGCAGGTGATTCTCCCCCTCTGCTCAGCCCTGGTGAGACCCCACCTGGAGTACTGCTTCGAGTTCTGGAGTCCCTATTCCAAGAGGGATCTGGAGGTGCAGGAAGGTGTCCAGAGAAGGGCCACGAGGATGAGCAGAGGGCTGGAGCACCTCTCCTGTGAGGACAGACTGAAGGAGTTGGGGCTGTTCAGTCTGGAGAAGAGAAGGCTCAGAGGTGACCTCATTGTGGCCTTCCAGGATCTGAAGGGGGCTTACAAGAAGGCTGGGGAGGGACTTCTCAGGCTATCAGGTAGTGTCAGGTAGTGATAGGACTAGGGGGAATGGAATGAATCTGGAGGTGGGGAGATTCAGGCTAGATGTGAGGAGGAAGTTCTTCCCCATGAGAGTGGTGAAGCCCTGAAATGGGTTGTCCAGGGAGGTGGTTGAGGCCCCATCCCTGGAGGTGTTTAAGCCCAGGCTGGATGAGGCTCTGGCCAGCCTGATCTAGTGTAGGGTGTCCCTGCCCATGGCAGAGGGGTTGGAACTAGATGATCCTTGTGGCCCCTTCCAACCCTGACTGATACTATGATACTATACTAACACAAAGGTCTTCAGTTGTGCAGGAAGGACATCCAACACATAAAAGCTCTCACTCAGATCTACCCTTGCTAATTTTGTTTCCCCACCTCCCTTTTGACAGCAGCCTCCACCTTTTCCTCACAGCCTCATGCACATACCTTGTGCATCAGCTGTCTCTGCCTGTGCTTGTGGAGTGGTGAGAATATTTAGGAGTGAGAAAGGAGACAAGAGATTCTGTAATCAAATTTGAGCTCTTTGAAGCTAATGGCGGGGGAAATATTGTTTAACTAAGGGAGAGTTCTCCTCTAGAGCAACACCATCTTCCTAGAATCATGGAATGGCTTGAGTTGGATTTGACCTCAAAGATCATCTAGTTCCAGCACCCCTGCCATGGGCAGGGACATCTCTCACTAGACCAGGTTTCTCAAAGCCTCATCCAGCCTGGTCTTAAACTCTTACAGGGATGAGGCATCCACAAATTCCCTGGGCAACCTGTTCCAGTGTCTCACTACCCTCACAGCAAATAGCTTCTTCCTAATGGGTAATCTAGATCTACCCTTCTCTAGTTTAAAACCCTTGCCCCTTGTTCTGTCATACAGTCCCTTATAAAAAGTTCCTCCCTGGCTTTCCTGGTGGCCCTTTCAAGTACTGGAGGGCTGCTCTAACATCTCCCTGGAGCCTTCTCTTCTCCAGGCTGAACAGCCTGAAATCCCTCAGCCTGTCTTTGCAGCAGAGGTGCTGCAGCCCTCTGATCATCTTTGGGGTCTCCTCTGGAACCTCTCCAGCAGGTCCAAGTCCTTCTAGTGCTGGGAGCAGTACTTGAGGTGGGGGTCTCACCAGACCAGAGTAGAGGGGCAGAATCACCTCCTTTGACCTGCTGGTAACACATCTTTTGATGCAGCTCAGGACATGGTTGGCAGTGATTGCAAGAAAATGAATCCTTAATGCTGTATATTGGCACTTGAGGAAAACTTGATTTGTTTTGGTTCACTGCAGGACTGGGCAAAATCAGCACAATGGGAAGAGACATGAATCATTGTAGAGTGCTAATTGAATAACACTGTCATGCCATGTTAGCAGAGGAGCAGCATCAGGTTCAGGCATCTTTGACCTCACCTCAGAGCACAGCGGATTGCTGTTTCTCTGTTTGACAGCGCTGTTAGAGCATATGTCAGTGGTGTTTTGAAGGATTAGTGTAAGAAGAGATTTCTTTATGCCTCCACATGTCACCCATTGTTGCTTCTCTCAGACTTTACCTTCATTTCTTCACTGCTTGTTGCAGAAAACTCAGTTGTGCACATCAAAGCATAAACACTTTTGAAAGAGCAGGGAGCTTTGTCAGTAGGATTGTACTCATTCATTTCCCTAAATGCTTCCCTTCTTAATGAACTGGGCTCATATAAAGCTAAGTCTTATTTTGATTGTCTGAAAACAAGTTTGCTCCAACTCAGTGGAGAGCAGCCAGCTATAAGCAGAGTTACCTGACCAGTGCACACAGGATTGTCTCTGAGAGGTTTATTTCCCTGATGGAATGCAAGGCAAAAAGCAGTAGAATGTGCTGAGCCTGGAAGAAGCCTCATACATCCTCTTGCACTCACAAAGGCAAGATGTTTTATCTTGGGGGGGATTGGAATGGTGATAACCAAGAGCTGACCATTAGACTCATTACTTTGAGGCCTGAGGGAAGTTTCCTGAGAATTCGTTTTGACCATCTCATATGTATTCCCTCACACAGGGGACTCTGATTCTGGCTGACCCTGCAGGGTAGATAGTTATGCGATACCACAATGAGATTATGGTTCCCCAGGTTCAGTGCCTCATGGCTGTCCTGGGGCTATGTGACACTGGTGGTGCTGTGCTGACTGGTGGTGCTGGCTTACTCACTTGCTTCCTCCCACAGCTGGGATTTAAATTATTCCACAGCTCTGCTACTAGCACAGTTCTGTTACCTTCTCTGACACTGTCATTGCACAAGAGCTGCATGCAAACACTTTCCAGCTCTACACAGGTTTAGGATTAGGTCTGGGTGTTTTTTTTTGTCTTGTTTTGTTGAACAGCTTTCATTTGTTGTGTTTTGAAGAGATTTTGGACAAAGAGCCCATTTTAGAATGGATTCCATTTTGAATCACAGAACCATTTGGGTTGGAAAAAACCTTTAAGATCCTCAAGTCCAACAGTCAACCCACCACCACCACATTCTTTAGACCATGTCACGAAGTGCCATATCCACATGTTTTTTGGACACCTCCAGGGACAGTGACTCCACCACCTCCCTGGGAAGCCTGTTCCAATGTTTGAGAGATCCTTCAGGGAAGAAATTTTTCCAATCTAAACCCCCCTGGCACAACTTGAGGTAATTTCCTCTTGTTCTATCACTTGTTACTAGGTAGAAGAGACCAACACCCACCTGCCTCAAATATCCATTCAGGTAGTGGTAGAGAGTGAACCAGTCTCCCCTCAGCTAATGTTTTGCATCATGCTGTGGCCCTACAGCTTGAAGTTCAATATAGGAATATGAACTGTAACCTAGTAAGGGAAGGAAAATTACTTGAAGGGGAATCCTATGTTTTTAGTGCTTATGCAGCACGCAAAACAATGTGTGAAATAGAGAAAGACCTTCTGTAGATATCTTCTTCTGAGTCCTCTGACTTCCATAGTGCTGCAGATCGAAGGAGTGTGAGGCCTGAGACAACTTTTTGTTGTGAATTTGCTGAAGCTTCCACCTGAAGCCCAGCTTTTCAATGACAGGCAATATTCATTAGTGAAAATCATCTTTGTTCCACCCAGCTGAAGAAAATTACTCTCTCTTGAAATCAGAGGTAATCTGCTCTTTGAATGTATTCTCGGTAGCCATCAGCCAGTTCTCACCACTATTTAATAGATGTTATCTTCAGCACTGGTTGGACAGGAGGAGTGGACACTCAGGCACCACTGATGTGTTTGGGGGCACTTTCAAGATGTGATTCTCAGCAGCACCATTCACCTAAACTGCAGCACTATTGAGACATCAGCTTTTCAGTACCTAACTGCTTGAAGCTGATTGGCATGAGGCACTCCTGTTTGCAAAACCAAGAGAGCAGAGTTTCTTTTCCCAGCAGACAGCATTCTTTTAACTCTATCCTCAAGCTCTCTCTGCCAACTTAACTCTTTCCTGCACTGTGCAGGGCAAGAAGAGTTGACACTCAGGCACCACTGATGTGTTTGGGGGCACTTTCAAGATGTGTCCCTCAGCAGCACCTTTCACCTAAACTGCAGCACTATTGAGATATTGAGACATCAGCTTTTCAGCTTGAAGCTGATTGGCATGAGGCATTCCTGTTTGCAAAACCAAGAGAGCAGAGTTTCTTTTCCCAGCAGGCAGCATTCACTTAACTCTATCCTCAAGCTCTGCCAACTTAACCCTTTCCTTCAGTGAGCTCAGTAAAGAATGGAAGCAATTTCTTAATGTGAATAATGAAATGTTGGGGCTTTTCCTCTGCTGCATTTTCTTTTTGGGTGTCTGTTTTTTTCCTGTGAACAAATCACTCATGTGTGCATAGACACAACCTGAGGGCGGGGGCTAAAAAAGCATCTGCAGCACCACAGGCGTGTTTGTCTGCTGGTAACAATTGTTGCCATAGATGGGAATTCAGCATCGACACGACAGAATTGATATCTCCTTATATGTAGACACTGATCAAGTAGTGACATCTGGAATCTACCCTAGAGGTTCAAGCCAATAAAATATTAATAGCTGCCATTTCCAGCAAGACGAGTGGAACCAGAGCACAGCAGAGGAATCTCTGATATTTCTTTGCACCTATTGTTCTTCCTAACTCCTTACCTATTTCCCCCTCCGCATACTCTGCTCCTGAAGAGGAGGATTCTCCCTAAAGGGAAAATAAAGCTGGGGCTGAGGCACAATTCCCTGTCTCTGATTTAGGTAAACTGCTGTTCAAATAGCCTCATTTTCTCTGCGTGTTTTGTTGGGAAGCGGCTATGGAGAAGGGACCCTCTCTGGTCCTTCTCTGTCCCGCAGAGGCTGGAAGGAGTACGAACTGACCACACACAGGTGATTCACACGGTAAACCAGCCACAGAAATCAAGGCAGTGCCAGGGAGTCTCATCTGCAGCATTCCCCATTTTACCCAGGCTTGCTTTTGTTGCTGGATTTGATGTATTCAGTTGTGATGAGCAGGGAGAGTAGGTGAAAAGAGAACTGTTGAGCCTTGCTTCAGACAGTCCCATTCTTCCCATTCCTCTCATTCAGTGAATAAGTATTAATAGTCACTTATGCATAAGAAGAAATAATGAAGTTTAATGAATCTCCAAAGATCAGCTACTTCATAAAAGCAAATGCCACACTTTTCTCAGTTAAAGGCCTCCAAGTCCAATATCAGCAGCAGAGGGAATTTTTATTTTCAAGGAAATTGCACCCAGTTTCGGTAAATTATCATGGAATGATTACTCGACTTTTATCCAGTCAATGTTATGCCTCCCCAGTGAATTGGTTTATTGTCAGCATGTCTGCTTCAAAACATGTCTTCCCTAGAAAGCACCCCTTCATTCAGCTTCTGCTGCTGGAAGCAGGCAACAGCTTGAAGCTAGCAGCTGCTCTTGAACAAAGCAGGTAGAGAGATGCAGCAAGGCTGCTGAATCCATAACAATAAGCACATCATGACATAATTACAGTGAATCTCCAGAGTGGGCTCTACACACAAAATGCCATATGTTTTGTGTAGAGGAAGTGTGCATTAGTAAAACCAGAGTACAGCATAAGCATTTTCCATGGCGCTCCTGCTAGCATGGAATTGATTTTTTATCTTGCAGATTAGCGTTGACAGAACAGAGGATGTGATTTGAATGGGCAGCTAGTTAGACTTGGGGGGTGTAATTAATATCCTGAAGAGCAAGAGCAGGTGACAGAAAGGTTTGGGGGCTTTCCCAGTTATAACTGTGCATAATCCAATAGCTGCTGCATCCATTTAACCTTTCTTTGATACGGCCTTCCTTCACCACCCCATGTAAGAGCTGTTCTGTTTTCTAAAGGTCTCCATTTGACTTTGAACAGGTTAATAGGATTTACTGCTGCTGCAGCCTGCCTAAACAAAACAGATTGTCAATATGGACAATACTTTGTGGTCTGTCAGGGAATAATAGACTGCTTTCTCCATCCCTGCTTTTAGGAAGTGATTTAGTTTCCTCAAGATTTAGGTCCAAGTGGAAGAAGCGAGGCGGCGGGGGGAAGGTATTTTTATTGTGTGGCTCCAGCATGTGCTGCCACTGCTAAATAGCCACTTGGCATTTGCTGTATCAGCTGGTGATGGTTGTCTCCTTTTCAAATGGCAGCTTCATGATTCTCCCTTAGAGATGTCTGTGGAAATTTCACTGTGGCTAGACCCCAACCTTATAGAATGCATAACTCAGATACATTTCAAAGGCTGCAGTGGACCCTTGCAAGCATTTCCTGTTATGAGCTACATGAGTTGCTCTCTTCTTCAAAAGCACAAATCTCCTAAATATATTTTTTTCTCTGCCTGAACCTGCATCTTAGGTTTCAGTGGCATTGTGTGTTGCAAAGATGTTTCTAAAGTCCCTGTGTGCCCTAAGAAAAGGATTTTCCCCCTGGCTGTTAGCTCTCTCTTGCCATGAGTATTGCTTCCTGCTGCACCAATCAGAATATAACGATGCAGCGAATTTTACAGGAACTTGAACTGCATGAACCAAACAGAATTGCCATTTTCTGAAGTATCAGGTCCTTTCCAAATGCTGCCTGTGCATTTACACCTTTATGAGTTGTGAAGCTCTGTAAAAGAGCTTAGTGTTATTAAAAATGATTATACTGGTTGCAGGCAAAACATCTGTAAGCAAAATGTACTCTTCTTGATCTTGCAAATGCTGATGGTGGTTCACTGTGATTGTAAGAGCCTAGAAATTACCAGAAGTATCAGTCATTTAATCCTATGACTTTTAAATGTCAGGGAAGGACAAAATCCCACCACAGTGCATGGTATTCTCTATCCTGAAATGCTCCTATTTTGTGGCTGTTCAGTTTCCTTAAGCGTGCTGATTCACTTTAATTAAAACAGTCAGTTTTCAGTGTTTAGTCTGGAGAAGAGAAGGCTCAGAGGTGACCTCATTGTGGCCTTCCAGTATCTGAAGGGGGCTACAAGAAGGCTGGGGAGGGACTTCTCAGGCTATCAGGTAGTGATAGGACTAGGGGGAATGGAATGAAGCTGGAGGTGGGGAGATTCAGGCTGGATGTGAGGAGGAAGTTCTTCCCCATGAGAGTGGTGAAGCCCTGGAATGGGTTATCCAGGGAGGTGGTTGAGGCCTCATCCCTGGAGGTGTTTAAGCCCAGGCTGGATGAGGCTCTGGCCAGCCTGATGTAGTGTGGGGTGTCCCTGCCCGTGGCAGGGGGTTGGAACTAGATGATCCTTGTGGTCCCTTCCAACCCTGACTGATACTATGATACTATGAAAACAATATAGAAGAGCATCAGAAGATCTAGCTGGGGGTGTCCCTGCTCACTGCAAGGGGTTGGGCTAAATTACCTCTAAAGGTCCCATCCAACCCATTGCATTCTGTGTTTCTAACATGACCAAGGGAAAGGAATGCGGGTTTTGTTTTCTCATCGTGTCATTGTCCAGAACCCTAAAATAACACCCACAGAGTTGTTTGCAAAGTCACACAAAGATACTTTCCTTTTGCACACTCACTGGGAATAACCTCAGATGGTGGGAGATGTATAATCTCTACTTGGATAATAACAAGAGTTGATGTCCTTCCAGATTAATAAAATCAGTCCCATCTATTTCCAGCCAAGCGACAGCCACAGATGACAGTTGGCACCAGGAGACTGAGCTAGTGTGCAGCACTTGAGCAGTGTCTAAGCTGGGGAGTTTGATCTCAGAGCACCTCTGAACACTGGGCTGAACTTTGCAAAGACATTCAGCATTGGTACACTTAAGAGCAACAGGCTCTGTCTCATCCACTGCTCCTAGGAGAACTCAGTTCATCACTGGAAGCTCCAAATATATCTCAGGGAAAGCTTTTAAATTGATATGAAAAACCACTAGACCATTACCTTGAGTACTGTGTTCAGTTCTGGGCCCCTCAGTTTAAGAAGGATATTGAGACTCTTGAACGTGTCCAGAGAAGGGCAACAAGGCTGGGTAGAGGCCTCAAGCACAAGCCCTATGAGGAGAGGCTGTGGGAGCTGGGGTTGTTTAGCCTGGAGAGGAGGAGGCTCAGGGGAGACCTTCTCACTCTCTACAACTACTTAAAGGGAGGTTGTAGCCAGGAGGGAGTTGGTCTCTTCTCCCAGGCAAGCAGCACCAGAACAAGAGGACACAGTCTCAAGCTGCACCCGGGGAGGTTTAGGCTGGGAGGAGAAAGTTCTTCCCAGAGAGAGTTGTTGGCCATTGGAATGTTCTGCCCAGGGAGGTGGTGGAGTCACCATCCCTGGAGGTATTAAAAAAGGGATTGGACATGGCATTTGAAGCCATGGTTTAGTTAGTCATGAGGTGCTGAGTGACAGGTTGGACTTGATGATCTCTGAGGTCTTTTCCAACCTTATTGATTCTATGATTCTATGGAAGAGCAGACAGCCATTTGGAACATGCACGGGGCTGCATTTTCCCCCCTCACCATCTCCACGAGAATACACCTGCGACTACAGCAGGCGATCGGAAGTGGAGCGGATGCGTCCAGACAGATGGATTAAGACAGCAGTAATTGTGCTTGCACTTGATCACAATATTAACAGGCTCCAGGTGATTCCTATTTTTCACAGCATCACTCATCTCGGCGAATCCCAGCAGGCTTGGAAGCGGAGCAGGGCGCATCCTGCTTCTCGCGTGAACCTCTTTCCAGTGTGAGCGCTTAGGAGAGTTCTTCTGCCGAAAAGCAATTAGTTTCTGCCGTCTAGGGTGCCGTTTAGAACATCCAGGCTCATGTGTTTCATCAGCAGATTGACCTTTGTTAATTCTTTATGCCTGAGATTCGCCACTAAAAGAGTAAGCAGTAAGAAAGAAAAAAAAAAAATGCAGCCCCAGAGAAAATACTGAAGGCATACGGAGAATTTATTAAAGGATGAGTGGCCCTGAAGTGCTGCAGATAGCAAATCCATCTGAAGAGAAGAGATGAAGCATGCAGCACTGTCTGCTTAATTTTGAAATAATTGGTGTCATTAGGTAGCATAATGATACTGATCACAGGAGAAGCATGGGACCAGCAGGATGTGACCTCATCGATAGGATAGGATAGGATAGGATAGGAGGATAGGATAGGATAGGATAGGATAGGATAGGATAGGATAGGATAGGATAGGATAGGATAGGATAGGATAGATAGGATAGGATAGGATAGAAAGATAGAAAGAATGGAATGGAATGGAATGGAATGGAATGGAATGGAATGGAATGGAATGGAATGGAATGGAATGGAATTAATAGATAGATAGAAATAATAGAATAGAAAGAATAGAATAGAATAGAATAGAATAGAATAGAATAGAATAGAATAGAAATAATATAATAGAACATAATTAATAGAACAGAATAGAATAGAATTAATAGAACAGAAAGAATAGAACAGAATTAATATAATAGAATAGGAGTAGAATAGGATAGAATAGAAATAATAGAATAGAACAGAATTAATATAATAGAATAGGAGTAGAATAGGATAGGAGTAGGATAGAATAGAATAGAATAGAATAGAAATAGATGGAATGGAATGGAATGGAATGGAATGGAATGGAATGGAATGGAATGGAATGGAATGGAATGGAATGGAATGGAATGGAATGGAATTAATAGGATAGAAATAATAGATTAGAATAGAAAGAATAGAATACAATAGAATACAATAGAAAGATATAATGGAACATAATTAATAGAATTAATAGAATAGAAAAGAAAGGAAAGGATAGGGATAGGATAGGATAGGATAGATAGGATAGGATAGAATAGAAATAATATAATAGAACATAATTAATAGAACAGAATAGAATAGAATTAATAGAATAGAAAGAATAGAATAGAATGAATAGAATAGAATAGAATAGAATAGAATAGAAAGAAATAGAATAGAACAGAATTAATATAATAGAATAGGAGTAGAATAGGATAGGAGTAGGATAGAATAGAATAGATAGAATAGAATAGAATGGAATGGAATGGAATGGAATGGAATGGAATGGAATGGAATGGAATGGAATGGAATGGAATGGAATGGAATGGAATGGAATTAATAGGATAGAAATAATAGAATAGAATAGAAAGAATAGAATAGAATAGAATAGAATAGAAAGATATAATAGAACATAATTAATAGAATTAATAGAATAGAAAGAAAGGATAGGATAGGATAGGATAGGATAGAATAGAATAGAATAGAATAGAATAGAATAGAATAGAATAGAATAGAATAGAATAGAATTAACCCTGTTGGAAAAGCCCTTTGAGATCATCAAGTCCAACCTATCACCCAGCACCATCTAATCAACTAAACCATGGCACAAAGCACCCCTTCAAGTCTCTTCCTAAACACCTCCAGGGATGGTAACTCCACCACCTCCCTGGGCAGCACATTCCAATGGCCAATCTTTCCTTCTGGGAAGAACTTCTTCCTAATGTTTATAAGTATGTAAAGGGTGAGTCCCAAGAGGATGGAGCCTAGTTCTGCTCAGCAGTGCCCAATGACATCACAAGGGGCAGATGTGGAAGTTGAGGTACAAGAAGTTTCATGGAAATATGAGGGAAAATTATCCCTGTGAGGGTGACAGAGCCCTGGAACAGGCTGCCCAGGGGGTTGTGGAGTCTCCTCTCTGGAGTTATTCAAAACTCACCTGGATGTGTTCCTGTGTGATCTGGTGTAGGTGATCCTGCTCTGGCAGCAGTGTTGGACTGGATGAGTTTTCAAGGTCCCTTCCAGCCCCTGGCATTCTGTGATTCTATGATGTGCTGCCTTGCCACACTCACACTTTTCCTCTAGTAATTCCATTTCCATACAAACACTGTTTGCTTGCCAATACCTTTGAATAGCTGTGTACTAATCATCCTATTTGCTGTCTGCAACTACCCAAAGGGGGAGGAGGCTCAGGGGAGATCTTATTGCTCTCTACAACTACCTGAGGGGAGGTTGTAGCCAGGTGGGGGTTGGTCTCTTCTCTCAGGCAAGCAGCACCAGAACAAGAAGACACAGTCTCAAGCTGCACCAGGGGAGGTTTAGACTGGATGTTGGGAAGAAATTCTTCATAGAGAGAGTGATTTGCCATTGGAATGTGCTGCCCAGGGAGGTGGTGGAGTCACCATCACTGGTGGTGTTTAGGAAGAGACTGGATGGGGTGCTTGGTGCCAGGGTTTAGTTGATTAGATGGTGCTGGGTGATAGGTTGGACTTGATGATCTCAAAGGGCTTTTCCAACCTGGTTTATTCTATTCTGTTCTAAATTTAGAAGGAAGCAATATCCACATATGCAACATACATAGATATGTATGTGTGTTTGTACATAATGATTTCATAAAGTCTAACTTGGTTGACTGCCTCACAGTCACAGCATTTCTTGGAAATTAATGAAGCAGAGCTCACAGCAGTCTATACAGAAGAGACCCTCAGCTGTTGTGGTGTAGAATTTAAATATGACATATAAAGAAATTGTCACTTATTTGGCTGCATCCAGCTTCAGAGCCAGCCTCTGCTGTCTGGACACTAAGCTGCAGAAATTCAGCAAAGCCATTGTTACATGGACATTATACAGGCATTAGAATAACTCAGTGGTCAGTGAGCATCAAAACCCTACTGCTGACATTGCCAACACCAAATGTTTCAGAAGAATAGACTAGACTAGACTAGACTAGAATAAACCAGGTTGGAAGAGACCTTCAAGATCATGGCATCCAACCCATCAACCAATCCAACCCACCTAAACAACTAACCCATGGCACCAAGCACCCCATCAAGTTTCCTCCTGAACACCTCCAATGATGGTGACTCCACCACCTCCCCGGGCAGCCCATTCCAATGGGCAATCACTCTCTCTGTATAGAACTTTTTCCTAACATCCAGCCTAAACCTCCACTGGTGCAGCCTGAGACTGTGTCCTCTTGTTCTTGTGCTGGCTGCCTGGGAGAAGAGGCCAACATCTGCCTGGCTACAACCTCCCTTCAGGTAGTTGTAGAAAGCAATAAGGTCACCCCTGAGTTTCCTCTTCTCCAGGCTAAGCAACCCCAGCTCCCTCAGCCTCTCCTCATAGGGCTTGTGTTCCAAACCCCTCACCAACTTCTTTGCCCTTCTCTGGACACATTCCAGCAAGTCAACATCCTCCTAAGAAGCCATGTGGTGATTCATTTCCCACAATGAATTAACTAATTAGTAATGCACTCTGGTCTGAATGATGACACATGAGAAACAGCTTTTGCTTAGGGATGAATGGAATGGAATGGAATGGAATGGAATGGAATGGAATGGAATGGAATGGAATGGAATGGAATGGAATGGAATGGAATGGAATGAAGATGGAGGTGGGGAGATTCAGGCTAGATGTGAGGAAGAAGTTCTTCACCATGAGAGTGGTGAAGCCCTGAAATGGGTTGTCCAGGAGGTGGTTGAGGCCCCGTCCCTGGAGGTGTTTAAGCCCAGGCTGGATGAGGCTCTGGCCAGCCTGATGTAGTGTGGGGTGTCCCTGCCCATGGCAGGGAGGTTGGAACTAGATGATCCTTGTGGTCCCTTCCAACCCTGACTGATACTATGATACTATGATAAGCTGTGTGGTGATTCATTTCCTGCAATGAATTAACTAAATAATAAGGCACTCTGGTCTGAATGATGACACATGAGAAACTGCTTTTGCTTGGGGATGAACCATCCATCAAGAAAGCAGCAAACTGCTTAATTTTCAAGAAAGAAAAAAAAAACAACAACACAACAACAACCAAAGAATAGCCCCAAAGCAAAACAGAACTACCAAAACCAAAGGCCATCTGTCTTGTGCCATTTCATCTCTTGGAAGTCTCCTCCTCCTCATTTCTGGAACTTTTCCATGTAGTCAAGTTTGACTGTCATTGCCATGGCAAAAGGAGTCTCTGAAAGTTGTTACCTTGCCATCAGTTCCTCCCCTTCACAATACCTGCAGGAACAGGAAACTTTGTGCTCTGGATTTTCCTTGCTAATGAGCTCTTTAAGCTTAAGCTCTCCCAAAATGCACAGGCAAAGATGGAGGACTGAAGCAGCCAGCAGAAGAAAGCACTGTACTTAGAAAACTAATTTTCCTCTAAGTATGGTAGATTGCAGCTCCCTGAAGCAGAGTCCTTGCATTCAGAAAACCAATTTCTGGCAGATTACAGAGGTTATTCCCCTTTGGTTTTCCAGCATCAGACAGGAGATGGGAAGGGAGAACCCTCTCTCAGGGGGCTGGCAGCTTCACAAAAAAAAACCCAGATGGGACCTGACAGGCTATTTCCAGGAGATGGAGTCTCTGAAGCAGGAAGCAAGGATGCCTGAACGAGTGTGGGGAAAGCTCCTGCTCTCAAACTGGGTGAATCAAGGACTCATTTGACAGGAGGCAGCGTCCTTTCTCAGGCTACCAACTGTCTTGTTTGTTATGTGGCACTCTTATCACTCAAAGGTTGTGCTAGGGATTGTGAAATATTTGGCTAGTGGAATGTCTGACCTGTGCACCACAAGCTGTCTCTGCTTGGTGTTGACAAGAACCATTTGTTTGGCTTTGTCAGTTGGTGCCCCTCCCTTAATCTCCAGCCTCCATCACGTGAAAAACCCACCTCAGAGCACATCTCTCCTCTCCTTGTGCCATCACTTAAATCTCTCCCCCCCCAGGGATTCAGTGCATCCCACGTTTCCCTTATTCCTTACCCATCCTTTAAAGCTAAAAAGCAAATTATTTTCTGAAAATGCTCCAAATATAAACAGTTAGAGGTCTGCTCCTGCCAGCCTTTGAAACTCTAATCTCTCATCTTGAAAATGTAATTGAGTGTTTGCAGGAGCTGCACACCACATCTGTCAGAGTAAGGGCATCCCCAAGGAGCTGGCTCTGTGCTTCACAGGAATGCAGGCAGGTACTCTTCACCAGCTGCAGGGAAGTGTGCCAGCTTTTTAGCTGTTGATGGAAACAAGTTGGAAAGGAAAGGGGAAAGGAAAGGAGAAAGGAAAAGGGAAAGGAAAGGGGAAAGGAAAGAAAATCCATTTCAGCTCTTATTGATTTGAAACACTTGTCTGGGACAAGTGTTCCCTTGAGGGGAAAAAAGGTAGGAGATGGCAATAAAACCTAACCTACACAAGAGGCATGAGTTAAAATACAACCTGAGCCCAACTGGTGAAAGGTATATCAGACTCCATCAGCTCCAGTGGTCCCTTCCAACCCCTACCATTCTGTGATCCTGTGATTCTATAATTCCATGATTAGGAGTCATGGGCCTATGCAGTGACTTTAGCTTGAAGTCACCTCCCACCTTCCTGCTCCTGGGCTGTGGCAAGGTCTGAGGTGACCTCCAATTGAATCCCTATGGGTTGAAATCACCTTCCACCTTCCTGCTCCTGGGCTGTGGCAAGGTCTGAGGTGACCTCCAATTGAATCCCTATGGGTTGAATTCGCCTCCCACCTTCCTGCTCCTGGGCTGTGGCAAGGTCTGAGGTGACCTCCAATTGAATCCCTATGGGTTGAATTTGCCTCCCACCTTCCTGCTCCTGGGCTGTGGCAGGGTCTGAGGTGACCCCCAGTGGAATCCTTGCTGATGCTATGGGTACCTCCAAGAGCTGGTCTGTGGGTACAGCACTTAGAGTTCTATGCCACATGCTCTCATTTACTACTAGGGGGTTCTTGGTAAGCAACTTTATTGCTGCAGCTTACAGAGCTATTCGAGGGGGTCCCTTCCTGGGTCCCATCAACCTTGGACATTGTGACAGTTTAGACTGTGCCTTTAAGAAAGGATAGCTGCTGAATTCTCTAGCTGAATGTTTGGGTGTAAAAAGGAAACAAAAGGATGATAATTCTAAACGAATTTCATTGGTAGATGAGTGGGAGGCAGTTTTATGATCTTACATTCTGTTCTCACTCCTGCTTCTGTCTTCTTCTTGGCATGCATGTTGCACTTGGACCAGGAGGGAGGCCTCTTTTATCTAGTGAAACCTCAGATAAGAAAAACTAACTTCTTAACAACTTTGAGCTAACTGAAATCCTCCTGATAACCTTTTTCTGCTCTTCTCATTTCTTCTAATTAACTAGAGAAAAAAGGGGGGAAGAGAGAGGTTGGGGGAGCCCGAGGTAGGATCCTCCTCCCGAGGAGGATTTTCTGTGTTGTTTTGTTCTTGTAAATTCTTGTTTAATATTGTAAATACTGCATATTTTGTATGTATTATAGAATCATAGAATCACAGAATCATAGAATCAGTCAGGGTTGGAAGGGACCACAAGGACCATCTAGTTCCAACCCCCTGCCATGGGCAGGGACACCCCACACTACATCAGGCTGGCCAGAGCCTCGTCCAGCCTGGGCTTAAACACCTCCAGGGACGGGGCCTCAACCACCTCCCTGGATAACCCATTCCAGGGCTTCACCACTCTCATGGTGAAGAACTTCTTCCTCACCTCTAGCCTGAATCTCCCTATCTCCAGCTTCATTCTGTTCCCCCTAGTCCTATCACTACCTGAGATCCTGAGAAGTCCCTCCCCAGCCTTCCTGTATTCATTGCATTTCATTACTGCTTGTAAAATACAGCTTCATTTGCTTCTCCAGCTGGGCTCAGATGAGCTTTTTTGTTGGTGCGGGTGGGCTAAACCATCACACTACAACAGACCCAACCAATAAAGCCTGTGCTATGGCCACACATCATCACATCTTGCATTGATACGGCTAAGTTGGTAGCACGTAAGACTCTTACTGGGAAGGTCATGAGTTCAAGCCTGCAGTGGGCAGGAGAGTTCTCTCTGAGCAGCAATGTCCTCCCTCCTCAAGAGGGGATTGGACTTGGTGCCATGGTCTAGTCATGGGGTCTGTGGTGACAGGTTGGACTGGATGATCTTCGAGGTCTCTTCCAACCTTGGTGATACTGTGATACTGTGACTGTGATACTACCCAGGGAGGTGGTGGAGGTGTTCAGAAAAGGACTGGATGTGGCACTTGGAGCCATGGTTTAGTTGTCCTGAGGTGTTAGCTATTAGGTAATAGGTTGGACTTGATGATCTCTGAGTTCTTTTCCAACCTGGCTGATTCTGTGATATTCAGTAGAATTTGGAGCAGCTTTTTGTCTTCCAGGAAAGTCACTGCATCCTAACGTGGTTAATACAGCTACTGCTTGTGGCAACGTGAGGAACAGGTTTCTAATGTCTTCTGCCATCACAAGTGTGCATTTCAATGAATTTCCAGCATGTAGGAAATGAAATCTGGTATAATGTGAGCATTGTGTGAAGTTGGACTTCGTTTTGTGCACACCAACCTGTTTGTAGCTGCACAGCCATTCACACAGCAAAGATATGCATATGCTCATGGAGTTTTAATTAATAGAATCCTTGCCAATTCCTCTTTAGACCTTTATTATCCCTTTCTTTTAATGTGCTCCATTCATCACCTTTAAAAATTAGACCAATTTAGTAACATAATTTGAATCCATAATTGAATTTGCTAGCTCCTCTCCGACTTAGCATAGTTTTAAACACATTTTCAGGGCTTGGGGAAAAAAAGAACCCTCTGTTGGTGTCCAATGGGCCCATTGGATACTGGAAACTCATAGCTCATTCTCAGCCAGGCTCTGTGCTGATTAAACTTTCTCTCCACACAAATAATAGACTTTTTCTGTTGCCTGATAAAAATTAATGGCGGGAGGCTGCGAGGAAGGATGAATAAAGTATAATTCCAGTTAAAAATGGGAAGTGACAAATAAATGAAAAATGTTAAGTGAGGTGGAAGAGAGATGTGTAATTGAGCAGCACTAGAACCATATGTCAAATGCCTTCACGGGGAAAGGCAGGAAAGGAAAATCCCAACAGTAGCTCTGCGAAAGCACCAAAGCAACTGCTTCGCTTCTATCCCGAGTGCTGTGCACTCACCAGGGACATTTGATGTGGGCTAGCGCTTGACAGGTTAGTGTCTCTGTTTCTGTGTGCTGCTACACACACAAGCTTTTTTTTTTTTCCCCCCTCTTTCTCTCTCTCTTGGGCTAATAAATGCTATTCAGATGAAGCCACCAGAAATTAACTCCATTTAGGCTGGACTGGTGTGCGTCATCTATCGGAATGAGTTGCTACGTCAGGAAGCTGGCTTCTCTAAAAGATGTGTTGGAATTATTGCTTATCAGATTTGCCTGAGTTTGTGTCAGACTTGATTTGAAAAGCCTGGCAAACAACCAGTGTGTAGATATGTGTAGCATGTTTCTGAGGATCTGTGTGTCTGTGGAATAGGAGAAATGAAAATGCTGGCTCTTTGTGGAATATCAGCACAGAATCGTAAAGGTTTGGAAAGACCTCTGCAGTCATCAAGAAAAGCATCAGATATCTGTGCCTTAAAAGTATCATTAAATATACAAAATACAGAATTAAACTATATATAGAGAGAGACTAGGCTAGGCTAGGCTAGGCTAGGCTAGGCTAGGCTAGGCTAGAATAGAATAGAATAGAATAGAATAGAATAGAATAGAATAGAATAGAATAGAATAGAATAGAATAGAATAGAATAGAATAGAATAGAATTAAACAGGTTGGAAAAGACCTTTGAGATCATCGAGTCCAATCTATCACCCAGCACCATCTAATCAACTAAACCATGGCACCAAGTGCCTCATCCAGTCTCTTCCTAAACACCTCCAGTGATGGTGACTCCACCACCACCCTGGGCAGCACATTCCAATGGCAAATCACTCTTTCTGTGAAGAATTTCTTCCCAACATCCAGCCTAAATCTCCTGTGGTGCAGCTTGAGACTGTGTCCTCTTGTTCTGTCAGTGGTTGCCTGGGAGAAGAGACCAACCCCCACCTGGCTACAGCCTCCCTTCAGGAAGTTGTAGACAGCAATAAGATCTCCCTGAGTATCCTCTTCTCCAGGCTAAACAACTCCAGCTCCCTCAGCAGCTCCTCATAGGGCTCAGGAAGTCAGCATTTGATTTTGTACACAGAGAAACCTGTGTGCATATCATGGCCAACTGTTAACCCTACACCACCATGTCCACGCAACTATGTCATCAGGTAGCATGTCTACACATCTTTTTAACATCTCCAGGGATGATGACTCCACCATCTCTGTGGGCATCCTGTTCCAGTGTTTCAGAACCACTTCAATGAAGAATTTTTCCTAATATCCAATCTAAACCTCTTTTGTCACAACTCGAGGCCATTTCCTCTCATCCTATCACCAGTTACTTAGGAGAAGAGACCAATGCCCACCTCACTACAACCTTCTTTTGAGTAGTTGTAGAGAGCCAGGAGGTCTCCCCTCATCCTCCTTTTCTCCAATCTAAACAACCTCACTTCCCTCAGCTGCTCCTCCCTGCTCCTGTTCTCCAGAGCCTTCATGCGTTTTGAACAGCTCCAGGGCTGGTGACTTCACCGCCTCCCCTGGGCAGCCTGTTCCATAACATATCCTTATATCAAGGAAGGATTTGAGAAGTCGTGCAATGCCATTATAAATGGCTTTAGAAGCAGTTTGTTTTCCTCCCCTAGCTGCACAAGTTTACCAACAAAAGCATAAACATCCATGCCATTGTATTTGGTTAAAAGAAAAGAAATCCAAAATCCGCTCATGGAAAGAGCTGAAGCCAGAGCAGCAGAAAATTGATTTTGTCAACATATTCCACATCTCTTTTAGAAATCTTTGTTTGTGTGGCTGTATTGATTCTCAGTGCAGATCTGCTGCTTCATTTTAATATTATCCCTCTGTGTTGGTTGGTTTTTTTTTTCCTTATTTTCTTGGCTTGTGAGCAGAAATGTTGAGCAAATGATTCAGTGCAAACAACATAACCCTGTTGCCCTTCCTCTCAACAACAGAAACATTGTCTGCACTGCATAAAATATACAACTTTCAGCAGCACCAGAAAGTCTTCCAGATGACACATTGTGGCTTCGTGACATAATCACTATGAGCTCTCTGAACTCCTTTCTTAACAGCTTTTACAATACAATACAATAAACCTGGTTGGAAGAGACTTTTGAGATCATCGCGTCCAACCTACCAACCAATCCAACCCACCTAAACAGCTAGATCATGGCACCAAGCACCCCATCAAGGCTCCTCTTGAACACCTCCAGTGATGGTGACTCCACCACCTCCCTGGGCAGTCCATTCCAATGGGCAATCACTCTCTCTGTGTAGAAGAGTGTACTCTCTCTGTATTTTCTGGGCAGCCAGTAAAGCCACCCCAGCTAATGACACGTGGGCAGCACGGCTTCACTGGAGACAAAAGGCAACCGTCCCTAGATGGCAGGGAAAAGGAACTGGTAAAGGAGAGGTCACATGCTGGCACTGAAATGAGAGATGTTTCTTCCCATTGCTCTTACTTTTTTTTTTTTTACAATACAATACACCAGGTTGAAAGAGACCTTCAAGATCATCATGTCCAACCTATCAAACAATCCAACCCACCCAAACAACTAGACCATGGCACCAAGCACCCCATCAAGTCTTGTCCTGAACACCTCCAATGAAGGTGACTCCACCACCTCCATGGGCAGCCCATTCCAATGGGCAATCACTCTCTCTGTATAGAACTTCTTCCTAACATCCAGCCTAAACTTCCCCTGGCGCAGCCTGAGCCTACTTCTCATTCATTGGTTTGTTGGGGGGGGGGGGGTGTGTGATTTCTTTTTTCTCCCTTGCTGATGGCATCACCCAAATATTTTCATGCCCCTTCCCTTTCCTCCTGTTGCCAGTTTGACAGAACAAAACAGCGACATCTCGGTTGCCTAACGCCTGCGGTCAAATCTGCACCTGAGTTAAGTGAGAACACATGCAGCCTCTCGTTAGGTTCCCAGCTGTAAGACTACCTGGACATGGCACTTGGTTCAAGAGGGGATTGGACATGGCACTTGGTGCCATGGTCTAGTCGTGGGGTCTGTGGTGACAGGTTGGACTCGATGATCTTCGAGGTCTCTTCCAACCTTAGCGATACTGTGACACTGTGATACTGTGATACCTGCCTCTCAGAGCATGAACTTCTGCCAGGTCTTTGATGTGCACATGAAACTGGGATGCAACAACAGCAATTGTGTTGCTAAACACTTACTGGTGGAGACTCCTTCCTCCCTCACCTTCATTGGCTGCCTCACCTAACTCTGCCTGAACTCAGGAACTGTGCTGCTGCTGCTTCTGCAGCGGGACAGGAAATGAGTCCAGCGTCGCTGCACAGTGATGTTTCACCATATTTTGACATTTCTTTTAATTGGTAAAAGCCTGAACTAGCTCCAAATCACTCTCCTATTAATTTGAATGTTTCTGTATATTTTTTATCCTAAATAGAATATGTAATAAGTATATTAGGTATAATGAAGGGGACTGTGATTCTTTGTTGCCCTTTATTTCCATTAAATAATTAAATGGTGGGGAAATGATGCTTAAATTCCCTTTTATCCTTTAGCAGTCACTTTAAAATCTTGCAGAGGGAGTTTTCCTGGCAGTATTGCTCCTGTCTAGCCCACAACAGAGAAGCAAACTAGTTAATTTGAGTTAGTGATAATTTTTTGAGCTTATTTTCTGTCCCCATGTAGGATTTTCAATAAAGGTTCCAGCAATGTTGTACTAATTTTATCTTTAAACAGCAAGAAGAATAAAAAGTCAGGGAGCACTGGCTGTTATAAAAAGAGACCATTTAATTCTCTGTGGGTATCAAAGTCAGTGAAATAGTACTTAGAGCTTCAATTAACGTTTGGCTAAAGGCCAAAGAAAAATTAACAAAGATCTGGAATACACTTCTCAGGCTGATTTTTTTTTTCCCTGATAGAATTATACTTTTAAAAGTAAGTCCTACCAGGCTTCAACTCCCCAAAACCTGGGCTCCTTTCCAGATCTAAGCTTGAAGATTTACTGCATTTTTCCCCCTCTCTATTCTGCTTCCCAGGCACTATCTGCTTTCAGCAATTAATACAAACGTTATGGGGTTTGATTTGCTTCACTGCAGCATGTGAACTCCATTTCTTTTCATTTGCAGCTCTGAAATAGCATAAGCCTCTTTGTGACAGACTTTCCCATTGCAGTAGTACTGCTCACTGAGCCGTGGGCTCACACCGTCAGAGTCAGCTGCACAGGCTGCATCCCTTTTGTTTTAGTTTAGATATGCTCCTGTCTAAGCAGTCAGGATTCAGTAACACCTGAAGGGAGGTTGGAACAAGAAGGGGGCAGCCTCTTCTCCTTCATGTCAAGCGACAGATCTAGAGGAAGTGGCTACAAGCTGCACCAGGGGAGGTTCAGTCTTGGTGTTAGGAAATATTACTTCACTGAAAAGGCTCTCAAACACTGGAATGGTCTGCCCAGGCTAGTAGTGGAGTCACCATCCCTGGGGATGTTCAAGCAGTGTGTGAACCTGGTGCTTAGGGACATGGTTTAGTGTTGACCCTTCAGTGCTGGGTCGAGGGTTGGACCAGACGGTCTTTGAGTTCTTTTCCACACGGATGTATTCTGTGATTCCCTCAGCTCTGTACATATTTCACAACATCCAGGATGCTAGAAAAATGAGTCCTAATGTCCAGAGAAGTGTGAGCAGGAGCCCTGCTGTGAAAATTCTTTTCATTGTAGGTTGGAGCTGACATTTGTAACAGCAGCAAAGCAATTGTTGGAGCTTAATAGCATGATGCATTCTCAGCTACTGCTATGTGCACACATCAGCCAAGATAGCCTCTCCTATCAGCTGATATCAGGCAATCTAGGTTAGCAGTCAAGAGACAATGATGTGTCATCTTGTCACAGTTAAAAGTAATTCTGTGCAACTTAGAGTATCACACAGTTTGTCAAGTATACTTAATTGAGTTAAAGCAGCTCAGCTACTGATCAAATCCCTGTGGTATCACAGTGACATAACAGGCAGCAGCACATGACACCACAAATTATGGAGAGGCTTAAATGATAGGTAAATAATTTGGATAGCAAGAATGGAGGTGGATCAGGGGATGCTGGGAGTGCGGTAATAAACCCTAAATGCAGTGTCCCAGCAGTATCACATCTACTTGCATTCATTTTCATGTTCACTTTCATGTCCTGATGAGCTGCATGTGAAATTACAGCTTCTAAAAGGAGCCAGTTTGGTTTATCCCTTTAAAATCTGAAGTCACACCGGTTCGGGTTCAGTCTGATGCCCGTTTCCCATTTATCACAGGTATTTTAATGCATCTCATTTCCGTGTTCCTTATTTAATGAGACATACACCACACAGGGCTGAGCTGTGAGCTGGCATCGTTTTTCATGTTTTATTCAGCTTTATTCTGATTCTTCCCACCTCGCTTTTGTATTGCCACCGTTCACTAATTCTCCACGGGGCTGACTGGAATATTAATATGTCCCATTCAGCAGCACAAGGATTGCACAAGCATCCGGGACTGCATCTCCTCTGAAAGGCACTTGCAAGAGCAGAAAACAACTGTCACTGTGAGTTGTTGCTTTTTCTGCAAGTTGAGAAGGAAAAGGACAAGGGTCCAGCAGTTTAAAATGAAAGCTGTATGAGCCCAAAGGGTGCCAGGCAAACATCTGGTGGGAGGAAACAGCTCCTAAGCTGATTTTATTATCATCTTATGCAATTTGTAGTGAATTACTATTAATTTATTTCTAGACCAAGTCATTCACTCTTTGACAACTTAGTCCAGCCCATACATGGAGATGTATTGCCTGATGTCTGGTGTAGGTCAGGGATAGCTGCATATCCAGTTGCATGATGTGGGTATTTTAGTCATCAAAGAAGCTACAAACATTTGTACACAGAATCCCAGAATCCCAATAGGGTGTAGGCTAGAGAGGACCTCTAAAGATCATCTCATCCACCTCCCCCTGCTAAAGCAGGTTCTCCTAGTTCAGGTTGCATCCTAGTTCATCCTAGTGCATCCTAGTTCATCCTAGTGCATCCTAGTGCATCCTAGTGCATCCTAGTTCATCCTAGTTCATCCTAGTGCATCCTAGTTCATCCTAGTGCATCCTAGTTCATCCTAGTTCATCCTAGTCCATCCTAGTTCAGGAATAGATCCAGGTAGGTTTGGACAATCTCCAGAAAAGGAGACCCCAAAACCTCTCTGTACAGCCTGGTCCAGTGCCCTGCCAGCCTCACAGCAAAGAAAATTTTGCTTAGTATTTCTTGATGTGCTGAAAAAAACCCAGAACCATTATCAGAGCAGGGTAGAGACACTGTCAGTTCTGTGTTTTCCTCATTGAATCATACAATCATAGAAAAAATAAGGTTGGAAAAGACCTCAAGGATCATCAAGTCCAACCTGTCACCCAGCACCTTATGACTACTAAACCATGGCACCAAGTGCCACGTCCAGTCCCCTCTTGAGCACCTCCAGGGATGGTGACTCCACCACCTCCTTGGGCAGCACATTCCAGTGGCCAATTACTCTTTCTGGGAAGAACTTTCTCCTCATCTCCAGCCTAAACTTCCCCTGGCACAGCTTGAGACTGTGTCCTCTTGTTCTAGTGCTGGTTGCTGGGAGAAGAGACCAACCCCCACCGGGTTACAACCTCCCTTCAGGTAGTTGTAGAGAGCAATAAAGTCTCCCCTGAGCGTTCTCTTTTCCAGGCTAAACACCCACAGCTTCCTCAGCCTCTCCTCATAGGGCTTGTGCTCAAGGCCTCTCCCCATCCTTGTTGCCCTTCTCTGGACACATTTAAGAGCCTCCTTCTTAAACTGAGGGGCCCAGAACTGGACACAGGACTCAAGGTGTGTCCTAACCAGTGCTGATCAGGTAGAGGGGCAGAATGACTTCCCTGCTCCTGCTGGCCACACTATTCCTGACGCAGGCCAGGATGGATTGGATTGCAAATGCAATTCTACATATGAAAAAATGAGCCTCAGAAGATCCCATTGTTGTTGGAGGACAGATAATATGGGGATACTATGGGAATATTAGAATAATATGGGAATTTCCCCTATTGCTAATGCTTTCCTTCATCTGAAGAAAACAATTGGTGGCTGATGTGCTCTGTAAATGTATCAGCTTTCAGTTTGAAGACAAACACAGTGATATCTGCTTTCCAGTTTCTAATAAAGCACTGTCACTTGCTCCCATTTCACCCACAATGTAAGGGGAAGGAAAAAAAAAAAGTAAAGAAAAAGAAATTTCTGTGGCACATCAGAGGATTTCTCACCTTCCAACTCAATGAGCTACTAAATCATTCGGACACTCTTTTAAAGAGTCTTCAGCTGGAGGTCTTGTCATTCCTCTTCATCTTTAAAAAGAGTGGTGTTTTTCTGCCATTTACACTTGGCCTACTAAGTGCAGAACTGAAAGCTTATTTTCTCCTGTAAGAAAGAGGGGCTTGGAGCACACACCTCCTGTAAGCTCTGTTTCTCTCTCCTTGTGTAGCTGAGCTCAGGTTGAAGAAGAGGTAGTTCTTTTGATCTTTGAGCAAGCTATCCTCCTGGAACAGCTGTATTTTTTCTGTTTCTAGACTATCAAGTAGAATCAGGATGTACATCAGTTGCACTTATTCCCAGGTTAGCTGTCCAATACCGTAAGTCCACAAAGCAAAAGGGGGGAAAAAGAAAAGAAAAGAAAAAAGGCAAAGAAATGGAAGCAGAGTAAAGTGGAATAAAGGAAAGAGGATTTTCCTAGCCAAGTTTCATCTTGAGTGTCCAGATAGTCTCCTCTTTTGATGACTGAGAGGCATAAGTAACATTTACCTGGTCCAACATCTGGCCTCATGGCATCAGATTTTGCATTTGTTTTAATTTGAGAAAGCCTTTTCTGACATGACTACATTATTTAGCACGGAAGTCCAACAGCTCTGTGAGATATTCACAGTATCACAGTATCACTAAGGTTGGAAGAGACCTCAAAGATCATCGAGTCCAACCTGTCACCACAGACCCCACAACTAGACCATGGCACCAAGTGCCACATCCAGTCCCCTGTTGAACACCTCCAGGGACGGGGACTCCACCACCTCCCCGGGCAGCACATTCCAATGGCGAATCACTCTCTCGGTGAAGAACTTTCTCCTCACCTCCAGCCTAAACTTCCCCTGTTGCAGCCTGAGACTGTGTCCTCTTGTTCTGGTGCTGGTTGCTAGAGAGAAGAGGCCAACCCCTTCCTGGCTGCAACCACCCTTCAGGTAGTTGTAGAGAGCAATGAGGTCGCCCCTGAGCCTCCTCTTCTCCAGGCTAAACAACCCCAGCTCCCTCAGCCTCTCCTCATAGGGCTTGTGCTCAAGGCCTCTCCCCAGCCTTGTTGCCCTTCTCTGGGCACCTTCAAGTGTCTCTATGTCCTTCTTAAACTGGGGGGCCCAGAACTGGACACAGGACTCAAGGTGTGGCCTAACCAAAGCAGAGTTGAGGGGCACAATGACCTTCCTGCACCTGCTGGCCACACCATTCCTAATGCAGGCCAGGATGCCATTGGCCTTCTTGGCCACCTGGGCACACTGCTGGCTCATGTTCAGGCAGCTGTCGATCTGCACCCCCAGGTCCCTCTTTGTTTGGCCGCTCTCCAGCCACTCTGACCCCAGCCTGTAGCTCTGCATGGGGTTGTTGTGGCCAAAGTGCAGCACCTGGCACTTGGACTTGTTGAATGCCATCCTGTTGGACTCTGCCCATCTGTCCAGCCGGTCGAGGTCCTTATTATTCCTCTTATTATTCCTTATTATTCCTCTGCTACTTGGAATCTGCATTTGATTTTCATTCAGTCAGAAGATACCTGCAAACTGCAAGTTTTACTGGTGCCACTGGTTTTATCCTAGCTCTTGTGCTTTTTAATACAGTGTGTTTATCACAGCTAAAAATAGTCCTTCTCTCACTTTTCCTAATAGGCTTTCAGTTGTGTCTATCACAACTTTTCATTTAGAGCCTGCTAATACAGCACTCAGGAAAATCACTGGCAGATTCCACTCCTCTTTTCTCGCTGTGCTGCAGCGGCACCGTCTCCGAGATAGACGAGTGTGGATTGTGTTGATGAATTATTATTTTTATCATTCCAAGCAAAAAGGGTCTGAGGCACTCTAGACCCTCTCTCAGTAGAAGTTTAGAGAGGAAGTAATCTGCAGTAACAGATTGCGAACAGCTGTTGAACAAGAAAGCAAATCCTGTCATCATATCAGCACTTAAACCAGTAATAGCTGGTTTGTAATGGAGGGAAGCAGAAGACATTCCAAATACCAGGGACAGAAAGACATAGTAGATTGCCTTCAGAAAATCTTGTCTTTACAAGGGTACTTAAGTGCTCTTTAGATGTAATTCATCATCTCAAGTCAACCCTGCAGGATGATGCATTTTTCTATACACTTCCAGTTTCTTCCCTCTGAATGCAGTTTGCATGCTCATAGAATCATAGAATCAGTAAGGTTGGAAAAGACGTCAAAGATCATCAAGTCCAACCTGTCACCCAACACCTCATGACTCCTAAACCATGGTGCCAAGTGCCATGTCCAATCCCCTCTTGAACACCTCTAGGGATAGTGACTCCACCACCTCCCTGGGCAGCACATTCCAGTGGCCAATCTCTCTGTCTGGGAAGAACTTCTTCCTAATATCCAGCCTGAACCTCCACTGGCACAGCTTGAGACTGTGTCTTCCTGTTCTGGTGCTGGTTGCCTGGGAGAAGAGACCAACCCCCTCCTGGCTACAACCTCCCTTCAGGTAGTTGTAGAGAGCAAGAAGGTCTCCCTGAGCCTCCTCTTCTCCAGGCTAAGCAACTCCAGCTCCTTCAGCCTCTCCACATAGGGCTTGTGTTCGAGGCCTCCTACACTGAGTTGCTTCATATATTCATTTTTATCTGTTTATCAGTAACAGTAACAGGGCATAGGCACTGATATAATCAAAAAATTGAAGGATTACTTGCAAAAAGAAAAAAAGGAGAAAAAAAAAAAGAGGTACAGGTAGAAATCAGGAGAAACCTTTTTATTTCCTTGCAAGAGCAGTAGGAGTTGAATTTCTCTCCAGTATGAAAACAAATTAGGGAAGAACAATGCTGCTGTTTGCAGAGAGATTATCCGTGCCGGAGGAAGAAATACCAGATAGAAATTCACAGTGCTGAAAAAACAACTTTGCCTGAACTATTTTATCACATCTTGCATGATCCTTTTGCCAAGCCCAGTGCAAGCATACCAGCGTTGCTTGATTGTTTGGGTTTTTTTAATGTATTTGTAATCCCTGGCATTCTTTGCCAGTGTTTATTGTGTTCATTTGGGAAGCAAACCCAAGGTGCTGTAGAACTTCCAATAAAACAAAGATTTGCCTCAGGATATTCACACACACGCACACAAAATATAAGAGAATTCTCAGGGGACAGGTCAAGGTTATGTTTGCTGCAGAGCATTCAGGGGTGTGTAAGATGTTTGATTTTTCAGGTTCCTTTCCAAGCCAAGAGCAAGGAAAAGAAAATATTTCACTTCATTCATCATGTTATTTATTGCTCTCTTTAAGAGGACTTTGTGAAACTTTTGTAGAATACAATTAACTGAAACAAATCCACTGAGCATCAGACAAGTTGACCAGGAGTTTGAATCAGCTTGAATCCGTACTCAATTACCTGAAGGGAGGATGTAGACAGGCAGGGGCTGGTCTCTTCTCCCAGGCAACCAGCACCAGAACAAGAGGATACAGTCTCAAGCTGTGCCAGGGAGGTTTAGGCTGGATGTTAGGAAGGAGTTCTTCCCAGAAAGAGAGATTGGCCATTGGAATGTGCTGCCCAGGGAGGTGGTGGAGTCATCATCCCTGGAGGTGTTTAGGAAGAGGCTGGGTGGGGTGCTTTGTGCCATGGTTTAGTTGATTAGATGGTATTGGGTGATGGTTTGGACTCAATGATCTCAAAGGTCTTTTCCAACCAACTTAATTCTGTTCTGTTCTATTCTATTCTATTCTATTCTATTCTATTCTATTCTATTCTATTCTATTCTATTCTATTCCATTCCATTCCATTCCATTCCATTCATTGGAGGTGTTCGGGAGAAGACTTGATGGGGTGCTTGGCTGCATGGTTTAGTTGTTGGGTGGGTTGGATTGGTTGATGGGTTGGATGCGATGATCTTGAAGGTCTCTTCCAACCTGGTGTATTGTATTGTATTGTATTCCATTCCATTCCATTCCATTCCATTCCATTCCATTCCATTCCATTCCATTCCATTCCATTCCATTCCATTTCATTCCATTCCATTCCATTCTATTCTATTATGTTCTGTTCTGTTCTGTTCTGTTCCGTTCCGTTCCATTCCATTCCATTCCATTCCATTCCATTCACATCAGCAAGTAAAACATGAGAATGAAAATGGTGCTGAGCTCTACCACTCATCCCGACGTAGCTAACATAGCTTTTTGTTAGCGCTGCTGGAACAACTACACCATCTGGTGATGGAAGGTCATAAGATCATTTTAATGCTGAAGTACCTGAAATCATTTCACAGAAATAATAAACCCAGCACAAAGCTGAAGCATCACTGATCTCTCCTAGGTGAGCACAAGTGGCACAGAGGCACAGTGATGGGGACAGAAGAGCAGTCAGATGATAGGCAGTCTCAGGCTGTGCCTTTAACCTTAGAACAGCCTCTGCTTAGCTGTGATCCATTTAAAAGCAATTAAAGTATAAGTATTTGCCATCAAGTATCCAAAATACAGTGAAATTCAACTGTGTCCAGCACCATTCAAGGCTAAAAGAAGTGTTTGTTGCTTACTTGCCAGTAAAAGACAGCTGTCTCTCACAATTAAACTACATTTTCAACACATTCAAGAAATTTTGAGGACCAGAACATTACTTTGAGCCTTAACCTGTTTACAACTGCTGAAGCATATTGGGATGACTGCAGGTTTGCTCATCTACAGTCTGCTTGGCAACAGTTCTCTAGCACTGGAGGCAAGCAAAAGCAAAAATAAAAGGAGGGATTGTGTGCTTTCAAGCTACATAATACAGAATAGTGTTTGTCAGTACTCAAATATGAATACTCTATCCATGCCAGGCTCAAATCCTGGACACTGCACTGCTGTAGAGGTGCTGCTCTGCATACTTTGCTGTGCTGGGGGCCAGTGTGCATTAGAGAGGGAACATTTCACTAAGTCCATAAAGACCTCTAAACCATTTGGTTTTCTTTTTGCCTAATAGAGCAGATTTGCAGTTGCCATCAGTGAGTCTAATAAACTACAACAACTCAATGAATTATTATGCAATTTATTCCATGGAACAATTCTGAAGTACAGATAAGATTTCTGCACTCAGCAACAAGCAGCAGGAAAAGAAACATGAATTCCTGTTAAAAGAAACATGAATTCCTGTTATTGCTGCTTTCACTATTACAGCTGTTTCCACAGGACCAGCTCTGGCAGTCAGATCTACATAGAGACTAATCATCTAAAGGGGGGCTTTTGCAGAGTAGAACTGTTCACATTTGATTAGTGAGGCTCAGCCTATACCAAACTGGATGTGAAATCCCTTTACAGACAGTGGAAAGACAGAGGTAGTTCAGAGCATCAGTCAGATCCCTTTGTCAGACAGCATGATTAACTGTTTGCTGCCATTGCTCTGCTGATGTCTCACCCTATGAGTGCCTGGAGCCTCCATTTGCCTGAGCTTTCACCAGTAGACTTGCCTTAACATCTAACATTTTGGTTTTGTTCAGATGTATTAGTCTTCCTGCCCCTGAACAATTGAGTGACTGTATTCAGTCTTTGCCCCTCTGGCCTCTGATTTTCCACTTAGCTGCAGGTGATGTCTGGTTGGGAAACATTCTGATCACCTGCCCCACGGTGCCCAGCACAGGCACTGGAGGACCATGCAGCTGAGGAACAACCACAAGGGCTGAAAACTGATTCTGCAAAGAGAAAATGGTGGTGTGTTTGCTTCTGACTTCATAATTCCAGGGTTTACTAAAGGTGAAGGCAAGAAGGCTGAAAGGTTGCTTCCATGCTAGAATAACAAGGTGTGAGCCCAGACCCAACTGGAGTCCAGGACCAGACCCTGCACTGGGCACAGCATCTGCTTTCAGATCAAGCACCAGAACCCAGGACTCTTCCTTCTGCCACCTGATTAGGAAATCCATTTTAGTTTTAGGAGTGAACTCTAGGAAGCAAAATAGGAATAAACTTTTCAGTGTCTGGTTTTACTAAGGCAGCAAATCTTGGCTTTCAATTGCAAGGAGGAAGATTCCAAAGCAGGATAGTACTTCTGTGCTGAAGTAGGGAATTAGTGGCATGGATCAACTGGGAGAATCAAAGACTTGCTACCAGGGGGGATTTGTAAGACACACTTCACTTCTCCTGCAAAGCATCTGCCAGGAACAAGACAGGTAGAGCTGCCTCTGCCTTGAGGTTGAAAGAGGCAGTAGATGTGCTTCCTACCCTTTTTTCATATCATCCCAAGTGTTCTTTAAAAATAGATTATAAGCCTGAGAGGTGGAATCTGGGAAGCAATTCTGCAGATAAACACTGGTGTGAAAGAGAGAAAGGAAATTTGTATGATTGTCAGAGAGGAAAAAAAGTCATACATCGGCTCCTAAGAGGGGACAGAGCAGAGCTTAGCACAGTGGTTGCCAGCCTTTTTCTTAGATTGGCCCCAAGTTCCCATTACTTCCCTAGGAGTTCTTTCCAGGCTCTTACTTTTGACTTTGCCTCCCACACCATTTTTGGACACAGCACATTACCTCCAGGACAGTCAACATTGGGACTTAGACAGTGGATACATGGAGCATAACCACTCTGAGCCTTATCTGCCTGGCTTCTGCCTCACCATGACTGGAGGGCTGGGGTGAGGGGTTGCAGACCAAGGGTGGCAAGGAAAAGTCAGGTGATCCATAGGGTGGGTGTAAAGAGAGGCCACCTGCAAGCCCAATTGTATTCCATGACTTCATTCATTTATAGAATAGAATAGGATAGAATAGAATAGAATAGAATAGAATAGAATAGAATAGAATAGAATAGAATAGAATAGAATAGAATAGAATAGAATGGAATGGAATGGAATGGAATGGAATGGAATGGAATGGAATGGAATGGAATGGAATGGAATGGAATGGAATGGAATTAACCAGATTGGAAAAGACCTTTGAGATCATTGAGTCCAACCTATCATCCAACACCATCTAATCAACTTAACCATGGCACCAAGTGCCTCATGTGCAGCCCAGGGAGGTGGTGGAGTCCCCATCCCTGGAGGTGTTCAAGAGGGAATTGGACATGGCACTTGGTGCCATGGTTTAGTTAGTCATGAGGTCTTGGGTGACAGGTTGGACTTGATGATCTTTGAGGTCTTTTCCGACCTTGGTGACTCTATGATTCTATGGTTCAGATACCTCTCCATCACTGGAGGTGTTTAGGAAGAGAATGGATGAAGCACTTGGTGTGATCTCAAAGGTCTTTTCCAACCTGCTTAATTCTATTCTATTCTATTCTATTCTATTCTATTCTATTCTATTCTATTCTATTCTATTCTATTCTAAAAGCTATCAGGAGTATAGGTGAAGAGAGATGATGGTGCTGCAGTGTAGCTAGAAAAGGAAATGGCATTGTGGCAGTTGGATTCAGTCTGTGCCATACACACTTAAGGATGTGATGGCCTTCTTCCCTGGTGTTCACACATACAAAAACTGCAACATGGCCCATTTGTTTTAAAGTGCTGCTGCAGTTTAACACTGATTCCAGCTCCAGTGGAGCACTGTTAAGTAATAGAGTGTTGGTTTTAAATGTGCTACTTGTAAGTCTCCCTCTCTGGAGATATTCAAAACCTGCCTGGATGCCTTCCTGTGTGATCTGGTATAGGTGATCCTGCTCTGGTGGGGGGGTTGGACTTAGATGATTGTTCAAGGTCCCCTCCAGCCCCTAACATTCTGGGATTCTGTGAAAATATGTCCAAGGGATTTATGTATATAACTCCTCTGTACTGCTTTAAACACTTCATCCCTAAGGGCTCTTATTCACCAGACTGTTTGTTTGGGTTTTGTGCAGCACAGGCAGTCAAAAAAAACCCCAGCACTGCTAGGATGTTTATCAAGCAGGGTGGCCAGATGTTCAGAAACATCAGCAAAGACTGAGGTTAAGTATCTCCCTCTGGGGTTCCTCTTCTGAAAATATTTTCTGGCTGTGGGTTATTCTAAAGAGTATGGAGCAGCCTTTTTCTGTTGCCTTCCTGCAGTGTCACAGAGAGCACAGGGAAACAGAGGCAGAATGACAAAGCTGTCATTTACATTTCAGAAGCACTCCCAGCAGTTCCATTCATATAAAAGACTAGAACCTAAAGCAGAAAATAAAGAACTGGAGCTTAACACACAGTATTGTGTTATGACACAAACTCTCCCTTAAGATCAGTGCTTAGCTGATTTATAAGATTTACCTTAATGAAGTTAGATTGCTCTGAGTTACAACAAAAAAATTAAAGTTAGATAGCTCATATGAATAAGTACCAATTATTTAGACTAGAGTAGACTAGAGTAGACTAGAGTAGACTAGACTAGACTAGACTAGACTAGAGTAGAATAGAATAGAATAGAATAGAATAGAATAGAATAGAATAGAATAGAATAGAATAGAATAGAATAGAATTAAACAGGTTGGAAAAGACCTTTGAGATCATCAAGTCCAACCTATCACCCAACACCATCTAATCAACTAAACCATGGCACCAAGCACCCCATCCAGTACCTTCCTAAACACCTCCAGGGATGGTGACTCCACCACCTCCCTGGGCAGCACATTCCAATGGACAATCTCTCTTGCTGGGAAGAACTTCTTCCTAACATCCAGCCTAAACCTCCCCTGGCACAGCTTGAGACTGTGTCCTCTTGTTCTGGTGCTGGTTGCCTGGGAGAAAGAGACCAACCCCCACCTGGCTACAACCTCCCTTCAGGTAGTTGTAGAGAGCAAGAAGGTCTCCCCTGAGCCTCCTCTTCTTCAGGCTAAGCAACCCCAGCTCAGCCTCCCTCCCCAGCTTTGTTGCCCTTCTCTGGACACCTTCCAGCATCTCAACATCTTTCTGAAACGGAGGAGCCCAGAACTGGACACAGGACTCAAGGTGTGGCCTAACCAGTGCTGAGCACAGGGCACAATGACTTCCCTGCTCGCCACACTCTTCCTGATGCAGGCCAGGATGCTGTTGGCCTTCTTGGCCACCTGGGCACACTGCTGGCTCATGTTCAGCCTACTATCAACCAGTACCCCCAAGACCCTTTCTGCCTGGCTGCTCTCCAGCCACCCTGCCCCCAGCCTGTAGCACTGCATGGAGTTCTTGTGGCCAATGTGTAGAACCCAGCACTTAGATGTGTTAAATCTCATGCCCTTGGACTCTGCCCATTTCAGGTGTCCTGTTACAAAATCGTGACAAAACCCAGTAGGTCTTGCAAGAATTAGAGATTTTGGGTCGGTTTGGGGTTTGTTTGCAGGTTTTTGGTAGTTTGGTGGCTAGCTGAGTAGTTCTGCTTTTCACATACATTAGATATGCGTGTGTGTGTGTGTGTATACTCTCTCTTCTACTCTATGATGATTTGCATTTTCATGATCATTTTGAAAGCTGACCATAGTAATAGTCATAGGAGAAGGGGAAATAGCTTTAACCTGGAAAAAGGGAGATTCAGACTGGATGTTAGGAAGAAATTCTTTTCACTGAGGTTGGTGAGATACTGGAACAGGTTGCCCAGGGAGGTTGTGGATGTCCCCTCCCTGGAGGTGTTCAAGGCCATGTTGGATGGCACCTTCAGCAACCTGGCCTGTGGGAGGTGTCCCTGCCCATGGCAGGAGGTTGGAACTAGGTGCTCTTTAAGGTCCTTTCCTACCCAAAGCATTCTGTGATTCTATGATTCTATGATTTCAGTGTGACATAGACTTTTTGGCTAAGAACCAGCCAGCTGTCCATTACTAAACTTCCTTCCTAGTGTTTAAAGTCTTTCCAATATTACTTTACTAGAAAAGAGGTTTGTCTCTCTTTTTTTTTCCCCCACTCCTGTGCTTTGGGGTTTCTTCCAAGAACATATTTGCAGTCATAATTAAGAAATGTGTTAAACCCTCTGTCAATTAGCCTAATTGATGTTAAAACCTGATTGGGTCCTAGGAGAAATGAATTTCCCAGCTGAACCTTATCAAAGAACGGCTTAGCACAAAATAAGGGGAGAAACCAAAACATGCAAGACTGCCAGGGGATAAAAAAAAAGTATAATAATAAATAAATAAAAACTTGTGATGCTTTGAGATAAGGTGAAAGAAAAAATTCTGTCTGCAGACTGCTCTGTAGTTGTTTTCAAAATAAGTGGTTTTAAAATGCTTTCCTCTTGGTGCATGTCTAAAAGAAAGTCTTTAAGAGGAGAAAAGAGGAAGAAATGTCTGCAAGATAAAAGATTTATCAAGGAATAATATCAGGATGTGGGAAGAAAAGGGACTGCATAAAGGCAGTTGTCAACAGGCCAGAAGAGTGGCTTGGTTTTTTGTTCTCTTTTTGTCTGGAAATGCCTATTACAGAGCACAGTGAATGCAGAGTGTCAGAGGGTGTGATGACAGTAGCCTCAGCCATCTGATGCTATCAGCAGAACTGTGTGTAAACTGATCAAACCTCAGGTGAGGGTGAGTGCACGGAGCTCCAACGTGAATGAGAAAGAGCTGCTGCAAATGTGTGCAAGCAAGTGGTGGAAAACTCTCAGCCAAACAGCAGGCTTAACTGCCAAAGCATTCTAAAATATTCCACATTCCCCCAAAGAAGACTTTCTTTTTCTTCAGGTGTGAGGAGTTAAATACTGGCTGAGAGCCAGGTGCTAATGAGTTCCAATTTTGCTGATAGAGAAATTTTATTTGTATCTGCAAATGCACAGGAATTCAGTCTCTGAGCCAGGATTAGAGCCTGTTCTCACATTCTGCTCAGAGTGTGACCTCCTGGTAAACCACTTGAGCTCACCATATCTCCCATTCCCCACTTGAAAAAGGAGGTAATAAGTTACCTGCTGCCCTGCTGCAACCTTGTCATAAATTCCTTGGCTTATGTGGAGAAGGGAAAAAGAAATTGGTTGGAATTACTTATTTTTGTTGGCTTGAAGGTGTAGGGGGGGGTGGAAAGAGTTCAATTCATCAGTTCTGATGAAGAGCTGGACAAGTGGTGCTACATGCAGACCATCAGCTACTGGCAGGTTTTACTGCATTTAATCTAGATCACAAACATGGCTTCAGAAATTGATACAGCACTTTGTGTGTTCTGATTTCTGCTAGTGCACCCTTTCCTAATCAGTATATAGAGGATGGAGGTCTTGAGGATGGGGCTGGGCTCTTGTCAGCAGTGCCTAGTGATGGGAAAAGGGGCAACAGGCACAAACTAGAACACAGGAGGTTTTCCCTCAACTTTAGACCAGGCTGGATGAGGCTCTGGCCAGCTTGATTTAGTGTGAGGTGTCCCTGCCCATGGCAGGGGGTTGGAACTTGATGATCCTTGTGGTCCCTTCCAACTCTGACTGATTCTATGATTCTATGATTCAAGGAGAAACTTGCTACTTTTAGGGTGGCAGAACACTGGACCAGAGAGGTTGTGGAGTCTCTGGAGACTGAAAACCCACCTGGACTCGTTCCTATGCAGCCTGATTTATGAGAACCTGCTTTAGCAGGGGTGTTGGACTAGATATCTCCAGCGGTCACTTCCAGCCCCCACCATTGTGTGATTGTGTGTGATTCTGTGTTGCTGACAAGTCAGTCTGCACAGTTTGGCCTTGAAGCCAGAGATGGGCCCTTGGCCTTTCCTGTTTAGCAAGGCAAAAATTGCCAGAGCATCTTTCCCTGTGTTGTTAATTACCCAGGTTCCAAGGATGTGCTCTACTTTATGAAGATAAAATGTTTCCAGTTCTTTAGGCAGTGTGGTGCCTCTGCCTCATTAGTGTGGCCCTATTCCATAAGAGATTTGATTTATGTCACTGTGCAGCTTCTTGGCATTGCTGGCTCTACAGTTCGATTCTTTTCATCCATTTCATGAGGGCTACTTGCTGATGAGGGAAGGCTCCAGCCCTGATGTGCTGCCCCAGTGTACTTGTAGCCTTCAGCCTCTGCACCTGATCATTTCGGAAGAGCAAATGCCTGATGCTGTGGTGCTGTGGTTCTGTAGTGATGGGCAGAGAGGAGCTGTGTTTGCCTCAGGCAACCTCCTGCCAGCACTACAATGCTGATTTTGAAATGTTGTCCCTCTGCACATTTCATACTAATCCACAGCCCTCTGTGGAGCAGAGAAGTCTGAAATATTGTGCTCCAGAAAAGAGGCGGGGGGGAAATTAAAGACAAGGAAGAAGTGAAAGAAAGAATCAAGCTATCATGTTCCCTCACTCTTTTCTTTTTGCCCTACTCCCAGGTGCTCTTCACTTGCTTTAAATTCCCTGCATGTTGTTTCAGGGGTATGTTTTAAGGTATGACTTTCTTCCTTTCTAGAGGTCCAGGTGCAGTTCCTGACACATGGGTTAAAGCTTTTACCGTGTGCTTTCTCACCCTGTATTTGTACTCTGCCCTGGTATTGTAGCAAATTCTGAGCTCCACAAGGACAGGGACAAAGAGAGAACTACTGGACAGAGTCTACAAAGATGTTGAGGGGAGTGGAGCCATTGCTCTGAAGAGGAGAAGCTGAGAGACCTGGGGCTGTTTAGCCTGGAGAAGAGCAGACTGAAAGGGCATCTCAATGCTCAGCAAGAGCTAAAGGCCTGTAGGGGGCAAGAGGATAGAGCTGGGTTCTTTTCAGTGGTGCCCAGTAGTAGGACAAGGGACAATGGGCACAAACTAGAGCACAGGAGGTTTCAGTTGAATGGAAGGAAAAAATTCTTTACAGTGAGGGTGACAGAGCCCTGGAGCAAGCTGCCCAGAGAGGTTGTGGAGTCTCCTTCTCTGGACACTTTCCAAACCCTCCTGGACACGTTCCTGTGCAACCTGATCTAGGTGAACCTAGGGGGGTTGGACTAGATGATCCCCAGAAGCTCCATGCAACCCCCACCACTCTCTGCCTTTGTGTTTCTGTGATCTGCATATTAAATACTAGGCTGAAGTCTGGCATAAGCCGGTTACTCCTCTCCTGGGATTCTTTGGATTTAATGCAGCACTTATATAAATAGCAATGTAAATGACATGTCTATTGAATTAGGTGTAGTAATAATGGTGTAATGTGCACCATGCTACATAGTACTGAATGTGCAAATTGAACTTAATTTACTCAAGAAGAAAATAGTAAAAGAAATCATAATACAGCTGAAGGTAATTGTGCTCCACTGTACCTGAGCGAGCTAGATACTAATTGCAAACACTTTACTGTCACTGCAAGTTTCTCTCCTATTTTTCCTCTAAAGCAAAGTGCTCAGTTTTCCCCATTAGTGGAATTAATTCCTTTCACAAATACTTTCAGTATTTCACCACTCTTGCCATAAAGAAATGCTTTCTAATATCCAAACTGACCCTCCCTTGGTGCAACCGGAGGCCATTTCTTCTCATCCTCTCACTACAGAAGAGACCAACGCCCGCCTCACTTCAACCTCCTTTCAGGAGGTCCATCTAAAAGTCATCAGTGAGCTCCTAAGTCCCTTGGTGGATTTTAAAATGAGGTTTCTGTGTCACCTTTACTTTATATAAAATAGTTGTCTACTTTGCCCTTTTTTCCCTCTCTTACATAAGTGTGGAAGAACTTGCTAAGCTTCCTATCTAAATCACAGAGTACTTGGTCAAGTGGATTGCTTGTTTTCTGCAAAGATATGGCTTATAAGGAGTAATCACTTTGCACAGTGGTTTGTGACAGCAGGACTTCCCTACTTTTGCTTTACTGATCATCTCTGGTATCTTGCCACTGTGGAAGGCAAAAGTCCAAACAAGATGCTAAGGGCTGTTTGCTAGCTTAAAGGAAGGGTTTTCCACAAGGCATCATCAAGTGTTTGTCATATCCTCTCTCTTCACTCTTCCTAGCACAACACTGTGGCCAGATTTAGCTGCCAAAGTATCTAGGAACTGTACCCAGCACTGGTTAGGCCACACCTTGAGTCCTGTGTCCAGTTCTGGGCCCCTCAGTTTAGGAAAGATGTTGAGTTGCTGGAAGGTGTCCAGAGAAGGGCAACAAAGCTGGGGAGGGGTTTGGAGCACAGCCCTTTGAGGAGAGGCTGTGGGAGCTGGGGTTGCTTAGCCTGCAGAAGAGGAGGCTCAGGAGAGACCTTCTTGCTCTCTACAACTACCTGAAGGGAGGTTGTAGCCAGGTGGAGGTTGGTCTCTTCTCCCAGGCAACCAGCACCAGAACAAGAGGACACAGTCTCAAGCTGTGCCAGGTGAGGTTTAGGCTGGAAGTTAGGAAGAAGTTCTTCCCAGAAGGAAAGATTGGCCATTGGAATGTGCTGCCCAGGGAGGTGGTGGAGTCACCATCCCTGGAGGTGTTTAGGAAGAGACTGGATGAGGCCCTTGGTGCCATGGTTTAGTTGATTAGATGGTGCTGGGTGATAGGTTGGACTCGATAATCTCAAAGGTCTTTTCCAACCTGGTCTATTCTATTCTAGTCTAGTCTAGTCTAGTCTAGTCTAGTCTAGTCTATCCTAGTCTATTCTATTCTATTCTATCCTAGTCTATTCTATTCTATCCTATCCTAGTCTATTCTATCCTATCGTAGTCTATTCTATTCTATCCTATTCTATCCTATTCTATCCTATCCTATTCTATCCATTCCATTCTATTCTATTCTATTCTATTCTATTCTATTCTATTCTATTCTATTCTATTCTATTCTATTCTATTCTATTCTATTCTATTCTATATACATTGGTCATGTCATGTCATATATCAGATGATTATGGTAAGGTTAGGGTTGTTTTATTTTTGCTCTCTTTTTCTTTTAACTGTGCATTTGTTAGCTTCACAAGTTATGCAAAATGGCATGACCCATGGTGCTCCCCAGATGTGGCACACCAAATGGCACAGGAAAAGCTGAGGATGCTGAGAGTGACCAGTTGGTGAAGGCACCTAGCTTTGTCCATTCTGTAAAGCAGAATGGTTTCAGAAATAAACAGTGTGGTAATTCCCCTGTTATTCCTTGCATATATATGGTCTCTTCTCCCAGGCAACCAGCACCAGAACAAGAGGACACAGTCTCAAGCTGTGCCAGGGGAAGTTTAGGCTCGAGATGAGGAGAAAGTTCTTCACAAAGAGAGTTGTTGGCTGTTGGAATGTGCTGCCCAGGGAGGTGGTGGAGTCACCGTCCCTGGAGGTGTTCAAGAAGGGATTGGACATGGCACTTGGTGCCATGGTTTAGTAGTCATAAGGTCTTGGGTGACAGGTTGGACTTGATGATCTTTGAGGTCTTTTCCAACCTTGTTCTTGATTCTATGATTCTATAATGGATTAATAACAGTATACGACTACAATGTGTAGCTGTAACCCTTTTCATGCTCTCCATCCAGAATCTCCAAGTGATGAGTGGAACCTTACAGTGCCCTGGTGGAACAGGCACTGTTATCTCCACTTTACAGCTTTTGTAAGGCAAAAAACTGAAAAGGAAAAGACAAAGAAAACAGACAACCTGATTGCACTGTTTTGAAGCCTCTGTTAGGGAGTACTGAGGCTCTGCATCACAGAATTGTGAGCTTCTGGGGGCAGGGAGAAAGGCAGAGCATTTTCAGGGACAAAGAAGGAACACAGCTGCTGTACCAGCATGGTGCTATTGTGTGTGCTGCCACCAAAACAGAAGGAAAGTGCTATGGCCTTTTCTCTCACTTCATGCAGTCCATTGCCTGTGTGGAGGCTGGGTAGTGATTGCCCTTCTCTGCTGGTGCAGAAGATTCCACTCACCTCTCCTGCAGGGGCCAAGGCATCCAATCTGCTACTAGATGGGTTGCCCTGAGTGACCTGTGCCTGGAACAGGTGACAGAGCTGCAGCACTCACCACACATGGGTTAAAAAACCCACAAACCTCACATTTTTCAAGACTAACATGTCAAAGTACTGCTGTTGCTTGTGCTCTTCCTACTAGAGCAGCTTCTGCATCAGCATGTTAAACAGCCTCTTACTGAGACCTGGGGAAGAGATGTATGCCGGCTACTGAGAGCCACACAGGGCTTCAGAGCTTGCAGCTGGCCACTGCTGCTTTAGAGGATAATGAGAGACATGTCCAGCTCAGATGAAACATTTCATTTTAAATGGGCATCTGATGTCTGTTGATGGCAGAGGTCTAATTTCGACTTCTTTGATCACCGTGGCTGGCAGAGTCCCAGGCACTGCATTATATTAACAAGGTTCATAAACTCTCAGCTATAACTCAGTCGCTTCCCTCTCTGCAGTGAGGACGTGGCCTTTCCGAGAATGGGCGCTCTCTACAATCCCTCATTCTCCCCAAACGCCTCATGTGAGAGGATGTTACTGGAATCTTCAGCTAAAAGGATCAAGCCTCTGTGGGCACACGTGGTGCAGGATTTATTCCCGTGTGTTCTGCCACCCAGGCACTGCCTGGGACCTTTGCCATCAAGCTATTTCCATTCGGAGCAAGGAGATGGCCGTTTTTCATGCTGAGCTGACACAAGAATCATCCCCTGCCCTTCAGCAGAAGGACTGCGAGGGGAAAGGTGCTTTTGGTCATGGAATTCAAACTGTCCTCCTGCTTGGAGGCTCCAGAGGGTAATCTCTCTTCTTACCAGCTTGGGCTGCACGGTGTGCTACTCCTTTAAACTCTCCAGTGGTTCTCCTTTTGCAGGAAAGGTCTCACAAAGCACTTGAGCATTTGCTTTTCTGAAGCCTGCTTAGCTGATTTCGCTGAATGGAAAAGGTAGCACTGAAACATATCTTTTATTATAGATTACAAAGGTGGAAAAAGCCTGCAGTAGGCTAATGTTGAGAGGAAAAATAGCACTGAAACGTGAGCTGAGTTCAGTTACTTTAAACCTTAGATGCCACAGGAAGAGGTTTTATTGACCTTGAAACCCCCTGACACTTGATGCTGTTGTATTGTGCCTCTAGAGCAAAATGTTTGTGCTAAGCAGTGCATTTGCTGGACAGGTGGATACTAGGGAGATGCAATGATGTGGAGCACCCCATGCAGACTGCTATGTATTTTCACTGAGATCATCTTCTTTCCTTCCTCCAGAGCAGGAAGCTTGAGGGAGCTATTTAGTTAAGTTGTTCTTCTTAATGTTCTTTAGGTGCACTTCCAGAGAGAGAGGCTGTCCTAGCAGATATCCCATCGTCCCATCTCATGCATGGGCACAGACAGAAAGCACAGGCAAAGCCTCTGCCTAGACTTAGTCACTTTTCCGGCAGCTCTGTTGCTGATGGGACTGTCAAAGAGATCTGTATGTTCCTCTGCTGTAGGTCCACAGTCCCCACCAGCCTTCTGAATGGCCATTACTGTATTTTGATGGTCAGTCAACAGTCAGGTTTCATCACTTTGGGCCCTGTTCATCTAGATCACGCCATCTAGAGTTTTTCCTGTGATTGCCTGAGTTGGTTTTGGTTTTTGAGTTAATGAGCTTGTCTCTTCAGGCTGCTGAAGAGCTGCTCCAGCTGAGCTGTGCACTTTCCAGGCTGTACATGGGTCTGCCTGGCCAGCAGGGCCATCACCAGCCATCGTAGGGGCACTTTGATCAGAGCATTGTTAGCTGCTACACCATGGCCACCACCATCAAGCCAGCATAGTACCAAGACTGTCACGTACCATGAAGCTTCCTGACCTTAAAGACCACCCTCAGAGCCTTCAAATAAACAGCAATTCATCACAGTGAAAATAAATAGCACCACAGGGAGAGAATCAATTGTTACTGGAAAGTCTCTCTCACCTCTGATGAAATGTTCTGGCTCTTGCCATTTATATGACAGCTTTGCTGTAGCTGAATCTAGTCTGTAATGATGGAGAAGAGCAAAGTACCTTGTGGTGGGCTGAAATTACCCCCCAACAGAAAATTGCCATGTACCTGCGCTTCCTTTCTGAGCCTTTACTCTACACAGTTTTCATGACAGGCCACAGCCCTGAGAAGCTGGCAGACACAACAACATGTTACTCCCTTTCCCATCCTCTACTCAGCTCTCCTGAATGCTTCTGCTTCCCAGATTCAAGGGCCCAGCGTTCACACTCACAGCGTCAAGTTTCACTTGCCATATGGGTTCTTCAGCATGGACGGATGGGTTTCCAAGGAGCAGAAGCACTCACACGTGTTTGTTTAGCAGGAATTCAGAGCTCTCTTGCACCATCACAATATTTTCCCTCTACAAACTGCACACACTTCAAACACGCTTTTTCATTCCCTTCCTTACTGCCCCTCAAAAGAGTAAGTAGCATTAATAATCAACTGTTTCTTCTGAAGGAGTTGAGTTTGAAATGCTGGGCATTCATGTGGTGGGCCGTGAGGAGTCTGTGGCTTTTTGTTAGATCTGCAGCATAAAGAACCAATTTCTCTTATCCTAATCCTATAGCTGTCTGGAAAAGGTGTCACACAGTCAGACATAACGACAAGAAAAGCTACTGCTGCCAAAGGCAGTCTGATACCACAGCCAGATGATTAAACCATTCCAAAGCATTCCCAGAAGTCAAGAGGCGGGAAAAAGGTCCCAAGTTTTTTTTTCCACCGAAGTTTTCTTGCTCTAAAGCATTCAGAGCAAAGCCCCCATGCAGGCACATGCACACTTTCTATTTAATAATCCATTCCTGTTATGAATAGAAGGACCAGGGTGGGGGGAATATGTATTTTAAAGCCTTTCACTTGAGGGTTTTTTTTGTTGTTTCAGCTTCATTCTTTGTTTTGTTGTTTCACTGCTGCCAAGTGGACACAGGCAACTGACCTTGTTTAAAGAATAAATGGGATGATTTGTCCCAATCTACCCAGCTCTAATGGCTAAAGCCCTTTGATATGAGCAGCAGTCAATCCACACTGTTGACCCCTGCACAACCAAAGCTCTGTTCTAACAGTGACAATTTGGGTTTGGAAACGGATCAACAGACTTTGCCATTTTCAGGCCTTCCCAGAGACTCGGTCTGGGTGGAATTAACAAAAATATGTAACCAAATATATCCTGAAACCCAAATCAAGTGAGAAAAGGTACAGTGGAAGCACTTTCACAGAAGTAGAAAAGGAAAAAAATACAAGTCCTCTGGTTTTTAGCAGGATGTTTTGGCACCATGGATGCCTTCAGACTGCGCTGAGCAATATGCACTTGAGCTGCATCCAGTACTTGCTGAATGCAGCTAGTGGAGAGTCTTCTCCTGGATTCCCAGCCCTAGCATTGCTCTCAGCTGCCATCTGGGCTGGGTGTTGTTCTCTTCTCCCTAATATCAAGTGGGAGGAAATGATCTGAAGTTGTGCCAGGGGAGGTTTAGATTGGATATTAGGAAAAATTTCTCCCCTGCAGGAGTGGTCAGGCACTGGAACAGGCTGCCCAGAGAGGTGATGGAATCGCTGTTCCTGCAGGTGTTCAAGAAATGTGTGGCCATGGCACCTGGGCACATGGTTTAACGGCTGTGGTGGTGGTGGGTTGACCATTGGACTCAATGATTTTAGAGGGCTTTTCCAGCTGAAATGATTCTATGAGTCCATGAGCCACACAGGTGAGGGTTCGTTCCTTCCCTGGAGATGTGCCTGCTTCAGCTTCTGAGAGAATCCAGCTGGGGCATTTTGCCCATGGGAGCAGGAATATAAAGTTCAGCACCAAGCCTGAATCTACAAAATGCTCTGCAGTGCAGGGAATGCAGGATCAGCACTAGGAGAGCCGTAGTTCCATTTTCTACAGGCTAGTAGCCCGCATATTTTGGGTTGCCTCTGATGTCTGCACCCTGGGAAAGCAGCAAGCACAGCCCTGTGAGGAGAGGCTGAGGGAGCTGGGGTTGCTTAGCCTGGAGAAGAGGAGGCTCAGGGGAGACCTTCTTGCTCTCTGCAACTCCCTGAAGGGAGGTTGTAGCCAGCTGGAGGTTGGTCTCTTCTCCCAGGCATCCAGCACCAGAACAAGAGGACAGATTCTGAGGCTGTGCCAGGGGGAGATTTAGGATGGGTGTTAGGAAGAAGTTCTTCCCAGCAAGAGAGATTGGCCATTGGAATGTGCTGCCCTGGTCGCCACCACTGGGGGTGTTTAAAGAGAGTCTGGATGAGGCCCTTGGTGCCATGGTTTAGTTGATTAGAAAGTGCTGGGTGATAGGTTGGACTTGATGATCTTGAAGATCTTTGCCAACCTGGTTAATTCTACTGTACTGTATAATTTCTCAAATATTGTGTGGTGATCCAAAGCATAAATCACACTGAAATACACAGGAAGAGGGAAGATTCATAGAAAGTTTTAGGTCAGATTTTTCAGAAAAGCCTCATTAAACTTTCCAGAAATCTGGGTCAAGCCAAGAGTCAGTAAGACAGCTTCAAACCAGGGAAGGATCTCTTGCTTGCTAAAGGTTTTTGAACAGATCTTACCTGAACAAGCCACAGTGCTGCGATTCTCAGCGCCCCTTTGGTCTCTTCAATTCGTCAGGTGAAGAAGCTTGCCAGGGAAGACAGGAAGGGAAGGGCTGCCCTCAAACAAGTCAGAACCACTCTCCAGCTGCCAGCAGCGCTTCCAACAGAAGATTCCAACAGCATCCTGGCCTGCATTAGGAATAGCGTGGCCAGCAGGAGAAGGGAGGTCATTGTGCCCCTGTACTCTGCTTTGGTTAGGCCACACCTTGAGTCCTGTGTCCAGTTCTGGGCCCCTCAGTTTAGGAAGGACATTGAGACACTTGAATGTGTCCAGAGAAGGGCAACAAGGCTGGGGAGAGGCCTTGAGCACAAGCCCTGTGAGGAGAGGCTGAGGGAGCTGGGATTGTTTAGCCTGGAGAAGAGGAGGCTCAGGGGAGACCTTCTTGCTCTCTACAACTACCTGAAAGGTGGTTGTAGCCAGGAAGGGGTTGGTCTTTTCTCTCTAGCAACCAGCACCAGAACAAGGGGACAGAGTCTCAAGCTGCACCAGGGGAAGTTTAGGCTGGAGGTGAGGAGAAAGTTCTTCACCGAGTGATTCGCCATTGGAATGTGCTGCCCGGGGAGGTGGTGGAGTCCCCGTCCCTGGAGGTGTTCAAGAGGGGACTGGACGTGGCACTTGGTGCCATGGTCTAGTTGTGAGGTCTGTGGTGACAGGTTGGACTCGATGATCTTCGGGGTCTCTTCCAACCTTAGTGATACTGTGATACTGTGATTGTAGCAGGTCCTCATGGTGATCTTTAAACACCCGTGCAAGAAAGGAAGCCTCCAGAAAATTGAGTAGTCAGCTGGGAAATAAAGACAGATGTTATGCTAAGCACCTTCTAGACAGCTGATATAAAAAAGATGATGATGCACTAGTTGAAATAAATGCAATTTTTATCACACTGCTCTTTGCCAATGTGTCTAGATTTATCTGTATTTATGATTTATGTTTTCACTGTGCCTGCTGGGGGAAAAAAAATGTATCAGAAACCTCTGGGGCAGCTTTTGACTTGAGATAGGAAACAAAAAGAATTTGACATCTGTATAGGCTAAGAAATTATGGGGTTGGGGTTGTTTTTATCTGTCATCATTGCCCAATAGAGATTATTGTGGGCATAGCAATTTAGCATTGCTTTTCTTTAGTAATTCTTTTATTGCACTGAAGAAAGTCACCATCCCTGGAGGTGTTCGAGAGGGGATTGGAGGTGACACTTGGTGCCATGGTTTAGTCATGAGGTCTGTGGTGATGGGTTGGACTTGAGGATCTTTGAGGTCTCTTCCAACCTTGGTGATTCTGTGTGTGTGTGTAAACCCACATGACTATACTAATGAATTGTTCTTTCCATACAGCAGAGAGATAGTTAATTCTGTAGATGAGTGACTGTAAGGCCACACAGTCTCCATAACCCACCAAGAATCTGGCCTGGTATCGATAGTTAAATAATGCTCCTTTTATGATGAAAGAGAGTTAAACCTGATGGAATGGGGGTGGGGAGTTTGTGGTTGTGGTTGTTTAGCCTGGAGGAGAGGAGCCTCAGGGGAGACCTTATTGCTTTCTACAGTTACCTGAAAGGAGGTTACAGACAGGTGGGGGTTGGTCTCTTCTCACAGCAACAGAACAAGAGGACACAGTCTCAAGCTGCACCAGGGGAAGTTTAGGCTGGAGGTGAGGAGAAAGTTCTTCCCAGAAAGAGCAGTTGGCCACTGGGATTTGCTGCCCAAGGAGGCAGTGAAGTCCCCGTCCCTGGAGGTGTTCAAAAAAAGGATTGGATGTAGCACTTAAAGCCATGGTTTAGTTAGTCAGGAGGTGTTAGGCATTAGGTAATAGGTTGGACTTGATGATCTCTGAGGTCTTTTCCAACCAGGTTGGTTCTATGATTCTCTGAATGACAGAGTTTTTATAATGTTCAGTGTAAGCATAAATAAGAGCGTATCTCAACAGGGGAGCTTCCATGGAAGATAGCTTGACTTTTACATTAAACTCTAGGAGTGATGTCCAGCCAATGATGTGGCACTGCTGCAGGCAGTGAAACCATGCAGGGGGCAGCTTTAGAATCCCCTACAACACTGACTTAATTGTACAGATGTTGAGAGAAAAGCCTCTGCTAAATAATGGCTATGATATTTCTGAGATCAATACACTGGAAGCTTTCTAGATAGTAACTCTGCAGTCCTTCAGGTGCTCGTTTTTTGATCATGTTTATCTTTATCTCCAACCTCCAAAAGTCCATTTTAAAGAAAATTTGTTCTTTACATGCACAACATTGGCATGGAACGGAACAGGAACAGAACGGAACAGAACAGAACAGAATAGAATAGAATAGAATAGAATAGAATAGAATAGAATAGAATAGAATAGAATAGAATAGAATAGAATAGAATAGAATAGAATAGAATAGAATTGACCAGGTTGGAAAAGACCTCAGAGGTCATCGAGTCCAGCCTATCACCCAACACCATCTAATCAACTAAACCATGGCACCAAGCACCCCATCCAGTCTCTTTCTAAACACCTCCAGGGATGGTGACTCCACCACCTCCCTGGGCAGCACATTCCAATGGCCAACCTCTCTTTCTATGAAGAACTTCTTCCTAACATCCAGCCTAAACCACTCCTGGTGCAGCTTGAGACTCTGTCCTCTTGTTCTGAAGGCTTTATCTGTGCAGTCCCCTGGAACCTTAAGAAATCTGATTAAAATGCAAGTGTGTAGACTTGTAACATCACATCTTTGCAATATGAAGTTACCAGGGCCAAAATTAACCTCTGTGTAATTCTGTTTATTGCTGGAACAAGCCCCTTGGTTGCTAAGGTCTTAAAACCACAATGTTTGTAGGACCCTGCAGAAATATTAACTAAAGTAAAGTAGATACAGAAACCTCAACTGTCTCAGAAGATGCTGTAACATCTCTCCATAAGAAAACACAATGGGGTTTTGTTTTTTAAGTCACAGAATCACAGGGTTGGAAGGGATCCCAAAGATTATCTAGTTCCAATCCCCCTGCCATGGACAGACACCTCACACTAGATCAGGTTGCTCACAGCCACATCCAACCTGGCTGCAAAAACCTCTAGGGATGAGGCTTCCCACCACCTCCCTGGGCAACCTGTTCCAGTGTCTCATCACCCTGAGGGTGAAGAACTTTTTCCTGACATGTTATCTAATTCTACCCTCCTCTAGCTTGGATCCATTTCAAAGTCTACAGTCTAAAGTCCATTTCTTCTGGCAAAGTCAGAATAAAACATGCTCAGTCAGAGAAGCCAAGGCCATCTACTATTTCCATAACCCTTAACTCATTCATCTTCGTCTTGAGCCTTCTCTTTATCACCTTCTCCCACTCAGCTCTTACCCACTTTTAGCTTATGTTTCTTCCTGGCTGTCATTCTTTTGTTTCAGATGTCTGGCTTAATAAAAATAACTCCTGCTAATTATCTGTGTAGAGATTGCTTTAAAGGAGGGAAAAGTGGGGGCTTTGACCAGGAATGATAGGGTTTCATGTAATAGCCTTTTCCCCAAACTTGGTGCTATTTTCGGTGGATGAAAGCATTCATCTCCATTAAAAGAAGGGAGGAAATAAAATAGCAAGACAGGATTTTGATCAATAGCAATTCTGATTAAGTTTGATCACAGCACTTGACATTTTGAGCAAGTCTGAAAGTGCACTCACAGAAAACTCCGGATCTGCTAAGAGTCTCTAGTGGTGTAGCAGAACAATGGCAACCTGGGTAAGGAATTTTCTCTCTACTTTTTTGTTTGCCTTGCTTGGCTATAATAATGCAACAAGATGCATTAACTTCATTCTGTGATTAGTCTCATTGCCAAACCTTCATTAGTGCTCTTATATGGCTGATTTATTTTAGGCTTTTGCTTGCCTTCATTTTTTTTTTCCCTCGGCAGAAGTACTGATGCTTTTATCAAGGTGTTTACAGATGAACAATCAAAAACTACAATATTGGATTTCATTTGTACAATGCTTCTAGTTTTCTACAAAAGAATGGTCATCGGATGCCATCAAAGTGCCATCCAGGGAGCTGGTGCGGGGATGGGCAATGTGTCACCTTTAGAAGGAGCAGTGTTCATCCACAGAATCACAGAATCACCAATGATGGAAGAGACCTCAGAGATCATCAAGTCCAACCTGTTACCACAGACCTCATGACTAGACCATGGCACCAAGTGCAATGTCCAGTCCCCTCTTGAACGCCTCCAGGGATGGGGACTCCACCACCTCCCTGGGCAGCACATTCCAATGGCTAACAACTCTCTCTGGGAAGAACTTTCTCTTCACCTCCAGCCTAAACTTCCCCTGGCACAGCCTGAGACTGTGTCCTCTTGTTCTGATGCTGCTTGCCTGGGAGAAGAGACCAACCCCCTTCTGGCTACAACCTCCCTTCAGGTAGTTGTAAAGGGCAATAAGGTCTCCCCTCAGCCTCCTCTTCTCCAGGCTAATTAATTTTGTGCTGTACAAAACCATGTTGCAGTGTGGGTTTTTTTCTTAGAGAAAAAAAAAAAAGGTCAAATAAATCCATCTTGCTCTATAACAAAGGTGGTAAATTTTGTGAGAGTTTCTCATCTCTGTGGGACTTCATTAACAATTCCAGTTGACTGTTCCCCAAGGAACCTCTGCTGCATGCCTACATGAGCTATACCTTTCCCAGAGGTAAGCCCTAGTCCACCTGGGAGGAGGCACGTTCCTGGTCTTCATCCCAGAGATCTCTGTGGTCACCATGTGCTCAGACCACTGAGCATCCACAAAGTGAAAACTGCTACTTGTGGATCTGAACCTTGGCTTCAAGTGTGAGCCCTCCTCTGACGATGCAATTAGAAGATAAACCCTGAATGGACATCACTGGATCAGAACTGATAAATTGCTTAGCTATAAAAGGGAAACAAACCCCCCAGAAAGCTAATGTGAAGTTCAAATTAAAACACAAATACTGTGTGTACCAAGCTAAAATGGGAGGAGGAGAGGTTTATTTTATGAGCTCTGATTATCTCATGGGAAACAAACTTCCATTTGTATTTGGAACAGAAAAATGTCTGGCTTTAAGGCACTCTTTTAATCAGCAAGCTCATCTGATGAAATGCTCTAGGATTTGCTTATATATCAAAGGAGTTCCCTAGACATTTAAGGGATGCAGCTGAATACAATTAAAAGATCAGCTGTAAGCACAGTTTGTGATCGTTTGTTTGCTGTGCTTTGTGAGAGTTTAGTTAATCACATGTGAACTTCTTGTGTTTTAGCTGATAGTGGAGTATTCAACTGCATGACAAGAAAAGTTTTAACACTGCAGCCTAGGAGAGATGCAGCAATTTAGCTATCTTGAATCTGATGGTCTGTAAAAGGAGAACAGAGAAACTATTAAGCCAGTGTTCACATCCAACAATCGAATCATTTATGAACAACCTTTCTGAGCCTAATTCGTTGCTGAATTAAACCTCATGTAATGTGGTTGGAGTCAATGGGGTTATGCAGGGCAATAAGTCAGTGAAGCAAATTAGCCCTCTGTCTTGGAGCCAAGAAACCCAAGGAAAGAGTGATCCAATAAAAGAGAGATGAAATGCTGATATTAGCTGAATGCCACTGCTCTTGGTTCGGCGCGCGCTTTGTGTCCAGCAGTGAATATTTCATCCTTCCCAGGTGTAAAATCTTCCCAGCAGCACTATAAAGCGGATTTATAATAAATGACAAAATTAATGATTTAGCTCTGTTGTAATGCAGCTGCTTCTGGGCTCCCAACAGGAATTTAAACAGTTAGCAGGCAACATCTGAGTTGCTGCGGTGTGATTTCCAAATCAAGTCTTGATCTCTTTAGAAAAGCCTTGGGACAGGCCTTTGGGGTTTTTAACTCCTTTAAGCTGCATTGTGGTTTTGCTGGACCAGAATCTCAGGCCAGCCATGGGCTGCAAGTCATCAGCAGCTCTGAGTCAGCCAGGACAGCTGGCTGGCTCCAGGTGTATCCCAGTCTATTAGCATCACACTCGATATAAAGGGGGAAGCTTGGTAAGGAGGAGAGAAGGGCTTCTTGCTAGAGCTTTCCTGTTTGGACTTTTAATGGTCCCTCTCCTGCTGTTGAGGACTGTTTTCCTGCATACTGTGAGTGTTGTACCTTTGCTGGGCTGAGTATAATTTTATGTATCTTGTATTGGCAGTGATAGCAGTTTGGCTATTTCACTAAATCCACTTTCATTTCAACCCATGTGTCTTCTTTCCTACTCCTGGTTTCCCTTCTCTACTGGGAAGCTGTCCTTAGGTGATAGAGAAACTGCTATATAGTTTAGCCCCAGGTATGGACTAAATGTAGACAAGCTCTCTCTCGCACATACACATGTTAGAAGCTAACATTTGTGGGTATGGAGGGATTTCTACATAGAAAACTTACAGAAACACCAGGGATATCTGGGTAAGAGCTGGAGTAAATAGGGCATGATCCCAGCCTGGGGAATGAAGGCACAAGGCATGGATTTATTTGCATTTCACGTATCTGAGTAATATTAAAGGCTCAAGAAAGCAGCAATATGGCAGTGATGTGGCTGTAGGTACACTCTGGAATAATGAAAACAACTGAGCCATCTGCACTGACCAGCATTGATAACAATACACAATCTTCTCTCAGTTTTCACCCTTTTTTCTTTTACTCTCTGACCCATTGATTACTTTGTCTGAAGTTAAGATCATTTCCATCAAATGAAGACTTCAGATTTTTCACCACACACACAGCTCAGTCCTGGCTGGAGCCTTTAGGCATTTGTATTACCCACATAAAGAGCTAATTCCCAAGGTCTGCAGTTGCATTTGCAGCTCATGAAAAGATCTCTGCGAGGTGACCTGCACAGAATAATGCATTTGGACAGCACAGTTCACTCTTTTCACTGCAAACAACTTGATACCCTACCTGGCAAAGTTCAGTGATGAGCTAAAGGATGAAATAGTGTTTGTTGGCCATCAGTAGAGAAAGCTCTTCAGGCTTACATGTAAAGGAGGAAACGTGTTTCGTGTTCTTGTGCTCCAGTTTTTGTTCTGTTGCTGCTGGTGGAACTTGTCAGTGATGAAAGAACTTGGGGAGGGCCTAGCAGAGGACTTGCATGATACTTGACTTGTGGCATGAGTGATATTCTCTTTTTAGTTCTCCAGATGATTGCATTGGGTTAGAAGGGACCCTCAAAGGTCATCTTGTCCAACCTCCCTGTGCTCAGCAGGGACACCTCCAACTAGATCAGGCTGCCCAGGGCCACACCAAGTCTGAACTTGGATGTCATTTTCCTTTAAATCCTGGTTGGTTGTGTTTACAGTTCACTTCTGGACATGCTCTGAGGATAAGAGTATAGGGAAAAAGACAGGAATTTTCCATCTGCAGCATGAGACACTGATATAAACACATCAAGTCCTACCCAGAGAGCTAGATAGGTCTTGAGCCATGGGGGCTATTAGAGCTATGGGATCAAGTCCCACTAATCCACAGCCCCAATTTACAGTGATAAAATATCACTGTGAAGCTGTGCACTGAATTTGTCCTCAGTTTAGCTGACAAGGTGCTGCTAAAAAGCTGAGTCTTGTCAGAGATTCAGGTTTTGTTGGGTAACAGATCTCCTTTTGACAATCATTTCCATTTTGAGGGGCTAAAGGTCCATCCATTTAACTGCCCACTTAATTGTTCTGCTTTGGATTAATTAAAAGAAAGCAAGTTAGGTAACAAACATTTGGATCAATTTTGTGGCAGTTTTAGTGAAGGGTGTGTTTGTAAGAAAAGGGAAAAAACCTCCCTTAACCATTTCTAATTAAAATTCCAAACTGTTGTGTAGTATTCAGCATTGCTGAGGACTGTCTGCAGTTCTGTGCCCCACACTTCAGGAAGGATATTGAGGTGCTGGAGCAGGTCCAGAGGAGAGCAACAAGAGTGGGGAAGGGACTGGAGGGAATGGCTGATGAGGAAAGGCTGAGGGAGCTGGGGGTGTTCAGCCTGGAGAAGAGGGCACTAAGAGGGGACCTTATCACTCTCTGCAACAATCTAAACAAGGGGACACAGTCTCAAGCTGCAACAGGGGAAGTTTAGGCTCGAGGTGAGGAGAAAGCTCTTCACCGAGAGAGTGATTCATCATTGGAATGTGCTGCCCGGGGAGGTGGTTGAGTCGCCATCCCTGGAGGCGTTCAAGAGGGGACAGGATGTGGCACTTGGTGCCATGGTCTAGTCGTGACGTTGTGGTTACAGGTTGGACTTGATGATCTTCAAGGTCTCTTCCAACCTTGGTAATACTGTAAAAGGAAGTTGTAGTCAGGCGGGGTCAGGCTCTGCTCCCAGGCAACTTGCGACATGACAAGAGGGCATGGGATGAAGCTGCACCAGAGGTTTAGGTTAGATATTAGGAAGCACTTCCTCACAGAAAGGCTGATTAGGTACTGGGATGGACTGCCCAGGGAGGTGCTGGAGTCACCATCACCTGTGTTCTTTCAGAGAAGCTCGGATGTGGCACTTGGTGGCAGGGTTTAGCTGATGTGGTGGTGTTAAGTCACAGGCTGGACTCAGTGATCTCAGAGGTCTTTTCCAGCCTCAACAATTCTGTGATTCTGTAGAATTATCATTGCCTCAGCAGTGAAAGTCTGATGAATTTTGTTGTTTCTGGTTCTGTTGTTGCTTCTTTGAAACCACCTCTGCTGCGTTTGCTTTGCTTCTAACTCTGTTGCGTTTCGTTTCAGCTGGCGGGCTTCATCTACGCCTGCTACGTGGTGAAATGTATTACTGAAGAAGAGGACAGCTGTAAGTACCAAAGCTTTATTGCACAGAAAATGAATTTATTTGTTGGGTTTTTCTAAATCACCTCTTCACTCTGCTGATTGCAACCTAAATGCCTTTCTTATGTTGAAGCCAGATCATTCCTTCTGTCCCTCCCTCTTCATCTGAAAATTTGCACATGCCTGACAGACAAAGGAGTCGTGAAGTGTAGCTGTAAAAAATACACACTGCTTCCTTCTCAAATGATCACTGGGTTGGGTTTTTTTCCTTCTCAGCTTAGCTGAAGACATAAAACAAAAAAATAAACAGAACTCCCAGCTGGTAAAGACAAAATACAAGCTGCCTTTTTTCCCACCCCCTCCTTATTCCAGGCTGTTATTAACTGTCTTCATAGAAATTCGTTACCACTAAGGGTATCTCTCTTCTGTGTGGACTTGTGTGTTGGCTTGTAAAAGCGTTTCTGGCAACAGCAACAACAACAACAAAAGCTTTAGATCATTGCAGGACCTTCACTTATGAGAGGTGACACTGTGGAGCTCCTCTTTGTTCTCGCTGCTCCCAGGGTACAATTACAAGGAGCGAAATCATTTCAGAGAGATGTATGTTTCTGTTTCTTCTGCTTATTTATACCAATAGAAGCCTGCTGAGCAGAATTTGCTCTTATTGCGTGCTATGAAGCCAAGCCATTTCATTTTTACTGTCCTTTAACCTTGATTCTCTTTTAATTCATTTTTATTTTTTAAAGAGAAGGGCCACTGCAGCATTTTAGTACATCTTGGGGATTCCTACTAAAGCACTTTAGAAACCAGTATCAGAAGCGCATGTAACTTTGATAAAATATACATGAATCCTGGTGAGAGCTGTGCAACAGGAAGCTAAAGGGGGTTGGTTTGATTGAGAGGGTTACTGAAGCTGGTGGGGGATCCTTTGTGTTCTCCTGCTTAGAAAATAGCTGCAAACCTATAATCTATGGGCAACAGAGTGCCACTGCGAGCTGTGAAGGGGAGATTTAGTGCTGAAATCAGATCACGCTTTGGAGGTCTTTCTGACTATGCTCACTTCAGTTGTCTTTGTTTCTTTTGAGGTGAGGAAAGCATAAGATCAAAAAGGTTGGGAGAGGCATGTGGAGCAGGGGTGTGTCACAAATAGGCCCTATCTTACTAGGGAAGGACCTTGACCAACTGGAGAGATGGACAGAGTCCAATATGATGACATTCCACAAATCCAAGTGCCAGGTGCTGCACTTTGGCCACAGCAACCCCATGCAGAGCTACAGGCTGGGGTCAGAGTGGCTGGAGAGCTGCCAAACAGAGAAGGACCTGGGGGTGCTGATTGACAGCTGCCTAAACATGAGCCAGCAGTGTGCCCAGGTGGCCAAGAAGGCCAATGACATCCTGGCCTGCATTAGGAATAGTGTGGCCAGCAGGAGCAGGGAAGTCATTGTGCCCCTGTACTCTGCATTGGTTAGGCCACACCTTGAGTCCTGTGTCCAGTTCTGGGCTCCTCAGTTTAGGAAGGACATTGAGACACTTGAACGTGTCTAGAGAAGGGCAACAAGGCTGGTGAGAGGCCTTAAGCACAAGCTCTATGAGGAGAGGCTGAGGGAGCTGGGGTTGCTTAGCCTGGAGAAGGGGAGGCTTAGGGGAGACCTCATTGCTTTCTACAACTACCTGAAGGGAGGCTGTAGCCAGGAAGTCTCTTCTCTCAGGCAACCAGCACCAGAACAAGAGGACACAGTCTCAAGCTGCACCAGGGGAAGTTTAGGCTGGTGGTGAGAAGAAAGTTCTTCCCAGAAAGAGTAATTGGCCCCTGGAATGTGCTGCCCGGGGAGGTGGTGGAGTCCCCATCCCTGGAGGTGTTCAAGAGGGGATTGGACATGGCACTCAGTGCCATGGTTTAGTCATGAGGTCTGTGGTGACAGGTTGGACTCGATGATCTTTGAGGTCTCCTCCAACCTTGGCAATACTGTGATACTGTGATATGGACTGTCTCCTACCCGCCTGTAAAGTGCATTTGCTATCTACAGAGATGGAGGAGAGCAATTTCTCGCCCTCAGAAACAAAACCCCTTTTAATGCTGTTCTGTCCTCTCTTTGAAGGGCTTTACTATTTTTTTTTTTTTTTTTTTTTTTTTTTGTTAGTCTTCTGTAGTGCTTTAGGGCATGAAATAAGTGAAAAACATAGAAGGTATTTTGTGACTTTTAGCTGTTGGAATGTGCTGCCCAGGGAGGTGGTAGAGTTACCCTCCCTGGAGGTATTCAAGAGGGGATTGGACGTGCCATGGTTTAGTAGTCATGAGGTGTTGGGTGACAGGTTGGACTTGATGATCTTTGACGTCTTTTCCAACCTTATTGATTCTATGACTGCAATGCCTGACTTTTCCCCCAGTCTGTAAATGGCATTCCTGGCAGCAAATCATCATAGCCAGGATGGTTTTGCTTAGTCCTCACTGTGATGGGAGCTGCCTGTTGTTCGGAAGCCACAGATCATCCTGCTGCTTTGAACCCTTGTTTGCTATCATCTTTCCTGTTTTGAAGCTGTTATTGCTTTGTTACCATGCATCAGCCTTGTGCCCTGTTCTAGCCAAAGAATTCTTCACAGAGAGAGTGATTGCCCATTGGAATGTGCTGCCCAGGGAGGTGGTGGAGTCACCATCACTGGAGGTGTTTAGGAGGAGACTTGATAGGGTGCTTGGTTGCATGGTTTAGTTGATTAGGTGGTGTTGGATGATAGGTTGGACTTGGTGATTTTGAAGGTCTCTTCTGTCCTGGTTTGTTCTGTTCTGTTTTGTTCCTCATCTGTGAGCAGCTTCTTCAGGTTCTGTAGCAAATCTTCACCCAGCACCAGCTCGGGTGCTGCAGCTGGGGTTTGGATGCATGATTGTAGGCTGAAGTGGGGAAGGGGTGGGGGGGGGGGGGGTGCTGTAGAGTAAAAGAGAACTTCTCTGGCTGTGTTGTCCTCACACAGTAATAATATTCAGCTCAGATTTGGCTCTTCAAGGTATCATAAAATTAAACCAGCTTTAATTTCTGCTGAGAGGCTGCATGTAATAAAAAGCAAGAATGATTGCAGTTCCATCTCAACTCGGACATCCCCTGTGACACATGCTGAGTGCTCACTGTGACAGCCAGAGGTTGCACTCCATACAGATACCTCCTGTTCAGGTCTGATTTTAGAGTTTTCACTTACATTAGTTACATTTTCTTGCCTTTTCCCTCCCTTTTGGCAAGACATCCATCTGTTGTGCTTCCCCAGGAAGTAACATATCCCTGGTGGATGCCATGTTAGTTGGTATTTATGCTCTAGGAAAGATGCCCAAGCCTTAACTTCCTCAGGATGCTCACAGATGGGGTTGTCTGTTGCAGACTGAATGATTGCAAAGGAGAAAAGCTTTCAGCAAAGAGTGGAACGTGTTCCAGAGTCACTGCTACGCTGTCCTGCCCGTGCAAGTCTGTGGTCTGAGATTAGTTCAAACCTCTAGCTGTGTTTCTCTTCCCACTTTTCCAGTTCCTCACCTCTGCATGCTGCTATGTGGCACAGAACAATGAAGACACCTCTCCTGCCCACTGCTTCCTATAGGCTTGATTGACTGAGAGCAACATCAGTCCAGGAGAGGAGAAAAAAGGAGGCAGAAACACAGCCTGGCAGGAATGGGCAGCAAGGGTAGAGACTGGAGAGGAAAATCATGCAACATTCAAGAGCCAGATGTGGGCATGTCCCATATTTTAACCAGATTAACACAGGGACTCTGCTTCAAAGCAGAGAAGGTGCCTCATCTTCTTTTGGCACAGAGCCTCAACTGTAGAAATACAATCAAGTTGCTCTTAAGCTGCTTCAGCTGAATTAGCTTTGCTCTCAGAGTAATTGGAGCAAGCTGGAAGAATTACTATTTCTCCATTCTTTATGCAGATTTTATTAAGAGAATAAATGAGGGAGGGTAGAATTAAGCAAGCATTTCACCAAGATTAACCTGCTCCAACTTCACTAAAGGATTAGGAATGGAACAATACAGTGATCAAATCAGGGCCATAACTAGGGCTGAGTCAGCAAGTCTAGAGGTTTTAATTACTCGCCCATCAAATAAATCCAGCAGCAGGCCCCTTAAATCAAAGCACAAGCCCACACTACCTTTCCTGAGAACAATCTGTCTGGGGTTAATTCTGCATCAAGAATTAAAGAGAAAGCTGCTTTCCTTCCTGGTACAGCCCCAAGCAGTGTTCTGACCCTGAGTGTACTGAAGCTGACCTGCGGCACCCACCTCTAGGGGTTAGACAAGAGTGGCTCTCCCTGGTTACTTCCCTTGGTGGTGTTTTTACCCTGCCAAAGGTCCCTTCTGCATTGTATTCCCTGTGGCTGCCTAGGGAGGAGGAGCTCTGAAGCTTGGGAGTGCCTTGCATCTCCATTTGGGAAAGATGAGTTCTACTGATAGAACAACAGGGAACAGCCTCAAGCTGCACCAGGGAAGGTTTAGGCTGGACATTAGGGGAAAAAATATTCACTGCAAGGGTTGTCAGGTGTTGGAACAGGCTGTCCAGGGAGGTCCCCATTCCTGGATGTCTTTAAAAGCTGTGTAGATGTGTTGTTAAGGATATGGCTAAGTGGTGGGCTCGGTAGAGTAGCATTAATTGTTGGATTCAATGATCTTGAAGGTCTTTTCCAACCTAAATGATTCTATGTTGGGTGCCCAGCAGGGCTGCTGCCAACAAACAGCTCTCCTCTTCCCTCTTGCCACTGGTGTTCCTAAACCATTGTCATTCTTTCCTCATTAGCATTGTTAGCTGCAGCAATTAAAAATAAAGCATGAAAATGCCTGCAACAGCAATGTCATTACTTGGAGGCACTCAAGGGCTGTAAACTTGTTGGAGCTCCACATTTGTTTTCCAAAGTGGTACCAGGCCTGCCTTTTTTTGGTGTGTTTTGTTTTGTTTTGGTGTGTTCAGAGGCTGCACATTATTTCTAATAACACTGAAATGTTCCTTTAATGTGCATTTCCTCACTAGCAGTTTGGCTCCCTGCTATAAGCTGTTACTGCCTCACTAAAAGAAAATGCAGTGTAGCTCTGAAACTGTTATTAAATATAGAGATATTTTGTGGGGAAAGCCTGGAATGTAAGCAGTAAAGCAACATCCCCATGGGGCTTTTTGTCTGTAAGCAATTAAAAAGGGGGGGGGGGGGGGGGGGGAAAGAAACCTGGGTTCCTGAAATGGGAATTTTGCACTCTCCTTGCAAGCCCTGTTGAGGGCATGGGGATGGGCTTGTTATTAGAGGGACAGCTTTGGCTGGGGAGGAGCCTCAACCTAAAGAAAACCACCAGTCTGTTCCCCACAGTGAAATCCCAGTCCAGAAGGCTGCCTTGCTGACCCAGACAGGGAGAAGAAACAGGGTGTCAGGTAATGATAGGACTAGGGGGAAGGGAACAAAGTTAGAAACGGGTAGATTCAGATTGGATGTTAGGAAGAAGTTGTTCCCCATGAGGGTGGTGAGACACTGGAGCAGGTTGCTCAGGGAGGTGGTGGAAGCCTCATGCCTGGAGGTTTTTTGCAGCTACAGCTTTGAAAGCAATGTCTGCCTTGTCTTCCCCCAGGCAAGAAAGAGAGCAAGCTATTGTGGCCTTCCAGTATCTTAAGGGGGCTACAAGAAAGCTGGGGAGGGACTTCTTAGGGTGTCAGGGAGTGATAAGACTGAGGGGAATGGAACAAAACTAGAAATGGGGAGATTGAGATTGGATGTTAGGAAGAAGTTCTTCCCTGTGAGGATGGTGAGAGCCTGGCACAGGTTGCCCAGGGAGGTGGTGGAAGCCTCATGCCTGGAGGTTTTTGCAGCCAGGCTGGATGTGGCTGTGAGCAACCTGCTGTAGTGCCAGGTGTCCCTGCCCATGGCAGGGGGGTTGGAACTGGCTGATCCTTGAGGTCCCTTCCAACCCTGACAATTCTGTGATTCTGTGATTTGCCTACTGTAGCACAATGGCAAGGCAGTCAGGGAACAGTTATGAGCTGTCTGTTACCTGAGTATTATGAGGTACAGTCTCTCCACTGTCTCTTGCCAGCAGGGATTCATGGATTGTCTTCTTTTCTCTTGGCTTTGTTTCCAGCTAAACTGTGAAGCAAAAAAAAATGTGACTGGGTTAAGTAGGTTTTGTTTGCAAAGCCCAGCTTTTGGGGATCTCTGGCACAAGAAGTAAAGCTCTAGTAACCTTTTAGTAGATTTTTCTTTTCCTTACAAACACAGGCTTTGAGGATGTCTGCCATGGAAGTAAAGCTCTAGTAAGATTTGAGTACATTTTTCTTGCAAAGCCCTTCTTTTGGGGCTGTCTGACATGGAAGTAAGGCTCTGGTGACCCTTTAAAGTTATTTAACTCCTTCCCATAAAAAAACTTGAAATCAAAATCCTATTTGAATACTGAAAACACTCCAGAAGACTATCCCAGGTAGGAATGATCTACTGGGGAGCAATGAAGCCAGCAATCCTCTCTGGGATCCTAGACTTGACTGACTGGAGAGATGGGCAGAGTCCAGCAGGGTGGCTGGTGCCGGGTGCTGCATTTAGGCACAGCAACCCCATGCAGAGCTACAGGCTGGGGTCAGAGAGGCTGGAGAGCTGCCAAACAGAGAGGGACCTGGGGGTGCTGATTGACAGCCACCTAAACATGAGCCAGCAGTGTGCCCAGGTGGCCAAGAAGGTCAATGGCATCCTGGCCTGCATTAGGAATAGTGTGGCCAGCAGGAGCAGGGAAGACATTGTGCCCCTGTACTCTGCATTGGTTAGGCCACACGTTGAGTCCTGTGTCCAGTTCTGGGCCCCTCAGTTTAGGAAGGACATCAAGACACTTGAAGGTGTCCAGAGAAGGGCAACAAGGCTGGGGAGAGGCCTTAAGCACAAGCCCTATGAGGAGAGGCTGAGGGAGCTGGGGTTGCTTAGCCTGGAGAAGAGGAGGTTCAGGGGAGACCTCATAGCTCTCTACAACTACCTGAAAGGTGGTTGTAGCCAGGAGGGAGTTGGTCTCTTCTCCCAGGCAACCTGCACCAGAACAATAGGACACAGTCTCAAGCTGCACCAGGGGAAGTTTAGGCTGGAGGTGAGGAGAAAGTTCTTCATGGAGAGGGTCATTCACCACTGGAATGTGCTGCCCAGGGAGGTGGTGGAGTCACCATCCCTGGAGGTGTTCAAGAGGGGATTGGACGTGGCACTTGGTGCCATGGTTTAGTCATGAGGTCTGTGGTGACAGGTTGGACTCGATGATCTTTGAGGTCTCCTCCAACCTTGGTGATACTGTGATACTTGGCCTGGAATGTATGAAGATGGCTAAAGACTTTCTTGTAAATGACAATATTGAATTCATTAGATGTTTGTCAGAAAGTCACATCTCTCACATATGGGATAGGTAAAAGAAGCCTTTTATTTTCAGCTCTGTTGCAGGCTGCCTTCCACCTTCCACCTTGGGCAGCTTATTTAACCTCTCTGTACTTCTGTTTCCCGTATTTAAAGCGGGAAATAATGACAGGGACAAACTCACAGGCGTGTTGCTTTAGAACTGTGAGCTTCTGGGATGAAAGGCACTATTGAAATGCAGAATATGCTCAGGTGTTCACTTTATTTCTGTGCCAAATGCTCTTCACAATCTTAGTGAGAGGTTGCAGAAAAATAACACCTCAGCTTCCGTCCCTGATAAAGTCTTGAAAACAAAGACAAAGAGAAACCAGCAGCAAACATTCAGCTGTGAACTCTGCTCCTTTGTGTCCCTTCCCATTCTCTGGGGGAGGTGGCTGTAAGCTTTAAGACTGCTAGGACAGGAGAAAGTTGGGAAGGATGCAGTGTCTAACGCTGATGGAGATGACTGGAGATAACTGCAACTGTCCTTCTGCTCTCAAGGCTGGACCTGAATGCATCTTTGGATGATGTCCTGGGTAGCTTGTCAGGCCACAGAATCATAGAATCAACCAGGTTGGAAAAGACCTCAGAGATCATCAAGTCCAACCTGTTACTTAATACCTGACACCTCCTGACAACTAAACCATGGCATCAAGTACCACATCCAAGCCTTTGTTGAACATCTCCAGGGATGGTGACTCCACCACCTCCCTGGGCAGCACATCCCAGTGGCATATTACTCTTTCTGGGAAGAACTTTCTCCTCACCTCCAGCCTAAACTTCCCCTGGTGCAGCTTGAGACTGTGTCCTCTTGTTCTGGTGCTGCTTGCCTGAGAGAAGAGACCAACCCCCACCTGCCCACAACCTCCTTTCAGGTAGTTGTAGAGAGCAAGAAGGTCTCCCTGAGCCTCCTCTTCTCCAGGCTAAGCAACCCCAGCTCCCTCAGCCTCTCCTCACAGGGCTGTGCTCCAGACCCCTCCCCAGCCTCATTGCCCTTCTCTGGACACATTCAAGTGTCTCATTGTCCTTCTTAAATTGAGGAGCCCAGAACTGGACACAGGTCTCTAGGTGTGGCCTAATCTGCAGACTTACTAATGGCAGACTCTCTTTTCATCCTGATCATTTTCCTCATCAGATCTTTTTCCTCCCAGCTGAAAGGTGACACCACAGCAACAATGTCACCTGCAGCCCTAGCAGTGCAGCATTAGCTGTTTTGTGTGGAGCACAAAACAGGATAGGAGGTACCAGGTCTATTGAGCCCCATATCTAATATCCACTAATGAAGAACATCTAACTTACAGCCTGTGGCTGAACTGGAAGCTTTTCCTATTTACTTGTTGTTGTGTGAACTAAGCAAACCAAAGGGAGGGAGATGGGATGCTTTAGGCTCTTGAGATGCTGATGGAAGAGTGGAGGGACAGAAGCTTTTGATATTTCATGGTACTGAGTCATCACAAATGGAGCTGCCTTGGAAAGCAGCAGTGCCACCAGGAACATCTAAGAAATTCATTGAGGAATTTCTTCTCCCTAATATCAAGTGACAGAACAAGAGGAAATGGTCTCAGGTTGGGGCATGTGTCTGTTAGATGGGATATTAGGAAAAATGTCTTTCTTGAACTAATTGCTAAACCTTGGAACAGGCTGCCCAGGGAGGTGGTGGAGTTACCATCCCTGGAGGTGTTCAAGATATGTGTAGGCTTGGCACTTCGGGACATGGTTTAATGGCCATGGTGGTGTTGGGTTGGACTTGATCTTGGACGTCTTTCCCAACCACAATAGTTCTGTGATTCCCTGAGATGGCTGCACAGCAGCAGCCTTTTGCACATATCAAGATCTAGTTCCTGTGTCATCATTTCCAGTCATGTCCTGTCTTGGAGAGGACCTTTCACAAAGCTAAAGGCTGGTGGTGTGTGTCTCCTTCTCACCAGCACAGGCACACAAGACACGCTTGTTGGTTTGAAAGCACAGGCTGGAGATGTCTGAGCTGCAGAGTATGGGGCTGAAACACAGGGAAGGAAGCCTAGGGTGGGAAAATATGACAAGTGCAACTGGCTGCATGTGAGATGCAGATGGACCTGAGCCCTCCATGGTGTCAACAGGACTTGGCAGACGTTGCACAGCCTGCTCTGATCGTTTGGTACTGCACTGCAGAGACAGAAGCAAACTTAAAGCTCAGAGGAGGTGCAGTTTGTTTAAATAATAGCAAGTAATTAGTCTGAAGACAAAATCAGTGATGGTATTTTATAATTACAATTAATTTAAAGGTTAATTTCCTTTGGTGCTAAAAATCTTATTTAAAACATTTACCAGGAAAGGAAATTAGGATGTTACTATCTAGATGCATAGAATGCTTCTGGGAATCCATGCCTATTATCACTAGAAAATTAGGTTAGACTCAAAGTGGGAATTTCAATTCATTTTAGTGTGTAATAGATGGTGGTCAGGGCCTTGAGTCAGGAGGGTTGCTGAGGGTAGACTGTACCATTTGCATTTTCTTTGTTTGTGGGATTAATTGCAAATGTTTCCAACAAAAGGGATGGGTTTATACATGAACAAGCTTGACATGGAAAGAAAATTGGTTATGGATTGCTGCCTTCATAACTAATGAAGTTGATGTTCAAGGAATCCCTGGGAGACAGGGTTGTGGTATGAGGCAAATATATAAAGAAGATACACAGGGGGAAATGGTGGTGTTGCTGGCTCCATCTAGGATAATTTCTCCTCTCCCTCACTGTCTTGCCTGCCACTCCCCTTGCATCCATCACCGCCCCCTGAGGGGATTGTCAACCTCAGGTTTGAAAAATGTCTAAATAACACAACGTAAAGCTTGGAGGAAGCAACATTTCCATTCCAGCAGCTCATCACAATGGGAGGCTCCTTGATAAAATCAATGCGTTGTAACAGCCAGGGAGCTGCAGCCACCTTGCATGGCTTTGTTTTTAACTGTTCACAGCTCATCCCTTTTATCTTTTCAAAACAGACATTTTGCAGAAGTGTTGGGAAAGATCTGCACACGTGAGAAGGGAATGAGCAGCTAACAGCTTTTATGAGGAGAGATAGGTTGCACACAGAAGCGTTTTGAGAAGTATTACTTGTCTTGTCAGGATTTAATTGTTTCAGGAAGGGAACACAAAGAAGTCCAGATCATGAAACAATCCCCCACACGGTTGCATCCAAGCAGTATCAGAAATGAGGCAGTAAATAGTGACAGTTTTGACAACAAAAGCCACAGATGACTTGAAGAGAGACTCAAGTTGTTGCCACAGCTGAATAGGATGTGGTCTTCTTGCCACGGAAATGTTTTGACATTTAAAAATAAACAAAACTCTTATTCTAAGGCAGGGAAAATTAGCAAAATCCAAGGCTCCCTACCAGCTGAGAACTGAGTGCATGGAGAAGGGTTTCAGGCAGACAGTTGTGTTTTGTATTGATACTGGAGAAAGACTTCATTTTGATGTCAGTCAATCTGTTGCTACTTGGTACTGAATGTGGAGGGCAGGCTTTGGAGGCAGGTCCTCCTATGCTGAGCCAGGGAGAACATCTCCTCCTTCATCCCAACAGAATGAGAGAAGCACAGGCAAAGGAGCAGCCTCCAGCCAGCTGTGTGGGGCTATCAGCCCCTTTCCTACCCCAGGCCTCCCTCCTTAGGGATGCAGCCAAAATGACCAGGTGTACAATACAATACAATACACCAGGTTGAAAGAGACCTTCAAGATCATCGCGTCCAACCCATCAAACAATCCAACCCACCTAAACAACTAACCAATGGCACCAAGCACCCCATCAAGCCTCTTCCTCAACACCTCCAATGAAGGTGACTCCACCACCTCCACGGGCAGCCCATTCCAATGGGCAATCACTCTCTCTGTATAGAACTTCTTCCTAACATCCAGCCTAAACCTGCCCTGGTGCAGCCTGAGACTGTGTCCTCTTATTCTGGTGCTGGCTGCCTGGGAGAAGAGACCAACCTCTGCCTGTCTACAACCTCCCTTCAGGTAGTTGTAGAGAGCAATAAGGTCACCCCTCAGTCTCCTCTTCTCCAGGCTAAGCAACCCCAGCTCCCTCAGCCTTTCCTCGTAGGGCTTGTGTTCCAAACCCCTCCCCAGCTTTGTTGCCCTTCTCTGGACACGTTCCAGCAAGACAACATCCTTCCTAAAATGTCAGAACTGAAGGACAGAAACTTCTAGGAGAGGAGTGGTAAAAAGTTGCAGTGGGTGGGCTGGACTCCTTAACCATTTCTGTTGGCCCTGGAAAGGACGGCTGTCTGCAGCCTGAGTGTCTTCCCCGCTGAGGCAGTCAGCGTGAGCTCCTCACAGTTTCCCATATTCCTGAGCCACTGCTTTCTAGTACATTATTTTTATCAGCATGCCTTCTGTTCAAGTTTTCCTTATTACTTTTCCTTTTAAATATCTACATAGGTCTTCATTAGCACTGAGCTGTTAACTTTCATAGATCTGAGCCTTAATTCTCCACTTTGTTGCACCTACTAATGACTCTTATTCTAATTTATTAGTGTGGTGGTCACCCTTGGAGGCTACTGCCCCAGGCATTTTCTTTTTCCTCCTTTTTTTTTCCCCCCTCTCTCTATTGCTTGCCCCTGGCAATGCTCTGGCCAAGAACAATTTTTTTCCTAATGATTCATTTGGTACCTTCTATGATCATTCAGTCTACCCCACATTTTCTTTTATTCTTAGAGTGATTTGTTAGCCAAACCCTCTTGCAGGGCTAGATGGTGGGTTTTGTTTGGTACTCAAGCATGAACATTTGAAAGCAAATGGCTGTTATCCAGTCTTTTACAGACTCTGTACTGAGCATTGGACAGGTTCTGCTGCAAGGCTGAACAAGCCTTGCAAAGCCTTGCAAGGGTCAAGTGGCAGCCTGCTGCCTGAAACCCTATTTCCAGGTCTATAAACTTGACAGGTGCCTTGCTGCATTTATCAGATGTAAAAGGCAGTGCTGACCAGTTCAGTCCAGTAATTCTCACTGTAGCTGTGTTAAAGCCATCTCCTCCTGGCCTCTGGCTCTTGGTCTTGCCTGACTTATCCCTGGTCCCTCTTTCAGCTGCTGAAGACTCACTCATGCCTCACTCAGCCCTTACTCCTGGCTGCTTTTATCCTGGCTCTGTTCTTCTCAGCCATGACCGTGGTTCCCACCTCTTCAATGTGCTCCTGCTGGTGGTGAACCCTGCTTTGTTGCATTGCTCCAGCCTCATGTCCTGCACTGAGGCTCTGCCTACCTGGGAGTCTGAGACACAATTTGACACAAGCCCTATGAGGAGAGACTGAGGGAGCTGGGGTTGCTTAGCCTGGAGAAGAGGAGGCTCAGGGGAGACCTTATTGCTGTCTACAACTACCTGAAGGGAGGTTGTAGGCAGGTGGAGATTGGTCTCTTCTCCCAAGCAACCAGCACCAGAACAAGAGGACACAGTCTCAAGCTGCACCAGGGGAGGTTTAGGCTGGAGGTTAGGAAGAAATTCTACACGGAGAGAGTGATTGCCCATTGGAATGTGCTGCCCAAGGAGGTGGTGGAGTCACCATCATTGGAGGTGTTTAGCAGGAGACTTGCTAGGGTGCTTGATTGCATGGTTGAGTTGATTAGGTGGTGTTGGATGATAGGTTGGACGTGATGAAGGTCTCATCCAACCTGGTCTGGTCTGTCTGACCTTTCAGCACTGTTCATCTTAATATTTTCTGCTGAGTACAACCTAAGTTGGGCTCACCTTGACTGCAATATCTGCATCCCTGCTTGGTCCTAGTTACAGGGAGTGGAAGGCCGAGATCCCTGTCAGTACCTCTGCAAGGGTAATGACACCAGATGGTGCTTCATAGGTTTCACAAAACCTGTGCACTTCCCCAGTCCTGTGTCTCATCTCAGAAAGGCTGAACAAAGAATTAGCCAGAAAATCAGCAGCAACAGAGACAGAAAAAGATGCTGCAGGCCCTTACCCAACAAGAAGTGTAAGAGGAGACAAAGCTGGAGGGGAAAAACCCCTGTGAAGCAAAAAAAAAAAAAAAAAAAAAAAAAATTACAAAATAATTGTGATTGTTACAGAAGTAAACAACATGGAAATAGTGGCAGTGAGGCATCAGCTGAGTGAGAAACCAGCACCATTTGTGTAGGGGCTTTTCTTTGCTTCTCCTGTGGCCATCCTAGGGGTCAGAAGTGTCATGAGGTTAGGGTTTGAAAGGGTGAGGTTTTAGTGTCACCTTGGAGGGGTGAGCTGAAGGGTACTGACAGACCACCACTGGCTGTTTGGCAGCCATACAGTTCACTGCACTGCATGAACCAGACTGAGTGTCCAAGTCCTTATGATGTATCTGAACCCTCCTGTGGTGGCAGGCAGGGCACAGCCTCACGTGTTGGCAGATGGCCTCCTTCCCCCTGCTTTCCCAGTGCTCGGCTCTACCCTGGCTTGCAAGTCCAAATCACTGTGCAGTCGGCACAAAGACCACTAAGGTTTGATTAGGCTTGTAAACAAACTTTTATGGAGGCTGTATCCAAGCAATCCTCCTCCTGTGTGTTCTGCTGGGGAACAGCCACCAGGCCATGCTCACAGCATTGAAAAGCAACAGCACTAAAGTGTTTGGAAGTACCTTCACCACACAGCGAGGCAGGTAGCAGGATACTGGCAAAACCACAGGAGCAAGGGTGTCTCCATATGCTCTTATAGATTGGAAATGACATATGGGAAAACAAATGTTATTTAAAACAAGCCTAATTTTACTCCACTCCATTTTTTCAATTATTGTTTTCCCTTCTTGGCCAGTTTTTAGCTTACCAGCCTTTGTGCACAGCTCTCTTTTATCTCATACTGCTGCACCAGCAGTGCTTCCACTGGTGTTATTGGCTGTGGTTTGTTTGCCATCTCTGTGTGCGCAGTGGAGTGCCTGGTGGTGGTGGTGAAGCTCAGGCATGGCATTTCCAAGGCCTGAGTCCAGGGGGATCAAGTCTTTGCCCTTTGGGCCCACTGTATACAAATTTAAGATCACAGAATCACCAAGGCTGGAAGAGACCTCAAAGATCATCGAGTCCAACCTGTCACCACAGACCTCATGACTAGACCATGGCACCAAGTGCCACGTCTAATCCCCTCTTGAACACCTCCAGGGATGGTGACTCCACCACCTCCCTGGGCAGCCCATTCCAACAGCTAACAACTCTCTCTGGGAAGAACTTTCTCCTCACCTCCAGCCTGAACTTCCCCTGGCACAGCTTGAGACTGTGTCCTCATGTTCTGGTGCTGGTTGCACAGATGTTTAGGCTTTACCTGGATGTCCAAGAAGCATCCCTGTGCACACACATACAGAAGCTATGAGCAAGCATTACTCACTGTGGTAGAAAAGACTGTAAGGACATTGGCAGCCTAATTCTTGCCAAGAGAGCAAAGATGAGTTATGGAGAAAATAATGAGAGAATTGCTTGTGAGGACATTCTCATGTGGAAAGAAAAGGTTTGGAAAGTTTACAGCTATGAAGGTCAGGCTGGCAACATGGGTCAGAATTTAGCTTTTTGGACTTGAAAGAGAGATTGATGTGGAGTGCCTACAAAAGACTTTAACTGTAAAATGATTTAGCTTCTGCTTGATGTAATATAGACAATTAAATCAGCAGCAGGATGCAGAGAAGAGTGACCTAGCCAGAAAGGTGAGTCCTGCAGCCTTTGTCCCTTAACTCCATGTTTGTTGAGCTGGGGGAAAAAAATAGGAACAATTGTGGTGGTTGACACTGAGAGCCCTGGGTAAATGTTATAGCTGTGTCAACAGATTAAAAAAGTCTTCCTCTTCACTATGCAAAAATGCTTGGAAATTAAGTTGTGCCCAGCCTAAGCCAAGCTGACATCTAACTTACATCCTCAAACGGCAGACAGACTTGAGGGTACAAGTGCCATCCTTCACTGTGTGAAGTAGCAAAGAAGGTTAGGGATGAGCAGCTGAAAGTTCTGGTTTTAGCCATGCTGAACTGGAATGGATGTGTAATTATCCATGGGTAAATATCACAGCATGAAGCTGAGATTTCAGTTTATATAGAGGGAGCAGAGTGAGCACATGTCTTGTGACACCTTAAAGAGCCAACAGCAGAGCTTCCATCTACAAATGAGGCTGTCCACTTAGCAGGAGGTGAAGGAAAAGAAAAGGCAGAGGCTACTGTGCTTGTGGCACTGGTGGTGTGTTGGAAGAAGAACCATCAAGAAAGGAGAGCTTAAGGTGTGGTGGGTTGAAAACTTGAACTTAAGGAGAAGCTTCTTTACTTTGATGCTAGAGCACTGGACTAGGCTGCCCAGAGATTGTGGAGTCTTCTCTGGACACTTTCAAAACTCACCTGGACACATTCCTGTGCAACCTGATCTAGGGAAAACCTGTTCTACCAGGGGGATTGGACTGGTTGATCCCCAGAGGTCAGTTCCAGAAACAACAAATAAGTTCTTTAATGCCCCTCCATCCTGTCCTGATACACACCAAAGACAGTAAGGACCATGACTGTGAGCAGAGGCTGAAACTTCACATCCCTGTGGGTGCTTAGTAGTAGAAAAGATGTCTCTGTTTTGAGCCACATGTCCTGCTGTGTTAGTTGTAACCATAGTTGTGCCTGACAGGCCCCTTAACATCAGCAAAGGAAGAAACCACTCAGCCTGAGTTCCTTATAAGACACTTTACAGATAAATAGTATTGCTGTTATCCTATTCAAATCCAGCTAGGAAAACAAGCATCTCAGCACCCAGTCTTTCAAAGGAATGGCATCTGTGTTTGTGTGTATATGAGCATAGGATTTTACTGAAGCAAAGCATGGCAGAAGAGCCACTTCTGATAAGTGATATGTGAGATCAGTGTAAAACAGAAGAGCCAAAAATGTGTTTGGTGGACGAGGTTAGGGATGGAAGCCTCTGTAGCAGTCCAGCTAATGAGCCCTGTTGTATTCATCTGATGTTACTGCTGCTGGCAGGGTATCAGTGGTAGGACACTTTGACTGACCTTTCAGACACAGCCAGGATAAAATGCCTGCAGAAAGGGCAGCATTTTGCATGCTTTAAGAAAATACCTCAAAGCCCACAGGGAGCTTTTAGCAGAGTGTGGACACCGCAGGCTTTGCAGTGCTGAGGCACTGCTGCTATCGAGAAACCTGGCTCCAAAGAAATGACTGAGGTCCTCTTGTATTGGAGTTCACTTTTTCATTACCTACCTTTACCTCCTTGTTGTGTGTAAGAAGCCATTGCATGTCTGCAGAGCTGCAGTAGTACTCTCTGCCCTACCATCATTTGGTTACACAGGTGGGAAATTGAGGGATGTGGACGTGCTGGAGCGTGTCCAGAGAAGGGCCACGAGGATGAGCAGAGGGCTGGAGCACCTCTCCTGTGAGGACAGACTGAAGGAGTTGGGGCTGTTCAGTCTGGAGAAGAGAAGGCTCCCAGGTGACCTCATTGTGGCCTTCCAGTATCTGAAGGGGGCTCCAAGAAGGCTGGGGAGGGACTTCTCAGGATCTCAGGTAGTGATAGGACTAGGGGGAACGGAATGAAGCTGGAAATGGAGATTCAGGCTAGATGTGAGGAAGAAATTCTTCACCATGAGAGTGGTGAAGACATGGAATGGGTTATCCAGGGAGGTGGTTGAGGCCCCGTCCCTGGAGGTGTTTAAGCCCAGGCTGGATGAGGCTCTGGCCAGCCTGATCTAGTGTAGGGTGTCCCTTCCCATGGCAGGGGGGTTGGAACTAGATGATCCTTGTGGTCCCTTCCAACCCTGACTGATTCTTTGATTCTATGATTGTGCTGGCAGCTGGACACAGATACGTCTCTACAAGCTTGCTTTATGTCTCTCTTGACAGTCTGGCTCACTAACACTGTGTTTATACAACAGGGCAAAGACACAACGCATGCAGAAGTATTCAGTCTGCATCTTTCTCTCCTGCCCACACAAACCCATTTTACTCAAAGCAAACTTCTTAACATGTTGCTTCAGCATTCTCAACACAAGCCAAAAATCACTTCCAGACCTTTTGCCCCACGGCTGCAAAAGGGAGTATCTGTGCCTGCAGCCTTCTAATAATGGTTTACTGGTTGCCTGAAGGGTCCTGGAAAGTACACAAGAAATGTAAAGCTGGTCAAATGCATATAAGCAGCATCCATAAAATGACAGGTTGACATCATTGAGACACTCACTCCAACACAGCTGTCTCCTGACTCATGTTGTCAGAGGTCAAGCACAGAGCCAAAAAGGAAAAGAAAAAGTTCTTCCCTTTGAGGGTGGCAGAGCACTGGGTCAAGCTGCCTAGAGAGGCTGTGGAATGTCCATCTCTGGAGGCATTCCAAATCTGCCTGGATATGTTCCTGTGGGATTGACTCTGGGTGATCCTGCCCTACCAGGGGACTTGGACTAGATGCTCTTCAGAGGGTCCTTGCAACCTCTGGAGTGCTGGGATTCTGTGAAAACCAAACCACAGCTACAGCAAAGACATGTCCATTATTGCTCTCTACAGCGACCTGAAAGGAGATTGGAGTGAGGAGGGGACAGCCTCTTCCTGGTAGCAAGTGACAGGTCTAGAGAAAATGGTTGCAGGCTGTGCCAGGGGGGTTCATGCTGGATATCAGGAAATATTTCTTCACTGGATGGGTTCTCAAATATTGGAGTGGTCTGTCTAGGGCAGTGTTGGACTCGCCATCCCTGGAGGTATTTTAAGTAGTGTGTGGACCTGGTGCTTAAGGGACAAAAAAAACTTGCAGTGATGGGTTGAAGGTTGGACTGGATGGTATTTGAGGCCACTTCCAGCCAAAGACATTCTGTGATTCTGTGATGCTTTTTGCTGCAATCTTTGTATTTGAATGAGGGGGTTGGCTTCCTCCCAGCCTTGCCCTTCACCCAACAATATTCCTATAGTGAATTATTCATTCTGTGCCTATAAACTTAATATGCTTCCAGAGATACAATCACATTGTAATTAAGTTCTTCTGATGGCTACAGGCAGTAGTTAAGTAGGAAGCACTGAGTGGCATTTGCCTTGATGTTAGGAAGATTTGATCCCACAAAAGGTTTGTAAGCAAGCCAGGGAAGCACTGTCCAGACACAGTCCTGATAGACCCTGAAATAATTCTGCACACAACCTATTTGATATGTAACTATCAACCAGCTGGGATGACATTTCAGATGGGAGCCCACTGGATCACTGGATAGGGAAGTCACTCTCTTCATCACTTTTGTTAATAGCAAGGATGATAGAGGAGACAATGTATGTAAAAAATTCAGATGAAACCAAACTGAAAGGAGTATGAGCACTTGTGGAGCAGGATTAGCAGTCAAAGTGATCTTGAGAAATGGCTTGAAAGCAAGAAGATGAAACTCAGTACTGACTAGTGCAAAAGAACTCCTGTAGGGAAGAATCACAGAATCACCAAGGTTGGAAGAGACCTCAGAGATCATCAAGTCCAACCTGTCACCACAGACCTTATGACGAGACCCTGGGTCCAAGTGCCACATCCAATCCCCTCTTGAACACCTCCAGGGATGGGGACTCCACCACCTCCCTGGGCAGCACATTCCAATGGCAAACAACTCTCTCTGGGAAGAACTTTCTCCTCACTTCGAGCCTAAACTTCCCCTGGCACAGCTTGAGACTGTATCCTCTTGTTCTGGTGCTGGTTGCCCGGGAGGAGAGACCAAACCCCTCCTGCCCACAACCTCCCTTCAGGTAGTTGTAGAGAGCAAGGTCTCCCCTGAGCCTCCTCTTCTCCAGGCTGAACAACCCCAGCTCCCTCAGCCTTTCCTCATAGGGCTTGTGCTCAAGGCCTCTCCCCAGCCTTGTTGCCCTTCTCTGGGCACCTTCAAGTGACTCTATGTCCTTCTTAAACTGGGGGGCCCAGAACTGGACACAGGACTCAAGGTGTGGCCTAACCAATGCTGAGTACAGGGGCACAATGACCTTCCTGCACCTGCAGGGAAGTGTCTTCAGACAAAACATGGACAACCTGGCTAAACTACAGTTATTGTCAAGACACAAGCTTAAAGGTCTGGTTGTTAATTGTTTGTATGATACTAGCTTGTGTTAAAAAAAAAGAAAAAGGCTAAAAAACCCCAACCAAACAAAAAACAAAGGAGAAAAACAAACACACACACACAAAAAAAAAAACCAAAGCTGAAGGAACATTTTCAAGCTTAGAAATTCAGAGGCTTGGAAAATAGGTAAGAAATGGAAACGGAATGGAAATGGAAAATATGTAGGGAATAGAAAATATGTCGGGAATGGAAAGCAGGTGGGAGAGGGAGAGGGAATGGAAAGCAGGTGGGAGAGGGAGAGGGAATGGAAAGCAGGTGGGAGAGGGAGAGGGAATGGAAAGCAGGTGGGAGAGGGAGAGGGAATGGAAAGCAGGTGGGAGAGGGAGAGGGAATGGAAAGCAGGTGGGAGAGGGAGAGGGAATGGAAAGCAGGTGGGAGAGGGAGAGGGAATGGAAAGCAGGTGGGAGAGGGAGAGGGAATGGAAAGCAGGTGGGAGAGGGAGAGGGAATGGAAAGCAGGTGGGAGAGGGAGAGGGAATGGAAAGCAGGTGGGAGAGGGAAAATCTGACAGAACTAAGTGCTCTTAAATCTGGAGAAATATATCTTTTTTGAAAATGCTTGCAAGTAGTTTTAAAAAGGGGAAAAACTGCTCATTTGTCTTCATAGGTATAGGGAGAAAAAGCCAAAATGTAGAAAAGTAGTTCATTTGCAGGAAATTACATTTAAATTAGACATTAGGAAGTCAGGTTCGGGGAAAGGCAACACAGAGACTATAGAACCTCCTTCATCAGAGATGTCAGGAATTAATCATTGTGGGATAGGAGTGTATGGAGTGCTGCCACAGAGCACAGAATTGGCTGAATTATTTCTGAAGGGGCCCTTATTGCCAGGGAAGAAGGTGGGTGACAGGTTCAAGATGCCTGTGGTTGCAATGGAGGTGGACTGTACTGGCCCAGTGCAGTGTTTTGGTGGCTTTTTTGCCTGCAGAAAAATCTGATTGTGTACCATGTCTTGAATGGATGTGACTGCATTGATAAGCGTGGCGCATATTGAAGGGTGCCTTAGGATGAAATAACCTCATCAATGCAAGTGTTAAGGACTCCAATCACTGTGGAAGTTCTCAAAGCTGGCATTTTAAGTTTGTATTTTGTGCTTGGTGTGTGAATGTAGCTGCATTTTAGATCCACCAGAAGCTATCCTCTATCAAAGAACCTTTTATCTTTGGTTTGGGTCTGTCTGGTGGTTTTTTGCTTTTAATGCCCATAGAGCCCAGGCTGTTGGTAGCAGTGCCCACATCTGTGAAAAATGCACTTCCATGCCTGAACTCTTTGGCCTTTTTCTATCCAAGTCAAGTCAAATTTATATCCACTAGGTAAGAGGCAATATTTCAGAGATGAGAGCTGCCCACAAATAATTCCCAAAAGGCAATAGCTGGGTCTCCTGATGCCAAGGAAGCACAGGGTGCACTTGTACCTGTGTAAAGAAAGCGGTGTGGCAGCAAAACAGGGGGCTCAGGCGAGATCGAATCGCCCTGGAAAATGTTTAAAATAAACATGAGAAGACCATCAGGAAATGGCAATGATGTGAATTAATAAATCTCTCCCACCCTGCAACCTTCCTGCAGACCTCCAGCGCCTTGAGAGACATGCTGGTTTCCTTAGATCTGTGAAGCCTCCTGTCTTGAAGCTCAGATAAATTGTTCCAAGCCTCCGTCCCTGCATTTCAACCCAAATGTCAAAGCAGGGAGTCAGGGAAACCTCTGTCTCTCAGACAGAGCCAGATCAATGTGCTTTGTCCTCTCCATCCTTAAACCACAGTACGACAGCAAGCCAGACACAGTGAGCACAGTCAGAAGCAATGCATTTAGGCCAATAAGCAAGTGGCTTTCAACATTTGTAATATCCGAATAGCAGTTGCTTTTTGGTTCTTCTGATTTCATAATTCATTGGATTTATAAATAAAGTAAAATTTAAAGGACTCTGCCATTAATTTCCTTTTTTTCTTTTTTAATCCTTTCTCTGCATCTCCACAATTAACTGGTCTCATTTTAACAGGTTATTAGAGGGCCTGTCAAAAATAATCTGTGTGCTGGGTGATTTTTTTTTTTTTTTGAGTGATAGTGCCTATTACCTCTGAAAAAGATGTTGCTAATGAAAGCTTTCTCCCCCCCTCCCCTTTCCCTTTCAGTTGATTTCATAGGTGGATTTGACTCTTACGGCTATCAAGGTCCACAGAAGACATCTCATTTACAGCTACAGCCCATGTATATGTAAGTACTTCACTTCTGAGAGATTCTGCAGAGTGGCAGGCTGATATTAAAGGATCATTAAAGCTGAAAGGTGACGTGAACTTAAAAATTCAGAGTAGGCAGAAACCTTTTTTGAGAGACCAAATTCAAGCCACAGCGAAGCGCCAACATTAGTCTGCTGTTGAGTGATGATCACAGTATCACCAAGGTTGGAAGAGACCTCGAAGATCATCGAGTCCAACCTGTAACCACAAACCTCACGACTAGACCATGGCACCAAGTGCCACATCCAGTCCCCTCTTGAACACCTCCAGAGACGGTCACTCCACCACCTCCCTGGGCAGCACATTGCAATGACAAATCACTCTCTCGGTGAAGAACTTTCTCCTCACCTCCAGCCTAAACTTCCCCTGTTGCAGCTTGAGACTGTGTCCCCTTGTTCTGGTGCTGGTTGCCTGGGAGAAGAGACCAGCCCCCACCTGGCTACAACCTCCCTTCAGGTAGTTGTAGAGGGCAAGAAGGTCTCCCCTGAGCCTCCTCTTCTCCAGGCTAAACACCCACAGCTCCCTCAGCCTCTCCTGACTGCCCAGGTAAATTTAACCTCGCTGCTGCAACATTTTGAAGTGGGTTTGATGTACCATCACTGGCCTACATGGTAAAAGAACACACAGAACAGCTCACAAATAGGCAAAATGTACTTTCTTTCCCCCCACCCCCACTTTGTTTTCCTCTGAACACCTGTTTGGAGGACAAGACCTAAACACAGGTGAACAGCATCCATCCCAACACACGCTTCCATTCGCCCTTGAATGTAATTTCATTTCTCCTAATCGTTGGAAGCAAGTCTGCTAACAGATTAGTGCATTTTTGCTTGGAACTGGCATTTACTCCTCCACAGTGGCACAATGAGTTCTGTGGCAGTGCTTAGGATGGGACCCTCTGGGAGCCTCGCTAGGAGCTTTTTAATAACCTCAAATTACAGCAGCGCATATCTCCGATGCCATCTTAACTTCAGCTTCCCATCTGTCTGTGCTCAAGCAAAGCTTTTTTTCACCTGCACTTTTGGCACAGTGCTGTTGCATTTAGAAACCCTGATTTCCTTCTCAGCATTATGTGTGGCTCACAGGTACTTAGAACAATGCTAATCCTATTGCTTTCTTAGCGTTCCATACCTTGGCATCAACATATGGAGCCCTCTAGCCGAGATATTATCCTCTTCTCTTTATGCTCTCAGTGTTTCTTCCAGAAGAGCAGATTGTATTTACTGAGCATCTTCGTGCAGTCTGGGAAGGAAAAAAACCACCACATAATAACCTGTGGAAAATAATAAGAAAAAGTCATTGTTTTCAAGCCTGAAGAGATCATAGAGTGATAGAATTGTTTTGATTGGAAAAGACCTTTAAGATCGAGTCCAGCCATCAACCCAACATCACCCTGGCCACTAAACCATGTCCAGCAGTGCCACGGCCACAGGTTTCTTGACCACCTCCAGGGATGGTGACTCCACCACCTCCCTGGGCAGCCTGTCCCAATCCCTGACCACTCTTTTCAGAAAATATCCAACCTAAACCTCACCTGGTGCAACTTGAGGCCGTCTCCTCTTGTTCCATCACTTGATACTAGGGAGAACAGACTGACCGCCACCTGGCTTCAACCTCCTTTCAGGGAGTTGTAGAGAGAGATGAGGTCTCCCCTTCAGCTTCCTCTTCTCCAGACTAAACCACCCCAGTTCTGTTCCCTCAGCCACTCCTGACCAGCAAATTTCATCATCTTTCTCAGCCATAACCACAGAGAAACATCCCTACTGCACCACCACCACCTTGTATTTACCAGATGGATTCATGTACAGAACTAGTGCACACCTTAAAGCCACGCAGAGTTGAGTGGTAGGTCTCAATCATCATCCACATGCTGCTTGCTGACTTGTATGGTTTTGGAATAGGAATGGAATAGGAATGGAGACTAGACTAGACCAGACCGGACCAGACCAGTTTGGAAGAGACCTTCAAGATCATGGTGTCCAACCCATCATCCAACACCATCTAATCAACTAAACCATGCAACCAAGCACCCCATCAAGTCTCCTCCAAAACACCTCCAATGATGGCAACTCCACTGGGTTGCAATGGCAGAATTCCCTCAACACAAACTTCTCTTACAGTTCAAGCCAGACAGATTTACAGGAAGTGATTTCAATCCATTTTAACTCTTTTATACATGCACAGCTTAATTATTATCCTGAAGGAATGCTGGTTACTGTAATTGCTAACTGTTAAGCCACACTGTTCTGTAACCAGTTTCCTCCTGTGTGCACTTCATTTTGTTAATTTGGAGGTTGTACTGAACTTACACAAACTCACACATGCAATTAAATAATTATATTGATTTATCCAGGCTCCTCTTGGTTGCATTTCTATGCATTTCTATGATCAGGTGCTTTTCTTTTTCAATTCTCCAAAGACTTCATAGGTTTCAATTTGTGATATCAGTCAAGTTTCTCCTGATAAGAACGTTCTCATTCTGCTTAAACACACAGAGGACATTTGCCATGCAGAAGCATCCACGTTGGAAAAGACCTTCAGGATCACCAAGTCCAACCCTTAACCCTACTCTACAAGGGTCACCCCTAAACCATATCCCCAAGCACCACATCCAAACCACCTTTAAACATATCTAGGGTTGGGGACTCAACCACCTTCCTGGGCAGCACATTCCAATGCCTGACCGCTCTTTCCATGAAAACAAATCTTCCTAATGTCCAGTCTAAATTTGTATGTCATTTCATTTGCTATACACAGCTACCACAAATGAACAGGATTCTCAAGGGGAAAAAACAGTCAATCTTGAATTATAAACAAAACAGAAAGAAGTATGACCTGTAGATAATAAATTGAGGTGACTGTCTCTGGTTACTGTTTCCTCAACTAGGCTAGAAGTATTAGATTCAGGCTCACTTTGTTTCTTTTCTCTGTGTTTTTAGGCTTTGAATTCCACTCACAACTCTCCTGCTTTCACGTTTCATAGAGTCGTAGAATCAACCAGGTTGGAAAAGACCTCAGAGATCATCAAGTCCAACCTATTACCTAACACCTCATGACCACTAAACCATGGCTCCAAGTGCCACATCCAAGCCTTTTTGAACACCTCCAGGGATGGTGACTCCACCACCTCCCTGGGCAACACATCCCAGTGGCCAATTACTCTTTCTGGGAAGAACTTTCTCCTCACCTCCAGCCTAAACCTCCCCTGACACAGCTTGAGACTGTGTCCTCTTGTTCTGGTGCTGGTTGCCTGGGAGAAGAGACCAACCCCCACCTGGCTACAACCTCCTTTCAGGTAGTTGTAGAGAGCAATAAGGTCTCCCCTGAGCTTCCTCTTCTCCAGGCTAAGCAACCCCAGCTCCTTCAGCCTCTCCCCATAGGGCTTGTGCTCGAGACCTCTCCCCAGCCTCGTTGCCCAATGTCCAGTCTAAAATTTAATGGAATTTGATTGCTATGCAAAACTAACATCACTGAGCAGGATTCTCAAGTGGGAAAAAAAAAAAAAATCAAGGTCTTGATTTATAAACAAACCAGAAGCATTGTCTGTAGATAATAAATTGAGGTGACTGTCTCTGGCTACCGTTTCCTTAACTAGGCTAGAAGTATTAGCTTCAGGCTCACTTTGTTTCTTTTCTCTGTATTTTTAGGCTTTGAATTCCCCTCACCACTCTCCTGCTTTCACATTTAATTTAGATCAGCTCACTTTGTAAAGAGGGAAGAAAAAAAAAAAAAAAAAAAAAGTATTTGGTTCAGAATTATGTTTCAAAGGTCTTGTGATGGGTTATGCCCATCCTGGAAGCAGGGGAGGGAGGCCTTGCTCTCCCTGGAGGACGTTTTCCCCCTGGGGAATGGAGTTAGTCTGTTCCACTCCCCCTCCCTGTCCAGCAAACCTATAAAAAGGAGGACACTGCAGCCATTGCTCTCTTACTTCTGCCTCATGGGGATGAAAGAGAGTTGCTGCTGGCTTCCTGCTTCCCTGCCACATGGTCCTCCCTTGCTACATCCATGCCTCTTGAAAGGACTGGTTTTGTATTCTTATTTTTTTCCCATCTATCCTTGTTCCTTAACCTTCTGAACCCTTCTTGTTGTTGTTTTATATATATGGAGACAGAGTTTAAATTTTTTTTTCCCCTCTCTACTTCCACACCAACTCAAAAATTATTTCTCGGTGTATTTGCCCCCTTCCCTTTTTTCCCCTCCCCCTCTATTGGGAAAGAGTAGGGGGAACAGGGGTGGGATTCTCAGTCTTGCCCCCATCTGAGCTCTTAAATCCTAGTTAAGGCTCAAACCACCACGGGTGTTTTTCGGGGAGGACTCTTCTCTTGCTGTTTATCTACCCGCTATAAATGGCTGTTTTCATTATTCAAGTGCCAACAGTGTGCTCTGTGCTGTGCAAGCCAAGAAGCCTGGGCAGGCCCTTCCAAACGAATACACTTTTTAAACAGCAGGGGGCAGAAGCGGCGCTCGGGTACCTCCTTACAGTGTGACCGCAGCTGGAGCGCTAAAAAGCAGCTGCCTGGCATTCTGTGCGGGAGACGACGCTGCTCACTTCCATACCACGGGACAAGAACACAGTAAGAAGGTGGAAATCAATTGTCAAGAGAAAATTCTGCTCTTGGGAGGTGGCCAAGGAAGGTGACTAAATGCTCCATGGCACTGATTTTATTGCACTTAAAAAGAAAAAGGAAGCCAAACCCTCACAGTTAGAGTTGTGGAACAAGGCTGCACTGCATGATCACTGCTCGAAGACCAGCAGGAAGGAGGGAGGGCAGGAAGGTTTTCCTTTGTCTTTCACAGTAAACTTTTGTTCAAGAAAAGAAGGGAGGGGGCAAAAAAGGAGAAAAAAATGCATGCCTGATGCTGATGCCGAATGCACTGAAGAGAAATTGCTCAAAAGCAGTTCAGCCCTGAAGTGAAGCTTGCTTGCCTTCTCTTCTGTGCAGTCTGGGAGTCTGTCTGATAGAAATACATATACACACACACAAGCAGTGCTCATAGAAGCATACACACCTCTATGCACACAGACTCCTCTGTAGATACGTATTTGTATGCCCACTGGTGTGTATTCTGCTACTGGCTGACATTGGTTCTCACTAGAAAAGGCTTAATGATAGATCCTGACTAATGGGGTCCTACCTTTCACCAAATTATTGTGAGGTTTTTGAGGCAATAAGTCAGGGACAGAGGGATTTGGGAGAGGTTAATGTAGTTGGCTTAGTACCTGGTCCCATCTCTGCTTTCTGTTGTGTTCACCTGTGCATGATGCTGGTCATGGTCTTCTCGTCTAAAGCTGTAGGTATCTGTCTAGTTACTTGGAGTTACTACTTACTTAACCGTCTAGTTACTTGAGGGTACTTACTTAACCATCTAGTTACTTGAGGGTGGCACTTAACCATCTAGTTACTTGAGGGTGCCACTTAGCCATCTAGTTACTTGAGGGTACTGCTTAACATTCCAGTTACTTGAGGGTACTACTTACTTAACCATCTAGTTACTTGAGGGTACTTATTTAACCATCTAGTTACTTGAGGGTACTGCTTAGCCATCTAGTTACTACTGTTAGCCATCTAGTTACTTGAGGGTACTGCTTAGCCATCTAGTTACTTGAGGGTACTACTCTCTTAAGCATTCACCTGGAGCATAAATGAAACATGAGCAGGACAGGAAAACCCATCACCTGTGACACTCAGCAAATTCCTGCAGTACAAATCTGCTGTGTTACTGCCTGCTTGACACTGACACTTGTGGGATTCAGCCACGATGGGCAGCATTCGCTTAGGTAAACTCCCAGTTAAGGCAGCTGCCAGCCTAATTCTAAGGCTGGATTTGGTAGCACCACGTGTGCTCAACCAAGGCTGAGGGACTTGGGGCTGTTTAGCCTGGAGAAGACTGAAAATGGTGGGTGTCAGGAGGATGGGGACCATCTTTTTTCAGTGGTGTCCAGTGACAGGACAACAGGGAACAGGCACAAACTTGAGCACAGAAAGTTCCATCTCAACATGAGGAGCAGCTTCATTACTTTGAGGGTAGTAGAGCACCAGAACAGGCTACCCAGACAGGTTGAGGAGTCTACTTCTCTGGAGACAAAGCACAGATGGATGCCATCCCGTGCAGCCTGTTGTAGGGAAGGCTGCCCTGGCAGGGAGGTTGGACTAGGTGAGCTCCAGAGGTCCCTTCCAACCTCCATGATTTTGTGATTCTACGACAACAGTTGGTTGCAGTTGTAGCAAATAGCATCCTGCCTGTTTCGGACTAAGCTCTGGGGTTACAAAACACAGGTTTGGGACAGGGCTGTTCAGGGGTACAGGGCTCTTCAGGGGTATGGGGCTGCAGCACTCACATGTGCAGTCTGCTTTGTGAGTGAGACTCAGACGACTTTCCCAGCGCAATTCAGCCCTTCTCTCCTGCGTGCTGCATCGATTCTTGCTATTACAAAGCTAGGTACATTGCTGGTGGATTGCCTAAGTTCAGGTCACCTTCCAGTTCACATATGGTTATACAGTTAAGATTCTAATTAAATATCACTCCTGCCTAGGACCAGTTAGGAAACCTGGTGCTGACTTCTCTGACAGTGTTTCAGAGGCAGATGAGTGATCACCTGAGCCAAAACCTTGCCTTTTTGTCCTCTTCACCCTGTGTGTCCCTGAACTGGTTTTGGTTGGTGACCTACAGCAGCTTGCAGAAGAGCAGCAGGGCAGTGATAGGTAGGTGTATGGTGAATTTTAAGTACCTTTCTTCTTCTCTTTCTTCTAGGTCAAAGTAAACAAAGGGGCTACTCAATGTGGGCTGAAGGACCTGTCAAAGAAACTGTTTCAGGATGTCCCCCGGGCACTTCAAAGAGAGAAAAAGAGAAAAAGTCCCGGTTTTGTGCTGAAAAAAACACAAACCAACAGCTGATTGAACAGCGAGACATAAAAATTAACACACACCTTCAGCCCCTCTTTCTTAACAGGTACTAAGTACTAAGGGATATGTCCCGGACCCCCCACCTTGGACCTCCTGCCTCCTAACACCAGAGGACCAGAGCAGAGGCATTGGTGCCACCTTCTGGCTCTTCCCTCCTCCAGCCACGGCCGGCGTGGCCCTTCTGGACTGAGACATGAGCCCAGCTCCCCCGGTGCTTTCGGAGCCCCCTGGCCGTGTCGAGTCTCCTTAGGCAACGCAACCCTCCCGACACCAGGATGACCTTGCAGCAGAAGTTCAACGGACAGCACGTCGTTTGCCCTGAAGGCTGTACAGTTCATACTTGCCTTAACCCAACTGTGTTGCACATCAGAGAAACTCCGTGCAGGCTTTCTGAAGTAACAAATGCTGCTGTTAAATTCTGAACGATTTCTAAGTCAGTGGTTTTCTTCTGGGTTTTGTTGGGGTTGTTTTGGGTTTTTTTTTTTGGGGGGGAGGGGGTGGGTTCTCGTTTGGTTTTGTTTTGTTTTCATGTCAGGGAATTAGGGTCTGTTGCTCCACGGGTCCAGAGGGCCCACGTATAGAAAGCTGCCAGCTGTTTGAGAAGTGCTTTACTTTTGAGGCTCCACGGTGGTCAAGGAACAAAGAGTTTATAATGGGTTAAAAAGAATAAAAAACCCAACAAATTAGACCTTTTTTTTTTTTTTGGGGGGGGGGGGGGGGGGGTGTCAGGATGGGGCAAGGGATAACATAAACTACTAATTGAACCTCCTGGAAACAAGCAGCAGAAACAGCGCTCCTTAACCCCGCTGGTTTTATGTCTGGCACTGTGGGTGCTTTTATAGCTCTCTCTACATGTCTTTTACTAACTACAGAGACATCTGCAGATTTCTATCCACAAAAGGCCGACTGAATATGTAGTAGCTACGTTTCCTCTTTTCCATCACGTTTCCAAATCCTCTGTGAGCCTTTTGGGGTTGGGTTGTTGGTTTGTTTTTACCTACACACACACACCCCCCCCCCCCCCCTTTCCCTCCCTCTGTTTTAACATTTTTTTTTTCCTTTTCTAATTGCCCCCTAAGGGATCCACATATTTGAATCTTTATTTTCTATTATTATTATTATTATTTCAGGTTGGTTGGGGGAGGAGGGAAGGGGAAAGGGGAGGGGAGGGGCGGGGGAAGGGCGACTAGTCGAGTCGGAGGAATATTGGAGACCTTTTTGTGGTATATTTGGGGGTGGGGGGTGGAGGGGGGAGGGGATCTGTTGTGTGTTAGAATGTGTATTTTATCTTCCTGTATTATTGTGGCTGATAAAAAAAAAAAAAGAAAAGGAAAAAAAAAGAAGAAAAAAATAACCAAAAAAAAAAAAAATTGATTACTGTGCTGTTAAGTAGTTGGCAACAAGATGCCTTTGGGAATTTTGCTAGTAGGTCAATGTGTATATGAAATACTCTGAACTCCTAGGAGCTTATGGTTTATGTTCTACATCTGAGCTGTGTTTTCCAGTACTTTTTTAGGTGGCTTTCATTAGGGGAGGGGGTGGGGGGAAACCCCCCAGTGTTTTGCTCAGGCTTTTCAGAATCTTGGATTGTCACGGTTTCTTTGCTCAGACCTTGCGTAGGCAAATGCACACACACACACACACCCCCTACACACCTGAAGTGACCAAGCAGCTGTTGAGGGCAAGAGGGAAGGGCAGCACTTGGAAAGGCTCAAGATGCCCCCAAGAAGCAGCTCACTTTCCCTTGCTGGCCGAACCCTTGCACCTGCACAGCTCCCAAAGCCTGTGTGTTCATACCACCCGCCCGTCCCTGTACAAACAGTGCCCTTTGCTGTGTCTGCATGGATGTACAAGTGTCACAAGCAGCAGCTCTGGACAGTGACAGAGGAGCAGACACCCAGCAGTGAAAACAAGATACAGGGTATGTTCAGGAACTCTACTTACATTTATTCAGTGAGGTTTGTATATATATGTGTGTGTGTGTGTGTATCTCTATGTGTATAAAATACGCAGGGATCACTGCTGACTGGGGTTGCAAAAGCCAGGAAGATTCTGAGGCAAGGGGGCCAAAGTGCTCCAATCCCAGATGGTGTTAGAAATTTCCTACGTGTTCCCTAGGCCCTGTTCCCTAAGGTGTTCCTTGCTGATTTGGATCTCCAATTGAAAATTTCAGACTTAGGTATCCAAAATTCTGAGCTCATTTCCAGGTAGAGCTGCTTTTCACCCCCTGGAAAAGCCTGCAGCTTCCAAGTGCTAGGCTGCAATTTCCCATAAACTGCAACGAGTTTTGAGAGTTTCTTCAGTGGCACAGGTTGCCCAGGGAGGTGGTGGAAGCCCCATCCCTGGAGGTGTTTGCAGCCAGGCTGGATGTGGTTCTGTGCAACCTGCTGTAGTGTGAGGTGTCCCTGCCCATGGCAGGGGGTTGGAATTGGCTGATCATTAAGGTCCCTTCCAACCCTAACGATTCTATGTGGTATTAAATACAGCAGGGGCATAGTGTTAGGCACAATGCAGAGGTTTAAATGGAATGAAAATGTGTTTTAGCTTGCCCTGTCTACCAGTTAATCAAAGTCATATTTCTATGAAAAACCCTTTTCTTTTTTCAGGTTGGTGTTTTTTTTTTTCCCTCTAAGGTGAAAAGGAACCAGTTTGGGCACCTAAGCAGCCATCCAATTTTCTGGAGATAATTTTTCAGCCCTTTCAGTGATTTCCCATGGAACGGCAGCTAGTGGGAAGTTAGCAATTTGAGATGGCAGACAGCTTAATGAAGTGTCCTCACACAGCTTTTAGGCTTGATTTTAATGTAGAAGACTTTGGCCTTAATTTCTCTCTGTCTTAGTCTTCCCATCTGGAATGTGGGAATAATAATATGCACCTCACAGTGTGTGTGTGGGGGGGTTGGTGATTTTATCTTTGTGTGTGTGTGTGAGGTCTGAGTTGTTAAATGTCTGTAAAGTGCTTAGGGCTAGGCAGCACATCTGACTAGTGAGGGTTGCAGTCTAAATGCATACTCAGATGCGACAGCTAGGGTAGATCTACACACACTCACATGCACACAGGACACATCTCTGCATCTGCATACATCCCCACAAGAAGAATTCATGACCCTGCTTAAGTTGCAGTTTGAGCACCACCCTTTAAAACGAAACAGAAAAGGAAAAGGAAATAAATTAGGGCTGTTAACTACTAAACTAAATGCTTAGTGGGCAGAGATCTCTTCTGGAAGCAGTTTAGAGCACAGTAATGTGAAACTATTGGGCTGACATTTTTGATTTGTACAGCTGTATCCTCCTCAAAATCCAGTAAAGAATGTTATTTTTCTAGGCTGGGCTTTTGTTATGAATTTAACTCTTCAGAAGGCAAGAGATGCAATCCAAATGTGTCTTCATTTTTTTCTTCCCTTTCCTCTTGCCTCGCCCCTTCCTTTTCTTTCCTCCCTTTCCTCTTGCCTCGCCCCTTCCTTTTCTTTCCTCCCTTTCCTCTTGCCTCGCCCCTTCCTTTTCTTTCCTCCCTTTCCTCTTGCCTCGCCCCTTCCTTTTCTTTCCTCCCTTTCCTCTTGCCTCGCCCCTTCCTTTTCTTTCCTCCCCTTTCCTCTTGCCTCGCCCCTTCCTTTTCTTTCCTCCCTTTCCTCTTGCCTCGCCCCTTCCTTTTCCTTCCTCCCTTTCCTCTTGCCTCGCCCCTTTCCTTCCTTCCTTTCCTCTTTCCTTGCCCCTTCCTTTTCTTTCCTTCCTTTCCTCTTGCCTTGCCCCTTCCTTTTCTTTCCTCCCTTTCCTCTTGCCTTGCCCCTTCCTTTTCTTTCCTCCCTTTCCTCTTGCCTTGACCCTTCCTTTTCTTTCCTCCCTTTCCTCTTTCCTTGACCCTTCCTTTTCTTTCCTTCCTTTCCTCTTTCCTTTGACCCTTCCTTTTCTTTCCTTCCTTTCCCTTTTCCTTTCCCCTTCCTTTTCTTTCCTTCCTTTCCTCTTTCCTTTCCCCTTCCTTTTCTTTCCTCCCTTTCCTCTTTCCTTTCCCCTTTCCTTTTCTTTTTCCTCCCTTTCCCTCTTTTCCTCCTTGCCCCTTCCTTTTTCTTTCCTCCCTTTCCTCCTGCCTTGCCCCTTCCTTTTCTTTCCTCCCTTTCCTCCTGCCTTGCCCCTTCCTTTTCTTTCCTCCCTTTCCTCCTGCCTTGCCCCTTCCTTTTCTTTCCTCCCTTTCCTCCTGCCTTGCCCCTTCCTTTTCTTTCCTTCCCTTTCCTCTTGCCTTGCCCCTTCCTTTTCTTTCCTCCCTTTCCCTCCTTGCCTTGCCCCTTCCTTTTCCCTTTTCCTTCCCTTTTTCCTCTCTTGCCTTGCCCCTTCCTTTTCCTTTCCTCCCTTTCCTCTTGCCTTGCCCCTTCCTTTTCTTTCCTCCCTTTCCTCCTGCCTTGCCCCTTCCTTTTCTTTCCTTTCCTTCCTCTTTTTCCTTGCCCCTTCCTTTTCTTTCCTCCCTTTCCTCTTGCCTTGCCCTTCCTTTTCTTTCCTTTCCTTTCCTTCCTTTCCTTGCCCCTTCCTTTTCTTTCCTCCCTTTCCTCTTCCTTGCCCCTTCCTTTTCTTTCCTTCCTTTCCTCCTGCCTTGCCCCTTCCTTTTCTTTCCTCCCTTTCCTCCTGCCTTGCCCCTTCCTTTTCTTTCCTCCCTTTCCTCCTGCCTTGCCCCTTCCTTTTCTTTCCTTTCCTTCCTCTTTCCTTGCCCCTTCCTTTTCTTTCCTCCCTTTCCTCTTGCCTTGCCCCTTCCTTTTCTTTCCTTTCCTTCCTCTTTCCTTGCCCCTTCCTTTTCTTTCCTCCCTTTCCTCTTGCCTTGCCCCTTCCTTTTCTTTCCTCCCTTTCCTCCTGCCTTGCCCCTTCCTTTTCTTTCCTTTCCTTCCTCTTTCCTTGCCCCTTCCTTTTCTTTCCTTCCTTTCCTCCTGCCTTGCCCCTTCCTTTTCTTTCCTTCCTTTCCTCCTGCCTTGCCCCTTCCTTTTCTTTCCTTCCTTTCCTCCTGCCTTGCCCCTTCCTTTTCTTTCCTTCCTTTCCTCCTGCCTTGCCCCTTCCTTTTCTTTCCTTCCTTTCCTCTTTCCTTGCCCCTTCCTTTTCTTTCCTTCCTTTCTGTTCTTTCTTTTTCTCCCCTTTTCCTTTTTGGCATTTTTAAACTCTTGAATGTATTTTTAACAAAGGTGATTTTTTTTTTTTTGACTTGCTAGTGTAATTTGCATTAAAAAAAAAAAAAAAGAAAAAAATGAACAAAAAATAAATGGAAGAAAAAAATATGTATAGGTTTCCAAGCTATTCATGGGCCCCTCCCCCCTGCTGCTATTCACAACTTACAGGAAACTTAGCATTACTGCTCCCAGCTGAGCAACAATGCAGAATAAAGGATCCTATTACATTTACATGATGCCAATCCTGATCTGTGCAGTGCATGGATGTGACAGCACTGAACAGAAATTGCCAGGTCATGACACCATTTTAGCTCTGCCACAGGTAGCAGGTATTTTCATTATCACTGACACTCAAAGGTTCCTTTTACAAGGCTGGCTGCAATCGACTCTCCCCTTTGGAAACTGGGCCTTTTTTTTCCCCCCCCTATTCTGCCCACTCATCAGGAATGTTAAGCCTGTGGTAGGTTTGCAGTTGCCAACAGTGTTCAGTAGTGCAAAAGCAATCCTTGTTAAGAAGGAGCTGTGTAGTGTGGATATTGCCACTGCATTAATATTCTCTTACACGCGATTCATCGTCCCTACCCTGAAATGATGAAATCCTGTCTTAGACAACATCTTTATAGAGCTCACACACCTTGACAGCTTGCCTGAGGTCATTTAATAAAGGCAGAGCAGAATGGTATAGATTTTGAGATACTTGGTCTTGCTTTTCTAAGACTATTCCTGAGGAGGAGTCCATTAATTAGAAGAAATGAAGAAGAAATGGACTTTAGACTTTGAAATGGATCCAAGCTACAGGAGGGTAAATTTAGCTAAGATGTCAGGAAGAAATTCTTCACCCTCAGGGTGATGAGACACTGGAACAGGTTGCCCAGGTGGTGGAAGCCTCATCCCTGGTGGTTTTTAAGGCCAGGTTGGATGTGGCTCTGAGCAACCTGATCTAGTGGGAGGTGTCCCTGCCCATGGCAGCAGGGGTTGGAACTAGATGATCCTTGAGGTCCCTTCTAACCTAACAATTCTATGGTGCAAGTGATACTTCCCGGTCCAGTTAGGAGAGGCAGTTTGTGCTGCACTTGGTTAATTTAAGTACTGGTTGCAATACTCAGCTGCTGAGTAGCATTTTGATAAAGGCTGAATAGGGCTCCTGTAGGGCTCTATAGGCTCCATAGGGCCCTTCTAGAGCTCTATAGGTTCCACAGGGCTCCTGTAGGTCTCTATAGGCTCCACAGGGCTTCTCTTGGCCTCCGTAGGCTCTCTAGGCTCCTCTAGACATCTCTAGACATCCATAGGGCCCCTCAAGACCTCCATAGGCTCCATAGAGCCCCTCAAGACCTCCATAGGCTCCATAGAGCCCCTCAAGACCTCCATAGGCTCCATAGAGCCCCTCAAGACCTCCATAGGTTCCACAGGGCTCCTGCAGGCATCTATAGGCTCCATAGAGCCCCTCAAGACCTCTATAGGTTCCACAGGGCTCCTGTAGGACTCTTTAGGCTCCATAGTCTATAGCATTTTGATAAAGGCTGGTGCAGGATGTATTGATCCCTGGATGTCTCTGGGTAGGAGTGCTTACTAACTCCCTGTCTGAAGGGTTTGGTCACTTGCACTCTCACCCTCTGTTTGAGCACTTAGATGCATTCTGTGATCCTGTGATAGCAGGCAAACCCATGAGTCTTTCCAGACTGTAATATTTTCATTTCCAGCCCCCTGTTGAACCTTTATATGCACTTACTTAGAGGAGGAGGATTTTCCTGACAAAGATGAAAAGCCCCATGGATAAGTCTCTGTGTGTGTATTGCTTTCTTTCCACTTATGAATCTCTTCAACATAGCTGAGACAAAACTGATAGACTTTTGGAGTGTGTTTTCTAGCTAATCTGAACATGGCTTCTTCCCAGTGCCATGTGGATGGGCAACAGATTGGGTTTTGTTGAAGAACCTATGCTTAGAGACACTGCAGAGAGCACTATGTCCACTGCTCCTTGGAGAAAGATGTAGACAGTTGTCATGCTCATCAGTCCCCTCCAAGCTATCTGCAATATTGAATGTAATTGACACAAATAAAAGAAACTCCTCTTGAGACTGCATTCATCCATTCACACAGAGAAGTGGCACAGCACAGGACGAGTCAGTAAGAGACATTTCCATCCTGTAGTCACTAATATGCTTCATCCCTAGCCATGGACTGGAGAAATCAGCTTTGTTTGGTCGCACGTCCTGACAAGAGCCTCACTTCAGACCTTCACCAAGAGGAGCAATTGCAGCCAGCTGGAGCTGAAACCTTTGCATAGCTGAGCAGGATAGAAAGGTATGGTAGCAAATGTGGTGTTTTAAATAGCATCACAAATGCATTTGTTGCACGTCTCTCTCCATATGCACTCATCCTTTCTCTCTCAGAAGCCAGCTGAGACAGAGAATGTCTTTTTGCGAGTGTCTTCCAAACCCTGCCAAGACCACTAAAGAGATTTTTCACCAGGTCAGATCAAAACATCATCTTTTCTGCTCCTTGTTGAGTAGAAGGCTGAGCTCTTGGGACTTCCAAATGCTTTGGGATTATTACTTTGGTTTGATAGGAGCATGGGGAAACCTCTGATTTAAAATGAAATCTCCTGCTAAAAAAAAAGTCAGACTTCTGCCTGCACCAGTGGAAGCAGAGCCCTGATGTCAGCTGTTGCACAGAGCACTTTCCTGGCTTTGCCTTTGTCCTGGGGAGAATTAGGTTGTATGGAGCTAAACACGAAGCAGCAAGCCCTTCACATCGTTTAACCATTCACACCAGCCCTGTGGAGAAGGACCTGGGAGTCCTGGTGGATAACAAATTCTCCATGGGTCAGCAATGTGCCCTTGTGGCCAAGAGGGCCGGTGGGATCCTGAGGTGCATTAAGAGGAGTGTGTCCAGCAGACCGAGGGAGGTTCTCCTCCCCTCTACTCTGCCCTGCTGAGACCACACCTGGAGTATTGCATCCAGTTTTGGGCTCCCCAGTTCAAGAGGGACAGGGATCTGCTGGAGAGAGTCCAAGGGAGGGCTACCAGAATGATGAAGGGACTGGAGCACTGCCCTGTGAGGAGAGGCTGAGAGTCCTGGGGCTGCTCAGTCTGGAGAGGGGAAGACCGAGAAGGAATTTAATAAATATTTATTAATTTCTGAAGGTTGGGGGTCAAGAGGGAGGGGCCAGGCTCTGCTCACTTGTACCCTGTGATAGGACAAGGGGCAATGGATAGAAACTTCCGCACAGGAGGTTCCACCTCAACATGAGGAGGAACTTCTTCACTGGAAGGATCACAGAGCACTGGAACAGGTTGCCCAGATAGGTTGTGGAGTCTCCTTCTCTGGAGACATTCAAGACCCATCTGGATGCATTCCTGTGTGACCTGTGCTGGATTCTATGGTCCTGCTCTGGCAGGGGGTTGGACTCGGTGATCTTTGGAGGTCCCTTCCAATCCCTAACACCCTGTGAGCACAGTAGCCATGGGAGAAGAACAGTGCTGAGGGGACTGCAAACTGATGCCATCACAAAAGGCTGATGGATTGATTCAATTAATCAGTAAGCCATTTCTAAGGGTTCTGCAGGGGTTTATTTACCACATGCTTACATTGTTTAGTTTGCTCTCTGGAGGGTAGGTGTACTGTCTTTTTTTTTTCTCCATTATTCACCTTGTTTCCTTCATCAATTCCAGACAAATATTTTCATGCTGATCTGTGGCATGTCAGTTGCCCATATTTACTGATTTCAAGCAGTACAGGCCAAGCTGCCAGGAGCTGGGGACTTTTGTTTGTTTCCCTCAGGTGCTGAGAAATCCTAGCCATCTATCATTAATAGAAAGCTGTGCTCTCCATTTAATGTTTGCTTTCACTGTCTGCTCAACATGATGGCTCTTGTCCAGCACAGCACATGGGTGCCTGCTCAGACTTCAGAGGGAAGCTTCCTACGGGAACTCCTTTGAACGCTGTCCATGGTAAATGAAAGAACCATTTCATCTTGGGGTTAGCCCTACACAGAATCACAGAATGCTTTAGGTTGAAAGGAACCTTTAAAGATCACCTGGTCCAACCTCCCTGCAGTGAGCAGGAACATCTTCAGCAAGGTCAGGTTGCTCAGAGCCCTGACCTAGAATGGTTCCAGGCATGGGGCATCTACCACCTCTCTGGGAATCTTGGGCCAGTGTTTTACTACTCTATAAAATCATTAAGGTCCCTTCCAACCCAAACCATTATGTGATTCTATGTCAGCATGAGGATGGGGCTGAGCCCTCTACCAGGTACCCCTGAGTGACTTTAAGGTGCAACAGTGCCTGAGCTGCATGAACCATGATGCTGTGCTGCTCCTTGTCTCTGTGAAGAAGGTCTGGGATCAAGAAAGGCAGCGCAGGGTCACATCGTGGGTGCCAGCAACTCTCAGGCTATGATCTTCAGGACATACATTAACAGCCACGGTGATGTTGGTTTGACAGTTGGAATCCATGATCTTAATGCTCTTTTCCAACCATGGTCCTGTGATTTCAGAGGGTCACATTACATACATGCAGCACCATTTACCTCTATCTTCCCCTTTTCCTCTGTCCACCAGTTTTGTTCTCTGGAGATGGTTTCTGATAATGTGAACAGCTGCTGCAATTTTTGCTGCTAGCTGTGATCAAAAGCAGCTTCCTTCTTCCAAACAAGTCTGAGAATTGCACCCCCTCAAATAGAACAGGCTGCAGTCTTGGCTATAAAATATTTAGTTCTATCCTCAGATCTGGCTTATAGCAGGCAGATGGAGCTAGGCATTCCTCAGTGGTGTCCTGAGACAGAACCAGAGGTAATAGGCACAAAATGAAAGACAAGAGGCTCCCTCAACACCAGGGAAGGCTTTCTTACAGTAAGGTGACCAAGCACTGACAGGTTAGCAAGGCAGATTGTGGAGTCTTCATTCTTGGAGGCAGTCAAAGCCTGACTGGACATAGTGCTGGGCAACCTGCTGTAGGTGGCCCTGCTGTTAGAGCAGGGTGGTTTAAACCGAGTAATCCCCAGAGGCACTTCCCAGCCTCAGCCATTCTCTGATTCTGTGGTTCATTTGAGTTGCATTTCTTTCCTATTGGAAATACTCCAGGCCTCTCAAGAGGATGCAGCAATTCTGCTTGCTCTGCTGGGGGAGTCTCAGAATTAACCTTTGTAGTGACAATAACAGTCTTATGGATTTAAAACAAAAAAAGCTTTCAGGGACAACATAAGTCCCTAAAATGTGTTGGTTATTATTGTTCCCTGTGAGTCTCCTGCAGCTGGCTACCTGGATGAAATCCCAGCTCCATTCAGGTCAGTAGGAACTTTGCTGCTTGCTTCAGTGAGAGCTCAAGTTTTCACTCTTTCCAGTTATGGTGCCTGAATGTTTGCCTCGCTTGAAAGAGAAAACCTCACAGCAATTGCCCTGAATAATCTTTAAATGCCTCAACAAAACTTCCATATTCCCCCCCGCCCTTTCATGTTCAGCATTTGTGAAATGCAGGGTCTGATGACAGAAAACCTTTCTCTCTACTCATTTGTGCTGACCTACATAACTTGCTCATTGCCACCCTTGTGCCAGTAAAATCTTTCTATCATTCCCTCTCTTCTGCGTACTTCATTTCATGTGAGTGAAAAATCACTCCAGGGGATTAGCACCCTGGGAGAGCTTCTGCAAAACAGGAGCATTAAGGAAGGAATCAGAATCCATTTACATAGCTATGTGGCCAATGTGATAGTGGGAATCTGCTACACGACCCCTTCCCCCTTTACAAATCAATGTCAAATATTAGCTGTAACCTGCAGTTCCCAGCCTAAACATTTCACCTCCTTCTAGCTTCTTGCTCAGTTGCACAGAGCTCTCCAGACTCCACGAGTTTTCCATTGAGCAAACTCATTTAGCAGCAGGGAAAGATATGGAATGGAATGGAATGGAATGGAATGGAATGGAATGGAATGGAATGGAATGGAATGGAATGGAATGGAATGGAATGGAATGGAATGGAATGGAATGGAATGGAATGGAAGAGACCTTCAAGATCATCACGTCCAACCCATCAACCAATCCAACCCACCTAAACAACTAACCCATGGCACCAAGCACCCCATCAAGTCTCCTCCTGAACACCTCCTATGATGGTGACTCCACCACCTCCACAGGCAGCACATTCCAATGGCTAACAGCTCTCTCTGTATAGAACTTCTTCCTAACATCCATCCTAAACCTCCCCTGATGCAGCCTAAGACTGTGTCCTCTTGTTCTGGTGCTGGCTGCCTGGGAGAAGAGACCAACCTCTGCCTGTCTACAACCTCCCTTCAGGTAGTTGTAGAGAGCAAGAAGGTCACCCCTGAGTCTCCTCTTCTCCAGGATAAGCAACCCCAGCTCCCTCAGCCTCTCCTCACAGGGCTTGTGTTCCAAACCCCTCACCAACTTCGTTTGCATCTAAACCGAAAGACAAAGCTCGGCTTCAAAAGATGGGCCAAGGATACTCAGTGCTTCTGGCAATCCACTGCTTCTGCCAGAAGATCCACCCAGTCTGGAGCTTCTCTTGTGCAGAAAATTCCTCTCTTTCCACAATTCACAGCCTGAAATGTAGCCCCTGACTAAATCCTGTCCAAGTTAGAGTCCCATCCTGACAGGCAGTGGCCTGTCAAGGACCTCACTGCACAACCCCATGTTCTGCTTTGTGAAAGGAAATGTGTGGAAGAGGAGCACTGCTTAGAATCATAGAATTGGTTTGGTTGGTAAAAAGACCTCCAAGAGCATCAGGTCCAACTGTCAACCTCACACCACCATGCCCACTGAACTGTGTCTCAAAGTGCCATGTCCACACATTTCTTGAATAGTTCCAGGGATGGGGACTGCTCCACCTCCCTGGGCAGCCTGTTCCAATGCCTGACCACTCTGGCAATGATGAAACTTCTTCCTAATATCCAACCTAAACCTCACCTGGTGCAACTTGAGACCACTTCCTCTCCTGATACTAGGGAGAACAGACCACCACCCACCTCAGTACAACTTCCTTTGAGGGAGTTGCAGAGAGCAATGAGGTTTCCCCTCAGCCTCTCTTTTTCTCCAGGCTAAACAGCTCCAGTTTCCTCAGCTGCTCCTCACCAGACCTATTCTCCAGACCTTCATCAGCTTTGTGGCCCTTCCCTGGACACGCTTCATCACCTCAATGTCCCAAAAGTGACACAGTATTTGAGATGCAGCCTCACCAGTGCCTAGTACAAGGGGACAATCACCTCCCTGGTCCTGCTGACCCCACTATTCCTGATCCAGGGTAGGATGATGTTGGTCATCTTGGCCACCTGAGCACATTCTGGCTCACGTTTTGTCCACGACAGAACATGAGAGAGAGACCAGAGAGATTCAAATAAGGACCTGCTAGTAAATAAAGCTACATGACTTTCTGGGGAAATACAGGTGGGGAAGGGTGTCTCTGGCTGAGCCTCCTCAAGCATTAGGGGACTGTTTGCAGTTGTAGAGAACTGAACACAGCCCCTCAAGCCACTTCTGGCACCTTATTCCTGTGGTGCACATGAACAAAGCTAACCTCAAACCAGACCCCCACTTTCACTGAGAGTCAGCGACTCCTAAATTCCTCTCGGGTAGTGAGCTGCTTATACCACAGAATCACTATGATTGTAATGCTCCTTCAAGATCATGAATCCCAACCCCTATCAAAATCTACCAGATCTATTTATTTTTACTTTTTAAGTCCCACTAATGTGTCTTTCCATTTTCAAATTGCTCTGAAATGGAGCTGAAGGATCAGTGCTCTGTGATCAGACCCTGTGGACAGGGAGGCTTTTCTTGTTGCCAGGTTAAAGAAGCACAGGGATACGATCTAGCCCTCGAGTTCCAGGGCTCCACATGCCTTACACTCTGCTAATTTCCCAGAGATTTTTCACAGCCTGTGTGGAGGGAGAGACAGCAACTTCACCCAGATCTGCTCTGATAGTTTTGTTTTGCCACTGGTGAGGGCTGTTTGAGCTCCCAGTATAATGGCTGCGTGTCAGTGATGACAAAAATAGCTGAGCTGTGGCCGCCCACGCACTGCCACGGTGGGGGCAGTACATTGTTACCCTCCAACTCCATCACTTCAGAATCCCCTCTTCTCCCATCTGTCCTCGACAAGTGGGAGAATATGGGGGCTTTGCCAGAAAATGTATGCATTTTATGTTTTTAAGTGTATCTCTGGAGAATAGCATAACAACTCTGCCTTGAGGGAAAAAAGGTTGGGAGCCCATCTCGTGTGTCAGAGACAATTTCACAGAAGCATTCAGGTTGGAAAGGACCCACAGGATCACCACATCCAGCCATGAACCCAACTCTACAAGGTTCACCCCCTAAACCATATCCCCAAACACCACATCCAAACGACCCTTAAACACATCCAGGCTTGGTGACTCAACCACCTCCCCGGGCAGCACATTCCCATCCCTGACCATTCTTTCCTTACTATCCAGTCTAAACCTAGCCAGTCGCAGCTTGAGTCCATTCCCCTCTTGTTCTATCACTGTTTACCTTTGAGAAGAGGCCAGCACCGACCTCTTTACAACATCTGGGCACCCACAGCTCTACCGGCAAGAGCCCTCAGCCTGGTCGTAACCATGGCTGCAACTCTGTCACCGACTGGCACCACAGGCTGCTGGGACACCCCCCACCCCCCCCCCCCGAGCTGACTTACCTTGCCGGGTTGAACGACCTTGCACAGGGCACAGATCCCAAAGAGCTGCGAAGAGCTGCGGCAATCCCTGGAGCACTCACAATCGCTGTTTGATCGCCCTGTGCCGTGGGGGCAGAAACTTGTCCTTGTCCTTGTCCTTGTCCTTGTCCTTCCAGAGACTTCTTACCGCCTAATCAAGGGTGGCTGGTACCAGCTGGGGCCCGGCAGGTGTGTGGCGGGCGGTGCTGCTCTCTGCACCAGGTGCCCCTTGTTTGCTATGTTAATGCCTTGTTTGGATGTACCCAGACGTGCTGGTTCTGCCCAGGGGGTGAGTGGTGCTGCTCTCTTCAGCAGGGGTCCCTTTGCTGTGTAATTGCCTCGTTTGGATGTGTTTGGATGTCACCCCATGCAGAGCTACAGGCTGGGGTCAGAGTGGCTGGAGAGCAGCCAGGCAGAAAGGGACCTGGGGGTACTGGTTGGTAGCTGGCTGAACATGAGCCAGCAGTGTGCCCAGGTGGCCAAGAAGGCCAATGGCATCCTGACCTACATCAGGAATAGTGTGGCCAGCATGAGCAGGGAGGTCATTGTGCCCCTGTACTCAACACTGGTTAGGCCACACCTTGAGTCCTGTGTCCAGTTCTGGACATTAAGACACTTGAATGTGTCCGGAGAAGGGCAACGAAGCTGGGGAGGGGTCTGGAGCACAGCCCTGTGAGGAGAGGCTGAGGGAGCTGGGGTTGCTTAGCCTGGAGAAGAGGAGGCTCAGGGGAGACCTTCTTGCTCTCTACAACTACCTGAAGGGAGGTTGTAGACAGGAGGGGTTGGTCTCTTCTCCCAGGCACCCAGCACCAGAACAAGAGGACACAGTCTCAAGCTGCACCAGGGGAAGGTTAGGCTGGAGGTGAGGAGAAAGTTCTTCCCAGAAAGAGAGATTGGCCATTGGAATGTGCTGCCCAGGGAGGTGGTGGAGTCACCATCCCTACAGGTGTTCAAGAGGGGATTGGATGTGGCACTTGGTGCCATGGTTTAGTCACGAGGTGTTGGGTGCTAGGTTGTACTTGATGATCTCTGAGGTCTTTCCCAACCTTATTGATTCCATGATTCTGTGATCCTGGGAGGTGCTGGTTCTGCCCAGGTGGGTGAGTGGTGCTGCTCTCTGCAGAAAGTGTCCCTTTGCTGTGTTAATGGGACATCCTGAAGATGCAACTAATCACAGAATCAGAGTGGTAGGGGTTGGAAGGGACCTCTGGAGATCCTCTAGTCCAACAAGGGATCACATGGATCAAACTATCCAGGAACAGGACTCCACCACCTCTTTGTGCAGCCTGGTTCAGTGGTCTACCACCCTTAAAGTTCCTCCTGATGTGTATATGGAACTTCCTATGAACTATGTTCAAGTTTGTGCCTCTTGTCCTGTCACTGGGCACCAGTGAAAAAAAGACTGGCCCCAAACCTCCTGACAGCCATCCTTTAAATATTTATAAACACTGATAAGATCCCCCTCAGTCTTCTCTTCTCCAGGCTAAAAAGACACATGCTCCTCAGATGTTCTAGTCCCTAACCATCTCTGTAGTCCTTTGCTGTACCATGTCAAGCAGTTCCCTGTCCTTCTTGAACTGGAGAGCCCAGAACTGGACACAGTACCCCAGATGAGGCTTCACCAGGGCAAAGTAGAAGGGGATGAGAGCTTCCCTTGACCTGCTGACCGAACTCTTCTTATGCACCCTGGAAAGCCATTTGCCTTCTTGCACACCAGGGCACAGTGCTGGGTCATGGTCATCCTGCTGTACACCAGGGCTCTGAGGTCTTTTGCCACAGAGCTGCCCTCCAGCAGGTCAGCCCCCACCTTGAACTGATGACTGGGGCTATTCCTCCCGAGGTGCAGGATCCTACACTTGCCCTTGCAGAACTTCATGATTATAGCTAAGAGCCTGTCAGCTACCTGAATTCTCTGGCAATTCTCACAAGATCCTGAAGCAAGTGAGCTGACACATGAAGAGGAATGTGCCTTCTCAGGTCACTAGGAAAATTATCTCTGCTTTCTAAACCCTCCTGTGAGCTCAGGGCAGCCACAGCTTTGTGCTGCATCCCACCTGGAGCTGGTGTGGACAGCCTGATCCAGGCTAGTATCTGTCTCCAAACAGGCACATCCAGAGCAGGCTGTGTGATAGTTGATGATTTTTCTGACTCACCTGGAGTATACTGGAGATTTGGACAACAGAGGGGGAAAAAATCTGTCACTCAGGCTCCTTTACTTGAGGAACTAAATGGAAAAATCTCTCTCCTAGTCCTGCTCCCTTAAGTAGAACAGAGTCTGTATTAAGGTGTCTCACCAGGCTCCATGGGGGTTTGGTATAGCCATTTAGAGTGTGTTCTTTGTAGCATCCACACGGACACAAATCTTTCTGCTGAGTTGCCTGGGCACAGTTGGTGTTTTTGCAGAGCCAAGGCTTCTCCAGGGACCATTCCTGCAAGCCTGAGTGCACACAGCAGGAGTGTAAACCAGAAAGGGCTGTGTCAGTGAAATACAACCATCTTCGGTTCTGGGACCTTCTCCTGCCTCTCTAGAAGAGTAAATGGACCGTCATGGGAGTGAGGTTGCAAAACACACCTTCTGTAGGTTCCTGCACTTGCCAGAAGGAGCCCAAAGAGAGTACATGGAAACAGGAACCCAGCCCAATGCTCAGCAGGAGGGCAGATAAAGCTTTTCATTGTTGTTCATAAATAACAGCAGGTGCAGGAGCTGATTTCTGGTTTGTAGGGGTTTTTTCCCCCAGAAATACACAGCAATATCTGTTTGGTGAGGGTTTGAGAGATGGGATTTCTCAAGCCCAAAGCACCCATGGAATCTCACTGACTGGTGCTGGAGCGCAGCAGCTCCCTTCCCCTGGCCATACTTTGATACAAGATGCACTGAGAGCAAGAGAATTAAAGGAGGAGGGGGAAGAGGAGGAGAGATTAACAGGCAGTGAGGAATGCAGTGTACTCAGGAAAAGCTTAATGAGAGAATCCCATGGTAACCATCAGGCTTTGGCTCCTGAGCACGGCTCTCTGCAGAAAGGCCACGTGTGTGCGTGGCTGCTGCTGACCCTTTCTGCTAAAGGGAGAACATTTCTGACAAGGTCTGGATTGCTCACAGGCTTGCCAGTGGGCCATAAAACCAGGGGCACAGCACATCTGAGCATGGTACACATGCTCTGGTGTCCTGGAGAGGACAATTTCATAGAAGCACAGTATTGTTTCAGTTGGAAAAGACCTCTAAGATCATCAAGTCCAAGCATTAACCTAAGACCACCATGACCATTAAACCATGTCCTGAAGTGCCATGTCCACACATTTCTTGAGCACTTCCAGGGATGGTAACTCCAGCACCTTCCTGGGCAGCCTGTCCCAATGCCTGAGGCCATGCTGGTGGCTGGCATCACTGATCTCAAACACCTCTTCCAACCTCAACAGTTCTATGGTGTTATGATTTCAGCAAGTGACAGGTAGCATTTCATATCAGGTCATTTAGCAGCTCTCTGAACTAAGAGTCCAGAACCTTTAACTTTCTCATTTTTTTAACAGCCTCATTTCACCTAACTTCCACCCAGCTTAATATCAGGTTTTGGTCTTAACTACATGGTGGGGTGGGGGGAAGGAAACCAACAGTATTGCAGAGGAACAAATTATCAATCCATGCAATGACAGCCTGGGAACAGAGGTCTTCTTCCAAATCCTCTTGGATTTGAGGACAGTCTCTTTGTCCTCCCTCTTGCACTGGCTCCTGGGAGCAGTGGTGGCAAGAAAGAAATACATCAGGCTTTCAAATTAATAAAGGCTTCCAAACATTCAGATATTAGCAGCTCAGGCTTGGCACATGCTGATAACAACCAGGAAACACTGCTGGGGGCGGGGGGGGGGGGGGGGGTATCACTGGCTCTGCCTCTTGAAGAAGCAGCATTGCAGACACCAAACCTCGTGAGTTATTGCAGCACAACTGCATTCTGTCACACTCTGCCACAAATCCCAAGCTGCAGACGCCAGCCCTCATGGTGCTGAGGGTGAATTGTGGTGGCATGTACAAGGTGGGGAGCCAGAGAGTCTCACTGCAGAACCTGGGAGCCTGGGGTGCTCTGACACTGAGGAGTTTGCTGTCTTTACACATGCCTGATGGGTTTGCAGCTCTGAGTCACACCATGAGTCATGCTGTCAGCCAGCAGCGGTGCTAGGTGTCACACTCAGGTCTCAAGCCATCTTCTCATCTCCCAGATGCTTGCTTCTTGCCTTTGGCTGATAGCAAGGGATGTTTCTTGGCAACCCATGCTACTGGTTTGTGCTGGTTAACAGAGAAGTGCCCTGGATGCAGCAGGCATCTCCCAGAGGCCTTGCCCAACCTGTGGAGTTTAATATTTACCAGGTCAGCCTGAAGTAGCTCCTGAATGGAAGAAAACATAACGTTGAAGAAGAAATATTTACTCTAGAAAGGATGGGGAAAGGTCAGGGAACTATTTATTGGGTTTGGGAGTGAGAACAAAGAAATGAAATGACAGCTCACCTTAAACCTGCTCCGTGTGCTGGCTGAGTCTTGGGCTGTGTTGTCTGATTTGCTCAGCTGTCAAAGCTGACACGACAGCTTCACACTCATCAGAATTAGGGCCTAATTCCTTAGACAGATCCCCTCTCTTGAGTATTGTCTTCCCAAAGAAGGCCTTAAGCTGAAGGTAAAAGAATCTGCTGCTGTATCTTCTTATTCATCAAGAATGCCTTGCACTGGGAATCCGCTTTTTCCTTCATCCCATCACCTGTGACTTTGGCACTTCATTGAAAATTGTGCTGCCAGCTCTGAAGCTTCTTGTTGATGAAATGCTGTCACCAGGTAAACCCTGAATATGTAAGGGAGCACAGAAACCCAGTGAGAAGCAGCAACCTGCTCTTGGTGGCCCTGCTCAGCTAGAGGCTGGACTAGCCCATCTCTTCCTACCTGACTTCTGTGATTCAGGAAAACATCTCTCTGTGCTGGGCAGCAGCAGGAGCAGAACTTTTGATATAAGACTAGCAGGGCCCTCCTTACAAACTCAGGGTCTGTACACCTCTCTGTTACATTCTCCCAGGCAACCAGTGACAGAACAAGAGGGCAGAGTCTCAAGCTGCACCAGGGGAAGCTTAGGCTTGGGGTGAGGAGAAAGTTCTTCACAGAAAGAGAGATTGGCCACTGGAATGTGCTGCCCAGGGAGGTGGTGGAGTCCCCATCCCTGGAGGTGTTCAAAAAAGGCTTGGATGTGGCACTTGGAGCCATGGTTTAGTTGTCAGGAGGTGTTAGGTATTAGGTTGGACTTGATGATCTCTGAGGTCTTTTCCAACCTGGTGGATTCTGTGATTCTGTGACAAATTTAAGTATACAAAGTCATAAAAGATGCTGTGCCAGGATCACTGCTTCTAGAAGATCACAATCAGAATGCAGCTCAGCACCTGCCTTGCATGCACAAATGGTGATGGAAAACAATTCAAGCTTTAAGACAGTAAGGTGTTTGGAACAGACAGTACCCCAGGTCCTGCCTGTGAGATCTGGAGGACCTCATCACAGCAAGCTGCTACATCTTGAGCTCCTGTGTGGGTTGAATTCTCCTAGAAAGCCCAAAGGACTGGCTTGTGCTGTTCTGCTTCTTTCTTAAGAAGGGCACCATAAGGTCAAGGTCATCAACAGCTAAGCAATGAAGGCAAGTGCTAGAAAGGAGATGTGTGCATGGCAAGGGAAGATCCTTAAAGACAAACCAGTTTCAGAGCAGGTGGAGACCCAGGTGAGTGCAGTTCACATCAAGTGAAAATCTGCTCAGGTTATATAAGATCAAACCACAAGCTGCCTCCCTGCTAACCCAGGTGCAGGTGGACACAACTTTTGTTTCAGCATGTGATGGGTAAGCTCACTTCTTCCACAGGTAAGAGCAGTCCAGGCATGGGACATTGTATTTAGGAAGCTTACTGCATGGAGTAAATGCCTCATGTTGTAAGGAAATGCCTCTTTGGAGTCTTGGAGCAGAAGTTTTGTATACCTGCCTTCACAGGGAACATGAAGCTCAAGGAAAGCACCAGGTCTGAATCAGGGTTAGAATGCTAGGAATTAATGTGTTAAGCCATGGAGAGGAGCACCTCAGCAGATGTTGTTGCAGTTTAATTGACTTTTACGTTTGGATTTTCTCCCCCATCTCTATCAAGGTCTGCTCTGTGTGTTCCCATGTGTTGCCACCAGCCCAGCCACGAAGCGAGCAAGCTGTGAGCTGTGTTGTCTGTTTTGTCGCTGGGAATCACTTTCCACATGTCACAGGGGCTGTGTGGTCACCACCTGCTCTGCTCATATGGATACAACCAGCTCCCAAGCTTCTGTGATTTCACCCGCGGGGGAACCCATTCTTTGGCTCTCTAACCTCCAGCCTGAGGTGTTCAAGCTCTTTCACTGGAGTAGCACTGGTGCTTATAATCCTGGTTTGGAAGGGATTTTGTATGCTGGCATTTTTACAAGACTAGTATTTCTTCCTTCCCACCCCCACCCCCTACCCCCCTTCCTATTCATTCAGCTGCTTTATTTCACCCCAATGTGAGGCTTTGGAAAGGGAAAGACATTCTTTTCACAGGGATTGCAGCTGTATGCTCTCTGCTTGCTAGAGCCTGTGGCAATGAAATGCTCAGCTCCAGAGGTGCGTTTCAGACACTTAAGAATCAAAAAGGCAGCACTCTTGATCACTTCGAACAGTATCAGAATCTGAAAATCTGTCTTAGGAGGAGAGGCTGACACAGCTGGGACTGTCTGGCCTGGAGAAGAGCAGACTGAGGGGGAATCTGATCAATATTTAAAGGGTGAGTGTCAGAATAGAATAGAACTAACCAAGTTGGAAGAGACCTTTGAGATCACAGAGTCCAACCTATCATCCAACACCATCTAATCAACTAAACCATGGCACCAAGCACCCTGTCAAGTCTCTTCCTAAACACCTCCACTAGTGGTGACTTCTCCACCTCCCTGGGCAGCACATTCCAATGGCCAATCTCTCTTTCTGCAAAGAATTTCTTCCAGCCTAAACCTCCCCTGGTGCAGCTTGAGACTGTGTCCTCTTGTTCTGGTGCTGGTTGCCTGGGAGAGGAGACCAACCCCCACCTGGCTACAACCTCCCTTCAGGTAGTTGGAGAGAGCAATAAGGTCTCTTCTGAGCCTCCTCCAGGCTAAACAACCCCAGCTCCCTCAGCCTCTCTTCCCAGGACTGTGCTCCAGACCCCTCCCCAGCTTTGTTGCCCTTCTCTGGACACCTTCCAGCAACTCAACATCTTTCCTAAACTGAGGGCCTCAGAACTGGACATAAGACTCAAGGAGGATGAAGTCAGTTCCTTCTCAGTGATGTCCAGGGATAGGACAAGGGGCAGTGGGCACCGACTGGAACAGAGGATGTGCCACATAAACATCAGGGAAAAAAATCATCACTTTGAGAGTGGCAGAGCGCTGGAACAGGCTGCCCAGAATGATGGTACAGTCTCCATCTCTGAAGGCATTCTAAACCCTCCTGGGCATGTGCCTGGGTAATTTGCTCCAGGTGATCCTTCTCTAGCAGCAGCATTTGACTTGAGGATTTTCAGAGGTCCCTTCCAACCCTCCTCATGCTGTGATTCTCCTTGCTGATCCATGTGCCCTTCAGCCCACCCCTGAGTCAGTGGACAGTGCTGGTGGCTGGCTCTGCTGCTGCTCATCTGCATGTGCCTGCCTGGAAAGGAAACATCGATGCTTTGAAATTTGTGAGCTATGCCCTGTGGCCCATTGTGTGAAGGAAGGCTGCTGAGGCTGCTTTAGCTGCTGAATGCCTGTGCCACCCAGTCCAGGGATCAGCAATGCATTGTCTATTTGAGCTACTTAAAAAATATTTATAGTAATAATAATCTAGCACCAAGTTATGAATATCCTCTAGATGAGTTATCCATTGCTCCTGGGCTCTCTAAAGTACATTATCTGGCAGCATAAGAGCCTCTGCTTCTGCCTCTAGTAGCTTCCATAATGGAAGTATCTATTAATTCCTTATTGCAGATTAGCTTATTCAAGTGTTTCCGATGTTGCTGCACACGTTCCGTTGGCACATGAAAGGAAAAGAGGCAAATCATCAGCATGTCCTGGCCCTGTCTAGTGTTTCACACACATTTAGGGCTGGAGAAGTGTGTTTGATCCTCAGACTCCTCATAACATCCTTGTCAGATCCATAAATCTCTTCAGATGCCTGGAGGGAGCTTTCTTCGCTGTCACTTTCTTTCCTTTTCATTTTCCTGGTTAACTTTGGGGGTTTTTACACTCCAGAAGTCCTGATAGGCCAGGAGAACGTGGTTTTGGGCAAGCCACCCTGACCTGTTCTTTTAAAAGATTCATCACATCAATGCTCTCTGTTTTTCCCCAGAATTTTCTCCTCCTTTTTCTCTCTCCCTTTTTTTTTTTTTTTTCCCCCTTCAGACACCAGTGCATGTTGCTACAGGAATTTCTCTTCTGGGCTTGTTTTTCCACTTTGAAGTCATGCCTTTGTAGGTTTATGATCATGTGTGAAGTCTAGATGTTGCAGAAGCTTAAGATTTGTCAAGAATATCCCCCTAAGGTTTGTGATCTATTTCAGCTGTACTGCACAGCTTGTACTGACATCCAGTGACAGTGGTAAATTCTCTTCTACTTGAGCATCATTTTCCTGCGATAGTTCTGCCCTCTCGAGCCTTCTGCTCCCAAAGTGTGACCTGCAGAGCACTGCTTTGTCCACTATTTATGGCCTAGCTGCCTTCTCAGTGTTGTGACCTGAATTTCCAGAAGCATCCCCTGGAACACATCCAGCAGCCTGGTTGCTCCCCTTTATTGTTGCCATTTATTGTGGTGTAAAAAACGATTCAGCCCTCGTGTTCTCAAAGTTCCCATCACATTTTCCCACTAAGGTATGCCTCTTGCTTTTCCTTTTGGCCTTCATCACGAGGATCTGTATTAATCTGTGCTTGGTAAATCATTGTGGTGGTTATGGATTCTGATGTATGGGTGGGTTGGTTTTCTTTTTTTCCCCCACCAAGAAACTGGGGATTTGAAAATGTTTTATTGTTTTCATTCAATCTGAACAGATCCAGAGGGATTTGTTTTTTTTTCCCAAGGTCTGACCAAAGTAACTCACCCAACACCAATTTTAACTTTGCTATGATTCAGTTTTAGATGGCACTCCATCTTCTGGGTAGTGCTCTCAGGTTTCTGTTGAGTATCCCTATATACAAGATTGTCAACAGCAAGGACTCCTATTCCAGCAAGTATTTCTCTGTACCCTTTCATAGAATCAATAAGGTTGGAAAAGACCTCAGAGATCATCAAGTCCAACCTGTCACCCAACACCTCATGACTACTAAACCATGGCACCAAGTGCCACGTCCAATCCTTTTGAGAACACCTCCAGGGATGGTGTCTTCACCACCTCCCTGGGCAGCAGATTCCAATGGCCAACAGCTCTCTCTGGGAAGAACTTTCTCCTCACCTCCAGCCTAAACTTCCCCTGGCACAGCTTGAGAATGTGTCCTCTTGTTCTGGTGCTGGGTGCCTGGGAGAAGAGACCAACCCCTGACCTGGCTGAAACCTCTCTTCAGGTAGTTGTAGAGAGCAATAAGGTCTCCCTGAGCCTCCTCTTCTCCAGGCTAAGCAACCCCAGTGGTTGAACTCAATGTTCTTAAAGGTCTTTTCCAAATGAAACAATTCTATGCTTGCAGGGAAAGGGAGCAGAGTGGGAGCTGTGCAGTAGCTCAGGCTCAGCAGAGGCAGTCATCCTAGTTTCGCTCCTTGATTTTTGGCAGCCACAGAAGGCCTGTGCTCACTTGTGTTGGTAGTCCCAGCTGCTGAGGCTTCTCCCTTTTCCAGTTATGCTCAACCATATGTTGTTGTCCCCCATCCCTAATGGCAGTCGTGTAATAGTCACACTGCGTTTGGAAGTAGCCGAGTCTTTGGAGTCTATGAGGCATCAGTCCTCTTCTAAACACACCAAGAAAAGCTTCCTTGATCTCTTCTGCTGGAAGATGAGTTCACAAGCATCTGATAATCTATGAAATTGATATCATGCTTCTTGATGCTAAGGCAAATGTTCTTAGGAGTGGCTCTGCTGCCATGGCTGTCTCACAGGCATCAACATTTGTCCAAGACCTTGCATCTCAGCATGCATTTCCCCAGTATGCCCTCATGGCATTTTCAGCCTTGCTGATATGAGTGTTGCGGCCTAGACTTGATGTCCTGGCAGACCGCTTCAGGTAACGTAAGCACAAGCCTAAGAATATCTGCTCGTGCTGCATTGCAGCAGAAGTGAAACAGGCTGCACTGTTTTGCTAGTTCAGGTTGGACTTGATGATCTTTGAGGTCTCTTCCAACCTTGGTGGGTCTGTGATTCTGCAAGGACCTGGCTGCATTTTTCTCTGTGCTTACGCTGGGCAGGATGCTTTGCTCTTACCCCTCATGCATATCCTCATCTGACAACACTGGCACAGCTTTCCTCCTCTGGTGTCTCTTCCACCTTCCAGAAAAGGATGAGTGTGGGCTGGCAGACACCCTGAAAGCCTAGACAAATAGCCCCTGTCCCCACACAGGGTGGCTTTGTCTCCTCTTTAAAGCAAGTCCAACACAACTGAAGTGCACTAAACCCACTGGGCACATGCTGGCCAACTGATCTGCACGTTCCCTGCAAACCCAGGCAGCCAGTGCACGCAGAGCCATTGGGCAGCACGTGGCCAACATGTCTGATGCTTGCTGTTGATCTACTCCATTTGTATGCTTCTTGTCTGGGCACTTTTGATCAGAGAAATGTGAGGTCTCTAGCCAACAGCAGATTTATCTGGTTTTGGAACATCAACTGTTTGGCAAGAAGCCCTGCTTGGGGCATTTTTCTCTGAACGATGTGTTCTGGCAGATGCTGTGCCCTTCCTCTCATTGTGCTCTGCCACATGGTTCTTTCTGATTGTGTTTTGGGTTTGTTGGGGTTGGGGTTTTTTTGGTTTTGTTTTTCTTTTATTTATACTTCTCATTTCCATCTATACAACTCTCCATCATATATAATTCATGAATGATTCCTATAGCCCAGGAAGCAATCTTTGGCTCCTTTCTTGTCTTTCTCAGTGCATATATTCACTGTGTCCTCCCCTGCCTCTTTTTTCCCCCTCTTGAAGATGTTTCTGTGTGAGTACTGCAGCTGTTGTCACTTTGTTCCCTCTCTACATCTTTTCCCATTTAAATTCATCTGATGCCTGAGAACCACTTCTTTTGCATATCTCTTTGACTCTGTCTCTTAAATTGTTCCACAAGTCTCTTTGCATCACCTTCAGATTGTATCTTTTCTATTTCCTACAGAAAATATCATCTTGTCTGTATCTGAAAGGTCTCGAGCACAAGTCCCATGAGGAGAGGCTGAGGGAGCTGGGGTTGTTTAGCCTGGAGAAGAGGAGGCTCAGGGGAGACCTTCTTGCTCTCTACAACTACCTGAAAGGAGGTTGCACCCGGGTAGGGGGTTGGTCTCTTCTCCCAGGCAACCAGCACCAGAACAAGAAGACACAATCTCAAGCTGCACTAGGGGGAAGTTTAGGCTGGAGGTGAGGAGAAAGTTCTTCACAGAGTAATTGGCCACTGGAATGTGCTGCCCAGGGAGGTGGTGGAGTCACCATCCCTGGAGGTGTTCAGAAAAGGATTGGATGTGGTACTTGAAGCCATGGTTTAGTTGTCAGGAGGTGTTAGGTCTTAGGTAATAGGTTGGACTTGATGATCTCTGAGGTCTTTTCCAACCTGGTTGATCCTATGACAAACAATTATTCTCTTTTCCCATGGCTGAATTCTGCTCTGCCAGCAGCACTTGTCCTGACTATCACAGACTGGATTTTTCTCTCATCAATACCTTTGTACTTATTTCCATCCTAACCACTAAGTTTGTGAGGACGTCTCCAAGCTTGGCATGAAGTTTTTTATTTTCTTGGATATTGGGGGGAATTTCTTTGCTGAAAGATTAGTCAGATGTTGGAACAGGGTGCCCAGGGAGGTGGTGGAGTCGCCACCCCTGGAGATCTTGACACTTTGGGACGTGCTTTAGTGGGCACGATGGCTTTGGGACTATGGTGGGACTTAATGATCTTGGAGGTCTTTTCCAACTGAAACAATGCTGATTCTACCAACCCAACCAAAAATACTTTTGTCCTGGTCCTAAAGATCTAGTCATGAATAGCTGATTAGATGATTCTTCTTTTTAAAGGGAAAACAAGCAGCCAACTGTGCCTTCTGACTCATGCAGGCTTCACCTTATAGTATTGTCAGTCTCCAGCTTTTTCTACCTGCTCCTTGCCTGCACTGCCTTTCCTTCATGCCTGTTGTGGCCTCTGCACTCTTTCACAACATTCCTGTGAGGAAGCATTGTGTTTTGCATTGGTGGAATGAAAGACAAGTGTGAACATGGAATGAAAGACAAGCGTGCACGAGACATCTCCAAAGTCCATAACTGAGTGAAACGAAGGTGTCATTTAACCAGCAGTAGGTAAAGTCTCTTTGCTCTGAACGAGGCTCTTCTTGAATTCAGTTCAAGGAGAAGCTCAAACTTTGTGTCCAGTCCAGCCACCCTCTGCAAAATTATCACAATGACACTCTACCACTAGTTCAAAATAGCTCTTTGATTGCAAATTCTCTCAAAGCAACTTATTAGGAGGCATGGAAGTGTGAGCCGAGCAGCTTGGCTCTGGAGCATGATGGCTGTTGGTTTGGATGATTTAAGGGCAGGAAAATAGCTCAAATTTCCCTGTGCCTTTGGTAATAGAGTCTGTACAGCTGATTACCAGGTTGTCATCTTTAATGACGTTGAAAACATGCTGACAACTCAGGAATGTTTTCTTTTCAGCTGTACAAATGCTGTGGCAACAGATTACAGCTGGATTGGAAGTACTTAAACAAGGGAATTATAAAAAGGAAAGCATAATTGGGATGAGAGAACCAAAAACTAAAGAGGGAGAGAGAGAGAGAGAAAAAAACACACAAAGGTAATTTAATTTAAAGGCAAACAAATACTTTCCATGAGTCTAAAATGCAAAACTTCTGCTGCAGGAGTTTTTGAGTTTTCTGTATCAATTTTTAAGCTTTCTGGTTGGTTTTGGATTATTTTTTCCCCTTTTTCTTAAGGGGGAAAAAAAAATAGTCAACAAATTAACTTCTGCAGAATCAAACTATTAACTAGAATGATAGACCAAAGATTTCACTAGAGGCATGTGGAGCTCCAGCATAACTGTGGTGGTTTAAGCCTTAGCTGGGAGTTAAGAGCTCAGATGGGGGCAAGGCTGACAATCTCTCCCCTGCTCCCACCTCCTCCCTCCCAACAGAGAAGGGAAAAAGAAGGAATGGAGCAAATCCACCCAACAATTATTTGGAGTTGGCTTGGAAGTAGAGAGGTAAAGAGTTTTCTTTAAACTATATATATATATATATATATATATAAAACAATAGCAGGTAAGGTTCACAAGGGCAAGGAACAAGGATGAATGGGAGGAGGACAAAGAAGAATAATACAAAACCAGTCTCTCTCTGAAGAGGTGTGGAGGCAGCAGGGAGAAGGATCAGGCCTGACCACGTGGCAGAGGCGTAGGAAGGCAGCTGCAGTAGCTCTCATCCAGGAGAGGCAGGAGCCAAAAGGAGAGCTAATAGCTGCAATGTCCTGCTTTTTATACCCTAGCTGGGCAGGAAGGAGAGAGTGGAACAAACTCAGCTTCCCGGGGAAAACGCCCTGCAGGGAGGGCAAAGCACCCGCAAGACCTCCCCGCTTTGTTTTCAGAATGGCCCTTAACCCACGACAATAACCCATGGCACTCTGATCTTGTTCCAGTGGAATGTGCTTTGGAGATCTCCAAAGCCTCTCTTGAGGTCAAAAATTCTCATGGGTCCAAGCACAAACCTCTGCACTGATTTGCAGCAGGGATTTAAAGGCCAAGTTTAGTTAAAGCCATTTCGGATGTCTTGGAGGTGGTTTCATCTCGGAAGGCTGGATGAAGGACTTCAGTGCAGGATGCAGAGTCAGAACAGCAGCTGCATAAAGGATCTGCAGAAACTGAATAAATGTATGTGTGTCTGTGCATGTGAGCATGTTGCAGGGGAAAAAGAGTCAATAAGAGCATTGTAGATGAGCTGTCTGTCAGAAGTTCATGAGGTGTGTGGTGACAGGTTGGACTTGATGATGTTTGAGGTCTCTTCTAACCTTGGTGATTCTGTCAAGTCTCTTGACTCGACTATTGGACATGTCCAGAGAAAGGCAAGGAGGCTGGGGAGAGGCCTCAAGCACAAGCCCTATGAGGAGAGGCTGAGGGAGCTGGGGTTGTTTAGCCTGGAGAATAGGAGGCTTAGGGGAGACCTTCTTGCTCTCTACAACTCCCTGAAGGGAGGTTGTAGCCAGGAGGGGGTTGGTCTCTTCTCCCAGGCAACCAGCACCAGAACAAGAGGACACAGTCTCAAGCTGTGCCAGGGGAGGTTTAGGCTGGAGGTGAGGAGAAAGTTCTTCCCAGAGAGAGTTGTTAGCTGTTGGAATGTGCTGCCCAGGGAGGTGGTGGAGTCCCCATCCCTGGAGGTGTTCAAGAGGGGATTGGACGTGGCACTTGGTGCCATGGTTTAGTTAGTCATGAGGTGTTGGGTGACAGGTTGGACTTGATGATCTCTGAGGTCTTTTCCAACCTTATTGATTCTATGTCTAGCCAGGTCATTGAAACAGAGTTCAAGCCATAGAGAGTTAAAAACCTGCAAACAAATAAACAAGCACACAAGAACAATAAAGGAACCAACCAGGGTAGATGTTACGCGAGAAAATGTTTTCTAGGCTTATGAGAGTGGTCAATTCATATTTGGAACACAAACAGAAGGAGAGCACACTAGAGCAGGCACTTGATTAATGCTGTTTATATACAAGTTAACAGAAGTTGCTCTGCTGTGTTTCCCATGTTCTGTTTTAAGAGTGCTAGTCATAAAATATGTTTACAGCAGAGCTAAATATTCTCCTTCCATCCAACCAAGCTGGCAGTGAAATTATCATGCAAGGAGACTGTAAAGTTCTGGTAGGCTGCTATTTGCCATGAATCATGCACTCTCTTACTATATGACAGCCTGTAAACAACTATTTTAAAAGCAACATCAGCAGTAAATACTTTTAATTCCCAGCAGACTCACTGCAATTGCTTTGCTTCGAGTCAAGGAGTTCAGTTTGCAGAGAAACAGTTGGTGCTAAGCTGTAAATCAGTTTAGGAGGAGAAGGCAGGCCACTGTTTCACCAGTTTGGTATCTCCAACCTCTTTGGAGATCCTGGGAAGGACAAGAGGGCTTTCATGTCTTTTTCTGAATCCTGCATCTACAGGCCAAGCACAGGCAAATGCAGGACGTGCTGCTATGGGGCCACCCCACCACCAGCCTCTGGAGGAACACCTCCCATCATCTCTGTGCTGACATCTGCAGTCCATGGCCAATGGGGCCAGGAGCTCAGTGCTGGTAGGGAACAGCTATTTTCATGCCCAGCGTCACTACACAACCAGCTAAAACCACCCAGTCACCTCTTTTTCTCCTGGCTGAGGGGAAGAGATTTTGGGCATGAGTTGAGAGGCAAGTTCCAGCTTAGGCTGCTGGGTTTACCATGCAAGGTTCTGGCAGATGTGTTTGCAAGATGCAGAATAACTGGGACAAGAGTTTGTTCTTTAAGACACTATCCAAGAGCTTGCTTACAAATGTACCATGTTCAGGCACTTTAACATTGGTATCTCCAATTATGCTGTCCCACAACACACCTTAGAGCAGTGGCCCCTGCTATCCTGCACCAGATCATTGTGCAGTTCCATGCAGTCTTTGCACAACTATACCTTTGAAGGGCTCTGGCATCTATCAGCTGGAAGGGGTTGCTATCTAATGTTGCAGCTCAGTGTAATTGATGCCAATCAGTGGGGTCTCTGACCACTGAAGTACAGAATGGTAAGAGTTAGAAAAGACCTCTGGAGATCCTCTAGTCCAACCCTCCAGCTGCTAGAGCAGGTTCACTTAGAGCAGGTTGCACAAGAACACATCCAGGCAGGTTTTGAAGGACTCCAGAGAAGGAGACTCCACAACCTCTCTTTCCAAAGAGATCTCTGCCATAAAACTTTGCCCTGCAGGATTGCTGAATGTTAAGGTTATTTCACAGACATCTATAAACAAACTCTGTCCATGCTGCAAAGTCATCAGAGGCTGCATACTTGTGATCTACTGGTACTTGAACTATTTGTCTCCTTCAGCTCCTGTCTGCCTGCACAATCATCTCAGCTGAGACACATGCATAGTTCATTTTTGTAGTTTGTGATCATCTTTAGCCTGCTTACCTCAGAAAATCAGCTGTAAGCAGTTCTGAAGCCTGTGGTTTAAAGGAAAATTCCTAGATTTGTGAGAAATGAAATGGTCAGAGAGGAAGGGATCACCTTCTTGAATATGTCCAGAGAAGGGCAATGAGGCTGGGGAGAGGCCTTGAGCACAAGCCCTATGAGGAGAGGCTGAGGGAGCTGGGGTTGTTTAGCCTGGAGAAGAGGAGGCTCAGGGGAGACCTCATTGCTCTCTACAACTACCTGAAGGGTGGCTGTAGCCAGGAAGGGGTTGCCCTCTTCTCTCTAGCAAGAGAACAAGGGGACACAGTCTCAAGCTGCAACAGGGGAAGTTTAGGCTCGAGGTGAGGAGAAAGTTCTTCACCGAGAGAGTCATTCACCATTGGAATGTGCTGCCCAGGGAGGTGGTGGAGTTGCCATCCCTGGAGCTGCTCAAGAGGGGATTGGACGTGGCACTTGGTGCCATGGTTTAGTCATGAGGTCTGTGGTGACAGGTTGGACTCGATGATCTTTGAGGTCTCTTCCAACCTTAGTGATACTGTGATACTGTCTCTTCCAACCTGGTTGATTCTATGATTGATTCTAGGTGAGTCCTCTAAAGGTGGGGTTTGGACGGGTGGCATTTTTAGACAGACAGCTAGGTAGGTTTGGAGGGGTATCGCCCTTCAGTTTGACATCTGGAAGGAGGAAACACTAAAACCAGGTTTCCTCAGTGCTCAGAGAACAACTTCTTGGGCCTCCATGGCATTAGATTTACATGGTGCCTGAAAGGTACAGCTGGAGCCGTTGTGATGTAAGGCTGGTAAGCACATTGTTGCAAAATATGCTGTGTGGGGTTTATATACTGCCAAAGTTTTGGGTTGCATATTTATTGCAGTACAAGAAGTTGTTGAGGGTAGTGCTTCCCAGTGATGATTTGACTCTTCCCAGCAGTAGCACAAAAAGATGCTCACAGCATGGGGATGAACAAGCTGACTGTGACAGTAAAATCAGTCACTTCATAAAATGCCTGAATGTTTTAAACATTTTTAAATAGGAGTGTATTGAAAAGTGGAATATTCTGCCTAGGATGTCTTAGCCACTTGATGAAATGATTTGTTTCCCAACTACACTGTCAGATAAGTAGCTTGAGCTTTCTGAAGCCCTCTGAGCAGCACAGTTTTCTGTCTGCCATCACCCACAGGCCTCTCTCAGCTGTGGTGCTTCCCACGTCCTTGTGTCCTACTGGACAGGCTTGAATGTGTCCAGAGAAGGGTAACGAGGCCTGGGAGGGGTCTGGAGCACAGCTCTGTGAGGAGAGGCTGAGGGAGCTGGGGTTGCTTAGCCTGGAGAAGGGGAGGCTCAGGGGAGACCTTCTTGCTCTCTCCAACTACCTGAAGGGAGGTTGTAGCCAGGTGGGGGTTGGTCTCTTCTCCCAGGCAACCATCAGCAGAACAAGAGGACACAGTCTCAAGCTGTGCCAGGGAGATTTAGGCTGGAGGTGGGGGGAAAGTTCTTCCCAGAGAGAGTTGTTAGCCATTGGAATGTGCTGCCCAGGGAGGTGGTGGAGTCCCCATCCCTGGAGGTGTTCGAGAAAGGGTTGGACGTGGCACTTGGTGCCATGGTTTAGTAGTCACGAGGTGTTGGGTGACAGGTTGGACTTGATCATTGAGGTCTTTTCCAACCTTGTTGATTCTATGTCTAGCCAGGTCATTGAAACAGAGTTCAAACCATAGAGAGTTAAAGACCTGCAAACAAATAAACAAGCACACAAGAACAAAAAGGAGCCAACCAGGGTAGATGTTATATGAGAAAGTGTTTTCTAGGCTTATGAGAGGGGTCAATTCTATGACCCTGGGAGGTGCTGCTCTCTGCAGCTCATTGCTGTGATTCAGGAACATCCTGAAGATGCAGCTAGTCGGAGTGGTAGGGGTTGGAAGGGACCTCTAGAGATCCTCTAGTCCAACAAGGGATAGCCTGGATCAAACCACCCAGGAACATGTCCAGGAGGGTTTTGGGTGACAGGTTGGACTTGATGATTCTTTGAGGTCTTTTCCAACCTTGTTGATTGTGTGATTCTGAATTGCACCTGCTCACTTCCCCAGTGTCTTACTCTGCAGCACTCTCTGTTGTTTTCCTAGCCTGATCCAACCAAAAGATAGTTTGAAAAACCTACACACACACACACACACACACACACACACACACACACACTTGCTGTGATCTCCTTTATTTTTATGAGGTTTGGGATTAGGATGTTATTACTCTTTGTCTATTTGTCTTCCTGGCTGCTGGTGTTTGCTCCCAATATCTGCGCAGCTCAGCAGTCTGTATGCTACCAATGCAATCCCTTGCTGCATGGAAGATAAAAACTCCCCTTGGTACTTCAACCTGCAGAGCAGAGGAGCTGTTTCCAACTCCCACCTACGGTTGTTGCTGTGTTGCAGCTGTGTTCCAGTCTCTGTGCAAACTCTCTGCTCCTGTCCTGAGTTTCAGCTAAGAGACAATTCCAACCTTTGTGCTTCACTTAGTGAGTAATTTAATTGTTCTCGAAGTTGTTAAATGACATCAGTCCTCAGAATCACCATGAGTCTCTTCAAATGGGGTACATCTGTATTTATTCTCACCCTTTGTTTATGGCCCTGCAGCCAGCTTGCAGTTTGCAGGCTTCTCTTTCCAGCTCAGTCAGAACTAATTTTGAGATTACAATTTGGTGTGACACTGCAATTAAAGGTGGAAGTGGAATCCAGACACAGAGCATCTACAGCCTTTCCTTCACCCTTGAATGTTGAAATCTGGCTTTTAAAAAGCAGCTGATGACTGTGGCAAAGTATATTCCTAAGGCTGTTTGTTGCTTGCAGCCCTTTTGTACAAGCCAGACCCAGCAAGCATAAGCAAACAGAGGCACCACCAGGTCTCAATCATTTATGATTACACCAGACTGTCATCAGCATTAAATCATGGCTCAGGAACAGTCCCTAGCACATACTGGAGATAGCAGCAGCTACAATGGGGAAGAGTTATCTCTCAGCCCAGCACTACATGCAGAGAGACCTGGACAGGCTGGATTGATGGGCCAAGGGCAATTGTATGAGGATTAATAAGGCCAAGTGCCAGGTCTTGCCCCTGGGTCACGACAACCCCACGAATGCTCCAGACTTGGGGCAGAGTGGCTGGAAAGCTGACCAGCAGAGAAAGACCTGGGGGTGTTGGTTGATAGCTGGCTGAAATGGGCTAAGCAGCACTTTGTATCTCATGTATTGGAATGAAATCACAGTATGTTAGGGGTTGGAATGGACCTCTAGAGATCATCAGTTCTGGGCCACTCAGCTTAGAAAAGATGTTGAGTTGCTGGAATGTGTCCAGAGAAGGGCAACAAAGCTGGGGAGGGGGTCTGGAGCACAAGCCCTATGAGGAGAGGCTGAGGGAGCTGGGGTTGCTTAGCCTGGAGAAGAGGAGGCTCAGAGGAGACCTTATTGCTCGCTACAACTACCTGAAGGGAGGTTGTAGCCAGGTTGGGCTTGATCTCTTCTCCCAGACAACCAGCACCAGAACAAGAGGACACAGTCTCAAGCTGCACCAGGGAGATTTAGGCTTCATGCTAGGAAGAAGCTCTTCATATAAAGAGAGATTGCCCATTGGAATGGACTGGAGGTGGTAGAGTCACCACCACTGGAGGTGTTTAGGAAGAGCATGGATGGGGTGCTTGGTACCATGGTTTAGTTGATTAGATGGTGTTGGATGATTGGTTGGACTTGATGATCTCAGAGAGGTCTTGTCCAACCTGGCTAATTCTATTCTATTCTATCAAGTTCACCCCCCTGCCAAAGCAGGCCCATTCAGGGCAGGTCACACAGGAACACATCAGGCAGGTTTTGAATGTCTCCAGGGATGGAGACTCCTCCTGTTGGTCGTCTTGTACCTTGTTTTAGGGGTTTGATATACTTTATCCTGATCCCCTCAGAAAAAATCTTAATCCTGGTCCACGAATGTTGGTTTTTTTTTCTACAAGAGCTAAAAGCACCTTATCAGCTCTCCCCTTGCTTTTCTTCAACAATCACAGCCACAGAGTGAATGAGACATGCTGCAGAGGGATTAACTACTTTAACCTGGTGGGGAAAGTTGTGGAGTTACAGGTGAGATTTTAATACCTGTCTCCTCTTGGAAATCCACTGATACCATGTCTGCTCGACCTCCTGATCCCTTGTGATAGATTCACAGCATTCATGGGATCAGTAATTCATGGGACTCCCTGACAATCACCTTTTTCCTTTCCTCTTCTCCTCCTTCTTGAGGTGTTTTCACACCTTACAAAATGACAGTGGAAAAATGTGACCTGTCAATAGCTTCAAAGTTGTCTCTTCTTCCCCCAGGAATATGTGATAGGATGGTGTCAAGTTGCGCCAGGGGGAGGTTTAGGTTGGACATTAAAAGAAACTTCTTCACTGAAAGGGTTCTCAGACGCTGGCACAGGCTGCCCAGGGAGGTGGTTGAATCCTTCTCCTTGGAGGTGTTTCCAAGAGGCAGAGACGTGGTGCTGAGGGGCATGGTTTAGTACCAGCCTCAGTAGAGTTAGAGAATGGTTGGACTCAATGCTCTTAAAGGTTCTTTCCAATCAAAAGGATTCTGTGATTCTGTTCTGAGTGTTCTCTACAGCTCAGAACAGCGCTGAGGAGCCTGATTCAGTCTCGAGAAGAGAAGGCTCAGAGGCGACCTCATTGTGGCCTTCCAGTATCTGAAGGGGGCTACAAGAGGGCTGGGGAGGGACTTCTCAGGGTATCAAGTAGTGATAGGACTAGGGGGAATGGAATGAAGCTGGAGGTGGGAAGATTCAGACTAGATGTGAGGAGGAAATTCTTCCCCATGAGAGTGGTGAAGCCCTGGAATGGGTTGTCCAGGGAGGTGGTTGAGGCCCCATCCCTGGAGGTGTTTAAGCCCAGGCTGGATGAGGCTCTGGCCAGCCTGATGTAGTGTGGGGTGTCCCTGCCCATGGCAGGGGGGTTGGAACTAGATGATCCTTGTGGTCCCTTCCAACCCTGAACTGATACTCTGATGATCTGAAAATATGGGTACAAACAAAATTCAGGCAAATCAAGAACAGAGTTGCCACAGAGAAAATGACCATTGTGGGTCATGCTTACACCCTTAGCTAAGGAATCTTCATCCTCACCTTTACTGAGTCTCTTTGTGAGAACTGCCAGCTTCTTATGTCTGTTGTCTTTTATAACTGAGGAATTTTTGAAAGAGTGGTAGGATCAGGGGAAATATGATCTTGAGCCCTAGAATGTACATGGTACTGAGTACAGAAACAGCCTACTTGCTGATCAAAACTGTCATGAGCAGACGAGGCTCTCTTGCTAACTGCCTACTGCCATCTATTGATGAAAGAGTAAAAGCCGAAAGCATTTGCTGCAAACTGCATGAAATGACCTTCAGCTAGACAGCACAGGGTTGTGGGGGGAACTGTCTGCAGTCTTCACGGCACTTGTGCTGAGCCTGGGCTGTGTGCCTGCTCCTCTTCTCAGACTCAGAAGATCTCCTGGGAGCTGCAAAGAGGCAGGAGCTGTCCTTGTGCTCCTCATGTGCCGTTGTACAGACCCCGCGTCCACTCCATACCTGGCAGCGCTTCTCTGAGACTGTAGCCAGGTGGGGGTTGGCCTCTTCTCTCTAGCAACCAGCACCAGAACAAGAGGACACAGTCTCAAGCTGTGGAGTCCCCGTCCCTGGAGGTGTTCAAGAGGGGATTGGACGTGGCACTTGGTGCCATGGTCTAGTCATGAGGTCTGTGGTGACAGGTTGGACTCGATGGTCTTTGAGGTCTCTTCCAACCTTAGTGATGCTGTGACACTGTGCTACTGTGATACTAATTGCAAACTTTAATCTCTTTGTGGCTAACTGATTCTCACCCTATCTGATTGTGCACAGTGGTAAGGTACAACAGATTACTTCTTTTCTGAGCTTTTAGCTCTGCTGCTGTCTTTGGATCATGCTAGAGACTCTCAGCAGGGATGAGAGTCCCATTGAGCCGGGCACCCCGCCGGGATCATACAGAGCAACACTCTGTCTCCAGGTTTTAGTGATGTGCTACGCAACATGATATAGATCCAGACCAGGGTCAAAGTGAGCAGTTGCCAAGGCAGGATCAGTCTGGTTAATGAGGCTTTCATTCCAGGGGAAGAAGAGAAAGTGATTCCTCATGTCTCTGTTTCTGTATAATAGCTACTTTCGTATAATGATCAAAGTAGGGTAAAATATTGTTAGTGATTCAGAAGAACAAAGTAATAAAAGGGCTTGAGTAGCTTGGAGGGAAGAGAATGCACTGAGCTTTAAAAGATACTTAATGCACCCATAAATAAGCTAAGATAATATTATACACAGCTCCTGTAGACTCTCACAAGGAGCGCTAAGAAGTGGAGAGTAATGACTCATAAGAAAATAAAAGCTAAGGACAAAAATACACATTTGCGCTCCCTTCCCCCTCCCCCAGGAAATCTCAGCAAAGATCAGGAGGGTGTCCTAAAATGATACCACCACCCCCAGAACCCCTGCAGTACTTATTTGACACATAAAAGTCTTTAAAACGTTCCTCTATGCTGCATTTCATTGCTTTCTGCCTTTTTCTCCCTGCCACTGAAGACCAGGATATCCATAATGTGTGGTGTATAGAGATACTGGTTCCTGTATAGACAGAGAATCATGGAATTGATAGGGCTGGAAGGGACCCCAAGGACCATCTAGTTCATACCCCCCTTGCCATGGGCAGAGACATAAATTCCTAGGTCCAGCTGGTCACAAACCTTGAAAGGCCACAAAGATGGGGGGGGGGGGGGGGTGTGTGTTACAGTGGCTTTGCTGCCAAAGGGAATTTCAAAAGCAGAAATGGAAGACCCTCCCCCAACCTCAGTAAACCTGAAATTTGTCCCCTTTCTATTTTTCCTTCAGAGGAGGTGAAGGAAACATTGAGGGAGAAAGGGCAGGAAAAGCAGAAGCAATATGATAGGGTTTGATGCTGCCAGAGGAATCCCCAGGTTCTTGTTTCTCCTCTGAGCGCTCTCTGTTCACGTCATTCACGCCTCTACTTGCACAGTGTGAAGTCAGAGAGCAGCCTGTGGAGCCAAGAAGTGAAGCCATGGGGCTGTGCCAGCTACCACAGAGCTCTCTTTGTCTTCTGATTCCCATGGAGTGCTCGTTACTGCACGGGAAGCAGAGGGACTTCAACAGGAGGGATGTGAGTTGTTCTCGCTGGTGAGCTACCACTCCACAATCTGGGATAGATGTTTTGGGGGTGGGGGAGTGTGTTACTTTTGTGTCCCAGAGCACCCTGGAGGAGATCTTATCAATATCTAAAGGGTTGGGGTTTTTAACCTGGAGAAGAGGAGGCTCAGGGGAGACCTTACTGTTCTCTACAGCTACCTGAAAGGAGCTTGTAGCCAGGTGGCAGTTGGTCTCTTCTCCCAAGCAACCAGCACCAGAACAAGAGGACACAGTCTCAATCTATGCCAGGGGAGGTTTAGGCTGGAGGTGAAGAGAAAGTTCTTCTCAGAGCACTGGGATGTGCTGCCCAGGGAGGTGGTGGAGTCCCCATCCCTGGAGGTGTTGAAGAGGGGATTGGCTGTGGCACTTGGAGCCATGATTTAGTTGTCAGGAGGTGTTAGGTATAAGGTAATAGGTTGGACTGGATGATCTCTGAGGTCTTTTCCAACCTGGTTGATTCTGTGGAGGTGGTGAGGATGGGGCTGGGCTCTTCACAGTAGTGCCCAGTGACAGGATGAGGGGAAACAAGCACAAACTGAAAGGCAGGAGGTTTCACTTGAACTTAAGGAAAAAGTTCCTCACTTGAAAGTGCCAGAGCACTGGAGCAGGCTGCCTGGAGAGGTTGTGCAGCCTCTTTCTCTGGAGACTCCCAAACTCACCTAGACACCTTCCTGTGCAACCTGATCTAGGCAAACCATCTCTAGCACGGGGTTTGGACTGGATGATCTCTAGAGGGGTCCCTTCCTACCCTCACCATTCTGTGAGTTTGGTACATAAAAGAAGCTTCAGCCAGGGAACAAAAGGCTTCACTGGTTATCATCTGGCCAGGAGTTTACCAGTGCTGTGCTCTCATTGTGTTGCCCAGGTGGAGGCAGCCCCAGTGTCAGTATTGACCCAACTGTGTATGACAGAGAGGTCAGGCAACCTGGCAGAGGCATCTTTTGTGCCACCAGCACAGCTAATGCAACTATAAAATTAGCTTCAGCTTTTGCCTGAGGAATGAAGATTGAATCCCTGGCTTAATCTCTGACTCTGCTAGGCAAGATCTGATTGACCTTGGAGTGACACTGAGAAATTACATCCTGCTCTCAACCAGTGTAATGCTTCCACCAGAGCCTAGCCATGCAGCTCTTCTCCAGGAGGCTATCAAAGGTGTTTAGAAGCCCCAGGGTAAAGGCTGGCATTTAGCAGACAGACAAACACAAAGAGGTCCTAATAAACTCCCTTAGAAAATCAGATGCTGAGCCTGCTCAGGCACTTCTGAATAACCCAGCAGGTGCTGATCTGTATCTTATCATAGAACCATAGAATGCATTGGGTTGGAAGGGACAGGCCAACCCCTCTGCAGTGAGCAGAGGCAGCTCTAACTATCAGGTTGCTCTGACCCCCAGCAAGCCTCCCCTTGAATGTCTGCAGGGGTGGGGCCTCCATCACCTCCATCACCTCTTTGCACAACCTGTTTCAGCGTTCCACCACCCTCATAGAACTTCTTCCTAATGCCCAATCTGAATCTACCCTGCTCGAGTTTCAAACTGTTGTCCTTTGTCCTAGTGCTACATGCCCTTGTTAAACAGTCCCTCCCCACTTTTCTTGTGAGCCCTTTCAGGCACTGAAAAGCTACTGGTGAGACCCCACCTGGAGTACTGCGTCCAGTGCTGGAGCCCCTATTACAAGAGGGATATGGACATGCTGGAAGGTGTGCAGAGAAGGGCCACAAGGATGATCAGAGGGCTGGAGCACCTCTCCTATGAGGACAGACTGAAGGAGTTGGGGCTGTTCAGTCTGGAGAAGAGAAGGCTCCCAGGTGACCTCATTGTGGCCTTCCAGGATCTGAAGGGGGCTACAAGAAGGCTGGGGAGGGACTTCTCAGGCTCTCAGGTAGTGATAGGACTAGGGGGAATGGAATGAAGCTGGAAATAGGGAGATTCAGGCTAGATGTGAGGAGGAAGTTCTTCCCCATGAGAGTGGTGAAGCCCTGGAATGGGTTGTCCAGGGAGGTGGTTGAGGTCCCATCCCTGGAGGTGTTTAAGCCCAGGCTGGACGAAGCTCTGGGCAGCCTGATCTAGTGTGAGGTGTCCCTGCCCATGGCAGGGGGGTTGGAACTAGATGATCCTTGTGGTCCCTTCCAACCCTGACTGATTCTGTGATTCTACTACAAGGTCTCCCTGGAGCATTCTGTGCTCCAGGCTGAAGAACCCCAGCTCCCTCAGACTGTCTCTGTAAGCTTTTGAAAAGTAGCTGCTTCTGCCTCCTTTTCAGCTGCTGATTGTAATTCTGCTGCCCTGGCACACCGAGGGCCATGACTGTAGATTCACTGCTAGCTGCAAACAGCTGAAACCTGGAATAAAGAGCAAGCTTCTAAGTCCCACCCTAAGTGTGCAAGACACAAATACCACAGAGCTGACCGAACTGCTGAGTTCCTTGCACCGATGATAAATGCACAGGAGATGGGGCTGTAGGACCAGATTGTGGCTCACCGAAGGAGCCTGGCAAAAATGAACGCATGAGGATGGCTAAAGGATGATAGAAATGCAGGAGAAAACAACTTGAACTTTAATGTTGGCCTTTCATGTTTCTGAATAGTTTTGTGTTAAATGGAGCCAAGATAGGGCTGTTCAGTCTGGAGAAGAGAAGGCTCCGAGGTGACCTCATTGTGGCCTTCCAGTATCTGAAGGGGGCCTACAAGAAGGCTGGGGAGGGACTTCTCAGGATATCAGGTAGTGATAGGACTAGGGGGAACAGAATGAAGCTGGAGGTGGGAAGATTCAGACTAGATGTGAGGAGGAAGTTCTTCCCCATGAGAGTGGTGAAGCCCTGGAATGGGTTGTGCAGGGAGGTGGTTGAGGCCCCGTCCCTGGAGGTGTTTAAGCCCAGGCTGGATGAGGCTGTGGCCAGCCTGATGTAGTGTGGGGTGTCCCTGCCCATGGCAGGGGGTTGGAACTAGATGATCCTTGTGGTCCCTTCCAACCCTGACTGATACTATGATACTAAGAGATAAGGACTTCAGCATCAGTGAAGTGTGATCCAGTTGCAGAAATACATCTTTGAAGGATTCTTCAGTGCTTTCTGGGACAGAAACACCACCTAGGATTTTTGAGATCATCGTGGCATAAGTGTTAGTGAGTGTAGAAGGGGCAGGCAGATGGAAAACAGGACTCCTGGAACTACTGAGATAGATCAGCTTGAAAGGTAGGAATTGGATAGTAATCAGGGTAGTTTTACATTCACCCAGCAGAGACATGGAGCTTAGAGATAACAGTGAAAAATACCTTTCTTCCCTGAAGTTGTCTGTTCTTGTCACTTTGTGGTGTGCACAAGGTCTGCTGCAGGCTGCTTCTCTTCAGGCTTTTTCTTGATTTAATGTACAAATAGTGCAGCAATAAGAGTTGCACCCCCAAAAGCCACAGCTTCTGTCAGATTAGCCACACTCTGATTACAGCGGCCCAAACGATTGCACCAGGAGATAACTTGCTGGGAAATAGCCTAAAAACTGAGCTAAGAAGATGGCTTCAGCAGACTTGAACACAGATATCCAAGATAAATGCTCCCTCAAACATAAAAGAGCTAGTAAAAGACAGCTCCCTGCAGCACTTACCAGGAGGACCTATCATGACTTTACAAATAACCTGACCTGTTGTCCAGAACTGTAATACATGTTGCTGATCTTTTGCTTCCCACATGCAGGGTATTTGTCTTGCCCAGGCACAATTTGTTTTCTGACACTGAGTTTTTGGAGGCTATGTCTTCTGCAGTGCTCTGCTTATGGACTCTAATGCAGCCTGGCCAGCAGATTTCAGGTGCCTTTGATGCTGTCACCAGATTTAAACCACCTATTAGGAACAATGTGGCCAGCAGGAGCAGGGAGGTCATTCTGCCCCCTGTACTCAGCGCTGGTTAGGCCACACCTTGAGTCCTGTGTCCAGTTCTGGGACCCTCAGTTTAGGAAAGATGTTGACTTGCTGGAACGTGTCCAGAGAAGGGCAAGAAAGATGGGGGGAGGTCTCAAGCCCCATGAGGAGAGACTGAGGAAGCTGGGGTTGTTTAGCCTGGAGAAGAGGAGGCTCAGAGGAGACCTTATTGCTCTCTATACCTACCTGAAGGGAGGTTGTAGCCAGGTGAGGGTTGGTCCAACCGCCAACAGAACAAGAGGACACAGTCTCAAGCTGTGCCAAGGGAGGTTTAGGCTGGATGTTAGGAAGATGTTCTTCACAGAAAGAGATTTGCCATTGGAATGTGCTGCCCGGAGAGGTGGTGGAGTCACCATTGCTGGAGGTGTTTAGGGAAAGACTTGATGGGACACTTGGTGCCATGGTTTAGTTGATTAGATGGTGTTGGATGATAGGTTGGACTTGATGATCTCAAAGGCCTCTTCCAACCTGGTTTATTCTATTCTATATTTCTTCTGCTTACGAGAAGAATGGAGAGAGACTGTTTACAAAGGACAAGGGGCAATGGCTTCAAATTAGAAAAGAGTAGATTTAGATTGGATGTTAGGAGCAAGTTCTTTTCTATGAGGGTGGTGGAACACTGGAGCAGGTTGCCCAGAGATGTGTTTGGGGCCCTATCCCTGGAGATATTCAAGGGGAGGCTGGACAGGGTTCTTGGCAGGCTGATCTAGCTGAGGATGTCTCCGGTGACTGCAGAGGGGGTTGGACTAGCTGACCTTCAGAGGTGCCTTCCAACCCAGACCATTTTATGATTCTGTGATTCTATGGAATCACAGATGTTCTGTCTCTAAAATCAGGACAGCCAGAAACCTAAATGTCTTTTTCCACAGGGAGGGGGAAAGGCTCTGTGGCACTGTAATTTTATCACTTGATCTTCTATGGTAATGAGCAACTGATACTCTTGATTGAAGGTCCTGGCCAACATTTAATTCATGGAAGTGTTTTGGGGGATGTTTTTTTCTTCCAACCTCAGATTTAATATTTAAGGGGGTTTGGCATTTTGTGTTGGGCTAGGTTTTGGTTGGTTGGTTTCCTTTCAGAAGCCAGGAATGATTCATGGTTACTTTTAACCTGACCAGGATATTTTGCAGCCTATGCATTCTTGTAACTCAAGATGTGTAATTTTGAGACCATCTGATTAACAGATATTTAGCATTCAGTGACATTCTGTGCATGGAAAGGTAGCCCTGAACCTGCTTTAAAGTCTGGCAGAAGGGAAGAAAAGTAGGCTGCTCCTACCCCATCCCTACACAGGGATTTAGATGAGAAAGTGTGACTTGCCTTCCTGTTGTAAAGAGCTTTCTCCCTTGCTTGGGGGCAAGTCAGGACTAGACTACATGCCTCCCCTTTTAGGTGACATTAGATGAAATAAAAGTCATGTTCAGGAGCAAATCAAACTCCATTTGAACTTAAAAGATCCCTAATATTTTTTGGTAACCCAAGTAAATTTTCCTTCCAAGCCCAAATACTGTATGAGACAAACTGTGTCCCTGAAGGACTGACTAAAGCAGATGCTGTGGTTTTAATTCCCATTAGAACATAGAGTGGAAGGAGGGACTGTGCCCAGCTTCCACACAGTAGGTGACTTTATTAGATAACTTGCTCGAGATGTGAGGGATCCTCATCAAAGTGAAGCACTGAGAAACCAAAAAGCAGGCAGGCAAAGCTGCAGCCCCTGACAGCATGACACCTACAGCTCTGTTACCTGGCAGTTTCCATGAGGCCAAGTAATCACAGAGTGTGATTAAGGCAATTATCACACCACAAGGTAGTCAAGGATGCAGATAGTTTATTAGTGTTCAGGTCTTGGGCATAAATGTGAGTGTTGGTGCTGTTGTGAGCTGTGACTTGTCTTTCCACCTTCTCCCAGGCAACCAGAACAAGAGGACACAGTCTCAAGCTGTGCCAGGGGAAGTTTAGACTGGAGGTTAGGAAGAAGTTCTTCATAGAGAGAGTGATTGGCCACTGGAATGTGCTGCCCAGGGAGGTGGTGGAGTCACCATCACTGGAAGTGTTTAAGAGGAGACTGGATGGGGTGCTTGATGCCATGGTTTAGTTGATTAGATGGTGTTGGATGATAGGTTGGACTTGATGATCTCTTCCAACCTGGTCTGGTCTATTCTATTCTATTCTATTCTATTCTATTCTATTCTATTCTATTCTATTCTATTCTATTCTATTCTATTCCACCTCTGGGTGAGTAAATCTTCACTTTCTCCTGTCTGCACACCTCCGTTTGCAAAATGGTTGTGCAAAGGTGGGACTACCCTTTGAGGAGAGGCTGAGGGAGCTGGGGTTGCTTAACCTGGAGAAGAGGAGGCTCAGGGGAGACCTTCTTGCTCTCTACAACTCCCTGAAGGGAGGTTGTAGCCAGGTGGGGGTTGGTCTCTTCTCCCAGGCAACCAGCACCAGAACAAGAGGACACAGTCTCAAGCTGCACCAGGGGAGGTTTAGGCTGGATGTTAGGAAGAAGTTCTTCCCAGACAGAGAGATTGGCCATTGGAATGTGCTGCCCAGGGAGGTGGTGGAGTCACCATCACTGGAGGTGTTTAGGAGGAGACTGGATGGGGTGCTTGGTGCCATGGTTTAGTTGATTAGATGGTGTTGGATGATAGGTTGGACTCGATCTCAAAGGTCTCTATCAACCTGGTCTGGTCTATTCTATTCTATTCCCAAGCTCTTCTGCATTACTGAGGAGAGAATCTCCCTGGTAGTCAGTTTCAGTGGAGCTGGCACAGCTCTGGACAACAACATCATACCTCACTGGCGGGCAACCCACAACTGTGTGCGTCTGACTCTAATTTTGTTCCTGGCCAGCTGCTTGTTTTCCTTTCCTTTCCTTCCCTTCCCACCTCCAGCCCAAACAAAAATAAAAGTCACTGGAGCTGGCCACCTTAAACAGACACCAACCCTGCTCCTAGCTCAGATTCATGAGCACTCACAGGGACGAGCCCAACCTCCATGGTTTTTTATCTGGATGAAAAATATTATCTTAGAATCATAGAATCAGTCAGGGTTGGAAGGGACCACAAGGATCATCTAGTTCCAACCCCTGCCATGGGCAGGGACACCCCACACTACATCAGGCTGGCCAGAGCCTCGTCCAGCCTGGGCTTAAACACCTCCAGGGACTGGGCCTCAACCACCTCCCTGGACAACCCATTCCAGGGCTTCACCACTCTCATGGTGAAGAACTTCTTCCTCACATCTAGCCTGAATCTCCCCATTTCCAGCTTCATTCCATTCCCCCTAGTCCTATCACTACCTGAGATACTGAGAAGTCCCTCCCCAGCCTTCCTGTAGCCCCCTTCAGATCCTGGAAGGCCACAATGAGGTCACCTGGGAGCCTTCTCTTCTCCAGACTGAACAGCCCCAACTCCCTCAGTCTGTCCTCACAGGAGAGGTGCTCCAGCCCTCTGCTCATCCTCGTGGCCCTTCTCTGGACACGCTCCAGCATGTCCACATCTCTCCTGTAATAGGGGCTCCAGAACTGGACGCAGTACTCCAGGTGGGGTCTCACCAGAGCTGAGTACCTTGTATCTATCATGCTGCCCCACTCCACTGCTACTAGGGCTAAGTGCCCCTCTGCCCTCATCCTCACCACCATCCTGTTCCTTGCTGGCCTTTGGCAAGGATCCTAGTCATGGTAAAGTCCTCTTCTGAGCACAGCCATTATACTGGCATTCCTGGGAGTGAAGGAATCCTCTCAGGCAGTCAGTCATGTTCTGGAGAGCAAAGACATTATGGAAGGTATATCTAAAATATAGGAGGGATGATAGGTATAAGATAGAGGAGTTGTGAGGGAACAGGTATTGGACCAGTATTTCTTTTTTGGTTCTATGCACACCACTGAAACACAGAGAACCCTTGCCCTGAGATGCCTTAAAGACAACATCCCTCTAAACTAAGCAGCTATGGGGTTAAAGCTCCTACTAGACCAGAGGAAAAGGCAGAGGGGGCTGGGAAGACCCTCCAGGAAGCAAAACTGGTCCTGGTTTCTCCAGGGTATCCTGTGCTGCTGCTGGAGGCAGCTGAAGGAGGTGGATTCCTGGAGCTCACCTCCTGGGAAGGCTGGAGCAGAGGAGCATAGCTGTCCCCACAGCAGAGGGAGGTTTCTCCAGAGGGCCAAACCTGGAGCCCTGCTGAGCCTAAAGCCTGCTCGAAGTTCTTGTTATATGACCTAATTCAGGCTGTTCTGGTGCTGCTCAGCAACTCTTGTCAAAAGCAGCTGGTGTGACTTCTGCACCACCCTGGAGCATGGAGCCTGCAGGGAGGCTCCTCTCTGCAGCATGGGGGACATCTTCACCTCAGCCTCTGCGGGAGAAAAGCACAAAGTTATTCTGAGAGCTGAATAACAAAGCCAGGTTTTGTCTCTAACCAGAAATAGCACGGAGCACTTGTGTCCAGACTTGGTGCCCTGAGGGGAGGACTCACACTGAGAGCCCCAGCCCTCCCACACTTATCCTGCACAGAAAGCCAAGGGAGGTGTTCGCACTCATGTTCCTGGCACCCCTCAGCTCTGCCTGCCCCATGTCTGGGTACCAAGTGGGGTCTCCTAGGAAGTAGGAAAGGGACCCTACAGGTCTCTGGTCCTCTGGCTGTCTGGGGGAAGACTAAGTATGTAAAGCAAGCATGCACCCTGTAGAAGTATAGACATGTCCAGAAGAAGAATAAACCCCTCCAGTCCCTGAGTTTCTTCTACCAGTGCCAAGGACAGTGTGGTACTGGCAGAGGTGAAGCAGTGCCAGTTGTGTAGGTGGCACATTCAGTTACAGGCTGACCTTGGTGCAGCCAAGAGTTTCCCTGTATTATAAGGACTTCTGTGGACCAGGGTCAGAGGAATGTCTGGTAGCCACAACAGCACTGGGAGTCCAGGTGGACATATTCATAGAATCAATAAGGTTGAAAAAGACCTCAAAAATCATCAAGTCCAATCTGTCACCACAGACCTCATGACTACTAAACCATGGACATTGCCATGTCCAATCCCTTTTTGAACACCTCCAGGGACAGTGACTCCACCACCTCCCTGGGCAGCACATTCCAATGGCTAACAATTATCTCTGGGAAGACTCTTTTTTTTTTTTTTTCCCCTCACCTCCAGCCTAAACTTCCCCTGGCACAGCTTGAGACTGTGTCCTCTTATTCTGGTGCTGATTGCTTGGGAGAAGAGCCCAATCCCCACCTGGCCACAACCTCCCTTCAGGTAGTTGTAGAGAGCAAGAAGGTCTGCCCTGAGCCTCCTCTTCTCCAGGAAGTAACATAAAGATTGTAGGACAGACAGGGATGCCTGTGTCTGGATTGGCATTCACCATGATGTTTAGCACAAGCCCTATGAGGAGAAGCTGAGGGAGCTGGGATTGCTTAGCCTGGAGAAGAGGAGGCTCAGGGGAGACCTCATTGCTGTCTACAACTACCTGAAGGAAGGTTGCAGCCAGGTGGGGGTTGGTCTCTTCTCCCAGGCAACCAGCACCAGAACAAGAGGACACAGTCCCAAGCTACATCAGGGGAAGTTTAGGATTGAGGTGAGGAGAAAACTCTTCCCAGAGAGAGTTGTTAGCCATTGGAATGTGCTGCCCAGGGAGGTGGTGGAGTCCCCATCCCTGGAGGTGTTCCAGAGGGGACTGGACGTGGCACTTGGAGCCATGGTTTAGCAGTCATAAGATTGTGGGTGACAGGTTGGACTTGATGATCTTTGAGGTCTTTTTCCAACCTTACTGATTCTATGCTTCTATGATACACACAAAGTCTCAACAAAACTTTGAATTATAAAAACCTTTCTTTTTCATCTCTAAATAAAGGAAGAGCATCACTTAGCAAAAATACCTTAGGCAATGTCCCTAGCACCAGTCTGATCTCTGTGTGACCATTCCAAACAGGGCATAAATCTAACTCCTGGACTCTTTCAGTAAGTTAAGATAAACCATAGACATGGTGCCTCCTGATGCTTAAGCAATGTAGCAGTTAAGATTTGGTAACTCTAGATTCCTTCCTTTCCAGATTTAAAGAAACCAAACAGAACATTTCCTCCTGCTAGCAAAGACAAATATAATTGAGCCATGTTCTTTCCTTCCAGGGATGTTGTGAGGATGTTGTTTTTCATTCTTTAAAAAGGATAGACTTGTTGTTTGGTAAAAAAGCTTAAGCAAACTTTCCTCTTTGAGAGACAGAAAGAAGTAATCATAGAATCCTGGAATGGCTTGGCTGGGAAGGGACCTTTAAAGGTCATCTAGTCCAACCTCCCCACAGTAAACAGGGATTAGGTCAGGTTGCTCACAGACCTATCAAGCCTAACTTCTTCCTTGCTCTGCACTGGGCTTAGATCAGGTTGCTCAAAGACCTATCAAGCCTAACTTCTTCCTTGCTCTGCACTGGGCTTAGATCAAGTTGCTCAAAGACCTATCAAGCCTAACTTCTTCCTTGCTCTGCACTGAAGGAGATAAAATCCATTTATCCATGTTTCTCCTTTGCTACCCCATGGCTCTCCATCTTGGCCTTAAGTTTGAAACATTCAGATGTCTTTACTGCAAACTCGTTTCTTCTTCTTATCGAGTGGCTAGAAGCACACCCCACATGAGTTTAGGTATGACTGAATTTCACAGGGAATGGGAAAAACAGACAGAAAAAACTCACTGCTAAGTTTCTTCCAAGTCATTTTGCAAAGGCATTCCACATTTTTGTCACTAAATAAACAGAGAACAGCCAAAGGTTTTGAAGTCTGTCACTAGGGACCCCCAGTGACGTTAATGTTCCTGGAATGTCATTTGACCAGTTCTACCAAATGGGCTGTTTCCTTTGTCCCTGAATGGAACTTCTCCTTTAAATAAATTGGTAAACATTCATCATCATCATCATCATCATCATTCTTTATAAAATAGCTGAGAATTACATGTTAAGATTTTACTCTCCTGTGTGCTGTTGGGGAGGTTTAGCTGCGTGTGTGGAATGGGAGATGCTATACAAAGCAGAAGCCACACCAGGGCCAGGGAGATGCTGCTGACAAAAGGCTGAAAAATCATCTATCACTTCCTAACTGACACTGGGTGTCAGGAAGGTGAGGCCAGAATCTTCTTGGTGGTCCCCAGTGACAGGACAAGAGGTAACTGGCATAAACTTGAACATTGTCATGGGGTCTGTGGTGACATGTTGGACTTGATGATCTTTGAGGTCTCTTCCAACCTTGGTGATTCTGTGTGATTCTGTGATAAGAAGTTCCATCCAAACTTGAGAAGGAACTTCTTGACTCTGAGGCCATCAAAGTGCTGGAACAGACTGCCCAGAGGGGTGGTAGAGTCTCTGAAGGCTTTCAAGGCCTGCCTAGATCTATTCTTATGTGATCTGCTTTAGGTGATCCTGATGTGGCTGGGGGTGGGGCTGGACTTGATGATCTTCAGAGGTCGCTTCCAACCCAACCCATTCCAGGATTCTATGATTACTTCTTTCTTTCAAACTGGAAAGTTTACATTCTGTGATTCTGTTATTCTTCATAAAATGCAGTTCTAGCAGAAAAAATAATAATGAAAGCCACATCCCCCTACCCAAACCTGCAGAAAAAGAGGGGGACCCCATTTAAATGTATCTGCAGCAAGGAAACACAAGATGTGGAATTTGTTGCCTGTGCTGCGTGACTGGTGACTCGGAAATGGATTTACCAGGGAGGCTCCAGGCCATTTGCCTGGTGTGCACACACTACCCCTGTGGTGCCTGTGGTGCCTATGGTGCCTCTCCCATTACAGAATAAATGGAAGTGGTAGAGCTTCACCCTGCTCCCCATTTATATCCTTTATGCTCCCCCCTCCCTGTACCTGGGAGACTGGTACCCGCCACGTAGAGAATAACCTAAAAGAGCCTGGAGAAGAGGAGGCTCAGGGCAGACCTTCTTGGTCTCTACAACTACCTGAAGGGAGGTTGTAGCCAGGTGGGGGTTGGTCTCTTCTCTCTAGCAACCAGCACCAGAACAAGAGGACACAGTCTCAAGCTGTGCCAGGGGAAGTTTAGGCTGGAGGTGAAGAGAAAGTTCTTCACTGAGAGTATCGTTCACCATTGGAATGTGCTGCCCAGGGAGGTGGTGGAATCCCCATCCCTGAAGGTGTTCAAGAGGGGATTGGATGTGGCACTTGGTGCTGTGGTTTAGTCATGAGGTCTGTGTTGACAGGTTGGACTTGATGATCTTTGAGGTCTCTTCCAGCCTTGGTGATTCTGTGATGGTCCTCCAAAGCAGGAAGGTGGGGAAGTCCCCAGGTAAGAAAAACACTTGAAGACATTTACAGCTGAATAAAATGTTACAGTGCCACTGAAAGCTAAAGGACTGGAGACCATTTTTCAACCCCATTAGCTTCAATGAGATTTAAATAAGTTGTTAAAGGTAAGTGCATAATTTTGTGAATAAGAATTCTTTAATGACCCTTAAATCTACATCTGTCTCATCAATATTATCTAGAGTGGAACCAGAAATTATTTCTGGTAATCTGAGGCTAAGCTACTTGAAAATTAAACTTTATGATAAGCAAGGGACAGTGATTCATCTCAGAGATTTACAGCTCCTTTTCTTTCTGTCAGTCAAAAGCAACCCAAAACCCTCCCCTTGCACACACAAAATCCTGAAGGGTTTTTTGTTATTGCCAAACTACTCAAAAAATTAAACCTTTTGATGAGCAAAGGGGAATGATTCATCTTCGAGCTCTAGAGTGCCTCCTCTTCCTGTCACTCAAAATCAAACCTAAATCTTTACCTCGTACACACAACCTCCTAAAGGCTTTTGTTACTGCCCATTTTTATCACTTTATTTGTAGGCTTTATTTTTGCCTTAAAACTAGAGAGAAGCTGCCTAATAACCACGTTTACCCCGGACTGAGACTTCATAAAACCCTCTTAAAAATTGATGGCCTCGTAAAGTAGCAGTCAAACATGGAGAAATTGTATTTTTCATAGCTTAACTGAGTAAATCTCTAAAGGAAAACCCCTGCAGCTTTAAAACATCAGCAGCCCGCGCTGCCAGCTCCCATCCCACCGCATGGAGGTGTTGTACCCTGCAGCGTGCCGCCCTTCAGAGCAGAGCCAGCACAGATGCTGCTGTCCCACAACACTGCTGAGCAAAATGAGGTCTAGGTGTGGGGCAGGTGGCCACATGGACAATGCTCATTAAATGGGCAGCAGCTGGTCCTGTGTCCCAGCAGTGTGTGGAAAAACCCCCCAAATCACAGCCCCAGTGGTCAAGGTCCTGTATTCATGAGCTATGTTAGTCAACCTTATCACAGTGAGGACTGCTTAAGTGAGGTCTTTTCAGGATGTTCACTATTTCCTACAGACTTATTGAAAGTAAATTGTGAGGGGGGAAACCCTGACCTCACAACCTTTGACATTCCATAATTATTCTGGATTCCCTAGTTAAAGTGGAATGGAATGGAATGGAGTGGAGTGGAATGGAATGGAGTGGAATGGAATGGAGTGGAATGGAATGGAGTGGAATGGAATGGAGTGGAGTGGAATGGAATGGAATGGAGGAGTGGAATGGAGTGGAGTGGAATGGAATGGAGTGGAATGGAATGGAATGGAGTGGAATGGAATGGAATAAACCAGGTTGGAAAAGAGCTTCAAGATCATCGTGTCCAACCTATCACCCACCACCACCTAATCAGCTAAACCATGCAACCAAGCACCCCATCAAGTCTCCTCCTGAACACCTCCAGTGATGGTGACTCCACCACCTCCTTGGGCAGCCCATTCCAATGGGCAAGCACTGGAGGCACAAAGTGACATCCAGACCTAAACGTTTCCAACGCTTAAAGCTTTCACTGTACAGCTTTGTGATCAAAACTATTGCTACGCCAGGAAAGTGCTTTTGTTCTTAATCTAGTGGTCTTTGAGCAGAGCCAGCTCTAAACAGGGGTGACCTGGTTACCAGTTGAAGGAGAGCTTGGCCCTTAGAAGGGTGTAGTCTTTGCCTGAAAGGGGAGAATGACACTCCCATGCATTGTGTTTTCTTAACAATCCCTCTGTAGCTTTTACTATTACATGCATTAAAAAAACCCTGCCTTTTGAGCATAAGCTCTGTGTTGGTTTTACACAGGGTCCTGCATTCACCAGACTCACTGATGATTTTGATTACAGATCTCAGAACCAGTAGGAAAGTTAATCCAGCCTTGTTGGTATTGACTTCATGGGTGAAGAAAGGCTCTCACACTGAGCTGAAAACAAACATTAAACCCTTCCATGCTTGGTTTCCTCTAGGCTACAGCCAAAGCTGTTTGAATGCTTTAGGGTTTGAAATTGTAATACTCCTTGTCTTTCCCCCCCAGCCCAGAAGAGATTAGAATTAAAGCACTTAACAGTGGTTCCTTACATAGGTGTAGAGCTTAAAGATGCTCAGTGGAGGAATAACTCGGGGGGAAAAAAGGAAAGAACGAATGATACAAAATCTGCAAAGCAAAAACCAGTGGCAGAAAACATCACAACCACTTCATATATGGCAAGATATCACAAAAGAGAATAATACAATACAATACAATACACCAGGTTGAAAGAGACCTTCAAGATCATCGCGTCCAACCCATCAACCAATCCAACCCACCTAAACAACTAACCCATGGCACCAAGCACCCCATCAAGTCTTCTCCTGAACACCTCCAATGACGGTGACTCCACCACCTCCACAGGTAGCTGATTCCAATGGGCAATCACTCCCTCTGTATAGAACTTCTTCCTAATATCCAGCCTAAACCTGCCCTGGTGCAGCCTGAGACTGTGTCCTCTTGTTCTGGTACTGGCTGCCTGGGAGAAGAGACCAACCTGTGCCTGGCTACAACCTCCCTTCAGGTAGTTGTAGAGAGCAAGAAGGTCTCCCTGAGCCTCCTCTTCTCCAGTCTAAGCAACCCCAGCTCCCTCAGCCTCTCCTCATAGGGCTTGTGTTCCAATAATGTCCTGGAACCGTCCATGTTCAAAAGCTGAGGAAGAAAACTGAGGAACAAAGAGCTCTGTACTGCCAAAGTCACGCAGAAGTGGCAATTCAGGAAGCAAACCTGTAGAGAAGCAGAGGAAGGACTTCCAAAAGAGAGGGGCAGCACAGGCTAGCTGTTTATTTTCCTGCTGAATTCCCTGCAACAGGATTTCCTCATCACACCATGTGGAGCCATGTAAATATGCCCCCTCTGGGTACGTGACAGGAATCATTTCCTCCACCATGCTTGCAGGGAAGGAAAGCAAAAAAAAAAAAAAGAGAGGTCAGGATCCTGGGGATTTGTATTAGCAGATAGCACTTAGTCAGGAAAGGGATAAAGATTACAGGGGAAGTGGTGCTATTGGTCTGTAATCCTTTTCTGTCACACATACTTTTTATATTAATCATATGAAATATGTGGGGAGGGGAAAAAAAAGCTTCACTGTTCTTCACTTTCAATTTCTGACTGGTGCTTAATGCAGGGTATAAAGGCTTCTAAAGGTATGAATAGAATAGAATAGAATAGAATAGAATAGAATAGAATAGAATAGAATAGAATAGGACAGGATAGGATAGAATAGAATAGAATGAACCAGGTTGGAAGAGACCTTCAAGATCATCGTGTCCAACCCATCATCCAACACCACCTAATCAATGTACCTGGAACAAGCTCACAAGCTGGAAATTTTATTAGGATTCACAAATGTGAAAGTAGAAAATCTTTCTGCCCAAGTTTCCCACTGTTTCTGTGCCTGTTTCCACCACCCAAGCAAATTTGTTCCTGAAATCATGGCAAGCTCATTTAGCATATTCTTAGCTCTGTTCTCTGCTTCACATATTTAAATGCTGCATAACAGCCTTTGAGGCTAGCGATGAAGGAGCCACGAATGCCCCATGGAAACAAACGGTTCAGAGCAAAAATAGTGGCATTACCTTTGCAGGGGTAACTTAATTGATTCCCTCCTAATTCCTGTGTCTTAGCAGCCCTTCAGAAAAGTGCCACCCAACACTGTGTGGTGTCCCATATTGGATGTGCATTGCAGCAAGCGAACCGTTGAGTTTTGCCAAGGCAGTTTGCTGCCTGTTCCCATTTCTGACGCCTCTCAATCCCCCTGCAGTCAAACCAATACTCAATCCAACAGACAGAATCCTCAATCCAACAGACAGAATCATCAATACACCACTTCTTAAATTTTGCAGGGTCATAACTCAGCCAACTTCCTTTTTTCCTTCTGACTGTGAAGACTTTCTGAGCATGGCACCTCTAGAGTGAAGCTAGCCTTGCAGGCTGGAAAACACAGCAGGGTTGCAAATGAGGGCTAGAGACACAAAATTAACCTTTGTTTTGAGCTGGCAGTGTGAAATTGGCATCATTTTGCTCTGCTGGATAACTTACTGGGTGTAAGCAAACATTACTTATAGAATCATAGAATGGTTTGGGTTGGAAGGAGCCTTAAAGATCATCTAGTTCCAACTCCCCTGCTCTGTGCTGGAAGATCTCCTACTAGACCACATTTTTGGAGAGGAATTACAGTATTTTGCTCCTGCTAGTGTTTTACATCTTATCCTGGCATTTCTTCCCTTGGCAGCATTGCCACATATGTCCTAGCAAATATCTGGTTGGGTGCACTCAGTAAAATCCCACTGGAAATCTGGATGTATTACCTGAGAAAGGGGAAATACTTAGCTTCCTCCTTACTTTAACAAAGAGAGTGTGAAGCTGCAGGTGGATTAAATTCCTGGTGTCAGTTTATTGGTGTAAAACCCTCCTAGCACACATGTGCTGCTCAGTAATTGCTGCAGCCTAGCAGAAGAATTCACACCAATATGCTGTTCCCAGTCATTTGAAATGAAGATGAGAGCTGTGTGAACATATATAATTTAATGTAACCTGTAAGATGGTTATTAGGTTATTTTGATTAGGTAATTTAATTACCTATTAATTAGGTAATTTCATGTGACACATTGCATGTTGAAATCACTGCATTTTGTCCCTGCTATGGCAATCAGCCAAGACTAAGGCATTCACAGAACCATAGAATATTAGAGGGTGGAAGGGACCTCCAGAGATCATCAAATCCAACGTCCCTGCCAGAGCAGGATCAGCCAGGGCAGTCCACCCAGGAATGCATCCAGGTGGGTTTTGAAAGTCTCCAGAGAAGGAGACTCCATAACCTCTCTGGGCAGTCTGTTTCAGTGCTCTGCCACCCTTACTGTAAAGATTCTCATGTTGAGGTGGAATCTTCTATGTTCAAGCTTGTACATGTTGTTTTTTGTCTTATTACTGAGCACCACCAAAAAGAGCTTGGCCCCCTCCACTTGACACCCACCCCTCAGATATCGAGAGACATTGATCAGATCCCCTTTCAGCCTTCTCCCCTCCAGACTAAAGAGCTCCAGGGTTCTCAGTCTTTCTTCATAGGGAAGATGCTCAAGTCCCCTAATCATCGTTGCCCCACTGTGCTGCAGCTGCAAATGCTCCTTGTCACACACAGCTTACAGCCTAAATAATTGAGACAGGCAAAGGGTAAAGGAGAAACAGATACATGAGTATCTCATCCAAGGTCACATGGCTGGTCAGTCACAGAGCCGAGATTAGAAAAGGGGCCCCCACTCTGGTGCCCTGGCCACCAGACCGTGCTGCCTGTCCCTGCTGGGCTGGCGAGAGCAGCTCGGTTGTTAGAGCAGCTGCATGCAGGGGAGATAAGTCTCAGCTGAGTCACAGAGTGTGTAATGAGAGCCTCTGCTGATAACAGTGGGGCTTGGTGAATTATAAGCATAAGGAAGACTTCACAATCATTCTAAATTTGGCTGCAAGAAGTAAAGAAGCATCATTTAAAAGTAGCTAATTTGAATAGCTCTATGTATCCCCACTGTCTGATCAGGTTAATTACTTAATTTGATTACTTTCTGGAACCCTTTTAAATTATTAACATCATCTAAAATAAAATAGCCCTCAAGAACAAAACAATAAAAAAGCCTAATTTGATAATCCTGCAATAAGGGAAAACAATTGCTTTAACAAATGTTGAGCTGCTTTTTTCAGGCCTGAAGCTAAGAGGCAGAAGACAGCAATTTGCACACAAGAGAAGTGCCATATTTCCAAAAGCATGGCTGCTCACTCTTTATTTTGCAAAGCATTCTATTTGTGTGCCATTCTGCACAGGTAATTAAAACAATAATAGCTTGAAAATACCTTTTCCCTTCAGCAGAACATGCTCTCACTCTGTCTGTTGTCAGGTAATCCTGTGGACAGCTATTACCACAAAAAGAAACGACTTCAAAGGCATATTAATGAAAATAGTGCAGTAATGAAGGATTCTTCCTTTGGGAGAGTCTAAGAATGCTGAAGTAGTTTGAACAGTCTCTTGCCTGTACTGCTGCTGAGGGGGTGAATAACTTAAGCTTCTCCATTTCATTCCAGATTAATGCTGATAAATGATTAGGATGTTGCCTGCTGTTAAGGATCACTTTGGTGATTGTGGGTTGCATGGAGCGTAGCTGCACCAGAGGAAGTTTAGGCTAAGGTGAGGAGAAAGTTCTTCACAGAGAGAGTTGTTCACCATTGGAATGTGCTGCCCAGGCAGGTGGTGGAGTCACCATCCCTGGAGGAGTTCAAGAGGGTATTGGATGTGGCACTTGGTGCCATGGTTTAGTAGTCATGAGGTCTTGAGTGATAGGTTGGACTTGACAATCTTTGAGTCTTTTCCAGCCTTGTTGATTCTATGATTCTATAGCTTGACTGGGTGTGGTTCTAGGAATAACAGTGAATAAGCTCATCTGGGGTAGCAACTTGTGGCCAGGAGATTCCCAGCTCAGTCTCTCAGTTTTAACCCCAAGAAATGAAAAAATAGGCACTGCTGCTCCATGAAAAGTTTAAGGTTTAAGAATCTTAGTTCAATCAGGTAGTTCTTTGCATTTGCTGAAGATGAAAGTGATACCCAAATTATGAAGCCAAGCGCCATGATAATGTGATAAGAAAGTCTAGCAAGAATAAAAGTTTTGTCAAGGGAGGAGGAAGTTGTTAATGTCAGATGAAGCTGCTGGTGATTCCAGCCCTCAGTAGGAAACTGGTGCCACTGGTGCCAGGAACTGGCTGGTTCCTGCTGATCAGGAACAGAAATATGGTCTAGAAAGCTGTAGGCCAAACACAGAACTTTGTGTTGTTTTCAGGAAGATCATAGAATCAATAAGGTTGGAAAAGACCTTGAAGATCATCAAGTCCAACCTGTCACCCAACACCTCATGACTACTAGACCATGGCACCAAGTGCCACATCCAATCCCCTCTTGAACACCTCCGGGGATGGGAACTCCACCACCTCCCTAGGCAGCACGTTCCAATGGCTAACAACTCTCTCCGGGAAGAACTTTCGCCTCACCTCCAGCCTAAACTTCCCCTGGTGCAGCTTGAGACTGTGTCCTCTTGTTCTGGTGCTGGTCTCCTGGGAGAAGAGACCAACCCCCACCTGGCTACAACCTGCCTTCAGGTAGTTGGAGAGAACAAGAAGGTCTCCCCTGAGCCTCCTCTTCTCCAGGCTAAGCAACCCCAGCTCCCTCAGCCTCTCCTCACAGGGCTGTGCTTGAGGCCTCTCCCCAGCCTCGTTGCCCTTCTCTGGGCACCTTCAAGTGTCTCTATGTCCTTCTTAAACTGGGGGGCCCAGAACTGGACACAGGACTCAAGGTGTGGCCTAACCAGTGCTGAGCACAGATGTGACAGAAGGAAAAAAAAATAAGAGAGAGAGAAAGACACTCAAAACTGGTGATGCAGGCAGAAAACTAAGGAAAAAACCACCCCAGTGTCACAGGTGTAAAGAAGGATTTTGAAAAGTGTCTAGGATGCATCATTCCAAAACAAAAGCAGCAGTAAGGAGGATGAATTGAGGGTGTGGATGCCCTTTGGAAGATGACTTGAAGCTTCACTAAGATTGCAAAGCTCCGTAGATTTCAGTAAAGCATTTTCTCTCCCTAGCCCAGGTGTGGATAGTGAGCACACAAATGGTCCAAAAGCTTTGATGGTCCAAAAGCTTTGGTTGATTCAGGCAATGAAGCTTTGGTTGACTCAGGCAGTGCTTTCTCTGCTCAAAGAACCTCAGACATGAATTTGAGCAGTCGAACTTGATGATCAAAGGTCTCTTCCAACCACAGCAGTTCTATGATCCCACGAAAATACCTGTCTTGTAATTCCACTGGTGTACCAATGGCTGAGCTCTCCCAAAGAGCTCTCCTCATGAAAACCTGCTAAAGCTATTTATTGGAATTTTTGGAGGTACTGTCAAGAGACACAGTTATATTTTGAAGGTTGTTTCCATAGCACTAGATAAAAATAATGGTACAGACTGTTTGCAAAATAAATACTGTAACAATTAAACTAGGCACACATTCTTCCTGATTTAATAAGGATGCTCATAAAAAAATATCATTCTAGTGTAAGCCTTTTTCTGTCTTACACTTTGTAGAACATAAATGATTTCTTCACTTCACAAGATGAACAGAAGCCCAAAGAAGGAACTATGTTTTTTTTTCTAGCTGCAAAAGCACAGTATGATAGTATCACAGAATCAGTCAGGGTTGGAAGGGACCACAAGGATCATCTAGTTCCAACCCCCCTGCCATGGGCAGGAACACCTCACACTAGATCAGGCTGGCCAGAGCCTCATCCAGCCTGGGCTTAAACACCTCCAGGGATGGGGCCTCAACCACCTCCCTGGACAACCCATTCCAGGGCTTCACCACTCTTACGGTGAAGAACTACCTCCTCACGTCCAGCCTGAATCTCCCCACCTCCAGCTTCATTCCATTCCCCCTAGTCCTATCACTACCTGATAACCTGAGAAGTCCCTCCCCAGCCTTCTTGTAGGCCCCCTTCAGATACTGGAAGGCCACAATGAGGTCACCTGGGAGCTTTCTCTTCTCCAGACTGAACAGACCCAACTCTTTCAGTCTGTCATACTGCATAACTATTAAAACCAAATACCGTTAAGGATAATTTCTTCTGTGTACTATAGTTCAGATGCTAGGAGGCGTTTTTATTTTGAGGCAAGCTATTTGACTACATCTTCTCTGCCACATGTTGTGCCCATGAATCCCACCTACATTCAGAAGTGGAGATGGAGAAGCTCTAAGAGTTATGTTCTTGCTAGGTGGTGCCAGAAAACTGTTGTTATGACTGCCATTGGAATGTGCTGCTCAGGGAGGTGGTGGAGTCACTATCCCTGGTGTTCAAAAAGGGACTGGATGTGGCACTTGAAGCCATGGTTTAGTAGTCAGTGTTGGGTGATAGGTTGGATTTGATGATCTTTGAGGTTTTTCCCAACATTATTGATTCTATGATTCTATATTATTGCCACAAGCTTTTGTCACAGAAGGTTACAGACACACTTGAGTGAACACTGTCAAGCCAGCAAAGCCAGTTCATAACATCTGAGAGCAGGACCATGTCTGGAGTGTAAATACGAATAGAATAGAATAGAATAGAATAGAATAGAATAGAATAGAATAGAATAGAATAGAATAGAATAGAACAGAATAGAACAGAATAGAATGAACCAGGTTAGAAGAGACCTTTCAGATCATCGAGTCCAACCTATCATCCAACACTATCTAATCAACTAAACCATGGCACCGAGAAGGAGACCCTAGTGCAGCCTTCCAGTACTTGAAGGAAGCTACAAGAAAGCTGGGGAGGGACTTTTTACAAGGGCTCATAGTGATAGGACAAGGGGGAATGGATTTAAGCTTGAGGAGGAGAACTTTATACTGGAGATTAGGAAGAAATTCATTACAGTGATGGTAATAAGACACTCAAACAAGTTGTGGTGGTTTGGGCTGGGTGCCCTCTGCTGCATGGCACACTTCCTGTGTCCAGGAGTCCAGCCCAGTGGGTGGACACAGGAAAACCGTGTATCTCCTACCACAATCCCCTGCACCGCTATAAGACCTTGCGTGGGGTCCGCCTCTTTCTCTTTCTTCCCTCGCCGGCGCACGGTAACTGGGGAGACGTCTCCCGGCCTTGGGCCTGGCTAGGCCCAAGGCCAGGGGATGGGCAGTCTCAGGCCTGGCCAGCTGAGACTAGCCTAGCAGTGGGGGGGGGGAAGAACGAGCCCTGGGGGTCTTGGGCCCACCCTCAGGTGGGGATGGGGTTCATCCGGGTGTGTGTTGGGGTTACTTCTGTCACTGTTTCTGGTTTCTTTTGTGCACCTTCACTTCTTCTATTTAAACTTTTCCATCACTTTTGCAATCCGTTTGTTGGAGTCGTCATTTTGCCCATGGTGGGGAGGGTGGCTATCTCAACCCACTACACAAGTTTCCAGGAAAGTTGTGGATGCCCCCTCCCTGCAGGGGCCAGGCTGAACAGGGCATTGAGCAGCCTGGTCTAGTGAAAAGTGTTCCTGCCCACGCCGGGGGTTAGGAATTAGATCCATTGGTGGGTCTCTTCCAACCCAACCCATTCTATGATTCTATGATGTATTCTGGAGAATGTAAGACAATATATTACATGTGGGGTACAAAGAATAGTGGGAATGAAAAGTGGGGGGGGGGGCAAATTTTCTCATACACTTTAAAAAGTACATACAGACATTTGGGTAAAGACAATCCATAAAATACTCAGAACACATTTGCAATGATAGGCAAAACAGAAAATGAATATTTGAAACAACCCCACACACTTAATTGCAAAGCAAAGAAAGAATCCCCTCCAAAAGAGTAAATTCTACACCAAATGACCCAGTACCACGACACCAGTTACTTACTGCTGTACATTGGAAAACAACTCTTCAAATTTCCTCAGAGGCCATCAGCACAAGCCCAGAAGAATAAATGTTAATTACTCATCCTAGAAAGATTAATTATTTTTAACAGAAGTAATTTCATGAAGTCTCAAGACTAGAGCCTTGGGAAATTGAGTCCTCCTCTTATAAATGTCTATGCATGCATAGATATGTATGGAGAGAGTCATAGAATTGTTTTGGTTGGAGAAGCCTTCTAAGACCAACCATTGACCTGACACCACCATGACCATTATACCACATCCCAAAGTTCCATGCCCACACATTTCTTGAACACCTCCAGGGATGGTGGCTCTACCACCTCCTTGGGCAGCCTGTTCCAAGGCATGGTAGTTGACAGAGACAGCACAGGCTGCAAAATGTATCCCATCAGTTTGTAAGTAAGAACTGCTTCAGGGATTGTGTGTAATAAAGATCTCTGCAGTTTGCTTAAAGACTGCATAGCCCAGAACTTCTTTTTTTGCTGAAGTTTTATGTAAGCTTCTGCCCTTTGATTAAAGGTAATGAAGAAAGAAGGAAGAGAAGGGAAATTATAATTGTCCCAACTGGGAGAAATTTAATTCACTCATGCAATAGCCACCCCAACTCCTGTGTTCAGTGTGAATAAAATAACCCAGCTTTAAATTCAGACATGATCAGAACTGTGGCATTCAATGACATTTACTGTTTGAAAATACAAGTGCCTGCCTGGGATCTTAGCTGTGGAATTTAGAAAGAAGACAGGAGTGAAAGGACCACCTTTTAAGCACACCTGCTGAACCCAAACTCTCCAATAGCTTCAACAAAGAAGAAAAGAACACTGGATTTTGCTGCACTCCCAGAGGTAAGCAAATCCAGGTTCTGGTGGACAAGGGGACAGATCCATGGAGCTGCTCTGAGTCTTACGGGGCCTGCATGAGCCTGAGCTAGAAAGCTCACTGAGGTTGAGGTGACCACATGCAGGCATCCTTGGTATTCGCCACGGTCATCTACTTCCAGACCTCCTCTTTGTCTAGCCCAGTCCCAAACCCTCTCAAGCACTGGAACAGGCTGCTCAGGGAAGTGACTGAGTCACCACCTCTGGAGGTGTTTGCAAGACATGTAGATGCGGTGCTGGTGAACTTGGCACCGCTGGGTTAAAGGTTGGGCTCAATGAACTTAAAGGTCTTTTCCAAGTTAAACAATTCTGATTCTACAAGCAGAGCCACTGAACAACATCTGACTAGCACTGCAGACAGAGTTTGGGATGGAAACGTGACAGTCCTTGTTAAGTTACTTGGTTGCTGCAGGATTACTTCCATAACATCTACCCTATGTGATGATGTAACTGATGATGTCACGGTCTGGAGATAGTACCTTCAAGCAGAGGCACTGGCATACTGTCATACTCTCAGAGCACCAAGTACAGATGTTCCTCTAATCCTCCTTTTGGACCTACGTCAGCTGGGTTTAGTAGTTTACATTAATGTTATGACTCTCACTATCTCCTGTTTTCAGTGCACAGCTCTTACAGCAGTACTGCCTCTGTTCGCTGCGACTCGTCTTCCTTGGGGATGATGTTTAACTGGATGCTCGCAGTTTGTTCATGGGACATTACTCAACGTCTGTGGCCCTCTCCTATATTCCTCTCCTCGAGGAAAGGCGCAGGAGCGGGGCTGAGCAGAGGCAGGCACGCCGGCAAGCAGTGACTGTTTACGGGTGAATGAGGGGCGAGACCAAGGAACGCGGCGTCAGAACGGGGCGGAGGCAGGCGGCGGGCAGGGGCGGGGCGGCCGCCGTAGGCCGGGGGCGGTGCGGGGCGGGCCGGGGCGGCTGCGAGGCGCGGCGGGGCGCGCTGCCCCCGCGGCACCAGGGGCGGCTGCCCGCGTCCTGCCCGGCATGGGGGTCTGGCTCCGGCCGAGCCCCCGGGGGCGCTGCTGACCTGACCGGCACCCGCCACTCCCACAGCTCCGCGGGGAGGAGGAGGAGAAGAGGAGAGGCGGTGGTCGTTGCCCGCGGGCGGGCGGCGCGGATCTCTGCTCGGCGGACCGCGGGGCTCGGGACCCGGAAGCAGAAGCGGGGCCGAGAGGCAGCTGGATGGGAAGGAGCGGCGGCGGCGGCGGCCGGCGATGGGGGAGCAGCAGAGCTCGCTGAGCGCCCCGCGGGCGGTCGCCACCGCCGCTCCGCCGAGCCCACCCGGGAGCCCGCGGGAGCCCGGCCCAGACGAACCGCCTCCGCTGAGAGAGGCAGCTCCGGGCGGTGGGGCGGCCGGGCCGGGGCGAAGCGACGGGGAGCCTCCGCCGCCGGCAGCCGCCAGCCCCGAACGACGAGGGGCCGAAGAGGAGGGGAAGGAGGAGGCGGCGGGCGGGCCGGAGCAGCAGCCGGCTGCGGAGGAACCAGCGGCCCTGGCGGAGGAGGGGCCGGGGCTGGAGGGAGGCAACGGCCGCCGCCGCCCCCGCGGCGGCACGTGTACTGCACCGTCTATTGCGTGGAGAACGACCGGCCGGCCGAGGCCCCCGCCTCCCCCAGCGGCGGCGGCCCGGCAGCGGGACAGCCTCCGGCGCGGCGCGGGGTGCCGGTGGGCAGCGACCCGCTATCGGCGGGCGGCAGCATCGAGGTGGTGGACTTGTACCTCCTGCCCGAGCCCTTCTCCGGGCTGATCGCGGGGGAATTCGGGCCGCTGCTGGTGCTGAGCTGCCGCGTGTGCCTGGAGGAGAAGCCCATCAAGCCCCTGTCCTGCTGCAAGAAGGCGGTGTGTGAGGAGTGCCTCAAGCGGTACCTCAGCTCCCAGGTACGGCCCGGCGGGCGCTGCTGGCAGTGGTAGGCGGGACAGCCTTCTGAGGACAGGCTGAAGGAGCTGGAGCTGTTAGCCTCGGGTTCTCATTAATGCTGATCGATATCTAAAGGGCCAGTGTCAGGAGGATGGAGCCAGGCTCTTCGCAGTGGTGTCCAGTGGCAGGACAAGGAGCATTAGACACAAACTGGAACACAGGAGGTGCTACATAAACATAAGGAAAAGATGTTTCCCTGTGACGGTGGCAAAGCCCTAGACCGGGCTGCCCAGAGAGGTTGTGGAGTCTCGTTCTTTGGAGGCGTTCTAAACCCGCCTGGACGTGCTCCTCTGTGATCTATTCTGGGTGATCCTGTTCTAGCAGGGGGTTGGACTCGGTATTCTGAGGTCCCTTCCAGCCCCTGCCGTGCGGTGATTCGGAGAAGCGGGGCAGTGGCCGGAGCATCGCTGCGGGGCAGTGGCCGGAGCATCGCTGCGGACCCGGCTTCGCGGGCTGCGTGCCTGGCCAGCCGAGCTCCGGTGGGGCGATGTGGGGTAGGAACCATTCCCGTCCCCTCCAGAACAGCCGCCTGCGTGTGAGCTGCTGACTTAATGACTCTTTGCTCCCCAAGTATGTGTTTACTTGTTGTTACACTTTAATGTTTTCGGCCTCTTCTCATCTTTTAAAGGATCTTATCTTAGATTTCTCCAACGCTTACTGCTAAGTGGCTGGCACCAGTTTCCCTTAAAGAGGAGTGCAGAGGATGGTGAGGAGGGTTTGGGAGCGTTGCCAGCTGCCCCTGAGGTGACTCCTGGAGTCAGGCAGATGGGATGCTGCGGTGCTGGGATGCTTGCTTGCGTACCCTCACACCACTTGGTGCAGATGCTGCCATGTCTGTGGGTGGGCGTTAGGTGCACCCCTGGTGGGGACACTCAGCACGAGAATACATCAGGTTTGGTATTATGTCAGTTATATAAGGTTAAAATAGTGTGTGAAGGGGGAGGTCTGTTGGCCTGTTTTCAAGGAATCACAGTTAAAACAGTAAACATAAACTTGGGAGGGAGAGGAGGTGGGAAGTCAAACGCAACAACATTTCCATCCTGGCTAGATAGCTGCTCACCCTGAGGAAGAACAGCTACCCTGCCCATTTATAGGCTGCTTATATCTTCATCTCTGTTTTGCTGATCAGAGCTGCTGCTTCAAACCAAAATCAGCAGCTTGAAAGGAAAGCTCTGTCTTCCATAGTGTTTTTAGTTTAGCATCACAAAACACTTGTGCATTGTTTCTGCTGCTAGTGTAGGCATGCCCTAAACCCTGAGAGCAATGAGACAAATATGGGTGGGAAAAACAAAGCCAAATAAACCCTTTCCTTACCACTTTCCTGTTTGGGTTGTTTTATTATTATTCAGCAGAAACTTTTGGGATGTGCTTGGTGGATATGTGGTGGTAGAATTAATTTTTACACCTGCTGGGGCTGGGAGCTGTACTGAGGCTGTCTCTGGCCTGTGTGCATAGGGATGGGGTGGATAGCTACAGCTCCCCCCACACACTATAAATAGTCATCGGCCTTTTTCTGACCAGGGAACATTTCAGTGCTTGGAAATTCCACGTGCTGGCTGAAGTGAAGCGTGTTGTCCTCCTCCTCTCTGGTAACCTATGTAGCGTTTACTAGCTGGTAGCATTTGTTCTGGCTAATAGTAAACTCGTTAGTGGTTTTGTGCACCACCTTTGTTATGTTTCGGTAACAGAGAAGGGCTTAATGTGGGAACTAATGGATGTGGGAGAAGCGGAGTTGTGCTTTATATGTTCTTGTAACACTGAAACTCAGGAACACTTAATAAGCTTTCTAGACACTTTGTGCCCAGAGCCCTGAATGGTTTGGTTTGTAGTTCAGTGGTGGACTGGAAACTCTCAGGAAGTTTTTGGAGCGTGTTGCCAGTGCACATTTGTGCCACTTCCGTGTTTGAAAGTGAGGTCATGTGTCAGAATGCTGCTTAGAAGCTGTGAAGTGGTGTGATGTCAGGGTGGTCTTCTTTAGCTTCTGCAGATGCCTGCATCTTATGGTCGTCTAATGGAAGTTATGTGATCGGGTTGCTAAAGGCATTCCAAAGAACTCCTCTGCCTAGTTTAGGCTGGCCTCTTGGAGAGTGATCCGGCATCTTGGTGGCTGGCCTGGGAACCAGGTGTATGCCCCATGAAGCGGGCTTAGCCCTGGCCAGCTGTTGGATGCGTGTGCAGGGATGCCCTTTTCAAGGAAGCCACTGCTGTTGTTGGGCACTCTGCAAAGCTTATCCCAGCGGCTATTAAAAGGTGTGCTTGGCAGACAGCCATATGGGTACTTAATCCTGTACATGAAAGATGGGACAGGGATGCAGATGCAGAAGAAGGAATGTCTGCAGCAGGAATACTGCTCTTGAGAAGGGCAATTCAGAGAGCAGTCCTGTGGGCATGTTGTTACCGATGCTGCTGTTGGGACCAGGCAGAGCTTTAGCTGCTTGATAAATTTGTTCGGGGAAAAAGGAAACAAAATGCCCTCGAATACAGGCCAGTGTGTTCTTCCTGTATCTTCCCTTGTTGAAAAGAACAAGAAAGTGATATTTCTTTGAGAAGAACAAGAAGTGATGTATCTTTCCTTTGTCCTGTGGAAGGACCCTGTGACTCATCCCGAGGAGAGAGAAAAGGCTCCTCCATGTCAGTTACGTTAGACGACTTTCTGGGTAGGTTGAGTGGAAAGGCAGTACAGGATAGCAATAAAGTTGCCTTTCTTCTTTGAGACTTCGCACTTCATGTAGCAAAGTTAAAAAGGAAATTTACCACGAGTTCAAAAGGAGTGAATGTTGAGAAGCTGTTTCCGTTTACAAACGTTAGCAGATTTTCTGTTTGGGTACAGCCAGGTTGATTTAGGAATGGACCTGAAACTGAAAACAAGAAGAAACAACTGAAGACCAAAGCCTTAAGCAGCAATCTGGATTGTTTAGATCTGGTTTCCTTGTCAGAGAAGTAGCAATCTGTGCCCTTTGTTTGAGAGGACACTGGCTGACTTTTAAGTCTTTGAAGGAGTGGTCTTGCATGCTGAAAATGTGGAGTAAGTCGGTAGAAATACAACACTCAAGATAATTCATATTGCCTTTAGTGTCTGTGTGTTTTCCCACAAAAGAAAGCTGGATTCTCAATGGTGGCTTCATTCTGATTTCTGGAATGAGGCTTAATGAAGTAGCAGAATGAAATCCCAGTTAATGCACTCTGCCCTTTTCTATGCAAACATGTAACAGCATCAAAACTTCTGCCTTGGAGCCCTGTATAGATCAGCCAACTTAGAAAGCCAGTCTTAGGCACTGTTGAAAAGATGATTACCCAAATGAAAATGCACCAACTGCAGCAGAGTTCACTCCTAGTGTTAGTGGCAGGCTGGAAAATTAGGGTAATTGATTGAGGAATGTTGCATCTGAAGGGCCTTAGAGATCAAATCTAGTCTTTTTTATCAGCAGCACCTTGCTGCATAATCCCTTTCAAAGATTTAATGGCTGGAGCAGAAGCTTAGCAGGCAAGCCTGGAGCACCCAGGCTCATCTGGAGCCTGACTTTTAGTAAATTGCCTAACTTTACCTCTGCTTCAGTTTAGCTATTCTTTGTCCCAGCCTAATTCTCACAGGCACCTCAGGGCTTTTCAGGATCTGCCTACAGTTTATCTACTATTCACCAAAAAAAATAAATAAAAAAATTCAGTGACTTTATTCTCTTGGACTCAGAGAAGTTAAGGAAGGGTAGGGTTAGCCTCAAAGTTGTCTCTTGCACCTCAGGACCTGGTGTGGGTCCCTCAGAGCCTGGGTCAGGTCCCAACAAGCCATTCTCTGGGAATCAATGTAGCCCAAAGCTGTTCTTTGTTGATATGATTAATCATGAAAATAAACCTGAAGGGTGTTTGTGGCCAGGAGGGGGTTGGTCTCTTCTCCCAGGCAACCAGCACCAGAACAAGAGGACACAGTCTCAAGCTGTGCCAGGGGAAGTTTAGGCTGGAGGTGAGGAGAAAGTTCTTCACTGAGGGAGTTGTTAGCCACTGGAATGTGCTGCCCAGGGAGGTGGTGGAGTCGCCATCCCTGGAGGTGTTCAATAGGGGATTGGACGTGGCACTTGGTGCCGTGGTTGAGTCATGAGGTGTTGGATCACAGGTTGGACTTGATGATGTTTGAGGTCTCTTTCAACCTTGGTGATTCTGTCAAACATGAGTCTGAAGAGGGTGACTCTCTGAAACACCAATGCTCTTCTAGGACTATGATGATACAGAGGCAATCTCCACGGGCTCTTAGGTATGTGCCGAATGAGGTCTGGGTCAGAAAGGTGGAAGAACCATTTCCGCTTTGGCTGGGAGCTGTGGGCTTCTACCCTTGTGGAGCCAGCATAAAAACTGGGGCTGGTGAGGCACAGAACCAGGGCACCCTTGTTTTGCAGATGCAATATTGCACTCACTTCTTCACTTCCCATCTTCCTCTCCATTCACCATGGCACCAAACCCAGGTTATTCCAGAAGCGGTGTGCACACATAGGTTTGCTAAATCAGTGATTCACTTCCTAACCCTTCCCAGCTGCTTGGGTGTCTGAGTCAGAGGGAGCATTTATGCCTGGTTTTGCTTGTTGGCCATTTGTGTCCAGCTTGGGGGTGGGGTTGTTTGCAAATTTTATCTAAAAAGAAACCAAGTTTAACTAGGTTTTCTCTGTTACACTTATCCCAGACTAGCAGAGAGGCAAACATTTATATGTGTGCTTTCATCTCCCCGGTCTGTAAACCTGGCAAGTGCTGCTCAGAACAATCCCACTCTACTTGGTAGCAAGTATTGACTAGACCAAAATAGCATTTTGCTGTTCCCTGACTTCTCCAAAGTACAATGTGTCCTCTGATACATAGTTGAAGAGGTATGTGCATCATTATACCGGTTTCACTTTATAGGAAAAAAAGTGGCTATAAAAGTTTTATAGAAGTTTGGGTGAGTTGACTGCCTGCTTTTTCCACATGCAAATGAGGGAACCTGATAATCCAGTTTTGATCCTATGCTCATTAGCAGTGCTTTATTTTGTGAATCTTGTAATTCTCTTGGAGCAGTCGTAGTCATCCTGAAGGACTTGGGGTGAGTCAATTTAAACAGCGTGTTGTATTGTCCATCAGATATTATGGTGCTTTAATTATAGGAGCTCTAATGAGATTAGTGGCTGTGAGTAAATCAGAAGGGATTGTTGGGGGTGGGAAGGGGCCACATTCAACAGTCTTTTGTGCATGGCTGGTTTTGGTGGGACTAAAATCCTGCTCTCCTCTCCTGAGCATGAAATGTGGAGCTGGTCTTTGCCCTGCCTGAGACCCGTTTCCAGTCTCCCTCTCTCTGTGACTTATAATCATGGTTTTGACCCTTCTGTTTTCTGTGCATGATCTCTTTCTGAAAGACCTGAAGAAAAAGGCAGGAGACTGTCACACTCAGGATTTTTGTGGGAAATGGGATTGCAAAAGCCACGTAGCAAAGAGGTGAGTTTCAAAGCAGGCTGTTGCCTAGAAGTAGTACCGGCTTGGAGCCAGAGGGACTTGACACCTGTGTGCCTCTTCAGGTGTCTGATGGTATCATATAAATGATACTCCTTCAAAGCTCTAGTCTGGTTGCTGATGAAAACCAGCCAGCATAAACACAGGCACCAAGTGCTGAATCATCTGATGGTTAATGAGCTGCTTGTGCCCTGAGTCAAACCAGAGCTCTGAAGGGCCACTCATTCAATTGGAAAGAAGCTCTGTGTCTGCAAGGGTTGTTAATCCAAAGCCACGCTCAGATGCATCCTGGTGATTTGGTAGGATGGCTGCAGACTGGCTACCAGCAGGCTGTAGCCAGTTGAGCAACCACCCTCCAGCTGAAGGGGCTAAACAACAGAAGTTCCAACGGAGGAAGAGATGTATAGGAGAAGAGAGTACTTTACCTGCTAGGTTATAGGCTTTCTAAACCAAACCACTGTAAGGTGGCTGTGCTCATGAGGAGGCAGATAGACCTGGTCATTCAGCTGAGAGCAGCCTATAAGCTGCAGGGGCACCTGAAATTCTTCACTCTCATTTTCAGGAAACAGCTTCTGAAAGCCTCCTGATCCTGATGTGTCATGTGCAGTACCAATGTTGAAATACTGCTGCCTAGCCAGCTGCCCAAGGGGTTTTTCCCAGAGATCAGGATGACACCCAAATACCTTTAAGATTGTAAAGCATTAAAGTTTGACTAGGCATATAGCTGGGTTTCAGTCCCTCTTGAATGCTTGTTGGTGGATTCATTTTGGGACAATGCTGGAGATGGTGTCACCTCTTGATGAGTTGCAGGAAGGGTTTTGCTAATGGAAGAAGGCCTGGATGGCTGGGTTGAGGATAAATGGTGCCATGAGTTGTTTGATGTTGGTAGCAAGAGGTTATGGTGCATGGCAAGTCCTACAGTAGTGCCGTGAATGTGTTAGCATTGAGAAGTAAAGCTGAAAGACTTCCTGTCAAAGTGCAGTGGGAGCTGAAGGAGAACTGGTTTAAATTTAGCTTGGCTTGAAATCTTAACTTTGAAAATGCAGAATTTCTGTGAAGCAGAAGCTGTGTGTGTCAGTTGCTTCCTATAGAGGGGTGCACCTTGCTGGTCAGTTGGTGGTGTTGGCATTGGCACCATAGGCAGGCTGAGCCATGAGGGCATTATCTGCCACGTGCCTTCCTTCCTGTTGCTTCCACCAGCCATTCCCAGGAGCTACCAGGACAGGTAGGGACTCAGTCCAGGACCTTTAAAGTGAGATGAGTGAAAAACTGAACTGTTGGTATTTTAATTGCCATAACAAAGAGAAATGAAGGAGTTAAATGGGGGGTGGAAAGGCCTTCAGCTCACCCCTGCCCCATTCCCCTATTTCTCTCCTCAGAACACCATTCTTCCAACTGCTCAGGGGCCTCTTGGCCCTTCATTCCTCTCTTCTTGTACAAATATCTTGTTTCCTGCTGTCTCAACCAGCCAGGCTTGAGGTAAGAAGATATCTTGCAAAGCCAGGATGTAAGGACACTGTCAAAATGATTTAAGAGTTGTAAGGGATGTCATTTCTTCAAAAGAATTTGAAGCAGTGAAGATGGACATCACCTACCTACCCTGTTACACTGGTTTAGCTGTCTTTTAGTGTGCTTTTGCTGCTGGCACTTCTGCTTCTCTTGTGTTTGGTTGGGTTTTTTAATGCTTTCTTTATGAGTTAAGTGGTTTGTCTTTAAAAACCACATTGTCTGTAAGATTTTTTGTTAGCCAATTACCCATGACTACTTCTAGTATAGAAAACTGACAAATTTGTCTGGTGGTGAAGAGGCTGTTTAACTGCTGGGCCCTTGAAGAGTTGTAAGTGAGGCAAATTAATTTCATTTAGAAGTTAACATGAACCCAAACCCAGCATTGCCTGTTGAATAGCTTGTCCTTAAAGGGGTTTATTTTTCTGCTGTGGCACAGAGAAGGGCAACGAGGCTGGTGAGAGGCCTTGAGCACACGCCCTATGAGGAGAGGCTGAGGGAGCTGGGGTTGTTTAGCCTGGAGAAGAGGAGGCTCAGGGGTGACCTCGTTGCTCTCTACAACTACCTGAAAGGTGGTTGTAGCCAGGAAGGGGTTGGCCTCTTCTCTCTAGCAACCATCAGCCGAACAAGAGGACACAGTCTCAAGCTGCGCCAGGGGAAGTTTAGGCTGGAGGTGAGGAGAAAGTTCTTCCCAGAGAGAGTCATTCGTCATTGGAATGTTCTGCCCAGGGAAGTGGTGGAGTCACCATCCCTGGAGGTGTTCAAGAGGGGATTGGACGTGACACTTGGTGCCGTGGTTTAGTCATGGGGTCTGTGGTGACAGGTTGGACTCGATGATCTTGAGGTCTCTTCCAACCTTGGTGATGCTGTGATACCTACATTTGTTGTGTAGGTAAATGAGCTTTAAGGTCATTTCCAACCTTATTGATTCTATGATTCTAAATGAGACTTGTGAGAGCAGTTGCTTAATATAAGTGCAACAGGGGGGAAAATTGGGATGAAGAACAAGTTCAGGACTTTACTTGCAGGGAAGAAAACCTTACAGAATTCAGATTTTTAAGAGTAGTTTAAGCCAGATATGGAACTGAACCTGAAAAGCTTTAGAGTGCACATGGACCTTAGTAGTTGCCTCAGTGCATCAGTTTAAGATTGGTGTATATTTTCATTGGCAAGCCCGTTGGGATGTGCAGTTGCTTCTGTTTATTTACTTGTGTGTAAGGCAGAAAGGCTGTGCACTTCCTCCAGCACAATCTCATGAAACAGTAAGTTTCTAGAGCCATCTCACTTTCTTTTCCTTATGAGCTTGCACAGGCATCCCTTTTGGAAGGAATATCAGGTTGGGATAATAATAACAACAACAGTAATCCCTTCTCCCTCTCTGTGGACTTCTTCTGCCCCAGTGCTGTTTTTATTAAGTGCAGTACAAACCATGTTGGATGTGGTAGTGGAGAAGAGAAGGGGCAGCTTTCTTCAGCCCAGTCATGCTGATGCCATTGTGTATTGTTTTCTATCACTGAGAACAAATGGAGGTATCTCTCTAGCTTCATTGTTTTGCCTCCCTGATCTCCTAGCAGTGGTGGCTTATCAGCTCTGGGGTGTAGGATGGGGGTCTGAATGACTCTGTCTCTTTAGCCTCTAGGAAAGGGAAGTCCTATCCAAACTATTTCAGCAGCGATGTGGCTCTGTGGGGGTTGCTCACACAATACAAGGAAGGAAGAAGAGAGAGAAGATGATTGCCAGGCTGGGAAGTGCTTGATGATGTTGTAAGAATCAGTTTACCCCAGAAGGTGGGCTTGCTCATGATAAGCTTTCAAGAAAGAAAAGGAAGTCGTGAAGTCTGGTGGCCCTCTTACAAGGCAGATCTTTGGCCTCTGTTCCAACTTGCAGGTTAATGACGGGCCAGTTATTCTGCTAAATGGTGGCCAGAAAATGAAATGGGACTAGCTCTGTTTCTGGTTTCGTAGCAGATGGGGGCAGACAGGAAATCTAACCTTAAAAAGGAAGACAACAAACAATCAAAAAAGGTAATGGATTTTAAGCACAGTTTGAAGTATATAACTCCCAGGACAATAATGGGTTAGTCTTTTACTGGACTGTTGGAAGACTCTTATAGGATCTGGGCAGTGGAGAGAGGTGAAGTAGGTAGGTGCAGCATGTCATCTGTGACGGAGTGCTGTGAGAAGTGTCCCTTTCCTGACCAAGCAAAAAGCAGTGCTTCACTCTTGGCAGTCCCATTGCTGCTGTAGGGTAGCAGGGAAGTGGGGGGAGGGCTTCTTAATGCTTTCAGCTATTCTAATCTTGCTTGTTGCATTGAGTGTGCTTTGGGGAGAGGACGCCTAGCACCTTTCCATTCCAGCATACCTCTGCAGTGCTGGGTACAATTTGTCTGCTCAGCAATGAAACTGGTAAAACACTGGGACAGGCTGCCCAGGGACTGGGTTGAGGTCCCATCCCTGGAGACATTCAAGATCAAACTCAATGTGGCCCTGGGCAGCCTGATCTAGTTGGAGGTGTCCCTGCTGACTGCAGGGGGTTGCACAAGATGATCCTTGTGGATCTCTTCCAATCCAGTGAACATTCAGAAATGTTCCTTTTAACATGAGAACTGGGAGGAGAATTGACAAAGGGACTAAGTTGGATAGGCATATCTTATATGAGCCTTTTTGTTTAGAAGAGAGGGACCTAGGAGTGTTCTTTCAGCTTTTGAGCTTGGGAAGAAGGGCACAGATCTGAGCTCTTCTCAAAGCCAGCACCTTTGATGATGTCACAAAGCAGTATTATGTGCTGAATTTGGATGGAAAGGATGCCCATGCTTCTCTGTGTTCTGCTGAGAAGCTTGTGTCCACTGAGGAAGTGACAGAAGAGTTTTTATTGTCTGATGTTACTTCTTTTTAAAGGATTTTCTAAAGCCCAATGTGTGCCTGCAGTCAGTGCACTTCAAACCATGCTGTCTGACATGTTTTGGTCTCTAAGGAATCTGGAATCAGGTATCTCAGGCTGTTGTTAGAAGTGACTTAAATTTCAGTCCTCTGTTTTGGGGACTGTTTTGGGTTAGACTGAATTAGAGCAATTTCCACGTGGTTCCTTCCATCTGCTGATGGAGGAGAGACTGCACTGCTGTTACCTGAGTTGACCTGGGTGTTGGGGATGCCTTTGTGAAATACACCTCCAAGGAAATGCACATAGGCTGTGGCATAAAGAAACTTAGGAGAGAAAGAACCCACTTGCAAAACCCAGTGATTGTTTGGCTTCGTTTCCCCAGATGGCTTTTACATGAAAGCAGTGAGCAGAACAGATGGTCAAGGTGCCAAAGGAAAAAATCTATGCAGCATTTAAAAATGGTCTCTGAAACTGGATGGTTTAGGTGTGGAGTTTGGTTTTATATTCTTTCCCTTATTTTTCTTTTTGTGTGTGTGAAACTACAGCTTCCAGCTGTAAATGACTGGAAGATGGCAGCTGGTTGCTGTCCTTGCCTTTCTGTTAGGCTTTGGTTTGGCAGTATGCATCACTTGGCAGCCTGCAGCAGCAGCGTCCTGGATTTAGCTCCTGATGTCTCATTCTAAGGGCTTTTTTTTTTTCCCTTCCAGTTTTTGACACCATCATCTGAGAAGTGTTATGGAAGGGTTTCAAGCATCCTCAAAGTACTTGCACTAGCTGCTGTGTAGTCTTTTGGTGGCTCAAGGTGGTTGCAAGTTGCTTTATTGGGGATTCTGGTGAAATCCACCCTGGCTCGGTGCCTGGCTTAGTGTGCATAGGGGAGGGCTTTGCTGCTGAGATGCAATCAGTGTTGAATTTTTGTATTCATCACAAAGTACACCTGCAAGGCTTGAATGGCCTTGCTGAAACTGTTGTGCTCTTCTATGCAGAAGCTGGATCCACAAGGTAAAATCAAAAAGCCTTGCACAGAGGTAGGGACTGGGTAGCCAAGGACACGTGTCTTATGTCTGTAATGACCTCTGTGTGTTTGCACCTGTGTAGCATTAAAGACTCTTTTTATTCCATTCTTTGGACATTAGGTTTATATCAATCTAAACAGATCTTCTACAGGGCCTTAGTTTTTCATAGTGTTTGAGCTTAGCAGTTAAGTCCATCTAGAAAGCTAAATTTCTTGGTTGGACTTGATGATCTTTGAGGTCTTTTCCAACCTTGGTGATTCTGTGATTTAAGTTTTGGCTCAGAAAGCAGTGCCAGGAACTAACGTGGTCACAACAAGCCTACTTCTGATCTGAGCAAACCTTACACAAAGGTGACTACTGAGACATACTGACACCAGCAGGCATTGAAACATTACATGGATTTTTAGTGGATTACTTCACATGTGTAAACCAGGGTGGAAAACCTGATGAGAGCTGTATCTGGAATGTATAAAATAAGGTATCTTCTGTAATGGTCTGCTGAGACACTTGAAAAAAGCAGAATACTGCCCAAGGAATAAGAAAAGAAATAAGTGGCTGGCTGATAAGTATTTTGAGTGGGTTATAAAGCCTTTATTTATGGCAGGAAGCTGAGCTTCTTCAAAAGGTATATGCTTATCTGGTGAGTGCCGCGAAGGTCCTGGAGAGTGACCTCTGTTCTCACCAGCTTCCAACTTTTCCTCTCTCCTTCCCTTTCCTGGATGAGCTTCCTTTCCACTGCCAGGAGTTCTTTCTTCAATGGCATTTCCTTTTCCTAGGGATGCTTTTGCTTACAGTCCTGCTCTGAAAAGGTAGAGGTTTATACAGCTGAAGACTAACTTGGTCGTGTATAGGTTATTCATCAATGCCACTGAAGTGATAGCATTGTGCTTTGTTGTATGCTCTTTGACTTTGGAGGCAGAAGTTGTTACTCAGCCACGTTCTTATCTTCATCATATAGTTGGAGTGTCTGTCTTGTTTGTCTTCCTGACAATGTATAATTGACCAAGAGAGAGAGAATTCCTTGCAGGAGGATCTTTGTGACCAGATGCCACATCCTTTTGACTGTTCATCTGCTTTGGAGCACGTGTGACCTGTGTAGCACATTTCTCCAAGAGCTGGCCACGCTTTGCACTGGTGGTATCACTTTGTAGCTTAGAGAAAGACACTTAAACCAAGGCTGAGCCTTCTTGATCAGTTGGAGCTGGATTAAGAAGCTATCCACTGTTCCTTACCATCCCTGTACACCCCTGGAAAGGGAGGTAACAACATTCACAGCTGTGAAAGGACAGTTTCCCCCCTGCCCTTACTGCAGGGTCAGGGGAAGCATTGTTACTTGTGGCTTGGAGTTGTGGATTTTTGTGTGGTACTCTGTTACTCAACTGATTTCAGCACACTGGTTAGGAAGGTCAAGCTCAACAGCATTGTGCTTCTATTGCACAGATATTTTTGGTGGTAAAGTGGAGCAGCTGTGAAATGTGGAGGTATAAAAATCATAAAAGCTTGTGACAGAGGACTGTCTTATTTTTGCATTGATGGTTACAAGAAGTTTTTTCGGGGCACTGCTCTTCCCTGAACCAGCACAAAAGTTACTGGTTTTGTTCTCCCTTTGCTTGCCAGTTTCTCAAGACCTACAGATGAGAAGAGGGTGGAGTAGCCATGAGATTAAGACTTCATTTGCCTGCTTTCCCTTCATTTTTCACCTTCTCTCTTTCTGTTGGAAAACAATTAGGGTGTTGGTTAAAAGGGGCAGAGTTCTCTGAAGCTGTAGAGTTCCTGTCCAGAGTGTTTTGCAGGTGACATCCATCTGTGTGATGACACAGGGGACAGGTTTGCTCAGCTGCAATATTAGTGTTAAACCTCTCTACTGTGATGGATGTAAGGGGAGGTGTTTTGATTCCATGTGCTGGTGCAGGAAGTGACTAACACTGCTGGGTAGGTAGGGCTTGCACTAATGAGACCAGAAAGAAAATGAGCTTTATTTAAAACAGAGCAGCTGCCACCACCCAGTTTAGAGAACACATCACATGGCAGCAGGAAATTGATTGTTGATTTAGCATCCTGGTGCTTTGAGCACTTACATTTGAGAAATGATATTTTGGGGGGTTAGGATTTTGAGAAGTTATCTGTATGTCACAACTTAGAATCATAGAACTGTCAGGGTTGGAAGGGACCTCAAGGCTCAGCCAGTTCCAAACCTCCTGTCATGGGCAGGGACACCTCACACTAGAGCATGTTGTTCACAGCCACATCCAGCCTGGCTGCAAAAACCTCCAGGGATGAGGCTTCCACCACCTCCCTGGGCAACCTGTGCCAGGCTCTCACCACCCTCATGGGAAAGAACTTCTTCCTAACATCCAATCTGAATCTGCCTATTTATTTTTTTCCATTCCCCCCAGTCCTACCACTCCCTGACACCCTCAAAAGTCCCTCCCCAGCTTTCTTGTAGCCCCCTTAAGATACTGGAACGTCACAATAAGGCCTCCTTGGAGCCTTCTCTTGGCATCTACGGTTGTACAACAGAGATATTCATTGTGCTACTACTGTATTTTGCTAATCCTGTGTGGTGCAAGCAAGGAGTTGCTCATAGCTTTTAGTCTCTTTGATTTTTAAACTGGAAAATGACAGAATTAGGATGGTTGGTCAGGCTTAGATGTTCTATAGTATCCACAGTGCAAAAAAACCTTGGAATCATCCCTACTTGTAATTCCATTTTACCTTAAACATCAAGTTTTGGCTCAACTTCTAGGGTTTGGGGTTGTGTCTGATTTTTATCTGAAGCTAGTTCCAAAGTTGTAGCATTCTTGAAGTGTTTTGTGTGTTTGTTGTTTTGTTTTGTTTTCTCCACAACTGTAAATTTGGGCAAGTAGCACCTAGCTGTATAGATTTCCTTCAATCTGTAAATGGTGTAGTGAATGACACTGACCACCATGACACTGTAAACATCTGTAATGATAATTCAACCTTCAAACTGAATTTAATCATACCACAGAATGGCTTAGGCTGGAAGAGACCTCAGAGATCATCTACTCCAACCCCGTGCCATGGGCAGGGATGCCTCTCAACTAGACTCAGCTGCTCAAGGCCTCATCCAACCTGGCCTTGACCACCTCCATAGAAGAGGCATCCACAACCACTCCACACAACCTATTCCAGAGTCTTACCACCCCCATAGTGATGAATTTATAATAGAATTTAGGATAGAATAGAATTAACCGGGTTGGAAGAGACTTTTGAGATCGTGGAGTCCAACCTGTCATCCAACATCAGCTAATCAACTAAACCATGGCACTAAGCACCCCATCCAGTCTCTTCCTATACGCCTCCAGTGATGGTGACTCCACCACCTCCTTGGGCAGCACATTCCAATGGCCAATCTATCTTTCTATGAAGAACTTCTTCCTAACATCCAGCCCAAACCTCCCCTGGCACAGCTTGAGACTGTGTCCACTTGTTCTGGTGCTGGGCACGTGGGAGAAGTGACCAACCCCCACCTGGCTACAACCTCCCTTCAGGTAGTTGTAGACAGCAATTTCTTCCTAAGATCCAGTCTAAACCTACTCTCCCTCAGCTTAAAACCATTCCCCCTTGTCCTGTTGCCAGATAGCCTCATTGAAAGTCCCTCTCCAGCTTTTTTAATGGATCATTCCATAAATAAGTATGTGTATATATATTGCATAGCTTCCTTTCTCCTTTCCCATTTCACAGTACATTAGAGGTTGGAAGGGGCCTCCAGAGATCACTAAGTCCGAGCCCCCTGCCAAAGCAGGATCGCTTAGGGTAGTCTGCACAGGAATGCATCCAGGTGGGTTTTGCAAGTCTCCAGAGAAGGAGACTCCCCAACCTCTCTGGACAGCCTGTTGGATTTTTTTGTTTGGATTCTTGCTATTACTTTCCTTCTGAATTTGCACACCTCAGGAGATTCTAATACTCCTGGAGTAGAGACAGAATTGGAATGCTCCTACCTTAGTGGTAGTTAAACAGCCTTCTCTTGTCCCTTGTCTTTTCCACTCCACAGCTTTTGTGCAGAGTTGTTTGTGTTTGGTTTTGGTTTTTAATTGTTTGGGGTTTTGTTTGTTTTGCTGTGGTTCCACTTTTCTGGTTAGGTCTCTTGAGCAGTTTCTTCTGGTGGGCCATGTTTTCTTTGCTGTGCAGCGCTTGAATTTGTGACTCAGTGGTTTTTCCTTTCCAAGTGTCTCTTAAAAGCACTTCTGCTGTGTGGCAGTCAATACTGCACGTATGCACTTTGTCTAGTCCCATGCAGGGCATGAATCCATCACCTTCCATCATAAGATATTTCTCTGCTGTCATAGCTAAGGAGGAACATCACTGAAGTCCCACTCAGGTAAATTGCCCTGTTCCCAAATGTAGTTTGATTAAAATAATGAATCATAAGCAGTTTCAGCCATCTCCACTGTCACCTTCAGTTTACATGGGGAGTCTGTAGAGCGTGGCAGGGAGAAAAGGTAAAGAGTGGCTTTCAGTAGTGCTCTCTGAATGTTAATGTGATTAGTCATCAGCAAATTTGGTAGGAGGGCTCTGCAGAGGGACCTCGACCGACTGGACAGATGGGCGGAGTCCAGTGGGATGACATTCAACAAGTCCAAGTGCCAGGTGCTGCACTTTGGCTACAGCAACCCCATGCAGAGCTACAGGCTGGGATCAGAGTGGCTGGAGAGGTGCCAGAGAGGGACCTGGGGGTGCTGATCGACAACCACCTGAACATGAGCCAGCAGTGTGCCCAGGTGGCCAAGAAGGCCAACGGCATCCTGGCCTGCATTAGGAATAGTGTGGCCAGCAGGTGCAGGGAGGTCATTGTGCCCCTGTACTCTGCACTGGTTAGGCCACACCTTGAGTCCTGTGTCCAGTTCTGGGCCCCTCAGTTTAAGAAGGACATTGAGACACTTGAACGTGTCCAGAGAAGGGCAACGAGGCTGGGGAGAGGCCTTGAGCACAAGCTCTATGAGGAGAGGCTGAGGGAGCTGGGGTTGTTTAGCCTGGAGAAGAGGAGGCTCAGGGGTGACCTCATTGCTCTCTACAACTACCTGAAAGGTGGTTGTAGCCAGGAAGGGGTTGGCCTCTTCTCTCTAGCAACCAGCACCAGAACAAGGGGACACAGTCTCAAGCTGTGCCAGGGGAAGTTTAGGCTGGAGGTGAGGAGAAAGTTCTTCACCGAGAGAGTCATTTGCCATTGGGATGTGCTGCCCAGGGAGGTGGTGGAGTCCCCATCCCTGGAGGTGTTCAAGAGGGGATTGGACGTGGCACTTGGTGGCATGGTCTAGTCATGGGATCTGTAGTGACAGGTTGGACTCGATGATCTTGAGGTCTCTTCCAATCTTGGTGATACTGTGATGGTCACTAAAAGTTTGGTGAGGCTGTGTGGTTGTAGGAAGCGATGGAGTTGCACATGAACACAGCAGGGCATCAGCTGATCAGGGGGCCTACAGGAAGGCTGGGGAGGGACTTCTCAGGATCTCAGGTAGTGATAGGACTAGGGGGAACGGAATGAAGCTGGAAATGGGGAGATTCAGGCGGGATGTGAGGAAGAAGTTCTTCACCATGAGAGTGGTGAAGCCCTGGAATGGGTTGTCCAGGGAGGTGGTTGAGGCCCCGTCCCTGGAGGTGTTTAAGCCCAGGCTGGATGAGGCTCTGGGCAGCCTGATCTAGTGTAGGGTGTCCCTGCCCATGGCAGGGGGGTTGGAACTAGATGATCCTTGTGGTCCCTTCCAACTCAGACTGATTCTATGATTCTATGATGGTACTGAGCAGGGAGGAATGCCAAGGACTGGCTCTTCCTCCACCCCTCCGTATCCAGATTGGATTAAGGGGGTGGGAAAATCTCAGAGCCTGATCCCTTTCCACCAAGGCAAGTGCTGCAACATCTTCTAACAAGCACTAGAAATTTTAACTGTTGGGGAAAGTGTTTTTGGGAGGACTGCCAAGCTGCTTTTCTATCATACCGGTGCTGCCAGAAATTCTCTGCTTTTCTGATACTTCTGGTTCAGAAACCTAAAGCATATTGGACTGGTGGTGGGGAATCAAAATTAGGCACATGTGGCCAGAAATTCCAAACTTGCTGAGTTGGCTAGGAAATTCACAGGGCCATGTTTGTGTGTTTTTCTGCAGCTCTCTTTTGATTCTTTTAGAGAAATGCCAGTACAGCTCAGAACTTTGCTCTGCACCCGCTTCCCTCTCTGCAGGCGCTCTTGGGGTGAAAAGTATCTCACACATTGCTTATCTTGGTGGTTGGATCTGCTCCCAAAACCACAGTAGTCACAAATACAAACAGTGCTGCCTTCCTTTTGCGTGGTGCAGCAATGTGCTTGGGGGCAGCAGTTTCCTGGGCAGCAGCGACAGCAGTTTTCAGCAGCGGCTTCTGCTCTGTGGTAGAGGTGCAGCTGAAAAGGAGCCTTAGCAAGTGTGGAGCCTTCCTTGGACTGGGGGTGTGGGGCAGCAGGAGCAGTTCAGAGGGCAGCCAGCCTCTGTGTGTGTTATTAAAATGAGGAGAATTAAGTGGCTTTGGAAAGTTTTGAAGAGTAGACTTCTTATTCATCTTGTATGGCAGGCAAGAGGACATTATGTTCCAGGGAAGAACTGCAGGAGGGAAAAGATGTGACTTGTGGGAAAGGTAGGCACTTCCTAGGAAAGGCTGAAGTGGATGCTGCTTCTCTCTTTATCCTGAATTTTCACTTCTTGTCTCCTCCAGTTGGAAGAATTTTTTCTTCACTACTCTAACCAATTTTTAGTTGAAGGTGATATCATCCTACCTTATCCTTACCCTACCCCACCCCACCCCTACTCTTGGAGCAGAGCAATGAAATGTGTCTAGTAAAAAATGTTTGCAAGGTATGTCAAGTTAATGAGGCTTCATTCTCATAGTATTTTTAATGACAGTATTATCCTTCTTCTAGCCAGCTGCTTCACAGTGGTTTGCAGCACGTGTGGCAGTTGGTGGTGGAGTTTCCTCCTTGCTTCTTGGTCTGAAGTTGGTGAAGATACCTGTTAAGTTAGTTGTCTTGTTACAAGTAATGCATTTCTTCATCTGAAAAAGCCTGGTAACTGCCCCCTTTCCTTCAGCTTCACAGATAAGACCTGTATCCTTCAGGGAAACAGCTGAGAGAAGAGCAGAAATAGAGCCAACAGCAAGTGGAAAGTATGAAGACCATCTGAAGGGCCACAGGGCAGGTGTCAGGGCAAATGCCAGACCTGAAGCTCAGTGAAGGGTTACCATGCATGCTGTTGAATGTTTGAAGTACTCTTCCAGAACGGGAAAATACACATTAGGACTCATAAGCCTGAGAATCAGCTATGCCAAAACACAGGCTGCTTTCTGAAGAGTGATTTAGAGCATGGTGCAGAAAACACTGATGCATAGACTCACAAGGAGAAGGGGTTGGGTGCAGCCCTCCAACCCTTCTGCTGGAGTTGCCATTAACTTTCTTTCCCGAGGGGAGCTGCTGAGCATATTTCAGGCTTGTAGCTTCCTAAAGGTAAACAAAGTTAACATGAGAAGTACCTGGTACATGATCTGAAGGTGTAAATTGACATGACAGGTAAGATGACTGGTGGCCAGCTACCTCTGCCAGAGAAGAGCCTCTTTCCTCGGCCGTGCACTTCCCACTTTTTCTCTTGGGTTGCAAACTAGTGATCATGTGTCACGGGGAGAATTAATTCAGCTGCCTGATCAATTGGAAAACTAATTTTAAAAGCACTTCAGTCTCCTGTGTTAGCCAGTTGAAGCTTCTCTCCTTGCAGCCTCATGAGCACTCTCTGAAGCAGGGGGAGAAGGGAAAGCTAGAGTGACTTCTTCCATGATTTTTAGATGTTAGGCTGGGTGCCATCTGAGGTAATGGCAATCTTGGCCAACCTGTGACCTGATGGAATGGCTGAAGGGGTATGAGACCTGAACCAGCTGGGATGTGAGAGGTCTGGCTGAACCTACACCCCAAACCTTTCAGGCCCATGTGTTTCATCACGTAGCTAGAGATCTTCATAGAGAGAGTGATTGCCCATTGGAATGGGCTGCCCGGGGAGGTGGTGGAGTCACCATCTCTGGAGGTGTTTAGGAGGAGACTTGATGGGGTGCTTGGTGCCATGGTTTAGTTGATTAGATGGTGTTGGATAATGGGTTGGATGTGATGATCTCTAAGGTCTTTTCCAACCTGGTCTGGTCTATCCTATCCTATCCTATCCTATCCTATCCTATCCTATCCTATCCTATCCTATCCTATCCTATCCCATCTTGAGCTAAACTGGTGGTGCAGAGTGAGCCTGGTGTAGCATCCAGAAAGAAAAGTCTGTGTGGGTAGAAGGTTACTTTTGTCTTTCTATTCCAAACCAGTCAAACCATCCAAAAACAGTGGCTGCAGAGAACTGAATTCAGGGCTTACAACAATTATTTCCACTTCTTCTTCCTATTCAGGCCCTTGCTGGGACTGTGGTTATCCTCAAAGGAGCAAAAGCGATTACAAACGTGATGAAGCAGGGAAGGGAAGCCTTATTTTACTTTGGTGTGTTTTCTGCTTCATGCAAGTTTTTCCACAGCCTCATCAGATCATAACAGTATTTTTGCAAGAACCAAATCTCTTCCTTGCTGTTAACTTTGAAATTTTAGCCAGGCACCTAAGCTGGGGCATTCTGACTTTACCCTACCTCTGTTCTTCACTTGTGCTGTGGAACAAAAGCAGGCTGTCAGAGCACACTACTGTATGTAGCTGAGCTAGTTAAAGGGTTTGTAGTAAAGCTTTTATGTTGTTATACTTTTCCTTTTTTTTTCTTTTTTTTTTGACAAATTTATATATATAAACAGCAGGTGAATAAATAGTAGTGGTTTGGTTTGGTTCTTAAAAGAATTTGAAACACATGGGAAGTTGTAATCTCTTCTCTCGTGGCAAACCTGATGTGAAAGTGAGTATTTGGCAGACTGGGAGAACTGGGGCTGTTTAGGCTTGAGTAAAGAAGTCTTAGAGGGGATCTTACTAATGCCTCTAAATGCCAGAGGTATGGGTGTCAAGATGAAGGTGCCAGCTGTTTTAATAGTGCCAGGTAATAGGACAAGGAGAAACAGGTACAAGCTGGAACACAGGAAGTTTTAACTCAGTATGAAGAGAATCTTCTTTACTTGGGGAGGTGCTGGAGCGCTGGACCAGGCCGTCCAGAGGGGTTGTGGAGTCTTCGAGAGCGGCCAGGCAGAGAGGGACCTGGGGGTACTGGTCAATGGTAGGCTGAACATGAGCCTGCAGTGTGCCCAGGCAGCCAAGAGGGCCAATGGCATCCTGGCCTGTATCAGGAACAGTGTGGCCAGCAGGAGCAGGGAGGTCATTCTGCCCCTGTACACTGCACTGGTTAGGCCACACCTTGAGTCCTGTGTCCAGTTCTGGGCCCCTCAGTTTAGGAAGGATGTGCTGGAAGGTGTCCAGAGAAGGGCAGCAAAGCTGGGGAGGGGTCTGGAGCACAGCCCTGTGAGGAGAGGCTGAGGGAGCTGGGGTTGCTTAGCCTGGAGAAGAGGAGACTCAGGGGAGACCTTCTTGCTCTCTACAACTACCTGAAGGAAGGTTGTAGCCAGGTGGGGGTTGGTGTCTTCTCCCAGGCACCCAGCACCAGAACAAGAGGATGCAGTCTCAAGCTGTGCCAGGGGAGGTTTAGGCTGGAGGTTAGGAAGTAATTCTACACAGAGAGAGTGATTGCCCATTGGAATGGGCTGCCTGGGCAGGTGGTGGAGTCACCATCATTGGAGGTGTTTAGGAGGAGACTTGATGGGGTGCTTGGTGCCATGGTTTAGTTGATTAGATGGTGTTGGATGATAGGTTGGACTTGATGGTCTCAAAGGTCTCTTCCAACCTGGTTTATTCTATTCTAGTCTATTCTATCTCTGGAAACTTTCAAAACCAACCTGGATGTGTTCTTGTGTGACCTGCCCTAAGTGATCCTGCTTTGGCAGGGAGGTTGGACTCAATCTCTATGGGTCTCTTCCCACCTCTAAAATTCTGTGATAGAACAGCTTATTGGTGTGAACTTTTTGTGCATGTTTAAGAAAGGCCTGGGAAAGGATTTGGTTGTGGTACTAATTATTGTTTAATAGTTAACAGTATGATCCATTGGAGTTGATCTGAGTCTGGGTTGATCCAGTCTGAACCTGGTTGAGGTTGGAGTTTGACTGTTCAGGACTATGTTGTGTGCTGAGGAAACAGCTCTGTACCTTTCGAAACATTGTTCCTGTAGGAGAGCAGCACATACATCAAAATTACCTGCTCAAGAAACCCAACACACTTTGCTTTAGTCATCTTAACTGGAGTCTAGGTGTGTTCTGAAGAATGTCTTGTTATGAGAGTCTGTATGTGACTGTGGAGGGGAAAAGAAAAGGCTAAGTGGGAAACACACACAGTGGTTTGGGGTTTCACTCCAGGCTACGGAAGCCAGGGGTTTTTCAGTTATGGTTTTGGTTGGTTTCTCGGGCTACAGCCTCTCTGGTTGCTGCCTGTGCAGTGGTGTCAGCTGTGTCCCTGGCTGGTGTGTGGCTGCACCATCCCACAGCCCCCCATGGATGTGGGTTTGTGTGAGTGCTCTCCCAAAAGCAATCCTCAGTGTTACTGGCAAAGCTGGAATCCAGCCTGTGGCTGAGGGTGTGAGCGCTAGAAGAGCTTGGAGAATTTAAATTGATACCACATTTAAATGCATGTTGTAAAGCATTCAAGGGACATGCTTTTGGAGCAGGGAGGTCAAACCTTTGATGTCCTGCTGGTGGCTGGGTTGCAGCTATGTATGCTGCAATTCCCTCCCAGCTTCTTGCCTTCGAGTGCCCTTCTATTGAAGGATGAGATACTGACATGTTCTTCAGAGGCCCCAGGACCTTACTTCTTTTTGTGGCTTAGTTTTAGTGTTAATGTGACTAGAAGAGGTGGTGTCTGCTCATGCCTGCAACGTTTGAGCCCAAGTGACACTCTCTTTCTGAATGTCACACAGAGCATGCACCCCCACATTGTTGTCGTGGCTTCGCCCAGATGTGTGGTACCAATGTGAAAGGAAAACAAAGACTCGTGTCCACAGAGGGTTCATGAAGGGGGACATCCTGATGGACCCTATCAGAGTTGGTCTGTGTGAGTGTGTGACACAACAGAACTCTGATGATTTTCATCTTTTTTGTAATGGAAGTCTGTGGCTGTACTTAATCATTGGGCATTTGAAATGCAACTTGCATGGACATCTGTCATGAATATACAGAGAAACTCATTGCAATTTTTTGTCTATGAATACCTGTCAAGCACTGATGCTGGGAGAAGTTAGTTTTCTTGGACTAATTTTAGTCCCTGAGGTGGGGAAAAGTGAGCTTTTTCCTTTTATTCCTTCTTTTTCCTCTCCTAGACATCCTAAAGGTGCTGTTGACATTTGCCACCTTCTTTGAATGGCCTCAGTCACCTTCCTCATTCTTCACTACCTATGAAGACAGTCTGGTCATTCTAGTTGTGAGGGTGGTCACTTGGCTGTTTCCTGGCACAGCAGAAAAGATGAATTAAAGGAGGTGGCACCCAAGAAACCCAGTCTGTTTTCCTGTTTAATGGAGACACTGCCTAAGCAGCCCCTCAGCTTATTACTGGTAGTGCTAGCTGATCATTCTTGCTTGCTTTGCAGCACTGAGGGTTTGTACCATTTTCACAGTAAGGAGGGATGGACTGAAAAAAGATTTCATAGCATTTTTTTTTATTTTTTTGAGGAGTAAAAGAAATTGGAAGGAGGATGCCAGATCATCACTGGCACAAATCTGATGCAGGGTATCTGGACTGCTGAAGTTAAGACTGAAACCCACAGAAATGGTTGTAGAACCTCGATCTTGAAGGCAGGGCCAAAAAGCTTAATAAAAGTTTGCACTGTCCATGGTTTGCACTTTTGAATTATGTCTACTTGGATTTGATTCGTTAGCACCTCAGATTTGTTTGCCCCTCAGTTTAGGAAAGATGTTGAGTTGCTGGAATGTGTTGCTGAATGTGCCAGATTTAAACCACATATTAGGAATAGTGTGGCCAGCAGGAGCAGGGAAGTCATTCTGCCCCTGTACTCAGCACTGGTTAGGCCACACCTTGAGTCCTGTGTCCAGTTCTGGGCCCCTCAGTTTAGGAAAGATGTTGACTTGCTGGAAGGTGTCCAGAGAAGGGCAACAAGGCTGGGGAGAGGCCTTGAACACAAGGGCCTCTCCTATGAGGAGAGGCTGAGGGAGCTGGGATTGTTTAGCCAGAGAAGAGGAGGCTCAGAGGCGACCTCATTGCCCTCTACAACTACCTGAAAGGTGGTTGTGGCCAGGAAGGGGTTGGTCTCTTCTCTCTAGCAACCAGCACCAGAACAAGAGAACACAGTCTCAAGCTGCGCCAGGGGAGGTTTAGGCTGGATGTTAGGAAGAAGTTCTTCACAGCAAGAGAGATTGGTCATCGGAATGTGCTGCCCAGGGAGGTGGTAGAGTCACTATCATTGGAGGTGTTTAGCAAGAGACTGGATGAGGCACTTGGTGCCATGGTTTAGTTGATTAGATGGTGCCGGGTGGTAGGTTGGACTTGATGATCTTGAAGGGGTCTTTTTCAACCTGGTTAATTCTGTATTCTTATGTTACCACGTTACAGCTGTGACAGAGCTGCCCAAGTACAGCCTGCACACCTTACATTGCACCCAGCTTGGGCCAGGCTAAGTGACTGCTGTAAATCAGTGTTTCTCTGGTGTAGTTTGAACTTTGCTTTCTGTGTAGCTGACAAGCATTTCTTTTTAACAGAATGCTCAGAGGAGCAGAAATAATTTTCTGACCTGGAGTTCCATGCTGTATGTTTCGAGTTTTGCTAATACCACTGCATTTTGGGCCAGGAAGTGGGCCACTGGAGAGTCTGGTTGACCTGGGGAGGAGAGCACAGGGACCTTTTCAGATGAAATGTCAAGGAGTGTTTGTTTGGCAGGCATGTGTGGCCCTCCTGATAGTTTAAATGTTACCTTTCTGCAGGATGAAAGTCACAGGAGTGTGCTTTCTTCTGATGAGCTGTAAGCAGAGCTAGCCCCTCCTGAGATGCCTTACAGAAGCGAAGCACAGCTGGGCGGAAGGACTGGATGCTGCCTGGCATTTTTCAGCTGCTTTAGATGTATCTGAGTTGTTCCCCATACTGTTAAAATGCACCATGCTGTTGTCTATGCTGAGAGTTCTGAAGTTCTTAGCATGCAGTGGCATTTTGAAATTTAAAGACTTCTCAGAACTCAGGTGTTTGGCGTTGTGATAAGCTGATATTAAGGCATAAGGCTCTTCCAAATAATAATAATGATGAAAAAAATCAAGAAGAATAAATCCAGTTATTTTTGAGATTCTTCTTTATTCCTTTTTTCCCTGCTTTCCTTTTTTCCCTGCTTTCCTTTTTTCCTTTTTTTTCCCTGCTTTCCTTTTTTCCCCTGCTTTCCTTTTTTCCCTGCTTTCCTTTTTTCCCTGCTTTCCTTTTTTTCCCTGCTTTCCTTTTTTCCCTGCTTTCCTTTTTTCCCTGCTTTCCTTTTTTTCCCTGCTTTCCTTTTTTCCCTGCTTTCCTTTTTTTCCCTGCTTTCCTTTTTTCCCTGCTTTCCTTTTTTCCCTGCTTTCCTTTTTTCCCTGCTTTCCTTTTTTCCCTGCTTTCCTTTTTTTCCCTGCTTTCCTTTTTTTCCCTGCTTTCCTTTTTTCCCTGCTTTCCTTTTTTTCCCCTGCTTTCCTTTTTTCCCCTGCTTTCCTTTTTTCCCCTGCTTTCCTTTTTTCCCCTGCTTTCCTTTTTTCCCCTGCTTTCCTTTTTTCCCCTGCTTTCCTTTTTTCCCCTGCTTTCCTTTTTCCCCTGCTTTCCTTTTTCCCCTGCTTTCCTTTTTTCCCCTGCTTTCCTTTTTTCCCCTGCTTTCCTTTTTTCCCCCTTTGCTTTTTTCCCCTGCTTTCCTTTTTTCCCCTGCTTTCCTTTTTTTCCCCTGCTTTCCTTTTTTTCCCCTGCTTTCCTTTTTTCCCCTGCTTTCCTTTTTTCCCCTGCTTTCCTTTTTTCCCCTGCTTTCCTTTTTTCCCCTGCTTTCCTTTTTTCCCCTGCTTTCCTTTTTTCCCCTGCTTTCCTTTTTTTCCCCTGCTTTCCTTTTTTCCCCTGCTTTCCTTTTTTTCCCCTGCTTTTTTTCCTTTTTTTTCCCCTGCTTTCCTTTTTTCCCTGCTTTCCTTTTTTCCCCTGCTTTCCTTTTTTCCCCTGCTTTCCTTTTTTTCCCCTGCTTTCCTTTTTTCCCCTGCTTTCCTTTTTTCCCCTGCTTTCCTTTTTTCCCCTGCTTTCCTTTTTTTTTCCCCTGCTTTCCTTTTTTCCCCTGCTTTCCTTTTTTCCCCTGCTTTCCTTTTTTCCCCTGCTTTCCTTTTTTCCCCTGCTTTCCTTTTTTTCCCCTGCTTTCCTTTTTTCCCCTGCTTTTTCCCCTGCTTTCCTTTTTTCCCCTGCTTTCCTTTTTTCCCCTGCTTTCCTTTTTTCCCCTGCTTTCCTTTTTTCCCCTGCTTTCCTTTTTTCCCCTGCTTTCCTTTTTTCCCCTGCTTTCCTTTTTTCCCCTGCTTTCCTTTTTTCCCCTGCTTTCCTTTTTTCCCCTGCTTTCCTTTTTTCCCCTGCTTTCCTTTTTTCCCCTGCTTTCCTTTTTTTCCCCTGCTTTCCTTTTTTCCCCTGCTTTCCTTTTTTCCCCTTCTGTATCACCTCCTGGGTCTGCAGCAGCTGGTAGCCTAACAGGCTACGTCTAGGGCTGTACTTCCATCAATTGCTGATGCTAGTGCACAAACAAAGATGGACTGTTTTGGTAAGACAAGGCTTCATTGAAGTTACTACTAATAAGCAAACCAGCTCTGTTCACTTGAGTCCCATTCAGAACACAGGAAAAGAATTAATCTTTGCCAAACTGGAAAGGCTGAAACTGTTAGGGAGGATAAAAATTATTTACTTCAAGTGGGTGTAAAATATATTTTTCAAAACAAACACTGAAACCACTCTTGACTCTCACCACATATTAATCCTGTTCTGTGTGGGCATGAAAAGTGAAAGTGCTCAGCTTTGTGTTTTTTTATGTTGTATCAATGCAGGTGTGTTCTAGCTGGCATTTCATGTAAGCAGTGCTTCTTTAGTGCAGGCCTAGGTGCCACACACAATGTGCCTTCTCGCTGTGAAGGGCTTCCCTTGTAGTGTTTCCCTAACAAGGCCAAGTGCTGGGTCCTGCACTTAGGTCACAAGAACCCCATGAATGCTCCAGGCTTGAGGTGAAGTGGCTGGAAGGTTGCCTGGTGGAAAAGGACCTGGATGGTGTTGATAGACAGCTGGCTGAACATGAGCCAGTGTGTACCCAGGTGGCCAAGAAGGCCACCAACATCCTGGTCTGGATCAGTAATAATGTGACCAGCGGGACCAGGGAATGTGATTGCCTGCCTGTGCTGGGAACTGGTAAGGCTGCACCTTGAATACTCATTGAGTTTTGGGCCCCTCACTACAAGAAAGACAGTGAGGTGCTGGAGTGTGTCCAGAGAAGGGCAATGAAGCTTGTGAAGGATCTGGAGAACAGGGCTGGGGAGGAGCAGCTGAGGGAGCTGGGGGTGTTTATTCTGGAGAAGAGGAGGCTGAGGGGGGAGAGCTCATTGCTCTCTACAACTCCCTGAGAGGGGGTTGGAGTGACGTGGGAGTTGGTCGCTTCTCCCTAGTATCACGTGATAAAATGAGAGCAAATGGAATGAAATTGTGCCAGGAGAGGTTTAGATTGGATATTAGGAAAAAAATATTTCCTGTAAGAGTGGTTGGGCATTGGAACAGGCTGGCCAAGGAGGTGGTGGAGTCACTGTCCCTGGAGGTGTTCAAGAAACATGTGGCCATGGCACTTGTGACATGGTTTAATGGCCATGGTGGCGTTAGGCTGATGGTTGGACTTGATGATCTTAGAGGTCTTTTCCAACTGAAACAATTCTTGGCTGTCTTGCTGGGAGGACTGCATCTCTCCTCTGTACCGCAGGCAAGTCTGCCTCCATCCTGGCCTGTCTGCACCTGAGCTGAGGGTGCTGAGGGCACTGGCAGCGATTGCTTGCTGAGGTGTTCTCAGCCCTGATATGTGATGGGCTGCCACCATTCTCACCCTGCTTTTCTCTCTCTGCCATATACCTAACCCCTCTGTTTGGCTTAGGTTTAGCCACAGTGCTGAGGCAAAGGGATTTTTTTGAAGTCACTATGAACAACTCTCTCAGTCCTCTGGCTCCTGACTGCATTAATTACCAGTCAGGTAGAGGCAGTGTGGCTGCAGTGTTGAGGCTGGAATGACAGGGCTGTGTTGTATTGGTTTGGAGGTTTTTACCTTCCTTTCTTAGCTTGAATACTGAATCAGTGGAGTCTCTGACGTGTGTTCTGATGCTGCTATGCAGCAGTGAGATCTGAATCCAGACCTGAGGTGTTCCTAGCATATTTAGTGGCTTGTTTGGAAAATCCCCATGGTGGAGTGTGTTAAAGAACAAGCAGTCTAGGGAAACTAAACATGCCACCTTGAAACAGTAATTCCTAGAAAGAGGTGCTGGTTTTCTCTGCAGGGAGGTGGTCAGGAGGGAGCTGGGCCGGTGGTCAGCTCCGCTTGTGCAGTCAGCACTTCTTGGGCAAGATGGCTTGAGGCAGACACAAACATGCTCAAGCTGGGTCCTTGCAGGCTCTCAAAACCCAGCAGGGTTTATTAACTCGGGCTCAGCGCCAAGCAAATGCAACTCTGCTGCTCCCAGACCAAGTAGGATCTGCTGGTTTGGCACAGAGTCCAAGCTGTTAGAGCCTGCCAAGCGTGAAGGGTGCAGGCCTGGGCCCAGGCGCTCTGGAAAGGTGCTGTGGGCGTCTGAGCAGATGGATCAGCATCACACCATCAGGGCTCATTACACCAACAGCATTGCAGCCCTATTCACCTTGAGCTTGCTTCTCTGCTTTGGTTTTGGGCATCTTTTGAGGTTGCTTATTTAAAGGCTTTGTGAGGGATTGTTTTAAACTCTGAGTACTGGGAAAATTTATTAGCTTGAGCAGCCCTGGGCTCAGCCAGCACTTTCTGTGCCTCAAGTGTGGCATCTATGGAGCTCCTTGGAAGCAGACTTGCAAAGGCTCTGAGCCTGCTGAGCAGGAACCAGCTTGGGGCTATCACTGATTTGGAGCTGCTAGACTCTGATGATCCTAAATTAACCTCCATTTCTTTGTGCTGCTATTCCCAGCAGGTTTTGCAGTGAAGTACTTTACAAATGTGTCCACTGCCTACCTTCCCATGGCCTGTATGAGCCCTGATAGTGAAGTGCTGACCATTACATCCAAAACACAGGGTGCTGGATGAGTGCTGCTTCTTAGGATGTGTGGTTTGGTGTCTCAGAGTGTGTAGCTCTCATGAGGGTACAGCTACAGCAGCTGTAGCTCTCATGAGGGTAATTACCTTTTCTGCCAAGGCCACACCTTGAGTCCTGTGTCCAGTTCTGGGCTTCTCAATTTAAGAAGGACATTGAGACACTTGAACATGTCCAGAGAAGGCCAACGAGGCTGGGGAGGAGTCTGGAGCACAGCCCTGTGACGAGAGGCTGAGGGAGCTGGGGTTGCTTAGCCTGGAGAAGAGGAGGCTCAGGGGAGACCTTCTTGCTGTCTACAACTCCCTGAAGGGAGGTTGTAGCCAGGAGGGGGTTGGTCTCTTCTCCCAGGCAACCATCAGCTGAACAAGAGGACACAGTCTCAAGCTGCGCCAGGGGAAGTTTAGGCTGGAGGTGAGAAGAAAGTTCTTCCCAGAGAGAGTTGTTGGCCTTTGGAACGTGCTGCCCAGGGAGGTGGTGGAGTCCCCATCCCTGGAGGTGTTCAAGAGGGGATTGGACGTGGCACTTGGTGCCATAGTTTAGTCTTGGGGTCTGTGGTGACAGGTTGGACTTGATGATCTTTGAGGTCTCTTCCAACCTTGATAATTCTGATTCTGTGATTTGAAACTAGTCTGGGACTGCAGTGAGGTTGGACTAAATCAGAGTGATTTTAAGACAATATGCTTGATGGTCTGTGGCTTGTTAAAAGCATTTGAAACGAAATTTCCTCACAGAATTCACAACTGCTTGCTTAACTTTTCCAAGCAAAAGGTCACACAGCTCTCCTGGGTTTTTCTCTCACATGCAGGTGCAGCTGGGACAAGCGGATATCAAATGCCCGATCACAGAGTGCAGCGAACACCTGGACGAAACAACTGTCCTCTATAACCTGCCCCATGACGACATCATCAAGTATAAATACTTCCTGGAACTCAGCCGCATTGACTCCAGCACCAAGCCATGCCCTCAGTGCAAGCACTTTACAACTTTCCGGAGGAGAGGCCACATTCCTACCCCTGCCAAATTGGAGAACAAATACAAAGTGAGCGCGCTTGCCAGGGCCCTGCGCTAGGTGGCACCACAAAAGCAGGACAGCATTTGGTGGGCATTAAATGAGGGGTTCTTTTTCTGCAAGCTCTGATGAGGAGTACAAATCTGCAGTACCTCGTTGATTAACTACTGAACATGAGCCTGCAGTGTGCCCAGGCAGCCAGGAGGGCCAATGGCATCCTGGCCTCCATCAGGAACAGTGTGGCCAGCAGGAGCAGGGAGGTCATTCTGCCCCTGTACACTGCACTGGTTAGGCCACACCTTGAGTCCTGTGTCCAGTTCTGGGCCCCTCAGTTTAGGAAGGATGTTGAGTTGCTGGAACGTGTCCAGAGAAAGGCAACAAAGTTGGTGAGGGGCTTGGAACACAGCCCTGTGAGGAGAGACTGAGGGAGCTGGGGTTGCTTAGCCTGGAGAAGAGGAGACTCAGGGGAGACCTTATTGCTCTCTACAACTACCTGAAAGGTGGTTGTAGCCAGGCAGAGGTTGGTCTCTTCTCCCAGGCAGCCAGCACCAGAACAAGAGGGCACAGTCTCAAGCTGCACCAGGGGAAGTTTAGGCTGGATGTTAGGAGGAAGTTCTACACAGAGGGAGTGATTACCCATTGGAATGTGCTGCCCAGGGAGGTGGTAGAGTCCCCATCACTGGAGGTGTTGAGGAGGAGACTTGATAGGGTGCTTGGTTGCATGGTTTAGTTGATTAGGTGGTGTTGGATGATAGGTTGGACGTGATGATCTTGAAGGTCCCTTCCAACCTGGTTTATTCTATTCTACTTAATTGATTTCCTAATGGTTCAAACAGTTGACGGTCAGCCCTTTATTTTCTTGGCCGGTGACAACATTGTTGTCACCTGTGGTAATTTGGACACAGATTTTAATTTTGAAGAGATTTTTGTCTCTGAAATGCCAGCAATATTGGTTGTGATCAGAAGAGACTGGGGAAGGGGAGTTATCACTGTCACCAATGATTTTAGACATACAGCTGTGGCAAAGATAAGTTTGCTCTGAATCCTTGGGCAAATGAATTTTGGGCATTTATGGTGCTAGGCTCTTGGCTTGTTCCTCCCTTTAGAAATAGAGCTGTTGTCTGTCCTGCTTCTTGGCTTTGATGTCTTCAGTTCCTTATCAAAAGTTAAACATTAATGTATATATTAATATTAATTATATATTCTTATACAATTAATACTATATTAATTATATACTTAATATACTATATTAATATACATTAATGTAGTCTCTCATGATACAGAAAACTTGAGAAACAGGAGGAAAAAAACCACTTCTGCAGCATTTCTTTTAGTAGAAGCTTTGCTTAGACTGTGATTGCAGTCAGAGTTGATCTCTTGCTTTTTATAGTTAGATGAAGCTTTGAGCTACTGAAGATCTTTCTCGCTTCCAAAAGATGAAGCTTCTGTCTGCAGCATCATGCTCTGTGTTGGTTTTCCATCCGGTTATTAGATTTGTTGTGGTTAATTTCATGTTTAAGCTGGCTCTTCCTGGACAAACCAGTTCTTCTCAGGCAGGAGTTTAGATGACTGTTTAGATAGCCCTAATTACACAACACAAGATGCAGCCCAGTGTGGAGATTAAAAGGTAGAAGGTTGTTTGACCCGGTGGAGTTGAAACTTTGGTAAAGCCAGCTCTGAGTTAGGAGCTACTGAGGTGTCTCTGTGCAGTGGATGGTTTCCATGCCACACTGTCTTGACTCAGCGTTTTCAGGTGGTTTTGGTTTTGACATCTGGTATGGAGGTGGAGAAAATGGAACTGCAGGTAAAATTCCTTCTGCCCACAGCCAGTCGTCTTTTCCATTTCACTCAGCACTTCCTGAGGTGTAGACAGGATGTAGCCTGCCAGTGTGGGTTGTGGGTGGTGTAGTTGTAGTATCATGGACATGCCAACTCTGAGAGCATTCCTCGAGGCACAGAATGAGTTGCTCAGCCCACTGGTGTGCCTTTATGAGTTAAAATACTACAGTTAAAGTGTTCCCATCACTTCCTTATTAAGCATAATCAGAAGGGCTGGGAGGCTGTGCGGTACATGAAATACTGCATCCAGAAGCAGTTTTCAGGGCCTGTGGCAATGCGTTAGGTCTAGCTCTGATCTGCAGAGCTCAAGTCTCCTCTTGGGAGCAGACTGTGGTGAAATGTGGCCTTCGAGCTGTACCCAAACCTGCAGCCTAGAAGAATATGCAGCAGATGTTGGTCAGAAATATTACTGGGGAAGTGCTAGCACACAGTGTGGGTGATGGTAGTCCAGGGCTTCAGCCTCCTCCCTGATCCTGAGTTGCTTTCTGGCAATAGTATAGTTTTAGTGATTTATTTGAAGCTTCGTACAAGGAAGAACTTTTCTGCAGGGAGAAGATTTTAAAGGAGAACTATAGATGACATTTGTGTATTTGTGAGTAATTACATATGTGTGTAGCTGTGGACCATTATTATCTCAGTTTTCTTAGGGCCTGATGTGATTGCTTGTATGTATCTTGATTTAGGGGCTTCTTGGAGAGAAAGGCTTCTTTTTCTTCTGCACATAAGCATGAGAGACATCTGGCTGGAGAGTGGGAAACTCACAGATTCACATGCAAGCAATAGAAACAGCAACTGCAGCAGATGAGTTCTGCAGCAGGACTGAAAGTGCTGCCTTCAGAAGAACTGAGTCATGTGTGGGGAGAGTCTACGTAGAAGCCTACTTGGATCACTGCACACCAGGGCTCAGTGCCAGTACCCTCTCTCTCCTACATGCTGCAACAGGAAAACACTCTGCAATCCAAGAGCACTTCTGAACAGATAACTTTAAAAAAAAAAGGCATTAATGGCATTCCTAAAATTTGATACACTGTTTAAAATAATAAATAACAGCTAAATCTAAAGAGGCAGCAAAGTTATTAGATTGGTTTTCCTCATGATAGCTCTCCTGTGTCAACTGAACTGATTTAAGCCCAGCAGTTCAATTTGCTGCTGGTTATTTTTCAGTTTTGAGATCAAAGTCTTGGTGTCCTAAGCCTAGAAAGTTAGCTGGTGCATGCATATTGAGGGGAAGAAAGGGAAGCTTGCTATCCAAACCTTTCTTATCCCATTAGTGCCAATTAGGACAGCACAGTACAGCAGTGTGACTATTTTGTGTACTACATCAACTATTTCTGTCACAGATGGATCCAGTTTTAAGTAAGGAAATACCCATCCTTGCCACCTCTTATGATAACCACCTGCCTTGGGAGTATAAGATTTGGTTGTTGTCAAGATCCTAGCAAACCATTGATAGCAACTGGTGTGCAAAGGAATTGGGGATACCTGGAAAATAGGTAGTGGAGTTGCTGTGCATGGAACAGATACAGGTTTCACAAGAGTGAGCATGTTCAGTTGTTCTCTGAGGAGTTTGAGAGGGTTGGTTTTTTGTCTTTCCCCCTTCCTAGGCCCTTGATTTCTTCTGTTGTTTTAATGCTAGTTCTGTGACCTGCCACACAGCAGCAGTTCTTGATTCATGGTCTCTTTCTGCCTTATCAGCCTGTGAGGTTCATAATGAACTTCCCTTTCTGTCAGGAGAAGAGACATCACCTAAAAGAAGGGCTTGAGTGCGTGGCTTTGGAAATGTGAATGTTTTTGCAGTGCAGTTGTTATAGGAACTATCTTTTGTTTGAACTGCTTAAGAGTTTCAGAAACTCTTTCTCTAGAACTAGTGGGGATCTGTGTCTGCAAAGATGCTGTGATAAAGCAGATCTCGGTAGTTTCCATCAATCTGTTCTCAACTTCTTGGCTCAGATATTAATGTTGGGTAGCAGGTATCTTCATGGCTACACATCACTGCAGTGTGCCTTCAGTCTGAACTGCTACAGCTGTGGTGATTTTGCTGTGGTCGGTCTCTTGGCTCTCTACTGTTCCTCCCTGCCAGCTTGCTTTTGCTTGTGTTGATGTTTTGGTGCCACACTGGCAGCTTGATCAAAGATCAGCTCCAATGGCATACAAGATGTGTTTTTGTTGTTACTTATTTTCAGCTGGTACAAGAGAGGGGACGTGTTGGTGACAAGGAGGTGGCAGCTGTTTTGGCAGGAGCCCGTGTTTATTTTGGAATGAACTGTCTGTGTAGCTGTAGCTAGAGATTGTAATTCACGTAATCAGTTGGTTGCATGATTAATTTGGCCATCCTGTTTCATAGCTAGCATTCTCCTAAGCAGCAGAAAATCCCACTAAGCTTTTTGCAGCTTCAGGCTCTCAGAATATTTTTAATGTGAAGTCAAATATGCTGCCATCACGTCACACTGAGCAGAGTTTTGTGTTGAACTTACCTACCAATTTGGAGAGGCCCTTTCCTGGGAGGTGAGGCAAATGATAGACTAGATTGCAGGAAAGAGTCTAGCTAGGAAAATGGAAAATGTTAGCCTGAGAGGTCAGTCTTTCAGAAAGCTGAGAACCAAAAGGGGTTAGTATGAGAAGCTGTGTAATCTTTTCTGTTTCAGGGGAGACTGACCTCCAGATGGCAGTTTGTGTGTGTATCCATCCTCTCAGCTCTGCTTGACTGGAGTGGAAGTTGTAAAATAAATGGGAAAGTGTTTCTGTGAAGAAAACGATATTTTAACAAAAACAGACTAATGTTTTGGGTGTGTTTTTTACAGGTATAGTTTGTCTGCTTGGCTGGGCAAACTGCTTTAAATAATATGTAGAGAGCATTTCTTTGCCCTTGTTATGATAATCTCATGCCCCGATGCTGAAGCAGAAAGCAAATCATACTTGACTTCTCTTTCAGAAAGGCAGAGAAAGAATGGAATAAGAATATGAAAGACTGCTGTAATTGCCCCATTGTGCTCCTGTTTCTTAAGCATACTGCACCCAGGTTTGAATAGGTGGAGAGTTCTGTTTTTGTGGCCACTGTTTCCAACAAAAGATTCATAAAGACTTCAAAGAGCAAACTGTTCATTGCCTGCCATGTCCAGATAGCATTGAACAGCAGACAAGTCAAGTGGCCCATTCAAAATAGAAAAGTGTTTAGCAGTTCACTTTTGAGAAGGGTGCTGTCAAGGGTGGCAGCTGGAAGGGGAAGCCAGGAGCTCCAAACCTAATGATGAAGTTGATGGTTCCCACTAGTTTACTTCAGGTAGTCAGGGTCATTCAGGGCAGCAAGGGTTTGAGGTTCAAGCAGTTGTAGTCTCAGTACTTTCTGAGCAACGTATGTGGAAACATCTGATATCTGTGTGAGTGTGTGAGATTAAATATCAGTCTTGGTGGCTGCTGTGTTTCTTTCAATTCTACACATACTATAATAGAAAGGTAGAGCCTGCAATGAATTTGTGTTAGATTGGCACAAAAAAAGCCACCAAACCAAACCCAAATGTGCAGAGCTTATGTCTTCAATTTTGTTGGCATTTTGCTTAAGCCAAAAAAGCTTCACCTCTCTGCTTCCCAGATCTTTGTGCTTTTTAACACTCCCATTCTATCTCAAAAGTCTGAGTGCTGTCACTGATGAAAGCTTTTGGGTTGCAGAGCACTTTAATGGTGGCTACAAGCTGCATCTTTGGCCGAGGTAAACCAAATCCTGAGTTAATGCAGTGTGTGATGCTTGCTAGGCTCTGTCTGCCCAGCAGCAGGTCACCGTGACATGCGTCATTGGGAAACGTACATTCAAAGCCTGGAGGGTGTGAGTGGAACACAAAAGATGCAGAGAGATTGAGCAGGGTAGTTGCTAATCATCTAACCCATCTTGTGCAGATTGGAAATGTAGATCAGTGCTCTGTATTGGCTTGGTGTAGCACAAATCAATGTGCTATCCTTTAGGTCCTTCAGAGTGGGAATTGTCCTCTTTTCTGTTCAGTTGTTTTCATGAGGAGAATTCACCTGGGAAGCAGAGATGAAGGATAATGTATTTCCTTTGGCTTAGCATCTGGGCCAGTAACCCAACACACAGTTACATTTTGTATTACTTCTGTGTTGCCTTTTATCTTTGCTTTAGGCATTACTGTGTTTTTGTGGGGAAAGTAATCATGTTTCTAACCCACACCTTTCAGCTTTAAGATGTCATCCCCCCACAAACATGCTTCATTTGTTCTTCTTTCCTGGGTTTGTGCTGCCTCTGTCTTCAAGAACTTATGTCATTGACAGGAAACATGTGATAAGGGCAGTTTTCTTCTATTAAGGGGGTGCCTTAGCAAAGAAACATCACTTTGTAGCTACAGAAAGCAGTAAGCATTCTTGTACCAGGTACAGGACATCAGAATTTAATGCATTTTAATATTGCACTCCCTTAAAGTTGCTTGATATGAAGGAAATGTGTGCATTTTAACACTTGCAGTAGGAGTGTTTTGTTTATTCTTGCAAGGACAATGACTGGTACCTGGTAACTAAGATGTTAATAGGTTGTAATAAGAAGGAAATCTGTCAATGTCTTGCTGCTGCTGCCTTTCTTTGCACTTTAGGCTTGTGCCCAGGCAGAGGATCCTGGAGGGGAAAAGCTGTCTTGTGGGTAGTGGGAAAACTGTGAATTCTCTTAACCATTTGCTGCCAGTCTTGCACTGTTGATGTGTAGCTGTGAATTGGCAGGTAGAGCTAAGCTAAAGCAATGCACTGAGCAGGACATCATGTGGTCCATGATTAAAGGTAAAAGACTTGGTGCTGCAGACAGAGCTGCATCACTTCATGCAGCTGACTGCTGCACACTGCTGCACACTGCTGCAGTGTGAAACAAAGAAAGGAAAAGCTCTGTGCAGGTGAAGTCTCAAACACTCAAAGAAAAATGGATCAGCTAGGGTCATAAAAATGCTCAGCTTGAGCTGTTGGTGTCAATTAAGATTGCAATGAGGAGCATTAAAGGTTAAAAAAGTCCTAAATGTTATCTCTGTGTAGAACTTGAGTAGCATTAAGGGTAGCAGACAGCTTCATGCAGCTCTGGCAGGTCTGCCTCAGGTCAGCTTTGTCTTAACATGCTGTTAGTGATGGAGCTGGGGATTGCACATATAAATAATAATTTTGGCTGCCCCCCAGCAAAAAGCTTAAGGGAGATCAAAGCCCTTGATTTGGACTCTTAGCTGGAGCCAAGGCAGCATGCCACCAGTCAGTCTGCCTAGGCAGAGAGCACAGCAGTCAGTGGGAGCAAGGACTTCAGTGGTAACATTCTGGGGGCTTCACATGTGACTGCACTCCAGGATGAGTGTTCTGAACAGTACCCCTTCACCATGCATTTCCAGCCCTGAACCAGGCACATGGCTCAGGGTGTAAACTGGGTCTGGACATGGATACAATCAAAAAACTGTATCTGGTTTTTGGGCTAGTTGAATTCTTCAGTCCTGTCCATCAGCTGGTGCAAAGCCAGGGCAGTACTAGGCTTGGGCTGCAACTGGAGCTGGTGGACAGGACTCAGCAGTCACTTGAGTGATGTGTTTTCCTGTCTTTCAGTCTGAGACATTTGGCTGCCAAACACAGCAGAAGTGAAGATACTGCAGGAGCCTGGATGTACCTGTGTCTACATGTGGCTTTTTGGTCTTGCTTTCCTTAGTCACCATCCAGACAGCAGGCCTGGCTTTCATCAGAGGAACACTTGCAATGTGCCTCTGTTTATTACTTTTAGAAATACAGCAGCTGCCATGGCTTTAAAAAACAAACAAAAAAGAGAGGCCAAGCTCTGGAGGAAGACATGATAATGATGGTACCTGTTTGATGCAATGATTTAGGGAGTGGGAAGAATAGTTCCTACCTCATTTTAAGGAGTTTGGTTTGTGGGTTCTGTGGTTAGGTGTGGTCTGTGGCAAGTGGGCTGTTGGGCACAGCCTCAGCTCACCCTTTATCAGGAGCAAAAGGAGGTGCCCAGCTTCCGGGTAGTAGTTGTGGCCTCGTGGCTGAGACTCTTGCTTTTGGCTCCTTTTCCCAGGACCTTTTTCTAGTAGAAGCTTCATAATTATTGTAAGTTCTGTAAAACCTCTTCAGAAGACCAGGTACTCTCTGGTAGTAGCCTTGACAGTGAAGTTTATTACAAGAAGACTAAGATCCACCACATTAAAAATTGGCTGCTAATATTTGGTGATCTCTGATGGGCACTGGAAAAGCTTCCTGGCTTTTGCCTTTTGGCACTTAAGCCTAGATGGTGAATTTAGGAAGCAGTTCCTCTGCCTAAACCAAACTCCTTGTGCTTTGGCAATTAGTTGTGTGTTTTCTCTCTTTGAAGGAAACCAAGTTAGCTTCTACAGCTTCCTGTGTTTTAAAAACAGACCCTTCAAAAGATCTTAGACCTTTGGGCAGCTTCTCTCCTAACTGAAGAGCAATGGGTTTAAAACAAGCTTTCCAGTTGGGTCAGCACCTAGCTTGCAAACATGTGGTGTTTTCTCATTTGTACAGATCCAGTGTCCATCTTGCCAATTTGTCTGGTGTTTCAAGTGCCACTCTCCCTGGCATGAAGGTGTTAACTGCAAAGAATACAAGAAGGGAGACAAGCTGTTGCGTCACTGGGCCAATGAAATTGAGCACGGGCAGAGGAATGCCCAGAAGTGTCCAAAATGCAAGGTGAGCTGCTCTCCCTTGGCTTGCAGGTAGTGGCTTCCAACTGTTTAAATATGTATTTAAAGTAAGTATCTGGAGCTTCTGCAGGGCATTGGAATTGGAATTCACACGTGCCATGCAGGTTCTTGGCAATACCCTGTTGAGAAAAACAGGCCAGATGTTTTACTTGCTGGTTCCTGCACTGATTCTGCAGAATCTCTGCATGTAAATCACAGAATTGTTTTGGTTGGAAAAGACCTCCCAAGATCATCAAGTCCAACCTTCAACCTAACACCACCATGGCCCCTAAACCATGTCCTGAAGTGCCGTGCCACGTCTACACATTCATTGAACACCTCCAGGGACAGTGACTCCACCACCTCCCTGGGCAGCCTGTTCCAATGCCTGGCAAGAAACGTTGTGGAAATCATAAGAGGGGACTTAGATGTACATTCATAATGAATGTATGCTACAGAATAAATTATTCCTCAAACAAAGCTTTAAAGAAATGTAAAGCTTTAGAGGAATACAGTGCCCTTTGTTAGGTTTTAATGGAATCACAGAATGACTTAGGTTGGAAGGGACCTCGATACAATAATACAATACACTACGTTGAAAGAGACCTTCAAGATCATCGCGTCCAACCCATCAACCAATCCAACCCACCTAAACAACTAAAGATCATCAACCTCCCCACCATGAGCAGGGACACCTTTCAGCTAGACTCAGTTGCTCAAGGCCTGATCCAGCCTGGCCTTGAACACCTCCAGTGAGGAGGCATCCACAGCCTCCCTGGGCAACCTGTTCCAGGGTCTCACCACCCTCGTGCTGAAGAACTTCTCCCTAAGATCCAGTCTAAACCGACTGTCCATTGGCTTCAAACCATTGACCCTTGTCCTGTTGCTAGACACCCTAATGAAAACTCCCTCTGCAGCCTTCCTGTAGGATCCTTTCAGATACTGGAAGGCAGCTCTAAGATACTTCTGGAGTCTCCTCCAGGCTGAACAACTCCAGCTCCCTCAGTCTATCCTTGTAACAGAGGTGTTTCAGCCCTTTTGTCATCTTCCAGCCCTTGGATCATCAAAGATTTCCAAAGAGCTTGGGTGAATGCAGTTTTGGAGTAAGGCAGAAAGCACTCTGTCAACGAGGTAACCAGGGGAGACTTGAACATTTGTCCAAAACCAGGACTTTTTAATGATGAAATTTCAGTTCTTCACAAGCCTTTCTCATTAATTCAATTTCAACACTGATGTGCAGTCCCACACCCTAAAGATGTCATTAACCTGTTGCAGGAGAGGAAGTATTTCCTGCTGTTCTAGTGAGGTGCAACAGCCCTGCACACCCCTGCCTGGCTGCCCCTAGGGAAGGTGGCTGTTGTGTTTGCTCTCTTCTTTTTTCACAACACTTCTTTCCAGCAGTCGTAAGTCAAAACCCCAAGAGCACCATAGTGATTGGAAACTGTCCTTTATTTGGGAAGGGAGTACCTAATCTGAACCCATCTATCGCTCTGCATCTGCCTCATGGAGAGGACAAAGTAAGGAAATGAGACCTATTTGGTAGGAAATAAATACTGATTGGGAAGATTGGCTTCTAAATGTCCAAAGTATCATTTTGTCACACTTGGAGCCTTACCCTGTGCCAATTAAGGGAATGTTGATCAGCTTGGTTAGTATTTTATATTGGTCTTGGGAATAGAAATGCCCATGCTGCCATAGCTTGAAATGAGAAGGCTGCAAAACACAGAGCAGAATTCAGAAAGCTCTGAAATCATCAGCTGGTTGTTTACCCTGCCTCCTGCACGCAGGGGATCTTTTAGCAGAGCTTTAACAGCTTGCTGGTTAGTCAGAGCTGATAGGCTTGAGCCAGTTCTAAAAATGTTCACTTTCTGGGAAGACTTACAGTAAAATACAGACTTTGTTCCTTTGGGAGTGGGAAGGAGTAAGTGTTTGGCTTTTTAGTCTTTGACTCGTGTCCAGATACAGATTTTATGACGATGCAAATGATGTAATTACTGAAATAAGTTGTCCCCCATAAAAAGACAACAACAACAAGAACACAACACAAAAAAACACCAAAAGAAGAAGAGAAAATGCATTAAGCAGAAAAGGAGGATTGTGGAAAAGCAGGGGGAAGAGGGCTGCTAAGCTAGAAATGAACCAAAACTGCTAACTCTAACACACAAGCACAAGAGGACACAGTCTCAAGCTGCGCCAGGGGAAGTTCAGACTGGGTGTTAGGAAGAAATTCTACACAGAGAGAGTGGCCATTGGAATGGGCTGCCCAGGGAGGTGGTGGAGTCAACATCATTGGAGGTGTTTAGGAGGAGACTTGATAGGGTGCTTGGTTGCATGGTTTAGTTGATTAGGTGGTGTTGGATGATAGGTTGGACACGATGATCTTGAAGGTCTCTTCCAATCTGGTTTATTCCATTCCATTGCATTCTCTTTATCCTTAAGTTTTACATTGAGCATGCCAGGCGTAAAACTGTTTTTGCTGTCTTCAAAAGAGAAGGCTGGATGCTGAAAACATCTGCAGGTCCAGGCACTAATTTTGAAGCCTGAAGCAGCATGATTTTGACTCTTGATTTCAGGAGGACTTTTCAAGTTTCTTACTCAAAAGAAAATAAAACTTGCTGCCTGGTGGGTGGCAGTAGGGGCAGTCAGGAAAGTAGCACAGCAGAAGAACCTTTGTTAACAAGTCCTTTCTGGAAATGTGGTATCCTAAGTGAATATTGAAGAGGGAAGTCAAGCTTTTCATAATCCTGTGGTGCTACTCCCACTCCTGATATTTATTTATTTTTTATTTAGAGGTGAAGAAAATTCATCCTGCCTATGACCTCCGTAATGTTCGTATCAACACAAGGGGGAACTTCTCTAAGGGTCACAGAGCACTGGAACAGGTTCCCCAGAGAGGTTGTGGAGTCTCCTTCCCTGGAGACTTTCAAGGCCTGTTTGGATGCATTCCTCTGTGACTTGAGCTAGATTGTATGGTCCTGCTCTGGCAGGGGGGTTGAACTCAATGATCTCTTTGGGTCCCTTCCAACCCCTGACATCCTGTGAGCCTGTGAACACTTGGCTTTTAAATCAAATCTGTAAATAGGAGGTAATAATAGAATCAGAGAATGGCTTAGGTTGAAAGAGACCTCAGAGGTCATCTACTCCAACCTCTCCCCCATGGGCAGGGATGCCACTCAACTGGACTTGGCTGCTCAGGGCCTCATCCAGCCTGGCCTTGAACCCCCAGGGAGAAGGCATCCACAGCCTCCCTGGGCTACCAACCCTCACCACCCTCACACTGAAGAACTTCTTCCTAAGATCCAGTCTACCCCTACTCTCCCTCAGCTTCAAACCATTCTCCCTTGTCTTATTGCTAGACACCCTTAGGAAAAGTCCCTCTGTACCCTACCTGTAGGATCCCTTCAGGTATTGGAAGGCAGCTCTAAGGTCCCCCCAGTGTCTTCTCTTCTCCAGGCTGAACAACCCCAGCTCCCTCAGCCTACCCTCATAGCAGAGGTGCTTCAGCCCTTAGATCATCTTTGTCGCCCTCCTCTAGAATGGCTCCAACAGCTCTGTGTCCTTCTTATGCTGGGGACACCAGAACTAGACACAGTGGTACTGCTATTTTTCTTTATTCTTTCTTAATAAATTATTGAGTTGCTATAAAAAACAAATCCGTCTTTTTGAGGCATTCTTCATCAAAGTGTTAATAGATGTCTGGGCACATGAGCATAAATATGCCAATAGTTAATAACTGGACCTCAGGGGGGTTGGAGCTAATGCTTTCTCTCCAGCAATCCCTCCAAAACCTTTATATAAACTAACATTGAGCCTATCTCATTTCCAGATAATGCAAAGAGTGACAGAGAAAACACTATTGGTACCACACTATTTGATTTATCCTTGTTCTAGCTCCACATTGGCTATGTTTGGGGTGACATCATTTTTTATTCTGATATGTGCATGCAATCAACTTAATTTCTTTCATAATTACTGTTAAGTTTGCAGTAGCCAAAACTAGCAACTAGGTTGAGGAATAGTCAAGATTAAATATTGCAGATATCAGGATGGGATATCTGCAATATCTAATTGTGACCTTCCAGTATCTTAAGGGGGCTACAAGAAAGCTGGGGAGGGACTTTTGAGGGTGTCAGGGAGTGATAGGACTGGGGGGAATGGAACAAAACTAGAAGTGGGTAGATTCAGATTGGATGTTAGGAAGAAGTTCTTCCCCAGGAGGCTGGTGAGGCACTGGCACATGTTGCCCAGGGAGGTGGTGGAAGCCTCATCCCTGGAGGTTTTTGCAGCCAGGTGGGATGTGGCTCTGAGCAACCTGATCTAGTGTGAGGTGTCCCTGCCCATGGCAGGCACTTTGGAACTAGATGACCCTTGAGATCCCTTCCAACCCTAACAATTCTATGATTTTATGATATGTTGCTCAAAGACCATGACATGCCCATACTTGGAAATGTTTTAAATGTAGTGGGATGAGCTCTGGAGCCATCTGATCTGACTTTGAAGTTAGCCCAGTTGGGGCTAAAACAGATGACCTCCAAGGGTCACTTCCAACCTCAGTTATTAGGTAATTTTATCTGCCATCTCACTGTGGAATTCCATCTCATTAGCTGTATTTTCAGCTGGCAAGATTTGGAATTAGCTGTGTAATTAGCTGACAGAGTGAACTGCTTATTCCCAGGACTAGTCTCTCCTCTAAGGCTCCCAGAACTATTAACTAAACCTGAAGCTTTACAAATCCATGTCAAATAGGGCAGTGTACCAGCTTTGCAGAAGATGGCAGGCAGTGCCCAAGAGGTGAGTGTTTCTGAAAGGTAGTGAAGATGCAGGATCCATGAAGTCACAGGAATGGAGCTGTTTATGCAGGCAATCAGCTGAAAGATGGACATCAAACCTGAGCAGCCCAGCTTCAGGCTGTGCTGTGGGCAGTTCTGAAAGTTTGATGTTACTCTTCTATGTGGGTTGTGAAATCCTGCTCTTTTAACAACAAAAAGACCCCAGCCATAAAATTCAATGCTTTTCAAACCATTCACTCTTAACAGCTGAGCCTTTCTGGTGTGCTTATCACAAAATGCCAAATCAATTTGTGATGGTAATGGGAAAAGGGGTAGGGCCACAGGTGGCATCTGTGGAGGGGTCAAACTGAGTTCAGAACTATATTTACTGTGCTGCTTTTATTTTTAATCAAGTTTGGTGCTAATGTGTCTACTTCAGTAATAAAAACAAATTGTCAGTAAGGGCAAGGATCACTCAGATTCTCACCTTATACAAAGAGTGTTCAAACAAAGCAGGATTATGTAGAGTCAGGTGCATTGGAAGAGTGGGGCCAGCAGGTTGAGGTTCTCCTCCCTGTCTACTCTGCCCTGGTGAGCTCTCATCTGGAGTACTGTGTTCAGTACTGTGTTCAGTTCTGAGCTCCCTATTTCAAGAGAGACAGGGAGCTACTGGAGAGAGTGCAGTGGAGGGCCACAGGATGATTTGGAGCCTGGGGCTTCTCTTACCAGGAGAGGCTGAGAGAGCTGGGGCCGTTCAGCTTGGAGAAGAGCAGCCTGAGAAGGTATCTCATTAATGCTGATCGATACCTATAAGGTGACTGTCAGGAGGCTGGAGCCAGACTCTTCTCACTGGTGTCCAGTGACAGGACGAGGGGCAATGGACACAAACTGGAACACAGGAGGTTCCACATAAACATAAAGGGAAAAATTCTTCCCGTTCAGGATGGAGGAGCCCTGGATCAGGCTGCCCAGAGAGGTGGTAGAATCTCCATCTCTGGAGGCATTCCAAATCCACCTGGAGCGTTCTGCGATTTACTCTGGGGGTTGGACTGGGTGATCTCCAGAGGCTCCTTCTGACCCTCACCACTCTGTGATAACGAAAATCATGCCTGGAAACCCATAAACAGCTGTACCTCACATCCACTGCTTTGAAACATGCCTTAGAACGCCTTGTCTTAGCACAGCTGCAGCATTAACGCAGGTGCTGAGCTGGGCAGGGGGTTGCTTGCAGCTTTGGACTGCCCCAGGTAGTGCCCACTGCCCTGTGCTGCGGGAGAAGAGGGGGGCAAAATAACCTTTTCTGTTCTTCTGCTGATACAGATCCACATCCAGAGAACAGAAGGGTGTGACCACATGACCTGCTCCCAGTGTAACACTAACTTCTGTTACCGTTGTGGGGAGAGATACCGCCAGCTCCGCTTCTTCGGAGATCACACCTCAAACCTCAGTATCTTTGGATGCAAATACCGCTACCTCCCCGAGAGACCACACCTAAGGAGATTAGTGCGAGGCTCTGTCTGTGGTGAGTGCCTAAGTGCGCCTTGTGGTGAGAGCCCAAGTGCGCCTTGTGGTGAGCCCAAGTGCGCCTTGTGGTGAGCTGCGGAGCCAGGTGGTTGGGGTTGGGCAGGTCTAGAATCTCAGAATCGTTAGGGTTGGAAGGCACCTCAAGGGTCATCTGGTTCCAACCCCCTGCCGTGGGCAGGGACACCTCACACTACAGCAGATTGCTCAGAGCCACATCCAGCCTGGCCTTAAAAACCTTCAGGAATGAGGCTTTGACCACCTCGCTGGGCAACCTGTGCCAGTGTCTCATCACCCTCACTGTGAAGAACTTCTTCCTAACATCCACTCTGAATCTACCCATTTCTAGTTTTGTTCCATTCCCCCAGTCCTATCACTCCCTGACACCCTAATTACATCAGGGCCTGTTTAGTCATGCACAAGGTGGTCTCTAAGTGTACAGCATTTGCAGTTTTTCTTTCAGCAGACTGTGTACAAATAAGTATAGTGTTCTCTTCTGAAAGCTGCTCTTCCCTAACCCTTCTTAATAATATGTATGCAAGTTGGAAAGAGCATAGAACCATTGTTCGTGTTGGAAGGGACTTAAGGAGACTTCTTCAAGTTGAAAAACTCCAGCTCCCTTAGTCTATCCTTATAACAGAGGTGTTTCAGGCCCTTGTATCATCTTCCAGCCCTTGGATCATCAAAGATTGCCAAAGAGCTTGGGTGAATGCAGTTTTGAGGTAAGGCAGAAAGTACTCTATCAACAAGGTAACCAAGGGAGACTTGAAAATCTGTCCTGTGTCCAGTTCTGAGCCCCTCAGTTTAGGAGAGATGTTGACTTGCTGGAACATGTCCAGAGAAGGGCAACAAAGTTGGGGAGGGTTTTAGAGCACAGCCCTTTGAGGAGACGCTGAGGGATCTGAGGTTGCTTAGCCTGGAGAAGAGGAGGCTCAGGGGAGACCTCCTTGCTCTCTACAACTCCCTGAAGGGAGGTTGTAGTCAGGTGGGGGTTGGTCTCTTCTCCCAGGCAAGCAGCACCAGAACAAGAGGACACAGTCTCAAGCTGCACCAGGGGAAGTTTAGGTTGGATGTTAGGAAGAAGTTCTTGCCAGCAAGAGAGATTGGCCATTGGAATGTTCTGCCCAGGGAGGTGGTGGAGTCACCATCACTGGAGGTGTTTAGGAAGAGACTTGATGGGGTGCTTGGTGCTGTGGTTTAGTTGATTAGATGGTGTTGGATGATAGGTTGGACTCCATGATCTCAAAGGTCTCTCCCAACCTGGTTTATTCTGTTCTTTTTAATGATGAAATGTCAGCTGTTCTTGTGTTGGATGAGGGCCTTAAAGATCATCTCCATCCAACTCTCCTGCCATGGGCAGGGACACCTCCTTTTAGGCCAGGTTGCTCAAGGCTCCTTCTGTCCCAGCTGTCCTTAAAACCTAGCTTTGAGCATGATCACAATGGTTGTCATAACCTACTGCTGAGTTCACCACATAGACTGAATGACCCAATACTTTATTCAGGTCTGAGGCAGGTTTTACATTTGCTTGCCCTGCCAGCAGTCTTGGAGCTAACAGACATAGGACAGAGGAGCTTTGGGGAGTGGAGTGTCCTTAGTCTCAGCGGCGTTTTCTAGTGTGTCATGATTTCAGTAGTGTTTTTTGATGTGTGATGATTCCCCCTGATCTAAAAGCCTCATAATCCTTCACACTGACAAATAGTATGTGAAACTGGGACTTGGTGTAAATGTTCAATTCAGATGTGTAGAAAGAGGATGGAAGACATGGGGTTTGGAGATGTTCCCTGGGGAATGGAATCATGGAGTTCTTTGGGTTGGAAGGAACCTTTAAAGCACATGGTTCACTTTGATGCTGAGGGACATGGTTTAGCACCAGACTTGGTAGAGTTACACAGTGGTTGGACTTGAAGCTGTTTTTCAGCCAAAATAATTCTGATAATTATTCCATCCAATACTGATAAAGATAATTGAAGTAAAAGATAAATATCTGCTGCTTTGTTGCTGTTGCTGCTTGTACTGCAGCTTGTGCAAGCCTCATTCATCTTGTTTTAACTTGTTCCTTGCTTTTAGTTTACAGAGATAAAGAAAGATAAAGGGTTCAAATGTGGGAGCTGTATAGGAAGAAAAGGTATCCTGTTATGGTTTTAAATAGTCTTTAGACTGCACTGGTTAACCATAAGCAGATTCTGTCCAGTGATGCTGAAAGGTCTTTTTTTGTTCCCCTGTAAGATCTTGGAACTGCACAATAGTCAAAATGTAATAGTCACAGGCAGAAGGCAAAAAGCCACTTATGCATGCTTTGTTTCAGCTCTGAGTTAGTTTGTCAAAGGTAAGTAAACAAGTTTTTAAACTGAGTTTGATTAGGAAAGATTCTTTGTGTCTGCAAAGAAATGACTCCCAGTTGAAAGCTCGCTTGGCCCTTTCTGCAGGCTCTGCTTCCACACACTTGGTGCCCAGTTCCAGTGGTTGAAGTTTTCAATAATTTTGATGCCAAACATCATAGTTTTCTAACATTTTAATTACAGCGTTGTTAATAAAGAGTGTTCATGGCTTAAAACAATCTTTTATAGGTTTTACTTCACCAGAGCCTTTAACGATCTCAGTGTTTTTAATCACTCACACATAGAGTTTTCTAGAGGTTTTCCATCACTCCACATTCCTTTTCCTGTCTACACTTAGATAATTCCTTTGACAGCTCCTGTGTGTATAGAATGCAGTGCAGGGGAGTCCCAGGAAAGCCTGCCATTAGGATGCCTAGCAACTAGAGTAATACTAATAGTATTTGCCAATGTTTTTCCTTCTAGGAATTCATATTTGCCACCTACAGCACTTATGAAACTTGAAAAGCAATTGAATCAGAGCACGGAAAACACCAATTCGTGTAACTGCTGTAAATGCTTCCAAAATATCTCACTTTTCCTTCAGACTGTCCAAATGAGTGGCTTAGGTTATGGAGAGGCTTACATCATTATTAAATGAAGTCATCCATTGACTGAAATCAGATACAAGTGGCTTGAGAGAGGGAAGGACAGGGAAGAGAGAAACAACCAACTCACTTTTCCTCCCTTCCTAGAGGTGATCTTTCAAACACATGCTTTACTTAGAATCATAGAATCATTTAGGATGGAAAAGATCTTCAAGTCCAACCATTCTCTAACTCTGCAAAGTCTGGTGCTAAACCATGTCCCTCAGCACCACATCTCTGCCTCTCTGAAACATCTGCAGGGGTGGGAATTCAACCAGTTTCAACTTAAGTGTTCCAGAATGACCCTTGCCTTCCCTCCATGCATTTTTACAGATCGTGAACTCAGCAGAGATAAAGAATATGAGCACGTTTTATTTCTGCTTAGTCTGTTCTAGCCAGCGTGCTGACCAACCTTGCTGCTTTACTCCTGTAAGAGCAGCAACTTATCCTCTTAAATGCTGATCCAAAATAGACCTAAACCACAACTGCACGAGAGGACTTCACCACAGCCTTTTAAAGCAAGCAGAAGCGTATTTCGAGGCGATGGTCTCATCGCCTTCAGCTAACCTAAACTCTCAAAGATGCAGGTTTGCTTGGCATCTTTCCAGGGTGGTTGCTGTACAGTAGGAATCTGGAGAGGCCAAGTGATAGTGGCTTTATAGCTATCATGTGCCTGAAGGATTCCAGTGCCTGAAGGATTTGAGAATGGAAGCTGAAGTAAATGCAAGCTAACCGTTCATGTACAAAATGAGCTGGGAGAGTTGTGAGGGGGGGTGAAAAGGGCAACGTTTGCAGGGAGCTGGCTGGGTGGTGAGAGCTCCTAGCTGGATTTGTAAGGTGGATTTGCAAGTGGGAGTCCTGAGGAGGCATTAAAAAACCAAAAATCAATGAGATTTGGGGAGTCTGATGTCAAAATACAAATGGTTGCAAAGGGAAAATGCCTGCTTTGAACTATTTCATGACTTTTGCATTTCAGCTGGAAAATTACTCATCACACCCCTAATACTGGTTCTGGGACTGGCACTGGGAGCCATAGCTGTTGTAATAGGTAAGAGCTACCTATGTGAATGATGATTTTGCAGCTGTTTCTGTATGGTATCTCAGTATTCGCATCTCAAGAAGATGCACTCAAAGTCCAGATTTCATTTGAGTGCAAAGGACATGACATGACTTCTTGCTAAAAAACTTGTTTCTTTAGAGTCTTTCTTTTTCTTACTTGCATTTTATGCCTGTTAGTTTCCCCCCCCTCACAGTTACTTGGTTTCCTGCAACAAAATCTTTTAATTAATACAATTAAACTGGTAAAAGGGCCAGAGTAAATTAAACATAGTCCCTGGGGCTGGCTGACATGGACCCTCCTTTCAATCACCCCAGTGGATCAGAAATTTAAGGCCTTGGCCACATGCATGGCAAGACCTTTTGGGGCACTAGGCTTTGGCCCTAGAGCCCTTGAGCTTGAAGGTACACCACCAACAAAAGAGCAAATTGGGATGAGCCAACCTCAAATTGGGATCAATCAAATTCAGCACATGGGCTGCCAAATTGGGTTCCATCACAAAACCCAGTCCTGTGAACTCACCTGATATGGTCTGAGAGCTCTGGTGAGGTGGTTGTATTCATGTGGATGCAGTTATTCTAGCAAATCTGTCCTTTGCCTGGCTGCACTGGATTCTGCTGCAGAAATGAAATGAGCCCTAGTGATAGCTGTGTCATTTTGCTCACGTGAGTGCACAGCCACTGTTTTTATTGGTAGTAACATGTCAACTGGGGATCATGCTGCTTCACCACTCTTCACCAAAATACTTACTCCATGGAAGGTTGGCAGTGTATGCCCAGCTCTGAGGCATGCTCTCAGAATGGTTGGAAGGGACCTTAAAGATCACCTATTTCCAACCTCCCCTCCATAGGCAGCAGCACTTCTCGCTAGCCCAGATTGCTCAAGGCCTCATCCATCATGGCTGTGAACACCATCAGGGAGGGGGCATCCACAAGCTCTAGGAAACCTGTTCCAGTGCCTCACCACCCTCATTGGCAAGAATTTCTTCCTAATGTCTGGTCTAATAAAGTCAAAATATTCCAGGAGAGTTACATTTATAGGATTGTACATAACCAATCAGCATATAACCCAAATGCTGCAACAGCTTTTCTAAACCGCAGCTGGCTGAGCAAGAAATCCTGCTGATAATTTCAGCCTTTAGGCTAGAAGTATACATCTTTTTTCCCTGCATCACTGTTCTTAGTTGGATTCACTAAAGATAGATCTGTGAAATCATAGAGTTGTTTTGGTTAGAAAAGTCCTCTAAGATCCTCCAGACCAGCCATCAACCCAACGTCACCAAGGCCGTCAAACCGTGTCCCAAACTGCCATGTCCACACATTTTGTGAACACCTCCAGGGATGGGAACACCACCACCTGCCTGGGCAGCCTACTCCAATGCCTGAACACTCTTGCAGCAAAGACATTTTTCCTAAACCTCCCCTGTTGCAACCTGAAGCCATTTCCTCTCGTTCTTTCACCTTATATGAGAGAGAAAAGACCAAACCCTACCTCACTCCAACCTCACAGTATCACTAAGGTTGGAAGAGACTTCGAAGATCGAGTCCAACCTGTCACCACAGACCCCATGACTAGACCACGGCACCAAGTGCCACATCCAATCCCCTCTTGAACACCTCCAGGGATGGTGACTCCACCACCTCCCTGGGCAGCACATTCCAATGGCGAATGACTCTCTCGGTGAAGAACTTTCTCCTCACCTTGAGCCTAAACTTCCCCTGGTGCAACTTGAGACTGTGTCCCCTTGTTCTGGTGCTGGTTGCTAAAGGGAAGAGGCCAACCCCTTCCTGGCTACAACCACCTTTCAGGTAGTTGCAGACAGCAATAAGGTCTCCCTGAGCCTCCTCTTCTCCAGGCTAAACAACCCCAGCTCCCTCAGCCTCTCCTCATAGGGCTTGTGCTCAAGGCCCCTCACCAGCCTTGTTGCCCTTCTCTGGACACGTTCACTCCCTCCTTTCAGGAAGTTGTGGAGAGCCACGGGAGCTGCATCTGAATACTCCATGTTCACTGTAGGAGCAGTGCCACGCGCAAAGGATTGCCTTTAATCACGGTTTTGTTCTTCCTCTCTTCTCTTTTGGCAGGTTTATTTGTGTTTCCTATCTATTGCCTTTGTAAAAAGCAGAGGAAAAGGTCACGGACAGGTATGCGCTGGTAAGGATGCGCCTTACTCAGCAGAACTGAGCTGGTCCTGCAAGGGCTATATGCACTTTGAGCAGCAGAGCAATACAGTGCTGGTAAAGCCACCGCCCTGGAAGAATGCAGCATCTCCTGCCACCTTCCCTTGGCCGAAAACACTACTGCAGACCAGAAAGCCTCTTTGCTCTGGTGCACTCTGAACAAGATGGGCCCCCCCCTCCCAGCCTTGACTGCTGCTTCTTCAGTGTTTTGGGGTTTGTTGGTTGTTGTTTTGCTTGGTTGGGGTTTTTTTTTTCTTTCTTTTTTGGTGGGTTTTTTTTTTGTTTGTTTGTTTGTTTGTTTGTTTTGTTTGTTTAATTATTATTTACTTTGGAGGGGGGATTTGAGTCTAAGTTTCTGAGCTAGACAATCAAAGTCTGTATTGTAGCCACAACTCTTACTACCGATTTGGCCTGTGAAGAAAGTGTTTTAACTGCTAACATGTGCTCTGTTTAACTTCAGTGTTGGCCTTTACGGGGGAAATGCTTAGAAGTGTTTGCACTCTTACTGTATACTGAGCATACTACTTTTGGTATTAAAAACTACTTCTGTAAATAACTTCCATCACACAGCATTCTGTTCAGCATACCGAAACCCCGTCACATGCCAGAGCACGACAGCTGGTTAGCTTCTGAGTCCTCCTGCTCCTGGGCAAGAAGTGTGGATTGCCACCACCAAACTGCAGTGCCTCTGAGGGAGAAATACCCTTAGTACTGAAGCTTTGTGATACAATTATGCTGATTGGTATCTAATTTCTTTTCATGTGGATTGGGATTATTTTGGGTTTTGGTGGTGTGTTTTTCTTTTTAGAAGAGGAAAATCTCCCAGTGCAGAAAAAAAAATCCTTTGAGGTTTAGGTAACAAGAAGTGTCAGCGGCCTGTTCTGTCCCAGGATATCCCTGAAGTGGGTTTGCAGGGATGCTGGCAACCTGCTCTTCTGTAAAGACTTGTGTGGTAGTTTTTACACACCCAGTAGTGCTTTATTTACACTTTACTACTTTTCTGTTCAAGATCTGTGAACAATTTTAAAGGCATAGCCTAAAATTACCAGAACTGGGCATACAATAGAGATGTTACACGCCAGTTGTGTGAGGATTGGCTTGAAATTCTGTAACCTAAACAGCACATTGTGTTTAAATAGACTACAAAAGCCTTAGAGCATCCACTGATGACTCATGAGGAAAAATCTGTGAATTTTGGGTGAGGGGAGGCTTCACAAATTCTTAAGAAAACATTTCATTCTTGCTCTCTACTTCCAGTGTTTCTCTGTGGCACATCACAGATCTGAAGAGCCATCCTTGCTCTTCCTTCCTATCTTCAAAGTACCGCTGCTTGCTGCCAGACCTCCCTCCTCCTCCTCAGTGTGCTCCCACAAGAGCTGCATAATTCAGCATTAAGGATCAGCTACTGAGACCTTGATTTGTTTGTTTGTTATTTTTTTTCCTACTTTTAGTTATAATGCAAATTTATCATAGAAGTATAACTTAAAAAAAATAGAATCAAATAAATTTGCATAAGCAGAACACTGAAAGAATCAAGAAAGGAGTTGAATCGGAGAGATTGTACAGGTTTGTACTGTGAAGGTACTTTTTTCAGTGTGTGTGTTTGAAAATATATAGGTTTGTGTGAGTCTATATATATATATGGGGAGAGGGGGAAGCAGGGAGATGGGCAACATCCTCATGAGTGTAGGCTCAAAATGTAGGCCTGCAAAAGTAGCATGTCATTGGGGAAGATGTGCTGTGCTTGGAGCATTACTGTTAAAGCAGAACCTAGGTGGAATTTTGGAGTGAGCAGTATTCTGCCCCACCAACGTAATGCTGTTACAAGATGCTCACTTTGACTTCAGAGCCTCAGTGGAAGAATCTGATTAATTTTGTTTACCTGGAAAGATGCAGATCAGTTTGCCACAGCTGATTAGTGTGCTTGTTTGCTGCCAGCTTCTGCTTTTGTTTTCTTCCTCAAACAGTGGCTACAAGCACATCGTAGCAGTCAACAAGTATTTCAGATTTCCATTTGGATTTAAGGGCGTGTTGCCCCTGTTGACCTTCGATCAGAAATAGCACCCTTCTGACATCTGCAAATGAAGTGGAGAGGCAGTGACATTTAGAAGTTCCAAGCCTATTGTCAGTGCAGGTCCACTTAGGAATTTGCTTTCTTCTTCTGTGAAACATCAGTTTGCTCTTTGTGTTCTGTCTGAGGTTGGAAGCTGCCTTAAAATCGGTCTTGGGTTTTGAGTGCGTTTTCTGAAGCTATACTTCTTAGTTGTCTTTGGCTTACTCAGGGATTTTTATTCCTTTCTTTAAATGTCAAATAATGAAGCTATTTTTGTATTATTTAGGAGAAAAAAAAAAAACCTTCAGACCTCAGAGAGCGAGATATAGGTAGATTTGGATTTGCAGTGCAGTCTGTAACACGGTGTCAAACTCTTCCACTTGAGCGTATTTTAGTACTTGAGGTTATCTGTAATTAACTATTCAGTGGATTCATTTCCTGTCTTTTCCTGGTTCTTTCGAAAGAAGTGTGATATTCTCACAGTCTGGAGCTGTTTTCACTCTGCTGTGGTTGCCATTTTCAGTTGCTGATGGGAGTTACAGTCAACTTTGAAATTAGGATGCTAGACTAAAGGGCACAGAAAGGAAGACAATAGGTCTGCGCTTATTCTTTGAGTGGAGAAAAGGAACACATCTCAACTCCGACCTTCTCATTTCGTCTGGGCCATGTTGATTTTTATCAGAACAGATTAAAATCAAAGGGAAATGATTCTTCATTTTCTACACATAGCAAAACAAGGCATCTTTGACCTTGTGAAAAGGAGGGAGTTGAACCTTCCATTCTCCAGAGAGGTGGGGGGAGGGGGAAAGGGACTGACAAATATTTGCTTTTGCTTTTCCCTACAACAGGAAAATATTTCAAGAGCCAGGTAAGGTAGGGATATGGAAGTCTCTTCCCATCCATATCAAATTATTCCTACTAAGTACATAAGTACAATTTTCCATCAATATTATGGCACACAACCAACTGAAATCTCGGTAGTACAGAACTTCATCCAATATAATGTTAGCTTCTAAGCAGCGCTGCTCATACCACAGGCACTCTCACATGCATCACATTTGTTCTACAAGCATTGATCTATCACTTTGAGAGAACTCACTTTGAGAGAACTTGGTTGTAAAGAAGTTCAAGGATGTTTCTCTTTTATTAACTGGGTCTTTTTTGTGTGACTGTATGCTGAGGGAACCATCAGACTGTTCTGCTCCACCTTTATTAGCTGTAAACTTCATCAGGCAGCTGAATTAGCCTGCTAAGGCAGATTTCCTGCTGTACATTGATCATCACTGATCACTGGGTTTGCTTTCATTGCATTTGATATTTAAGATTATTTATCCTTGTGCAAAGTTGTTGCTGATGGATATCTGTGTTCAGACTAGGAAATGCTTAAATCCATTCAGCACTTGCCTTCTCTTTCAAGCTTGCCTGGGAAATGACTTTGCCCACCTGCTTGGACCTCCTTGCAGGCATGGGGTCGGAGCAGGCACCCTCCTGGCAGCACCATTGTGTGTACCTGCACCTGCTGGGGAGGGTCGACTGGACATGCCAGTCTGGAGAGGGCTGCCTTCCCTTTCTCCACTTTCTCTGCTAATTAGCTGTATTTAATTAATTGGGTCAAGGTTCAGGGCTGCTGAGCCATGTCAGTGGCAGGGTGAGTCTGACTTGGTGTTAGTCCTCAGTGTTTGGTACATTTGCAGAGCTTATCCAGGTGCATGTGACTGGAAAACAGCCCTGCTTTTCCTTGCATCAGCCTGGTGGGAGGCGAGAATAAAAAGCTGATACAAGTGAGAGGCAGAAGTGCAGTTGTGAGGAGCCTCACACTGCACCTGACCCATCAGTCTGAGCTCTGCACAAAAAAGCCTCACCATGTCTGTCCCAAACAGCACATTCACATCTCTCCAGTGTTATTGGAATGCAGTGAATCATTGTGTGTGATCTGTTACCTTCCTCTGGAGCACTACAAGTGTGTAAGGCAGGAGGAGTTCATCTTTGGCGCTTGGTGTTACTGATGCTGACTTCCACACTCGCTGGCACTTTAGGGGCTGTTTTATTTTACTGGTTCTGAAACACTGATCAATGTCAAGTTTTACTTTCTTGAAAATACAGATTTGCAGGGCCTGTTGCCAACTTAACTAGGTGGTGGTTTGGATCACCATCAGGTATTCTTTTTAGGCAAGGAGCTTTCTGCTCTTCCAGTGACTGCCAGAGCTTGCGTGATGTTGAGTGGTGCATTGGTAGAGCAGAAACTCTGTCAGAATACAAATCCTCCTGTGATTGAATGGTTTCTCTTGCCAGTTAGATCTGAGAAACTGTTTAATATTCAATGGCCAAACAATTTGCCATGCAGACTCTTGAGGGCTTTAAATTTCAGTTGTGATGTTTTGTTTCTTGAGCAAACCTCACGTCGATCTTCGTCCTTGGTATGGTAATTGTGTGGGCCCAAGTTGTAGATCAGAAATGTGGATTGCTGTTACTTTTGTGATCTAACTCTTCTCTTGCTGATGAAAAGAATCCTGCCTGAGGAAACTATTAGATAATTTCTTGGTTGCTCTCAGTTTTACAGCCTGATAGAGTCAGCTCCATTCCTGATGTCAGCCACAGCCCCGTTTTTATGCAGTGTGGAATTTGCTCACATGTACTGTGATAAAAATATCTGGAAGCATGTCAGTGGCCCTTGTGCAGCCACTTCAAATTCTGGTTCACTTCTGAAGAAGCACAAACTACTTTGGAGCTTGTCCCCTCACTTGCAGAGAGATACCAGTGCTGTCATGGAAGTGCAGGAGAAGGCAGGGAGTAGGGGAAAGCTTCCAAATGACATTCAGACCATAAGGCAATTGTCAGGAGTCAAGCTTTTCACATGAGAGAGACCTCCTTCATGCTCTGAGTCACTGATCAAATTAAAACCAGCATCCATAGGTGGTATTAAATACCTGAACATCCTGCTTCCTCTGTTGTAACAGACACTAGCACAGTGCCAGAACTGGAATTAAAACTCTTCAGTATCTTTTGGGTTTAGCACAGAAACTTGAACAAGGTGGCACACAGCATTGTCAGAGTTGCGTTGCTGATCTGGTTGGTAGCTTATCTTGCTGCTGGTACATGAAAATCCAGCTGAGCCTTGATTCAGCTCCAAGCCTAGCAGTGTTTTCACATAAGGACTGCTCAAGTTAGGAAACAATACCCTCAGTTTGGGTTTGTTTTTGTCTTGGAGCTAGCAAATGTAGCTTCTTGCAGTTAGACAGGACTACAGCTTCCTGGCTGATTCTTCCTTTGTGTGCATAAGGGCTCCAGATCTTTAAATTCTCTCTCCAGTAAGGAATGGAGCTCTCATACGAGGCAATTAATCACTGATGCTCCTCTTAGCCTGACAGTGAAATACCATAAGGTAGGGAAATGAAAACTGATCTTGGAGGGCGTGCTTTGATTTCAAAGGTAAAAATATGTGATAAGCTTTAATTACTCCCTAGGGAAAAAAAAATTACTTACATTTCTAAGTGTATTTCCAGCTGTTTATTTCTAAATATATATATATATGTATATATACCTTTAAAAAACAAAGAGTTACAACAGCCATAGGTTTGTTTAAAAAAATGCCTGTTGTGCAAAAATCAAACAGCAACAAAACCCAGCAAACAACTTTTTAGACCTTCTTTGGCTTATGAAAACTTGCAAAAGCAATCTGAAGTGGTTTGGCTGATCCAAGTCAGGAGAAATTTATTGTGTGAAAAGTATTAGGTTTTGGGGTGTTTTATTTCAGCATAAGCCTGGATTTTGCACCTCCCTGCTTCGGCACTGTTGCGTGCTCCCCCCCCCCCCTGCAGTGTTCATCTTGTTGAAGGCTTGTCAGCCTGGAAACAGTGTTGTTGGAATGGTCACAGTGTCACAGTATCACCAAGGTTGGAAGAGACCTCAAAGATCATGGATTCCAGCCTGTCACCACAGACCTCATGACTAGACCATGGCACCAAGTGCCACGTCCAGTCCCCTCTTGAACACCTCCAGGGACGGCAACTCCACCACCTCACTTCCTGTTACACCGAGTGTGATGTTACAAATACCATGCCACCTTTACCTCATTTCTAGAAGGGAAATCTCCTTACAGCATCCAAACAAGCTGTTCAGATATTTTACACCTCTCCTGCAAAAAGTGCTGATGTAGTCAAGAAGCATTTTCATGCCTTGTGCAAGCTCTGGCTAAGCAGAAGGATTCAGTCTTCAGTCATGGACTATCTTTTTGCATCAAAACTGTGCTCTTAAGGGTGTTTCAGGTCAACTTACACTCTGCTGCTTCACATCCAGAAATTGCAAGGACCAGGGGTAGATTTACAGCTCACTGTTTACTATCTCAGCAGAACATGTTTACTCTTATTTCCATGTGTTTTACACTTGTAATGCACTCCTTCCCTTCCATATTTCATCATTTGAAAGTGACTTGTGAAAATGGCTGAAGGTAAAATGGGACCTGGCAAATGTGATCTCCTACAAAGCCATTTCAGTGATGCTTTACTTAAATTCTAAGTGCTGAAACATGCCTTTCCTCTTCAGGGCTTTTAATTTTGTGGGGTTTTTTACATGTAATGAAGCAGCACATTTGTCTCTGTTACATAGCTAACCACCCGAGTCCAAATAACTTCTTAAGGTATTTGGTAATTGCTGTGACTGTGGGAGGGATGAGGATAATGGGTGCTGGGGTAGGGGAGTAGGGAAGGGGACACAACAGGAAAAACCTCTGAGGAGATTGTCCCTGCTGAACTTCATCCTAATTCTGTTACAACTGCATGAGACTTCTTCCCCTGCTTATCCTTTAAGGTGAAGAATTCCCTCTAGCATAGAGTCAGTTTGAATGGCAGGAGGGTAGTGAGATGATGGATCACAGCCTCTCCAGTGTACAGATTTCTGGCCAAAACACTGTGGGTTCGTCAAGAAAGCAATTCCTAATTCCACATTTGGAACTGCTTACAAACTTAGGTGGCATCAGTGCTTAGAACTTTCTGTAGGATATTTCTTTGATGACTAAGAAGTTATAAAACCTGAAAGCAGGCAATTCCACGTGGTCAACACTTGAATTCCAGTCTTGAGCTTGTTTTGTATAATGAGGACTTTTCACTGTGTAAGTGCCTTACTGCTTGAAACAAATGGAAGTGTTGGGTCCCCTCCATAGAGCAATATGGGAAGTTCTGTTTTGTGGACTCCAGCAGACAGGTTAAGCCAAAGGAGCCAATGCTGCTGTGCTCAGAAAGTTGAAAAATGTTGTGTTAGTGAAGTTTTCTTCTCCTGACTTAGGAAAGTCATCAGGTGTATATATTTTCATTCTGATGATCTCATTTCTGAGGTTTCTGACTTGCTGTGCACAGCCCCCACCCCCCTATCTCACTTCAAGCTTCTGCAGAAATTCATCTTCTGTTCTTGTCAGAATGAGCTTGGTCTTGCAGTGTAGCCAGCTGTGAGTCTGCAGCCACTTGAAGAAATGAAACTCTTTGGAGAAGAGTGTTCAGCTGAAGTTAGGTTAGACCATAACCTCTGTAGTAGATGTTACCTTCAAGCTCCAGGGCTCTGTTGTGCACTAATTCATGAAGATGGAAGCACTGAGCTCCCACTTTTGTCAATCTATTAGAAGTCAGGTGCCAAGAATGAGCTACTGTGTGCTAAGATTCTCTGGAACTGTATGACTTTCTGATAGACCTGACCTTTTAAAACATATTGAAGCTGTAAAAAGATAGGAAGGAAATAAAGTTTCTAATGCTACAGGGCTTAGAAGAAAAATGATGCTTAGAAGATCTGTTCATTGTAGATTGATCATGACATGGTTTTCCTAATCTCAGGATGGCAGTGGTTGGAAGGAACCTCAGGAGATCATCTAGTCCAGCCCCCTGCTAAAGCATGTTCTCCTAGGTCAAGTTGCACAGGAACATGCCCAGGTCGGTTTTGAAAGTCTCCAGAGAAGGAGACTCCACAAACTCTGGGCAGCCTGGGCTACAGTACCCTCAAAGTAAAGAAGTTTCTCCTTAAGTTTGAGTGAAACCTCCTGTGTGTGTTCTAGTTTGTACCTGCTGTCTTGTCTCTGGGCACTACTGACAAGAGCCCAGCCCCATCCTCTTGACTCCCACCCTTTACATACTGATTAACATCGATAAGATCTCCTCTGTCTGCTCTTCTCCAGGCTAAACAGCCCCAGGTCTCAGCCTCTCCTTGTGAGAGAGATGCTCCAGTCCCCTGACCATCCTCATGGCCTCTCTGTTGGACTCCCTCCAGTAGTGTCCTGTCCCTCTTGACCTGGGGAGTCCAGAACTGGTCACAATCCTTCAGTCACGGCCTTACCACAGCAGAGTAGAATGAGAGTAGAACCTCTCCTGACCTGCTGGCCACACTCTTCATGGAACCCCAGGAGACCACTGACTGTCTGGCTCAAGAGGGAACTTCTCCACAGAGCTGCTTTCCAGCAGGTCAGTCCCTCACCTGTACTATAACTAGGTTTGTACTTCCCCAGAGGGAGGGACCTTACACTTGTCCTTGCTGAACTCATGAGGTTCCTCTCCCCCAGCTTCAGCCTGTCCAGGTCTCACTGAATGGCAGCACAGCCTGAGAGGCTGTCAGCCACTCTGCCCAGTTTCAAATCCCAGTTTTGTCTGGCTGTGGTACATTTCCTCCACCGAGAGTGTGTGAAGGAAGGAAAAGAGGGAGAAATTAAGATGAGAAGAGTATCTCTTGGAACCTTCTGAAATTCCTGAGTCTGTCAGAACCATAGCTAGGTAATTCAGCTGTCACTAGCAATGCTGTTTCTTCCTGAAGCATCCCAGATGAGTGTTTAATTAAGTTTCAGCTTGCATACCTGAAGGTTTTGGTGATAGGGAATTTGATTTAGAGTTGTATTGCAATAAAATTGTAAGTGAATTATCACTCTTACAGATATCTTAATAGCTTCTCTTGCAGTGTTATCTCCCAAGATTTAGGCATTAACTAAGTTATTTTATAACCCATTGAATAGGAGGCACCATGTGTCAAAATATTTCTTCTGAGTTAGTGTTTATTTTAGCAAGTTCTTTCCTTACATGAGATTCTCCTCTTGCAGCCAGCAGGCCCACAACCAAAATGCTGATAGGGTTTTTCCTTTATCTTTCTCTTCTGGTTAACAGATAACCATATTGTTGTTGTTGTTGTTGGATAGTAGTGCAACAAGGCTCTTCATGCTGTAATCACTTGATGGAGATACTACAGCATCATAGAATGCATTGGGCTGGAAGGGATCCTCAAAGGTCGTCTTACCCAACCCCTTGCAGTCAACAGGGACATCTCCAACTAGGTCAGGTTGCTCAGGGCCACATCAAGTTTGACCTTGAATGTCCCCAAGGATGGGGCCTCAACCACATCTCTTGGCAAAATATTAGGTAGTCTTGGGCAATATTTTACAAAGAATCCATCTTTAATTTGTGTGGGGTTTTTTTTTTCCCCCAGTGTGTACCAGTGCTCTCTGCTGAGTGTGCTGCCTTTGTGGCTGCTTCAGGTCCTGCCAGTGGCCTGTCCATTATTTCTCGCTGCCCCTCTTCAGAGTGCCTTTTAATTTTGGAGGTCTAGAGACGGTTCACTGAAGTCTGCTGTCAAATCTGCCGTAGCAATGTCTGACTTTTAAACTGATGAATGTGTAACTGAAAATCTTGTCCTCTAAAAAGCTGTAGTAGACACAGGTCGTATATGCACACGTGCACGCACGGAGACAAGGGAAGGTGTTCTGCCAACGTTTGTCCCGCTGGCCGGGACCTTTTGCAAAGCAAGTGAATTTTTTAACAGTTTTATTTTCCAGATGTTACCTCACTAGTGTTCAGTAATAGGTTTGTGTCTGTACTGCTTCACTTTGCTCAATACAATCACCATCATGGTAGGCGGTTTCGTTTCAAAGACTCTGCGACGAATCCGGTGTGTGAACTGCGGGCGACGTTCCCGAGCCCGAACTTAGGGTGCTCGGTTTCCGCTGAAGGCATTCCTTTCACTTCCACTGCTACCCTAAGCCCCTGTTACCAACAAACTGAAAATAAAGTGCTTCCCCATGATGAAATGGAAGAATGTGAAGTAGCATTTGAATGCGGTCCACCTGTCTTAGAATCAATATTCAGCGATGGGGAGGGAAGGGGAGGGGGAGCGTGTGGATTTGATGGGTTGTGGGAAGACAAAACGCTGTACAGTTCGTTCACTTGCACACAGAGGGGTTTTACAATGTCATCCAGTGATGTCTACCTAATAAAGTTTTGGAAAAGAAAGGAAACTTGTCTGAGGTTTTAACTCTTCTTTCAAAATCTGTGTGCAGGAGTGACATTTGGCCAGCTCCGTGGAGTGTTGCTTCCGTCTGTGAGATTTTTGAGGACTCTGATGGGATTATTGAGGAAAAGGAAAAAATGCCACAGAATGACTTCAACTGCAGAACGTTTCTGCTCACAGACACTGTATTGCAGGCCCTTCAGTCCAGTTGCTGAACACTGAAGAGGTCCAGAGAAGGGCAGTGAAGCTGATGGAGGATCTGGAGAACAGGTCTGGTGAGGAGCAGCTGAGAGAACTGGGGTTGTTCAGTCTGGAGAAAAAGAGGCTGAGCAGAGACCTTCTGGGTCTCCTCAACTCCCTGAAAGGAGGCTGGAGTGAGGTGGGGTTTGGTCTCTTTTAGTATCATAGTATCAGTCAGGGTTGGAAGGGACCACAAGGATCATCTAGTTCCAATCCCCCTGCCATGGGCAGGGACACCTCACACTAGATCAGGCTGGCCAGAGCCTCATCCAGCCTGGGCTTAAACACCTCCAGGGATGGGGCCTCAACCACCTCCCTGGACAACCCACTCCAGGGCTTCACCACTCTCATGGGGAAGAACTTCCTCCTCACAGCCAGTCTGAATCTCCCCACCTCCAGCTTCATTCCATTCTCCCTAGTCCTATCACTACCTGAGATCCTGAGAAGTCCCTCCCCAGCCTTCTTGTAGCCCCCTTCAGATCCTGGAAGGCCACAATGAGGTCACCTGGGAGCCTTCTCTTCTCCAGACTGAACAGCCCCAACTCCTTCAGTCTGTCCTCATAGGAGAGGACAGTAACAAGTGGTAGCACAAGAGGAAATGGCCTCAAGTTGCACCAGGGGAGGTTTAGGTTGGATATTAGAAGAAAATTCTTCACCGAAGGGATTGTCAAACACTGGCCCAGGCTGCCCAGGGAGGTGGTTGGATCCTCATCCCTGGAGGTGTTTCCAGGAGGCAGAGATGTGGTGCTGAGGGCCATGGTTTAGCACCAGCCTTGGTAGAGTTAGAGAAGGGTTGGACTCAAGGATCTTAAAGGTCTTTTCTATTCAAAATGAGTCTATGACTCAGTCCTCAGCTGCATTAAAACACTGAAAAGGAAGGCAGGTAAAAAGCAGTTTCCTGTGAGGGACGTTTTGACATCAGCACATCCTGCCATGCAATGTCATCACTCAGCCACTGCTTTCATTTTCAAAGTCCTCTGAAGATGCCACACCACATTTTGACCACCTCATGAAATGTTAAAATGTTAGCTTAAAATACCCCAGTAGAAAATGAGGAGGAAATACAATGCTGGAATCCCATCTTCCCATTCCCTTCTTAGGACCACTTCCTAAAGCTCCATCTCTCTGAAGGACAGCTTGGAGAGAAAGCAGCCTGCAGCTATACACTTGAAATCTGTAATCCTTTGTGAGCTGACAGTATTGCTGGCATGTTTTGTCTGATGTGCTGGGGCTTTTTAAGCACTGTGCCTAATTACAAAATGGCATTTGCATCTTGGAGGTAAAACACTCGCCTGCAGTTTTGTTTCTGGAGGCAGTGAAGCTGGAAAACGATTCCCTGCACTGGCACCCGCAGCAGCAGTCCTGAGGCCTGTGCTGGGCGCCTCTTGCCAAGGCCAAACCTTCCAGCCCTCACCCCAGCCCCCTCCCAAACAGTCAAGATTTGCAATGAAATGTCAAGGGCGTCATACCAGAGGTTCCTTATCTGCAGGAATTCCAGCAGGCAGCCTGCAGCAGGGGAAGGATGGTCGGGAGGCCAAAGAAATCGATATCCCTGGAGCTCAAGCTGACGTTACAGGCTCGCTCCTCACCCACAGTCTCAAACTGGCTGACAAAAGGCAGCAAAGCAGACTTTGATCATAGACAGGGGTGGTGAGTGTGTGAGGGGGTGGGGGTCTCTGAGGAAATGGCACTAATGTGCTCATTACAGCCTGGCAACTGCAATTTCTAGATGCTTCCCTTCAAGAGGATTGATGTGCTTCTGTGGGTACTTGCAGCGGTGATTACAGGAAAAGAGAGAGGTGTTTTCCCTAAGTCATTCATGCACTCGTGCCTCCTCATAACAAATAGCATTTGGCCATTAACAATTAACATCCCCCAAACTGTCAAATGAATGTTGGAACTTCTCATGCATTTGCTTAGCAGTTTGGCTGCAGCACAGCAAAATGAGGCCCGGGCTGTGCTGGAACGTGGGCTCGGGGAAATAACCGGCTAATGAGAGCAGGGTTAGAATTAGCAGCCACGTGGGTAAAGCTGTCCTGCTGGAGGAAAGTCACCGTGGCTTTTAGGAAAGGGTCTTGCTTTCCCAACCACAAGGTTCATTGGGTAGGTCAGGAAGTCATCCTGTTTGCTTAGTCGTACTGGAAACTTGGGTAAAACTCTCCTGGAATTTCTTACTAATAGCCTGAAATGAAGCTCAGTGGTCGTGGGTGAAGAAGCCGGTATGGGCAACGTGGACATCGTGTGGACAGAAGACAGGAAGCAGTTGGAGTAAATAGCTTTCTGTGGTGAAGGAAGGATGGCAGCTGGACTCTGCAGAGAGCTGTGTGTGGATTTGGCTCTTCAACAGATTTCCAAATGATGTGAGGAAAAAGGTAAGTGACAGGGTAACAAACGATGCCGATGATGGAGAGCTACCCGGCACAGTAAAGATGAGAGCTGGGAACAAAGACTGAATGGGTTTTGGCCAACAAAAAGCAAAACAGAGGGAGACTCCTCAGCATGGGAATGATAAAACTGATACATGGTGGTTGTGATTGCAACAAAGGTCTTTACTCTTCAGTGGTGTTGGAAAGACGGAACAGTGACCAAATATCTCCTTTATCTGAGAAGATGATGAACCAGGGAGCGTCAAATGAGGCTAGCAGGAGCTGTAATAAAACCAAAACAAAACAGGGAAGTCTTTATGCAAAGAGCAAAAGACTGATGGGAAAGGGCATTGGAGCTGCTGAGGGCTGAAGTGGAAAGTGGAGCAATTTATAGCAGGGAGATTTGTGCCAAGTCACTACATGTACAGAGACCTTGTCTGTGTCTTTGGAGACCCGGGCAGTAGTGGATGGTGGCATTTGTTTGCTGTACCCTGCACCCTTTCCTCGACATCTGGGTTTGCTGACTGTCAGATAAGAAATTTGGCTTCCTGGAGCATCATTCTGAGCCATCATTTCTAGGGCATCCTCATTTTATCTTTACTTTGTCAGTCAGTGTGTAGGGAAAACGTCATAATAGATCCCAGCAGTGATGCACTGGGGATGGGTGGGGAGATGTCCATCCTACTTGGCTGTGGAGGATCCTCCCCTGCTTCCCCTCAGGTAGAGCGATGCTGATTGGTAAGATACAGATTTACAAAGCTGAGCAGTGGTGCAAGCCTGTCCAGTGTCTAAGGTGCTGTTGTCACTGTTGCCTAATTCTGTTTCACCTCAGCCCTAATTTCCACTTGGCTTGTCCATTTTATCCCCTTCAGGGTCACCTCAGCCTTTCCCAGGCTAGTTTGGGGGTTTTTTTTTGGTGGCTTGTTTTTTGTTCCCTCTTTCTTAACACTTCCCTCTGCTGGAGTTCTGAAATAGTCTGAAGCTAAGCTTTGGGTTTGCTACCCAGAACATCCCTGTCTGTGTTCTGTGCTGGACCAGATTTCATAGAATCAATAAGGTTGGAAAAGACCTCAAAGATCATCAAGTCCAACCTGTCACCCAACACCTCCTGACAACTAAACCATGGCTAAACCATCCAATCCTTTTTTGAGCACCTCCAGGGACAGTGACTCCACCACCTCCCTGGGCAGCACATTCCAATGGCTAACAACTCTCTCTGGGAAGAACTTTCTCCTCACCTCGAGCCTAAGTCTCCCCTGAAACCTCCTTGACCAACCTGGAAATACATATATTACTCTTTTCTCAAAACTTTAATTTCTTAGCTAGAAAGCTGGAGTTCTAGGGGTCCATTTCCCCCTTTTGTCTGCCTTCTGCCTAATCAGTTGCATTGTATGGGTTTTTTTTTAAATGAAGGTTTCTATTTTCCTCTCTTTCATGCTAAAAGATGTTGGATGGCTTCTAAAAATATTCTAGTAGATGGGAAGGAAAGTGTAGTAAATCAGTGGAAAATGGCAAAGCCAGTTAAGCCTGAAAAGCAGCATTTTGTGACTAAATAGCACTCTGCTAGAGATTCCCCTGCTGGTAATTGTGCACTTGCAGGCTCCTTGGTGTGGGGTTTTCATTTGGGGTAGGGGGTGTGGCATGTGTATGATGCATCTAAAGTGTTCCCTGTATACTTCTTGGTGTTTGTTTTTGCTCTGGGTTTGGTGGTGGTGGTGGCGGGTTTTTCCCTCTGCCAGGGTCAGTGTATGATTGAGGTGATGGCCCCAGCCAGCAGTGTGCCCAGGTGGCCAAGGCGGCCAATGGCATCCTGGCCTGCATCAGAAATAGTGTGGCCAGCAGGAGCAGGGAAGGCATTCTGCCCTGTACTCAGCACTGGTTAGGCCACACCTTGAGTCCTGTGTCCAGTTCTGGATCCCTCAATTTAAGGAGGACATTGTGATTCTTGAATGTGTCCAGAGAAGGGCAACAAGGCTGGGGAGAGGCCCCGAGCCTCGAGCACAAGCCCTGTGAGGAGAGGCTGAGGGAGCTGGGGTTGCTTAGCCTGGAGAAGAGGAGGCTCAGGGGAGACCTTCTTGCTGTCTACAACTCCCTGAAGGGAGGTTGTAGCCAGGTGGGGGTTGGTCTCTTCTCCCAGGCAAGCAGCACCAGAACAAAAGGACAGAGTTTCAAGCTGTGCCAGGGGAGGTTTAGGCTGGAGGTGAGGAGAAAGCTCTTTCCAGAGAGAGTTGTTAGCCATTGGAATGTGCTGCCCAGGGAGGTGGTGGAGTCCCCATCCCTGGAGGTGTTCAAGAAAGGGTTGGATGTGGCACTTGGTGCCATGGTTTAGTAGTCATGAGGTGTTGGGTGACAGGTTGGACTTGATGATCTTTGAGGTCTTTTCCAACCTCTCCTCACAGGGCTGTGCTCCAGACCCCTCCCCAGCCTCATTGCCCTTCTCTGGACACCTTCAAGTGTCTCAATGCCCATCTTAAATTGAGGGGCCCAGCACTGGACACAGGACTCAAGGTGTGGCCTAACCAGTGCTGAGTACAGGGCAGAATGTCTTCCCTGCTCTTTTCCTAGCAGCTCTCCCCAGGCCTTCTGTTACCTTTTTTTCCTTTCAAACAATGAATAGCTTAACCTTTAGTGTGACCATGTGTTGATTATTTATTAGAAAAGCTTTCAAAACCGTGGCTTCATCCTGGATCCATCCAACTTTTATGAGGCCGTGGACAAGTCCAGGCTAATAAAAAATAGGTAGTGCCCAACCTTTGCCAAGTCAAACAAACATTAATTCAGCAAAGCTTTCCAGCAACACCTTCAATGTTTCAGTGTCTGCTGCTGCCTTTTTCTCAGATTCCTTTACAACAAGCACTCTATGTCACCTCCCTGCTTATGCTGTTAACAAAACACCCAACCAACCAGATTCTTCTTCTACCATGTTGTGTTCTCAGGCCCAGGCCCAGCCCCAGCCAAGCCCCATGTAGCAGCTCACACGTCTGCCCCCTCACTCCCCCACTAGGATGGGAGGAAGGAATTAGGAGCAAAATGCAAAATCCAGTGGGTGTCATACAGAGAATTTCACAGAACTAAGCCTCCCACAACCTAGCAGGCATGGTGGTTATGGGATGGAACACTCCACCCAGCTGGCTCTCCTGGGCATGTCTCCTCCCAGCTTCTTGTGAAGAAAAAGAGCCCTGTCCTAGCTGAACCCAGGACACTCCATCATAACAGTTTCCCTCTGGGGAGGGACATTTTAGGGTGTCAGGGAGTGATAGGACTGGGGGAAATGGAACAAAACTAGAAGTGGGGAGATTCAGATTGGCTGTGAGGAAGAAGTTGTTCCCCATGAGGGTGGTGAGACACTGGCACAGGTTGCCCAGGGAGGTGGTGGAAGCCTCATGCCTGGAGGTGTTTGCAGCCAGGCTGGATGTGGCTGTGAGCAACCTGCTGTAGTGTGAGGTGTCCCTGCCCATGGCAGGGGGTTGGAACTGGATGATCCTTGAGGCCCCTTCCAACCCTGACAGTTCTATGATTCTGTGATTTTCTTGCACTGGGGAAAGGTAGAGTTTTGTGCTGTCTCACCTGACCCCATTCAGAGGCTTTGCCCCCACTAGAAGAACCAGCCACAGAGAGGATCTAGGGACTTAAGATACTCAAGGCAAAGCAGCAGACCAGCATAGCTAGAACAGCAGGTATGCTGCCTAAGTGCTTTTTGCAGCCCTTCTCTTCTGGAGTAAAGCTTTTTTGGAGCATCAGTCTAGAAGCAAGTGCTCACCCACATGTCACTTTCCTGCCTGGCAATAGTGAGATTAGCAGTTGGCTATAACCTCACACTTGTCCTTTTGCCCTGGTTTTGGTTCAGTAGAAGCCATTCATAGACTCATAGAATCAGAGAATCAACCAGGTTGGAAGTGACCTCCAAGATCATCCAGTCCAACCTGTCACCCAGCCCTATCCAATCTACTAGACCATGCACTAAGTGCCTCATCCAGTCTTTTCTTGAAGATCTCCAAGGATGGTGAGTCCACCATCTCCCTGGGCAGCCCATTCCAATGGCAAATCACTCTCTCTGTAAATAACTTCTTCCTAATATCCAGCCTGAACCTCCCCTGGCCCAACTCGAGACTGTGTGCCCTCATTCTGTTGCTGGTTGCCTGGGAGAACAGACTGACCCCCACCTGGCTACAACCAACCTTCAGGTAATTATAGAGAGCACTCTGTCAAAGTCATTCTCCTTACCTAGATAGAGGCTAAAAGCAGTAAGGTAAAGAGTTCACTTTCAGAAGTTCCAGTGTAGTTCAACGTGCTGGGAAATGTGATTCTATGGAAAACCCTTTCTGCTCAGCCTGGTTCTGTTGGCAAAGCTATGAAGCCTTAGAGACAAAGTCCTTCATTTTCCTAAGTCTCTTGTGTCCCTGCTCCCTCACTTTATTGACAGCCCACCATGGCAGGAAAAGGAAATGATCAAGTGAAGTTAAGAGACCTGGCATTAGATTTATTGTGTGCTAGTGGCTTACCTCACGTTGAAGTAATGTTGTGTGTCACACTCCTCTGTAAGCAGACACTTCATGAATTTGTGCAGGAGCTAATGAAAGTTATAAATGACACCTCACCCCACCTCCCAGAAGAACAGCACATCGAGCATGTTTGCTATTCTAAACTGAACTAAGGCATTTTTATGAGGCATTTTGCATGGAATGTACATAGAATCATAGAATGGTCCATGCTGGAAGGGACCTCCAAAGCTCATCCAGTCTGGGCTCCCCGCAGTCAGCAGGGACATCCCCAACTAGATCAAGCTGCCCAGGGCCTCATCCAGCCTCACCCTGAATATCTCCAGGGATGGAGTCTCAACCACTTCCCTGGGCAACCTGTTCCACTATTCCACCACCCTCATAGTGAAGAACTTCTTCCTGATATCCAATCTAAATCTGCTCTTCTCTAGTATGAAGCCATTGCCCCTTGTCCTCTCCCTGCAGGCCTTTGCAAACAGTCTCTCTCCATCCTTCCTGTAGCCTCCTTCAGGTACTGGCAGGCTGCTCTAAGGTCTCCCTGGGGCCTTCTCTTCTCCAGGCTGAACACCCCCAGCTCCTTCCACCTGTCCCCATAGCAGAGGTGCTCCAAGCCCCTGCCATTTCACTGAATAAGAATGTTGTGCTCTTTGCTCATGAACAGGAAAGCAAATTGGACTGAATATAACCACTGGAATGCTACTCAGAAACGCATGGAAAAGGGATAGGGTCAATGTAAGAGAGACACTGAGGTTCTAGAGAGGATCCAGAGAAGGACAGTGAAACTAGTGAGGGGTCTGGAGGACAGGGCTGGTGAGGAGCAGCTGAAGGAACAACAGTTGTTTGGCCTGGAGAAAGGGAAGCTGAGGGGAGACCTTCTGGTTCTCCTCAACTCTTTGAAAGGAGGATGGAGCCCGGGGGTGTTGGTCTCTTCTCCCTAGTAACAAGTGACAGAGCAAGGTGAAGTGGCCTCAGGTTGCACCTGGAGAGGTTTAGGTTGGATATGAGAAGAAACTTCTTCACTGAAAGGGTTTTCAAAGACTGGCACAGGCTGCCTAGGGAGGTGGATGAACCCCCATCCCTGGAGGTGTTTCATCCATCTCTGTGTATTTGAAACCTTTGCAGTAAAACATCCTACATATTTTCTTCTGAGCATTGCAGTCTGGAGCAGGTGGCCTCCATTTGTCACTGAAGCACAGGAGAAGGGGTTTAGGTATTCTGCAGAAAGAAAAAGGATGTGTTAATGACCAGACTGAGATGCTAGGTGAACAAATACAGAGTTTTGTTATCATAGTATCCCATGGCAGGGAGAGGTACAGCCTGGCAACACATCACTGGAATCATGCCTGTTTGGAATCTGGAATTAACACTGGATGCTAATATGTGTTGTATGGGAAGAGACAGCTGCCAGGCCCTGCTCACTGCTTCCTTGTCACTCATGAGACTTGTGTGTCCCCACCATATGTGAAAATCTCCTTGTTCTCCCTTGCCCAGTGTGTCATTTCCAAGCTGGGGAGCCCCAGCCTGTGAGGTGCTCACACAGCAGAAATTCACAGTATCACCAAGGTTGGAAGAGACCTCAAAGATCATCAAGTCCAACCTGTCACTACAGACCTCATGACCATGGCACCAAGTGCCACATCTAATCCCTTCTTGAACACCTCCAGGGATGGGGATTCCACCACCTCCCTGGGCAGCACATTCCAATGGCAAACAACTCTCTCAGTGAAGAACTTTCTCCTCACCTCCAGCCTAAACTTCCCCTGGTGCAGCTTGAGACTGTGTCCTCTTGTTCTGGTGCTGATTACCTGGGAGAAGAGACCAACCCCTTCCAGCTACAACCACCCTTCAGGTAGTTGTAGACAGCTATGAGGTCTCCCCTGAACCTCCTCTTCTCCAGGCTAAACATCCCAGCTCCCTCAGCCTCTCCTCATAGGGCTTGTGCTTGAGGCCTCTCCCCAGCCTCATTGCCCTTCTCTGGACACCTTCAAGTGTCTCAATGTCCTTCTTAAACTGAGGGGCCCAGAACTGGACACAGTACTCAGTTCCTCCAGAACTGTCCTGTTTCTGCTCTCTGTTCCTTTTCTACTTCTGTCAGGTCTTTTCTGAGAGGGCTGGTATAGTGCAGAAGGTGGATAAGACATGCAGGTACTCCTGAATATCTGGGGAAATATGGATTTGTAAAGTGGCTTGATCATTTTTCATGTAGGACTGGCTTTCTGTTCCTCCTCTTCTCTTCCTTTCTGTATGTCTGTTCCTCTTCAAGTGCTGAATTGCCCCTACAGCCTAACATTGCTGGCTGCCTCATATCAAATCAGTCCTACCCTCTGCCTCATGCTAACCTAAGCCAAGAACCCCCAGAAAAATCTTGTGCTTGCTCTCACCTAACTGCTAGCCCCCAGAACAATCTTGTGCTTGCTCTCACCTAACTGCTAGCCCCCAGAACAATCTTGTGCTTGCTCTCACCTAACTGCTAGCCCCCAGAACAATCTTGTGCTTGCTCTCACCTAACTGCTAGCCCCCAGAACAATCTTGTGCTTGCTCTCACCTAACTGCTAGCCCCCAGAACAATCTTGTGCTTGCTCTCACCTAACTGCTAGCCCCCAGAACAATCTTGTGCTTGCTCTCACCTAACTGCTAGCCCCCAGAACAATCTTGTGCTTGCTCTCACCTAACTGCTAGCCCCCAGAACAATCTTGTGCTTGCTCTCACCTAACTGCTAGCCCCCAGAACAATCTTGTGCTTGCTCTCACCTAACTGCTCGCAGTGATGCTGAGCTGCAAGCTGAGTCGGCCTCGTTCCACTGCTGAGTCAACCTGCCCAAAGCAGCTAATTTTATTCTGGGCTCGAATAGAACTGAGAGGCTTGCAGATGGTGAGGACAGGATGCTGATTTTGGAAATGAGATGACTGTGGGGGAGGCACCTACACTCACAGGGATGTGTTGGGATGAAAAGAGCACACTGCAGACGTATGCCTGCCTAGCTGGCCTCGGTGTGAGCACCAAGGGGGTGGGCGTCTGAGAAGGGGAGGCCAGATGAATCACTGGCAGATACACACACTGAAAACAGTTTTTATTGCTGACGTTACAGCAGTCAGCAGTAACACCTCAGATTCATATATCCACTATATCAAAGAGAAGTGCGTGTGTGTGTTGTGGAGATTAAATAAAAGGCACACCTCGACTTAGCCCTGCTCCAAAAGGTGACCTGGCTGGGAAGTGGGTCTTGCCTTGGCTCATTGTGCAAGGCGTTTGGCGCCATCAAGTGGTAAAATGTGGTACTGCTCACTCGGAGCATTCGTGGCTCAAAAGAGAGCAATTCAGAGAATCGAAGAATCACTTGGCTTGGACCCCTAAAGGTCATCCAGTCCAACCTCCCTGCAGTCAGCAGGGACATCCTCAGCTACATCAGGTGGCCCAGAGCCCTGTCAAGCCTCACTTTGAATATCTCCAGGGATGGGGCCTGCATTTCTGGGCAACCTTTGCCAGCACTCAACCACCCTCATTGTAAAGAACTTTTTTCTGACACCCAATCTAAATCTCCTCTAATTTCAAACCATTAGCCCTTATCCTGTCATTGCAGGCCCTTGGAAACAGGCCCTCTGCAGCCTTCCTACAGCCCCCTTCAGGCACTGGAAGGCAGCTATTAGGTCTCCCCAGAGCCATCTTTTGTCAAGGCTGTACAACCCCAGCTCCCTCACCCTGCCTTCATAGGTGTTCCAATCCCCTGATCATCTTTGTGGCCCTCCTCTGGACCTGTTCCATCAGATCGATGTCCTTCCTCTATTGAGGGCTCCAGCGCTGGACACAGTACTACAGGTGAGGTCTCAGCAGAGCAAAGAGGCAGAATCCCCTCTCTGGATCTGCTGGCAATGCTGCAGCCCAGGATGTGATTTGCCTTCTGGGCTGCAAGCTCACACTGCCTGTTCACAGTATCACAGTATCACCAAGGTTGGAAGAGACCTCAAAGATCATCGAGTCCAACCTGTAACCACAGACCTCACGACTAGACCATGGCACCAAGTGCCACATGCAGTCCCCTCTTGAACACATGTCCAGCTCCTCATCCATCAGCACCCCCAAGTCCTTTTCCTCAGAGCTGCTTTCTATTTGTATAGCTGTAGGTTAGAAAGGAGCCTAATGGAATCTTTGAACCCATTTTACTGGTGTCATTTGAAAAAGTTCCTGAGATTTTCTCAGGAGTTAAATGTTTGTGTTTCTAGCAGAACTCATTTGGATTCATAATCAAAAAATCATGGAAGGGTTTGGGTCGAAAGGGCCCTTCAAGATCATCCAGTTCCAATCCCCCTGCCATGGACAGGGACAGCTTCCACTAGACCAGGCTGCTCAAAGCCCCATCTAATCTGGCTTTGAATACCTCCAGGCAGGAGGCTTCCACCACCTCCCTGGGCAACCTGTGCCAGTGTCTCACCACCCCTCATGGTTAAGAACTTCCTCCTGTCATCCAATCTGAATCCACCCATTTCTATTTTTGCTCCATTCCCCCCGGTCCTATCACTATGTGACATCATAAAAAGTCCCTCCCCAGCTTTCTTGTCGCCCCCTTCAGATACTGGCAGGCCAGTATTGAGTGAGCTTGAATGGGGCCAGCCCCTAGTGAAGGCAGTCTGCAAAAGGGACAACTGCAGGCAGGCAAACTGTGCAGGAGCAAGATACAGACTTTCAGAGAGCCCAATTAATTTGGCTCTGAAAGAATAACAACAACAACAAAGCCCTTTGGTAGGCCAAACCCAGTTCTGCAGTCTGAAGAGACTGTAAATTATGCAGCAATCATGCATCATTTCAATCAGCACCAGCCATGCTGCAGATAACACTTAATATATGCATAACTTGATTAAAGAAATAATTGACCTACCTGTGGGGTAAAATGGTCTATAATTACCCTGGCTGATTGTTACATAAATGTTTGTAATTTTGCCAGTGTGTGCTTAGCAAATAGAAGGAGAACCTTTTTATTTACCCAAAGGAAAAAAATCCCCCACCTTGCTCCCATGAAGTAACCTTCTTCATTACTTAAATTATTTTAATGAGGAGCAGGGCTGTAGTGGATGAGATCACACAGCTGAAGAGAAAGAAGAGACAGGCAGGTGAGCTGATCTCTGAGAGGGAAATGGAGATATGTCCTAGAGGACAGACTGAGGGAGTTGGGGGTGTTCAGTCTGGAGAAGAGAAGGCTCCAAGGAGACCTAATTGTGGCCTCCCAGGATCTGAAGGGGGCTACAAGAAAGCTGGAGAGGGACTTCTTAGGGTATCAGGCGATGGCAGGACTAGGGGGAATGGAACAAAACTAGAAATGGGTAGATTCAGATTGGATGTCAGGAAGAAGTTGTTCCCCATGGAGGGTGGTGAGAGACTGGCACAGGCTGCCCAGGGAGGTGGTGGAAGCCTCATGCCTGGAGGTGTTTGCAGCCAGGCTGGATGTGGCTGTGAGCAACCTGATCTAGTGTGAGGTGTCCTTGCCCACGGCAGGGGTTTGGAAGTGGATGATCCTTGAGGTCCCTTCCAACCCTATGATGCTATAACTTAAGCCAGGCAGGTATTAAAAGAGCAGAAGAGAAAATCCTTACCTTTCAGTCAAAGGCATTTCCCTTGATATGACTGAGCAGCTCAAAGCAGGCATTTGGATTGACCCCTCATCTTTATCTGAGGACAATCTGAGGGCAAATATCTGCTGCAGGAAAATATTTCTTCATTTTGCTGTGGGTTGCAGCGGGTTGAAAATTTCCCCCCAACAATCAGTTGCCAGCCCAGCCCAGTGGGAAGCAAGTTGGGCTGTATTTACAAGCAAAACTACTATCTACAATGAAAGGCAAAGCACATGTACAAAATACACAGCATTTACAAATGCTTACAGGTGTTTACAATGTCTAAACAGCACAAGGAACCCCTGGCCCAAAACTAGGGGAGCTGCTAATAGCTTCCCACTCTCTGCCACCCTCCTTACCCCCCTGGACACAAAGGAACATGAGAAAAGGGCAGAGAGTTATTTTGTTAGGATACTCAGCCAAAACAACACACAGCCAAGGTCAAGCAGAAGCAAGTTAGTGTCTCCCAGAGTGAGGAAGCCGAGAGAGAGAGAAAGATAACTTATATTACCAGCCCTGATGTTTGTTGTCTGTTAAATGGGATCAATTAGAACTTATCATTTGCTTCCTTTTTACACCCAGTAGTGATTTCTTTACATCCCACCACTTTCTGTTCAAGATCTAAAACTACCACAGGGGTGAAGAAGGTGAAATTCAGCTTGTCAGAAAATGGAATGATCACTGTTGCAGTGGAAATTTCTTTCTTTAAACCCACTCTTCAGTCACAGAAGCACAATATTTACAAGAGGGATATGGACGTACTGGAAGGTGTCCAGAGAAGGGCCACGATGATCAGAGGGCTGGAGCACCTCTCCTGTGAGGACAGACTGAAGGAGTTGGGGCTGTTCAGTCTGGAGAAGAGAAGGCTCCCAGGTGACCTCATTGTGGCCTTCCAGTATCTGAAGGGGGCTACAAGAAGGCTGGGGAGGGACTTCTCAGGATCTCAGGTAGTGATAGGACTAGGGGGAATGGAATGAAGCTGGAGGTGGGGAGATTCAGGCTGGAGGTGAGGAGGAAGTTCTTCACCATGAGAGTGGTGAAGCCCTGGAATGGGTTGTCCAGGGAGGTGGTTGAGGCCCCATCCCTGGAGGTGTTTAAGCCCAGGCTGGATGAGGCTCTGGCCAGCCTGATGTAGTGTGGGGTGTCCCTGCCCATGGCAGGGGTTGGAACTAGATGATCCTTGTGGTCCCTGCCAACCCTGACTGATACTATGATAGTGTGATAATTCAGTAGCAGATGGAGACTTAATTCTCTACTCTTTGTCTGAAATCAGTGTTAATTGAGTCTAGGATTCTGCTATTAGGAAGAAGAGAGCACATGCTGACTCAAAGAGGATCTTTGAAAGTCAGGATGCTCAGCATCTTCCCACATCCATAGCTTGTAATGTTAGGGTTTTCATAGACCCTTTTGGGCCTTCAGAAAGGGACAGGGAATCTGGAAGGTCTTCACGAGAACTCGAGCACACTTTAGGGAGCTGCATGTAGGAAAAGTCCTGAAATGATCTTCTTAAGGACTGGGTGTGACTGCAGAAGCTTGGTCAGCATCAGGAAAGGACAACATGGAATGGAATGGAATGGAATGGAATGGAATGGAATGGAATGGAATGGAATGGAATGGAATGGAATGGAATGGACCAGACCAGGTTGGAAGAGACCTTCAAGATCATCATGTCCAACCTATCACCCAACACCATCTAATCAACCAAACTATGGCACCAAGCACCTCATCCAGTCTCCTTCTGAACACCTCTAGTGATGGCGACTCCACCACCTCCCTGGGCAGCCCATTCCAATGGGCAATCACTCTCTCTGTATGAACTTCCTCCTAACCTCCAGCCTAAACCTCCCCTGGTGCAGCCTGAGACTGTGTCCTCTTGTTCTGGTGCTGGCTGCCTGGGAGAAGAGACCAACCTCTGCCTGGCTACAACCTCCCTTCAGGTAGTTGTAGAGAGCAATAAGGTCTCCCTGAGTCTCCTCTTCTCCAGGCTAAGCAACCCCAGCTCCCTCAGCCTCTCCTCACAGGGCTTGTGTTCCAAACCCCTCCCCAGCTTTGTTGCCCTTCTCTGGACACCTTCCAGCAACTCAACATCTTTCCTAAACTGAGGGGCCCAGAACTGGACACAGGACTCAAGGTGTGGCCTAACCAGTGCAGCATACAGGGGCAGAATGACCTCCCTGCTCCTGCTGGCCACACTGTTCCTGATGCAGGCCAGGATGTCATTGGCCCTCTTGGCTACCTGGGCACACTGCAGGCTCATGTTCAGCCTACCATGAACCAGCACCCCCAAGTCCCTCTCTGCCTGGCCGCTCTCCAGCCACTCTGACATAGAATCATTTCAGTTAGAAAAGACCATTAAGATCATTGAGTCCAACCATTCTCTGACTCTACCAAGGCTGGTGCTAAACCATGGCCCTCAGCACCACATCTCTGCCTCTTTGAAGCACCTCCAGGGATGGGGATGCAACCACCTCTGGGTGGGGGAACATGTTCCAGGCTTTGAGAACCCTTTCAGTGAAGAAGTTTCTTTCAGCTTAAACCTCCCCTGCCGCAACTTGAGGCCATTTCCTCTCATCCTGTCACTTGTTACTAGGGTGAAAAGGGCCTTTGATTCCAGCAGTAGGCAGAAGTGCAGTTTGTCCCAGTGTGAAATGCTGGAATCTCAAATACAGATGCAGGGAAATCTGTGTTGTTTAATAAAATGTCACCCCTTAGTGATTAACTGAGACCAAAATGGGCAAGGCTGCCTCTCTTAAAGTAGCATAAAGAAAGGCAGACAGACACCTGCCAAATAGAGCTAGGGATAGAGACAAGGGAGATGTGCTGAGTCTTATGAAGCCTACAACAATTCTTTTGTGCAATTCCCTTGTACAGACCTCAGCCACTCATCCTAAGAGAGTGACTGATAGCAGCAGTCTGCTGTCATCCTCCAAACCACAGCGTTCAGCAGGGAAGAGGAGGGGTTGCTGCAGGCTTTGTTGTCAGCAGGGAAGATGATCATGCAACGGCAGCTCAGTGCTCTGCAGACAGAGGTGTCCCAGCTCCCCCAGATGCTCCCAACAGGAGCCATGTGTCCCCACGTTATGTGGTGGGTTGAAATTCTCCCCCCACCCCCCAACATTTTAAAGGCATAGCCTGAAACTACCCCACAGTGCACAGCTCCAAATGCACACAGTCACACCTTGCCTTCAGCTTGGCTCTCTGCACACAGCTGCCTCCTGTCCCTGCTCCAAAAGGCAAACTGCTGCTCATGTCTGCCTCCCAAAGCTTTTGTAGGCAGGCTCTGAGTAGAGTGTTTCATTTCAGGCCTCGGGGAGCAGCCTGCTCTATCACAGAATCACCAAGGTTGGAAGAGACCTCAAAGATCATGAAGTCCAACCTGTCTCCACAGACCATAGAATCACAGAATCACCAAGGCTGGAAGAGACCTCAAAGATCATGAAGTCCAACCTGTCTCCACAGACCATAGAATCACAGAATCACCAAGGCTGGACGAGACCTCAAAGATCATGAAGTCCAACCTGTCTCCACAGACCATAGAATCACGAATCACCAAGGTTGGAAAAGACCTCAAAGATCATCAAGTCCAACCTGTCTCCACGCACCTCATGACAACTAAACCATAGCTTCAAGTGCCACATCCAATTTCTTTCTGAACACCTCCAGGAATGGTGACTCCACCTCCTCCTTGGGCAGAACATTCCAATGGCTAACAACTCTCTCTGGGAAGAACTTTCTCCTCACCTCAACCCTAAACTTCCCCTGGCACAGCTTGAGACTGTGTCCTCTTGTTCTGGTGCTGGTTGCCTGGGAGAAGAGACCAACCCCCACCTGGCTACAACCTCTCTTCAGGTAGTTGCAGAGAGCAATAAGGTCTCCTCTGAGCCTCCTCTTCTCCATCACACATGCTTCCACTTGCTCCTCATGGCGTCCTGACTCTCCCTGAATTGAGAATTTGCAATGCCTGAAGAGGCAGGCAGGGATGTCACTTCATGGATAAAGCCATGCCTTAGCAAGTGGAGCTGGCTTTGAAGCAGCCTGCAAAAGTACACAGGCATGTCACAAAGAATATGTAATCTGTGATCTAATTGTTTACAGTGAGGGTGGGAGGCACTGGAACAGGTCGCCCAGGGAGGCTGAGGATGCCTCCTCCCTGGAGGCGTGCACAGCCAGGTTGGATGGGACCTTGAGCAACCTGGTCTAGTGGAAGGTGTCCCTGCCCATGGCAGGGGGTTGGAACTAGGTGATCTCTAAGGTCCTTTCCAACCCAAATCATTCTATGATTCCATGATCAGGGAAAGATGAGGAGCCAGTAGAGGCCTTGCTGTTTCTAACCACTCAATATACAATAATACAATACAATACACCAGGTTGAAAGAGACCTTCAAGATCATCGCGTCCAACCTATCAACCAATCCAACCCACCTAAACAACTAACCCATGGCACCAAGCACCCCATCAAGTCTCCTCCTGAACACCTCCAATGAAGGTGACTCCACCACCTCCACGGGTTGCCCATTCCAATGGGCAATCACTCTCTCTGTATAGAACTTCTTCCTAACATCCAGCCTAAACCTCCCCTGGCACAGCCTGAGACTGTGTCCTCTTGTTCTGGTGCTGGCTGCCTGGGAGAAGAGACCAACCTCTGCCTGGCTACAACCTCCCTTCAGGTAGTTGTAGAGAGCAATAAGGTCTCCCCTGAGTCTCCTCTTCTCCAGGCTAAGCAACCCCAGCTCCCTCAGCCTCTCCTCATAGGGCTTGTGTTCCAAACCCCTCCCCAACTTTGTTGCCCTTCTCTGGACATGTTCCAGCAAGTCAACCTCCTTCCTAAACTGAGGGGCCCAGAACTGGACACAGGACTCAAGGTGTGGCCTAACCAGTGCAGTGTACAGGGGCAGAATGACCTCCCTGCTCCTGCTGGCCACACTGTTCCTGATGCAGGCCAGGATGTCATTGGCCTTCTTGGCTGCCTGGGCACACTGCAGGCTCATGTTCAGCCTCCCATCAACCAGCACCCCAGGTCCCTCTCTGCCTGGCCGCTCTCCAGCCACTCTGACCCCAGCTTGTAGCACTGCCTGGGGTTGTTGTGGCCAATGTGCAACTCATCATTAAGCAGAAGATGAAAGCAGACTGGCAGCAGGTTGTCAATAAGCAAACTACCTCTTCTCCTAGTGTACTGGCAGCCAAAATTAGTGGCATGTTTCACAGGTCATCTGTCAGTTAAGCAAAATTTCAGTCCTCATGTTGATGTTATTTTGCCTCCTTGTATGTGTACCAAGACCAAGCTAAAGCACCGCACAGAACAGCAACCCGCCAAAGAGCAGCCCCCACAGGGGGCATTATGAAACTGCCAATGGCTGTGCTTGACGTGGAAGAGGAAGTATGTTCTAGAACAGTGATAGTGCAGGATTAGATAGCATGAGGGTAAACCAAATGCAGTGGTTTGGCTCATGGCAGAAGGGATTTTGAGGACACGGGACTCAATTGCAGACCAATCCATTCTCAGGCATTGATTGTGCTCCTAGGGAGGCTGAGTCTCTCTACCCGGGCACCCAGCTCTCTGAATGCACTCTGCTCACTGTGATGAGTCATTGACAGCTCTTCCTTACTCACTTCTCTCTAGAGAGAGCAAATAATGAAGCTTTGTTCTGATGGCTGCTGATTCTACAATTGATTCTGCAGAGGCCTCCTTTCTACCATGAACCCCTTTTAAAGAAATCCTATTTCCACACACCCCCCCCCCCCCCAAACCTTTTTTTTCTTAGAAGAATCAATCTCAAGTGTTTTGCATAAACTGGAACAAACCTTAGAGACTCCAACCTTTCAGTGCAGTGTGATTCACGTTTGCATCATGATGCTAAATGACTGCTTATGTAAGGACCTAAACATAGAGTTTATATATAATCTATTCCTTCCTGATGGATATATTTGTTTGTTAAAGAATTATATTCCCACACACACACACACACTTGGTGATCTAGATAATAAATAGGCAGGAATGCTGTCAGGTTGGTTCAGTCACTCCCAGTCACGTGGCAGGGTGAACTTCCACTTAGAATCATAGAATTGTTAGGGTTGGAAGACACCTCAAGGATCAGCCAGTTCCAAACCCCCTGCCATGGGCAGGGACACCTCACACTACAGCAGGTTGCTCACAGCCACATCCAGCCTGGCTGCAAACACCTCCAGGCAGGAGGCTTCCACCACCTCCCTGGGCAGCCTGTGCCAGTCTCTCACCACCCTCATGGGGAAGAACTTCTTCCTAACATCCAATCTGAGTCTACCCACTTCTAGTTTTGTTCCATTCCTCCCAGTCCTATCACTCCCTGACACCTTAAAAGTTCCTGCCCAGAGGGAAACTGTTATGATGGTGTGTCCTGGGTTCATCAAGGACAGTTTTCTTTTTCTTCACAAGAAGCTGGGAGGAGACATGCCCAGGACAGCCAGCTGACCCAGCAGTGGAGCGTTCCATCCCATAACCACCATGCCTGCTAGGTTATGGGAGGCTTCCTGGTGGTGAAGAGCCACTTCAGATTGGAGATGCAGGATTTAAGCCCCAGGAACAGGCACTACACCTGGCACTACATCCAGCACCCCTGGACTACAAGCAGAACTTTAAGGTGAGTAGGTAGCAGCTGCAGGACCAAATACGTCAGTGAAACACAAGCAGCACAGCCTGCCCTTGGTCTTTCCATCCATGGCATATTGCTAGGAAGTTTGAATGGGAATGGGATGGTTTGAAGTTGAGGGAGAGCAGGGTTAGACTGGGTCTTAGGAAGAAGTTCTTCAGTATGGGAGTGATGAGACTGTGGAATAAGTTGCTCAGGAAGGCTGTGGATGCCTCCTTCCTGGAGGTGTTCAAGGTCATGTTGGATGAGGCCTTGAGCAACCTGGTCTGTTGGAAGGCACATGGCAGGAGGGTTTGAACTAGATGGTATCACAGTATCGCTAAGGCTGGAAGAGACCTCGAAGATCGTCGAGTCCAACCTGTCACCACAGACCCCATGACTAGACCATGGCACCAAGTGCCACATCCAGTCCCCTCTTGAACACCTCCAGGGACGGTGACTCCACCACCTCCCTGGGCAGCACATTCCAATGACGAATCACTCTCTCAGTGAAGAACTTTCTCCTCACCTCCAGCCTAAACTTCCCCTGTTGCAGCTTGAGACTGTGTCCCCTTGTTCTGGTGCTGGTTGCTAGAGAGAAGAGGCCAACCCCTTTCCTGGCCACAACCACCTTTCAGGTAGTTGTAGAGAGCAATGAGGTCGAGCAATGGTCTTAAAGGTCCCTCCCAACCCAAGCCATCCTATGTTTTAGCCTGGTGAAGAGGGGGCTCAGGGGAGACCTTATTGCTGTCTACAACCTGAAGCCAGGTGGGGGTTGGTCTCTTCTCTCAGGCAACCAGCACCAGAACAAAAGGACACAGTCTCAAGCAGTGCCAGGGGACATTTAGGCTTGAGGGAGGAGAAATGATGCCATGTAATTGCCAAGTAGCTGCTTCATTTTCTGCTTCATCTACAGCAGGACCCATTTTCACGTTGTTCCACACTTACCATTGATTTGCTGAGATTCCTCATCAAATTTGCCATGTGAGAGATTTTTCTCCCTCCCCCCTTTTCTTTCTGAAGAGGCTGACATAATTCAGACTTTGTTTTCTCTCTCTTGGAAGGTCTCAATGAAGCTGTAGCAGCTTAGTTTTTGCCTGAGAATGGTCCTTGTCTCTCCCATCACGCTGAAATTGAAGACTGATTGTTCTTGTTTGGTGGTTGTTTGCTGTGTTTGTTGGGGGGTGGGTCATTTGTTTGGTTTTTAAAGAGGTCAGACAGCATAAACCAAAAGCAAAATAGTGACATTTTTTGCATACTTAGGTGTTACTCAAGGTGTTCAAGAGGGGATTTGATGTGGCACTTGGTGCCATGGGTTAGTGGTCATAAGGTGTTGGGTGACAGGTTGGACTTGATGATCTTTGAGGTCTCCTCCAACCTTGGTGATTCTGTGATCCTGTGATTCTTCTGGATGGATGATTGTTTAGTAGGATAAATTGCAGCACAGGGTTCTCAAACACTGGCACAGGCTGCCCAGGGAGATGGTTGAATTCCCTTCTCTGGAGGTGTTTCAAAGAGGCAGAGATGTGGTGCTGAGGGACATAGTTTAGCAACAGGCTTGGCAGACTTAAAGAGTGGTTGGACCTGATGATCTTGAAGGTTTTTTCCAACCAAAATGATTCTGTGATTCTATGTCCTTGCTCATTGCAAGAAGGTTGGACTAGATGGACTTTGAAGATCCATTCCAACACAAATCATTTTATGATTCTGATGTGCCCTTGTATCCAAGAAGGCCAGTGGTATTCTGGGGTGCATTAAGGTGTGTGGCCACAAAGATGATGAGGGGACTGGAGCATCTCTCCCTGATAAGGAGAGGTGAGGAAGGGCTGAGAGACCTGGGGTTGTTTAGCCTGGGGAAGAGCAGACTGAGAGATCTTATCAATGCTTAGCAATCTGTAAAGAGTGGGAGTCAAAAGGATGGGGCTGGGCTCTTGTCAGCGGTATGCAGAGCAGCACAAGTGGCAACGGGCACAAACTAGAGCACAGGAGGTTTCACTCGAACTGAAGAAGAAACTTCCTTCCTGTGAGGGTGCAGGAGCACTGGGGCAGAGTCCCCAGAGAGTTTGTGGAGTCTCCTTCTCTGGAGACTTTCAAAACCCACCTGAGCACGTTCCCGTGCAACTTGATCTAGGAGAACCTGCTCTAGCAGGAAGGTTGGACTAGATCTGCGGAGGTCCCTTCCAGTCCCCACCACGCTGGAATTCTCCCCGACGGCAGAACCGCAGTATGCCGGGAAGCTCTGCAATCCGAAGGGCTCTTCTCAATACTCATTCCCCGACCCCAGGGGCCACCACCCCACCGGCCGCCTCCCGGCGCCCCTTACCCGTCCCAGCCCCGCCGCGAAGGCGAGGGGCGGTGGCAGGTGAGCGGCGCAGGCGGCGCCCGGCCAGCAGGTGGCGTGGTGCGCCCCGCGCGGCGCTCGCGGCCCGTGGGCGGAGAGCGGCGGCAGCGGCGGCTTGGAGCCGAGAGGCAGCGCCGCTACAGCACCGGGACCGCGCGGCGTGGCGGCGGAGCATCCCCCGCCATGGAGCCGCAGGCGCAGGGTGAGTCTCCTCGGGACACAGCCCTCCGGGCCGGCGCGGGGGTCCTGTTCCTTCCCTTCCGACGCTGGGGAGGGGCCGAGCTCGCGGGGGTCGGCCGTGGAAGGGACCCTCGGTGCGGAGAGCCTGGCCGCGAGCCGCAGCCCGGGGCACCGCCCAGCTCGGGAGGGAGGGACCCGTGCGGGGAGCGCGGCGTGAGGGAGCCGTGGGAGACTCCCTGGCACCCCGGCGGCGGTGGCGGCCCCGGGCTGCGCGGGAGAGAGCGGCGCTGCCCGGCTCCAGAGCTTCCCCGCCGTGATGCCCAAGTCCTCCATCCCGACCCGAGCTCCCTTTGGCTTTCCTCCTTTTACTGTTCGGTTGGGATGGTGACTGCCGTTTCCTCCTTCTCCAGGTTTCAGTGTTGCACGGTCATGTAGCTGCGTTACAACTTCGCGTCAATTTCGGGGAGGGTTTGGGGTCGTAAGGTTGTCTGGAGGGTCCTGCCGGTTCTGCAAACGCAGCTGTAGTTACTTTGAGGCGAACATTTTCTGTTGCAGCAGTTGTGGTTAAGCTCGCTGTCCCTATCTCTCTCTGGGTGAAGTTAATTGGCATCTAAAGAGGAGAAGAAACTTTTCAAGCGAGGTTTAGATGATGGTTTGGGTCAGCATGTGCAGATCTTACCTTTATGGCCTTGCTTGTCTTCTGAGGAACCTTATGACTTGGCTACGACGTCCGTAAGTGAACAGTTCTGACCAGGAGCTTCGGATAGTTCTGCAGAAGCAGCAGAGTGTTTAGAAACCGTTTTAGTATCATCTGTAAAGCTGGGAGATGGAGTAAAGGGGAGGCTTACGCTCACTGAAATTAACCAACAAAAAGAGTTAAAAACTGTCCTAAATGAATGCACATCAAAGAGGCAAACGCTGACTGCAAATACAGAACACAGTGGGAAATTTGAGTTTCTGATGCTTGTAAGAAGAAAGCCTATCTAGCAGAAGTGTGGGGGATGGTGTTGCTACACGGCTGAAGCACATGGGCAAAACAGATCTGTGCTCAGCTCCCCAAGGGTTTTAAAAGTCCCTGTTAAGATTATCGATGAACGCTCTCCTTTCAGCTGATTTTCAGAATGGATCTGTGCAGATAGTGTGGTGGGAGCTCCTGCTGCTGAAACAGGAGCTTCATATGGTGAAAGATTTGATCGTTTCTTGTTTTGCAGGACTGGTGGAAAACCGTGTCTGGCTCTAATTAGCCAGGTGGTGGGATATGTGCATGTGATTTTTTTTTTTTTTTAACCTTCCCTGATTAGTAAGATGAGTAAATGTGTTCTGAGTACATCTAAACTTCAAGCCAAATGTTTTGCTAACATTTGTTTTGGTCAGCAACTCTGTTCTTGCTACTGGCCTTTGGGTGTTCAAGAGGGGACTGGACGTGGCGCTTGGTGCCGTGGTTTAGTCATGAGGTCTGTGGTGGCAGGTTGGACTCGATGATCTTTGAGGACTCTGCCAACCTTGGTGATTCTGTGATTTGTGTGTGATGCACATGGAAAGCTGCAGTGATACTGTGAATATCTGTTGGCAAGTGAGGGAATATAAAAATAACGTTGTGTTGTTTAATTTTATCTAATTAGAGGTTGTTAGCCCTTGATTTTGCTCCATGCAATGTAGGAGCTCAGGAGCCTTTTGTTTGGTAGTCTTAGTTGGCAGAAAGACGAACACAGAACTTGAGTTTAGCCTTGAAAAGTCCTTAAGTCACTTTTTGCCTTCTATTTCTCACCTGTTTGCCTTAATTCTACAGTTTCTCAGAACAGCTTCATGTTACTTTAAACAATCTTTCTTTGATGCACAAGCAGGAAAAGCTCAGATGTGTGTGGTAGATGTTTGCATGCCAGCAAACCTCTCTTCCAAAATATCCCTCTTTCCCCTTAAGACTTAATTCTGTGCATGCTCCTGCAGCGATGGAGCCTTGCTGGCTAAGAGAATGTAACCTGCATGTGTCTAATTCAGTTGAATTCATTTAGGTTTATTTAAGCCTTGGCCGGAAATCTGAATTCTGCAAGCCCACTATGCAATTTGCAGAGCACAGGACAACCTTCTAGCATAGCAACCTCCTAGTTCTAGGAGATTTACTTGCAAAGCAGTAGCAATTTGCTTGGAGAAAAGGGAAACAAAACCAAACCACTTCAGGTATCGGCTTAAGCAGCAGGAGAAACCTGTATACACCTTAATGACTTTATGAGCTGCTTTTAAGGAACCTACAGAGAAACAAATCCTGAATGGTTTGTTGCAGCCTGGTCTGCCTGGAGATTGCATTCCAATTGAAAAGATAAAGTAGGAGCTCTAGCTCTGAAAGCACTGTCAAATTTCTCACATTTAACACTTGAAAGGTTTTCTTCAAAAGGACTTTTCTACATAATTATGTAGTTTAGAATGGAATAGAATTAACCAGGTTGGTAAAGACCTTCGAGATCATCGAGTCCAACCTATCATCCAGCACCATCTAATCAACTAAACCATGGCAGCAAGGCCCCATCCAGTCTCTTCCTAAACACCTCCAGGGATGGTGACTCCACCACCTCCCTGGGCAGCACATTGCAATGGCCAGCCTCTCTTTCTGTGAAGAACTTCTTCTTAACATCCAGCCCGAACCTCCCTGGTTTGTGCCATTTTATAACGTCCTGAGGGGAGGCTATGCCGGAGTAGATGAATTTCATGTCCCAGAAATACACTCATGCAAGTAGCTGTCTTCAGGAAAATGATGTTTGTCAGCATTTTTACATAACCTTAGAAATCTTAATGCAGCTATAGACAGAGGGGAACAAAGAGGAAGGTTTGTTACCTGTGACTATCAAGGTACTGCAAAGAACTGAGAGCTAACATCAGGAGACTCTGTGGCTGGAGGCACAACAGAACGTTTGTCTACACCCCAAAGACTGTGAAAGTGAAATGCAGTGATGTTTATCTCAGAGCAGTAGGGAAGGTTCATGCACTGAAACACAATCACTATTGTTACTTAAGTATATTGAATATCTCTTGCAGCATTCATGCTACTGAGATGAAACAATCACCAGAAACAAACAGCCATTGGTGGTAACATTATGTTCTAAAGAGATAATCATATGTTCCATGTAAATAAATGCATAGGTGTAATAAGAATCATAAATTGTTCTTTACATCAGTTGCTCTTGAAGGCCCCTGGGTGTGTTTATCTTTGATCACTTCTTCCCCTTCCCAGAACTGGCTGATCCCAGGAACACACCAGCTATACTTAGCTGGATGTTAAAAACTCTCTCAGAGCCTATTTGTTTTCCATCCTGTGGCTGTCAGTCATTTTGAAAGTGGTAAATTTGGGACAATGTTTCTGAAAGGCAGGAAAACCAGAACTGTGGATTTGCCTCTCATCATACTCATTCTGCTCCAGGTCCAGAGTAACTCACTACTGTCCTGGGCAGTCCTGCTTTCTAGTTCAAAACTGAACGTGCTGTAATGATGTCTTCTGATCTGAGAATCCCAGGTGACTTTTAACACTAGAACTCTGCTCTTTGTAGGTGTCTCTCCTTTTGCAATAATTCTCCTTTTTTTTCTTCTTCTTGTATCCAGCTGTAATTGTACCTCCTCCTTTCTCTGTTGTATCCTGTCTTGATCCTCTCCCTGATGAAGCTTTCTGCCTTTTTACCTACCCAGACAGCTCAATCAGCTTCTTGCACTACTAATGGTTTCTGAGGCATCTCCCTGTCCTAGCAGGACTTCTGATAGGTGTCCTGCATTCTCTACCAGTCATGCTTGTAGTGAATTATCACAGCTGTGGCTGTGCATACCCCTTTAAACTGTTGTGGTGAGAGCTGTACTTAGACCAGATCACAGAATCAAGGTTGGAAAAGACCTTTAAGTTCAAGTCATAGAATCAACAAGGTTGGAAAAGACCTCAAAGATCAGCAAGTCCAAACTGTCACCCAACACCTCATGACTACTAAACCATGGCACCAAGTGCCTCATCCAGTCTCTTTTTAAACACTTCCAGTGATGGTGACTCCACCACCTCCCTGAGCAGCACATTCCAATGGCTAACAACTCTCCCTAGGAAGAACTTTCTCCTCACCTCCAGCCTAAACTTCCCCTGGCACAGCTTGAGACTATGTCCTCTTGTTCTGGTGCTGATTGCCTGGGAGAAGAGACCAACCCCCTCCTGGCTGCAACCTCCCTTCAGGTAGTTGTAGATAGCAAGAAGGTCTCCTCTGAGCCTCCTTTTCTCCAGGCTAAGCAACCTCAGCCTCTCCTCATAGGGCTTGTGCTCAAGGCCTCTCATGAGGCTGGTGAGAGGCCCTACAAGGAGCACCTCCACCTCATGAACACCTCCAGGGACAGTGACTCCACCACCTCCCGGGCAGCCTGTTCCAATGCCTCATCACTCTCTCAGTAAAGACATTTTTCCTAATATCCAACCTAAACCTCCCCTGGCACAACTTAAGCCCATTTCCTCTGGTCCTATTGCTCATTACTTGGGATGCTAGATGACTCCTCCTCTAGGCCTGCAGCACTGCTTTCCTCTGCTCTCTGCATCTAACATGCTCCATCTGTGATTTTCAGACCAGTTGCATCTGGTGTGTGAGGTTACAAAGCAGAGAAGCAGCACCTGAGTGGGCATGTGCCATCTGGCTGGTGCTTGCAATCAGAAGGCAATCATTACAAGCTGCAGCATAGCCCAGTGGCCCTCCCCCCTGCCACAGTGGCACCTGTCATCTTACAATCAGGTGGTGTGAGATCTCCCTTGGTGGGAAGCACTGGTGAGAAGGTCTGGCGTTACCTGTGATATGGTGTATAAGACTGGCGCAGACTGGGCATTGGCAGCTTGGTCAGCATTCCCTTTCACAGTATCACAGTATCGCTAAGGTTGGAAGAGACCTCAAAGATCATCAAGTCCAACCTGTCACCACAGACCTCATGAATAAACCATGGCACCAAGTGCCACATCCAATCCCCTCTTGAGCACCTCCAGGGATGGTGACTCCACCACCTCCCTGGGCAGCACATTCCAATGGCGAATGACTCTCTCGGTGAAGAACTTTCTCTTCACCTCCAGCCTAAACCTCCCCTGGTGCAGCTTGAGACTGTGTCCCCCACCTTGGTCTTCACTAACTGCTCATGTGGTTAGTAATACAGATATGAATCTGGATGGAGTGGCAGCCTCAGGGTGGGAAGGTGAGGATGAGGAACACATAAAATCATAGAATTGTCAGGGTTGGAAGGGACCTCAAGGTTCATCCAGTTCCAACCTCCCTGCCATGGCCAGGGACACCTCACACTACAGCAGGTTGCTCACAGCCACATCCAGCCTGGCTGCAAAAACCTCCAGGCAGGAGGCTTCCACCACCTCCCTGGGCAGCCTGTGCCAGTGTCTCATCACCCTTGTAGCCCCCTTCAGATACTGGAAGGCCACAATGAGGTCTCCTTGGAGCCTTCTCTTCTCCAGATTGAATAGCCACATGGAGATATTACTTCACTGTAGCAGCAGTGCTGTGGTGGTCACACCAGAGCACAGTCTTGCTGGAGAGGAAAGCATCTTCCCTAGCCTTATAATTAGACTTTTGTCATGTTTTTGTAAGAATTGAAAGTATTTTTAACAGGCTCAGATTAGTATTCAGTGCAACACAGGAGCTAGGGCTCTAGTGGAGCTTTGGCAAAGAGAGATATAAAAATGACACTCTGAAAGCTTTTTTTCATATTCATGAAAGCCTAAATTTCCTATAGATATGGTGTTGGTTTTCCCAGTGAAAAGTACAAGAAAGCTGGGGAGGGACTTTTGAGGGCGTCAGGGAGTGATAGGACTGGGGGAATGGAACAAAACTAGAAATGGGTAGATTCAGATTGGATGTTTGGAAGAAGCTCTTCCCCAGGAGGGTGGTGAGACACCGGCACAGATTGCCCAGGGAGGTGGTGGAAGCCTCACGCCTGGAGGTTTAAAGTCATTGTCCCTTGTCCTACTGCTACAAGCACTTATAAACAGTCTCTCACCAGCTACAGGTACTGGAAGGCCACTATAGAGTCTTCCTTCAGCCTTTTCTTCTCCAGGCTGAACATCTCCAACTCGCTCAGCCTGTCTTTGTGAGAGAGGTGCTCCAGCCCTCTGATCATTTTTGTGGCCCTCCTCCATCCTTCTTATGTTGAGGGCCCCAAACTATGTAAGTAAAGTATGGAAAGTGTGATTAAAACCAGTGTATGGTGTAGGTTTTAAAGGCTCTGCGGTTTGTATCTGGTACATAATTAGAAATGGGGGCTGAAGGGAGCTGATACTTAACCATGTTTGCTTCTTCAGTAAAGAGTTAGGGCTTTCTGTGTTCCAGGCAGAAAGGGACCTGGGGGTACTGGTTGATTGTAGGCTGAACATGAGCCAGCAGTGTGCCCAGGGGGCCAAGAAGGCAAATAGCATCCTAGCCTTCATCAGTAACAGTGTGGCAAGCAGGGAGGTCATTCTGCCCTGTACTCAGCGCTGGTTAGGCCACATCTTGAGTCCTGTGTCCAGTTCTGGGCCCCTCAGTTTAAGAAAGATGTTGACTTGCTTGAAGGTGTCCAGAGACGGGCAAGGAGGCTGGGGAGGGGTCTGGAGCACAGCCCTGTGAGGAGAGGCTGAGGGAGCTGGGGTTGCTTAGCCTGGAGAAGAGGAGGCTCAGGGGAGACCTTCTTGCTCTCTCCAACTCCCTGAAGGGAGGTTGTAGCCAGGTGGGGGTTGGTCTCTTCTCCAGGCAATCAGCACCAGAACAAGAGGACACAGTCTCAAGCTGTGCCAGGGGAGGTTTAGGCTGGATGTTAGGAAGAAGTTCTTCCCAGACAGAGAGATTGGCCATTGGAATGTGCTGCCCAGGGAGGTAGTGGAGTCACCATCACTGGAGGTGTTTAAGAAGAAGCTGGATGAGGCACTTGGTGCCATGGTTTAGTTGATTAGATGGTGCTGGGTGATAGGTTGGACTCAATCTCAAAGGTCTTTTCCAACCTGGTTTGTTCTCTTCTATTCTCACCTGTTTGCTCAGGTGTTCTCTTTTAACCCCTTTCCTCATCAGGAAATCACCTTGCCGCCTGGGTGGGACTAAGGTGCTGCAGGTTTGTGGTTACCCTAAGAGGCTGCTCATAACCATCATAAAGTTTTGAAATACCTTCTGCACAGTTTCCTTGGCATAATTATCTTCATTGTTTAGGTGGATTTAGTAATAAGTTGTCATGCTGATGTTGGCTCAGGTATTTTAGGTGCTTATCTAATCCCTCTGTGTTCCACACTTAAATGAACATGATCTTAACTCCATTGAGCAGATCACAGAGAGGTCACTCTAGGAAATGCTGACAGATTTTTGAGGGGATGATGCAGAGCCCATGTGCTTAGGCCTCCAATACATGATGTTCTTTCTCTGCTGGTTTTGGTACACACCAAATTCTCATGACAAAGTGAACAGAGAGAGTTGTATTTAAACACAACCAGATTTCCCTTAGAGACAAGTCAACTATATGTACATGGCAGAGTTAGAGGGGCAATTATGCCAGGAACAGAAGATTATCTTCTGCTCAAAGTATTTTAATAGGCAGATGGCAGCTATTAACTTATTATTGTGGGAGGAAGGAATCAAAGTCATAATCAGGGAGAATGATGTTTGCCATGTAATTAAACTACCTAACCAGTGCTGTATGCTGTTATGTGCTATGAGAACAGTGGAGAGCCGGTGAAGTTGTGTGGTCTTGCAAGGGTAAGTCCTTCAGTTGTGTTGTGGGTCAGATTTGATAGCAAAGAGAAGATGATGGCAGCCAAGGAGCAATTACTTGAACAACCTGACTGGTTTTTTTTTTAAGCTAATAATAATAAAAGGAAAAAGGCTGCTGAATAATGTCATTCACAGAACCTGACTCACAGTGTGGTTGTGCAGATTTAAATAAGGTCTTTGCAGAGCTATTGTCAGGAAACTGGAATTCATACACTGCAGGTAGAGGGGAAAAAATGTCTCCACTTGTGGCTTTAAATTGCTTCAAGCAACAGAGCAGCGTAGATAGTGAGCCATAGAGATGTAGTCTATACATTAAGCACAGGAAGAGTATGCAATGATAGTTTGTAACCCTTTGAGAGAGGTTCAGAGATGGGAACTGGATTTAGATCTAAATCCAGAAATACAGATTCTCAGACTGCGTTGGTTTGGAAGGGACCCTCAAAGGTCATCTTGTCCAACCCCCTGCAGTCAGCAGGGACACCTCCAACCAGATCAGGCTGCCCAGGGTCACATCCAGTCTGATCTTGGATGTCTTCAGGGAAGGGGCCTCAACCACATCCCTGGGCAGCCTCTCCCAGTGTTTCACCACTCTCATTGCACAGAACTTCCTCCTGATGTCCAACCTGAATCTCCCCTGCTCCAGTTTCAAACCATTGCCCCTCATCCTATTACTACAAGCCCTTCTAAACAGTCCCTCCTCAGCCTTCCTGTAGGCCCCTTTCAGATATTGAAATGTATCACTAAGGTGTCCCTAGAGCCTTCTCTGGCCAAGCTGAACAGCCCCAGTTCTTTCAGCCTGTCTTCAGAGGAGAGGTGCTCCAGCCCTCTGATATCTGTGATCATCAGCTGCTCCTCTGTGTCCAGGTTTGCACAGACATACAGAGCACAGACATGTCCTGAAAGGGGAGCAGCAGTATTCTAGTCATACCAAGATGCTGCATATGGTCACCAAGGACAGGGAAGGATAAGAAATGATAATATTTTAACAGTTAAGTTGAACAGAGATAAAGATGTGAATGGAAGTTACTAGCAGAGATGCAAGCTTCATGTACTGGTTTATACTGTGGGGGGGGGAATGTGATATGTCCATCCTGCAGCAGCCTCAGAAAAACCTTACACAGAGTAGTAGAAGAGTGAAGAGAAGACAAGGACTGTCTTGTGTTCTCTTTCTAGAGCTTGTTAAGGCACTAAAGTTACCATAAACCATTGGAATGTGCTGCCCAGGAAGGTGGTGGAGTCCCCATCCCTGGAGGTGTTCAGGAGGGGATTGGATGTGGCACTTGGTGCCATGGCCTAGTAGCCATGAGGTCTTGGGTGACAGGTTGGACTTGATGATCTTTAAGGTCTTTTCCAACCTTGTTGATTCTATGATAAACATGATAACACATTAGGGGATTTGTATGGATTAGGGTAAAGGTTTGAATCATGTTCTTGCCATGGAGTGTGATCTGATGCAGCCTCAAGGGTGTAGCAGCTCGTGCTATGTGCTTAGTTAAACACCTTCCACCTCCCATGAATTGGCCTGCCATTACCTGTGTCCAGAGCAGCTGTCAGAAGAGCTTAGGGTTTCTCTTCCCCGCTGACCTTCAAGGAGTAGAAACCATATTCTGTGACAGCTGCTATTTCTGGTTGCATTTGAGGGTGAATCAGAGACCTCAAAGATTGAGGCTGTACCATGCATCTGAAAGTGCCACTGTGCCTTCTGGTCTGATAAATAGGCTCCCCTCCCACAGTATGGTCATTTGTGTGACTTGGGCCAACTGCAGAGGCTGCCTTCTGTCTTCAAACCCTACCCAAGGAAAGAAAGTCCAAGACACCTGTTTCTATGGGAACTTCACAGATATCCAGGACCTTAAAGCCCAGATGTCTCCACCCACAGCCTCACCAAGCAAGCACATTTCTTTGTGTGCTACAGAACATTGAGTGGGCAAAGTCACAAAATTGATGATACCCAAAACTCTGAAGGCCTTGCCACGGAGCTTGACACGAAGAGCATAATGATAACTGCTTCATTTCAGAGTTCAGGGTACTGGCAAAAGCCTGGAGGAAAAACAAATGGACCTTTGAGGTGAACTGGCCTGGCTAGATGGTGCTGTGCCAGTGGAGAAGTATTTTGTGTGGCCTGTGTCCAGGGAATTAGCTTCACACTAGCTCCAAACCCAGCTTTACGAGAGCAGCCCGCTGCAGCAATGACTGCCAGGCTGTTTGCAAGAAGTGAGGTGGTGGAGATTAAAGCTGCTTTGCCTCATGTTGGGTATCTTTGCTTTAACAAATAAAATAATTTCATTAAAGCAGAGGTTTTGGGGGTTTTTCATCTTCACAGTATCACCAAGGTTGGAAGAGACCTCAAAGATCATCAAGTCCAACCTGTAACCAGGTTTTCCTGTGTAAGGGAATACATGGCCCTTGTCTTTGGTGAAAGACATCAGCTAGCCTCTCAGCCTCCCTGCAGTAACCCACATGAGCAGGGCCAATGGGAGCAGGTCTCTGCCCGACGGAAGAAGGGCAGACGGAGCAAGCGTGCTACTTTGAGCAGCATGCTGCCTACAGTGAAGGTTCAGAATAGGTATGAGGCTCTACAGGAGGAGCAGGTCATAGGTGAGGATGAGGACTCAAGGAAGACAGAAGCTGCACCAATGACAGGTTCCCTCAGGCCAGCTATCAAAACTAGTCCAGAAAGGAAACCTCGTAGGGTCATCGTTGTAGGAGACTCCCTACTGAAGGGGGCAGAGGGCCCAATATGCAGACCAGACCCATTTCATAGGGAGATCTGCTGCCTCCCTGGTGCCCAAGTAAAGGACATAGTAGGCAAAATTCCCGAACTTGTGAGCCCTTCAGACTACTACCCACTGCTGGTCTTTCAGGTGGGTAGTGACGATGCAACAATGCGAGGCTCAAGGTCAATTAAAAGAGATTTCAGAACGTTAGGGCACCTGCTAAAGGGGTCAGGATCTCAAGTAGTGTTCTCTGCTATCCCTCTAACGTCAGTGATGGATGAGGGAACATTGTGGAAGAGCCAACAGGTCAATTCATGGCTCAGGGACTGGTGCCATCGGCAGGGATTTGGGTTCTACAATCATGGTTTGGTTTTCAAGGCAGCAGAGCTAAAAACAACTTATGGGACACACTTGTCCCAGAGGGGGAAAAGGATCCTGGGGCAGGAATTGGCAGGGCTCATAGACAGGGCTTTAAACTAGATTTGAAGGGGGAGGGGTTGGTGGTCTCCTGCTGGCCTGTGACAAGCAGAGGGGCAGCTCACCTGAGGTGGAGGGATGGAGAGCCAGTAGGGGCTCTCAGCTTGCTGCCCTGAGGCAAGACACAAATGACACACCAGGACACCCTGTGGAAACCAAGGGGAGTTGGCACAGGAGGACGACAGGGCCAGCCCAGCTGAAGTGCTTCTATGCAAATGCACGCAGCTTGGGCAACAAACAGGATGAGTTAAGGGCCACCGTGATGCTGGGACGCCATGACATAGTGGGCATCACCGAAACTTGGTGGGACGACTCCCACGACTGGAACGTAGGGATAGATGGGTATAAGCTTTTTAGGAAGGATAGGCAGGGAAGGAGAGGAGGAGGTGTTGCCCTCTATGTCAACAACCAGCTGGAATCAGCAGAACTCCACCTGGGGAGGCTTGATGAGTCGGTTGAAAGTTTATGGGTTAGAATTAAAGGCAAGACAGGGGAAGGAGATATTACTGTGGGGGTCTCCTACAGGCCACCTGACCAGCAGAACCAAGCAGATGAGGCTCTGCACAGGCAAATAGAAGCGGCTTCCAGGTCACAAGCCCTGGTCCTCATGGGGGATTTCAACCACCCTGACATCTGTTGGAGGGACAACACAGCAAAGCATCAGCAATCCAGGATGTTCCTGGACTGCATAGAAGACAACTTCCTCCTCCAAATGGTAGAGGAACCAACAAGAAAAGGTGCTACGCTGGACCTTGTTCTCACCAACAGGGAAGGGCTGGTAACAAATGTGAGGCTCAGAGACGGCCTTGGCTGCAGTGACCATGAAGCAGTTGAATTTAATCTCCTCAGGGCAATCAGGAGGACATATTCTAAGCTTACGACCCTAGACTTTAGACGTGCAGACTTCGATCGCTGCAGGGATCTGCTAGCCAAAGTGTCGTGGGATGAAGCCCTGGAGGGAAGAGGGACCCAGGACAGCTGGTCAGTATTCAAGGACCACCTCCTCTGTGTCCAGGAGCTATGTATACCTATAAGGAGAAAAGCAGGAAGGAATGCTAGGAGGCCTGCCTGGATGAACAAGGAGCTGCTGGACACACTATCACGTAAAAAGAAACTCTACAGGAAGTGGAAGGAAGGACAGATAGAACAGGGGGTATATAAGGAAGCTGCCCGAGCAGCAAGAGGCCTGGTTAGGAAAGCCAAAGCAGAGTTTGAACTGAATCTAGCCAGGGGGTTAAAGGGAACACTAAGAATTTCTACAGGTATATTAATGGCAAGAAGAAGACTAGGGAAGGTGTGGGCCCCCTCAGAAAGGAAAGTGGTGAATTGGTCACAAGTGATGTGGAAAAGGCTGAGGTACTCAATCACTTCTTTACCTCAGTCTTCACTGCAAGGGCCTCCAGCCACACTCCTGGTGTCATGGCAGACGATGCCAGGGACGGGGAGGAAGAACTGCCCATCATAAGTGAAGCTCAGGTTCGTGATCACCTGAAGAACCTGAAAGTGTTCAAGTCCATGGGACCCGACGGGATACACCCACGGGTGCTGAGAGAACTGGCAGATGAGGTTGCCAAGCCCCTCTCTATTATATTCCAGAAGTCATGGCAGACTGGGGAAGTCCCCACAGACTGGAAAAGGGGAAACATTACTCCCATTTTCAAAAAGGGCAAGAAGGAGGAACCGGGGAACTACAGGCCAGTCAGTCTCACCTCTGTGCCCGGAAAGATCATGGAGCAGATCCTCCTAGAGGCACTAATGACTCAGAAGAATAGTGAAGAGGTGATTGGGAATAGTCAGCATGGCTTTGCCAAGGGCAAATCCTGCCTGACAAACCTGGTGGCCTTCTATGATCAGGTGACAGCATTAATAGATGAGGGCGAGCAACTGATGTCGTTTACCTGGATTTGAGCAAAGCCTTCGACACTGTCCCACACCACCTCCTGGTCTCCAAGCTGGCGACACATGGGTTTGATGGATGGACCACTAGATGGATAAAGAATTGGCTTGATGGCCGCACCCAAAGAGTGGCTGTCAACGGGTCCATGTCCCAGTGGAGGCCAGTGACAAGCGGAGTCCCTCAGGGATCAGTCCTGGGACCTGTCTTGTTCAACATCTTTGTGGGTGACATGGACAGTGGCATCGAGTGCACCCTCAGCAAGTTTGCTGATGACACCAAGCTGTGTGGTGCAGTGGACACCCTGGAGGGAAGGGATGCCATCCAGAGGGACCTGGACAGGCTGGAGAGGTGGGCACAAGCCAACCTCATGAGCTTCAACAAGACCAAGTGCAGGGTCCTGCATCTGGGTCGAGGCAATCCCAGGCACAAATACAGGCTGGGCAGTGACTGGCTGGAGAGCAGCCCCGAGGAGAGAGACTTGGGGGTGCTGGTGGACGAGAAGCTCGACATGAGCTCTCAATGTGCGCTTGCAGCCCGGAAAGCCAATCAGATCCTGGGCTGCATCAGGAGAAGTGTGACCAGCAGGTCAAGGGAGGTGCTTCTCCCCCTCTACTCAGCTCTGGTGAGACCCCACCTGGAGTACTGCCTCCAGTTCTGGAGCCCCTATTACAGGAGAGATGTGGATGTGCTGGAGCGTGTCCAGAGAAGGGCCACGAGGATGATCAGAGGGCTGGAGCACCTCTCCTATGAGGACAGACTGAAGGAGTTGGGGCTGTTCAGTCTGGAGAAGAGAAGGCTCCGAGGTGACCTCATTGTGGCTTTCCAGTATCTGAAGGGGGCCTACAGGAAGGCTGGGGAGGGACTTCTCAGGATCTCAGGTAGTGATAGGACTAGGGGGAATGGAATGAAGCTGGAAATGGGGAGATTCAGGCTGGATGTGAGGAAGAAGTTCTTTACCATGAGAGTGGTGAAGCCCTGGAATGGGTTGTCCAGGGAGGTGGTTGAGGCCCAGTCCCTGGAGGTGTTTAAGACCAGGCTGGACGAGGCTCTGGCCAGCGTGATCTAGTGTAGGGTGTCCCTGCCCATGGCAGGGGTTGGAACTAGATGATCCTTGTGGTCCCTTCCAACCCTGACTGATTCTATGATTCTATGATTAAATGCAGTGCTTTCAGGTAACATTCATATAAATGAGCTTTATAGTTATTGGTTTTAAATAGGAATTCAGTTGTGTTGCAGGCATCATAGAATCACAGAATGCCAGTTTGGAAGGGGTCCCAGGCATCCTCTGGTGCAACCTTACTAGGTTTGATGGGTTATGCCCATCCGGAAAGAAGGGTGAGGAGGGCTTGTGAGAGCTTTGCCCTCCCTGGAGGGTGTTTTCCCCCTGGGAAACTGAGTTAGTCTGTTCCACTCCCCCTCCCTGCCCAGCAAGGCTATAAAAGGAGGACACTGCAGCCATTCGCTCTCTTGGCCCCTGCCTTTGCCTGGAACGAGGACTGCTGCTGGCTCCCTGCTTCTCTGCCACGTGGTCCTCCCTGCTACATCCACACTTCTGCAAAGAACTGGTTTTGTACTTCATACTTTTTCCCCATCCATCCTTGTTCCTTACCCTTGTGAACCCTTCCTGTTATTGTTACACATATATATATGGGTTAAAGAAAACTCTTTACCTCTCTACTTCCAAGCCGACTCCAAATTATTTCTTGGTGGATTTGCTCCTTCCATTTCTTTTCCTCTCTATTGGGAAAGAGGAAGGGGAGGAGTGGGGGAGGGATTCTCAGTCTTGCCCCCATCTGAGCTCTTAAATCCCAGTTAAGGCTCAAACCAGCACACTAGGTAATAGCATAGATGAAATGAGCTGGCCCAACACTGTGTTGAACTGAGGCAGCACTGTCCAGTGTAGGGGACTCCACTGCTTCCTTTGGGAGATGATTCCCATGTCTTGTTGTTCTCATGGTGAAACATATTCTTCTGGAACTCAGCTGGAATCTCCCCAGGTAGATGCATCCATGAGCAGGTCAGGTTTGTTTAGGGAAGCCTGGAGGAAGTCTGCACTGGCAGATGACCCTCACTTAAGAAGGCAAAAGTGCACTGATGCAAAGTAGCTGGTCTTCCATTATGATGGGGTTAGGGGGTGTAGCAAAGTAGGAGATGCTTAAAACAATGGAAGAAGTGAAGAGTGTAGGGCACAAGACGTGCTTGCTCTCAGGTGCGTGTTGATTCACTGCCTCTTCCTCATATTCATCAGGGAATGATGAATGTGAGCCCAAAGGGAATAAAGAATCTGTTGTGTACCCAGTTACAATCCAGCTCTGATGCCCTCAACACAGGGAGGATGTGGACTTAATGGAGCAGGTCCAGAGGAGGGCCTCAAAGATGACCAGGGGGCTGGAACAGCTCCCCTCTGGGGACAGGCTGAAGGAGCTGGGGTTGTTCAGCCTAGAGAGGAGAAGGCTTCAAGGAGACCTAATAGCAGCTTTCCAGTACCTGAGGGTGGGCTACAAGAAGGCTGCAGAGGAACTGTTTCCAAATGCCTGCAGTGATAGGATGAGGGGCAATGGTTTGAAATTCGAGAAGAGCAGGTTCAGATTGGACACTAGGAGCAAGTTCTGCACCATGAGGGTGGTGGAAGACCGAAACAGGTTGCAAAGCAAAGTAGTTGAGGCCCCATCCCTGGAGATATTCAGGGTCAGGCTCAACAAGGCTCTGAGAGATGTGCTCTAGCGTAGGTGTCCCTGCTGACTACAGGGGGTTGGACTCAATGACTTTTGGAGGTCCCTTCCAAGCCAAATCATTCCCTGATTCTACGTTAAGTGTTTGCTTTCCCTAATTGAGTTTAGAGGCTCAAAAGTGACACATCTGCCTTGCATCTTGAGATGGCTGGATGGGGATGTGGGGAGAGCAAGGAACTTGCTGCAGCTGCTGCAGGAGTTTGCTCATTTTGCAATCAGAGTTCCAACAGACTGGTTAGCTAGGTGTTTTGTGATCTAAAGGATACAAATTACAGCTGCTTGAGGAACTGATTTCCAAACCTACAATGTTATCACTTCTTGCAGCAGAGGTGCTTTTGGGGAAGCTGATTGAGGAGGCTTGTGAGTTTAATTACGCTGCAGTTAGAGCGCGGTCGAGCGGTGTTCTCCGGCACCTGGCTTTAGGGAAGTACAGCAAACTGCCTCTTTCTTAGGAGAGGAAGCTTATCCAGTCCTGCCATTAGGTTTCTGTGATTCTATTTTTTTTATATATTCAGTGAAGCAGATGTGTGGAGCCTAAATACAATACACCAGGTTGGAAGAGACCTTCCAGATCATCACGTCCAACCCAGCAACCAATCCAACCCACCTAAACAACCAAGCACCCCATCAAGTCTCCTCCTGAACACCTCCAATGATGGTGACTCTACCACCTCCCTGGGCAGGACATTCCAATGGCCAATCTCTCTTGCTGTGAAGAACTTCCTAACATCCAGCCTAAACTTCCCCTGGTGCAGCCTGAGACTGTGTCCTCTTGTTCTGGTACTGGCTGCCTGGGAGAAGAGACCAACCTCTGCCTGGCAACAACCTCCCTTCAGGTAGTTGTAGAGAGCAAGAAGGTCACCCCTGAGTCTCCTCTTCTCCAGGCTAAGCAACCCCAGCTCCCTCAGCCTTTCCTCATAGGGCTTGTGTTCCAAACCCCTCACCAACTTCATTGCCCTTCTCTGGACACGTTTCAGCAACTCAACATCCTTCCTAAACTGAGGGGCCCAAAACTGGACACAGGACTCAAGGTGCGGCCTAACCAGTGCAGTGTACGGGGGGAGAATGACCTCCCTGCTCCTGCTGGCCACAAATGTACAGTCGATGGGATCACAGCCACTGCTGCCAGCTGAGGATGGGACCCAAGGTGCCTGTCTAATTCAGAGATTAGAAAAATGCACCCTGTGTATTTTTAGTCTGAAAGGGTGGGTTTAAGAAATGTGACTGACAACTTCCACCTCTGACTGCCAGTATTTCCATGTCATAGCTCTTACCTCCCCCTACATCGCCTTTTCTGTGGTCTGATTATCTGTGCTTTATTCCTTCATTTGGTTTCTGCAGTCTGTTACAGTTTCTAGAGCACCTTATCAGTAGAGAACAAGTCTCTTTTGTGACTCAGTGTCATCCACTCTCTCATTCCCTATTATTCCATCATGACTTGACATTTTAATATCTTTCCCCCTGTTCTGCCTAAAGAAAGCGATCACAGAATCACCAAGGCTGGAAGAGTCCTCAAAGATCATCAAGTCCAACCTGTCACCACAGACCTCATGACTAAACCACGGCACCAAGTGCCACCTCCAATCCCCTCTTGAACACCTCCAGGGAGGGGGACTCCACCACCTCCCTGGGCAGCACATTCCAATGGCTAAAGAATCACTCTGTTAAGAACTTTATTGTCACCTTGAGCCTAAACTTCCCCTGGCACAGCTTGAGACTGTGTCTTCTTGTTTTGGTGCTGGTTGCCTGGGAGAAGAGACCTATCCCCACCTGGCAACAACCTCCCTTCAGGGAGTTGTAGACAAGAAGAAGGTCTCCCTGAGCCTTCTCTTCTCCAGGCTAAACAACCCCAGCTCCTTCAGCCTCTCCTCACAGGGCTGTGCTCCAGACCCCTCCCCAGCCTCCTTGCCCTTCTCTGGACACCTTCAAGTGTCTCAATGTCCTTCTTAAACTGAGGGCCCCAGAACTGGACACAGGACTCAAGGTTTGGCCTAACCAGCGCTGAGTACAGGGCAGAATGCCTTCCCTGCTCCTGCTTGCCACACTGTTCCTGATGCAGGTCAAGATGCCTTTGGCCTTCTTGGCCACCTGGGCACACTGCTGGCTCATGTTCAGGCGGCTGTCAATCAGCACCCCCAGGTCCCTTTCTGCCTGGCTGCTCTCCAGCCACTCTGCCCCCAGCCTGTAGCTCTGCATGGGGTTGTTGTGGCCAAAGTGCAGCACCTGGCACTTGGATTTGTTGAATGCCATCCTGTTGGACTCTGCCCGTCTGTCCAATTGGTCGAGGTCCCTCTGCAGAGCCCTTCTGCCCTCTAAGAGATCAACATCTGCTCCCAGCTTGGTGTCATCTGCAAATTTACTGATGATGGACTCAATGCCCTCATCCAGATCATCAGTGAAGATGTTAAAGAGAATGGGGCTCAGCACTGATCCCTGGGGCACAACCCTAGCAACTGGCCACCAGCTGGATGTGGCACCATTCACCACCACTCTCTGGGCTCGGCCAGAGATGATCATAACCCTTGCACTTGTGGCATTGTTTTCTTACCCTTGACCTCAGGGAAAGCTGTGCAGAATGAGCAAAAAGAATGCCCAGTAAGTGGTACAATGCTGCCATTAACTTTCAGTATTGACATAACAGAAAGAAGGATCTGCTGCCTTTAAACAGTTGCTTTGTATTTCCATAGCTACAGCTTTGAAAGTAATGTCTGCCTCATCTTCCCCCAGGCAAGAGAGAGAGAGAGAGCTATTGTGGCCTTCCAGTATCTGAAGGGGGCTACAAGAAAGCTGGAGAGGGACTTCTTAGGGTGTCAGGGAGTGATAGGACTGGGGGGATTGGAACAAAACTAGAAATGGGTAGATTCAGATTGGATGTTGGGAAGAAGTTATTCTCCATGAGGGTGGTGAGAGACTGGCACAGGCTGCCCAGGGAGGTGGTGGAAGCCTCCTGCCTGGAGGTGTTTGCAGCCAGGCTGGATGTGGCTGTGAGCAACCTGCTGTAGTGTGAGGTGTCCCTGCCCATGGCAGGGTGTTGGAACTGGATGATCCTTGAGGTCCCTTCCAACCCTGACAATTCTATGATTCTGTTGGATAAAATGGGCAAGGTCCTGCCTTGCATTGCTGGAGGTTTCAGGTAATTATTTCACTTGCAATTTCAGTTCCCAGGTTGAAGCTTGGCCCCTGCTTTTGCTAAGTGATGTATAGACTTTATTTTACTTCTTACTGTGATTGCTTTCTCACTTTTCTGCATTGCACTTCTGTCTCTGGGATGATTATCAAGCTCTTTACCTTTTCAGGTCAAGCTGGGAGTCTCTTTTCTGCCAGTTAGTTGTGTGTATGTGGATTGAGTCTTATTGCTGGCATAGTTTGGCAGCTGTGTTAATGGCTTCCAGAGGAAAAATAACCCAGAGAGAGCGAGATTCTCAATGTGTGATTAATTTCTTTCTATTTTACTAGAACAGAGGAAAGAATTAGCACATTACGACTGGCTGTTTATTCAGGAGCTTCAGATCAGTGTGTTCCTCTGTTTGGAAACTTGCCAATCTATCTTATAGCTGTGGAGGTTCAGAGATGGAATGGAGAGCCTTAGTAAGGTCTTCTCATGAGCTGCTCCAGGGCAACTGGGGACACTGAGATGGCAGGCTACACCCTGGAGCTCTTGAACACCCCAAAGCTTTACTGCCTCTCTCTCCCTGACACCACCCCCAGTGGGTGCCCAGTAAAGAGGGCATAAAGACACTTGCCCATCCATATCTCTCTTCCAAGGAGCACACTCAGGGCAAGGCAGTTTGAGCCCCCATGGTCACAGGAAGTAGAATCTGCAGTTTTAATGTTTACCCTTCTGATCTACACGACCTGTGCAACTTGAGCCTCTGAACCAAGGCAACCCCAACCTCTGGGTTTTATTTTCACATCATAGCTTCAAAATCAGCCTTCCTTCCCTTCTGAGTTCTGAAGTCCTCTCAGCAGAAAGGCTGTATGGGAACTCCTAGGCTCAACCAGTTCACACTTGACCACAGTTAGAACCAAGCACGGAAGGGAAGGTCTTCCTTCAGGTAGTTTGCTGTCTAGGTGGATGAAATGAAAGGATATTTTCCTGTTTAGAGCCTCCCATGAAACCTTCAGAGTGGGAAAATGGTACTGGAAGTCCTTGCAGTTCTTCATATGTAACATTTTTATTCTAATCAATTTAGCTATTTACTGTACTTGCTTCTAGCCTTCTTTCCCCCTCCCCCCACCCCCTTAATCTCTATATCTGGCACTGGAAAGTAGATCAAAGACACTAATGCAATGTCTGGACAGTTCCTTTGTTCTTCTTACCATTTCATCCCTTTGAAGACTTAATTGCAAATTTAAATTTGTAAACAAGTGTCTCCCAAGGTTTAAAAGAGCAAACAGTTCAGCTGCACGCCTTGGAAGGCTGTTAGCTATGTGTAATTACACGGCAAAAGAAGCTGGAAGGGTTATATAATCCCAGATGTGTTCTCATTATTTGCTATGAACACAAGATAACTAGGTGGGGATGCTATTTTTACTTGATTGGGAAGCAACAGCAAAACCCAGCAAAAAGCAAAACCAAAGCAGTAACAGGGCTTCAGTTCTGAACTGTATTCTTTCCCCCTTCCATCCTTTCTTTCTTTCCCCCTTCCATCCTTTCTTTCTTTCCCCCTTCCATCCTTTCTTTCTTTCCCCTTTCCCCCTTCCATCCCCCTTTCTTTCTTTCTTTCCCCTTCCATCCTTTCTTTCTTTCTTTCCCCCTTCCATCCTTTCTTTCTTTCCCCCTTCCATCCTTTCTTTCTTTCCCCCTTCCATCCTTTCTTTCTTTCCCCCTTCCATCCTTTCTTTCTTTCCCCCTTCCATCCTTTCTTTCTTTCTTTCCCCCTTCCATCCTTTCTTTCTTTCTTTCCCCCTTCCATCCTTTCTTTCTTTCTTTCCCCCTTCCATCCTTTCTTTCTTTCCCCCTTCCATCCTTTCTTTCTTTCCCCCTTCCATCCTTTCTTTCTTTCCCCCTTCCATCCTTTCTTTCTTTCCCCCTTCCATCCTTTCTTTCTTTCTTTCCCCCTTCCATCCTTTCTTTCTTTCCCCCTTCCATCCTTTCTTTCTTTCCCCCTTCCATCCTTTCTTTCTTTCCCCCTTCCATCCTTTCTTTCTTTCTTTCCCCCTTCCATCCTTTCTTTCTTTCCCCCTTCCATCCTTTCCTTCTTTCCCCCTTCCATCCTTTCCTTCTTTCCCCCTTCCATCCTTTCCTTCTTTCCCCCTTCCATCCTTTCCTTCTTTCCCCCTTCCATCCTTTCTTTCTTTCCCCCTTCCATCCTTTCTTTCTTTCCCCCTTCCATCCTTTCTTTCTTTCCCCCTTCCATCCTTTCTTTCTTTCCCCCTTCCATCCTTTCTTTCTTTCCCCCTTCCATCCTTTCTTTCTTTCCCCCTTCCATCCTTTCTTTCTTTCCCCCTTCCATCCTTTCTTTCTTTCCCCCTTCCATCCTTTCCTTCTTTCCCCCCTTCCATCCTGCCCTTCTTTCCCCCCTTCCATCCTGCCCTTCTTTCCCCCCTTCCATCCTGCCCTTCTTTCCCCCCTTCCATCCTGCCCTTCTTTTCCCCCCTTCCATCCTGCCCTTCTTTCCCCCCCCTTCCATCCTGCCCTTCCATCTTTCCCCCCTTCCATCCTGCCCTTCTTTCCCCCCTTCCATCCTGCCCTTCTTTTCCCCCCTTCCATCCTGCCCTTCTTTTCCCCCCTTCCATCCTGCCCTTCTTTTCCCCCCTTCCATCCTGCCCTTCTTTCCCCCCTTCCATCCTGCCCTTCTTTTCCCCCTTCCATCCTGCCCTTCTTTTCCCCCTTCCATCCTGCCCTTCTTTTCCCCCCTTCCATCCTGCCCTTCTTTTCCCCCTTCCATCCTGCCCTTCTTTTCCCCCCTTCCATCCTGCCCTTCTTTTCCCCCCTTCCATCCTGCCCTTCTTTTCCCCCCTTCCATCCTGCCCTTCTTTTCCCCCTTCCATCCCATCCCATTCTAGTAAAGGATTATTATATATTTCCCTGAACTGAGTGTCAGCAAATGTCCAGGAGCAGAAATTTGGTGCTCTTGCCTCAAATTTTTGCTGTCCTGATTCATCCAGCAAGTGTCACAACCAGCAGTGTGAGCCAGGTGGTTTTTTTGCTTGTCTGGTGGTTTGGTTTTGTTATGGGTTGTTTGGATTTTGTGGGGTTTGTTGTTTGGGTTGGGTTTTATTTTAGCATAGTCAACATGCAAGTATCAGTCTGATACATAATACTTCAGAACATGCCAAGATGAATGTCTTGAAGATCTTGAGAGCAGTCTTGAGGAGAAGGGAGTTGGGGGTGTCAGCTGGTGGAAAAACTCCACATGAGCTGGCCGTGCTTGGAAGCAGCCCAGAAGGCAGCCGTGTGCTGGGATGCATCAAAAGCAGCAAGAGCAGCAGGGCAGGGAGGGGATTCTGCTTCTCTGCTCTGGCGAGACCTCACCAGGAGCACTATGTCCAGTTCTGGTGCCCCCAGCACAAGGACATGGAACTGCTGGCACAAACCCAGAGGAGGCCACAAAGATGGGTTGGAGCACCTTCCTTGTGGGGACAGGCTGAGAGAGTCGGGGCTGTTCAGCTTAGAGAAGAGAAGGCTCTGGGGAGACCTTAGAGCAGCCTTCCAATACCTGAAGGGGCTACAGGAGAGCTGGGGAGGGGCGTCTGACAAGGGCTTGTAGCGGCAGTGGCTTTGAGCTGGAAGAGGGGAGATTGAGACTGGAGATCAGGAAGAAATTCTTGATAGTGAGGGTGGTGAGACATTGGAACTGGTTGCCCAGGGAGGTCATGGATGCCCCCTCCCTGGAGGTGTTCAAAGCCAGGTTGGATGAGACCTTGAACAACCTGGGCTGGTGGGAGGTATCCCTGCCCATGGCAAGGAGGTTGAAGTAGAGGGTCTTCAAGGTCCCTTCCAACCCAAACCATTCTATGATTCTATGAATATGTAGAAACGCCATAAGAGACACTAATTAATAAACATCTTCCTGCAGTTAATCTTCAGATACCAAACATACACAGAGGTACAGTGCTGAACACAGTTTGTTGGATGAAATCAGATTTAACAGCAGGCTGTAGGTTATGGGTTCCTAGTCTTAGTACAGCTAGCATGACCTTTGGGAGAAAACTCCAAACTGCCCATGAGTTGTTTCAGCACTCTGCAACTCTTTGTATGCTTGCTGCATTGTCATCCTGTCGTGTGAATCCTGCAGGAGATCGTGTTCAGTGTGTTCCCCCCAGCTATCCACCTCCTACTTTTGCTGTATAAATATCCTAATACAAAGGGCTGTCTGCTCAATCATTCTGAGTTAGCTCCTTCTGTATGACTTGCAGTTCCTGACTGCTGATAATCCCATACTTTTCGTGCTTCCTGCATATTTTGTCTAATTATCTGTGACAGTAGGTACTAAAACTTTCTTTAGAGGAAAAGCCAAACAGCTCTGCACTGATCTCTACCTTCTCTATGCTTCCCTACACCTGATGGGTGTGGTTTTCATTTTCTTTTGAAGTAAGGTATGTCCAGACAATGACTAATCTGCCTGTTTTGGAAGGATAGGTGTGTTGCACACGAATAACACTTGTATTATGAGCGTTAATTTGTAGTAGGTATGAGTATGAGACCATAGGGACCTTCAGGTCGTCTTCCCAGTAACCTTAAGCCACAAGAAAAGGGCCTGTCTGGAAGAGATAATGAGGCAGGTGAGCTGAGTCTTGCATCTGTCTCTGAGCAGAGGCCTGTGATGGGATGTGGGTCCCAGATCTAAGTCTGGATTGAGCCTGATTCCAACTGGAAATGGAGGAAAGGAAACAGACAATGAGGAGTCCACAGCTGACAATGGAGAATGAAGGATGAGAAGTTTCATAGATTCATGGGCTCACAGAATGGTTTGGGTTGGAAGCCACTTGGAAGATTGTCTAGTTCCAAACCCCCTGCCATGGACAGGATGATCAGAGGGCTGGAGCACCTCTCCTGTGAGGACAGACTGAGGGAGTTGGGGCTGTTCAGTCTGGAGAAGAGAAGGCTCCCAGGTGACCTCATTGTGGCCTTCCAGTATCTGAAGGGGGCTACAAGAAGGCTGGGGAGGGACTTCTCAGGCTCTCAGGTAGTGATAGGACTAGGGGGAATGGAATGAAGCTGGAGGTGGGCAGATTCAGGCTGGATGTGAGGAGGAAGTTCTTCCCCATGAGAGTGGTGAAGCCCTGGAATGGGTTATCCAGGGAGGTGGTTGAGGCCTCATCCCTGGAGGTGTTTAAGCCCAGGCTGGATGAGGCTCTGGCCAGCCTGATCTAGTGTGGGGTGTCCCTGCCCATGGCAGGGGTTGGAACTAGATGATCCTTGTGGTGCCTTCCAACCCTGACTGATACTATGATACTATGACAGGGACACCTTTCACTAGCCCAGGTTGCTCAAGGTCCCATCCAGCCTGGCCTTGCACACCTCCAGGAAGGAGGCATCCACAACACTCCTGGGCAACCTGTGCCAGTGTCTCCTCACCCTAACTGGAAGGAATTTATTCCTAATCTCTAGTCTAAATCTTCCCTCCTCAAGCTTCAGTCCATTCCCTCTCATAACTTCAAGCCCTTGTAAGAAGTCCCTCCCCAGCTTTCTTGTAGGTCTTCAAGTATGGGAAGGCTGCTCTAAGGTCTCCCTGCAGTCTGCTCTTCTCCAGGCTGAACAGCCCCAGCCCTCTCAGGCTGTGGCCACAGGGGATGTGCTCCAGTCCTCTGATCTTCTTAGTGGCCTCTTCTGGATTTGCTCCAGCAGTTCCACGTCCTTCTTGTGCTGGGGACACCAAAACTGGATGACTCTTCTTCCCTGCTTGGTTTCTCTGATGAGCTCATCTAGCATTCTCTCTGTCTGTGAAATCACTTTAAATCCTCTCTGCCAACTGACTGGTTTCATCTAATTCTGTTTGAAATCTAATGCAGAGCTCAGTGGTTATTAGAGGGCAGACAGGCACAGGCACATAAAAAAATAAAGACTAAGAAGAACAAAGTCCTTGGAACCTTGCCTACATCCTTTGCTGTGCAGTTGCTTGAAATTGAGGATGCCTAAGTCTCTAGGACATAAATCACAGGGACAGAAATTGTTGTTTACATTCTCAACAGGCAGAAGGAGTCAGAATCTCTGCTGCCTCAGGAAGCCTCTTTGCTTCTTATTAATGTATTCAGGTTTTGTTCCTCCATTCCCTAAACTGAAGACTATGGCAGAAAAATTAGAGCAGTGGTCTGTGAGGGCAGCCCCAGACACTGGTGAAGGGACCTTTCCAGTTGTGATTCAAGAAATTAGTCTCTGTGACTCAAGTGGGGAAAAGAGACTGAGAAAGCCAAAAGACTTAGCCCTAGAACTGAAGCATCCAACCTGTGCTGACAGACCTGCCTAGGACCGAAGTGGTCAGAGGATGCTGGTGAAGTTGTCTTCAACAGAGTGGAATGGCAGCAGAAAATGAGATCCAGGGCTGAGCTGCTAGGTGTGGCTGGAAAAGACGAGGATCATGAAGGAAAGATGGAGGCTGAGAACAGCAAGGGAAGAGTGAGGAAGGTTGCTCATGACAGGGCTCATGTGGGGAAGTTTCACAGCTGAGACTGTCTGAAAGAGAACTATGACCTGCAGTGTGGTGAAGGGACATTCAGTCTGGAACTCTGAGGTGCCTGAAGCAAAGGCTTTGTGGGAGGACAGTGACCATTAGGGAAGACTCTGGTAGTGGCTTGAACAAGCAGAGACTGAAGGATCAGATTAGATTTTAGAGGACTTAGAGGAGAAGCAAGGCACAAGAATTGGGACTGGCACTGGGTGAGGTTTCAGGGGATCATGCAGAAGTCTGACATGTATGTGCTTGTTCAGAATGGGTTGTAACTGCAGCTCAGTCTTGAAGTTTGAACTTCACTTTTGGGTCTAGTTAGGTGTTACTCAGTCATCCTTGGTGATGCCCGTGTTGTCTTCCATCTGTATCTACTGGTTGTCCAACAATCCTGGGCTCTTTACCTAGACAATCTCAAACTAATGCTGTCCCTTCAGCACAGATCTGCCTTTTGGGGTTTTTAGCTCAAGTATCAGTTGCTCCAAGATCACCTCACATCTACCCCCAGACTTCCCTTAAGGGCTTTCAGGCTTAGCCCTGTTAGAATCATAGAATGAATAAAGGCTGGAAAAGACCTCAGAGATCATCAAGTCCAACCTGTCCCCCAACACATCCTGACTAACTGGCTCCAAGTGCCACATCCAGTCCCCTCTTGAACACCTCCAGAGATGGGGACTCCACCACCTCCCTGGGCAGCACATTCCAATGGCCAACAACTCTGACAGGGAAGAAATGCACCTAGTTTCTAAATGACATAAAAACTCGTTGGCAGCATTGCTGCTGATTCACCCAAGTGTAAAACTGTCAGAATTGGATCTACAGATGCAAGATGAATTCTTCCACAATATCTCTGTACCTGGAGAAGATGATCATTCTAGTATCATGGGAATGTTTCAGTAGCAGGAAAAGGTAATATTTGTAAAGGTACTTTGTCAGGGCATTCAGAGAATCACAGAATCACCAAGGCTGGAAGAGACCTCAAAGATCACCAAGTCCAACCTGTCACCACAGACCTCATGACTAAACCATGGCACCAAGTGCCACGTCCAATCCCCTCTTGAACACCTCCAGGGATGGGGACTCCACCACCTCCCTGGGCAGCACGTTCCAATGGCTAACAACTCTCTCAGTGAAGAACTTTCTCCTCACCTCCAGCCTAAACCTCCCCTGGCACAGCTTGAGACTGTGTCCTCTTGTTCTGGTGCTGGTTGCCTGTGAGAAGAGACCAACTCCCACCTGGCTACAACCTCCCTTCAGGTAGTTGTAGACAGCAATAAGGTCTCCCCTGAGCCTCTTCTTCTAAACAATCCTAGCTCCCTCAGCCTCTCCTCATAGGGCTTGTGCTGTTGCCCCTGGGATTCTTCCCAGAGTTTCCAAGAGCTGCCCTGTACCGCTGCTCCTCCATCCACAAAACAAGAGACTGCTTTCAAGACCCTGGGGACTAAGCTTAGCCTGATGTTCTTAGCAAGGCTATTAATCTTCAAACAAATACCAAACAACAACTGTGTTTGGAAATAGAGGGATGTTAATAAAGGTGATTTGGGAATATTCCTACTGGATAAATGTGCTCTGCTTTTGTTGTGACTTTGGCAACCTAGTTTTTTCTGGCAGGCTGCTTTCAGGGTAATAGCTAAGGTATCAACTACTGCAGTATGCTTTTATGATTCTTGAAAGGGTTTGTGCTTAAGGGTGGTGCTCTGTTCTTGCACATGGTGCCAGGCAGGAGCTCAGCACCTGTGTTGCTGCTCTTTATCTTCCCACTCAGGGGAGGCTGTAATTAACAAGGCTGAGTTCAGCACATTGTGCTCTGCGGTGAAGTATGAATTGAATCTGTTCTGTTCTGTTATACAGGGGGAAATCCAGGTACAGTGGGGGACTCCAGGTGAAAGAAGTGGTAGAAAGCTGGAGGGAATTTTTGCTTTCTGCATGAGGCTGTAAAGTACTTGATTGCAGGCCGTGGAATAGTTGTTTGCCATTGGAATGGGCTGCCCAGGGAAGTGGTGGAGTCACCATCCCTGGAGGTGTTCAAGAGGGGATTGGACGTGGCACTTGGTCATGAGGTGTTGGGTGCCAGGTTGGACTTGATGATCTTTGAGGTCTCTTCCAACCTTGGTGATTCTGTGAATACTCTAGGCTTGCTGCTGTGACCTCTGTTCCCTGCTGCCAGACTTTACCAAGGTTAAATGCTAATCTCTCTGTACCAGAGTGCACAGGCCCCTGTGGACCTGAGAAAGGAACACTGCTCTCCTGGTTTAAGCAGGAGACAGATGTCAGGAGTCAGCTGAAGTGGCTGATTACCCCACTGTAGCTCTGGGACACAGGGAGAGTGCTCTCCCTGGCATTTTGCACGACAGAAAGAGATTGAGAACTTTCAAACAAGTTCCAAGAGAGCAAGAATGTTTTGTGTTATCCCACGCTTTGTGTTGTTTTCTTTGCAGACAGCGAAGAATGAGAGGCTATCAATGGCTGGCACCCCAGCAAACCTCCTCCTCTTTGCTGAGTGATGAGGAGATAGGGTGTATTTTGTTTCCTCTGGATGGATTATGCCAGGCAGGCCCAGGGCTCACAAACATTTCTGCACGTGCTTATCTTGGTTATCATACATGCTGGTCCTGGTCTTGGGTATGCAGGAGAAGAAAGAAACTGGAGGTCCAGCTTAATTGTTCACCCTTCAGAGGTTTAGATTGAGCAATCAAGATATGCCTCTCCCTAGTGTTTAGAACATTCAAACAGGGGATCTGGCAATTGCTTCTGCACACTGTGGAAGGTTTGCAAAGTGCTGCGGTCAGAGGGGCTCCTACAGCATGCTTGGCTCAGTAATACTCTGCCTCTGTTACTGTACAGCTCCCTCTACTCACACCAGTGAACCACACCAAGCAGCTTTCTTATTTTGAAGAAAGAGCTCTCTTTTTGTCTTTTCCAGTGTTGTTAGAAGCACAGAAATGCCTCATCAGGGACTACTGGGGTCCAGGGTGAATATTTTTTGGTCTGGGACTGAGTGGTGCTTTCTCATCTCAAATTGCTCTTGTGCTAGTTACCATCCAATACTTCCAACAGCTTTTCAGTAGCCAGGAGAAGCAGAATCCCCTTGACCTTTAGCAGGAAAAGGCTGTTTTGTTTTTCACTTGCTGGTGTTTGTTTTTTTCCCCCCAGTAGGTTAATATTATCTCACCCTTAGATTTTAGGGAGAGGTCAGCATCAGAGCTGGAATGGGAATGGAATGGAATGGAATGGAATGGGAATGGAATGGAATGGAATGGAATGGAATGGAATGGAATGGAATGGAATGGAATGGAATGGAATGGAATGGAATGGAATGGAATAGAATAGAATGGAATAGAATAGAATGGAATGGAATAGAATAGAGAAGGAATGGAATGGACCAGGTTGGAAGAGACCTTCAAGATCATCGTGTCCATTGGTAATGTTTGCCTTGACCTTTTATGTCTTTTACTTTAAGGCCTCTTGGAAACCCATTCTTTGCATGAAGCAGATGAAGATGTGGTCACTGATGTTGACTTCACCAATATGATTTCTGAGGAAGAAAAAGAAGAGCTAAAGATCGAGCTAGCCAAGGTAATGAACTTGGATTTCTGTGAGTGTTACTCTTTCTGCTTCCTCAAACCAGAAAGTATTAATTGTAGGATGAAGTCACCATAGAAGTCTGCTCTTCCTTATTAGTAAAATGATTCTAGACTACACCAATGCAAAGCAATTAGGCTGCTTTAGATGTTTGTTAAGACAAAATAGCAGTTGGAGAGAGAAAATTCAATTCACCTTACCATTTTAGTCAAGACCTGTGTCTTCATTTCTAAACCTGCCTTTCTAAAGGATGAAAAGTGTGCTTAGATGTGTGCTATCATTGTTGCATTGGTTGTGACACCGGAGGGAAAAGCTGCTTTGTGTGCTGCTCAGAGGAAAAGCTGATGATGGTGGCTGCAGAAAAAAATGCTGAACACAGTGATGTCACAGAATCATAGAATGGTCCAGGCTAGAAGCAACATCCAAAGCTCATCCAGTCTGACCCCTCTGCACTCAGCAGGGGCATTCCCAACTAGTTCAGGTTGCCCAGGACCTCGTTGAGCCTCACCTTCTCCAGGGAAGGAGCCCCAACCACTTCCCTGGACAGCCTGTTCCAGTGTTCCACCACCCTCATGGTGAAGAACTTGTTCCTAACATCCAATCTAAATCTGCTCTGCTCTAGTTTGAAGCCATTGCTCCTTGTCCTGTCACTGCAGGCCTTTGCAGACAGACTCTTCCCATCCTTACTGTAGCCCCCTTCAGGTGGAAGGCTGCTCTAAGGCCTCCCTGGAGCCTTCTCTTCTCCGGGCTGAACACCACAGCTCCCTCAGCCTGTCCTTGTAGCAGAGGTGCTCCAACCCCTGATCATTTTCATCACCCTGCTCCTTTTCGTTTGGCACTGATGTCTTTGGAGAAGTTGATATTTTCAGTTTGCATTTGGCTTTTGCTTAGTTAAAGAACTCCAGGAGATGTCACGACACCATGGAGAGGCTGGTAGCCATTGGAATGTGCTGGCCAGGGAGGTGGTGGAGTCGCCATCCCTGGAGGTGTTCATGAGGGGATTGGACTTGGCACTTGGTGCCATGGTTTAGTAGTCATGAGGTCTTGGGTGACAGGCTGAACTTTGATGATCTTTGAGGTCTTTTCCAACCTTGTTGATTCTATGAAAAAACAATAATAGCTAGTGACAAGGAGATGGGAGGAAAAAGTTGTGAACCCTGTGGTCTTTTTCTGACAAAGGTTAAAGAGGTTGTCTGGATTCAGTCCACAATGGGAGGATGGATTCAGTTTTACTGCTGCTGAATAAATCCTGCAGAAAGAGAAGGGGAATGCTAAAATGGAAGATGAGAGGGTGAGGAAAAAAGGGAGGGTTTACTTATTTTAGCTATGAGACCACAGAAATGGCAGCTGCATGAAGAGGGAGAGTTGTCTTTTGTCTGAATTGAAACACTGAATTTTGAAGACAATAGGTTGGAAATTTCATATGGCAAGAGTAAAATAGCAACACAGTGGAAAGGTAGGACACCCAGAATTTGGGGCTGTCAGAGTAATACCCTCCAAGTGTAAACTGCTGAGGCAGAAAACAGCCCTTCAGAATTGTTCTGTAGTGTTCTGTGAAGCTTTTACTGCAATTACATACAGGATGGGGATGCCCAGAGGCCAGTTCCTTTGCAGGGATTGATCCTGTCACATCTGTAAATAACGAGGGGGAAGCTGCAGCTTTCCATCTGCATCACACACAAATCCCAGAATCACCAAGGTTGGAAGAGACCTCAAAGATCATCAAGTCCAACCTGTCAGCACAGACCTCATGACTAAACCATGGCACCAAGTGCCACCTCCAATCCCTCTTGAACACTTCCAGGGATGGAGCTCCCTGGGCAGCACATTCCAACGGCTAACAACTCTCTCTGGGAAGAACTTTCGCCTCACCTCCAGTCTAAACTTCCCCTGGTGCAGTTTGAGACTCTGTCCTCTTGTTCTGGTTGCTTGAGAGAAGAGACCAACTCCCTCCTGGCTACAACCTCCCTTCAGGTAGTTGTAGACAGCAGTAAGGTCTCCCCTGAGCCTCCTCTTCTCCAGGCAATGAGACAGGAGTTGGGATGTTCATTCCAGGCTTTTCATTATGACCACAGAAACACAGGAGGTTCCCTCTGAACATCAGGAAATACTTTTTTACTGGGAGTGTGACTGAATACTCAGTTTCCTGGAAAGGTTGTGGAGTCTCCATCCGTAGAGATACATCTGGGTCCAGTCCTGGACCATTGGCTCCGCATGGCCCTGCTTGGGCAGGAGGGTTGGGACCAGATGACCCGCAGAGATCCCTTCCAAATTCAGCCACTCTGTCATTCTCTTCTCTTTTTCTGGTGAAAGGGAGTTGAGAGACATGTGGAAATGAGGAGGAAAGCAAATGAACCCTTGCAGCCATCTGGGAATGATGTGCTTCTCCCCAGAGAATTAATCTCAAGGGTTTCTGGGCATGCTTCCTGCTTGCTGATTCCTGTGGGAGCAGGGAGTTCTCAGCAGCTCGTGGCAGAAATGCTTTAATTCATGTACCAACACACAAGTGAGAGATTGCCTTTCAAATATTATGATCTTGGCTGACATAGAAATTATTTTCTGAATTGCTCACAGCAGTTTACTGGCACACAGCTTATGCTTGAGTTAAAAAAAAAGACCAGCCCACCCCAACACACCACCAAAATAAAACTGATAATTATGCTTCAAAAAAAAACAACAAAAGGGTTGGAAAACTTGAATTTAGAGTGAGCAAAGTCTTAACTCCAATGAGCCTTATGGTTCTTAGAAAAGGCTGTGGAAAAAGGAAAGTGTAAAACCTTGACTCCTTCAGAAAGAAACCCCTTGGGGGAATTGGTTCATGTTTCTGTTTGAAAAGCTCTTAGGCTTTACTTCCAAGCCCCTTCTGCTCCACTGGTGGTAGTTTTGTGTTCTTCCATGCCCTTATGTACTGGGTAATACCTGTGTGAGCCTGGAGGAACAGGCACCTTTCTTCTTATTGCTCTGAAAGGTTCAAACCTTCCTGAATCATAGAATCAACAAGGTTGGAAAAGACCTTAAAAATCATTGAGTCCAACCTGTGACCCAACACCTCATGACTGCTAAACCCATGGCACCAAGTGCCACATCCAATCCCTGCTTGAACGGCTCCAGGGCTGGGGACTCCACCACCTCCTTGGGCAGCACATTCCAGTGGCTAACAACTCACTCTGTGAAGAACTTTCTCCTCACCTGGAGCCTAAACCTCCCCAACACTGCAGTCACTCAGTAGTTGATATAATGGGAGCTGTTGTGCGCACCAGTGCGCACACATGTGCACACATGTGCAGTGCTTAAACATCAAAAGGGAGAAGGGAACTTTGTTCTTCTGACTGTTGCACCTGGAAGGCAAACAGAACTAGAAACTTGTATTTCTGTTGACTGAAGCCCTCATTTATCAAAGAATCATAGAGGCAAGCATCTTATCATAGAATCATTGTGGTTGGAAAAGCCCTTGAAGATCATCGAGTCCAACCATCAACCCAGCCCCACCATGGCCATTGAACTGTGTCCCAAAGTGCCATCCATCTCCACATGTTTCTTAAATACCTCTCTTTCCAGAGCTGTGGCTTTCTTCACTTGCATGCTGTAGTCTATAGCTCCATGAGATGCACCTAAAGAAATCCAACCCACCATCAGTTGATTAGGTGGGTTGGATTGGTTGATAGGTTGGACACGATGATCTTGATGGTCTCTTCCAACCTGGTCTATTCTATTCTATTCTATTCTATTCTATTCTATTCTATTCTATTCTAAGCCTGGTGTGACTGTGCTTGGTTGATAGGTTGGACACGATGATCTTGATGGTCTCTTCCAACCTGGTCTATTCTATTCTATTCTATTCTATTCTATTCTATTCTATTCTATTCTAAGCCTGGTGTGACTGTGCTTGGTTGATAGGTTGGACACGATGATCTTGAAGGTCTCTTCCAACCTGGTTTATTCTATTCTATTCTATTCTATTCTATTCTATTCTATTCTATTCTCTATTCTATTATCTATTCTATTCTCCATTCTATTCTACTCTATTCTAAAGCCTGGTGTGACTGTGCTTGGTTGATAGGTTGGAAACAATGATCTTGAAGGTCTCTTCCAACCTGGTCTGGTCTATTCTATTCTATTCTATTCTATTCTATTCTATTCTATTCTATGCCTGGTGTGACTGTGCTTGGTTGATAGGTTGGACACGATGATCTTGAAGGTCTCTTCCAACCTGGTCTATTCTATTCTATTCTATTCTATTCTATTCTATTCTATTCTATTTTCTATTCTCTATTCTATTATCTATTCTATTCTCCATTCTATTCTATTCTATTCTACTCTATTCTAAAGCCTGGTGTGACTGTGCTTGGTTGATAGGTTGGACACGATGATCTTGAAGGTCTCTTCCAACCTGGTCTGGTCTATTCTATTCTATTCTATTCTATTCTATTCTATTCTATTCTATTCTATTCTAAAGCCTGGTGTGACTGTGCTATCTTCTCATTCCCTCACAGCTCCCAGCTGTGCAGCCCTTCATCCTGTCTGACCTGACCCCAGGTCCTCCAGGTGCAGTCCTGGGCATTGCCCTCACCCAGCAGCATGGATGTTGCACTCTGCCAGTTCCTGCCTGGTGTTGTCTGTCAGTTTCTCAGCCTGGCTTCTCCTGCTGAAGTCCAGCCTGAGGTGTGCAGCAAGAGCACTCCAGCAGCTTTTGCTGCAGTGCTAGCCCATATGGAAAGCATTCGTGTTTAACTACGTGTAGACATGCTGCTACTGGGTTAAGTTCTTCAGCAGTGCTCCTCAGACACACTTGTGCACTAGCTGGTTTGCTCTGGGTAAGAAACAACTAAAAGGAGTTGAGGAATGGATCAGATGCCTGGCAGCCCTGCTATGTGAGGAAAGGCTGAGAGAAGTGGCTTGCTCAGTCTTGAGAAGAGAAGGCTTAGGGGAGGCCTTCTTACCATGCACCAGTACAGAAATGGTGGCTGCCAGGAGGATGGAGACTCCCTTCTTACAAAAAGGCAAAGGGTGATGGGGGCAAGTTACTGCTGGGGAGATTCTAGGTGGACTCCAGAAGAAAATGTTTCCTCAGGTTAGGAAAGATGGTGAGTTGCTGGAGTATGTCCAGAGAAGGGCAAGGAGGCTGGGGAGGGGTCTGGAGCACAGCCCTGGGAGGAGAGGCTGAGGGAGCTGGGGTTGCTTAGCCTGGAGAAGAGGAGGCTCAGGGGAGACCTTTCTTGCTCTCTACAACTCCCTGAAGGAGGTTGTAGCCAGGTGGGGGTTGGTCTCTTCTCCCAGGCAACCAGCAGCAGAACAAGAGGACACAGTCTCAAGCTGCACCAGGGGAGGTTTAGGCTGGATGTTAGGAAGAAGTTCTTCCCAGACAGAGAGATTGGCCATTGGAATGTGCTGCCCAGGGAGGTGGTGGAGTCACCATCACTGGAGGTGTTTAGGAGGAGACTGGATGGGGTGCTTGGTGCCATGGTTTAGTTGATTAGATGGTGTTGGATGATAGGTTGGACTCGATGATCTCAGAGGTCTTTTCCGATCTGCTCTGCTCTATTCTATTCTGTTCTGTTCTGTTCTATTCTATTCTGTTCTATTCTATTCCTCATGTGAACAGTCAGACCCTGGAATCATCTCTTCCAAGGGAAGCAGTGGAGTCCCCTGCATTGGTCAGTGTTAAGACTCATCCTGTCAGGCTCCTGCGCCAGCTCATTTCAAACTACACCATCACCTAGAAAGGTTGGACCAGATGATCCTTGGGGTCCCTTCCAACCTGGCATTCTGTGATTCTGTGAATGCTGCCACAGTGATTTCTTCTTCCTCTTAGCATGTCACCAGTTGCCCTCTCAGAAGAGAAACTCGAGATGCCTCTTGACAGCTTTTCCTTTGGAGGATGGGAATAAAATGGAGTAGAGGCAGAGTGGCTGGAAAGCAGCCCAGTGGAGAAGGACCTGGGGGTGCTGCTTGCCAGCCAGATGAAGATGAGCCAGAAGTGTGCTGATCTTAGAGGTCTTTTCCAACTGGGACAGTTCTATGATCCTGTAAAGGACATGGGAAGGAATAAAGCAATTTTAAGTATGTTGGCATCACAGATACTATCTGCCTCACTGAGGTTGTGATTCTGCTCCGAGTTCAGTCTTGGGGCTTAATTCCTGAGCTGCTTGAATAGTTTAGGCAGCAGGTAGTGACAGAGCAATAGCTGGGGGAATCAAAGGTGAGGCTTTGCCTAGAGCTTGCAGCCAGCTTCAGAGGCCAGGGGAATGTGTGAGTGTGTAAAACAAAAGCAGTGCAGGTTCTGCCATCCTAAATATGGGCCTGGAGGTCAGCAGCTGACTCAGCTGGTGCTTGCCTCCTTCCCTACAGCCTATGGAGTTAAATCACAGGGGGACTCTGGTTCCAGGGAACTTAACATATGGTAATCAGATACATTACCATATGTTATCCTATTAACATATGGAGGAAGGAACACAGTTGGTGAGGGAATTTCTAAACCTGAAGTGAAAGGCAGCTGCTCTGGTGTCACTTGCCCTTGTTAGCTCCAGTACCTCTGAGTGCTGCTTGTGTAATTAGTTGGCTTGGGAGGCTTCATGGTGAAGAACACAAACTGTGCCCACAGGAGTGCTGCTCCAGCAGCAGCATCCTGAGCCAGTGGCAGCCTGCTTCAGTGGTCCTTTCTCAGCCAAGTGTTCCAGCCCTTGCCCTGCTAAAACACTGGCTCGGTTTAGGTGTTCCAAAGCCCTCTGCAGGGAGAAGGATGCTGAACTGCATCTTTACAGCTTGAATCCACACAGTTTGGTTAATGACTAGGAGCTCTGAAAAGGCTAATCTGCTGTGTCTGCTGAATGCTTCTGTGCTTTAGGTAGGGCTTCTTTGTTCATTTTAACAGTCCATCTGCTACATAGTTTTGTTAACCAATTTGAAATACACGGGGATGTGACAAGGATGTAACTCTTTATGGTACTCTCAGCCACATTGTAATGCCATGATATTATTATTGTTGTTGTTATTGTTATTATTTTAACCTGCTCCTCAGAATTTGCATCTGTTCTGTTGAGTGGGAGACTAAAAAGCTGCAAACATGAAACTAAAAGCCTGTGCATCCCAGAGATATTTGCCTGGCTTGCCCAGTGTTCTCTTGTTCTGCCTGTCCCTATTTTACAAGTGAGTGACAAGCTGATGTTTGAGGCTCTTAATGCTCTGTGGCAGATCTTGGTCAAGTCTCTGACTAATCACCTCCTCACTGGAGAATCCTCTCTTGTTAGATGCACAATGGTGCACACAGGTGACAGTTTGGGACATTGATTTAATGGAGTGTCAGCTCTGCTCTGATCACTTCTTTCTTGTCTGCACAAGCACTTGAATCTCTCCCTAGTCACCTAGGAGAAATGCAAGTTTGTGTGAGATCCATTTAATCTCTGAGCATTGTGTTCATCCTTCTGTGGGAACAGGTTAACACCTTTCTCCTTTCCCCTCCCTCTCTTTCTCTCAGCTAGAGGATGAAATTTCAACTCTGAGGCAAGTGCTAGCAGCCAAAGAAAAGCACCTGGTGGAGATCAAACAAAAGCTTGGCATAAGCCTGATGAATGAACTGAAGCAGAACTTCAGCAAAAGCTGGCACGATATGCAGACAACTTCTGCGTGAGTACAGACCTTGCACAAACTCATCCTTGCATGCTGTGGAGCATGTTGGGGGGATTGTCTTGATGAGCCCTGGTATGAAATTTACCAGCTGAAATACCTGCCAGAAGGAGCAGATGGCAGGGGTGAATCTGTGAAGCTTTTCAGAGCAAGGAGACCTGAAAGAGAGCCTTCCACAGCAGCTAGGCGCTTTGCTGCTGTGTTGCATCTCTTGCAATGTCACAGCAGCTTAAACTGTTGTGATCCTGAGGTTGTGCTCCTGAGGTTATTCTCCCGTCTCCCTGCACATTCTTACAGTCCATGCTGAGGAGAGAAGGAACCTTTTTTACTCTCAATGTATTATTGTTCAACTCCTAGTACAGAATACAGAATTAACCAGGTTGGGAAAGACCTTCGATATCATCAAGTCCAGCCCATCACCCAACACCATCTAATCAACTGCACCTTGGCACTAAGTGCCTCAGCCAATCTTGTTTTAAACACTTCCAGGGATGGTGATTCCACCACCTCCCTGGGCAGCACATTCCAATGGCAAGTCACTCTTCCTGTGAAGAATTTCTTCCTAACATCCAACCTAAACCACCCCTTCCAGCCCTCACAGCATTGCTGTGGCCTCCTCTGGCCCTGCTCCAACAGGTCCCTGGCTGTGCTGAGGACTCCAGAGCTGCCCCAGCACTGCCGGTGAGGTCTCTGCAGAGTGCAGCAGAAGGGCAGAATGTCCATAAGCGGTCATGTGGATCTGAGCAGCAGGACTCCATTTGTGGGGCTGAAAATCCTCCCTGATCCAACTTCCATATGATTCTGGCTGGCACTGCTGCACACTGCTGCCAGTACAAGTCATGGTAATCTGGCATTTTTCAGAATGGAGCTGTTCAATAATAGAGGTGATTCATTGCTGCCGCACCAAAATAGCACTGGGATAGCATTACTCACCCAGTTCCTCTGAGTTAGAAAGAATCATAGAATAGAATCACAGCATCAAGAAGTTCTTCACTGTGAGAGTGGTGAAGCCCTGGAATGGGTTGTCCAGGGAGGTGGTTGAGGCCCCATCCCTGGAGGTGTTTAAGCCCAGGCTGGATGAGGCTCTGGCCAGCCTGATGTAGTGTGGGGTGTCCCTGCCCATGGCAGGGGGTTGGAACTAGATGATCCTTGTGGTCCCTTCCAACCCTTACTGATTCTATGATTCTAATAAGGTTGGAAAAGACCTCAAAGATCATCAAGTCCAACCTATCACCCAAGACCTCATGGCTACTAGACCATGGCAGGGAGGTGGTGGAAGCCTCATGCCTGGAGGTTTTGCAGCCAGGCTGGATGTGGCTGTGACCAACCTGCTGTGGTGTGAGGTGTCCCTGCCCGTGGCAGGTGGGTTGGACCTGGATGATCCTTGAGGTCATTTCCAAACCTAAGAATTCTGTGATTCTATGATTCATTGAAAACTGTGTGAACAGCTTAGCTGTGCTGATAGGGAACCTGAGGATACTCATATAGGTTTCCACAAAGAGTGGGAGCTTCATATTTTGTAGTTCAGGTTTCTGTCAGGTGAAGAGAAAATAGAAAGCAATAGCTGCACTGTGTGTGTTTTAGCCTACAGCCTGCAGTACCTGCAGTTTTAATTAGCATAACTTTAAATACATACTTTAAACACATTCCAGAGGTTTAGAGCTTTCTCAGGAAGTTGGGCATAATTTATGGACAGCCACAGTCCTGCTGTGACTCTGGAGAGCTCAGTGTACTGTGTTCCCACACATGCTTGTTAGGAGGGGTAGCAGAAGAGCTGTGGGTGTTGCTGTTCCTTGCAGTGTGTAAGCACCTTTTGACATTCTCCTCACCAGATCTGCAAGAAAAATGAAGCAGTTGTGTAAGGGAAGAAACTGCCTGTTGGCTTCAGCAGGCACACTGCCCATGGGTGAACCTGTGCTGTGTGGAAGTAGAGGCAGCCCTCCCTGCCTTCAGCCCTGCCTGCCTTCAGCCCTCAGCCCTCCCTGCCTTCAGCCCTGCCTGCCTTCAGCCCTGCCTGCCTTCAGCCCTCCCCCTCAGCCTCCCTCCCTTCCGCTGGCTTTGAATCATAGAATCAACAAGGTTGGAAAAGACCTCAAAGATCACCAAATCCAACCTGTCACCCAAGACCACATGACTACTAAACCATGGCACCAAATGCCATGTCCAATCCCCTCTTGAACACCTCCGAGGACAGGGACTCCACCACCTCCCTGGGCAGCACATTCCAGTGGCTAACAACTCTCCCTAGGAAGAACTTTCTCCTCACCTCCAGCCTAAATTTCCCCTGGCACAGCTTGAGACTGTGTCCTCTTGTTCTGGTGCTGGTTGCCTGGGAGAAGAGACCAACCCCTCCTGGCTTTGTGCCCTTTGGGTCAGAGCAGGCAGTGTTCAAAGCCTTCTTCAAAGCATTTTGTTCTTGCTGCTTTTCCATGTGTCTTTCTGGCCTCGAATTGGGAGGAGTGGAGGCAGAAGGTTGGAGAAAGGACTTCAAGAGGGTTAACTTAGGCTGTTCTCATGAACCCTTTTCTAAGAGGTGTGTGTCCCTTTGTTTACACCAGAACCTCCAGCTAATGGAAGTTCCCCAGCAAGGCCAGGTGAGCTGTTCCAGATCAATGGGTCAAGTGATAATTGGTTTTTCCCCTGGTCTATGCAGCATTGCACAAATAGTGCCTTTCACACTACTGCATCCCAGTTTTTCACCAGGTGTTTTGAAGATTGCAGTGCAGGACAGCACAGGCTGTTTGTCACCTTTGCCTGGCACCTTTCCTGACCTCCAGCCTACTGAACAGCTGTCACCTTTAGTGTGCTGTGCACAGATTTCTGGCCTCAGGCAGGTCCCCTGCCACCTGCAGAGGTTTGGTTCCTTCCCTTCTCTGTGGGAGAGGAACTGCCTGGGGCATACTTCCTTGCACTGATCTAGGCGTATGTACCCATCCAAGTGCCAGCACAACAGCTAACTAATTGTTGACCTTGATGGCAAAGGGAAGAATGTCATAGTATCATAGGATCAGTCAGGGTTGGCAGGGACCACAAGGATCATCTAGTTCCAACCCCCCTGCCACAGGCAGGGACACCTCACACTAGATCAGGCTGGCCAGAGCCTCATCCAGCCTGGTCTTAAACACCTCCAGGGATGGGGCCTCAACCACCTCCCTGGACAACCCATTCCAGGGCTTCACCACTCTCATGGGGAAGAACTTCCTCACCTCCAGCCTGAATCTCGCCACCTCCAGCTTCATTCCATTCCCCCTAGTCCTATCACTCCCTGAGAGCCTGAGAAATTCCTCCCCAGCCTTCCTGCAGGCTAAAAAAGTTCATCTGTCCTTTGCTTTTGAAGCTGAAATAAGTATCAGGTAAGCACTAAAACCAAACCAAGACCAACCAAACAACCCCCCCCCAAAAGCAGACAAACAAAAATGCCCAACACCTTAGAGTCCATTTGGAGGCAAAACAGCAACATGAACCCTCTTGGAGTATGTTTTGTGTAGATGTTACCTGCTGTTCATCTGTGCATTGAATTCATGTCAGCATTGGCAGAGTTTAGGTAGAATCATAGAATCAATAAGGTTGGAAAAGACCTCAAAGTTCATCAAGTCCAACCTGTCACCCAACACCTCATGCCTACTAAACCATGGCACCAGGTGCCACATCCAATCCCTTTTCGAACACCTCCAGGGACAGTGACTCCACCACCTCCCTGGGCAGCCCATTCCAATGGCTAACAACCCTCTCTGGGAAGAATTTTCTCCTCACCCAGAGCCTAAACTTCCCCTGGCACAGTTTGAGACTGTGTCCTCTTGTTCTGGTGCTGGTTGCCTGGGAGAACCAGCACCAGTACAAGAGGTAATGCTGAGCCCTGTTTCTTCCAGAAAACCAACAGGAAAATAGTTTTCTAGCTGAGAGATACTCAGAGATCCAGATGCTTTAGATTGATCCCAGAGCTGCCATTCTTAAGCTGACTGATGGTTGGGAAAATGAAAGGAAGCAAGCTCCATAGGGCATGGCTTGTGCCACCAGGCTCTGCTCTACTATATGGACTTGTTGTCACTTGTTTGCATTTCATTGCATCTTGTGTCAGCTTTTATCACAGAAGAGGGTTTCTTAGGGGGACTAATTTTCCAAGAAAGCATTGATGGAGAGGCACAATGCTGAATGATGTTCTAGTTAGCAGATGTTGTAATTCTGCAGCAGCTGAGTTTGGACTCTTCAGTTTACTGTAGTAGGGTGAATGTGCAGCTTGTGTTCGTAGCCTCTGCACTGCTCCTACAGGGGAAGGTTAGGTTTAACTCTGCCATGTGAAGAATAGACTAGACTAGAATAGACTAGAATAGAATAGACTAGAATAGAATAGACTAGACTTAACCAGGTTGGAAAAGACCTTTGAGATCATCGAGTCCAACCTATCACCCAACACCATCTAATCAACTAACCCACAGCACCAAGTCCCTCAATCCAGTCTCTTGCTAAACACCTCCAGTGATGGGAACTCCACCACCTCCCTGGGCAGCACATTCCAACATTCAGGTGTTTAGGAAGAGACTGGATGAGGCACTTGGAGTCACCATCACTGGAGGTGTTTAGGAGGAGACTGGATGGGGTGCTTGGTGCCATGGTTTAGTTGATTAGATGGTGTTGGGTGATAGGTTGGACTTGATGATCTCAAAGGTCTTTTCCAACCTGGTTAATTCTATTCCTATTCTATTCTATTCAGCACCTGGCTTGATGCTGCTCAGCTCAGAGAGGCTGTGGTGGCTTTGTGTCAGTGTAAGGAAGGCACAGAGTGTAATGATGTGTTGGTGTGAAAATGCATGCTATGGGTTGGATGGGAGGTGGGATTGCTGGGATCTCTCAGTCCTAAATTCCCTGAGTTTGGTTCTGCTGGTGCATTTCTGCCTTAAGATTGAGGGTCACTGCTCTTATTTCAGCTGACTGCTGAGATTCTGGCAGCTGTACTGATGAGCTGGGTGGTCAGTACATGTCTAAGATTTGCTCAAAGGATGAGAGTGTGCAGGTGGTGGAGATGACCAAGCATGCTGGAGCAGATGGTGGTGTTAGGAGGACAGCCTCTTCTGCCTGATGGCAAGTGACAGGACTAGAGGAAATGGTTCCAAGCTGCACCAGGGGAGCTTTAGGCTGCATATTAGAAAATATTTCTTTATTGAAAGGGTTCTCAAACACTGGAAGAGTCTGCCCAGGGCAGTGGTGGAGTCACCATGCCTGGAGGTGTTTAAATGGTGTGCAGACCTGGTGCTGGGGGACATGGTTTAGTGGCAGCCTTGCAGTGCTGGGTCAAAGGCTGAAGTGGTCTCTTCCAGCCAAAGATCCTCTGTGATTCTGTGGCTTAAGCCATATGTACAGCACCTTTCCCAATGATTAAATGTCAGTAGGTGTTACCTGGAGTATGCATCTTTAGTCTTGCTCTCCAAGGTTTTTGGAGACCGAAACATCTGTTCAGTGCATTAAAACAGAACTGCAGGCTGCTGCATTCTGCATGAGGATATGAAAACTGCTGGCTCAGGTTGCCAGTGCCACCCACAACAGAAGACTGGCAGAGGTCAGGGAGAGTGTGCTGAAGAGATCATTGCTACCAGAGTGCTTGGCAGGGTATCAAATGAACGCTGTAAAGATGCTGATAAAAACAGCTGAGCCAAAAGTCCTGTGCTGTGTACAGTACAGAGCATCACTGACAACTGAGAGGAAATGTGCTCTGTGGCAAGGTCATTTGTTGATGAAGAAGGCACAGTGATATGCACAATGGTGGAGAGGCAGGGATGCAGGGGGCTTGATTTTTAAGCTGGCAGTGAGCTCTACTAAGATGCAAATCACTCTTTGAGCTCTGAGAGCTCTGCTCTACTAAGTCTGTGCTGAGAGGCAGCGCAGGTTCCGATGCTTTTTTATCCTTGTTAGTTTGTTCTTCCTTAAAGATCCTCCTGAGCACTACCAAAGGCAGGAGGGGTTCACATGCCAGGCCGTTTTTGTTGCAGTTGGTGCTGAAAAAAGACCAGTTGTGTAACAGCCTTAGCTGGTTTTACACTGTTATGTAATGTCAAAAGCATCAGGAGCATAGAATCATAGAGGGCAGAAGGGCTCTGCAGAGGGACCTCAACCGACTGGACAGATGGGCAGAGTCCAACAGGATGGCATTCAACAAGTCCAAGTGCCAGGGGCTGCACTTTGGCCACAGCAACCCCATGCAGAGCTACAGGCTGGGGTCAGAGTGGCTGGAGAGCGGCCAAACAGAGAGGGACCTGGGGGTGCTGATTGACAGCTGTCTGAGCATGAGCCATCAGTGTGCCCAGGTGACCAAGAAGGCCAATGGCATCCTGGCCTGTATCAGGAATAGTGTGGCCAGCAGGAGCAGGGAAGTCATTGTGCCCCTGTGCTCTGCACTGGTTAGGCCACACCTTGAGTCCTGTGTCTAGTTCTAGGCTCCTCAGTTTAGGGACATTGAGACACTTGAATGTGTCCAGAGAAGGGCAACGAGGCTGGGGAGAAGCCTTGAGCACAGCCCTGTGAGGAGAGGCTGAGGGAGCTGGGATGTTTAGCCTGGAGAAGAGGAGGCTGAGGGGAGACCTTATTGCTGTCTACAACTCCCTGAAGGGAGGTGGTAGCCAGGTGGGGGTTGTTCTCTTTTCCCAGGCAATCAGCACCAAAACAAGAGGACACAGTCTCAAGCTGTGCCAGGGGAGGTTTAGGCTGGAGGTTAGGAAGAAGTTCTTCATAGAAAGAGATTGGCCACTGGAATGTGCTGCCCAGGGAGGTGGTGGAATCACTATCACTGGAGGTGTTTAGGAAGAGACTGGATGGGGTGCTTGGTGCCATGGTTTAGTTGATTAGATGGTGTTGGATGATAGGGTGGACTTGATGATCTCAAAGGTCTTTTCCAACCTGGTCTGGTCCATTCCATTCCATTCCATTCCATTCCATTCCATTCCATTCCATTCCATTCCATTCCATTCCATTCCATTCCATTCCATTCCATTCCATTCCATTCCATCCCATGGAGGGTGTTTATTAATCTCCAGGGCATTTTGGTACGCGTTTACAGCTTTGCAGAATGGGTTCAGAGAGGAATTAGAACCAGTGGAGTTGTATTTCTGGTGTGTTGGTTTTTCTCCTGGCCAGTCCTTCAGCTCTTGCCTACCAACACACCCCACAGGACACAGGGGTGACTAAATGTGCTCTCCTTTTGTTACTGGGTCAGTGCTTCTAATTCTGGCCCTGTCTGCGTCACCAGCAGTAGCAGATCATGTACTCAGAAGGGAGCCTCTGAGATGCTCAGAGTCAGTTTGCTCAGCAAAAAAGCCTCTGTGCAGAAAGGCTTATTGATTCCTCTGGGACTGAAGCTTAGGCGTGCTGAAGAGCCTGGCTGGGTAAGGGCAAGTATTGCAGGTCAGGAAATGAAGAGAATTCTGGGTTTGAATGTGTAATACAGAGCATGGTTTAGGTTGGGAGGCACCTCAGAGAGCATCTGCCAACCTCTCTGCCATGGGCAGGGGTGCCTCTCAACTAGTCAACATCCTTCCATTCAGTTTAGGAAGGATGTTGACTTGCTGGAACGTGTCCAGAGAAGGGCAACAAAGCTGGGGAGGGGTTTGGAACACAAGCCCTATGAGGAAAGGCTGAGGGAGCTGGGGTTGTTTAGCCTGGAGAGGAGGAGACTGAGGGGTGACCTTATTGCTCTCTACAACTACCTGAAGGGAGGTTGTAGCCAGGCAGAGGTTGGCCTCTTCTCCCAGGCAGCCAGCACCAGAACAAGAGGACACAGTCTCAGGCTGCGCCAGGGGAGGTTTAGGCTGGATGTTAGGAAGAAGTTCTACATGGAGAGAGTGATTGCCCATTGGAATCGGCTACCCGTGGAGGTGGTGGAGTCACCTTCATTGGAGGTATTCAGGAGAAGACTTGCTGGGGTGCTTGGCTGTATGGGTTAGTTGTTGGGTGGGTTGGATTGTTTGATGGGTTGGACGTGATGATCTTGAAGGTCTCTTCTAACCTGGTGTATTGTATTGTATTGTATTGTATTGTATTGTATTGTATTGTATTGTATAGACTTGGCTGCTCAAAGCCTCATCCAGCCTGGCCTCAAACACCTCCAGGGAGGAGGCATTCACAGCTTCCCCGGACAGCCAGTTCCAGACCTCACTGCCCTTGTATGGAAGAACTTCTTCCTAAGATCCAGTCTAAACCGACTCTCCTTCAGCTTCAAACCATTCCCCCTTGTTCTGTTGTTGGATACCCTCATGAGAAGTCCCTCTGCAGCCTTCCTGTAGGACCCCTTCAGCTAATGGAAGGCAGCTCTAAGGTCCCCCAGAGTCTGCTCTTCTCCAGGCTGAACACCCCCAGCTCCCTCAGCCTGTCCTCATAGCAGAGCTGCTCCAGCCCTCGGATCATCTCTGTGGCCTCATCTTGACTCAGACCAGCAGTTCTGTGTCCTTCTTATGCTGGGAATACCAGATCTGGACACAGTACTCAAGGTGGGGTCTCAGCAGAGCAGAGTCAAGGGGCAGGATCCCCTCTCTTGCCCTGCTGCCCACACTCCCTGTGGTAGTTTTAGGGTTAATGTGTGTGTGTGTGTGTAAATTTCAACCCACCACCACTTCTCTTGATGCAGCCCAGCACATGAAGTGAATGCCTTACAAAAGGATTCAGGCCTGATTAGAACATGCTCTTGGGTTTTCATCTTTCCTCCCCTGTCCCTCCCCAAACCTTCTTCCTTTAAAGACATTTTCCTAACTCTAGCAGATGGAAACAATTAGATCACTTTTGTCTAATGAGAAATCATTCTGAAGCACAGCTGTTAAATGTACCAAGTAGCTCTATGCAGGGAAGGAGAGCAGACCTGCCTGTGTCCTGCTTCTTTTCCCTGCTTCAGACAGCAGGCTTTGCTCCCCAGTCAGTGTCTGCTGCAAGGATGCTTATTTGAGGTGAAGTGACAGAAACTGCATCAAACAGCTTCAGAAACTGTATCAAAGAGCTGCTCAGCAAATCACTGGAGCCTGCTTTGAGACTGCCTGCAGTGACCTGCTCGGGGATGTTCCCTGCAAAGGGGAGAGGCACAGGGAACTGAATGCTCACATGAGGATTCAACTGCACTCAGAAAGCTGTGCAGGAGCAGCATCTTTAATGTTTGTGCTACAGTTCTTTTTGCTTCTTAACCTTTCGGTGGGTGATGGGACTGGTAAGATGTGGAAATAAGGGGAAAGTGAATTGGTTGCAGGGCATTCTATAGCATCTCTCTTTTTTAAATGCTTATTACTTATGTCTGTTCTCCTTTTTTGCTTGTTTCCAGTTACAAGAAAACACATGAGACCTTGAGCCATGCAGGACAAAAAGCAACAGCAGCTATCAGCAACGTAGGAACTGCTATCAGCAAGAAGTTTGGAGACATGAGGTACAGGCGTCTACTCCTCCTCTGGTTTTAGTTTGAAGACAAGAAGTATAAGTTATCTGTCAGCTCTTCTTTTTCCTGCTGCATGAGTGTTGTGAATGCCCAGGTAGTTTGTAATCAGAGTATTTCAGAACACTGCTGGTGTCAGCCAAAAAAGAAAGGATAACAATGACTTAAGGTAGAAATCTTATTTCACACAGAATCACCCAGAGTGAGTCCTAGCTTTTAAGTAAGTGCCATTTGAAATCCTTTTGGAATAACTGTGCAAGCTCCAGGGAATGGGATAGGAATGGGATAGGAATGGGAAGGGAAGAGGAGAGAAGAGGGAAGAAGAGAAGAGGAGGGAAGAGAGAGAAGAGAAGAGGGAAGAGGGAGAGAAGAGGGAAGAGGGGAGAGAAGAGGGAAGAGGGAGAGAAGAGGGAAGAGGGAGAGGGAAGAGGGAAGAGGGAGAGAAGAGGGAAGAGAGGGGAGAGAAGAGGGAAGAGGGAGAGAAGAGGGAAGAGGGAGAGAAGAGGGAAGAGGAGAGAGAAGAGGGAAGAGGGAGAGAAGAGAAGGAAGAGGGAGAGAAGAGGGAAGAGGGAGAGAAGAGGGAAGAGGGAGAGAAGAGGGAAGGGAGAGAAGAGGGAAAGAGAGAGAGGGAGAGAAGAGAGAAGAGGGAAGAGGGAGAGAGAAGAGGGAAGAGGGAAGAGGGAGAGAAGAGGGAAGAGGGAAGAGGGAGGGAAGAGGAAGAAGAGAAGAGGGAGAGAGAAGAGGGAAGAGGGAAGAGGGAGGGAGGGAGAGAGGAGGGAGAGAAGAGGGAAGAGGGAAGGAAGGGAGGAAGAGGGAGAGAAGAGGGAAGAGGGAGGGAAGGGAAGGGAGGGAAGAGGGAGGGAAGAGGAAGAGAGGGAAGAGGGAGGGGGAGGGAAGGAGGGAGGGGAAGAGGGAGAGGGAGAGGGAAGAGGGAAGAGAGGGAAGAGAGAAGGGAAGAGAGGGAGGGAAAGGGAGGGAAGAGGGAGGGAAGAGGGAAGAGGGAGGGAAGAGGGAGGGAGGGGAGGGAGGAAAGGGAGGGAAGAAGAAGAGGGAGAGGGAAGAGGGAGGGAAGAGGGAGAGGGAAGAGGGAGGGGAAGAGGGGGGAGAGGGGGAGAGAGGGAAGAGGGAGAGAGGGGAGGGAGAGGAGAGGGAAGAGGGAGAGGAGAGGGAAGAGGGAGAGGAGAGGGAGGGAGAGGGAGGGAAGAGGGAGAGGAGAGGGAGGGAGAGGAGAGGGAAGAGGGAAGAGGGAAGAGGGAGGGAGGGAGGGAAGAGGGAAGAGGGAGAGGGAGGGAAGAGGGAAGGGAGGGAAGAGGGAGAGGGAGAGAAGAGGGAAGAGGGAGAGGGAGAGGAAGAGGAATAGACTAGAATTAACCAGGGTGGAAAAGACCTTCGAGGTCGAGTCCAACCTATCACCCAACACCATCTAATCAACTAAACCATGGCACCAAGCACCCCATCCAGGCTCCTCCTAAACACCTCCAGTGATGGTGACTCCACCACCTCCCTGGGCAGCCCTCAGGTCCTGTTGCTTGTGCCTTGCATAAGATGAACTGCAGAGGGAGAAATGTCTTCACTGTAACAGAGAACTTTAATATTGCCCTTTATTAACAATTGCTGCCAGATTCTGTTGTCCTACCCCTCAGTGCCAGCCCCCACCCCCACGATGATGCTTCTGACTAGCACTGGGCAAGCAGATGGGTGACATTTATCCCATTAGCCAAAGGCTCAGAGCAAAGGCTAAGTCCATCATCATTTTGATTAATCAAGAAGCTTGTTTCTAGGAGCTGATTGGGAATTGTTCAGGAAAAGAAGAGCTACCAGCATTACCTTTTTTTGTGTGTGGACAGTTACTGTTTTCAGTAACTTACTAGGGTGTTCTTGACACTTGGTAATGAAGAAGCAAGTGGCACAGACAGGCCAACACAGTGACACAAAGAAGGCATGGCTTGGGCCTTTTACATCTGCTAAACATCCTAAATGTGGGCTAGTGGTCAGTAGACTCCCCTCAGCAGCAGGGCACAGATCTTGGCTCAGCTTGGGCAGGTGCAGTTCTGTGGTGGGTTCACCCTGTAAATCTTCTCACTTAAATCATCTGCTTTAAAAAGTCTTAGAATCATAGAATCAATCAGGTTGGAAAAGACCTCAGAGATCATCAAGTCCAACCTGACACCCAACACCTCATGACAACTAAACCATGGCTTCAAGTGCCACGTCCAATCCCCTCTTGGAAACCTCCAGGGATGGGGACTCCACCACCTCCCTGGGCAGCACATTCCAATGGCCAATCTCTCTGTCTGGGAAGAACTTCTTCCTAATATCCAGTCTGAACCTCCCCTGGCACAGCTTGAGACTGTGTCCTCTTGCTCTGCTGCTGGTTGCCTGGGAGAAGAGACCAACCCCCTCCTGGCTACAACCTCCCTTCAGGGAGTTGGAGAGAGCAAGAAAGTCTCCCTGAGCCTCCTCTTCTCCAGGCTAAGCAACCCCAGCTCCCTCAGCCTCTCCTCACAGGGCTGTGCTCCAGACCTCTCCCCAGCCTCGTTGCCCTTCTCTGGGCACATTCATGTGTCTCAATGTCCTCCTTAAATTGAGGAGCCCAGAACTGGACACAGGACTCAAGGTGTGGCCTAACCAGAGCTGAGTACAGGGCAGAATGATTTCCCTGCTCCTGCTGGCCACACTATTTCTGATCTTCCCCTCTCTCACTCCAGTGCAAGCAGTGTTTGGAGCAGTAAGCTGTAAGGAGGCATTCATTTTTTTATTTCATGGTTTGCTTGGGTTTTTTTTTCTAATCCCAATCATTTTCAGTGTATGGATTAGCACCACCCCCTCCCCTCATGCTGATTTAAACACACATCAAATTCTGGCTTAATTCTCTTGGGTAGGCATTAAACTGATAGTCACCAACGGCATCCAGATGCAAAATCCTGCTCTGCTTTCAGCCAGAGCAGACACTTGAATGTGATTTCTGAAATCCAGATGATGTTGATCATCATAATTCCAGCATGTTCAGTAGTTTTACCTCCTGCCTGTGGTGATGGTGATTTTGAAAGGGTCTGCAAGTCAGCCTCACTCTAAATATTGAAGCCTGCCTTCTTTGTGAGACAAAGTTCTGTTTCCCAGCTTGCTTGCAGTGTTGAATGTTTAGAGCACCACAGGAAGCACAATGCTGTCCTGAAGATAGAATAGAGTAAACCAGGTTGGAAGAGACCTTCAAGATCATCGTGTCCAACCTATTAACCAATTCAACACCCCCTAATCAACTAACCCATGGCACCAAGCACCCCATCAAGTCTCCTCCTGAACACCTCCAATGATGGTGACTCCACCACCTCCCTGGGCAGCACATTCCAATGGGCAATCACTCTCTCTGTATAGAACTTCTTCCTAACCTCCAGCCTAAACCTCCCCTGGCACAGCTTGAGACTGTGTCCTCTTGTTCTGGTGCTGGGTGCCTGGGAGAAGAGACCAACATCTGCCTGGCTACAACCTCCCTTCAGGTAGTTGGAGAGAGCAATAAGGTCACCTCTGAGCCTCCTCTTCTCCAGGCTAAGCAACCCCAGCTCCCTCAGCCTCTCCTCACAGGGCTGTGTTCCAAACCCCTCACCAACTTCGTTACCCTTCTCTGGACATGCTCCAGCAAGTCAACATCCTTCCTAAACTGAGGGGCCCAGAACTGGACACAGGACTCAAGGTGTGGCCTGACCAGTGCAGTGTACAGGGGCAGAATGACCTCCCTGCTCCTGCTGGCCACACTGTTCCTGATGCAAGCCAGGATGCCATTGGCCTTCTTGGCTGCCTGGGCACACTGCAGGCTCATGTTCAGCCTACCATCAACCAGTACCCCCAGGTCCCTCTCTGCCTGGCTGCTCTCCAGCCACTCTGACCCCAGCCTGTAGCACTGCCTGGGGTTGCTGATGCAGGATCTTCCTGTTCACCTTGGATTATCTCAGAACACACTGCTAAAATATCACATATCAGGGAGAGGCCAGAGAGATTCCCCTGGGCTGCTCTTTTGCTGTGGGGGAGCTCGAGATGAAATCGATGAGAAAGGAAAAAAATGACAAAATTCCATGTGTGGCCCAAAGAACAGAGGAGCCACTCTCTGGGGACAAAGTGCTTTTCATACAGCTGCTGTGCTCCTCTTTCATCCCTGCCCCAGCTTCCCAGCGTTACAACTCTGCAATTGGCTTGGTGCATGAATAGTCACTGGTGTTTTACAGCTCCTGCGCTGTGGCTTAATTATCAGTGCTGGCAGGGTCTGGTTACAGTTGTCATGGACAGAAGGACAGCATGTCAGGGGTTGGAAAGGACCTCTGATGGTCATCTAGTCCAACCCCCTGCCAAAGCAGGATCACCCAGGGCAGGTCACACAGGAACACATCCTGATGGGTTTTGAACGTCTCCAGAGAAGGAGGCTTCACAACCTCTCTGGGCAGCCTGCTCCAGGGCTCTGTCACCCTCACAGTGAAAAAGTTTTCCCTCTGTTCCCATGGAACCTCCTCTGCTCCAGCTTGCACCCATTGCCCCTTCTCCTGTCCTTGGACATCCCTGAGCAGAGCCTGGCTCCAGCCTTGTGGTCTCTCCTGTGTGAGCATGGAGACAATCTGAGTACGAGATGGAAACCCTTTGTTCTCCAGGCACAAGTGCAGGAGTCACAAAGAACAGTAAAGAGAAAAGAGAGTTCTTCCAGCAGGAGAGCTGCACTGCTCTACCATGAGTGATTCTCTGATCCTGGTACATGGGCAGCAGATCCAAATTTGAGTAGGGAAAGATCTGGATGAGGCACTTGGTGCCATGGTTTAGTTGATCAGAGCGTGTTGGGTGATAGATTGGACTTGATGATCTCAAAGGTCTTTTCCAACCTTGATTCTGTGAAACTCCATCTTCATATGTGAAATTCCATCTTTATCCCTAGCAATGAGGGCAGCCCTCAGGCTCCTCTGCTCCAAGCTCAAAAGCCTCAGCACCCTCAGCCTGGCCTCACAGGGAGATGTTCCACTGCCTGCCGCAGCTTTGTGGCTCTGTGCTGGACTCTTTCAAAGCAGTTCCCTGAGGTCCTTCTTGAACTGAGGGGCCCAGAACTGGACACAATGTTCTGTTCTCATATTCCTAGAAATGGACAGGAAAGCAGTGCCCTGATTCTTTTGCTACAGGTCATAAACCAGGCACTGGTAATATATTTAAGGTAAGAGATTTCTTCATTAGTAGCTCTTGGGGTTAGTTATGTGCCATCAGTATTTCTTGTTACCCCTCCACTTAGCCCATACTGGGTCATTTAGCATTTTCTGACATGGAAAAGGAAGGAAAAGAGGAAGAGAGAGGGGTCCCAGGTGACTCAGAGGGCAGCAGTGTGGGCTCAGCTATTAGGACCATAGGTGACACTACCATTTCAAGGTGGCTCTTGCCCTGCAGAGCACAGAAGTCATGTGGAGGGGAGGGTCCTTCCATCTTTGCGTGGGGGTGAGGCTTGGAGGAGCTTTTCAGGCAGTACTGCTGGTGGAGTCACCATCACTGGAAGTGTTTAAAAAGAAACTGGATGAGGCCCTTGGTGCCATGGGTTAGTTGATTAGATGGTGTTGGGCGATAGGTTGGACTTGATGATCTCAAAGGTCTTTTCCAACCTGGTTAATTCTGTACTCTGTAACTGCTTCACCCATCACCAAAAGAAAGGCTTGGGGAATTGCAAGGCAGTATTACTATTTCCTTTATAAGGGGCATCAGAGACAGGTTCAAGAAGGGTAGTTTGGGGTATGACAAATACAGCATTTCCAGGAGTTCAGCTCCCAGTGAGTTCAGCAACAGTTCTAAGTGCCCACAACACAGAGATCCTGGGAATGCAAGTCACCAGGCTGTGCAAGAACTCCACCACAACCACAACCACAACCACAACCAAAGGCACAGCAAAAGGCAGCTCCCACAGCACTAAAGCAGATTAATCACACCTGAGCCACATCCAACAGATACTGGCCTCAGCTGCCTCTGAAAAGCCTCCTGCTTCTAAAAGCCTCCAATTTCACAGCCTGAGGAGAAAGTTCTTCACAGAAAGAGTTATTTGCCACTGGGATGTGCTGCCCAGGGAGGTGGTGGAGTCCCCAGCCCTGGAGGTGTTCGAAAAAAGGCTTGGATGTGGCACTTGGAGCCATGGTTTAGCTAGTCATGAGGTGTTGGGTGACAGGTTGGACTTGATGATCTCTGAGGTCTTTTCCAACCTTATTGATCCTATGACTGCTCTGCAAGCTGTCTGTGAGGAGCCAGGAGTTTCAGCCTTGCTGACAGCCTGTGCAGAAATGTGGTAATCAAGAGGGAGACTTTCTGAGCTTTGGAGGTGCCTTATAAAAAAAGGAAAGGGGGAAAAAAGGGGGGGGGGAATAAAAGAGGAAACAAGACACTACTTACTACATGCACACTACCACATATGTTACTGCTACATAAGTAAATGTGTTTAAGCATTAAGCTAACAAAGGCTTGCATGCAAATGAGGATGTCAGCAGTTGCACTGCTTATACATCCTTCATTCAGCTGTCTCACAGATTTCCTCAAATTACATGATCACAGGGACCCTTTTCAAATGCAGTCCCTGGGATGAGCCAGCTCTCAAGATGAATGAAGGTAATACAATGCCTCATTACTGCCAGGAGTTGGAAGGCACCGAGGACAGACACAGCCGACTGCAGGGAGGGAGAGCTTGGGGGCACGAGTGGCAGCTGAAGGTGCCCCTCAGAGATGGCAGGAATCAGCGAGGAGGGTGTATGTGGTCCCAGAGGGGTGTGGGAAGGCAAAGTGCATCCCTCTGGAAAGGGGCAAGGGAAGTTCAGGGAAATGCAAAGCAGATACTGGGGGGTGGGGGAATGCATGAACCTGTTCTTTTCTAGGCAGCTAGAAGATAGGATGATGTCAAAAACGTAAAAGGGTTTGTCAGGAACAATTACCTTGAGCTGACAGCACCTGTCATAGAGAAGAGAGAGGAGGCAGGAGATGGGATAGAGCTGAGCTTTGATAAGGCTGTCCACGCTGCTTCCACAGTGCCAGAGAAATCCAGTTTGGGTGTGACTGCTTTTGCAGGAAGAGGGCACAGGGAGCTGAAAATTGCATACAAAGGGAGTCTCAGTAGCTCACAGCAATGCTGGATTTTGCAGGCAGCTGTCCTGACTCTGCTGCTCTTCAGCACTTTCATTCCTGGTTGAGATGATGGCATGGTGTGTGCCTTTAAAAACCCCAGATGACTGCAATGGGAGGGAGTGCAAGCACTTTAGACACCAGGATTAGAATTCAACATCATTCTAAGTGATAACATCCAGTGTAGGAGAGTGTAAGATGCTTTACTGACAGATGGAGGAATAAAAACCAACCAAAAGCTGAGACGGGGAGCTCTGACCAGGCAGCTGAGCAGAGAAAGGCCTAGCAAGTGCTGGGGGCTCATAAATGCAGCTGTCCAGGGGCACAGGCTGCTCCTGGATCACAGAATCATAGAATCAATAAGGTTGGAAAAGACCTCAGAGATCATCAAGTCCAACCTGTCACCCAACACCTCATGACTAACTAAACCATGGCTCCAAGTGCCACATCCAAGCCTTTTTCGAACACCTCCAGGGCTGGGGACTCCACCACCTCCCTGGGCAGCACATCCCAGTGGCAAATAACTCTTTCTGTGAAGAACTTTCTCCTCAGGCTGTGAAATTGGAGGCTTTTAGAAGCAGGAGGCTTTTCAGAGGCAGCTGAGGCCAGTATCTGTTGGATGTGGCTCAGGTGTGATTAATCTGCCTTAGTGCTGTGGGAGTTGCCTTTTGTTGTGCCTTTTGTTGTGGTGGTGGTAGTGGAGTTCTTGCACAGCCTGGTGACTTGCATTCCCAGGATCTCTGTGTTGTGGGCACTTAGAACTGTTGCTGAACTCACTGGGAGCTGAACTCCTGGAAATGCTGTATTTGTCATACCCCAAACTACCCTTCTTGAACCTGTCTCTGATGCCCCTTATAAAGGAAATAGTAATACTGCCTTGCAATTCCCCAAGCCTTTCTTTTGGTGATGGGTGAAGCAGTTACAGAGTACAGAATTAACCAGGTTGGAAAAGACCTTTGAGATCATCAAGTCCAACCTATCGCCCAACACCATCTAATCAACTAACCCATGGCACCAAGGGCCTCATCCAGTTTCTTTTTAAACACCTCCAGTGATGGTGACTCCACCACCTCCCTGGGCAGCACATTCCAATGGCCAATCTCTCTTTCTGGGAAGAATTTCTTCCTAACATCCAGCCTAAACCTCCCCTGGCACAGCTTGAGACTGTGTCCTCTTGTTCTGCTGCTGGGTGCCTGGGAGAAGAGACCAACCCCCACCTGGCTACAACCTCCCTTCAGGTAGTTGTAGAGGGCAATGAGGTCTCCCTGAGCCTTCTCTTCTGTTTTCTCTCATTCCAACTGACACTTGCCCCTTGATTTGTGCTGTTTCAGAGTTCTGCAGTGACACAGATTTCCTTATGTGGTTCTGCAAGTGCCTGTGGTAGCATGGAGAAGGGGTTGGCTGTTCCTGGGAGCCAGCAGGTGGTGGCTGTGTATGGTGACATTACCCAAGTTGCTTGAAGGAGAAATGGGTTGTGGAGAGAGCTCCATGACCATGTGGGGAGACCCCAGTGTAGGTGAGGATGAGCCCTGTAAACAGCCCTGAAGCACACAATGCTGTTCTTCAGAGTTACTATGCAGTAAGTAATGCATCACACCACACACTGACAAAAGGATGTGAGAAATCATTACTGAGATGTTCATTAAGTGTGCACCATCTCTCAGGCTCCCTGCAGGAGGCAGGTGCTGCCTTGTGAAGTGGTCTGTAATTAAAGACTACATCAGTAACACACAGATGAAGGAGAGGCTGTCTGCCTCGTTTCTCAACTTCAGCACCTTAATGACACCCTTGGAATATTGACTGTTAATGTGTCTCTCCCATTACCTTCCTTATGAGCTGGAAAAGAGAGTCACAGTGTTTCAAGTGTTGTTTTGAGCAAGAAAGAAGTATTTTGGCAATTAAAAGCCCCTTATTCCACACACACACCCCCAACCTTCTCAATTGAGAGATGATTAAGAAACCCAGAGGGGGATGGGGAATATACATTTACTTGCTGATGTACAACTTCAGTTCACCTCTACTTTCACTTATGTGAGATCAAGGTAAGACCTGGGGAGGGAAAGCAGTTACCACTGCCAAAATCTGACCTTAGTGGGGGGACACACAAGTTCAGGCACCCAAAGCTTGGTTGTTCATGGCACACAGAACAGGTGACTGCAGAGTGAAGGAACAGAAGAGAATGGAATGGAATGGAATAGAATAGGAATAGGAATGCTGCTGATTGACAGCTGCCTAAACATGAGCCAGCAGTGTGCCCAGGTGGCCAAGAGGGCTGGTGGCATCCTGGCCTGCATCAAGAATGGTGTGGCCAGCAGGAGCAGGGAAGTCATTGTGCCCCTATACTCTGCATTGGTTGGACCACACCTTGAGTCCTGTGTCCAGTTCTGGGCCCCTCAGTTTAAGAAGGACATTGAGACACTTGAATGTGTCCAGAGAAGGGCAATGAGGCTGGGGAGGGGTCTGGAGCACAGCCCTGTGAGGAGAGGCTGAGGGAGCTGGGGTTGCTTAGCCTGGAGAAGAGGAGGCTCAGGGGTGACCTCATTGCTCTCTACAACTACCTGGAAGGTAGTTGTAGCCAGGTGGGGGTTGGTCTCTTCTCTCTAGCAACCAACACCAGAACAAGAGGACACAGTCTCAAGCTGCGCCAGGGGAAGTTTAGGCCGGAGGTAAGGAGAAAGTTCTTCCCAGAGAGAGTCATTCATCATTGGAATGTGCTGCCCAGGGAGGTGGTGGAGTCACCGTCCCTGGAGGTGTTCAAGATGGGATTGGATGTGGTACTTGGTACCATGGTTTAGTAGTCATGAGGTCTGTGGTGACAGGTTGGACTTGATGTTCTTTGAGGTCTCTTCCAACCTTGGTGATACTGTGAATAGGGATAGAATAGGAATAGAATAGGAATAGAATAGGAATAGGGATAGAATAGGAATAGGGATAGAATAGGAATAGGGATAGAATAGGAATAGGGATAGAATAGGAATAGGGATAGAATAGGAATAGGGATAGAATAGGAATAGGGATAGAATAGGAATAGGATAGAACAGGAATAGGATAGACCAGGTTGGAAGAGACCTTTGAGATCATCAAGTCCAGCCTATCATCCAACACCACCTAACCAACTAACCCATGGCACCAAGCACCCTATCAAGTCTCCTCCTGAACACCTCCAACAATGGTGACTCCACCACCTCCCCGGGCAGCCTGGGACACTGTTTTCCTTTGAAGGAATCTCAGCTGATCCACCTTGCAAGTTTGAATTCCAGCACTGGGATTTGAATGGAAATTATTTGCTTTTTCTCCTCAGGCACTTTGACTTGCTCCAGCTATGTATGTATGTTGTTGTTACAATTTCCTAACACTGTTCACCCTTGCTCTTCTTCCCTCGTGCATCCACCCCAGATCGCATTCAATTGGGTAAGACACATTAATCTCCTCGAACGCTGCCTGTGTGTGTGACAGGATGTGTTTTGTGGGCTGGCATGCAGTAGCCTCTTTCCTTTCAGCGTTGTTGTATATGACAGAAACATATGCTGCTTAAAGTGCAATGCCTCACTGCTACAGCATGCTGAGTATAATGTGAAAAGGACCAGGTGGCTAAAGTGCTTCTGCCTTGCTCTTAAGTAGATTAGTCTCAGATCCAAATGATGAACTCATAGAATCAGGCATAGAATTGTCAGGGTTGGAAGGGACCTCAAGGATCAGACAGTTCCAACCCCCTGCCATGGACAGGGACACCTCACACTACAGCAGGTTGCTCACAGCTGTATCCAGCCTGGCTGCAAAAACCTCCAGGCATGAGGCTGCCACCACCTCCCTCGGCAACCTGTGCCAGTGTCCCTCATGGGGAAGAACTTCTTCCTAACATCCAATCTCAATCTACCCATTTCTCTTTTCTTTTCATTTCCCCTAGCCCTATCACTCCCTGACACCCTCAGAAGTCCCTCCCCAGCTTTCTTGTAGCCCCCTTCAGATACTGGAAGGCCACAATTAGGTCTCCTTGGAGCCTACTTTTCTCCAGGCTGTTGCATGCTGCATGTGTCTGCAGGTAGCAGGGCTCTGTGTCATTTCCATGGATACTCCCAGGAGCTGGTTCTCCCCACTCCTTGGAGCCCAGTTAAATGGCTGATCACTCCACATGAGAATGTGTGGTGGTAGGATCTTCAGTGCTGCAAGTGAGCTGGAATTCACAGGTGAGTTTCACAGGCTGCTGCCTTCAGGAGAGGAAGAGCGCCTCAGAATACAGTGTGTTCTAATCTTAAGCAATTTCGGGGGGTTTAAAAGTGAACTGAAAAACGTTTCCTCTGTTCTGTGTTGCAAACTGGATTTTACAGCTCTGTTTCTTATCTTCTGCTTTCACCCCCCAGTTACTCCATTCGCCACTCCATCAGCATGCCTGCCATGAGGTAATCTGCTCCCTGTGGGCTGTGGGGATGGGTCAGAGGTGGGGGTGGGGGGATTTGCAGGCTTTGATCCTGATCCTGCAGTGGTTAGCTGGGTGAACAGCCCCACTTCCATCAGATAAGGGCTGCAGGACAGGCCAGCTGTGGGGGTTTTCCTGTTAATTGTATTAAGTGCTTAATCCGGTCTACGAGCCTCTGAGTAAATGAAGCAGCTCTGAGATGTGTTTGGGCAGTTGGTTGTCGTCAGGTTTGCACTCCTGAAGCTGAAATTCAGTTGGTCTGCTGTCTCTACACCATCATCCAAAGCCCATTAACGTCAGAGATGCTTTCTGCTCCTGCATGCTTTGGATCATGCTCCTGTGGAGGGACTTTATGAGTGCTTTCCTATTTCAATGGCCATAATCATGCTTTACTTGAGTGCAGCCAAATATTGATGTCTGTTCAAGTAAAGCTCCATCTGTTTCCAATGAATTTAGGATCCAGCTCTCTTTTTTACCCCCTTGGCCTCTAAATATGTGAATATCTCCCTTCCCTCCCAAGCATGTGGGGGAAACAAATCTCCTCACTGTGTGATGGATGCCAATTCATTCAGCTTCAGCAGGTGGGCAGTGTAAGGCAAGCACTGAGCAATGTGACCTATGGGTCAAATGGGAGTCATCCAACTCAGTTTCTCTCTCCTTTTGACCCTTCTTGCCCTATGAGAAGTTTGTCACCTACTGAACAGAAAGCAAATCTGTATTATTTTCCCCAGCTGGCTCCTGTTTGCCCTTTCCTTACCTTAGGATCAGTTTAATGGAGCCTGATGAGGGACATGATGTAAATGTATTTACAGACATTTCCCTCATAGAATCAGGGAATCAGAGGATGGGTTTGGTTGCCCACATTTTATTTATGTTCAGCTCACAGGTTTTTGAAAACCCAGGATGGGTTCTGTTCTGCAGGGAGGGGAAGGCAGAGGAAAGCTTAACTTTGTCACAGGGGCACCCCAGGAGCACAGTCTTCCTAATGTCTTTGCCTTTGAAAGCAGCAGGATAGACCTGCAGGCACAAAACCATGGAGCTGGGGAATCAGGATTCCTCAAAGCCATTTGGGAGACCCTTCCTACATCATAGAATCATGGAATTCTTAGGGTTGGAAGGGACCTCAAGGATCATCAAGTTCCAACCCCCTGCCATGGGCAGGGACACCTCACACTAGATCAGGTTGCTGAGAGTCACATCCAGCCTGGCTTTAAAAACCTCCAGGCATGAGGCTTCCACCACCTCCCTCGGCAACCTGTGCCAGTGTCTCACCACCCTCCTGGGGAAGAACTTCTTCCTAACATCCACTATGAATCTACTCACTTCTAGTTTTGCTCCATTCCCCCCAGTCCTATCACTCCCTGACACCCTCAAAAGTCCCTCCCCAGCTTTCTTGTAGCTCCCTTCAGACGCTGGAAGACCACAATGAGGTCCCCTCAGCACCTTCTCCTCTCCAGACTGAACAGCCCCAACTCTCTCAGTCTGCCCTCACAGCAGATGAGCTCCAGCCCTCTGCTCATCCTCAAGGCCCTTCTCTGGACACCTTCCAGCACCACCAGATCCTTCTTGTAATAGGCTCCTGAACTGGACACAGTGCTCCAGGTGGGGTCTCACCAGAGTGGAATAGAGAGGGAGAATCTCCTCCCTGGCCCTGCTGGCTATGCTTCTCTTGCTGCAGCCCAGGATGAGATTGGCTTTCTGGGCTGCAAGTGCACACTGCTGGCTCTTTTTAAGCTTCTCATCCACCAGCACCTCCAGGGCTGACATCATTCTGATGCCTTCACCCTAGCCTCAGGCCATGACACTGTCACCTTTATGAGGATGTAGATTATGAATTTGCTCATCAGCTGAAAGGAAAAATTAATTTCTTGCCAGCAGCACCACAAATGAGTCAAACCATCCAAGTGCAGCAGTGCAGGTGGTGCTGTCTGGTTATTCTGAGAGCAGGCTCAAGGTAGGAGGAAAGGGAGTCCAGGCCCTGCTTGGGTTCAATTTTGAGGCAGGTCCTGCTTTTGCTCAGCAGCACTCACCCACTTATCCCAATTGGGTTTGAGTGGCAGGGCACAAGTGACTGTTCACAGCTCAGTCTGAAGCCCTGTGCTGCCAGCCAGGGAAGAACTGGGAAGAACTCACCAGCATCTGCAGTTACCTCATTATGCTTGCAACTGACTCTTCTTTTTCTCCAACTTCCTTTTTCTCCAAGGAATTCTCCAACATTCAAGTCATTTGAGGAGAAGGTGGAGACCACTGTCACGAGCCTTAAGGTAAAGGTTCTAACCTTGGTTTGTGTGGCTGTGCTTGTCAAAAGGTGACAGCTTAATTATCCCTGTCACTGGTGCAAGAGACTGGTTGTATTCACTGCTCCATCAAGAATGGGATGGAACTGCAAGAGCAGTAATGGAGGATGAAAAGAGTATGCAGAGGAATATTCTCTCTCTGCTCTGCTACTCAGAAATGACTCCTGCTGTCTGTCAGAGTGGTCTCAGGACTGCCCAAACCAGGGCCATACTACCACAGAAAGCAGAAACATCTCCTAAGGTTAGCAGTGCTGTGCAAGGCAGAACTGGGTGGGGTATGCAGGGTCAGAATTTGGAAGCAGTGTCCTGATGAGCTTTGTGCTGTGCCCTGCAGAGTGAACCTGAATCCCCAAGCTACTCCTTTCAGTGCTGGAGATGTACTCACCAGGACCCCCTTCCCCACATGAAACTGCTGTGCAGTTTTGTGCAGCAGTATCTAAGCAGCTGCAAGTATCTGAAGGAGACAACCTGCTGGGTTTGTTCTTTGGTTCCTGTCTGCTTTCTACTGTCCAAAACCCCAGCAGGGTGGCTGTATTTTGAGAGCAGCTGTCACCATTGCTAGCAGATGGGGCACTAGACTCTCAAAGCAACCTGTTCATTTCTATGCTCTCACCCAGAAGTGAGACCAGAGTGAGTTACTCTTGTAAAGAACTGCATTAACTGCAGTGGTAGGAGCTGAGATCCTGCTTGGTATCTACTTTGGGACTGGTTCCTTTAAGCATAGGTTAAATGCCACGGGCAGCCTTTCTGTCTGCAGCCTAGGAGTTTAGGACTTGGGGAGGAAAGGGCTTGCTTTACTTGACTGCTTCCATGCTTTTGTTGTAAGACAAATCACAGAATTGTCAGGCTTAGAAGGGACCCCAATGGTCATCCAGTTCCAACCTTCCTGTTATGGGCAGGGACACCTCACACCAGAGCAGGTTGCCCAGAGCCACATCCAGCCTGGCTGCAAACACCTCCAGGGATGAAGCTTCCACCACCTCCCTGGGCAACCCGTGCCAGTCTCTCACCACCCTCATGGGGAAGAACTTCCTGATGTCTAACTCTCCCTCCTCTAGTTTGGATCCATTCCCCCCACTCCTGTCACTCCCTGACACCCTGTAAAATCCCTCCCCAGCTTTCTTGTAGCCCCCTTCAGATACTGGAAGGCCACAATGAGGTCTCCTGGGAGCCTTCTCTTCTCCAGACTGAACAGCCCCAACGCTCTCAGCCTGTCCTCACAGGAGAGGTGCTCCAGCCTCACATGTTCTCTGCCTGCTCTGAACAGCCCCCAGCCCTCCATGGCCATGGGGGTGGAATGCACATGGCACTCGCTGCAGTGTGAGCTGAGGAACTGACTGTTACCTGTTTGCTTTGTTTCAGACCAAGGTTGGTGGCACAAGCCACACAGGGGGCAGCTTTGAAGAAGTTCTCAGCTCTACAGCCCACGCCAGCGCTCAGAGCTCTCTTGCTGGCACCAGACTCCCTGAGAGTGAGGAAGAGCTTCAGTGTTAGAGCTCAGGCCCTCCTGAGCCTCCTGCCTCTCTTCAGGGACTTGCCCAGCCAGTGATTTTGAGACCCACCTCGCCACCCAACTTGTGCAACAAGGTTTTGTCAGCTTTGGAGAACTGCTGGAGAAACTCTTCCTCTCTCCCTGTTTTTGGATGGGCCAATTATCAGGTATTTTGTACACCACACTCAAGCCATTGACTTACAATGCTCTAAATTCTATGTGAAGTGACCAAAAGAGTTTCCATTTTCACCTGACTTCCCTCCAACTATCTCCCAGCCTCTGTTTCTCGTTTTACTCTTCTCTGTCCCCTCTCAGTGCCACATCAGACAGATGGACCTAGAGCTGTGCAAAGACTTGTGCTGCCAGCAACAGACCATGTACCAGCTGTCCACCAGCCAGACCAGGTGCCCTTCGCTCAGGAGTCTGTACACAAGCTAGTTCCTAACAGAATTAATATCACTTATTGCCACAAAAAGCTTTTCTCTTTTGCTGGTACAGTCTGGCACTGCCCTCCCCGTTAAGGAGGACAGGAAGAGACAGCCAGTTACACAGAAACTGATCCCAGCTGCTCAATTAAGAGGATTATTGTAGCTGGAATAGCTGCAATTTAGGGAATGTGCCATTGCTTGCTCTCTGTGGATTTATTAAGACTTGACAATGTGAGTTAATTACAAAAGGAAGTGGAGTGGAGGGAACCTCCAACGTTTTTGCCTCCATAGCCTCCCCTCAGAAATAAGGGGAAGGGTATTTGTAAGCCTCAGTCAAGACACAGCCTTAAGTGCAAGAACACAAACCCAGCCAATAGCTTAAGATGTGCCATAGGTTAGAGAGCCTTCAGCCCACATCCCAGAGCTGCTTGCAGCTCTTACCCCTTACCTCACACCCCCCCCATGAGGCACTTCATGTTTGGTGTCAAGCTTCATTGTGCTTCGCTCCAGGACCTAATTCTTCCACCAACTGCATCCTGCTTCATCACCAGAGCCAGTCCTCTCCCAGCTTCGACGCAGCATGGCTTCTTGCATCCTTTGACCAGCTGCTCTAAGGGCAGAGCAGCACCTCTGTGACAGCAGGTGTCAGTCTGTGGTGCTCAAGTTGGGCACAGCTTGCTCAATGACCAAGCTGGAACCCAGGCTGGCTGCTTTTCTTGAGCATAAAGCCAAAGCTTCAACCCTAGTGTTAGTGAGCTTGGTGTTACAGACTGCTTAAAATCTTGTGAGAAAACTTGGCTTGAAGTGATTTACTTCCTGTATGGCTTTTGTTAAGAGTCTTTACAGAGCTGGAAGCCCTTTTGTAACGTTCTCCTGGACATGAGTTACCTTTGGACATTTCTGTCCACTGCCCTCTGATGATTTTCAGCATGGAAGCAAATCTCCTTAGGGTTTGTTGTTGTGGGGTTTTAGCCCAGGTTTCTTGTGACAGTTTGCTAGTTTGTTTGCTGTGGTTTTGTGGATAACTGTGAATTTATTTCAATAAAGAAGATCTCAGTAGTCCCTTTAGCTTGGGTAAATGAGGTCATTGATACTGAAATAAATTTCTCTCCTGCTCTTTTACACCTTGTGATGTTTTCGTTTGAACTCTGTGGCTTTGGCAGCATTGCTGCACCCCTCTCGGCCTTGCTGTGTCACAGCAGAGCTTCAAGGTGAACTGCAAGAGCATGATCTGCCATTTCTAGAGCTTTTCAAACCTGTTCATAGAATGGTTTGGGCCAGAAGGGACTTCCAAAGGTCATCCAGTCTGACCTCCTCGCTTTCAGCAGGGACATCCCCAACTGGAGCAGGCTGCCCAGGGCCTCGGTGAGCCTCACCTCGAACACACCCAGGGAAGAGGCCTCAACCACCTCCCTGTTCCCTCTGGATCTGAAATTCCCCAGGTTTGGAAAAGTTTCAGGTTCAAAGGAGAAAAATAAGTGAAGCAGGTTCAATAGAAGTGACCCACATGGCAAACACCACCCAGGTTTGAAACGATTGGCCTGCTCCTCAGCTGTGGCACTTAAGGACATGGCCCGGTGGTCTTGCCCAGGACTTGGCAGTGCTGAGTTGAGGCCTGGACTTAATCTTGGAGGTCTTTTCCAACCTAAACAGTTCTACCTTTAAAGGGGATAACAAATTTAGTTCCATGCTGCCTCCTCTGACATGGCACTTGACATAGAAAGGCTTACTCCAGGTGCAAACTTTCCTTACCTGGCCATTGTGACAGTGCCCCTGGTGCCCCCCAGCTGCACACGGGACCCACCAGACACTGCCCTCATTATGGCATGGATCACCATTCCTCCTCTGCTTTCTCCACAACCAGACTTTTACATCTGCATTATTGTTTCCACCAAAAGCTGTCCCTGACAGCAGAATCAGCAGCAGTGGGGAAGAGCAGGAACAGGGGACAGGCAGCATTACATAAATCACAGGTTTGTTTTGGTTGAAAAGACCTCTAAGATCATTGAGTCCAACCATCAACCCAACACCACCAGGACCTTCAAACCATGGCCCAAAGAGCCATGGCCACATATTTTTTGAACACCTGCAGGGATGGTGACTCCACCTCTGCCCTTGGCAGCCTGTTGACTCTTACAGGCAAGAAATCTTTCCTGATACCCAACCTAAACCTCCCCTGATGCAGCTTGAGGCCATTTCCTCTCCTTCTATGGCCTGATACAGAGAGAATAGGCCAACACTCACCTCACTAGAACCTCCTTTCAAGTAGGTGTAGACAGCAATGAGGTCTCCTGCACAAGCCTACCTCAGCTGTTGTGTGACTCTCTTCTCTCTGCAGCCAGTTAGGGCTGAGGGGGACTCAGGAATGGTGGCCCTAGGGATATGCCAGCACCACTCCCTGACACATCAAGTGTAAAAGCTGCTTGAAACAATGAACACACTGAGGAAAGCAATGAAGGAGATGATGAACAGTTTTATCCACCACCAGTTCTTAAGGCTTATGCACTCCACAGAAATCTCATCCCCAACATGTGGGTCTCTCAAGAGCTTCTAGAGGTGTTTAGGAGGAGACTTGATAGGGTGCTTGGTTGCATGGTTTAGTTGATTAGGTGGTGGTGGATGATAGGTTGGATGTGATGATCTCAAAGGTCTCTTCCAACCTGGTCTATTCTATTCCTATTCCTATTCTATCCCTATTCCTATTCTATCCTATTCTATTCTATTCCTATTCTATTCTATTCTATTCCTATTCTTATTCTAATTCTATTCTATTCTAATTCTATTCTATTCCTTGGTCTCACTTCAGTGTAGCAGAGAGAACTGCCACTAACACATCTGATGCAGCAGGGACTTAAACCCTAGTCCCAGCACAGCCTGCCTGTCCCAGCTCTGCCCATGACCAGCTTCAACTGCAACCAGCTGGTTTTTAAACTTACCTGAATTTCCCCAGTGGAGGATCTCTTTGGAACCAAGACTGCAGCCATCAGAGAACAATTAACAACAAACCAACCCCAAGCAAACTCTTTAAAGATACCTGGGCCTTGCCACAACCTCAGCTCTGGCAGGTTCACTATTCCAGGTGCTCCTGGGATTTTTCAGCAGTGAACACAGGGACAAAAATCAATCTGCTGGCAGAATTAGCGTTGCTAGGGGATGAAAAATGATGCACAGACTATAAACCACCTGTTTATTACCACCTCAGGACTGGGGGGGAGATGTAGCAGCTATTTTCTTGTTCCTTTCTGTATTAATCAGAGCTACAAGGTGGAGTATTTCTGGGTGAACAAACTTTCCTGCAAAACAGAAGGAAAAGCAAGTCAGCTGAAAATGCTCTTGGTTTCCTGTGCCCGAAGGGTTGGCAGTGAAACATTAGTAGAGGGGTTGCTTTAGGCTGAAATGCCAAATTAGGCTTTTAAGGAGAGAGTGTTTTCACTCAAAACTATGGGATAACTGTAAGAGTACCTACAGCTATTCCCCCCCCAAATTTGTGCTTCATGCTCTGTTAAGATACTTAAGAGGTGAAAAAGGAGGCACCCTGACCAGGATAGTCCCCTGCTATGTGTCTTGCTGCAGGAAACCACCCCCAGCTCAGGTTACTGAGTTCCAGTCAAAGGGCAAAGATGTCATAGAATCATAGAATTGTCAGGGTTGGAAGGGACCTCAAGGCTCAGCCAGTTCCAACCCCTGCCATGGGCAGGGACACCTCACACTACAGCAGGTTGCTCACAGCAACCTGGCTGCAAACACCTCCAGGGATGAGGCTGCCACCACCTCCCTGGGCAACCTGTGCCAGTCTCTCACCACCATCATGGGGAACAACTTCTTCCTACCATCCAATCTCAATCTACCCATTTTTATCTTTTTTCTATTCCCCTCAGTCCTATCACTCCCTGACACCCTCCAAAGTCCCTCCCCAGCTTTCTTGTAGCCCCCTTCAGATACTGGAAGGCCACAATAAGGTCTCCTCACAGCCCCCTCTTCTCCAGACCGAACAGCCCCATGTCCCATGTCAGGAAATGAAGCATTCCAGCTATGCTAATGTTGCCCCTTTCCCCCTAATCAAATCATTGCATCTTTCAGAGAGCTTATTGCTTCTCTGGGGATTCATCAAAGTATAAATGGGACTCATGAATACTGGTCCCTTCCCTGAGTTTGCCTGTCTGCTTCCCAGGACAGGAAGACCTGGAATCACAGTCCTCTTCTGGTGTTCAACTCCCTCACTAAACCAATCAAGACTAATATTTAATCCATTTTTCCTTTCAACTCTCAATTTCTTGGGCTGCCCAGGGAGGTGGTGGAGTCACCAGCACTGGAGGGGATTAGGAAGAGACTGGATGGGGTGCTTGGTGCCATGGTTTAGTTGATTAGGTGGTGTTGGGTGATAGGTTGGACTCAATGATCTCAAAGGTCTTTTCCAACCTGGTTAATTCTATTCTACTCTAAAATGATTAGAGTATTTCTTCTAGAAAGGATTAAAAGCATTAGAGGGGAAAAAAAGTAGTACATTTCACATTTACATTTTCCCAAGGGCTTGCAGTGACAGGACAATGGCTTTGAGCTGGAAGAGGGGAGACTGAGACAGGAGATTAGGCAGCAATTCTTTCCAGTGAGGGCGATGAGACACTGCAATAGGTTGCCCAGGAAGGTTGTGGATGCCCCCTGCCTGGAGGTGTTCAAGGCCAGGCTGGATGAGCAACCTGGGCTGGTGGTAGGTGTGTGGCTGGTTGGAACTGGATGACCTTTAAGGTCCCTTCCAACTCCAACCATTCTGTGAGTGTTATGGTCTGTGGTTACAGGTTGGACTCGATCTTCGAGGTCTCTTCCAACCTTAGTGATACTGTGATACTGTGATACTGTGACTTTGAACATAAACATTTCACAGAGCTAGCTGTCACATCTATCTTGGGCAGGTCACACAAGGCCACAGCTCATAGAGGAATGACAAATTCTACTTCACTGACTCATGAAACACTAACAAGGCAGAAACAAGCTGCTGTCATAACATGGGTGAAGATTGAAGCCTCCTTTACACCCCCTCTGATGTCACAGGCAGGTCCTTAAACACATGCAGGGGTCATGAAAGCAGGTCCTGTGGCTGGGTAAAAAGTGATGTGAGAGGCATTTGGCAGACATGGGATTCAGGTTCCATTCCTACAGCCAAATGACAGCCCTTTTCACACTGCAGTAACTTTCCCAATCCAATCTACTTGAGCACTGAGTAAAAGAACTACTTCTCCCTTGCTCTGCATGTCTGTCAGGGAGGGGGAAAAAGAGCAAGAAGGGAGGAAAAAAATAAAGCTATTTGTACATTTCATTTAGGAAAGAAAGACCCCCCCAAAAAAAAAGCCCAAATGTCCTACCAGCAGTTGAGTCATAAAAGTCCTGCAGCCTGCCAGGTGTGTTTTCCAACTCCTCATACTCAAATGCTTGCAGGATCATCTCACACTGATCCAACTGTTTCACAAACTTGGCTTCTGCAGTGCACTGGTTTTCATATTCCTGAAGAGAGTTGCAGTTATTAGAGGGGGAGAAAAAGAAAAATCAATACATCTATGATTCTGGAACAGAATGTTAGAAGCTTGAGTTTTCTCCCTTAGCCCAAGCCACCCCATCAATATTCATGAGAGTTAGGTTCTGTCACTGCTGATCAGCAAAACACTTGAAGGAACTGTGCCACATTTCTATTAAATGCAGTTAAGACTAAAGAACACAATTCTGTAACCCCAAACATGCCAAGGGCTGAACCAGGGCTGAGGGGGAGACAGCCTTACCTGAAACACACACTAACCAACAGGTTCCATGGAATAAGACTCCTTCAGGCCTGGCTAAGGCTACAAAGGACCCACTGTGTGCCTGTGCACTACCATTATCATCATAGTATCATCCAGCCTGGGCTTAAACACCTCCAGGGATGGGGCCTCAACCACCTTCCTGGATAACCCACTCCAGGGCTTCACCACTCTCATGGGGAAGAACTTCCTCCTCACAGCCAGTCTGAATCTCCCCACCTCCAGCTTCATTCCATTCCCCCTAGTCCTATCACTCCCTGAGATCCTGAGAAGTCCCTCCCCAGCCTTCTTGTAGCCCCCTTCAGATACTGGAAGGCCACAATGAGGTCACCTCAGAGCCTTCTCTTCTCCAGATTGAACAGCCCCAACTCTTTCAGTCTGTCCTCACAGCAGAGCAGCTCCAGCCCTCTGCTCATCCTCGTGGCCCTTCTCTGGACACCTTCCAGCACCTCCATATCCCTCTCGTAATAGGGGCTCCAGAACTGGAGGCAGTACTCCAGGTGGGGTCTCACCAGAGCTGAGTAGAGGAGGAGAATCACCTCCCTTGCCCTGCTGGCCACACTTCTCTGGATGCAGCCCAGGATCCAATTGGCCTTCTGGGCTGCAAGTGCACAGAACAGCACCAGAACAAGAGGACATAGCCTGAATGTCCAGCCTGAATCTCCCCACCTCCAGCTTCATTCCATTCCCCCTAGTCCTATCACCACCTGAATCAGGGCTGAGGGGGAGACAATTTTACCTGATACACACAGTAACCAACAGGTTCTATTTAGTAAGACCCCTTCAGGCCTGGCACTGTGTGCCTGTGCACTACCATTAGTCATCTTTAAGACCTGTTTTGCACTTTTCTCCACCACTTGCTGTTTTTACAAGGAGTTGTTCTTTACATTTCTCCTGTCACTCCCCCTTAATCTCTTTGGTCTAATCTGTCTGAGCTGCTTATGTCTTTATGTCTCTCCTACGGGAGAGGGAGGGGAGTCATTGAGGGGTTTTCCCCCGTGCAGACTTTAAGTCCTTTAATCTCTCTGCTATCTTTTCCCTCTCTCCAGTCATCATCATTTGTGAGTCAGTCAGATTTCTAGTCAGCCTGTGCTGTCATCTGCTTCCAGTCATGGCTGTGGACAGCTTTGCTATTCCATTTTCTCTCTCCTAAACCTACTGTGTTCTATCTGATGTCTCACCAGCTGGTCTTCTCCTGACTTCCACAACTAACCACAGAAAAAGGCTTCTTTCTGCACAGGTTACCATCACCTTGATACTTTCAGCAGATCCAGCCCCATTCCTCAGCAACACCAGCAATAATCAGACCAGAGGCTTAAGGACATGGTTTAGTGGTGACCTTGCAGTGCTGGGTTGAAGGTTGGACTGGATGATCTTGAAGGTCTCTCCTAAAGATATTCTGTGTTAGGAAGAAGCTCTTCCCCATGAAGGTGGTGAGACACTGGCACAGGTTGCCCAGGGAGGTGGTGGAAGCCTCAGTCCTGGAGGTTTTTGCAGCCAAGCTGGATGTGGCTGTGAGCAACCTGATGCAGTGTAAGGCGTCCCTGCCCATGGCAGGAGGGTTGGAACTGGCTGATTCTTGAGGTCCCTTCCAACCCTAACAATTCTCTGATTCTATGATACACATTGGGCCCACCTGTGCTTTCAGATCCACACAACCCCTGGCACACAGCAGCTCTGCAGATGAGAGCAGCATGAGTGCAGGAAGAGCTTCTCCTACTGACCAAAATACATGGCATCTGGTCCTGCATCTCAAGAAGACAACTGTTGAGTGCAGAGGTCATTCACACAGGTAAGATCCTGCTGTAATTCCAGCACAGTGCTGCTCAGCTAAGTGTCATGGTGAGTCCTTTGTTTGACAATCTACTTATGCTAGAGGTCAAAAGAAGAGATGACAGTTCCACAGGTAAACAGGCAGAGGACACTGAGTCACCCTGAATGTTAGCAAGGGATGTCAAGCATGCAAACTTACTTCCCAGAGTTCATAGATTTCTTTTCTGAGGTCCTCTGATAAAAGCTGTGTCAGCTGTTGCATAGCTGCCTGGAAAAAACAACAACAACAAAACCCCCACATAAATCACAAAGCCCTTTCCATACATCCTTTTTATGAGGCAAGCACACTTCTGTCATGATTACTTTAACAACTTCTTACCAAGTTTGTAGAAACACACAGCACACAGTGAGTCATGCCAGAATGCCTGTGGACATTAACCTGCCACAGAAGCAGTGGGACCACTCAAGGAAGAATCTTTGCTGGGAGCTGCTTAAATAAATTGTTAGGGAACTAATCTTAAACACAAGATAAAACAGCCTGAAAGTGCACCTGGTATATCTTCAAGAGTCCAAAAAGAAGCTCAGAGCAAAACAGGCAAGGCAAAGGCCAGGGAACTGCCATTGATTGCAACCAGCACCAGAACAAGAGGACACAGTGTCAGGCTGCATCAGGGGAGGTTTAGGCTGGATGTTAGGAAGAAGCTCTTCATAAAGTGATTGCCCATTGGAATGTGCTGCCCAGGGAGGTGGTGGAGTCACCATCACTGGAGGTGTTTAAGAAGAGACTGGATGAGGCACTTGGTGCCATGGTTTAGTGGATGAGATGGTGCTGGGTGATAGGTTGGACTCGATGATCTCAAAGGTCTTTTCCAACCTGGTTAATTCCATTCCATTCCTATTCCATTCCATTCCATTCCTATTCCATTCCTATTCCACTCCTATTCCACTCTATTCCATTTCCACTCTATTCCATTTCCACTCCTATTCCTATTCCATTCCATTCCTATTCCTATTCCAATTCCATTCCTATTCCATTCCTATTCTATTCCTATTCCTATTCCTATCCCTGCCTTCCAGATTTAACTGGTGGAGGCAACATTTGAGATTCACAGGTTACAGGTGCAGCTTCAAAACACTAACTCCTAGTGCTGACAAGCAGCTGCCCCCTCCCAGACACTCAGCTAGCAGCTACTGACAGTGGGGCAGGCAACACAACATAAGCCTTTAAACACCTCCAGCTTTAAAAGAGAGGGAGAAAAAAATCCCTGCAATGCCCTGCAGCAATGAAACAGTGCTCCCAGCCTCAGACACCATTTGTTCAACAACAACAATCTTGACACAAAGGTCTAACACAGCATCAAACTGAGGGTACAACCCACAAGCAGAAATTGCTCTGCATGCTCTCCCAGCTGAGCAGTCTCACTTCTGTGCTATTTCTGTTTTCCTAGGATGCTAAGAGCTGCTTCTGAAACAGACAAGATCACAGGCAAGGTGAAGGGTTTGTGCCACAACTGTTTCTCTACTTCAAACACAGGATTTAGTTTCACAATATGGCTTAGCTGAGCCAGCTGCTCCCCACCACTGAAGCACCGAGGTCTCATTCCTTTCCCACCTCCTTCCAGCCCTGCAGCTCATCAGATTTCAAGGTCAGCTGGGCAAAACAACTTACCTCCCCAAACCCCCAACAAAACAGCCCCAAACAAAACACACAGAACCCCAAACCAACTAAACAAACAAAACCAACCAGACAAACAAACAAAACCCACAACAAACTCTCTTATTTTTAACCAAGCTCACTTCCTGGTGCTTTAGCCTGGGTGAGACCAGCTGCTGGGAGTGCACAAGCAGCAAAAGAGAGAAGCAGCAAAACACACCAGCTGCAGAGCAAAGGGAATAAAAGCAGAACTCTGCAGCAGAAGCAGCATGGTGGTAACTCAGCTCAAGCCACCTCAGGAAACTCTTACCCTAGGTGTACATTTACAACAAAGTATTTCAGAGTCAGCCTAAACCTTTGCTGCTCCACCCTCCTCCCCACAGCCAACTTGAGCAGAAGGGAGCAGAAGGAGCTGCACATGCTTAATAAAACTTTTGAATGTAATTGGGCAGCAAAATATCTTTTTCATTGCCTCAGTACAAATGAGAATTCCCTCCAGGCAAAGCTGAAGCCCAGTCTTTAGTGATAAAACCACCTTTGGAGGCTTCCAGAAACGAGGGCTGGGGTTTGGGTTTGGGGTTTGGCCTCCAGTGTAAGAAACGCACATGGAAGGCTGGAGGAGAGGAAGAAGCTCTTCATAGAAAGAGTGATTTGCCATTGGGATGTGCTGCCCAGGGAGGTGGTGGAGTCACCATCACTGGAGGTGTTTAGGAAGAGACTGGATGGGGTGCTTGGTGCCATGGTTTAGGTGATTAGATGGTGTTGGGTGATAGGTTGGACTCGATGATCTCAAAGGTCTCTTCCAACCTGGTTAATTCTATTCTATTCCATTCCATTCCATTCCATTCCATTCCATTCCATTCCATTCCATTCCATTCACAGCAAAATTGGTGGGAAGACAAGGCTCCAAAAATGCTGAAAATACCTTGGGTCTTTCCATTTCCACCTTCTTAGCAAACAGCTTTCTCCCACAGTTTGTGACAGGCTCCCCCCCCGCCAAGCTTTAAATTGCTAAGCATAGAGGGGTGTGTGGGAAATAATCGGTGCAGGGTTTTGATAGCTCTCCCGGAAGAACTAATTGTAGGCTCTGCAGAGCTTCTGAGGCAACACGCTGCCCTCTAGCTGCGGCTGGAGGAGCTGTTCACGTGCTCCCCGTGCTCTTCAAAGAATGCAACGAACCAGAAATGACAAGCCAACGGTTTGGGTGTGTACAAGGACAAAAGTTCTGGCGTCCCCAGCATAAGAAGGACACAGAGCTGTTGGAGGGAGTCCAGCGGAGGCCACAAGAGCTGGAGCACCTCTGCTATGAGGACAGACTGAGGGAGCTGGGGATGTTCAGCCTGGAGAAGAGCAGACTCTGGGGCTCAGAGCTGCCTTTCAATACCTGAAGAGATCCTACAGGAAGGCTGCAGAGGGACTTTCAATAAGGGTGTCTAGAGACAGTATAAGGGAGAATGGGTTGAAGCTGATGGAGAGTAGGTTTATACTGGATCTTAGGAAGCAGCCCTTCAGTACAAGGGTGGTGAGACTCTGGAACAGGTTGCCCAGGGAGGCTGTGAATGCCTCCTCCCTGGAGGTGTTCAAGGCCAGGATGGATGAGGCCTCAAGCAGCCAAGTGAAGTTGTGAGGCATCCCTGCCCATTGCAGGGAGGTTGGAGTAGATGATCTCTGAGGTCCCTTCCAACCTAGGCCATTCTAAGATGCTATACTGCATGACAAAAGAAGACACCTGTGTCCAGAGTCCTGTGCCAAGGACTGAAGTAAAATCTCTGCCACAACCAATCTGGTACCACACAAATGACTCACCATGAACTGTCACCCACCCTTCTCAGTGCACCTACCCCCTGCTCCCTGCCTTTGGTCAGGCTACCAAAAATCCAGGTAGTTCAGGAACAAATGGTCAATGTGAAGACTATTTCAAAGGCTCTCCTTCCTCATGTGGTACTAAGTGATGTTACATGGACAAAAGCCACAAGGAGTTGAAAACTTTGGCTGTTTCTGGCATATCTACCTAATGTGCTGGGTGCTGCACTTTGGCCAAAACAACCCCATGCTGTGCTACAGGCTGGGGTCAGAGTGGCTGGAGAGCAGCCAGGCAGAGAGGGACCTGGGGGCACTGATTGACAGCAGTGTGCCCAGGTGGCCAAGGCCAATGGCATCCTGGCCTGTATCAGGACTAGCAGGGCCAACAGGAGCAAGGAAGTCATTCTGCTCCTGTACTCAGCACTGGTTAGGCCACACCTTGAGTCCTGTGTCCAGTTCTGGGCTCCTCCATTTAAGGACATTGAGACACTTGAAGGTGTCCAGAGAAGGGCAAGGAGGCTGGGGAGGGGTCTGGAGCACAGCCCTGTGAGGAGAGGCTGAGGGAGCTGGGGTTGCTTAGCCTGGAGAAGAGGAGGCTCAGGGGAGACCTCATTGCTGTCTACAACTCCCTGAAGGGAGGTTGTAGCCAGGAGGGGCTTGGTCTCTTCTCCCAGGCAACCAGCAGCAGAACAAGAGGACACAGTCTCAAGCTGTGCCAGGGGAAGTTTAGGCTGGAGGTGAGGGGAAAGTTCTTCAGAGAGAGAGTTGTTAGCCATTGGAATGTGCTGCCCAGGGAGGTGGTGACTCGAGTCCCCATCCCTGGAGGTGTTCAAGAGGGGACTGGATGTGGCACTTGGTGCCATGGTTTAGTAGTCATGAGGTGTTGGGTGACAGGTTGGACTTGATGATCTTTGAGGTCTTTTCCAACCTTGTTGATTCTATGATTCTATGCCAGTGACAGATTATGCTGCTTAGGAAGGATTCCTTTACTACCACCAGAACATTAAAAACATGCAGAACACTTCACAGATGTGGCTCCACACCTTAGGTCCATACCTCTTCTCTCCTGTGCTTCTCCTCTTTGGGGATATTGTCTGCAGGAGCAATGTCTCCAACGATGCATTCAGCCATGTCATGAACCAAAGCTAACCGTATGCACCTGACCAGAAACAAAGACAGAACAATTAGGTTTTCAGCATTGAAAATTCCATCTCATTCACCACAAAGCCAAGACACTGCACAATTCATCCCCCTGGTCCATTTTACAAGGGGGTTTTTGGTGGTTTTTTTTAAATTCTACATAGTTTTTTCACTTCTTTGTTAAGGAGTGTCCATTTAGACATGAAGTCCAAGCGCTGGGTCCTGCACATTGGCCACAGCAACCCCAGGCAGTGCTACAGGCTGGGGTCAGAGTGGCTGGAGAGCTGCCAGGCAGAGAGGGACCTGGGGGCACTGATTGACAGCAGCTGAACATGAGCCAGCAGTGTGCCCAGGTGGCCAAGAAGGCCAATGGCATCCTGGCCTGCATTAGGAATAGTGTGGCCAGCAGGAGCAGGGAAGTCATTGTGCCCTGTGCTCAGCACTGGTTAGGCCACACCTTGAGTCCTGTGTCCAGTTCTGGGCCCCTCAGGTTAAGAAGGACATTGAGACACTTGAAGGTGTCCAGAGAAGGGCAATAAGGCTGGGGAGAGGCCTGGAGCACAAGCCCTGTGAGGAGAGGCTGAGGGAGCTGGGGTTGCTTAGCCTGGAGAAGAGGAGGCTCAGGGGAGACCTTCTTGCTGTCTCCAACTCCCTGAAGGGAGGTTGTAGCCAGGAGGGGGTTGGTCTCTTCTCTCAAGCAACCAGCACCAGAACAAGAGGACACAGTCTCAAGCTGTGCCAGGGGAGGTTTAGGTTGGAGGTGAGGAGAAAGTTCTTCCCAGAAAGAGTAATTGGCCATTGGAATGTGCTGCCCAGGGAGGTGGTGGAGTCACCATCCCTGGAAGTGTTCAAGAGGGGATTGGATGTGGCACTTGGAGCCATGGCTTAGTAGTCATGAGGTGTTGGGTGACAGGTTGGACTTGATGATCTTTGAGGTCTTTTCCAACCTGATTGATTCTATCATTCTATGATTCCCATTCCTGAATTCTAGCTACTGCTGCTTCTAAGTGTAAATGCAAGCACAAATACAGTTTGTACAGGAGCACAGCACTCAAGCTTTTGTATGCTGGGCTTCTGGAGATTTTGTGATCAGCTACTACCTTCTACCCTTCATTTTCATGCTGCAACAGGTAGAAGGTAATCTGACTGGAGCCATCCCAAATTCCATAGCTAATCTGACACTCACAGCTCTGTAGCTGTACCAACCTGCAGCAGAATACTTCAAAAAGCCTTCAATATTTTCATCAGCTCCAGAAGGGAGAAAGCAAGTAGGAGCCCATGCTAGACTTGACCACTCATTCAACACTAATGCTGTCTTCCCCTCTGTGCTACACGACTTCTGAGGCTCCTGCTGCTGCTGAGTGCTAAATCTGTCAAAATCCACATGGTGTATGGCTTTGCCCTTCCTGTCTGTTACTCCAAACTGTGTTTTATCTGAGTGTCTTCAGCTTCTTTACTTATGATGTGAGATAAGGCCAGCTCAGAGCCTCTGTATCAGTAACACCTCAGCACCTAGAATTCAGAAACATAAATTTCAAGCTCCTTTCAGTTCTCCAAGTAAATAGCACCCTATCCTAAGGATGAGCAGAAAACAGTGGGGAGAAAGGACTTCAAACTCTCTCTGTGAGTGTTTAAAGCTCTTCCTCAGAACAGCAGTATTTTGGTTGTACCAGGACATAAAAGGTGGCTAGCAGGAGGATGGAGACTGCCATTTTACAAGGAGTCACATGGAGAAGAGAAGAGTTAATAGGTACAAGTTACTCCTGGGGAGATTTCAGTTGGACTCCACAAGAAAACTCTTTACCACAAGCACAGTTGGACATTGGAATCATCTCCCAAGGGAAGTCTTGGATTTCCCTACACTGGTCACTATTAAGGGTCAGCTTCACAGGCTGCTGGGCCAGCTCCTTTCAACTACACCATCACCTAGAAAGGTTGGACCTGATGATCCTTGAGGTCCCTTTCAATGTGGCATTTGTGTGATTCTGTGGTTGCAGCTCTCCCATTAACAGGTGGTCATGACAATCACAGGCAGCCTCACCTGTCCTTGTTGAGGCTTTTGTCTTCGGTCAGCAGAGCCATCATGGCCATCCTGTACATGTGGTCAGAAACGCTCTCGGGCTGCGCCACCTTCCTGTACACCCAGCCCGTCCGCGGCACTCTCTGCGTGAGGAGTGGCACAGCAATGCCAACGTTAGAACCTCGGCATTTGAGGGACCTCATTTCAGAGACAACAGCAGAGATACTGCCCCGCCGTGACCTCCATGCTCCAGTGACTTCATGCTTCTGGGGAACACCTGCCTCAACCACCAGGCTCCCCTGAGGTCGTGATTGAATAGCTTCGCATTGCTGTTCACAGGCGAGGAGAATGCACCAGCATCAGCATTACCATTAGCACTACCAGCATCACCACCATTAGCACCAGCACCACGTCTCCCTGCTTGGCCTCTCGGTGCTCGCTCCGAAGCGCGGGGCCCACCCTTGTCCTCCCCAGCCCGGCGCCTACGTCTCCCGGCGGCACCCCCAGCCCCGGGGCCGGCGGTCTGCGCTCCGCAGGCGCCACCGCACGCCGGCGGCCCGGGCTCTCCGCCTGCCGCGCCGCCACCAGGCCGCCGCGGCCGGGCCGGCAGCCGCCATCCGCTCCAGCAGCCCGGAGAAGGCCGCAGGCGGACACGGCGCCGGCCGGCGCGGCCCACAGCAGCCCTGCCGCCCCGGGCTCACCTTGAGCCGCCGCGGGCTCACCTTGAGCTGCCCCAGCAGCCGCAGGAAGGGCAGCAGGCCGCCGCCGCTCGCCCCCGCCGCCATCAGCCTCCGCAGCCTCCGCCTGCCCTGCCTCCTCCTCCTGCCGGCCCGGCCGTCCGCGGCGGCTCTGGGCGGCGCCAGGGGATTCGGAAAGCAGCGGTGGGCCGGGGCCATGCTCCCCGCCCCGGCAGCGAGCGGCGTGTGCGCAGCGGAGGGGTCCCTGGGTTAGAGGGAAGGCGAGCTGCGGGGTGCTGGCGGCAGGCGCTGCGGCGGGCCGTGCAGCGTTGCGGGCTCCGCGGGGCTGAGCGGAGCGCAGGCAGGTCTGCAGCAAGGAGGGCTCGGGTGCACTCCCGCCGCGGCGCCCCTCGCTCGCCGCGCGGGGCAGGTGCGCACCCTGCGGGGGTGCTATTGACCGCAGCTCTGCGCGGAGCCGGGCGGTGGGCACACAGCTGGGCTTGCCTGCGTGCCGTCTCACAGAGTTCTACAAGTCCCAGTAACATCCCCCCCCCCGTCTCTGCACCTCTGTTAGTCTACTTGACTTCAGTTGAAGCGCCTGATCTAGTGTGAGGTGTCTCTGCCCATGGCAGGGGGTTGGAACTAGATGATCCTTGTGGTCCCTTCCAGCCCTGACTGATACTATGATAATCCCGTTACTAGCGATTGGACGAGATAGAATGGCCCCAGTTGCATTAGAGGAGGTTTAGGTTGGATATTTCTTTGCTGCAGGAGCAGTCAGGGTCTGGAACAGGCTGCCCAGGGAGGTGGTGCAGTCAGCATCCCTGGAGGCGTTCAAGAAAAGTGTAGATTTGATGGTTGAGGATATAGTTTAGTGGTTGTGGTAGTTGGGTTAAGGTTTTTAAGACTTGCAAAGGTCTTATCCAACCTTTCATGATTCAACTTCATGGAACATGGTGGCAGAGAGCAATTTCTCAAGTACCAGCTACAAATAATGACTTGGTTTAGTTTCTTTTTCAGCACAGAATGCCTTTTGAAGTCTAAAATTTATGCTATTTGCATGGGATAAAATGGAATTAAATACACTTGTACTTCATCCAGCTGTCACAGTACTTTTGTTACTTGTCTTCGTGTCATTTAGTATGTCTGTAATTTTTGGTAGTAATTGTAATGCTTTGAGATACTTGTCCCTAGGTAATGAAATGCATTTAAGTCATATTTGTGGCTTTTTGGTCATACTTGTAAATTTGGAAGGGTTTGTGTGTATCCAACTCTTCAGCATGCACTTTGTATGCTGTTTTCATGCATTGCTTGTTGACACTGGTTTGCAGTCATTTTGGGGCAGCACTAAAGGTATAATTTCTATATTGGTTGCTATAGACATCATTTATACTAAAGGTATAATTTATATATTGATTACTAAAGACAGGATTTATACTCAAGGTATAATTTATATATTGATTACTAAAGATATGATTTATACTAAGGGTATAATTTGCCAAGTACTTATCAAATGCATCACATGTAGAATTAGATTCAGAGATTCTGTGTAAGCTAAAGCACCATCATACAGTACAAGATTTAGCTCTGTTAAAATCTGCCTTGATTTTATTCTCTACTAAGTAGCCCCTAAAGCAGAAACAAAATTGGGATGCTCAGCTGCTTGCAGTTTTAAGCTGCTCTCTTTAATTTGCTTTGGAGACATCAGCAAGGATTTGTAGTCTCCCTGCAGGATATTCATAGATGCATGGAATGGTCTGGGTTGGAAAGGACTTTAAAGATCATCTAATTCCAACTCCCCTGCAATGGGCAGGGACACCTCCCACTAGCCCAGGGTGCTTAAGGCTTCCTCCAACCTGGTCTTGAGCAAGTCCAGGGAGAGGACCTCCACAGCTTCCCTGGGCAACCTGTTCAAGTGTCTCGCCACCCTCACTGGAAAGAATTTCTTTCTAATACCCAGTCTCAATCTCCCCTCCTCGAGCTTCTTTCATCAGTCTCAGGTGGCTTTCTCGCCTTCATCTGTCTCCCAGCACAGTTCTGGAGCCCCTATTACAGGAGGGATGTGGATGTGCTGGAGCGTGTCCAGAGAAGGGCCACGAGGATGAGCAGAGGGCTGGAGCACCTCTCCTGTGAGGACAGACTGAAGGAGTTGGGGCTGTTCAGTCTGGAGAAGAGAAGGCTCCCAGGTGACCTCGTTGTGGCCTTCCAGTATCTGAGGGGGCCTACAGGAAGGCTGGGGAGGGACTTCTCGGGATCTCAGGTAGTGATAGGACTAGGGGGAACGGAATGAAGCTGGAGATAGGGAGATTCAGGCTAGATGTGAGGAAGAAGTTCTTCCCCATGAGAGTGGTGAAGCCCTGGAATGGGTTATCCAGGGAGGTGGTTGAGGCCCCGTCCCTGGAGGTGTTTTAAGCCCAGGCTGGACGAGGCTCTGGCCAGCGTGATCTAGTGTGGGGTGTCCCTGCCCATGGCAGGGGTTGGAACTAGATGATCCTTGTGGTCCCTTCCAACCCTGACTGATTCTATGATTCTATGACAACTCCGAAGGAGAGAGTATGCGAAGTTACGGTTTTGTTTCCACAGGTTAACGATCATTTGGTGGCTGGAGATGGCGCTCTCTGCCCACACATTTCTGCTTCGACCTCATTTGCTGCTGCCCAAGCCCAGGCTGGATTTATGCTCCGGTTTCTTAAAGAACTTGCTGTGGGGGAAAAAGGGGACGCCTCCCACTTGGTGCTGTAATGTGACAAATCAGCTCCACAAGTGACTGGGGACAGAATCAACCATCTCTAAGGTGGATCTTGATCAGCCTGTGGTTGACACGTAAAGCCACCAATAACATCTGGGGCTTCAAAACCTCCTCTGTTCTGCCAGCATGGGCACTGCAAACCTTGTGCTGGCAAAATGTCTTCATGAAAAGTAATTAATTGAGTGGATCCAGCTGTTACCATCTGGCAGGGAGGTGGAGGGAAAGGTTCTTCACTGCATATAGCAAAAGGAAATTGCACCTGAGGAGGTTTAGGCTGGATGTTAGGAAAAATGTCTTTACTGAAAGAGTGGTCAGGCTTTGGAACAGGCTGCCCAAGGAGGGGATAGCCTGAGGCAATCTCAGTGCATTAAGCTATCAGACATTTGTGGAGCAACCATAGAATCCCCCACAGAATGCTAGGGCTTGGAAGGGACCTCTGGAAATCATCTAGTTCAACATTCCTGCTAAGGCAGGGTCACCTAAATCAGGTTCCACAGCCTCTCTGGACAGCCTGCTCCAGGGTTCCTACACCTTCAAAGTAAAGAAATTTTTCCTTAAGCTCAAGTGAAACCTCCTGCTTTTGTACCTGTTGCCCCTTGTCCCATCACTGGACACCACTGAAAAGAGCCCAGCCCCACCCTGGTGGCCTCTACCCTTTAGCTGATGATCAGCATAGAGAAGATCCCCTCTCAGTCTGCTGTTCTTTAGGCTAAACAGCTCCAGCTGGCCGTTTTCTCTCCTGTGATCCTGCCGGTCAGGTGAGGCTGCAAACTGTGAGCTATCCACAGCTGCTTAAAGGAGGAGAGACACTGCATAGAAGAGGCACTGCAGAGGAGGGCTGCTCCAGCAGCCCTATCACACCAAGCAGTAGGTCAGAGCCACCACATCAGAAAAGGGGAGGGAACAAAAAGCAGATGAGGAGATTGTTTGAGTCTTTCATGTGTGAACACCCAGGGAAGTTATATAAGAAGGCTGAGGAGAAAGTATACTTCTGGTAGCCTTCTTACAATCATCAAGAGCTGACCAGAGCAGCGCTGTTCGGTGCACATGAGTTGTGGGGTCACTGCTGATCACTACCCCAGAAAGAAAATTGTTCTTCTCACTGTGGTTTCCTAACACCTTGGACCTTCTGTGATAAAGCAGAGTTTTCCCTCAGAAGCCTTAGGATTAGCCTCTCTAAACCTACAAAATAAAGAAGAAAAGGTTCTTCCCTTATTTGTGTGACAGATCTAGGGAGCCAGGAGTAGAACTTCAGGCAGGGCAGGGCGGGGGAAGTCAGTTTAAAAGCAAATCAAATCAATCTTAGATGAGCAGAACATTTCTGATGTAAAAAGGCAGCTGAATTAGAGGATTAGGTCACACTGCCCGATTAACATCATTTGATCTTCTGCTATTGAAAAGCCACTGGGCTTCTCAGAGAATGGAAGCATTCAAACTTTAAATGAAACCACAGTCCTGGCTTTGAGAAAAGGGGAAAAAAAAAACCCAACAAAAAAACCTGCTAAACTGAAAACAACTTGCCTTGCTTCAGTAGTTGTTGGTTTCTCCCTGCTGCTGGGGGGATGCATCCAAATCAGGAGTTAGAGATCCTTCACACTTTGATATACCAAAGAAAGGGCTGCGAAACTGAACGAGGGCATCCCAGGCACCGCCTGGGAGAGGCTTACGGCATGTGAAGCTCATCTTGCTTTGCCATCTCCTGTGTGTTTCTTGTTTAAAGGTGAAGAAAGACACTCAAAGAGCTGTTTGGTGCTAGTTTACTCTGAAACGTTCACTATTGCTTTTGTCTCTTTAGCTTTAGAGGAGGGAGGTGGCAACAAAAGAAAACCTGAAGCTCGCCCTGGACCACAAGGCCCACTCCAACGGTGTGAGATTTAACACATCTAAGTGCTGGGTTCTACACATTGACCACAACAACCAGAACACAAGGACACAGTCTCAAGCTGCAGCAGGGAAGGTTCAGACTGGATGTTGGGAGGAAATTCTACACAGAGAGAGTGATTGCCCATTGCAATGTGCTGCCCAGGGAGGTGGTGGAGTCACCATCACTGGAGGTGTTTAGGAGGAGACTGGATGGGGTGCTTGGTTGCATGGTTTAGTTGATTAGATGGTGCTGGGTGATGGGTTGGACATGATGATCTTGAAGGTCTCTTCCAACCTGGTCTATTCTATTCTATTCTATTCTATTCTATTCTATTCTATTCTATTCTATTCTATTCTATTCTAATTTATTCTAATTTATGCTATTCTATTCTATTCTATTCTATTCTATTCTATTCTATGCTATGCTATTCTATGCTATGCTATGCCATTCCACTCCATTCCACTCCATTCCACTCCATTCCACTCCATTCCATTCCGTTCCATTCCATTCCACTCCACTCCATTCCACTCCATTCCATTCCACTCCATTCCATTCCATTCCATTCCATTCCATTCCATTCCATTCCATTCCATTCCATTCCATTCCACTCCATTCCATTCCATTCCAAAGAAAGTCAAATAACAGCAATGAACAACTGACATCCAGTGTCAAAAAAACCCTAACCCCAACCTAAACCCAGATGTGAAACTTGGGGAGGGAAATTTACAGTTGCCCCTTAGGATAACTTGATAAAATCCAGCATGCTTACCATGAGCAGAATCACAATCCACACCAGGGGGGCAGAAAACTTTCAGCCCTCAACTGAGGCTGAGCAAACAGCCACTAATAAATAAGCACAGCTGAGTTTCAGGCAGCCAAGCAGAAAGGTTCCCTCTCTACCAGTTCACTCAGCGAGTCCTCTCCAGCCCGACAGCCATCTGCACCGCTTTAAGTTTGGTTTGACTGAAATGTCCACACAGTTTAAAAAGAAGAAAGAAAAAGAAGTAAAAAAAAAAAAATATCCAGAATTTTGAAACAGAAAAAAAAAAAACCATCTTAACCCCAATCTGGAAAAATCAAACCTCTGAACCAAAAGAAAGCAGCTAGAAAGCAGCCAAGCAGACGTTTTCCTGGGGTAGGCTACATTGTGGCGCGCACAGCAAGGAGTTTACAAAGGTCAGCCAACTCGGTTAGCCAAGGCCATTAACAAATCTCATCCCAACAGCTTTATAGCGTGACTCTTTTGTGCCATGATGTGGAAGGGCTCTCCACATGGCTCCAAAGCAGGGGATGTGTTTCACGTTGGATCAGCCTCCGAGTGTTGCTGTTGTCTTCCTAATGTCACGGCACCGACCCGTCAGTGCCCTGCAACGGAACACCCTTTGCACAGCAGTTTATCAGGGTGCCTTGTGCTGGGATATTACAGTATCACAGTACACAGTATCACTAAGGTTGGAAGAGACCTCGAAGATCATTGAGTCCAACCTGTCACCACAGATCCCATGACTAGACCATGGCACCCAGTGCCACGTCCAGTCCCCTCTTGAACGCCTCCAGGGACGGTGACTCCACCACCTCCCGAGGCAGCACATTCCAATGGCGAATGACTCTCTCGGTGAAGAACTTTCTCCTCACCTCCAGCCTAAACCTCCCCTGGTGCGGCTTGAGACTGTGACCCCTTGTTCTGGTGCTGGTTGCTAGAGAGAAGAGGCCAACCCCTTCCTGGCTACAACCACCTTTCAGCTAGTTGTAGAGAGCAATGAGGTCGCCCCTGAGCCTCCTCTTCTCCAGGCTAAACAACCCCAGCTCCCTCAGCCTCTCCTCATAGGGCTTGTGCTCAAGGCCTCTCACCAGCCTCGCTGCCCTTCTCTGGACATGTTCAAGTGTCTTAATGTCCAGAGCTGGAGACAGCACCGTCCTGTCAGTGCCCTGCAACGGAACACCCTTTGCACAGCAGTTTATCAGGGTGCCTTGTGCTGGGATATTGCAACCACCAGCAGCCTCCAAATGCTTTCTTGAGCCTTTGTATGTGTGCTGTGCCACTGTCCTGGTTTGAGGCCGGACAGATTCTCTATTGCCCCAACAGAGACAAAAGAATGACACACCAATGGATTGCAGAGTGATGGGAAGTTGAAATGGAAAAGCAACTGCTGTTTTACAGAAACTACAAAGAATAGTGGCAAAGAATCCCAAAGCCTACAGAGTCCTTTACAGCACAGCCAAAGGCCCCCAACACTTCCCTTCACCTCACCTGAGGGTCTACCCAAACCCTCCAGGGCTCTTTCTTTCCCACTCCCTCCCACTCCCCTCCCTGCTAGCCTAGTCTCAGGCTGGCCAGGTCTGAGCCTGCCCCCTCCTTCTCTTCCTGGCATTGAACCCAGACAGACCTAAGAGGCCTTGAGAAACTCCCTCATCATTACCCAATGGGGAGCATCTCCCATGGGAGCAGAGGGAAGGAAGAGGCAGAGCATGACTTTGCAGAGGGATTTATAGGGTGCAGGATGTATGGGTAGAAATAGGCTGTTTCCTGTGTCCTGCTTGGGACATCAAAAGTGTAGCTTATGTGGCAGTAACAGGAGGCACCCAGCCTAAACTTCCACAGCCACTCTTACACCCAGAGAGTTCTCTGACAGAGATCTTGCTCTTCAGCCTGTGAAATCATTCACTAATTTTACTCTTAACAAAACAACAAAACCCAAAATACATACAGAGCAGAAACACAACAGGTGGGGGTTGGTCTCTTCTCCCAGGCAACCAGCACCAGAACAAGAGGACACAGTCTCAAGCTGTGCCAGGGGAAGTTTAGGCTGGAGGTGAGGAGAAAGTTCTTCCCAGAGAGTGTTGTTAGCCATTGGAATGTGCTGCCCAGGAAGGTGGTGGAGTCACCGTCCCTGGAGGTATTCAAGAGGGGATTGGATGTGGCACTTGGAGCCATGGTTTAGTAGTCATGAGGTGTTGGGTGACAGGCTGGACTTGATGATCTTTGAGGTCTTTTCCAACCTTATTGATTCTATGGTTCTATAACTATACCTGGGAAGGTGCACAGGTAACCAGCCATAAAGCCTAACCAGATACACACTCCACAATGAAGTAGGTCCCCTACTTTAGGTATTTCCACACTACCTGAAAATTGTTTACAAGAGAGACAGGGATTTACTGGAGAGAGTCCAGTGGAGAGCTACAAGGAATGACTTGGGGACTGGAGCGTCTCTCCTGTAAAGAACGGCTGAGAGACCTGTGGCTGTTTAGCCTGCAGAAGAGAAGGTTGAGAGGGCATCTTATTAACTTCTATAAATATCTGAGGGGTGGGTGTCAAGATGAAGGTGCCAGCCTCTTTTTGGTGATGCCCAGTTATAGGACAAGGAACAACAGGTACAAGCTAGAGCCCAGGAGGTTCTGCTGCAACACAAGGAGACAATTCTTTACTCTGAGGGTGCTGGAGGCCTGGAGAGGCTGCCCAGAGAGGTTGTGGAATCTCCTTCTCTGGAGACTCAAAACCCACCTGGATGCATTCCTGTGTGACCTGACCTAAGTGATCCTGCTTTAGCAAGGGTGTTGGACTTGAAGATCTCTGGAGGGCCCTTTCAACCTCTAGCATTCTGTGATTCTATGATTCTGTGAAAGTTGCTCCCCTCAACTTGCAGGCATCAGCAACCCTGTTGCCTTCACACCAGTGCCTGGGTGAAAGTGCAGTCAGTCCCAGCTGACTGTACATGAAAATCTATTCTATTCTATTCTATTCTATTCTATTCTATTCTATTCTATTCTATTCTATTCTATTCTATTCCATTCCATTCTATTCTATGATTCTGTGATTATGTGAAAGTTGCTCCCCTCAACTTGCAGGCATCAGCAACCCTGTTGCCTTCACACCAGTGCCTGGGTGAAAGTGCAGTCAGTCCCAGCTGACTGTACATGAAAATCTATTCTATTCTATTCTATTCTATTCTATTCTATTCTATTCTATTCTATTCTATGATTCTGTGATTCTGTGAAAGTTGCTCCCCTCAACTTGCAGGCATCAGCAACCCTGTTGCCTTCACACCAGTGCCTGGGTGAAAGTGCAGTCAGTCCCAGCTGACTGTACATGAAAATCTATTCTATTCTATTCTATTCTATTCTATTCTATTCTATTCTATTCTATTCTATTCTATTCTATGATTCTGTGATTCTGTGAAAGTTGCTCCCCTCAACTTGCAGGCATCAGCAACCCTGTTGCCTTCACACCAGTGCCTGGGTGAAAGTGCAGTCAGTCCCAGCTGACTGTACATGAAAAATTCTATTCTATTCTATTCTATTCTATTCTATTCTATTCTATTCTATTCTATTCTATTCTATTCTATTCTATTCTATTCTATTCTATTCCATTCCATTCCATTCCATTCTATTCTATTCTATGATTCTGTGATTCTGTGAAAGTTGCTCCCCTCAACTTGCAGGCATCAGCAACCCTGTTGCCTTCACACCAGTGCCTGGGTGAAAGTGCAGTCAGTCCCAGCTGACTGTACATGAAAATCTATTCTATTCTATTCTATTCTATTCTATTCTATTCTATTCTATTCTATGATTCTGTGATTATGTGAAAGTTGCTCCCCTCAACTTGCAGGCATCAGCAACCCTGTTGCCTTCACACCAGTGCCTGGGTGAAAGTACAGTCAGTCCCAGCTGACTGTACATGAAATTCTATTCTATTCTATTCTACTCTACTTCTATTCTATTCTATTCTATTCTATTCTATTCTATTCTATTCTATTCTATTCTATTCTATTCTATTCTATTCTATTCTATTCCCTTCTATTCAACATGAAAAAAAAAGGATTGCTGATAGAAACTGAAGGTTTCAAGAGGGGAGTGGACGCAGCACTTGGTGCCATGGTTTAGTAGGCATGAGGTCTTGAGTGACAGGTTGGACTTTAGGATCTTTGAGGTCTTTTCCAACCTTGTTGATTCTATGATTCTAAGGTTTAACAAAAGTTGTTTCTAGGTTAAGAAATGCTGGGTAGCTGTAAACAAAAGATTCCTTGGCCCTACCTCTTGGGGGCTATAACATTTTGCTCTCTTCTCCCTTCATAGTGCCCCATCGTTTGTAACAGCTTTTGGCAAAAAGCTTATCTTCCACGGTCTGGATGTGGAAGAGTTTTGCTTATCTATCAGGTTCTTTATTATGTGATTAGACAATAGCCACCACCCACTGTAACCATGATGGGAAACGAGGAATGTGTGAAGATTTACTGCATAAAGGCAGCATGCAAATCTACCTCTACAGGAATAAACTTGCTTTGCAGCTTAAAAACATAGTGTACACCTTGCTTCAGAGCACTGACCAAAATCAACAGAGCAGGAAATCCCCATGTTGACACACTGAGGTTGGTGCCACTGTTCTGACCTAATCAGGAAAGGAAATGACTTACAAGTCAGACCTACAAGTTGGGGTCAGCAGCAGTCAGGGGTGTTCGAGGCTCGGGCTCGACTCTCTTGGTGGCATTCAGTCATGTCTACAGCACCTTCTCAGCCCCCCCCCAGCTTGCTAGAAATAATGGAGGCAGAGTTCAAATTAAGAAGAAAAGGGTTACAGTGGAAGTCAAGCAAGGTTGGTTCCCTCCTTCGTGCCAAACTGCTGATGGCAAGACTGTTTTATTCCTTCCTGGCTTCCCATGGCTCTTCTAACAACACTCTTCCTGGACCAAAGATCTATTCATCATAGTTCATCTCTCATGTTTTACCTTCTGCAGCTGTTCCATGATGGAAAACTTTACCTGTCACCTTCTGGTTACTGCCACTGATTGCTCATAATCCCCAGGAAGGCTTGTAAGGCAAAAGACATAAGCTGAAGGTGGGCAGCATTTCACACATGGCCAATTCAGGGAATGTGGGGACTGTAAAAAGCCACCTCAGACATGTCTCCAGGTGGTGAGGTGCAGGCATTCCCTCCAGCCATCTTTGGGCTGTGGAGAAGAAAGCCATGTACACATCTCAGCCTCACCACAGGGTGCTGTGATTCACTGCCCCATCCAGGTGGCATGGGGACCAGGCCTCTGGGGAATGAGTGCTGCTGTGCCCTGTGGCCATCCATCGCTGTGCCCCATAGGGAAAGGCAGGATGCCAAAGCATCTGTGAAGCCATATGGAGACACTCACTGAGACTGGAAGTGGCTGAGACTGGAAATTAATCTTGAAGGGCTTCCCCTGTGGTCCATGTTCTCCACAGGCTGTTTCAGAGGCTGAAAATCATAAAGTCATATAATTGTTTTGGTTGGAAGAGACCTTTAAGATCACTGCGTCCAACCTTCAACCTAAGACCACCGTGGCCATTAAAACACCTTCCAAAGTGCCACGTCCACACACTTCTTGAACACCTCCAGGGATTCCAAAGCCCAGTGCACAACCACTCTTTCAGCAAAGACAATTTTCCCCAGTCTCCAACTTAAACCTCCCCCAGCACGACTTCAGGCCATTTCCTCTCATTCTGCCACCTGTTAGTAGGCAGAAGAGACAGATAGTAGGGAGAATAGAGGAGGGGTATTAGGGAATGTGAAGCTCCTCACATTTCCAGCTGTCAGAGCTCACCAGGATTTGACCTACATCTCCTCCCAGCAATGGCATCTCAGCAGCACAGTGCCCCAAGACACAGCATCAGCCCCAAATGCTGCCAAGGGCCACCCAAACTCCTCACAGCAACACCAAAGGGCTCTCCCCAGAGCTTAATTCCTGAGTTTGCCTTCGAGTCTGCCCAGCTGAGCAGCAGGGTGCATACATTGACTGTATGCCCCTCTTTTATTTCTTTAAAACAACAACAAACGAAGGCTCCAAGCCTGACAGGCAAGGGCAGGGATGGGATTAGGCAAACATCCTATACAGAGGGTTCCTCTTTCTGTCTGTCAGCTTGTGAGTGCTTTCTCTCCTGGAACTATACAGCACTAACTGAGCCGGAAACAGCTATTTAAAAAGTGATTATAGTGTGACATTTTTGTTTGACCTAACATCAAGCCATGTGCAGCTTAAATGTCAGCAGAGCTATTTACTAGAGGGCCAGACAGGCCCTAGCATGCTTAAACCTAGGCAGCGTCTCAAAGCTGCCTGCTGTCTCCACTCAGTGCACATGAATGGCACTGAAGCCAAGATGTAAAGTGCAGCACTGGGTAAGCTGTGATGATTGACTGATGTGCTGGGTGGCACAATGCACTCAGTGAGAGGCTCACAGGGAGGAAAGACAAAGTAATGGATAATTGAAGTAAATCTCAGGTTAGAAAGCAGAGGCCCATGCAAAATGTTCCCTTGGATTAGCAAGAGCATGCCAAGAGCTGTGTGCTTTGTCAGGGAATCACAGAATCATTTCAGTCGGAAAAGCTCTTAAGATCTTTCAGTCCAACCATTCTCTGCCTCTGCTAAGGCTGGTGCTAAACCATGTCCCTCAGCACCACATCTCTGCCTCTCTGAAACACCCCCAGGGATGGGGATTCAACCACCTCCCTGGGCAGCCTGTTCCTGGGCTTGAGAAATTTCTTCTAATATCTAACCTTAACCTCCCCAGGTGCAACTTGAGGCCATTTCCTCTTGTACTACCACTTGTTACTAGAGAGAACAGAGAATAGAATAGAATAGAATAGAATAGAATAGAATAGAATAGAATAGAATAGAATGGAATGGAATGGAATGGAATGGAATGGAATGGAATGGAATGGAATGGAATGGAATGGAATGGAATGGAATAGAAATAGAATTAACCAGGTTGGAAAAGACCTTTGAGATCATCAAGTCCAACCTATCACCCAGCACCATCTCATCAACTAAACCATGGCACCAAGTGCCTCATCCAGTCTTATTTTAAACACCTCCAGTGATGGTGACTCCACCACCTCCCCAGGCAGCACATTCCAATGGCCAATCTCTCTTGCTGTGAAGAACTTCCTAACATCCAGCCTAAACCTCCCCTGGTGCAGCTTGAGACTGTGTCCTCTTGTTCTGGTGCTGGTTGCCTGGGAGAAGAGACCAACCCCCACCTGGCTACACCCTCCCTTCAGGTAGTTGTAGAGAGCAATAAGGTCTCCCCTGAGCCTCCTCTTCTCCAGACCAAACAATCCCATTTCCCTCAGCTGCTCCTCACCAGCCCTGTTCTCCAGACCCCTCACCATCTTTGTTGCCCCTCAATGGATCCACTCCAGCACCTCAATGTCCTTCTCATAGTGAGGAACCCAAAACTGAACCCAGTACTCAAGGTGTGGCCTCATCAGTGCAGAGTCCAGGGATGGCTAAGGAGCAGATGTGTTTGGACAGAAGTAGCAAGCAGAATTTCTTTTCTGAGCACTGGGGCTGCAGTAGGTCACGGGAGAGAGGAGGGGGCACAGTCTCCAGCTGTGGCTCTGGGTCCTGCCATTTGCAGAGTCCTGTGGCCTCAAAGCTGCAGCTCTCTGGGGTGGCATACCACAAATCTGGGCCACCCAGCTGTGGCTGCCAGGCAGGGTGACTGAGGGGAAGGGAGGCTTCAGAGCCCTGTCATCAGCCAGTAGAACACCAGGGGAGCAGTGAAGGGGGCATGAGGCTGATGCAACTAATTCCCTGCATCCCTCCCTGTGAGAGAAAACGACAGGGCTGAAGCAGCTTCAGCCCCTGAGAGGATACCTGGACACCTCCAGCTACAGTGACATACAGAGGTGAACAGTGTCATACAGAGGTAAACAGTGTCATGAGCTGTCCCTGGGAGACAATGAATTGGTTTGCAAGGGCTAGAGATAAGTCCACTTACAGGTCCTCAATGGGAGCAGAGGCATATATTTGGATGGCGTTCCAGCCTGGCCTTCTTTCTCAGAGCCTAAAATAACAAACAAATCAGTGTGCTCACAGTAATAAGGGTGGGTGGGGGCACTCCAAAGGAAGCAGAGCTGTGATAAAACCTCCATTTTGTTCCTCCTTGCATGTCAGGCCTGGGGGGGGAAGGTAAAAAATTGACATTATAATTCAGGGTGCCTTTCAGGGTTTATTTTCCTGTACATTGTTACATGCCCGATCACATCTGATTTTGGAAGCTAAGCAGGGTCTGACTTGACTGGCTGCTGAAAATACAAGGGCTGTGGGCTCAGTTTATCAACAAGCAGTGCCTGAAAGCGTGGTCTGGGGAGGAATGAGAAGGATACTCCCAGCTTTTCCAGAGTTGTCCTTCTCCATAACTAGAACAACACCACGAATGAAAGTGACATCGTGAACCTTTAAACAAGCATTTCTCAGGTAAGAGATAAAAGGAGGCTGCTCATGAATAATTGCTAATACTTCCCAAAGAGCACAGAAAAGCCCTTTGAGCAGCCTGCTCCTCAGGACATCAGAGACAGGAAAGAGTGTCTTTAACTTCTCTCTGCTTTGCTCTTTATTTCACTAAGTGCTGGCAGTGGAAAGGAGCTGTAAAAGTCCCTTCAAAACTCCTTTAAAGCATAGGTGAAAATAGTACAAACTTTTAACTGGGAAAGATATGAGAGGTAACCAGAGTTTTGGTTGGTTGGTGGCTCTGTGTGGGGTTTACTGTTCTCTGTGTTTTCATTGACAAAGGGCTTCATTATAGCATATAAAAGGGTTTTTTCCCTCCTTGCTTTACCTTAGACAATTCCAGAATATCAAGGCCAATCGATTATGATTTCACTTGGGGGATGCCAAGCAAGAGTTAAGACTTTAGCAAGAGTTTCCTTCATTAAAAATGCTCATTGCTCATTCAAGCTAAAACAGAGCATGTTAAAAAAGGCAACAAATGCAACCAGAACTCCCTTCCTCTCTTGCTCTCTTATCAAATGTCATCTGTAGATACGTCTCAGATCCTGGGAATAGAATAGAATAGAATTAACCAGGTTGGAAGAGGCCTTTGAGATCATCAAGTCCATCCTATCATCCAACACCATCTAATCAGCTAATCCGTGGCACCAAGCACCCCATCCAGTTTCTTCCTAAACACCTCCAGTGATGGTGACTCCACCACCTACCTGGGCAGCACATTCCAATGGCCAAGCTCTCCTTCTGAGAAGAACTTCTCCCTAACATCCAACCTAAACCTCCCCGGTGCAGCTTGAGACTGTGTCCTCTTGTTCTGGTGCTGGTTGCCAGGCAGAAGAGACCAATTCCCACCTGGCTACAACCTCCCTTCAGGGAGTTGTAGACAGCAATAAGGTCTCCCCTGAGCCTCCTCTTCTCCAGACTAAGCAACTCCACCTCCCTCAGCCTCTCCTCACAGGGCTGTGCTCCAGACCTCTCCCCAGCTTTGTTGCACTTCTCTGGACACCTTCCAGCAACTCAACATCTTTCCTAACCTGAAGAGCCCAGAACTGGACACAGGACTCCAGAGAAGGGGAGGGGTCTGGAGCACAGCCCTGTGAGGAGAGGCTGAGAGAGCTGGGGTTGTTTAGCCTGGAGCAGAGGAGGCTCAAGGGAGACCTTCTTGCTGTCTACAACTACCTGAAGGAGGTTGTAGCCAGGTGGGGGTTGGTCTCTTCTCCCAGGCAACCAGCACCAGAACAAGAGGACACAGTCTCAAGCTGCACCAGGGGAGGTTTAGGCTGGATGTTAGGAAGATATTCTTCATAGAGTGATTGCCCATTGGAATGGACTGGCCAGGGAGCTGGTGGAGTCACCATCATTGGGGGTGTTTAGGAGGAGACTGGATGGAGTGCTTGGTGCCATGGTTTAGTTGATTAGATGGTGTCAGATGATGGGTTGGATGTGATGATCTTGAAGGTCTCTTCCCACCTGCTCTATTCTATTCTATTCTATTCTATTCTATTCTATTCTATTCTATTCTATTCTATTCCATTCCATTCCATTCCATTCCATTCCATTCCATTCCATTCCATTCCATTCCACTCCCTCCACTCCACTCCACTCCACTCCACTCTACTCTGTCAAACATTCTTCACTTCAAATAAGCAGAGCACTTTGGGCTTGAGGATTTCTTTTTCATTCAAGCAGGACCATGAGAATCATGTAGGATCATTCCAAAACTACAGAAATCTTTCTGCAAAGGTTTTTTGCTCCCAGTTCTGGGTGTACTCTTTTTCATCCCAGGCATTTTGTTTCATTTAACACAAACTCTTGCATGGTTTCAACGTGCGCCTGCTTCTACTGACAGCTAAACTGCACAGGTTAAACAATTGCTAGCTCTCAAGGGCAGCAGAAATGTAGCTGTTCACAGCAACAGTTGAAACTACTTCCAGTTTACCACCCTGCCAGCCCTGTGCCACAATCCAGGTTACCTTTTTAAAGCAGAAGGCAGCCCTGCAGGTCCTGCTCTTTGCTTCGGAACCACCCAATGCTGCTGCTCGAGAGCACACGTTTTAATTAGAGGGACGGTCTGCCAGACCCTGCTAGTAATTAATTGCTGTAACTTGGGTGTGCCTTTGTGGTGCCCGCAGATAAACAACTAATTAACACTTTAATAGAAGTTAAATGGATTTCTCATTATTGCTGTCTCCTCCCCTTCCCCCTGTTCTTCACATGCACGTTGCATGGGCATGAGGGATGCCTTGCGGTGTATCGAGCCTCACAGCCTGGTCTTTCTCCCTCCACAAGGGAGTTTAATCCAAGTCAGGCTGCTGGGGGCCTGCCCTCGTGCTGCTGTGCTGGTGGCAGAAGCCTTCTGAAGAACAGAAAGAGCTTTTTATATGAGCTTTTTAACAAGGCAATCAGAAAGAGAGTTTGGGCAAGAACGTGGTAGTTTGTAATGAGATGCAACGCTGGCAGAGGGTCTGAACTGCTGTTGAGAGTCTGGAGAAGTAGCCCAGGTCACTAGCTTAGCTCAGAGGACTAAGGGGGGAAAAATGTGGCCAAGAGTAAGCAGTGAACATAGGCACCAGCTAGGAAATCCAGAGGAATCTGTAACACGGTGTATTACAAGCAGCACAGAGGTGCAAACTAGTCCTGTGACCTGCTTATCTGCAGAGCACTGGGACTCGCTCCAGCCACTTTGATCCTCTGAGAAATGAGAGAATGCAGCATCATGTACAGCTAATTTGGTCGAGTTCACCCAGAGTACAGCTCCAGTCCTAACGTGGGCTGGGCAGCATGACCCTGCTGCTGCCTGGGAGAGCTGCCTGCCCTTCCCGAGCACGATGCTTCTCTCTGGCAGCCTTTCCACAGGGTGGGGCTTTTGTCTTCAGAGTTACTTTAATAATAGAAAGAAAAAATGCCTTACACTTCTTTTACTCTAAAGAGGGCCCCACCTCTTGAGCACAGTAGCCCTCTGTTTCCACCGGTGTGTTTGGAAATCTTTACAGCATTGCCCCAGAGCCAGTGCAACCTGGATGCTGTATTTCTCAGCAGCACAGCGAAGATGGAACATATTACCTTAGCAGGGAAAGTCCTGACTGGGAATATTGCTCTGGCACTTTCTGACTGGTCTTCTCACACTGCATCCCAAAGTGCCTCACAGAGTAATAAATTACATTACCCACAGCCAGTATGACCTCAGTGAGATCCACCTGCAGCCAAGAATAGCTCCATGTAACTGTCAGTTAATTAGTGGTGCTAGTCATGTACTGAGGAAGTGAGAGCCAGGAAGCTCTCCTTTACTTTCTGGCCGGTGTTGAGGCATGACATGAAAGCCATCTAACCAGTCACTGGCAGCTGGCTGAAGATACCTCCAGGAGTTTGTTCCTCTGGCCCATGAGAGGAGCATGGCACGTAAACATGGTCCCCTTGCATGCACAGAACAGGCAGGGTCATGCCTGGGGTTGTGATCCCACCTTCCTGCAAGTATGGCCTCAGACGCTCCTACCCTAAACTGTGCACAGCTCTGGCCTTAAACCTGTGCAATCCATCGTGGGCGTCTCTCCAATCCTACATCTTTGTGCCCCCCGAGTTCAGGCAACAGCTTGTTCCCGGAGCATACAGACACTGCTATGTCTGAGCGCACCCAGAGCTGGCAAACCCAGCTAGGCTGTTTGCTGCCTCTATCTGGGCCATCTGTGAAGGCTTTCTGGGAGCAGGAATCAAAGAGTCCATATTCTGATGTGGACTGAAAAAGGCCTCTCTTCCTGTGCAGTCTGGCATTATTAGTGCCCAGCCCAAATTCTTGCAAGCCTGAGTGAGGAACTGAGGCACAAGTTGATGGAATCACAGAATCAACCAGGTTGGAAAAGACCTCAGAGATCATCAAGCCCAACCTATTACCTAATACCTAACACCTCCTGACAACTAAACCATGGCTCCAAGTGCCACATCCAAGCCTTTCTTGAACACCTCCAGGGACAGTGACTCCACCACCGGAGAGCCCAGAGGAGCAGCTTGCAGCTTCTTGTGCTGCAGAGGAAAGAGCTCACTCTGCCCCTCTGGCTGGAAACACTGCCTTGGACGCTGCTAAGCAGAGGGGCAGAGCTTCTCACTTTCCCACACACAGCACAGCCAGTGCCCAGCATTGCCCTTGTAGCCCAAAACATCCATCTCCTGCCAACAGAACTGGAGTTGAGGCGTTAGGAGGATTTTGATCCGAGTGGAAGTCGGGCAGAGAGCACGGTAGGGACTTGTGTGAGCCTGAATGCAGCTGTCAGTCTCAAGATCCCATAGGTATGCAGATGTGCTCCGATGGCCTCCCCCTGCATGCGAGCATTCCTGGCCTTTCTGCTCTTTCACAACTTTTGACACCCCTCTGACAGCCTAAAGGGTTCTTTGGTGTCACTTCTTGTTCCATTCAGAGTTCATCCATCTCTCTTAACTCCCTTCACTCTATTAGCAATCTTCCTCATTCTGTGGACAGCAGACAACCAGTTCCTTCCTTGAGTCTGGGGTTTTTTAACATGTGAAAAATACCTTCGTGCTTTCCCCTCTCCTCCCCTGCTCTGCTCCACACCACATATTCTGGAAGTCACCTTCAGACCACACTGGAGTGTTACCTCTATTGCCCAGGGCTGGGATCATGTTACAGCTTTCCTCTTCTCACTAAAGATGTGTGCCTCTGATTTGAACTGCTCCAAAGTTCAGGGATGTTTGGAATCTGGGCTTTTGGCTTGGACCCCTCTCAGTGCCTCGTGTTGGCATCTAGGAGTTGACAGAAGATGCTTGTGACCAAGGCAGCCAGACCTACAGGATGCAAGTGACCAAGAATAGAAGGAAAAAAATCTCAGCACTCTAATGAGCAGATTAAAACCTGTCCCAGGCTAAATTTTGTAGCCTTTGGAGACATACCCACACCTCTTTCTTTTCATCCAAACCACAGGCCAGGCGGTGCTCACCAGGCTGCTGGAAATCCCAAGCAGCAGGGAGACTTCAGGAGGCTGGAGTCACACACACTGGCCTGGTGGCACATGCTGTCGTGGTCTCACTTTCCCTGCAACGGACCATGCTAGGGGAAGGTGATGGAGAAGATCATCAGAGACATCACCTCATTTGGCTGCTCTCCATGTCCAGTGGCTCTGGGGAGGATGGGCTGTGGGAGAGAGAAGGTGATGGGGCAGCACAATTGGTTTTACTTTTCCTTTATTTTACCACAGTAGGCTTGAAGAGCTTGGCTTGGTCTCCAGGTCAGGACTCCACATGCACAGGGTTGGGGCAGGAAGGTAGAATCATAGAATCATTGAGGTTGGAAAAGACCTCTAAGACCATCAAGTCCAGCCCTCAACCCAGCACCATCATGCCCACTAAGCCAGTCACGAAGTGCCATGGCCACACATTTCTTGAGCACCTCGAGGGATGGTGACTCCAGCACCTCCCTGGGCAGCCTGTTCCAATGCCTGACCACTCTTGCAGCAAAGACATTTTCCCTAATATCCAACCTGAACCTCTCCTGATGCAAATTGAGGCCATTTCCTCCTGTCTAAAGAGACGAGACTTGTTTCAAAGCTCTTATCAAACTGCAGGTTGCTCTCTGGGTGGCACAGCATCACGTCTTGAGGCAGCCTGGCATCACGTCTTGAGGTAGCCTGGCATCACATCATCTTGAGGCAGCCTGGCATCACATCTAAAGGCAGCCTGGCATCGCATCATCTTGAGGCAGCCTGGGATCACATCTTGAGGCAGCCTGGCATCGCATCACTCAGGGTTATGCCTGCCACTGCCAGGGGTTACGATCAAGGCCGCCCATGGCCCCGTGCCACCATCCTGTCCCTCAGGGAGGAGGCCCTGCAGCGCCAGCCTCAGTCAGCCTGCCCAGTGTCAGAGCAAGCCGGGCTGTCATTTTCTTGCCTGCCTGCGGGAACCAAAAGCTCCCTCCCTGCCCTTTGCCCCTGGCAGGCAAGGAGCGGCTGCGAGGGCAGCTGAGGGTGGGATCAGCAGCAGGCTCCATGCCCCGCGCAGGGCTGGGAGCTGTTGTGGCCCAGGCTATTTTTAACCTGTTTTTGTTGCATGCTGGCAGAGTCGCCTCCCCGGTTACTTTCTTCCTTCTCTGTGTCTCTGCTGCTCCTTCCTGCCACCATGAGCTGTCTGAACTATATCTGGCCTGGGAAATCTGTGGCAGGCAGTATTTTTAACCCACCCAAGGCCCCCGGGTTGCAGGCGGCTGTGACGCAGTTGATCCGACGCTGCCAGTTTCCCATGGGAATGCAGCGTGCCCAGCAGCAGCCCAGGGTGCTTGGCTGTTTATTTTTTGCCCTCCAGGGTGCAACCCTTGGGGCCCAAGATGTCATCTTGAGACTTGGGAAGCAGCAGAGCTTGCGTGTGAGCAGGTTTAGCACAGCTATGGTCATGGTCTGGCTTCCTTGAGGGCAGCCGCAGGTCTGCAAAGTGAGGAGACTCTTCCAAGTGTTGCCATCGAACCTGGTGGGCTCTCCCCATGGGGAGGAGCTCCCTAAATGCCTGCCCTTCCTGCAGAGCATGTCTCTCAGCTCCAAGTCCCTGTTTGCACCTTCTGTGGAAATGATATCACTCCATAATACGTAGACTTTAGCGCCGCTGAATGTGTTTTGCTTTGGCACACCTCTCGGTCTCCCTGCCCTGCACCCTCTGTGCCCTCTCCAAATACGGTGAGGAGGCTGATGGAGGCTGATGTGGTGCCCTTAAAAGGCAGTATCCATGAAGACTGAGCATCCAGCTGGGTCCTGTGGGTTTTGGTCATGAAGCTTGTGCACAGCAGTAGATGATCTGTGTTTGGGGCAGTGCTCTAGCTGGGCAAAAGTGCTGGATGGGGAAAGGAAGAGAAGCAGGAGGTAATGTCCAGGCTGTGGGAAGGCTGATTTAAAGAAAAGCCATGGGAAGAACATAAATCCTACAATAAGCCAAGGACATTCAAGGTCAGGCATGGTGGAGCTCTGGGCAACCTGATCTAGTTGTGGGTGGCCCTGCTTCTGCAGGGGAGGGATGGACTAGATGACCTCTAGAAGTCCTTATCAACCCAGTGCTTTCTGTGGTTCTGGGACATCAAAATCAGATGGAAGGTGCAAGGAAACAGGTTAACAGTGATGAAATTCTGGTCCATAGACACTTGGTGTAGAAAAGACTGAGTGAAAAGGAAGAAATATATAGGAGCAACTCCTTTCTCTAGCTCCACTTGCCCAACAAACTTCTCTTCTTACCTCTTCTTCCACAGCTAAAATTCTCCCTGAATGAAAAGGGGCTGCTCAGGACAAAGTGTTTCCTGATGAGTTGTTTTGCATTTGGTTGGTTTTTTTTCCCCCCTTTTTTCTTGTAGCCACCTTTTAAATTCTGGCCTGTATTCAACAGAGAGAAATAAAATGCTGGTTTGAGGCACTGCTGGAAACATCCTGTTCATTCTTTGAGCATTTTCGCTGCAAGAATAGGCAGGAGTCACTTGTATTGTCTACAGCATGAACATCCACTTTCCTCATGGTGCTGTTTTCTTTCTGAAGTTCTTCCTGAGGATAAATAATATCTTTTAGTCATTCACAACCTTGTGGATTAAAATGTCTCTTTGTCAGGTTTTCCTCAGTGAGCCAATGATTGCTCGCTGTGTTCCTTAGCTCTTAATGTGGACTCTCCGTTTCCAGAGGCATTCCAAACTCGCCTGGACATGTTCCTGGGCAATTTGCTCTGGGTGATCCTGCTCTAGCAGGGGGTTGGACTGGATCACCCTCAGAGGTCCCTTCCAACCTCCACCATTCTGTGATTCTCTCTAATCATAGAATCAGTCAGGGTTGGAAGAGACCACAAGAATCATCTAGCTCCAAATCCCCCTGCCATGGGCAGGGACACCCCACACTAGATCAGCCCGGCCAGAGCCTCATCCAGCCTGGCTTAAACACCTCCAGGGACGGGGCCTCAACCACCTCCCTGCACAACCCATTCCAGGGCTTCACCACTCTCATGGGGAAGAACTTCCTCCTCACAGCCAGTCTGAATCTCCCCACCTCCAGCTTCATTCCATTCCCCCTAGTCCTATCACTCCCTGAGATCCTGAGAAGTCCCTCCCCAGCCTTCTTGTAGCCCTCTTCAGATACTGGAAGGCCACAATGAGGTCACCTGGGAGCCTTCTCTTCTCCAGAATGAACAGCCCCAACTCCTTCAGTCTGTCCTCACAGGAGAGGTGCTCCAGCCCTCTGCTCATCCTCGTGGCCCTTCTCTGGACACCTTCCAGTACGTCCAGATCCCTCTTGTAATAGGGGCTCCAGAACTGGAGGCAGTACTCCAGGTGGGGTCTCAGCAGAGCTGAGTAGAGGGGGAGAATCCCCTCCCTTGACCTGCTGGCCACACTTCTCTTAATGCAGCCCAGGATCTGATTGGCATTCTGGGCTGCAAGTGCACAGAACAGCACCATAACAAGAGGACACAGTCTCAAGCTGTGCCAGGGGAGGTTTAGGCTAGAGATGAGGAGAAAGTTCTTCACTGAGAGAGTTGTTAGCCATTGGAATGTGCTGCCCAGGGAGGTGGTGGAGTCCCCATCCCTGGAGGTGTTCAAGAGGGGATTGGACGTGGCACTTGGTGCCATGGTCTAGTCATGGGGTCTGTGGTGACAGGTTGGACTTGATGATCTTTGAGGTCTCTTCCAACCTTGGTGATACTGTGATACTGTGATTGAGAGCTCCTGTTGAGCTTCTCCTCCCCCAGCACCCCCAAGTCCCTCTCCTCAGGGCTGCTTTCCAGCCAGTCACTGCCCAGCCTGGATTTGTGCCTGGGATTGCCTGAACCCAGCTGCAGGACCCTGCCCTTGGTCTTGTTGAAGCTCCTGAGGTTGGCTTGTGCCCACCTCTCCAGCCTGTCCAGGTCCCTCTGGATGGCATCCCTTCCCTCCAGCGTGTCTGCTGCACCACACAGCTTGGTGATACATATAGACTCTAAATAACTTCTGTCTGCAGCATCTTGTGCATGACTTCACTACTGTAGAAGAATGAACTTGACTGCAAGCACACAGTTTACTTACAGATATATTTTGTGTGCCTGTATAAATGTGTGATTTTATCTGCTGTTGTCTGCACTCTGTTTCCTCAGTAAGAATCCTAACTCAGGCAGTGAGGAAGCTTATTCCCAGTCTTTGTCATGCAGTTGATCCTCAGAGATGTCACTGTGCTTTAGACCAGGCCCTTCCAAAAGTTAATTTCATTGCTCAGTTCATGAATGTAACAGTAATTTGTGAAGATTATCCTTGCAGGCTTTAAGGATTTACAGGGTTTAAGGAATGCTAATCAGTGTTTATATGGTAATGATTTGACCTCTGCCCTGTGTCATTCAATTTACTTGCTAATAAGGCACAATATTCCAGTTGCACAGAGGCACAGAGGCACAGAATGGTAGGAGCTGGAAGACACTTCTAGAGATCATCGACCTTATTGCTGTCTACAACTGCCTGAAGGGTGGTTGTAGCCAGGAGGGGGTTGGTCTCTTCTCCCAGGCAACCAGCACCAGAACAAGAGGACACAGTCTCAAGCTGCACCAGGGGAAATTTAGGCTGGAGGTGAGGAGAAAGTTCTTCCCAGAGAGAGTTGTTAGCACATTGGAATGTGCTGCCCAGGGAGGTGGTGGAGTCACCATCCCTGAAGGTGTTCAAAAATGAATTGGATGTGGCACTTGGTGCCATGGTTTAGTCATGAGGTGTTGGGTGACAGGTTGGACTTGACGATCTTTGAGGTCTTTTCCAACCTTGGTGATTCTATGATTCTATGAATCTAACACCCCTGCCAAGGCAGGTTCACATAAAAAAGGTCAACACAAAAACACATCCAGGTGGGGTTTGAATGTCTCCAGCGATGAAGACTCCACCACCTCTCCGGGCGGCCTGTTCCAGTGCTCTGTCACCCTTCAGTTAGAGAAGTTCCTCCTCATGTTTAGATGGAACTTCTGATGTTCAAATTTGTGCCTGGTACTGCTTGTCCTGTCACTGGCCACCACTGAAAAAAGGCTGGTCCCATCCTCCTGCCACCCATTCTCTTGAGTATTTATAATTATTCATTAGATCCTCCTGTGACCGTGTGTGTGTGTGGGGAGGGAACCTTCCTACTCCACCACATCCTCCCCTCAGTTTTCTCTTCTCCAGACTAAACCCCTCACCCCATTTCTTTCAGTCTTTCCTAAAAGAGAGACGTCCCAGTCCCTGAACCATCTTTGTAGCCCTTCACTTTGTTTGCCCCCCCAAAATGAAAACAACACATTAATGATCAGAAAACCACTGGTTTGGGTGCCATGACACCAGGCGGTGTTGCAAAGCAGGATAATTTCTCTGGATCAGCTGGACCGGTGTAGGAGAGCCTCGGTGCTTAGGAAACTGTTTTTCATGGGTGATTAACTCCTTGGATTTATAAACCAACACCCAGTAGGTGAGTTTAGCAGGATCAAAAGAAAGCATGGGATGTGATCATCACCATGTAGGGAAGAGAGAGGAGACAGATAAATCCTCATGACTCCACTGGTGAGAACCACCCCCAGGTGCCCAGGGATTGCCTCATCCAGTCTTATTTTAAACACTTCCAGTGGTGGTGACTCCACCACCTCCCCAGGCAGCACATTCCAATGGCCAGTCTCTCTTCCTGGGAAGAATTTCTTCCTCACATCCAAACAAGCACAGCCCTGGAGAGATGAGCTGCTGCTGCAGTTTTAACAGGGATTAGGAACCAGCTCAAGGAGTTTCCAGAGATCTGGGGTGGGAGCTGGGGATGTTTATCCTGGAGAAGAGGAGGCTCAGGGGAGACCTTCTTGCTCTCTACAACTACCTGAAGGGAGGTTGTAGCCAGGTAGGGGTAGGGGTTGGTCTCTTCTCCCAGGCAACCAGCACCAGAACAAGAGGACACAGTCTCAAGCTGTGCCAGGGGAGGTTTAGGCTGGAGGTGAGGAGAAAGTTCTTCCCAGAAAGAGTAATTGCCCATTGGAATGTGCTGCCCAGGGAGGTGGTGGAGTCCCCATCCCTGGAGGAGTTCAAGAGGGGATTGGATGTGGCACTTGGAGCCATGGTTTAGTAGTCATAAGGTGTTGGGTGACAGGTTGGACTTCATGATCTCTGAGGTCTTTTCCAACCTTATTCATTCTATGACTCAAAGATGCATTCCCATACAGCAAAGAAAATTCAGGACAAACTTCTGTCAAAGGTGGAATGTTAGATCAGGTAAAGCAGGAGGGTTTTATCTTGCTTGGTGAGTGTTCCTTTTCCAAGCAGGTGCTTGCTCATGAAAATGTTTTGATGTTTTTGCTTTTCTGGACATGCCACTACACCCAACCAGTGCCTCTGGTTGTCTTTTTCCTATCAGAGAAAGCCTTAGTTTAAGCACACACATTATTTTTGGGATGCAAAACGGTTTTATCATTCCAGAGATACTTTCCCAAGTGTTCCCATGACATGCAGTGGTCAGTGGACTCCGGGTTCTGCAGATGGCAATTAGAAAACAAGGCCTGAGAGGAAGTTCATTTCTGGGCAGCGAGAGCGCATTGTGGGTGGCCGTAGACGCCACAGAGCCGACAGCTTCAGCCACCTGAGAAGCTCAGTAATGAAGCCTGCCTGAGGAAGCTTGTGGCCATTACATCATTTACACATAAAACAACAACAAAAATAGATTTATAGGGCACAGGGGTGGCTGTGACATCACCAGCAGCCAATCTGGAAGCCTCAGCTCCATCCAACAGGCTAGAGCCCTTTAATGTCGTTCCTGGTAGAAGGGGATCCCACAAACCTACCTCTCTGCTTGGAGTTCATGGAGGTTTGATTGCTGCTACAGACTGACTGTGACGTATTGGCTCTGAGCTGCAGCTGTATGAGGTGTGCTTTGGAGGCACTGGATGTGTGCTGGGGGTTCAAAGGAACACAGAATATAGAACTAAGCAGGTTGGGAAAGACCTTCAAGATCATCGAGTCCAACCTATCACCCAGCACCATCTAATCAACTAACCACAGCACTAAGGGCCTCATTCAGACTCTCTTTAAACACTTCCAACGATGGTAACTCCACCACCTCCCTGGGCAGCACATTCCAATGGCAAATCTCTCTTCCTGTAAAGAATTTCTTCCTATCATCCAGCCTAAACCTCCCCTGGCACAGCTTGAGATTGTGTCCTCTTGTTTTGGTGCTGGCTGCCTGGGAGAAGAGACCAACCCCCAGGTGCCCAGGGATTGCCTCATCCGGTCTTATTTTAAACACTTCCAGTGGTGGTGACTCCACCACCTCCCCAGGCAGCACATTCCAATGGCCAATCTCTCTTCCTGGGAAGAATTTCTTCCTCACATCCAAACAAGCACAGCCCTGGAGAGATGAGCTGCTGCTGCAGTTTTAACAGGGATTAGGAACCAACTCAAGGAGTTTCCAGAGATCTGGTGTGAGGTTAAAATATATTATGATGGTGGTACTGGCTGCTCAGAACATGGGGTAGGGGTGTTCTAGTGGAGCAATTATCCTAAAGACTTTCCAACAGTCTTTAAAAAACAATTAGCTGGGGGGGGTGTGGGGTGGAAATTGCCCAATACAACAGCTTGAGAACTAATAGCTTATGGCAGCAGCTAAGCAGCAACAGAGCCACAGTCAGTGGCGGCAGAGGGCATCACTGCAGAGGTCCGTGTTGGAAGTGGTGAGAAGAGAGCCCCAGGACTGGCTTGAAATGAAAGAGGAGCCGTGGGAAGATTCAGGTGATTGGCAAGAAGGGCAGTGAGGCTCATCAACAGCAGAACAGCTGCTGGCAAAGAGAGGAGGCATGCAGGAGCCTGTGGAGCCCTGGGAACAGTGGTTATTCCTTGGAGTCTGGGTCTCCATCTATGCAAAGGCTTCTTCTGAGCTTAGCCCATCTCTGCTGCCTCAGGCTCCTCAAATCCTCTCTCACCCCAAAACACACCTATGGGCATGAGCAGCTCCTGTCCCTGAACAAGCACCCTCTGCACGCTGACCCTGGGCTCTCTTGCTGAGAGCATGTCTGAGCTGTCTTTCATTAAATCCTTGATTCAGGCTGAAGCAAGAGCAAACAGGCATCGTCCGGCCCCAGCGTTCAGAAGCCTCAATGCAAGCCAGATGTCACAGCTGGTTCCCGCAACTGCTCTCCCTGTGGTAGCTGCGACCTCCTGCCGCACGCTGCAGAGGGGCAGCAGGCAGGGACGAGCCCAGTAGCTGGCTCCGTGCATCCTGCTTTCACATTTAGTCTCAAGATCTGTTTCTTGGTCTTGAGATTCCCACATCTCTCTTTCCTTTCTTTTTTCTTCCGCATCTCTCTTCCCTCCCACCTTGAGACTTGGCACACAGCACATCGCCCAAGGAGCAGAAAGAAGGAAAAAGAGAAGAAGAAAGGAGGAAAGGGGGGGTGGGAGGGAGAGAAGTCTGCGTCCCTTTGTTTGTTTCTAAGGCAACAGGTAGGAGATGCAGAGCGCTGGCATCCTCCCAGCTGCACGCCCCTGGTGTCAGGGCTGCTCGGTGCCCCACGGGGACTGGTGGGAGGCTGTCTGTCTGTCAGCATGGGCGCTGGGGAAATGGTGTGAAACAAATGAGCCTTTCTTGTGCTCCCATGTCAGCCCTTTGTGTGGGGCTCCCGCCGCGGCTGCCGGGGCCCCGGCTCTGCTCGCCGGGTGACTGGAGACAGACGAGCAGGCAGGCAGGTGAAAAACGTGCCTCGGGTGGCCTCAGATGCCAGCCTTAGAGGCTCAGGGACGTTCAAAACAACAGCACTTGAAATAAATTGCTTCCTCCTCCCAGGGTTACAGCCGGGTCAGGCAGGAGGGAGGGCAGGATTATCACTTCAGGAAAAAGAAGATGCATTTGGCAGTTACAAAATTATACTGAAGCAGGTACAAGAGAAGGCTTTTCCTGCCATTTCTTCCTTCAGTCTCCAGCCTTCCTTCACTCATTGCCAGCAATCGTCATGGAAGGAGCCATGAAGCTGGGGTTATGGTCCAGTAATGGGCAGGAGGACACTCAGATCAAAATGAACTGAAGATGCCTGGAGAAGAGGAGGCTCAGGGGAGACCTTATTGTTGTCTACAGCTACCGGAAAGGAGGTTGTAGCCAGGAGGGGGTTGGTGTCTTCTCCCAGGCAACCAGCACCAGAACAAGAGGACACAGTCTCAAGCTGCACCGGGGAGGTTTAGGTCGGATGTTAGGGAGAAAGCTCTTCCCAGAAAGAGTGATTGCCCATTGGAATGTGCTGCCCAGGGAGGTGGTGGAGTCCCCATCCCTGGAGGTGTTCAAGAGGAGATTGGATGTGGCACTTGATGCCATAGTTTTGTAGTCATAAGGTGTTGGGTGAGAGGTTGGACTTGATGATCTTCAAGGTCTTTTCCAACCTTATTGATTCTATGACTCTATGAGCAAAGCTGAACCCTGTGTAGGCACTGCTGAAAGCCATACTGGGGACCCTCCAGAGCCTTATGGGTGCAGCTGGGGGCATGGGCTAAAGAAGAAAGAGGTTTGAGGAGATGACAGCAGCCTGCAAGCTGGGTCCTGCCCCTGCCTCAGGAAGAGGGCAGTCTGGACATAAAATCACTGTGGGAGTGAAGGCCAGTAAAGCTTCTCCAGCCTGCCCACCAGGCTGGGGCTGGGAAAAATGTTCATGAACAGCTTGATTTGAGCTAGGCTGCTGGAAAATACAGGAACATGTTGCAGGAAGATAGAAGCTGTGATCAAAAATGTGGTGGAGGTTTCTGAGACAAGAGGGGATGTACTGGAGGCAAGCTATGAGGGTTTGGCCCCTTCCCTGCCCATCTCTCTCATGATGGTGGGTGCAAAATGCTCCAGCACCATGTGATGTAGACTACACAGGCAGTCCCACCTGAGGTGTTTAGGAGGAGACTTGATAGGGTGCTTGGTTGCATGGTTTAGTTGATTAGGTGGTGTTGGATGATGGGTTGGATGCAATGATCATGTGAAGGGCTCTTCCAACCTGGTCTATTCTATTCTATTCTATTCTATTCTATTCTATTCTATTCTATTCTATTCTATTCTATTCTATTCTATTCCATTCCATTCCATTCCATTCCATTCCATTCCATTCCATTCCATTCTATAGACTGAAGACAATGTTGTGGTCTGTCACCTGATTATGACTGATGCTCCAGCCCTGACTTTGCCTGGATGCTTTTGAAGGCTACAGTTAAGTTACCTGGAAAGGTTTCACTGAGATGGGCAATCTCCATGAGCTCAAACATATTGAGCATCCAAGTTCCTCTTGTCTTCAAAACTAAGGAGACTTGCAGAAAGCTCTGTGGAGTTTGTTGCTGAGGTTTTCAGAAGTCCTGAGCAGCTGACCTGTCTTCCTAGGTGCTGCACTAAATGTCAGCACAAAAACCCAAGCAGCATCCTGAACTCTTCTGCACAATAGATGTAACTTCATCTTGACCCCAGCTGATGTCAGCAGAACCACTGGGGCCTGAAAGAAAGAGAAGTTGTTTGCAGGACCCATTGAGAATGCAGCAACACTGTGCCCAGCAATAAATGATTGCAATTGCTGGGTAACCTCTGACAGAGATTGGAAGATGACAGAAATGAGACTGGAGCTCAAGGTGCCAGTCCCTGTGCCTCCAGGAGCTGAGAGAGTAGTTTCTCTGCAGGCAGGTGTGCTGCAAACCTAAAACCATTCTCAGGGAAATCACAGAATCACAGAATTTCAGGGGCTGCAAAGGACCTTGAAAGCTCATCCAGTCCAACCCCCCTGCCAGGGCAGGACCACCTACACCAGATCACACAGGAACACATCTAGGTGGGTCTTGAATATCTCCAGAGATGGAGACTTTACAGCCCCCTGGGCAGCTGGTTCCAGGCCTCTGTCATCCTCACAGGGAAAAAAATTTCTTTATATTTACATGAAACTTCCTCTGCCTCAGCTTCCACCACTGCCCCTTGTGCTGGCATTGGGCATCACCCAGCAGAGCCTGGCTCCAGCCTCTCAGGATTCACCCTTTGCATATTTATAAACATTGATGAGGTCACCTCTCAGTCTCCTCTAAGCTAAAGAGCCTTCAGCTCCCTCAGCCTCTCCTCATACAGAAGATGTTCCACTCCCTTAATCATCCTCCTGGCTCTGTGCTGGCCTCTTTCAAGCAGCTCATTGTCTTTCTTGAACTGAGAAGCCCAGAACTGGACACAATATTCCAGATGCAGCCTCACCAGTGCGGAGTAGAAGGGGAGGAGAACCTCTCTCGACCTACTGGTCACACCCCTTCTAATCCACCCTAGAATGGCATTGGCCTTCCTGGCCACAAGAGCACATTGCTGGCTCATGGTCATCCTTCCATCCACCAGAACCTCCAGGTGCCTTTCCCCTTCACTGCTCTCCAGCAGGTCCATCCCCAGCCTGTACTGGAGCATAGAGTTCCTTCCCAATGCAGTGGTGCTCCACTGCAGAGTGACCATGTTTCTTTCCTGAGTTCTGATGGTTAAGTAGAGATATGTAGCTAATAAATCACCTCTTGCTCAGTCTAGTGGAGTCTTCCATCTGTAATAATGACTTTTCCAGGCAGGGTGGGTTATGCATTGGCAATGAACAGCAGGCTGTAAATTCCCTGAGACTCTGTCTTTACATAAAGAATCATAGAATCAAGCACAGAATCACAGAACTGTTTCAGATGGAAAACATCTCTAAGATCATTGAGCCCAACCAGCAACCTAAGACCAGCTATGTGTGTGGCTGTGTGTCTGGAAGGTGTGAAGCCTGTGTGTGAGTGCTGCTGGGGATGTTTAATGAAAGCAGAGGCAACGGCAGTGAGGAACAGAACCACTCTTTATGTGACTAGACTCTTCACTTTAGGACATGGTTTAATGGCCATGGTGGTGTCAGGTTGATAGTTGGAGTTGAAGATCTTAGAGGTCTTTTCCAACCCAAACAGCTCTAAGGTGAGTGCAGAGATCCACTGGCACAGCTGCTCCTCTGGGAATTGCCTGCCATGTACCTTGTGCCCAGCCTAGATTAAAAGGATGGGTTTGCTTCTAAATACCCAAATACACATAGAGAACTCTCTGGTGAGCTCCCATCTGGAGTTCTGTGTCCAGGCCCCCAACACACAAAGGACATGGACCTACTGGACCACTGTGTCCAGCTCTGGGGCCCCCAACACACAAAGGACATGGACCTACTGGAGCAGGTCCACAGAACAAGATCATGAAGATGATTACTGGGCTGGAGCACCTCCCCTATGGTGACAGGCTGAGAGAGTTTGGGCTGTTCAGCCTGGAGAAGAGAAGGCTCCAGGGTGACCTCATAGCTACATTTCAGTGTCTGAAAAGAACCTACAGGATGACTGGGAAGAGACTGTTTAGAAGGGCTTGCAGTGATAGGATGAGGGGCAATGGCTTGAAACTGGAGCAGGGGAGATTTAAGTTGGACATCGGGAGGAAGCTCTTCACAATGACAGTGGTGAAATACTGGAACAGGCTGCCTAGGGATGTGGTTGAGGGCCTGTCCCTGGAGACATTCAAGAACAGACTTGATGTGGCCCTGGACAGCCTGATCCAGTTGGAGTACTGTGTCCAGTTCTGGGCCCCTCAGGTTAAGAAGGACATTGAGACACTTGAATGTGTCCAGAGAAGGGCAACGAGGCTGGGGAGGGGTCTGGAGCACAGCCCTGTGAGGAGAGGCTGAGGGAGCTGGGGTTGCTTAGCCTGGAGAAGAGGAGGCTCAGGGAGACCTTCTTGCTCTCTACAACTACCTGGAGGGAGGTTGTAGCCAGGTGGAGGTTGGTCTCTTCTCTCTAGCAACCAGCACCAGAACAAGGGGACACGGTCTCAAGCTGCACCAGGGGAAGTTTAAGCTGGAGGTGAGGAGAAAGTTCTTCCCAGAAAGAGTTGTTAGCCATTGGAATGTGCTGCCCAGGGAGGTGGTGGAGTCCCCATCCCTGGAGGTGTTCAAGAGGGGATTGGACGTGACGCTTGGTGCCATGGTTTAGTCATGAGGTCTTGGATGACAGGTTGGACTTGATGATCTTTGAGGTCTCTTCCAACCTTGGTGATTCTGTGATTCTGTGAGATGTCCCTGCTGACTGCTAGGGAGTTGGACAAGAAGACCTTTGAGGGTCCCTTCCAACCCGATGCAATCTGTGGCCCTGTGCGAACCCCTGTGCTACCATGGGCAACCCCTGTGCTTAACAGCTCACTCATAGGTCTGGCAAAGGGGAATGCAGGTCTCTGCCATCCCATTTGTGAGAGACTCCAGCATGATCTGAGCATCACAGAGTTTGTTTCCCGTGGTGGGAGGGGTGGTAGTCACTGCCTGCGTGACGCCAAACTGTAGCAGCGTGTCCCAGCTCAAGCACTTGAATAATCACATTGCAAGTCAAATGTTCACCCAGGAGTGTCCTGCACTGTCTGGCTCATAATATTTGGTATTTGGCCAAATGCATACATTAAAAATAACTTCTCCAGACTCTCCCAAGGGCACCAGGACTTTTGTGTCCAAGGAAATATCATTTTTATATCATGTATCCCTTGGTGGCCAAAATGTCTGTACTGATCTAACCTGTGGCTTCTTTTTCATCGACCAGATGCTGCAGGAAGGCTGCTCATGCCTCTGCTGTGCAAGCTCCATTGCATTTAGGTCACTGCCTTTGCACTGACTGTAATGGAAAAAGACTGTTCCCCAAGGTTTGGGGAGAAAAATTGCTTTCTAAGGCAATTCCCCAACAAAGGCAGCTGGAGTGCAGAATCTCTCTGCAGGTCTCTTTAAACTAAGCTGGGGTGCTCAAGTGTCTGCAAGTGCTACCCAGGAGAGGGTTTGTAGCATCTCTGCTGCTTTGGGGGATGGCACATGCCTAGTGCTGAGGAGCTTTTGGTAATGCCCAGCAGAAGAATCATTAATGATGGTGCTGGCTGTGGGACTGTGGAGAACACACATCCAGCGTGGAGAATAAACTCCCTAGGGATGCTCCAGCTAAGGCTGAAAGCCCTGAATGAACCTTCCAGGAGAAAAGACAGAGCACCATGGAAGGGACCCAAGCCCAAGAATACCATTCCCCTGAGAACTGAATGGCCTTTTGAGCAAAGCAAGTGCCTTTGACAGGGAACTTGTTGGCAAGTCTGTGAACAAGCAGTCTGCTCCCACAGCGGTGATGGAGCCATGGCTAGCAGCATGACAGCTCCTTCCTCCTCCCCTCTAGGTGTCCTGCCTTAGGTTTCATTAATAAGACAACAACCTTTACCTTCTTGTAAGAGTTAAAATGTGACACTGATGCTGAGACCAGAGACTTGTAACCCTGGCTGATGCAGCAGCAGTATTTGCTTTTTTGCCCTTCCTTGCCTCTGTGTTTCCACTTCTGTTTCCATCACTGTTCATTACCAGCTGAGCTTTCTCTGGAGGCAGGAGGAAGGCAAAACAACTTCAGCTACAATTTTACTTGTTACAGGGATCTTCAGAAACTTGAATGGCTGCTACTTGACTCTCTAAACTAGACCCCCACTGACAGCTTATAAATTACCAGCATTATTATACCTCTCCTTTCAACACTGACTCTGCTCTTGGCCTGCTGAGATGAAAATGGAAAAATACAGGGAGGCACCAACACCATTTTCCAAGGCCAGCTCTCGTGTTCTCAGGATTTCATGCCCAACAGCTTTCTACTCAGTGAGGCATTAAAATGCTGAGCTTTCAAGCCAGTAAACTGCAAAAATAATCTGCTGGTCCCCTCAGCACAGAGAGAAGTCTGTCCAGCTGGATCGTTTCTACATATGCTGTCAGGCAGAGAAAGATGTCCACCAATTGTCACCTCCTCCTTTGGCTGCCGAGGCAGCGCCACATCGTTCTCTGAGTGTGCAGAGATGCTGCTGGCATGCACAGCAGTGCAGCAGCAGGCAGGAGGGCAGACACTACCAGAGGAAACAGAGCACCATGAGAGCACAGCTCAGCACCCTGCCCCAGATGTGTGCACAGGCACACACACACTCACAGCTTGAGACTCTGTCCTCTTGCTCCGGTGCTGGGTGCCTGGGAGTAGAGACCAACCCCCACCTGGCTACAACCTCCCTTCCGGGAGTTGTAGACAGCAGGAAGGTCTCCCCTGAGCCTCCTCTTCTCCAGGCTAAGCAACCCCAGCTCCCTCAGCCTCTCCTCAAAGGGCTTGTACTCAAGACCTCTCCCCGGCCTCATTGCCCTTCTCTGGACATGTTCAAGGTCTCAACATCCTTCTTAAATTGAGGAGCTCAGATCTGGACACAATACTCAAGGCATGGTGTAACCAGTGCTGAGTACAGGAGCAGAATGACTTCCCTGCTCCTGCTGCCCACACTATTCCTGATTTCTATCTGCTTTTCAGGGAGCACACCTGCAAGGCAGTGAGGTGAGTGTCTGTCCAGCTGTGACTCTGACCTCCTGCTCTGTCAGAGAGCTTGTGGAAGTGACTTTGGAACTGAGGAGTTAAATCTGTGCCAAGGGCTATACTGCTCCTCCACCCTGTGTTTTGGGTTTGTTTTTTGGGAGGTCACACAGCCTCATGCTCATAGACAACAACAAATTTCTGCTGTGTGTGAGAACTGATGGGCAAAGCAACACTTCTTATCACCCCTGAAACATGGCTGGGAGCTGTTTACAAACTACCAACAAAAGGAGTGCATTGCTTGGAATATTATGTGGTAACAGCAAAATACTTGAGCTTCTCTAAGCTGTTCTTTGGTCCAAAACCTTTCACAGAATCATAGAATCAATGAGGTTGGAAAAGACCTCAGAGATCATCAAGTCCAACCTGACACCCAACACCTCATGACTACCAAACCATGGCTCCGAGTGTCACGTCCAATCTCCTCTTGAACACCTCCAGGGATGGTGACTCCACCACCTCCCTGGGCAGCACATTCCAATGGCGAACAACTCTCTCTGGGAAGAACTTTCTCCTCACCTCCAGCCTAAAGCTCCCCTGGCACAGCTTGAGACTGTGTCCTCTTGTTCTGGTGCTGGTTGCCTGGGAGAAGAGACCAATCCCCACCTGGCTACAACCTCCCTTCAGGGAGTTGTAGACAACAAGAAGGTCTCCCCTGAGCCTCCTCTTCTCCAGGCTAAGCAACCCCAGCTCCCTCAGCCTCTCCCCATAGGGCTGTTCTCCAGACCCCTCCCCAGCCTTGTTGCCCTTCTCTGGACACGTTCAAGAGTCTCAATGTCCTTCTTAAGTTGAGGGGCCCGGAACTTGACACAGGACTCAAGGTGTGGCCTAACCAATGCAGAGTACAGGGGCACAATGACCTCCCTGCTCCTGCTGGCCACACTATTCCTGATGCAGGCCAGGATGCCGTTGGCCTCCTTGGCCACCTGTCAATATAGTCCATCATTAACATGGTGGTGGTGCATGGTTGACAACAAGAGTCCAGCTGCTAGGATATGTGCTCGATACATTCCAAGTGGCAGCTCTATATATGGTCAAATTATCATTCAAGAGAATCATGGACAAAATGCCCCAATACATATTTATGACCCAGAAAACTCTATTTATTGCTATGTGTCTCCTGCACAGTTTGGTGCTGTTTCAGCATAGCTATGTGAATAGGATTTAAAGCCACAGGGAGAAAAGTTCAAAGAAGACAGAAAATAGTGACTTTAGAGAAGGAGCATGAAGTCAAGACCCAGAAGTGAAGAAAGTGACTTGAGAGAGTAAATTTGGATTATAAAGCCATTTTTTTTCCCTTTAAGCTGTGGTTTCTCATGGCCTGCTGGAGCAGACTGGTAACCTGAAAGCAGGGAGAAAGAAACAAAAGCAAAAAGCATACTTGAAACACGTATCTGAGCACTTGGGCTAAGCTGTCCTTTGTGCCAAGTTTGCTTTCACATATGCTGCATGAGAATTGATTGCCTTTGTGATTTTTATCCTAGCTGAAACAAATGCACATGTTGTTCTTATTTGTATGAATGGCTAATCCATTTTAATGCCCTGTTTTGACACATGAACATGACTTCTGCAAGTTAATAGAGGTGATTCACATCTGTCATGCCTTCCCCTCAGTGCTTTTCCCTCTATACTTAAGGATAACAAGGAAACAGATCCCTGTGCCAATGCTAATGATGTGGATTTTTTTGGAGGCCTGATATGCCTCAGCTTGGTGCAGTACCAGGAACCCCATCATGAATCCCTTGTGGAATGACCCAAAATCACCACTGTATGAAATTCCTCTAGGCATTTTGCCTCACTGCCTGCCCCCAGAATGCCTTCTGCTGGAGCTCTCTGTGTGGGGATCAGGATGAGGACAACCTTTTGGGGCAAGGGATAGTCAATGGGAAATTTGTGGTGACTCCTTAGTACTTTTTCTTGCCACAAGGCAAAAGTCAATTGGGCATAAAGTGGCAGCTAGGAACATTTATTTCTTGCTTTATTTGTATGTCTAAACCATTTGTCTGGATATTAACAGTTTCCTCTGAAAATAAACAGATCCCTTAGCAAATCTCCCCCAAGCTGGCCATTAGTCATCAGAAGGAGCCAAAGGAAAGAATTCACTTGGCCTTTACCTTCTACACCTAATTTGGGTGCCTTTGCCAGATCCAGAGCAGGAGCCTGAAGTGGAAGATGTGAATCATCAGCTGGAGGAGCATCTGTCATTCCACTGATTGTAGTGGGAATCCACAGAGCTACCTTGAGCAAGACCTGGAATTCCTCTCCAGAGAACTCAACGCTCCTATGGAATTTCAACTCAAACTCCAAAGCTTGTAATCAAGATGTTCTTGGGAGAAGAGGATAATCTTGTGCTCCAAGAGATTGGAGAACATCAAAATAAGAGTAATCAAATTCTAAGCTTGGGGGGGGGAGAAAAGAAAGGGGAAAAAAAAAAAGACAACAATTTCCTAATGGAAACTGAATATTTTCCTGATTGTTTCCATCTGCACTACACCCTGGCTATCCCAGGCAATTGTAACTGATTAGCAGGGAGGAGGAAAACAATTTTCCTGAAATATTTCTTGCTGCACTCATGCAATAAGTGGAGGCCAGGTCAGAATTCCTCTGGACGTGAAAGCCAGGTCCTTCTACAGCATTTGTATGGAAGGAGTGACCTGAAGAGGGGCTATGCACAGGGTAGCTGCCAAGTGCTGACCACATGGATACCCTGAGACACAGATTTGGCAAGGATTAGATCAGCCTCGTTATCTTGGCCAGGTTCCAGGGTAAGTAACTCAAGTTGGACAACCCCAATTTTCTCAGCTTCAGCAGGAGGTACTGAGAGTGATGCTGCTGCTTTGTATTTTAGGTAGTTGTTCTCATTATACAAGGGGGATATAGATACTGCCCTCTTGGCAGTACTTTCATTCTGGCTCTCCACGAGCAGAAATGGCAATTTATCACACAGGGCAGCCACACCATCACATGGGGCTTCTAACTCTTTCCTAGCACTACTCAATAGCTGCTTCTCTTCAGTGAGGTGAAAGGAAAGCCCCTGTACCCTCAGAGGACTTCACTATGAAATATTTTCTATTGATTATTTCCAGTACCTGAAGGGGGCCTGCAAGAAAGCTGGGGAGGAGGTTTTTACAAGGGCTTGTAGTGACAGGGCAAGAGGGAATGGATTGAAGCTTGAGGAGGGGAGATTGAGACTGGAGATTAGAAAGAAATTCTTTCCAGTGAGGGTGGTGAGACTCTGAAACAGGTTGCCCAGGGAGGTTGTGGATGTCCCCTCCCTGGAGGTGTTCAAGGCCAGGTTGGATGAGGCCTTGAGCCACCTGGGCTGGTGGGAGGTGTTCCTGCCCATGGCAGGGGGTGGGACTGGATGTTCTTGATGGCCCCTTCCAACCCAACCCGTTCTGTGATTCTATGGCTTCAGCAAACTATCTGCTTGCTTTGCTGACAGGGTCTAAGGAGAAGTTTATCTCAAGATCATTAAGTCTGAGAAGTAGTATGGAGTGAACTAAAAGTCACAACACCACATTGCTAGATCAGAGACCTCCATTAAAGTTTTTCCTGGTGCTCCTGGGAAGCACAGGACATCTTGCCTTCTCATTGCAGGGTGAGTCCTGCAGCAAAGAACAAAGGTCAGGAAGAACTAAGTAGCTGTGACTAACAATTAGAGCCTGTTATGGTTGTGGTAGGAGGCATCAGATATCCACAAGAGAGGTCTGGGATCCCTTAGGCAAAAGTTCTGTCCCAAAAGCACACCCTGCACATGCCTTTGTGCAGCCAGAGCCTTCATGCTAACAGCACATGCTATGGGCACTGTGAGCTCTGCTAAGGGAGCTGCTGGTTAAATGGAGCTGGGCACAAACAAGGCAGACTCTGCATTGGTCTCTGATTAGAATCAGTGCTTGAGACAATGCTGCTCTCGCAGAGCAGGAGTTGGCATGGAGCTAGGATTCCTAGGAGATGGAAATTACTTTTTCTCCCAGGGCTAACACTCCCATCGACTGGATATGATGCCCCACCCCCCTTGCCACAAATTTATGTTGATATCGGCCTCATTACTCAAGTTCCCTTCATTCAGGCAGTGTGGCAGGCAGCAGAATACTGGCCAAACACCATGGAATGGGTATTGCACCCTGCAGCTAGGATCCAGAAGTCACTACCCAGGCTCTCTCTGTAAACAAAATACTGCTGCAAGATAGTATTGTGTGTTTGCTCATCAGCTACACACATCACTGTATACATCTCATACCTACACACAGTAACTGCTGCACTGCAGAAACAGCTGACCACAAAAGTATCCTCATCACTGCTGCTGGAGCTCTTCCTGCTTGCAGGCACTTTCAGCTAAAGCTGCAGGTCTCTTTGGGCTAGGTGGGTTGTAGACCTCTTATTTCCATTAACCTGCCACCATCCACATAACTTAGCAGTATTCAGCATCTTTGCTCATTGCAGAGTCAGCCACAGCTGGCAGGTTCCCTGCTGCTACTCAGGTACCTTCTTCTTAAGCAGCATAGCCCTGTTTATGTCCCAGCTGGTTTTGGAATGAGCTGGGGGGTTGTATGTAACTAAACCCAAGATTAAACCCCAATCTGTACTGATTGAAAACCAGGTTGCCTTTTCATCAGGGTGGCTCAGGACAGCCTCATGGTACCCTGCACTGGCAGCTAGGTCCTCTGCCCTGGGACGCAAGCATTTGGTTGAGCCCAGGGGAGCCATGGATCTGCTCTCTCCTGCTGCTAAGCACTCCCAAAGGGAAGCACAGTGCTCCTGCCAAGCCTCCCACACAAAACTCACACCTGAGCCAGAGCAGGCTGCTGGAAAGCAGCCCATGCCTGGGGTGAGCTCTGCACCACAACGCTGCGTGCTGGTGAGTATGCTGGGCTCAGCAGCTGGAAAAGCTGGAGGACAACTCAGAAACCTGGAGCCATGTGAGATTCACTGTTCTGTGTGCTTCAGGTCAGCTTCACCTTGGAAGGGAATTTATTTGATAATGATGCCTAAAAGATCACAGAATCACAGAGTCACAGAATATTAGGGGCTGAAAGGGACCAACCCCCTCTGCCAGAGCAGGATCACCTACAGCAGATCGCACAGGAACACATCCAGGCAGGTCTTGAGTATCTCCAGAGAGGGAGACTCCACAACCCCCCTGGGCAGCCTGTTCCAGGGCTCTGTCACCCTCACAGTGACAGATTTTTTCCTCATGTTTCCATGGAACTTCTGCCTCAGCAGAGGGTACAAGGTCACGTGAACCAAAGCCAAAGAAAAGCAGTTCTAGCGTGAGTCATGTTGTGTGGCAAAGGAGCATGAAACAGTATCACAGTATCACAGAATCACCAAGGTTGGAAGAGACCTCAAAGATCATCGAGTCACAGACTCACAGAATCAACCAAGTTGGAAAAGACCTCAGAGATCATCAAGTCCAACCTATTACCTAACACCTCCTGACAACTAAACCATGGCTCCAAGTGCCACATCCAAGCCTTTTTTGAACACCTCCAGGGATGGTGACTCCACCACCTCCCTGGGCAGCACATCCCAGTGGCCAATTACTCTTTCTGGGAAGAACTTTCTCCTCACCTCCAGCCTAAACTTCCCCTGGCACAGCTTGAGACTGTGTCCTCTTGTTCTGGTGCTGGTTGCCTGGGAGAAGAGACCAACCCCCTACCTGGCTACAATCTCCCTTCAGGTAGCTGTAGACAGCAGTGAGGTCTCCCCTGAGCCTCCTCTTCTCCATGCTAAACTACCCCAGCTCCCTCAGCCTCTCCTCACAGGGCTGTGCTCCAGACCCCTCCCCAGACTCATTGCCCTGCTCTGGACACCTTCAAGTGTCTCAATGTCCTTCTTAAACTGAGGGGCCCAGAACTGGACACAGGACTCAAGGTGTGGCCTAACCAATGCAGAGTACAGGGGCAGAATGACCTCCCTGCTCCTGCTGGCCACACTATTCCTAATGCAGGCCAGGATGCCATTGGCCTTCTTGGCCACCTGGGCACACTGCTGGCTCATGTTTAGGCAGCTGTCAATCAGCACCCCCAGGTCCCTTTCTGTTTGGCAGCTCTCCAGCCACTCCGACCCCAGCCTGTAGCTCCGCATGGGGTTGCTGTGGCCAAACGCTCCTGAACTCCCCCTGACATGCAACCAGATATTAAAATCAAATCAAATCTGGGTGGGGTTTTTTGTGGGTTTTTTTTTTTTTTTTTTTTTTTTTTTAAATGCAGGTTTAAAAAACTTGGCAATGGCCCTGAATCAGAGTTTTGTTATCTGCTTCCACTAAAATCAAACCACCTCTGGCTCAACCGCAGGTCAAGGCTTTCGTTGGTACCGGTGGGAATTGTCCTGCAAAGTGATTGCACAAAGACTCTAAAGGCTGTTTGATTTAATTCCATTTTAATTACCCCCTTCAAAAAAAAAAAAAAAGAAAAGGAGATAATAATAAAAGAAATCTGTTCATTTCATCTTTGCTCCAGCCATGTGTTTTAACCCTTTGTGCTTCCTCAGTGCTGCTTACTTAGGGAGTTAGATGCCAGTGGGGTATGGCTTTCGTTAAAGTTAGCGGAGCTGATGAAATTCCAGTTTCATAGAATCATAGAAGGGTTTGGGTTGGAAGGGACCTTAAACACCATCCTAGTTCCAAGTCCCCTGGCATGAATAAGGCCAACCTGACATGTCTCCATGTAAAATCTGGATGCTGGATTAATTAAAAAATCCATTTGGAAAACTATCATAGAGCAGCCCTGTCAGCTCAAGTCCAGTTAAGCTCCCATCCATTTCCATTGACATCTTCTATTTGCTGTTCAGGCTCTAGCCACTTTTGCTATTTAATGACATAGAGTATTTTTCTTCCAATACATTCCATGAGCCAAACACTAATGAAAGCCACAGCTTTCCCAGCTATGGACAAACAGACTCGGTTTTGCAAATTCAATAGGGCAGTTCAAGAAGGACAAGAGATTCCTGTGGAGAGCCACTGAGATGGTGAGAGGACAGGCACAGCTATCTTTTGAGCAGAGGCACAGAGAGCAATGGCTGCTCAGCCTGGAGAAGAGCATCCTGAGAAGGGATCTCACTAGTCCTTATCAATATCTAAAGGGCCAGTGTCAGGAAGATGGAGCCAGACTCTTCTCAGTGGTGTCCAGTGACAGGACAAGGGACAATGGGCAACAATGCTGGGGAGGGGTTTGGAGCACAAGCCCTGTGAGGAGAGGCTGAGGGAGCTGGGGTTGCTTAGCCTGGAGAAGAGGAGGCTTAGGGGAGACCTTATTGCTCTCTCCAACTCCCTGAAGGGAGCTTGTAGCCAGGTGGGGGTTGGTCTCTTCTCCCAGGCAACCAGCACCAGAACAAGAGGACACAGTCTCAAGCTGCAGCAGGGAAGTTTAGACTGGATGTTGGGAGGAAATTCTACACAGACAGAGTGATTGCCCATTGGAATGTGCTGCCCAGGGAGGTGGTGGAGTCACCATCCCTGGAGGTGTTTAGGAAGAGACTGGATTGGGTGCTTGGTGCCATGGTTTAGTTGATTAGATGGTGCCGGGTGATAGGTTGGACTCGATGATCTCAAAGGTCTTTACCAACCTGGTTAATTCTATTCTATTCTATTCTATTCTATTCTATTCTATTCTATTCTATTCTATTCTATTCTATTCTATCCTATCCCATCTCATCCCATCTCATCCTATCCTATCCTATCCTATCCTATCCTATCCTATCCTATCCTATCCTATCCTATCCTATCCTATCCTATCCTATCCTATTCTATCCTATTCCATTCCATTCCATTCTATCCTATCCTATCCTATCCTATCCTATCCTATCCTATCCTATCCTATCCGATCCTATCCTATCCTATTCTATTCTATTCTATTCTATTCTATTCTATTCTATTCTATTCTATTCTATTCTATTCCATCCTATTCCATTGTATTCTATCCTATCCTATATCCTATCCTATCCTATCCTATCCTATCCTATCCTATCCTATCCTATCCTATTCCTCACAGAAGAAGTTCCCCAGCTATGGTCCAGAGACTCCTGCAGGCTTCCTGATTCAAGCAGTATGCTTACCCAGAACAATTTCATTAAACCACTTCTGCAGAGTCTCTCATAATCTTTTTTTGTGGTGCTTGTTAGTCTTTCCCCTGGTGGAAGGCCCATGTTGAAAATAGTACGCTCCCCGCTCCGCTCCTAAAACAAACAACTTGCAGATAAATATGGTGCAAAGCACTTACCACAACTGAAAAATAAACTTCTAACCACAGGGGGAGGTGGGGGGAGGGAGGGAGGGGAGGGAGGGGAAAAAAGAGATGGGTATTTTGTGGTCCCTGAAGGAAATTGAAATCTGCTTTTTGGTGGAGACATGCTTCAAAAGAAGAAACCAACCAAACGGGGGAAATGTCTCTTCTCTCTCTCTCTCTCTCTCTCTTTTTTTCTTCCCTGGGTATGTGCACAGCACACATTAATGGTTGCCATAAGTGGAGTGGGAAGTCCCATTGATATTATTGTCTGTTTGCTATTAAACACACTCAGTTGGGCTTTGTTCCCCTCTCCAGTGGATTAAAGGAAGACATCCCCCTGAACCGAGCCTGATCGGGTTGCGTTTTGGCGTACCATGCCTCGCTGCAGTGTGCTGCAGACAGTGGCTGCTGCAAAGCATTTTGTTTAGTGCCCTGTTTATTGTTGTTTTTCTAGGGGACAAATGGTCCCCCAGCATAATTTATTTTTCTCCAGAATTCCAGTGGTCTGCTATACTTTAAAGGGAAACAGATGATCAAGGCTTCTTGTAAGGGTTTGTGCCTTCTCTAAGGGAATTCACAAGTCAACCGAAATTGTTTCCAAAAGAAAGAGAAAGAGGAGGGAAGGGAAGGGAAGGGAAGGGAAGGGAAGGGAAGGGAAGGAAGGGAAGGAAGGGAAGGGAAGGAAGGGAAGGGAAGGAAGGAAGGGAAGGGAAGGGAAGGGAAGGGAAGGGAAGGGGGAAGGGAAGGGAAGGGAAGGGGAAGGAAGGAAGGGAAGGAAGGAAGGAAGGAAGGGAAGGAAGGAAGGGAAGGAAGGGAAGGGAAGGAAGGGAAGGAAGGAAGGAAGGGAAGGAAGGAAGGGAAGGGAAGGGAAGGAAGGAAGGAAGGGAAGGAAGGAAGGAAGGAAGGAAGGGAAGGAAGGGAAGGAAGGTTTGGGAAGGAGGGAAGGAAGGAAGGGGGAAGGGAAGGGAAGGGAAGGGAAGGGAAGGGAAGGAAGGGAAGGGAAGGGAAGGAAGGGAAGGAAGGGAAGGAAGGGAAGGAAGGGAAGGGAAGGGAAGGAAGGAAGGGAAGGAAGGGAAGGGGGAAGGGAAGGAAGGGAAGGGAAGGGAAGGGAAGGGAAGGGAAGGGAAGGGAAGGGAAGGGAAGGAAGGAAGGAAGGAAGGGAAGGGAAGGGAAGGGAAGGAAGGAAGGGAAGGGAAGGAAGGGAAGGAAGGGAAGGAAGGGAAGGAAGGGAAGGGAAGGGAAGGAAGGGAAGGGAAGGGAAGGGAAGGGAAGGGAAGGAAGGGAAGGGAAGGGAAGGGAAGGGAAGGGAAGGGAAGGGAAGGAAGGAAGGGAAGGGAAGGGAAGGGAAGGGAAGGGAAGGGAAGGAAGGGAAGGGAAGGGAAGGGAAGGGAAGGGAAGGGAAGGGAAGGGAAGGGAAGGGAAGGGAAGGGAAGGGAAGGAAGGGAAGGGAAGGGAAGGGAAGGGAAGGGAAGGAAGGGAAGGGAAGGGAAGGGAAGGGGAGGGAAGGGAAGGGGGAAGGGAAGGGAAGGGAAGGGAGGGGAGGGAGGGGAGGGGAGGCAAGAGGTTCAGAGAGGAGAGGTTTGGAGAGGAGAGGAGAGGTTCAGAGAGGAGAGGTTCGGAGAGGGGAGAGGGGAGGGGAGGGGAGGGAGGGGAGAGGAGAGGAGAGGAGAGGAGAGGAGAGGGGAGAGGAGAGAGGAGAGGAGAGGAGAGGGAGAGGAGAGGAGAGAGAGAGAGGAGAGGAGAGGAGAGGGAGAGGAGAGGGAGAGGAGAGGAGAGGAGAGGAGAGGAGAGGAGAGGAGAGGAGAGGGAGAGAGAGAGGAGAGGAGAGGAGAGGGGAGAGGAGAGGAGAGGAGAGGAGAGGAGAGGAGAGGAGAGGAGAGAGGAGAGGAGAGGAGAGGAGAGGAGAGGAGAGGAGAGGAGAGGAGAGGAGAGGAGAGGAGAGGAGAGGAGAGGAGAGGAGAGAGGAGGAGAGGAGAGGAGAGGAGGAGAGGAGAGGAGAGGAGAGGAGAGGAGAGAGAGAGAGGAGAGGTGAGTCGAGGTGAGACTTTGAAGTCAGTTGATGTAGTCAGGGAGACTAATTTTTAAACTAAAATTACTAGGATTTTTGAGCCTCGTGTTTGTCTAAGCATTCAGAAAGATGTTTGTGTTTGTGTGTACTTCAGAAGTCCCCAAAAGGATTATATGAAGATAATTTATATGTTATTGAACTGGACGTTTTCATGTCTCCACAGACTGTCAGATGATTCATGTCCCTCTTAATGACAATAATACAGTAGGCTTTGGCTGCTAGTGAGCAGAGCTGGCTGGGGCTGGTGACCTGGAGATGAAATGTTTACTGCCCATCTCCCCGGGCAACCATCTCCCCCTACAGGCACCTTTAAATAAATCTTCCTTGCTTTGAAGGGTCACTTTGGAAACAGGCCATGTCAAGCTGTTGGGAAGGCTTCCCCAAATCCTTGCCTTTAGGGCTTGTTTTCAGAAGTATTTTGTGTAAGACAGGCAAAGTTTTCTGTCCTTACATTTTAAGTCACTGGCAGACCTTATTATGGTTTCCTTCCATTTCCCAGTGTCTTATGCCATAGCCTGTGGCATGGCACTTTGCCCATGAGCATTCCCACGTTAGACACTGCTTAGGCACACGAGTCCCAGCTGTCATCTTTGCTCCAGGGGGGGAACCAAAAAATGCCCCCAGCCCAGCTTCCTCTGCCATCCCATACCTCTTGTAAACCTCATCTTCAAATTGAATTCTAAGGGGGGGGGGGAATGGGGGGTAGGAAGGGGGGGGAATTAAAATGATGTCAATATAAAACTGGTCCTAAAAGAGTTTTAAATCACAGAATCAATAAGGTTGGAAAAGACCGCAGAGATCATCAAGTCCAACCTGTCACCCAACACCTCATGACTGGAGGTATCATAGTATCATAGTATCACTCAGGGTTGGAAGGGACCACAAGGATCATCTAGTTCCAACCCCCCTGCCATGGGCAGGGACACCCCACACTAGATCAGCCTGGCCAGAGCCTCATCCAGCCTGGGCTTAAACACCTCCAGGGATGGGGCCTCAACCACTCCCCTGGACAACCCATTCCAGGCCTTCACCACATCTCCCCACCTCCAGCTTCATTCCATTCCCTAGTCCTATCACTGCCTGAGATCCTGAGAAGTCCTCCTGTGCCTTCTTGTAGCCCCCTTCAGATCCTGGAAGGCCACAATGAGGTCACCTGGGAGCCTTCTCTCTCCAGACTGAACAGCCCCAACTCCTTCAGTCTGTCCTCACAGGAGAGGTGCTCCAGCCCTCTGATCATCCTCGTGGCCCTTCTCTGGACACCTTCCAGCACCTCCAGATCCCTCTTGGAATAGGGGCCCAGGAACTGGAGGCAGTACTCCAGGTGGGGTCTCACCAGAGCTGTGAGTAGAGGACGAGAATCCCCTCCCTTGCCCTGCTGGCCACACTTCTCCTGATGCAGCCCAGGATCTACTGGCTTTCCGGCTGCAAGTGCACATTGAGAGCTCCTGCTGAGCTTCTCCTCCCCAGCACCCCAAGTCTCTCTCCTCAGGGCTGCTCTCCACGCCAGTCCCTGCCCAGCCTGGATTTGTGCCTGCATTGCTCCTCCACTCCCAGCTGCAGGACCCTGCCCTTGGTCTTGCTGAAGTCATGAGGTTGGCTTTGTGCCCACCTCTCCAGCCTGTCCAGGTCCTCTTCCTTCCAGCGTGTCCACTACACCACACAGCTTGGTGTCATCAGCAACCTTGCTGAGGTGCACTCAGTGCCACTGTCCCTGGCACCCACAAAGATGTTGAACAAGACAGGTCCCAGGACTGATCCCTGAGGGACTGCTTTTGCCAGCCACTCTCCACTTGTATATGGACTGTTGACAGCCACTCTTTCTGAGAGCACTGTGCAGCCTCGGCTGCACTGGAATGTGTTACAAGGTCTCACCCAGCAAAGCTCCTTCTGGGATGGGAGCCAGGATGGAGGCTGTCCTGCTAGCAGTGTTTGTTGGTTTTACCCAAATTGGTGCTGACTCTGCCAAGGAAAAGCAACCCTCATGTGGGGAAATCAGTCTGGCAGGACACTGGTGCTTGGTAACGTGGGAGGAGTGGTGTGCAGTGAGCTCCAAAGGAATCAATGCCGCTTTAGAGGATCTGGATGAGCAGCTCACAGAAGGACCTGGGAGTGCTGGTGAGTGGGGTTGCCCATGGGCCAGCAACATGCTTGTGTCCCAGAAGACCAATGCATCAAAATGGCGAGGCCAGTAAATCAAGGGAAGTTCTCCTCCCCTTCTGCTCTCAGCTCTGGTAAGGCTGCTGTATCTTGGAGTCTTAGGTCCATTTCTGGCCTCCACAAGTCAACAGTTGCAAGAACTGTAGTGGAGAGAGTCCACTTGAGGCTTTGAGGATGCTGAGGGGACTGGAGCACCTCTGTGGGGAGGAAAAGGCTGAGAGCCTGGGCTGTTTGAGCCTGAAAAGGTCAGAATGAGAAGGCCATGCTCAATGCAAGAACCCAAAGAGTGGAGGTCAAGTGAGAATGGGGCTGGCTCTGTCAGTGGCAGCCAGTGACAGGACCAGGTCATGGCACAAACTGGAACCCAGGAGGTTTCACTGGTATTACTTCGTTCAGTTACGTATTGCTGGCAACCTGTGCCGGGCTCTCACCACCCTGTGGGGAACAACTTCTTCCTCCACATCCAATCTATAGAATCTACCCATTGCTAGTTTTGTTTTCCATTCCCCCAAGTCCTATCACTCCCTGAAACCCTCAAAAGTCCCTCCCCAGCTTTCTTGCTGGCCCCCTTCAGATGCTGGAAGGCCCTGAAGAAGGTCTCCTCAGAGCCAGCTACTCTTCAGATCTTAGAAGACCTCAGGATGCACCTATAAAAAGCTAACAGATGAACGTGGGAACCATCTTCAGCTTCAAAATGAAGGCTCCTTTATGATGTGCTGCAGGTTGTTGCTTTTCCAGAGCAACCTCATGCAGAGGACAAAACTATGTAACTCTCTTTTCAATGCCTGGATTTCAGTCTCTCAACCTTCATTGCTTCCAAATGAAGGCTTTAAAGGTTAGGGTCACAAATGCCTGAGCCTCAGAAAGTGCTAATAAAAACCAGTTGTGCATGAATGAGACTAAATAATTTACAATGTTCAGACTGTTCCCTTCTCTCCTCTTTAATGTCTTTTTAACATGAGCTGGGCAAATGCAGAATTTTGGGAGAACTGTTCTCCCTCTTTACTTATGGCAGTGACCAAATGGTAGTTGGATTCAATGCTGTGAGTTAAACCTGAGATTCCTGCAGGTCCTCAACACAGCTAACCATGAATGACAGACAAAACCCCCTCTCATCCTCCACCTTGGTGATGGATTTCTGGGGTTAGTTAGTTCAGGGTGTTTGAATTTTACAATCATGCATTAAGCAAATCCCTGTATCTGTGCTCAGGAGATGACCCAACATTGACTGCTGTAAATGGAGAGTGTCCTGGTGATTTCAATATGTTGCTTTAAACCAGGCTTTGCTTCCCTATCCTTCCTCTTTCTCATCTTCATGAGAACCAAAGTTTCCAAACTGAAGATGCAGCTATGGACATTGCCCTGAATGCCTAGTCCATCATCCAGGAAACTTGCAGATGACACCAAGCTGGGAGCAGGAGTTGATCTGTTAGAGGGCAGAAGGGCTCTGCAGAGGACCTCAACCGACTGGACAGGTGGGCAGAGTCCAACAGGATGGCATTCAACAAGTCCAACTGCCGGGTGCTGCACTTTGGCCACAACAACCCCATGCAGAGCTACAGGCTGGGGTCAGAGTGGCTGGGGAGCAGCCAGGCAGAAAGGGACCTGGGGTTGCTGATTGACAGCTGTCTGAACATGAGCCAGAGTGTGCCCAGGTGGCCAAGAAGGCCAATGGCATCCTGGCCTGCATCAGGAATAGTGTGGCCAGCAGGAGCAGGGAAGTCATTGTGCCCCTGTACTCAGCACTGGTTAGGCCACACTTTGAGTCCTGTGTCCAGGTCTGGGCCCCTCAATATAAGAAGAACATTGAGACTCTTGAATGTGTCCAGAGAAGGGCAACGAGGCTGGGGAGGGGTCTGGAGCACAGCCCTATGAGGAGAGGCTGAGGGAGCTGGGGTTGCTTAGCCTGGAGAAGAGGAGGCTCAGGGAGACCTTCTTGTTCTCTACAACTCCCTGAAGGGAGGTTGTAACCATGAGGGGGTTGGTCTCTTCTCTCAAGCAATCAGCACCAGAACAAGAGGACACAGTCTCAAGCTGTGCCAGGGAAGTTCAGGCTAGAGGTGAGGAGAAAGTTCTTCCCAGAGAGAGTTGTTAGCCACTGGAATGTGCTGCCCAGGGAGGTGGTGGAGTCCCCATCCCTGGAGGTGTTCAAAAACGAATTGGATGTGTCACTTGGTGCCATGGTTTAGTTAATCGTTGGGTGACAGGTTGGACTTGATGATCTCTGAGGTCTTTTCCAACCTTATTGATTCTGTGATTCTATGCCAGGGCAGCAGGTCAAATACTTTGTTTTTACATGGAGAATGAAGAATAGGTTTCTTACAGTCGTAGGATTATGACAATAGGAAAAGACCTCTAAGATCATCAAGTCCAACTGTCAACCCAGCACTATCATGACTACTAAACCATGTTCCAGAGTGCCATGTCTACATGTTTTTGAATGCCTCCAGGGATGGTGACTCCACCACCTCCCTGGGCAGCCTGTTCCCATCCCTGACCACTCTTCCAGGAAAGAAATTGTTCTTAATATCCAATCTAAACCTCCCTTAGGAATTTTCTTCTCTCTTTCTTTGCTCTTGTGTCTACCAGAGCATCATATTGCCAGACTTTCCTAGCCAATAAGGGAAGAAAGAGCTTGAACTATAGCAGCATGGCCACAGGTAAGATAACTTCTGTAATAACTGTGGAGATCTGAAACAAAGTGGCAAAAATAGCTTTCACTGAAGGAGAAGACAAGGTGACCTGCAAGGTCTCAAAGAGCTCAGAAGTTACAAGTTTGCTCTTGGACCTCTCAATTTCATCTTGAATAATAAAGGAAGAGAACAGGCACAAAACCCCCCAAGCCCCTTCAGGGTCTTTTTCAATCCACAGCAACTGCTTGGGGGTCAGTCTTGGCTGTCCTGTGCTCTTCTCATAGGCTGTCTCTGGTCAAACAAGTTGGCCTTAAGAATGTCTGCACTGAGGAAAGGCTGAGGGAGCTGGGGTTGCTTAGCCTGGAGAAGAGGAGACTCAGGGGTGACCTTATTGCTCTCTACAACTACCTGAAGGGAGGTTGTAGCCAGGCAGAGGTTGGTCTCTTCTCCCAGGCAGCCAGCACCAGAACAAGAGGACACAGTCCCAGGCTGCGCCAGGGCAGGTTTAGGCTGGATGTTAGGAAGAAGTTCTATACAGAGAGAGTGATTGCCCATTGGAATGGGCTGCCCATGGAGTGGTGGAGTCACCTTCATTGGAGGTGTTCAGGAGGAGACTTGATGGGGTGCTTGGTGCCATGGGTTAGTTGTTTAGGTGGGTTGGATTGGTTGATGGGTTGGACACAATGATCGTGAAGGTCTCTTCCAACCTGGTGTATTGTATTGTATTGTATTGTATTGTATTGTACTGTATTGTATTGTACTGTATTGTATTGTACTGTATTGAAGGAGGCTGCTGCTACTCTGAATGCACAAAGTGCCCCGCTGAGACAGCCATGTGATCAATGCAAGACTGCTTGATGATGTTCTGAGAAATCTTCCTTGAGGATCTTTCACTGGAGCTATTTCTTCAACTTGCTCCCCGTGGTACAGTACAATTGCTTGAATTTTTCCAATGGAGAAACCTCTAGTAGGGGAAAAAGCCAACCAAGCCCCCTGTGAAAGCAGCCTGGTGAGCTGCAGAAGGGCAAGAACCTTGGTCTGATCTTTTCTCTGCAGAAATCCTGTAATTTTTTCCATGCCAGTGCTGAGTTACTCTGAAAGATGAGCAGCCATTCCTTACTCTTTGAGACATAAATTCACTGAGAATTGAAGTCCAAGTTCTAAGCCATTCTTTCCCTAACTGCCAGAGAGTGCAATTCTCTTGACTGGGTTACATCAGCAGGTGGTGAGAACCTGAAGAAAAAAAAAGTATCATCCAAACACTGGACATTCAGGCAGCATGTTCATGGTGGTGGTGCACAGGACACTAAGAATATGAAGAAGTGACACCACATCCAGAAGGGTTTGACAAGCTTAAGAAGGGGACAGTGCCAACTGTGTGAAGTTCAGTAAGTTAAAGTGCAAGGTCCAGCAGCTGGATTGGGCCAATCCCAGGCACAAATCCAGGCTGGGTGCAGAGTGGGTTGAAAGTAGCTCTGCAGAAAGAGATTTGGGGGTGTTGGTTGCTGAGAAGCTCCCCAGAATCCAGCAGTGTCCTCTTGCAGCCCAGCAGGCAGTTGTGTGCTGGGCTGCAGCAAGAGGAGTGTGGGCAGCAGGGCAAGAGAGGGGGATTCTGCCCCTTGACTCTGCTCTGCTGAGACCCCACATTGAATACTGCCTCCAGTTCTGGTGTCTCCATTATAAGGACACAAAGCTGCTGGAGTGAGTCCAGAGGAGGCCACAAAGATGATCCAAGGGCTGGAGCAGCTCTACCATGAGGATAGACTGTAGATGAGCTGCAGATGGGCAGAGTCCTACAGGATGGCATTCAACAAATCCAAGTGCCGGGTGCTGCACTTTGGCCACAACAGCCCCATGCAGAGCTACAGGCTGGGGTCAGAGTGGCTGGAGAGCAGCCAGGCAGAAAGGGACCTGGGGGTGCTGATTGACAGCTGCCTAAACATGAGCCAGCAGTGTGCCCAGGTGGCCAAGAAGGCCAATGGCATCCTGGCCTGCCTCAAGAGTAGTGTGGCCAGCAGGAGCAGGGAAGTCATTGTGCCCTGTGCTCAGCACTGGTTAGGCCACACCTTGAGTCCTGTGTCCAGTTCTGGGTTCCTCAGGTTAGGAAAGATGTTGAGATGCTGGAAGGTGTCCAGAGAAGGGCAACAAAGCTGGGGAGGGGTCTGGAGCACAGCCCTGTGAGGAGAGGCTGAGGGAGCTGGGGTTGCTTAGCCTGGAGAAGAGGAGGCTCAGGGGAGACCTTATTGCTCTCTACAACTCCCTGAAGGGAGGCTGTAGCCAGGAGGGGGTTGGTCTCTTCTCTCAAGCAACCAGCACCAGAACAAGAGGACACAGTCTCAAACTGTGCCAGGGGAAGTTCAGGCTTGAGGTGAGGAGAAAGTTCTTCCCAGAGAGTTGTTAGTCATTGGAATGTGCTGCCCAGGGAGGTGGTGGAGTCCCCATCCCTGGAGGTGTTCAAAAACGAATTGGATGTGTCACTTGGTGCCATGGTTTAGTCATGAGGTCTGTGGTGACAGATTGGACTTGGTGATGATCTTTGAGGTCTCTTCCAACCTTGGTGATTCTGTGAAATGAGGACAACTCTGGAGTGTAACGTCAGAACTTTTGAGTGTACAGTATAGGAGGTTTGGGTCTTTTCATCTCACGAGACCTCAGTGGTTCCAACCTTACCTAGGGAAAGGAAAGGATCTTGAGACCCCAGGACACGACCCCATGTGAATCATGTAGTAAGAAGAATAGAAGGAAGGAGCAGCTGAGGTTAGGGATATGTGACCTGAGAAGGGTCAGAGGAAGCGAGTTTGTTTAGTCTAGAACAGATAAAACTGAGGGAGGACATGATGGCAGTTTTCTGATATGTAAACAGTTACAAAGAAGATTAATTTATTGCTCGTGGTGCCCACCAGTCCTAGGACAAGAAATAATCAGATTAATTTTAAGTGAAGAGCATTTGAAGCTACATATTAGGGAAAAAAAGCAAATCTTATTAAAGAAATACAGAAGCAGTGACACAGCCAGCCCAGGGAGAGTAGAGGGTTTCCTCCACTGGGGAGTTTGGAAAGGATGCAAAACAAACCTCCCACTCAGATAATCCTGACAAATGGCATCCTACCTCTGAGGAAAGGGAGGTCATGGATAACCCCTGTGCTCCATTGCAGCTCTGCATTTCTATGATCCCAGGATTCATTTCTGAATCACAGAATCAACCAGGTTGGAAGAAATCTCCAAGATCATCAAGTCCAACCTGTCACCCAACCCTAACTAATCATCTAGGCCATTGCACTGAGTGCCTCATCCAGGGCACCTCCAGGGATGTTGAGCTCACCACCTCCCTGGGCAGCACATCCCAATGGCCAGTCCCTCTGTCTGTGAAGAACTTCTTTGTAAGACCAAGCCTAAACCTCCCCCTACACAGCTTGAGACTGTGTCCTCTTGTTCTGATGCTGCTTGCCTGGGAGAAGAGGCCAACCCCCACCTGGCTACAACCTCCCTTCAGGGAGTTGTAGACAGCAATAAGGTCTCCCTGAGCCTCCTCTTCTCCAGGCTAAGCAACCCCAGCTCCCTCAGCCTCTTCTCACAGGGCTGTGCTCCAGACCACCCCCCCAGCTTTGTTGCCCTTCTCTGGATATGTTTCAGCATCTCAACATCTTTCTTAAACTGAGGAGCCCAGAACTGGACCCAGGACTCAATGTGTTGATTAACCAGGGCTGAGTACAGGGCAGAATGGCTTCTCTGCTGCTGCTGGCCACACTATTCCTGATCCAGGCCACAAGGCACACAAGGTCTCTAGCAGCATGCTGCTCTTTCCAAAGCTGCTTAGCAGCCTTCCCACCTTTCTGGAAAACCCATGGCACCTGCAGAGTTAGATCATAGACCCTTTTCCACCTTGGCTACCCCACAGAATCCTGTTATGCCTACTGGTCTACATTTAACCCACATCTGAGGCTAAACTCCAGCAGTTAGTCTACCGCCCAATGACCCCTCCCCAGCAGAGAAAGGGAACAAAGAAAAGAAGACTCTCAGTTTGAAATGGCAATGGATTTAATGAAATAACCAAATGAATACCAATGTCAATTCAAGAGAAATGTTTTGCCCAGCAGAAGTGCAGCAGTCATTGTATCCAGGAAGGCAGTGCTCCAGAGCAAGGGATGAGTGAGGAGCAAAGTGAGGATGAACCCAAGCCAGAAGCTGCCCTCCCCTTGGCAAAATTCCTTCTTTGCAGTGAGTGTAGTACTCATTGTCTGCAGTGGAATACACCTGGAGCCAACTTCAGTCAGCTGGTCTGCCTGACTCAGAGCTGCTGATAGCCTGCAGCCCGTTGCTGGCCTGGGATTCTGGCCCAGCAAAACCAGGACACTACTGGATGGCTGCAGAGAGCGTGTGCTGATACGTACAGGAAGGATCTGGCATTGTCTTCTCTTCAATTACCCATAAAAAGCTACATAGCAAAAATCCACAGCCATGTAATAAAATGCATGAGGAGGGATGATCCAGCCAGCCAGTCAAACCCTTCTAGTTTCTTTAGTCACCAAAATCTGAAAAAACTTGTAATGCTGCTCAAAAAGGGGAAAGCAACTGAAGAAAACAAGAAACTATTTGTCACAAGTGCAGCTCACTTAATACCCTTCAGCTGTCTTCCATCCTTGGAGTTCCCTGCTAAGCTGCCTGAGCAGAGAAGTTCCTTATAGTATTCTTTGTGAATGTGACTGATTCCAACTCTCTTATTCAAAATTAAACACTCCCCCCCCCCGTTTTCATCAGTGTCTTTGAGACCCACCTGTCCATGGTGGGTCTATGAGGATGTCCCCAAAGGCTCTGCAAGTCCCACCCCAGGCCTGTAACAGAGCACGCACGAATGCCCTGTGAGAAGGAATGCAGGGAGGCCACCAAGCTCTGCTTCTTCAGTTCTTACCCTCCCACTGGGGAGAATAAAACTTCTAAATTGTTTGTTGTTCCATAAATTTGTCTTTACTCTTCTAATTACAACTGCATTGTTGAGCAATCAAGGACGTGATTCCTACCAGCCCTAGCCAGCAGCCATTGCCCCTGCCTCTTCGAGCCCGGCTCGCAGCAAGCTGTAGGTTGTGCAACGCCTCGTCTGCTCATGATACATGCAGGCAGTGAAATGGAATACCTGCTTCTCCTGCAAAATGGAAAATCCATTGCTTGCCTTCAGAGGTGGCATCTCAGCATGCTCTTTTGCTCTTTGCATGCTGTATTTCACTCATTTCATCACTTCAGAATCCTCATTGTGTTGCTCCGTTGCTGTCATCTCACTGTAGTTGACAAACGTACTGCCAGCGACTCTGTGCCAGGTCTTCCATGGGTTTCCTTCCTTCTTTTTACCTGTGGATATGATGCAGTATATGAAAATGGGCAGCCAAGCTGAAAACTTGCCTGTAAGCCATTTATTCACCCTCAGCATCTGAGATTCCTGGACCCTTGCTCTGTGGGAGTTTCTTTCCATAGTATTCTTTGTTTTCTTGATCAACCACCTGACTGTATTCTCTACTTTAACACCCTTCAGGACTCCCCGTGGCAGCCTTGCTCTCTCTCTCCTTCCAGCAGCATTCATGCTTCTTGGTGTCAGCAAAAGTCATAGAATCATAGAGTCACAGAATAGCTTAGGGTGGAAGTGACCTCAGATATCATCTGCTCCAACCTCTCTGTCATGGGCAGGGATGCCTCACAATTAGACTTGGCTGTTCAAGGCCTCACCCAACCTGGCCTTGAACATCCCCAGGGAGGATGTTCCCTGGTAACCTCTTACAGAGTCTCATACTAAAGAACTTCTTTGTAAGATCCAGTCCAAGCCTGCTGTCCCTCAGCTTAAAGCTATTCCCCCTTATCCTATCACCAGACATCCTTATGAAAAGCCCCTCTTGCAGCCTTCCTGTAGGATCCCTTCAGGTGATGGAAGACAGCTCTCAGGTGCCCCCAGAATCTTGTCTTCTCCAGGCTGAACTCCAGCCATGGAGATTGGATCCTGAAAAAATAGCATCAGAGTAGGCATTGAATTCTTTGTGTTTCTATTTGTAGCAGGGAGACTCCTAATAACTTCAGCAAGTGAGTCACACCAACAAAACCCACATGGGATTTGAGCCTGTGCCCCTGTGTGGTGGAATCTGTGCACTAGTGAATCACCAGCCTAAGAGAACTTTTCTGCTCTAATGGCCACAAGGCTGAGCCTGCACAAGAGTGTTTTGTGGCATCTCTCATGTAACTCAAGGGAAGACCTTTACCTCAGATACTGTTTGCCTTCTCTGGTGTTTGCTCACAACAGGGTCACACACTCTAGGATTCAAACTTTTTCTCTCCTTTTAGTACTGGAGTTTGAGGAAAACAAGAAATCCTAGCCAGGCTTTAAAAATCATCTATGAGGATGAGGCTGAGGGAGCTGGGCTTGCTTAGCCTGGAGAAGAGGAGACTCAAAGGAGACCTTCTTGCTCTCTGCAACTACCTGAAGGGAGGTTGTAGCCAGGAAGGGGTTGGTCTCTTCCCAGGCAACCACCAACAGAACAAGAGAACACAGTCTCAAGCTGTGCCAGGGGAGTTTTAGGCTGGATGTTAGGAAGAAGTTCTTCACAGAAAGAGAGATTGGCCATTGGAATGTGCTGCCCGGGGAGGTGGTGGAGTCACCATCACTGGAGGTGTTTAAGAGGAGACTGGATGCCATGGTTTAGTTGATTAGGTGGTGTTGGGTGATAGGTTGGACTCGATGATCTCAAAGGTCTTTTCCAACCTGGTCTATTCTATTCTATTCTATTCTATTCTATGCTATGCTATGCTATGCTATGCTATGCTATGCTATGCTATGCTATGCTATGCTATTCTATTCTACTCTACTCTACTCTATTCTATGTTATTCTTTGTTATCCTATCCTATCCTATCCTATCCTATCCCTATCCTATCCGGTCCAGAGCCACTGATGGCTCTCTTAACCTCTTGAGTGGAGCATCCAAACTGGAATAGCTCCCCTACAGAGATGATGGTTCCCCATGCAGGCAGAAGGAAGCCACAAGGGTAGCTATTTTGTCCATGTATTTCTGGCATATAATGATGCTGATGGAGATCACTGCTTGCTTTCTAAAGATGTACATGGAGTTTTCCAAGGAAGATCAGATCATTAGAATCACTTCCTATCTACCAGTGGTTCTTGCAGGAAAAAAAAGTAGGGGTTGGAAATATATGATCCTTAAGGTCCCTTCCAACCATAACAATTCTATGATTCTATGATCTTTTGCTCTAGAACATCCTCTCCCTTCAGCTCAGTCCTCCTGGTTCCCTTGCTGCCTGGTCCCTTTGTTGGTAAATCAGTGAGTTCAGTCATCTTTGGGAAGTGATTTCTGTCTCCAGCTGCCAGGAATCAGCATCAGGTCAGCCAGATGCTAAGGAGAACAGAACTCTCTCTGCTCTCCCCATGGGAGGCTGCATCCATCCCATCAGAAAAGTGAGGGGAAAGCAAGAGCTTTTCTTTCCCTTTTCCTTTCCCTCTAGTTTAAATATCCTCAAAGTGAAAGAGTGGCTTCCTCAGAGGCAAGGAGTGTGCAGCCTGCTCTGGTGATTGTCAGCAATGAGAGTCATGTACATTCTTTGGATTTTCAGGCATCATCCAAGTGTTCCAAGTGTAGAGCTGTCATGTGCACAACTGGCTGACGAGCTGCACTGGCCCAGACAAGCTTGCCTAGTACAGACATGCAGCTGTGGGGAAGCCTGATGCAATGGCGTGACAAGACTCGACCACAGGTCCTGAACTGGCAAGGGGAGTGCAGTGGGAGCCTGAAGGGGAAGTGTCTTGTCCTCTCCACCAAGGGATGAGCTCACTGCATGAGGCAGCAGCATTGCTGCTTCTCTCGCCATAGACACACTGAGTTACTATGGTCTGCATTAGGCATCTGCCTAGCAGAGCAGAGGTCTGGAGTCCTTCTCTAGGGACTTTCAAACCCATGTGGATGTGTTCCTGTGTGCCCTGCCCTAGATGATCCTGTTATGGCAGAGGTCCCTTCCAATCCCTACCATTCTGTGTCTCTATGATTAAGACAAAGCTGTGAGTGGCTCACCTGTGCGAAAGGAATTCTTTGCTGTTTCACTTTGTTCTTTTCTCAGCAGAATGACAACTTACTAAAATTGTAGCTGAAATCCACAATGAAAGGACTCTGAATATGCATTTCATAGAATCATAGAATCATAGAATCAGTCAGGGTTGGAAGGGACCACAAGGATCATCCCGTTCCAAACCCCCTGCCATGGGCAGGGACACCCCACACTAGATCAGGATGGCCAGAGCCTTGTCCAGCCTGGTCTTAAACACCTCCAGGGACAGGGCCTCAACCACCTCCCTGGATAACCCATTCCAGGGCTTCACCACTCTCATGGTGAAGAACTTCTTCCTCACATCTAGCCTGAATCTCCCTATTTCCAGCTTCATTCCGTTCCCCCTAGTCCTATCACTACCTGAGAGCCTGAGAAGTCCCTCGCCAGCCTTCCTTTAAGTAAGTATCTCAGCAATGTCTTTAAGAGACAGAGACTGGTAAAAATCTGAAGGCAGAGTGAACTTAACACTGCACATGTGGAGCCGTGAGGAGTTGGGAGCATTGCAGTGCAGCCTTTACCAGTGTGGTCAGGATCTCCTCTTTGCACTGGGAGTTACAAAAAACTAGGCTCAACTTTCATTCTGAGTGTTTCATCACATTGAAATGTGAATTATAACTTACTTATTGTGCCTTGGTTTGAATTCCTAGCCCAGATAAAAATTCCAGTAAGCGATTTCTCAAAGGCACTGAGAACTGGAGCCATTGTTTTGATGTGATGGTTTCACAAACAGAGGGGCAGGTCTTTGAATGAAACCAATGGGAATACCAAGCCTTGCCTTCTGGGAATATTAACCATGCAGATTAGTAGCTGACCTCCAAGAACACAGCTTTGTGTCAGGTTATTTCTACACACAAGTATTGCATACATGTCCTGGGCTGCAGTGAAGCAATTTACTCTTCTATTCCCTCATTCAAAAGGGATTGGATGTGGCCCTTGAAGCCATGGTTTAGTTAGTCACCGAATCACAGAATCACCAAGGTTGGAAGAGACCTCAAAGATCATCGAGTCCAACCTGTCACCACAGACCTCATGACTAAACCATGGCACCAAGTGCCACGTCAATTTCCTCTTGAACACCCCTCTACTCAGCTCTGGTGAGACCCCACCTGGAGTACTGCCTCCAGTTCTGGAGCCCCTATTCCAAGAGGGATCTGGAGGTGCTGGAAGGTGTCCAGAGAAGGGCCACGAGGAGGAGCAGAGGGCTGGAGCACCTCTCCTGTGAGGACAGACTGAAGGAGTTGGGGCTGTTCAGTCTGGAGAAGAGAAGGCTCCCAGGTGACCTCATTGTGGCCTTCCAGGATCTGAAGGGGGCTACAAGAAGGCTGGGGAGGGACTTCTCGGGATCTCAGGTAGTGATAGGACTAGGGGGAATGGAATGAAGCTGGAGGTGGGGAGATGTGGTGAAGGCCTGGAATGGGTTGTCCAGGGAGGTGGTTGAGGCCCCATCCCTGGAGGTGTTTAAGCCCAGGCTGGATGAGGCTCTGGCCAGGCTGATCTAGTGTGGGGTGTCCCTGCCCATGGCAGGGGGGTTGGAACTAGATGATCCTTGTGGTCCCTTCCAACCCTGAGTGATACTATGATACTATGATACCTCCAGTCATGAGGTGTTGGGTGACAGGTTGGACTTGATGATCTCTGCGGTCTTTTCCAACCTTATTGATTCTGTGATTTAAAACTCTTTTAGGACCAGTTTTATATTGACATCATTTAATTCCCCCTTCCTACCCCCCATTCCCCCTCCCCCCCCCCTTAGAATTCAATTTGAAGATGAGGTTTACAAGAGGTATGGGATGGCAGAGGAAGCTGGGCTGGGGGCATTTTTGGTTCCCCCCTGGAGCAAAGATGACAGCTGGGACTCGTGTGCCTAAGCAGTGTCTAACGTGGGAATGCTCATGGGCAAAGTGCCATGCCACAGGCTATGGCATAAGACACTGGGAAATGGAAGGAAACCATAATAAGGTCTGCCAGTGACTTAAAATGTAAGGACAGAAAACTTTGCCTGTCTTACACAAAATACTTCTGAAAACAAGCCCTAAAGGCAAGGATTTGGGGAAGCCTTCCCAACAGCTTGACATGGCCTGTTTCCAAAGTGACCCTTCAAAGCAAGGAAGATTTATTTAAAGGTGCCTGTAGGGGGAGATGGTTGCCCGGGAGATGGGCAGTAAACATTTCATCTCCAGGTCACCAGCCCCAGCCAGCTCTGCTCACTAGCAGCCAAAGCCTACTGTATTATTGTCATTAAGAGGGACATGAATCATCTGACAGTCTGTGGAGACATGAAAACGTCCAGTTCAATAACATATAAATTATCTTCATATAATCCTTTTGGGGACTTCTGAAGTACACACAAACACAAACATCTTTCTGAATGCTTAGACAAACACGAGGCTCAAAAATCCTAGTAATTTTAGTTTAAAATTAGTCTCCCTGACTACATCAACTGACTTCAAAGTCTCACCTCGACTCACCTCTCCTCTCTCCTCTCCTCTCCTCTCCTCTCCTCTCCTCTCCTCTCCTCTCCTCTCCTCTCCTCTCCTCTCCTCTCCTCTCCTCTCCTCTCCTCTCCTCTCCTCTCCTCTCCTCTCCTCCTCTCCTCCTCCTCTCCTCTCCTCTCTCTCTCTCCTCTCCTCCTCTCCCTCTCCTCTCCTCTCCTCTCCTCTCCTCTCCTCTCCTCTCCTCTCCCTCTCCTCTCCTCTCCTCTCCTCTCCTCTCCTCTCCTCTCTCCTCTCCTCTCCTCTCTCTCCTCTCTCTCCTCTCCTCTCCTCTCCTCTCCTCTCCTCTCCTCTCCTCTCCTCTCCTCTCCCCTCCCCTCCCCTCCCCTCTCCTCTCCGAACCTCTCCTCTCTGAACCTCTCCTCTCCTCAAACCTCTCTCCTCTCTGAACCTCTTGCCTCCCCTCCCTCCCTCCCCTCCCCTTCCCTTCCCTTTCCCTTCCCCCTTCCCTTCCCTCCCTCCCCTTCCCTTCCCTTCCCTTCCCTTCCCTTCCCTTCCCTTCCCTTCCCTTCCCTTCCCTTCCCTTCCCTTCCCTTCCCTTCCCTTCCCTTCCCTTCCCTTCCCTTCCCTTCCCTTCCCTTCCTTCCCTTCCCTTCCCTTCCTTCCCTTCCCTTCCCTTCCCTTCCTTCCCTTCCCTTCCTTCCCTTCCCTTCCCTTCCCTTCCTTCCCTTCCCTTCCCCTTCCCTTCCTTCCCTTCCCTTTCCCTTCCCTTCCCCCTTCCCTTCCCTTCCTTCCCTTCCTTCCCTTCCCTTCCCTTCCCTCCCTTCCCTTCCTTCCCTTCCCTTCCCTTCCCTTCCTTCCCTTCCTTCCCCCTTCCCCCTTCCTTCCTTCCCTTCCCTTCCTTCCCTTCCCTTCCCTTCCCTTCCCTTCCCTTCCCTTCCCTTCCCTTCCCTTCCCTTCCCTTCCCTTCCCTTCCCTTCCCTTCCCTTCCTTCCTTCCTTCCTTCCCTTCCTTCCCTTCCCTTCCCTTCCCCTTCCCTTCCCTTCCCTTCCTTCCCTTCCCTTCCCTTCCCCCTTCCCTTCCCTTCCTTCCCTTCCCTTCCCTTCCCTTCCCTTCCTTCCCCTTCCCTTCCCTTCCCTTCCCTTCCCTTCCCTTCCCTTCCCTTCCCTTCCTTCCCTTCCTTCCCTTCCCTTCCTTCCTTCCTTCTTCCTTCCCTTCCCTTCCCTTCCTTCCCTTCCCCCTTCCCTTCCTTCCCTTCCCTTCCCCCTTCCCTTCCCTTCCCTTCCCCCTTCCTTCCCTCCCTTCCCTTCCCTTCCCTTCCTTCCCTTCCCTTCCCTTCCCTTCCCTCCCTTCCCTTCCTTCCCTTCCCTTCCCTTCCCTTCCCTTCCCTTCCCTTCCCTTCCCTCCTCTTTCTCTTTCTTTTGAAACAATTTGGTTGACTTGTGAATTCCCTTAGAGAGGCACAAACCCTTACAAGAAGCCTTGATCATCTGTTTCCCTTTTAAGTATAGCAGACCACTGGAATTCTGGAGAAAAATAAATTATGCTGGGGGACCATTTGTCCCCTAGAAAAACAACAATAAACAGGGCACTAAACAAAATGCTTTGCAGCAGCCACTGTCTGCAGCACACTGCAGCGAGGCATGGCACGCGAAAACGCAACCCGATCAGGCTCGGTTCAGGGGGATGTCTTTCCTTTAATCCACTGGAGAGGGGAACAAAGCCCAACTGAGTGTGTTTAATAGCAAACAGACAATAATATCAATGGGACTTCCCACTCCACTTATGGCAATATTAATGTGTGCTGTGCACATACCCAAGGGGAAGAAAAAAGAGAGAGAGAGAGAGAGAGAGAGAAGAGACATTTCCCCCGTTTGGTTGGTTTCTTCTTTTGAAGCATGTCTCCACCAAAAAGCAGATTTCAATTTCCTTCAGGGACCACAAAATACCCATCTCTTTTTCCCCTCCCTCCCTCCCCTCCCTCCCCCACCTCCCCCTGGTTAGAAGTTTATTTTTCAGTTGTGGTAAGTGCTTTGCACCATATTTATCTGCAAGTTGTTTGTTTTAGGGAGCGGAGCGGGGAACGTACTATTTTCAACATGGGCCTTCCACCAGGGGAAAGACTAACAAGCACCACAAAAAAAGATTATGAGAGACTCTGCAGAAGTGGTTTAATGAAATTGTTCTGGGTAAGCATACTGCTTGAATCAGGAAGCCTGCAGGGAGTCTCTGGACCATAGCTGGGGAACTTCTTCTGTGAGGAATAGGATAGGATAGGATAGGATAGGATAGGATGGGATAGGATAGGATAGGATAGAATACAATGGAATAGGATGGAATAGAATAGAATAGAATAGAATAGAATAGAATAGAATAGAATAGAATAGAATAGAATAGGATAGGATAGGATCGGATAGGATAGGATAGGATAGGATAGGATAGGATAGGATAGGATAGAATGGAATGGAATGGAATGAGATAGGATAGGATAGGATAGGATAGGATAGGATGGGATAGGATAAGGATGGGATAGGATAGGATAGGGTAGGATAAGGATAGGATGAGATGGGATGAGATGGGATGGGATAGGAATAGAATAGAATAGAATAGAATAGAATAGAATAGAATAGAATAGAATAGAATAGAGATAGAATAGAATTAACCAGGTTGGTAAAGACCTTTGAGATCATCGAGTCCAACCTATCACCGGCACCATCTAATCAACTAAACCATGGCACCAAGCACCCAATCCAGTCTCTTCCTAAACACCTCCAGGGATGGTGACTCCACCACCTCCTGGGCAGCACATTCCAATGGGCAATCACTCTGTCTGTGTAGAATTTCCTCCCAACATCCAGTCTAAACTTCCCTGCTGCAGCTTGAGACTGTGTCCTCTTGTTCTGGTGCTGGTTGCCTGGGAGAAGAGACCAACCCCACCTGGCTACAAGCTCCTTCAGGAGTTGGAGAGAGCAATAAGGTCTCCCTAAGCCTCCTCTTCTCCAGGCTAAGCAACCCCAGCTCCCTCAGCCTCTCCCTCACAGGGCTGAGGGAGCTGGAGGTTGCCAGCCCCTGGAGAAAGAGGAAACAGGAGACCTTATTGCTCTCTCCAACTCCTGAAGGGAGCTTGTAGCCAGAGTGGGAGTTTGGTCTTCTCCCTCCCAGGCTTGGCTCAGCACCAGAACAAGAGGACACAGTCTCAAGCCTCAGCTGCAGGAAGTTTGAACTGGATGTTGAGGAGAGTCTACACAGACAGAGTGATTGCCCATTGGAATGTGCTGCCCAGGGAGGTGGTGGAGTCACCATCCCTGGAGGTGTTTAGGAAGAGACTGGATTGGGTGCTTGGTGCCATGGTTTAGTTGATTAGATGGTGCCGGGTGATAGGTTGGACTCGATGATCTCAAAGGTCTTTACCAACCTGGTTAATTCTATTCTATTCTATTCTATTCTATTCTATTCTATTCTATTCTATTCTATTCTATTCTATTCTATCCCATCCCATCTCATCCCATCTCATCCTATCCTATCCTACCCTATCCTATCATCTCATCTATCCTATCCTATCCTATCCTATCCTATCTATCTATCCATTCCATTCCATTCCATTCTATCCTATCCTATCCTATCCTATCCTATCCTATCCTATCCTATCCTATCCTATCCTATCCTATCCTATCCGATCCTATCCTATCCTATTCTATTCTATTCTATTCTATTCTATTCTATTCTATTCTATTCTATTCTATTCTATTCTATTCCATCCTATTCCATTGTATTCTATCCTATCCTATCCTATCCTATCCTATCCTATCCTATCCTATCCTATCCTATCCTATCCTATCCTATCCTATTCCTCACAGAAGAAGTTCCCCAGCTATGGTCCAGAGACTCCTGCAGGCTTCCTGATTCAAGCAGTATGCTTACCCAGAACAATTTCATTAAACCACTTCTGCAGAGTCTCTCATAATCTTTTTTTGTGGTGCTTGTTAGTCTTTCCCCTGGTGGAAGGCCCATGTTGAAAATAGTACGCTCCCCGCTCCGCTCCTAAAACAAACAACTTGCAGATAAATATGGTGCAAAGCACTTACCACAACTGAAAAATAAACTTCTAACCACAGGGGGAGGTGGGGGGAGGGAGGGAGGGGAGGGAGGGGAAAAAGAGATGGGTATTTTGTGGTCCCTGAAGGAAATTGAAATCTGCTTTTTGGTGGAGACATGCTTCAAAAGAAGAAACCAACCAAACGGGGGAAATGTCTCTCTCTCTCTCTCTCTCTCTTTTTTCTTCCCCTGGGTATGTGCACAGCACACATTAATGGTTGCCATAAGTGGAGTGGGAAGTCCCATTGATATTATTGTCTGTTTGCTATTAAACACACTCAGTTGGGCTTTGTTCCCCTCTCCAGTGGATTAAAGGAAGACATCCCCCTGAACCGAGCCTGATCGGGTTGCGTTTTGGCGTACCATGCCTCGCTGCAGTGTGCTGCAGACAGTGGCTGCTGCAAAGCATTTTGTTTAGTGCCCTGTTTATTGTTGTTTTTCTAGGGGACAAATGGTCCCCCAGCATAATTTATTTTTCTCCAGAATTCCAGTGGTCTGCTATACTTTAAAGGGAAACAGATGATCAAGGCTTCTTGTAAGGGTTTGTGCCTTCTCTAAGGGAATTCACAAGTCAACCGAAATTGTTTCCAAAAGAAAGAGAAAGAGGAGGGAAGGGAAGGGAAGGGAAGGGAAGGGAAGGGAAGGGAAGGGAAGGGAAGGGAAGGGAAGGGAAGGAAGGGAAGGGAAGGGAAGGGAAGGGAAGGGAAGGGAAGGGAAGGGAAGGGAAGGGGGAAGGGAAGGGAAGGGAAGGGGGAAGGAAGGAAGGGAAGGAAGGGAAGGGAAGGGAAGGGAAGGAAGGAAGGAAGGGAAGGGAAGGGAAGGGAAGGGAAGGGAAGGGAAGGGAAGGAAGGGAAGGAAGGAAGGAAGGGAAGGGAAGGGAAGGAAGGGAAGGAAGGAAGGGAAGGGAAGGAAGGAAGGGAAGGAAGGGAAGGGAAGGGAAGGGAAGGAAGGGAAGGGAAGGGAAGGGAAGGGAAGGGAAGGAAGGGAAGGGAAGGGAAGGAAGGGAAGGGGAAGGGAAGGGAAGGGGAAGGAAGGGAAGGGAAGGGAAGGGAAGGGAAGGAAGGGAAGGGAAGGGGAAGGAAGGAAGGGAAGGGAAGGGAAGGGAAGGGAAGGGAAGGGAAGGGAAGGGAAGGGAAGGAAGGAAGGAAGGAAGGGAAGGGAAGGGAAGGAAGGAAGGAAGGGAAGGAAGGAAGGGAAGGGAAGGGAAGGAAGGAAGGGAAGGAAGGGAAGGAAGGGAAGGGGAAGGGAAGGAAGGGAAGGAAGGAAGGGAAGGGAAGGAAGGAAGGAAGGAAGGAAGGAAGGGAAGGGAAGGGAAGGGAAGGGAAGGGAAGGGAAGGAAGGGAAGGGAAGGGAAGGGAAGGAAGGAAGGGAAGGGAAGGGAAGGAAGGGAAGGGAAGGGAAGGAAGGGAAGGGAAGGGAAGGGAAGGGAAGGAAGGGAAGGGAAGGGAAGGGAAGGGAAGGGAAGGGAAGGGAAGGGAAGGGGGAAGGGAAGGGAAGGGAAGGGAAGGGGGAAGGGAAGGGAAGGGAAGGGGGGAGGGGAGGGAGGGGAGGGGAGGCAAGAGGTTCAGAGAGGAGAGGTTTGGAGAGGAGAGGAGAGGTTCAGAGAGGAGAGGTTCGGAGAGGAGAGGGGAGGGGAGGGGAGGGGAGGGAGAGGAGAGGAGAGGAGAGGAGAGGGAGAGGAGAGGAGAGGAGAGGAGAGGAGAGGAGAGGAGAGGAGAGGAGAGGGAGAGGAGAGGAGAGGAGAGGAGAGGAGAGGAGAGAGAGAGAGGAGAGGAGAGGAGAGGAGAGGAGAGGAGAGAGAGGAGAGGAGAGGAGAGGAGAGGAGAGGAGAGGAGAGGAGAGGAGAGGAGAGGAGAGGAGAGGAGAGGAGAGGAGAGGAGAGGAGAGAGGAGAGGAGAGGAGAGGAGAGGAGAGGAGAGGAGAGGAGAGGAGAGGAGAGGAGAGGAGAGGAGAGGAGAGGAGAGGAGAGGAGAGGAGAGGAGAGGAGAGGAGAGGAGAGGAGAGGAGAGAGGAGAGGTGAGTCGAGGTGAGACTTTGAAGTCAGTTGATGTAGTCAGGGAGACTAATTTTTAAACTAAAATTACTAGGATTTTTGAGCCTCGTGTTTGTCTAAGCATTCAGAAAGATGTTTGTGTTTGTGTGTACTTCAGAAGTCCCCAAAAGGATTATATGAAGATAATTTATATGTTATTGAACTGGACGTTTTCATGTCTCCACAGACTGTCAGATGATTCATGTCCCTCTTAATGACAATAATACAGTAGGCTTTGGCTGCTAGTGAGCAGAGCTGGCTGGGGCTGGTGACCTGGAGATGAAATGTTTACTGCCCATCTCCCGGGCAACCATCTCCCCCTACAGGCACCTTTAAATAAATCTTCCTTGCTTTGAAGGGTCACTTTGGAAACAGGCCATGTCAAGCTGTTGGGAAGGCTTCCCCAAATCCTTGCCTTTAGGGCTTGTTTTCAGAAGTATTTTGTGTAAGACAGGCAAAGTTTTCTGTCCTTACATTTTAAGTCACTGGCAGACCTTATTATGGTTTCCTTCCATTTCCCAGTGTCTTATGCCATAGCCTGTGGCATGGCACTTTGCCCATGAGCATTCCCACGTTAGACACTGCTTAGGCACACGAGTCCCAGCTGTCATCTTTGCTCCAGGGGGAACCAAAAATGCCCCCAGCCCAGCTTCCTCTGCCATCCCATACCTCTTGTAAACCTCATCTTCAAATTGAATTCTAAGGGGGGGGGGGGAGGGGGAATGGGGGGTAGGAAGGGGGAATTAAAATGATGTCAATATAAAACTGGTCCTAAAAGAGTTTTAAATCACAGAATCAATAAGGTTGGAAAAGACCGCAGAGATCATCAAGTCCAACCTGTCACCCAACACCTCATGACTGGAGGTATCATAGTATCATAGTATCACTCAGGGTTGGAAGGGACCACAAGGATCATCTAGTTCCAACCCCCCTGCCATGGGCAGGGACACCCCACACTAGATCAGCCTGGCCAGAGCCTCATCCAGCCTGGGCTTAAACACCTCCAGGGATGGGGCCTCAACCACCTCCCTGGACAACCCATTCCAGGCCTTCACCACATCTCCCCACCTCCAGCTTCATTCCATTCCCCCTAGTCCTATCACTACCTGAGATCCCGAGAAGTCCCTCCCCAGCCTTCTTGTAGCCCCCTTCAGATCCTGGAAGGCCACAATGAGGTCACCTGGGAGCCTTCTCTTCTCCAGACTGAACAGCCCCAACTCCTTCAGTCTGTCCTCACAGGAGAGGTGCTCCAGCCCTCTGCTCCTCCTCGTGGCCCTTCTCTGGACACCTTCCAGCACCTCCAGATCCCTCTTGGAATAGGGGCTCCAGAACTGGAGGCAGTACTCCAGGTGGGGTCTCACCAGAGCTGAGTAGAGGGGTGTTCAAGAGGAAATTGGACGTGGCACTTGGTGCCATGGTTTAGTCATGAGGTCTGTGGTGACAGGTTGGACTCGATGATCTTTGAGGTCTCTTCCAACCTTGGTGATTCTGTGATTCGGTGACTAACTAAACCATGGCTTCAAGGGCCACATCCAATCCCTTTTTGAATGAGGGAATAGAAGAGTAAATTGCTTCACTGCAGCCCAGGACATGTATGCAATACTTGTGTGTAGAAATAACCTGACACAAAGCTGTGTTCTTGGAGGTCAGCTACTAATCTGCATGGTTAATATTCCCAGAAGGCAAGGCTTGGTATTCCCATTGGTTTCATTCAAAGACCTGCCCCTCTGTTTGTGAAACCATCACATCAAAACAATGGCTCCAGTTCTCAGTGCCTTTGAGAAATCGCTTACTGGAATTTTTATCTGGGCTAGGAATTCAAACCAAGGCACAATAAGTAAGTTATAATTCACATTTCAATGTGATGAAACACTCAGAATGAAAGTTGAGCCTAGTTTTTTGTAACTCCCAGTGCAAAGAGGAGATCCTGACCACACTGGTAAAGGCTGCACTGCAATGCTCCCAACTCCTCACGGCTCCACATGTGCAGTGTTAAGTTCACTCTGCCTTCAGATTTTTACCAGTCTCTGTCTCTTAAAGACATTGCTGAGATACTTACTTAAAGGAAGGCTGGCGAGGGACTTCTCAGGCTCTCAGGTAGTGATAGGACTAGGGGGAACGGAATGAAGCTGGAAATAGGGAGATTCAGGCTAGATGTGAGGAAGAAGTTCTTCACCATGAGAGTGGTGAAGCCCTGGAATGGGTTATCCAGGGAGGTGGTTGAGGCCCTGTCCCTGGAGGTGTTTAAGACCAGGCTGGACAAGGCTCTGGCCATCCTGATCTAGTGTGGGGTGTCCCTGCCCATGGCAGGGGGTTTGGAACGGGATGATCCTTGTGGTCCCTTCCAACCCTGACTGATTCTATGATTCTATGATTCTATGAAATGCATATTCAGAGTCCTTTCATTGTGGATTTCAGCTACAATTTTAGTAAGTTGTCATTCTGCTGAGAAAAGAACAAAGTGAAACAGCAAAGAATTCCTTTCGCACAGGTGAGCCACTCACAGCTTTGTCTTAATCATAGAGACACAGAATGGTAGGGATTGGAAGGGACCTCTGCCATAACAGGATCATCTAGGGCAGGGCACACAGGAACACATCCACATGGGTTTGAAAGTCCCTAGAGAAGGACTCCAGACCTCTGCTCTGCTAGGCAGATGCCTAATGCAGACCATAGTAACTCAGTGTGTCTATGGCGAGAGAAGCAGCAATGCTGCTGCCTCATGCAGTGAGCTCATCCCTTGGTGGAGAGGACAAGACACTTCCCCTTCAGGCTCCCACTGCACTCCCCTTGCCAGTTCAGGACCTGTGGTCGAGTCTTGTCACGCCATTGCATCAGGCTTCCCCACAGCTGCATGTCTGTACTAGGCAAGCTTGTCTGGGCCAGTGCAGCTCGTCAGCCAGTTGTGCACATGACAGCTCTACACTTGGAACACTTGGATGATGCCTGAAAATCCAAAGAATGTACATGACTCTCATTGCTGACAATCACCAGAGCAGGCTGCACACTCCTTGCCTCTGAGGAAGCCACTCTTTCACTTTGAGGATATTTAAACTAGAGGGAAAGGAAAAGGGAAAGAAAAGCTCTTGCTTTCCCTCACTTTTCTGATGGGATGGATGCAGCCTCCCATGGGAGAGCAGAGAGAGTTCTGTTCTCCTTAGCATCTGGCTGACCTGATGCTGATTCCTGGCAGCTGGAGACAGAAATCACTTCCCAAAGATGACTGAACTCACTGATTTACCAACAAAGGGACCAGGCAGCAAGGGAACCAGGAGGACTGAGCTGAAGGGAGAGGATGTTCTAGAGCAAAAGATCATAGAATCATAGAATTGTTATGGTTGGAAGGGACCTTAAGGATCATATATTTCCAACCCCCCTACTTTTTTTCCTGCAAGAACCACTGGTAGATAGGAAGTGATTCTAATGATCTGATCTTCCTTGGAAAACTCCATGTACATCTTTAGAAAGCAAGCAGTGATCTCCATCAGCATCATTATATGCCAGAAATACATGGACAAAATAGCTACCCTTGTGGCTTCCTTCTGCCTGCATGGGGAACCATCATCTCTGTAGGGGAGCTATTCCAGTTTGGATGCTCCACTCAAGAGGTTAAGAGAGCCATCAGTGGCTCTGGACCGGATAGGATAGGATAGGATAGGATAGGATAGGATAGGATAGGATAACAAAGAATAACATAGAATAGAGTAGAGTAGAGTAGAATAGAATAGCATAGCATAGCATAGCATAGCATAGCATAGCATAGCATAGCATAGCATAGCATAGAATAGAATAGAATAGAATAGAATAGACCAGGTTGGAAAAGACCTTTGAGATCATCGAGTCCAACCTATCACCCAACACCACCTAATCAACTAAACCATGGCATCCAGTCTCCTCTTAAACACCTCCAGTGATGGTGACTCCACCACCTCCCGGGCAGCACATTCCAATGGCCAATCTCTTTCTGTGAAGAACTTCTTCCTAACATCCAGCCTAAAACTCCCCTGGCACAGCTTGAGACTGTGTTCTCTTGTTCTGTTGGTGGTTGCCTGGGAAGAGACCAACCCCTTCCTGGCTACAACCTCCCTTCAGGTAGTTGCAGAGAGCAAGAAGGTCTCCTTTGAGTCTCCTCTTCTCCAGGCTAAGCAAGCCCAGCTCCCTCAGCCTCATCCTCATAGATGATTTTTAAAGCCTGGCTAGGATTTCTTGTTTTCCTCAAACTCCAGTACTAAAAGGAGAGAAAAAGTTTGAATCCTAGAGTGTGTGACCCTGTTGTGAGCAAACACCAGAGAAGGCAAACAGTATCTGAGGTAAAGGTCTTCCCTTGAGTTACATGAGAGATGCCACAAAACACTCTTGTGCAGGCTCAGCCTTGTGGCCATTAGAGCAGAAAAGTTCTCTTAGGCTGGTGATTCACTAGTGCACAGATTCCACCACACAGGGGCACAGGCTCAAATCCCATGTGGGTTTTGTTGGTGTGACTCACTTGCTGAAGTTATTAGGAGTCTCCCTGCTACAAATAGAAACACAAAGAATTCAATGCCTACTCTGATGCTATTTTTTCAGGATCCAATCTCCATGGCTGGAGTTCAGCCTGGAGAAGACAAGATTCTGGGGCACCTGAGAGCTGTCTTCCATCACCTGAAGGGATCCTACAGGAAGGCTGCAAGAGGGGCTTTTCATAAGGATGTCTGGTGATAGGATAAGGGGGAATAGCTTTAAGCTGAGGGACAGCAGGCTTGGACTGGATCTTACAAAGAAGTTCTTTAGTATGAGACTCTGTAAGAGGTTACCAGGGAACATCCTCCCTGGGGATGTTCAAGGCCAGGTTGGGTGAGGCCTTGAACAGCCAAGTCTAATTGTGAGGCATCCCTGCCCATGACAGAGAGGTTGGAGCAGATGATATCTGAGGTCACTTCCACCCTAAGCTATTCTGTGACTCTATGATTCTATGACTTTTGCTGACACCAAGAAGCATGAATGCTGCTGGAAGGAGAGAGAGAGCAAGGCTGCCACGGGGAGTCCTGAAGGGTGTTAAAGTAGAGAATACAGTCAGGTGGTTGATCAAGAAAACAAAGAATACTATGGAAAGAAACTCCCACAGAGCAAGGGTCCAGGAATCTCAGATGCTGAGGGTGAATAAATGGCTTACAGGCAAGTTTTCAGCTTGGCTGCCCATTTTCATATACTGCATCATATCCACAGGTAAAAAGAAGGAAGGAAACCCATGGAAGACCTGGCACAGAGTCGCTGGCAGTACGTTTGTCAACTACAGTGAGATGACAGCAACGGAGCAACACAATGAGGATTCTGAAGTGATGAAATGAGTGAAATACAGCATGCAAAGAGCAAAAGAGCATGCTGAGATGCCACCTCTGAAGGCAAGCAATGGATTTTCCATTTTGCAGGAGAAGCAGGTATTCCATTTCACTGCCTGCATGTATCATGAGCAGACGAGGCGTTGCACAACCTACAGCTTGCTGCGAGCCGGGCTCGAAGAGGCAGGGGCAATGGCTGCTGGCTAGGGCTGGTAGGAATCACGTCCTTGATTGCTCAACAATGCAGTTGTAATTAGAAGAGTAAAGACAAATTTATGGAACAACAAACAATTTAGAAGTTTTATTCTCCCCAGTGGGAGGGTAAGAACTGAAGAAGCAGAGCTTGGTGGCCTCCCTGCATTCCTTCTCACAGGGCATTCGTGCGTGCTCTGTTACAGGCCTGGGGTGGGACTTGCAGAGCCTTTGGGGACATCCTCATAGACCCACCATGGACAGGTGGGTCTCAAAGACACTGATGAAAACGGGGGGGGGGAGTGTTTAATTTTGAATAAGAGAGTTGGAATCAGTCACATTCACAAAGAATACTATAAGGAACTTCTCTGCTCAGGCAGCTTAGCAGGGAACTCCAAGGATGGAAGACAGCTGAAGGGTATTAAGTGAGCTGCACTTGTGACAAATAGTTTCTTGTTTTCTTCAGTTGCTTTCCCCTTTTTGAGCAGCATTACAAGTTTTTTCAGATTTTGGTGACTAAAGAAACTAGAAGGGTTTGACTGGCTGGCTGGATCATCCCTCCTCATGCATTTTATTACATGGCTGTGGATTTTTGCTATGTAGCTTTTTATGGGTAATTGAAGAGAAGACAATGCCAGATCCTTCCTGTACGTATCAGCACACGCTCTCTGCAGCCATCCAGTAGTGTCCTGGTTTTGCTGGGCCAGAATCCCAGGCCAGCAACGGGCTGCAGGCTATCAGCAGCTCTGAGTCAGGCAGACCAGCTGACTGAAGTTGGCTCCAGGTGTATTCCACTGCAGACAATGAGTACTACACTCACTGCAAAAGAAGGAATTTTGCCAAGGGAGGGCAGCTTCTGGCTTGGGTTCATCCTCACTTTGCTCCTCACTCATCCCTTGCTCTGGAGCACTGCCTTCCTGGATACAATGACTGCTGCACTTCTGCTGGGCAAAACATTTCTCTTGAATTGACATTGGTATTCATTTGGTTATTTCATTAAATCCATTGCCATTTCAAACTGAGAGTCTTCTTTTCTTTGTTCCCTTTCTCTGCTGGGGAGGGGTCATTGGGCGGTAGACTAACTGCTGGAGTTTAGCCTCAGATGTGGGTTAAATGTAGACCAGTAGGCATAACAGGATTCTGTGGGGTAGCCAAGGTGGAAAAGGGTCTATGATCTAACTCTGCAGGTGCCATGGGTTTTCCAGAAAGGTGGGAAGGCTGCTAAGCAGCTTTGGAAAGAGCAGCATGCTGCTAGAGACCTTGTGTGCCTTGTGGCCTGGATCAGGAATAGTGTGGCCAGCAGCAGCAGAGAAGCCATTCTGCCCTGTACTCAGCCCTGGTTAATCAACACATTGAGTCCTGGGTCCAGTTCTGGGCTCCTCAGTTTAAGAAAGATGTTGAGATGCTGAAACATATCCAGAGAAGGGCAACAAAGCTGGGGGTGGTCTGGAGCACAGCCCTGTGAGAAGAGGCTGAGGGAGCTGGGGTTGCTTAGCCTGGAGAAGAGGAGGCTCAGGGGAGACCTTATTGCTGTCTACAACTCCCTGAAGGGAGGTTGTAGCCAGGTGGGGGTTGGCCTCTTCTCCCAGGCAAGCAGCATCAGAACAAGAGGACACAGTCTCAAGCTGTGTAGGGGAGGTTTAGGCTTGGTCTTACAAAGAAGTTCTTCACAGACAGAGGGACTGGCCATTGGGATGTGCTGCCCAGGGAGGTGGTGAGCTCAACATCCCTGGAGGTGCCCTGGATGAGGCACTCAGTGCAATGGCCTAGATGATTAGTTAGGGTTGGGTGACAGGTTGGACTTGATGATCTTGGAGATTTCTTCCAACCTGGTTGATTCTGTGATTCAGAAATGAATCCTGGGATCATAGAAATGCAGAGCTGCAATGGAGCACAGGGGGTTATCCATGACCTCCCTTTCCTCAGAGGTAGGATGCCATTTGTCAGGATTATCTGAGTGGGAGGTTTGTTTTGCATCCTTTCCAAACTCCCCAGTGGAGGAAACCCTCTACTCTCCCTGGGCTGGCTGTGTCACTGCTTCTGTATTTCTTTAATAAGATTTGCTTTTTTTTCCCTAATATGTAGCTTCAAATGCTCTTCACTTAAAATTAATCTGATTATTTCTTGTCCTAGGACTGGTGGGCACCACGAGCAATAAATTAATCTTCTTTGTAACTGTTTACATATCAGAAAACTGCCATCATGTCCTCCCTCAGTTTTATCTGTTCTAGACTAAACAAACTCGCTTCCTCTGACCCTTCTCAGGTCACATATCCCTAACCTCAGCTGCTCCTTCCTTCTATTCTTCTTACTACATGATTCACATGGGGTCGTGTCCTGGGGTCTCAAGATCCTTTCCTTTCCCTAGGTAAGGTTGGAACCACTGAGGTCTCGTGAGATGAAAAGACCCAAACCTCCTATACTGTACACTCAAAAGTTCTGACGTTACACTCCAGAGTTGTCCTCATTTCACAGAATCACCAAGGTTGGAAGAGACCTCAAAGATCATCACCAAGTCCAATCTGTCACCACAGACCTCATGACTAAACCATGGCACCAAGTGACACATCCAATTCGTTTTTGAACACCTCCAGGGATGGGGACTCCACCACCTCCCTGGGCAGCACATTCCAATGACTAACAACTCTCTCTGGGAAGAACTTTCTCCTCACCTCAAGCCTGAACTTCCCCTGGCACAGTTTGAGACTGTGTCCTCTTGTTCTGGTGCTGGTTGCTTGAGAGAAGAGACCAACCCCCTCCTGGCTACAGCCTCCCTTCAGGGAGTTGTAGAGAGCAATAAGGTCTCCCCTGAGCCTCCTCTTCTCCAGGCTAAGCAACCCCAGCTCCCTCAGCCTCTCCTCACAGGGCTGTGCTCCAGACCCCTCCCCAGCTTTGTTGCCCTTCTCTGGACACCTTCCAGCATCTCAACATCTTTCCTAACCTGAGGAACCCAGAACTGGACACAGGACTCAAGGTGTGGCCTAACCAGTGCTGAGCACAGGGCACAATGACTTCCCTGCTCCTGCTGGCCACACTACTCTTGAGGCAGGCCAGGATGCCATTGGCCTTCTTGGCCACCTGGGCACACTGCTGGCTCATGTTTAGGCAGCTGTCAATCAGCACCCCCAGGTCCCTTTCTGCCTGGCTGCTCTCCAGCCACTCTGACCCCAGCCTGTAGCTCTGCATGGGGCTGTTGTGGCCAAAGTGCAGCACCCGGCACTTGGATTTGTTGAATGCCATCCTGTAGGACTCTGCCCATCTGCAGCTCATCTACAGTCTATCCTCATGGTAGAGCTGCTCCAGCCCTTGGATCATCTTTGTGGCCTCCTCTGGACTCACTCCAGCAGCTTTGTGTCCTTATAATGGAGACACCAGAACTGGAGGCAGTATTCAATGTGGGGTCTCAGCAGAGCAGAGTCAAGGGGCAGAATCCCCTCTCTTGCCCTGCTGCCCACACTCCTCTTGCTGCAGCCCAGCACACAACTGCCTGCTGGGCTGCAAGAGGACACTGCTGGATTCTGGGGAGCTTCTCAGCAACCAACACCCCCAAATCTCTTTCTGCAGAGCTACTTTCAACCCACTCTGCACCCAGCCTGGATTTGTGCCTGGGATTGGCCCAATCCAGCTGCTGGACCTTGCACTTTAACTTACTGAACTTCACACAGTTGGCACTGTCCCCCTTCTTAAGCTTGTCAAACCCCTTCTGGATGTGGTGTCACTTCTTCATATTCTTAGTGTCCTGTGCACCACCACCATGAACATGCTGCCTGAATGTCCAGTGTTTGGATGATACTTTTTTCTTCAGGTTCTCACCACCTGCTGATGTAACCCAGTCAAGAGAATTGCACTCTCTCTGGCAGTTAGGGAAAGAATGGCTTAGAACTTGGACTTCAATTCTCAGTGAATTTATGTCTCAAAGAGTAAGGAATGGCTGCTCATCTTTCAGAGTAACTCAGCACTGGCATGGAAAAAATTACAGGATTTCTGCAGAGAAAAGATCAGACCAAGGTTCTTGCCCTTCTGCAGCTCACCAGGCTGCTTTCACAGGGGGCTTGGTTGGCTTTTTCCCCTACTAGAGGTTTCTCCATTGGAAAAATTCAAGCAATTGTACTGTACCACGGGGAGCAAGTTGAAGAAATAGCTCCAGTGAAAGATCCTCAAGGAAGATTTCTCAGAACATCATCAAGCAGTCTTGCATTGATCACATGGCTGTCTCAGCGGGGCACTTTGTGCATTCAGAGTAGCAGCAGCCTCCTTCAATACAGTACAATACAATACAGTACAATACAATACAGTACAATACAATACAATACAATACAATACAATACACCAGGTTGGAAGAGACCTTCACGATCATTGTGTCCAACCCATCAACCAATCCAACCCACCTAAACAACTAACCCATGGCACCAAGCACCCCATCAAGTCTCCTCCTGAACACCTCCAATGAAGGTGACTCCACCACCTCCATGGGCAGCCCATTCCAATGGGCAATCACTCTCTCTGTATAGAACTTCTTCCTAACATCCAGCCTAAACCTGCCCTGGCGCAGCCTGAGACTGTGTCCTCTTGTTCTGGTGCTGGCTGCCTGGGAGAAGAGACCAACCTCTGCCTGGCTACAACCTCCCTTCAGGTAGTTGTAGAGAGCAATAAGGTCACCCCTGAGTCTCCTCTTCTCCAGGCTAAGCAACCCCAGCTCCCTCAGCCTTTCCTCAGTGCAGACATTCTTAAGGCCAACTTGTTTGACCAGAGACAGCCTATGAGAAGAGCACAGGACAGCCAAGACTGACCCCCAAGCAGTTGCTGTGGATTGAAAAAGACCCTGAAGGGGCTTGGGGGGTTTTGTGCCTGTTCTCTTCCTTTATTATTCAAGATGAAATTGAGAGGTCCAAGAGCAAACTTGTAACTTCTGAGCTCTTTGAGACCTTGCAGGTCACCTTGTCTTCTCCTTCAGTGAAAGCTATTTTTGCCACTTTGTTTCAGATCTCCACAGTTATTACAGAAGTTATCTTACCTGTGGCCATGCTGCTATAGTTCAAGCTCTTTCTTCCCTTATTGGCTAGGAAAGTCTGGCAATATGATGCTCTGGTAGACACAAGAGCAAAGAAAGAGAGAAGAAAATTCCTAAGGGAGGTTTAGATTGGATATTAAGAACAATTTCTTTCCTGGAAGAGTGGTCAGGGATGGGAACAGGCTGCCCAGGGAGGTGGTGGAGTCACCATCCCTGGAGGCATTCAAAAAACATGTAGACATGGCACTCTGGAACATGGTTTAGTAGTCATGATAGTGCTGGGTTGACAGTTGGACTTGATGATCTTAGAGGTCTTTTCCTATTGTCATAATCCTACGACTGTAAGAAACCTATTCTTCATTCTCCATGTAAAAACAAAGTATTTGACCTGCTGCCCTGGCATAGAATCACAGAATCAATAAGGTTGGAAAAGACCTCAGAGATCATCAAGTCCAACCTGTCACCCAACGATTAACTAAACCATGGCACCAAGTGACACATCCAATTCGTTTTTGAACACCTCCAGGGATGGGGACTCCACCACCTCCCTGGGCAGCACATTCCAGTGGCTAACAACTCTCTCTGGGAAGAACTTTCTCCTCACCTCTAGCCTGAACTTCCCCTGGCACAGCTTGAGACTGTGTCCTCTTGTTCTGGTGCTGATTGCTTGAGAGAAGAGACCAACCCCCTCATGGTTACAACCTCCCTTCAGGGAGTTGTAGAGAGCAAGAAGGTCTCCCCTGAGCCTCCTCTTCTCCAGGCTAAGCAACCCCAGCTCCCTCAGCCTCTCCTCATAGGGCTGTGCTCCAGACCCCTCCCCAGCCTCGTTGCCCTTCTCTGGACACATTCAAGAGTCTCAATGTTCTTCTTATATTGAGGGGCCCAGACCTGGACACAGGACTCAAAGTGTGGCCTAACCAGTGCTGAGTACAGGGGCACAATGACTTCCCTGCTCCTGCTGGCCACACTATTCCTGATGCAGGCCAGGATGCCATTGGCCTTCTTGGCCACCTGGGCACACTCCTGGCTCATGTTCAGACAGCTGTCAATCAGCAACCCCAGGTCCCTTTCTGCCTGGCTGCTCCCCAGCCACTCTGACCCCAGCCTGTAGCTCTGCATGGGGTTGTTGTGGCCAAAGTGCAGCACCCGGCAGTTGGACTTGTTGAATGCCATCCTGTTGGACTCTGCCCACCTGTCCAGTCGGTTGAGGTCCCTCTGCAGAGCCCTTCTGCCCTCTAACAGATCAACTCCTGCTCCCAGCTTGGTGTCATCTGCAAGTTTCCTGATGATGGACTAGGCATCTAGGCAATGTCCATAGCTGCATCTTCAGTTTGGAAACTTTGGTTCCATGAAGATGAGAAAGAGGAAGGATAGGGGAAGCAAAGCCTGGTTCCAAAGCAACATATTAAAATCACCAGGACACTCTCCATTTACAGCAGTCAGTGCTGGGTCATCTCCTGAGCACAGATACAGGGATTTGCTTAATGCATGGATTGCAAAATCTCAAACACCCTGAACTAACTAACCCCAGAAATCCATCACCAAGGTGGAGGATGAGAGGGGGTTTTGTCTGTCATTCATGGTTAGCTGTGTTGAGGACCTGCAGGAATCTCAGGTTTAACTCCACAGCATTGAATCCAACTACCATTTGGTCACTGCCATAAGTAAAAGAGGGAGAACAGTTCTCCCAAAATTCTGCACTTGGCCAAAGCTCATGTTAAAAAGACATTAAAGAGGAGAGAAGGGAACAGTCTGAACATTGTAAATTATTTAGTCTCATTCATGCACAACTGGTTTTTATTAGCACTTTCTGGAGGCTCAGGCATTTGTGACCTAAACCTTTAAAGCCTTCATTTGGAAGCAATGAAGGTTGAGAGACTGAAATCCAGGCATTGAAAAGAGAGTTACATAGTTTTGTCCTCTGCATAAGTTGCTCTGGAAAAGCAACAACCTGCAGCATCATGAGTTGAGCCTTCATTTTGAAGCTGAAGATGGTTCCCACGTTCATCTGTTAGCCTTTTATAGGTGCATCCTGAGGTCTTTCTAAGACCTGAAGAGAAGGCTCTGAGGAGACCTTCTTGTGGCCTTCCAGCATCTGAAGGGGGCTACAAGAAAGCTGGGGAGGGACTTTTGAGGGTTTCAGGGAGTGATAGGACTGGGGGGAATGGAACAAAACTAGCAATGGGTAGATTCAGATTGGATGTGAGGAAGAAGTTGTTCCCCATGAGGGTGGTGAGAGCCTGGCACAGGTTGCCCAGGGAGGTGGTGGCAGCCTCCTGCCTGGAGGTTTTTGCAGCCAGGCTGGATGTGGCTGTGAGCAACCTGCTGTGGTGTGAGGTGTCCCAGCCCACGGCAGGGGGTTGGAGCTGGATGAGCCTGGAGGTTCCTTTCAACCCTAACAATTCTATGATCTATAGTGTTATTCGTCAGCAGAAATGTTGCTTCCTGATGTTCCCCTAAAGCTGCCAGCATGTCTGGTGGGATCCTAGTAACAAAAACTCAGCTGCTATTTGCTAGAACCCCAGATGGACACCACCACTGTCTCAGCAGACATGCACATTTGCATGTAGGACAGCAAAGATGCCAATCTGAGTTGTAGTGCTGCCAGGCTCAGGTTCCCTTCCTCACTCCTGAAGTTTGCCCAGAGGAAGCACTGGTGCTGAGACTAGTGGGTTAGACAATTTTCCTTTGGCCACAGACCTATTCCACTTAGTAGGATTTAAGGTAAGATTATTGAGAGTCATTAAACAGCAACTGATTTAAAAGCAGCTCTGAGCTGTCATGCATGCTTTAACGTGCAATTCCTAGCCTTTTCCTCACAATGAAAATATAAATTACTCCCCCCCCCACCAGGGAGAGGCACAAACAAAGAAATGGGAACAGGGCATTAATTACAATGCTAACATTAAAAGATAATTAGTGTTTATAAATCAAGGCTGAGGTTTCACGACTGGCTTAGCCCAGCCTGTGAGCAAACCTATGCCAAAGCCACGGTCCCTCCTTCACTGCCTCCTGTTACACCTTCTGGGCTCACACACACTTGGGTCAGCCAAGCAAGCAAAAGAAAGTAAGAATGAAAAATAGCCCTATCCAACCCCCTCCTTACTTACTGGTGTGTGAGGGGGAAAGAAAAGCTGCAGAAGCTCAAAGGAAAGCAGGAAGATGGAGAAAAATGTCGGACACTTTGGGCAAACGACTCCAGCTGATATAAATCTAACATCAACAGATTTAAGTACATTTGGAGCAAGTGAAGCTGAGAAAATCAGCCATTGTTGTCAAATGACTTCTGCAGCTAATCTCCAGTAACTGCTGTCCCCATCAGAGCCTTTATTTCTATGCTTCTGCACAGGGCAATCTGGTTGTTCCCCCTAACATTGCTGCTTATCCAAGCACTCTCTGAACTTAAAGGTCTTTTCCAAACCCAAATGATTCCATGCTTCTTGCAGCAGCACCTTGCAAGTGCATTAATCATTGGTACCAACTGGCTCTCTGCTGTGATATTACAGAATCATAGAATCAATAAGGTTGGAAGAGACCTCAAAGATCATCAAATCCAACCTCTCACCCAACACCTCATGACTACTAAACCATGGCTTCAAGTGCCACGTCCAATCCTTCTTAGAACACCTCCAGGGCTGGGGACTCCAGCACCTCCCTGGGCAGCACATTCCAATGGCCAATCTCTCTTGCTGGGAAGAATTTCTTCCTCACCTCCAGCCTAAACTTCCCCTGGCACAGCTTGAGACTGTGTCCTCTTGTTCTGGTGCTGGGTGCCTGGGAGAAGAGACCAACCCCACCTGGCTACAACCTCCCTTCAGGGAGTTGTAGACAGTAAGAAGGTCTCCCCTGAGCCTCCTCTTCTCCAGGCTAAGCAACCCCAGCTCCCTCAGCCTCTCCTCCCAGGGCTGTGCTCCAGACCCCTCCCCAGCCTCATTGCCCTTCTCTGGACACGGTCACATATTTCTTGCACATCTTCAGGGATGGGGACTCCACCACCTCCCTGGGCAGCCTGTTCCAATGCCTGACCACTCTTGCAGCAAAGAAATTTTTCCTAATCTCCAACCCAAACCTCCCGTGGCACAATTTCAGACCATTCCCTCTCGTCCTATCACCTGCTACTGAGAAGAGACCAACCCCCACCTGTCTCCAACCTCTTTCAGGGAGTTGTACAGAGCAACGAGGTCTTTTCTCAGCCTCCTCTTCTCCACACTGAGCAACTCCAGTTCCCTCAGCCACTCCTCATCAGACTTGTGCTCTAGACTCTTCACCAGCTTTGTTGCCCTTCTCTGGACCCACTCTAGCATCTCAATGTCTTTGTTTTTTTGTAGTGAGGACCCCAGACTGCCTGAACCCAGTATTGGAGATGTAGCCTCACCAGTGCTGAGTCCAGGGGCACAACCACTTCCCTATAGCACATACTCTCCAGAGAAAGCTTTACTTTCCCCAGCCCTAACCCTTTCCATCTTGCTAAAAATGTCAGAATCTTACCATGGAGGCAATGACAGCACAAAGGCAAAGCCAATACGAGCCTGGGCACACGGTGAATTGACATCAGCAAGAGGTGTCACACTCAAAGCGTGTGCGCTAATAATGTGTGTAAGATTGCAAAGACGTGGTAGAGAGAAGCTTTCTACTTACTTGCAGTACTGAGGCAGCCAGCAAGATTGCTGTCTTCAGAGCTAGTAAAAGGACTCATCTGGTTGTGCTGAACATGTGGTTGCTCAAGGAAGATGTTTCTCAAAGCCTGTCAGGAAAGGGAAAACACAACCAGGGCTGCTTTCGTATTTCCATGTTCAGTGGTTTGCAAGAGTGGAATCTGGGGCCTGCTATCTATTATAGTGCAGGGAGCATGTAAGCCATGGCATCATCTGGTTTAAAGGCCCATAGCTGTTGTTCTTTTCCATCTAGGATCAGACAAAGAGGCATGAGGCTCCACATAATTAAGAGCAACTATCCCACAGAGGCAAGGAAAGCAGAAGAGATTTCATTGGGAAGCATGACTGACTACAGCACTTCAGAGACATGATTGTAAACAGAAGAAGCAAACCAGAGAACTTTTAACAGGAAAATAGCACTCTGACCCTCTCTGGATTAAACGCTATCAATCATGCTTAAATTTAGCTCCTGCATGGTCCCACATGAGAAGAAGGCAGTAGGGGCAAGGAAAGCTTAACGCCTGAGAATATTTGTGTTGCGTGGCAAGAAAAACAAGCCTAAAGTCAACAAAGGGCAGCCTGTAAAAACAAATAGTCCTGATGAGAACAGCACTGCCACCAGAAAGCTCATTAGCAGCCAGAAGCAGAGCTGCCTCTCCGCTCTTTCCGTGCTGGTTGCCCCCAGCCCAGCGCTACCACAGTGCTTCTGACTCAGCTGCTGCCTGCCTCCTGGTGTAACCCCTGAGCACTTGCCAGCACTCACACAATGCACACCCTCGGCATCAAGAGCGCTTCCCCAGGGTGGGCTGGCAGATGGTGGGAGGCAGGAGTGGAAAGAAAGAGCAGCAACCCTCTGAGGGGTTTATTTTTCCTAACAGCAATGTATACACGCACACACAGTAACTGTCTTGAGCTGCTGCAAGATCAACCAGCGGAGGGAAATTCTGGGTGTAAAACGATGAGAATAAGCCCTGCCACGCCCAACAGCCACCCCATGGGACTCCAGAAATCATGTGAATTCCAAACCCAACGTCCCATCTGTCATCACCTATTCACTGTGGGGGAGTCACAGCTGTAGGGCAATGAGACACTCTGTTTCCTCCAGGAGCTTGGGAAAACACAGCGGTGCATTTGGACAGAGCTGAAATATTTGGTGATCAGTAAGGGACAAAAAATACCTCTTTTTCTTTTCTTTTGAGCCTTGAGAGACAGGATAGACACAAGTCTGCATTTAGGTACCTGCAAATGAGCAGCCTGAGGATGTCAGAGCCCATTTGTATGGCAGCTTGTGACTTTGCAGCCGCGGGTTTTAAGCTGGTCACGAAGGTCTGTTTTGGAGATCAGGTTCATCTTAAGGTGTGGCAGAGAGGTCTCCAAGGTGACAGCCATGTCTGCAAGGGTTGTCAAGGATGGCAGACATCAGGGTTTTTGTTTGACAATGCCACTTTCCCCTTTTGTCTTCTGTTGTCAAACTGCTGAGAAATGGAGAAAAAAAGGGGAAATAGCCGAGAAGTTCCTCAAGTGTAGCAAGCTGGAAAGGAACCTCTGCTCTCTCCCAAAGTCTGGAGTCTTTTCTGTGTCATCATCCCACCTTTCACCTTCCCAGCCCTATGGCACTATTTAATTCCTTTCCCCCTCCAAACCTGCTCATGCACATTAAGCAGCTGACACCTGGGCAGTGTCCTAGTGACTTGAATCACAGAATGCATTGGGTTGGAAGGCACCTTTAAAAGTCATCTAGCCTGACCCTCCTGCAGTAAGTAGAGACATGCTCAACTAGATCAGGTTGCTCAGAGCCCAAGCAAACGTGACCTTGAATGTCTCCAGGAAGCTCAACATGAGCTCTCAATGTGCACTTGCAGCCCAGAAAGCCAACCAGATCCTGGTTTGCAGCAAGAGAAGTGTGGCCAGCAGGTCAAGGGAGGGGATTCTCCCCTCTGCTCAGCCCTGGTGAGACCCCACCTGGAGTACTGCCTCCAGTTCTGGAGCCCCTATTACAAGAGGGATCTGGAGGTGCTGGAAGGTGTCCAGAGAAGGGCCATGAGGATGAGCAGAAGGCTGGAGCACCTCTCCTATGAGGACAGACTGAAGGAGTTGGGGCTGTTCAGTCTGGAGAAGAGAAGGCTCCCAGGTGACCTCATTGTGGCCTTCCAGTATCTGAAGGGGGCTACAAGAAGGCTGGGGAGGGACTTCTCAGGCTATCAGGGAGTGATAAGACTAGGGGGAATGGAATGAAGCTGGAGGTGGGGAGATTCAGGCTAGATGTGAGGAGGAAGTTCTTCCCCGTGAGAGTGGTGAAGCCCTGGAATGGGTTATCCAGGGAGGTAGTTGAGGCCCCGTCCCTGGAAGTGTTTAAGCTCAGGCTGGATGAGGCTCTGGCCAGGCTGATGTAGTGTGGGGGTGTCCCTGCCCATGGCAGGGGGTTGGAACTAACTGATCCTTGTGGTCCCTTCCAACCCTGACTGATCCTATGATACTATGATACTATGTGGTCACCACCACCTCCCTATAAAATGTGTTCCAGTGTTGCACCATCCTCATGGCAAAGAAACCCTTCCTGATGTGCAATCTAAATCTACCCTGCTTCTGTTCAGAACCACTGCCCCGTGTCGTAGTGCTACAAGCCCTTGCAAGCAGTCCTACCCCAGCTTTCTTGTAGCCCCCTGGTCTGCTGGTAATGCTGAGGTGCAGAAACACAGGAATCTAGGCTTTACTTTTCATGAGCTTTGTGCGTTTGCCTGTATGAGCAGAATCAGGGGTTAGTAGATGATTTCCTAGGTCAAATGCATCCACCTAGTCACTATCTGTTCCCTCATGGAGAAACCCACATGACTGTCTCATCTGAGCTAGGTCCTAACAGCTGGGGTAAATGGTGGGAGCATTGAGCACAAGCCCTGTGAGGAGAGGCTGAAGGAGCTGGGATTGTTTAGCCTGGAGAAGAGGAGGCTCAGGGGTGACCTCATTGCCCTCTACAACTACCTGAAAGGTGGTTATAGCCAGGAAGAGGTTGGTCTGTTCTCTCTAGCAACCAGCACCAGAACAAGAGGACACAGTCTCAAGCTGCGCCAGGGGAAGTTTAGGCTCGAGGTGAGGAGAAAGTTCTTCACCGAGAGAGTGATTTGCCATTGGAATGTGCTGCCCAGGGAGGTGGTGGAATCCCCATCCCTGGAGGGGTTCAAGAGGGGATTGGACGTGGCACTTGGTGCCATGGTTTAGTCATGAGGTCTGTGGTGACAGGTTGGACACGATGATCTTTGAGGTCTCTTCCAGCCTTGGTGACACTGTGACACTGCGAAATGTGGTTCAGGCAGGTCACCTGTAAAAGTGGTGGCAACGTTCCACCAGTTCAGCAGGCAAAACCCTGCTCAGAAGCTGACTCTTCCTTTCTTTGCCTGTTATCCAGGGCATGATGAGAAGATGAAGCTCAAGGCAAAACTCTCCACACTGGTACACAGCTTGGAGCTGGCTTCCTTTTCTGATGCCTGTGTCATTTATTTGCCCACTTAGATGCATGCAAAGCAGAAAGGAAATCCACCAAACTGCAGGCACCCTCCACCATATCTGCATGTGTAGACATTTAAATACAGTGCAAGATGAAAAGCAACTCAGACTTGAATCCAGCCTCCTGCAAGACACATGTAAAGTGAAATAGTGAGGACTTAGGAGAGTCTCCTCTATGCTATTTTCATGTTACAAATGCCATATAAACTACAGCAGCATAATTACAATGAGGCAACCAATATATCTAGCATTGCTGGCAGGAAACAAGGAAGTTCTGAGGTTCAAGTATTTCCAATGCTACTTATAAATCTATCACTTCAGGGCTTTGATTTCAGAAGTCTGTAATCTACAAATAGGTTTATTTTTTACTTAAGGGTAACTTTTACCCTATAGATTGTGCAGTTAAACAAGATCCATCCTGACTCCATTCACATTCTTTTGGGGTGTTTGAGGGTTTTTGGCACTGCCTTCAACGGTGACAGGAGCTACAGTTAAATCACATTTTCTTTCGCAGACAGAATGAGGAAGCTGAGAAATAGGGGTAGTGTCTCAGTCCAGAGAGGGAAAGAGCCTCAGTTCTTTTGAATATTCCTGTGTTATGAAATGAGAGGCACAAACCAGGCTAAAATATCAACAGCCAGACTATTTATTACACAAATGAAGTGGATGGATCAAAAGGGGAAAGAGAGAAAACGGAGAGAGAGAAGAGAGAGAGAGAAGAGGAAAGGAATTATATTACCACACCCCTCACACACCCAAGACAGTTTGAGTCTGTGGAGGAAAGATGCTGCAGCTTTGGCTGCAGAGGAGATGTTGGGTCTCTAGAGGAGGGTGCTGCAGCTTTGGCTGTAGAGGAGATGTTGGGTCTCTAGAGGAGGGTGCTGCAGCTTTGGCTGTAGAGGAGATGCTGGGTCTGTAGAGGAAGGGTGCTGCAGCTTTGGCTGTAGAGGAAATGCTGGGTCTGTAGAGGAAGGGTGCTGCAGCTTTGGCTATAGAGGAGATGTTGGGTCTCTAGAGGAGGGGTGCTGCAGCTTTGGCTGTAGAGGAGATGCTGGGTCTGTAGAGCAAGGGTGCTGCAGCTTTGGCTGTAGAGGAGATGCTGGGTCTGTAGAGGAGGGTGCTGCAGCTTTGGCTGCAGAGGAGATGTTGGGTCTGTAGAGGAAGGGTGCTGCAGCTTTGGCTGCAGAGGAGATGTTGGGTCTGTAGAGGAGGGGTGCTGCAGCTTTCGCTGTAGAGGAGATGCTGGGTCTGTAGAGGAAGGGTGCTGCAGCTTTGGCTGTGTTGTCCTCTGAGCAGCCTCTTCAGCTCCATGAGTTTCAGCAGGCAGAACTTAGGACATGGAGAGAGGGTTCCTCTTGGTCTGCTTCTTCCAGGCTACATGGTGATGTCTCTGTCCTGGTATTCTCTCCGTTATTCCTTCTCGGTGGCATTGTCCAGGTCTTTTCCTCCTGTGTTTTCCTTTTACTGAGCCAGTAGTTGCTCAAGTCCTTTTATACAGTTTTTTTAGTCCTTAGGTATGTGTCCAGGTATTGTTCCCCAGGAAATCTTCCTGTGTGTTCCTTAGTGTTAGGACAGGGGTCTGGAGGAAGGGGGTGGGGGGTGGGGGAGGTGCCCTCTGCCTCCTCCTTCTCCATTTACCTGCCCACACACCCAATACACATCAGGGGCCAGGTGGTGAATCCATTGTCTGGGCCAGCAGCAAAGGTGATTTTATCTTTGTTGAGTCACATCAGAAGAGACAAGTTTTAGTGTCTCACAGGCAGGTACCTACAGTGCTGCATAGGAATATGGAATAGAGTAGATTTGATTATTTTGCTTCTCAATTCATAAGTTCCCGAAACTCAGGAACTCACTCCTCAGTGCCTCACAGTATTTGCAGACCCTTGCTTCAGGTTTAGAACAACAGGTCTGTGAAACTGAATTTGGGGATCTTCCCCTTAAAAAAGAGTCAGGCAATAGAAAGAAAATACAAATCTAAGAAGGAAGAAAGGCTGAAGGTTCCCTGTGTTGTTGTGAAGAATGCAGGGAAATCACAGACTGGCTGACATATTATTTCCCAAAGGTATTTAAAGTCAAGTCTCCTTTGAAATCCCATGAGAAACAGCCTTCTCCTGGTATGTCTGGTGGAAAGAATGCTGGCAAAAGTCTTCCAACAAGTCACTCCAGTGGTATAATGTAGGTAAAACACATTAGGTAGGTCCTTGCTCTATAGCATGATACCAGACTGGTATTCACCTTCCAAGCACACAGTCTTCCAACTTGGCAAATATGATGGTGAGGAGGAAACAAAAAGAACAACTACAGGTTGAGGTTATTCCAGGCTCCGCATGTGTTCATCCTTGATTGCTCAACAGAGGTTGTGAGCAAGCATGCAGACTCATCTCAGTGCTGCTGGCAAATGCAGTGACAATCACAGAAAAGCACCCCCAGGGCTGTGACCAAGCTTCTGCTGCTCCAGTTTGCTATCAGGCACTGTGAGGAGTGGTGTGGAGCAGCAGGAAGCACCTCCTGCAGCCCGGGTTGCATGGCATTGCAGGGCCAGCTATATGTGCCTGCCCAGCCGCAGACCTGAGTCAGGATGGAGAAATAAAAGGGTAGAAATGATAGAAAACCATGACAGGCACTCAGAATCTCACTGTTTAACTACCCTTCAGAAGTGTTTGAAGGTCTGTTTGGGTGAAGGGATGCTTCCATGGGGTGCCCAAGTCCGGCCACAGAAGCAAAGCTGGTAGGTCTTGACCTCCCTTGCCATTTACCTCCCAAAGGGCCTGACCACCATCTGAGGCTGCCTGACTGGGACTGGGTAGCTTTGGGAGTGTTTATTGTGTTAAATCCCCGTCACAGGTCAGTTACTTCCCCCCCAGCTGTACTTCCCCTAAAAATACCCACGTCTTGTGGCTTCTGTAGTCACATAACTTCATGTCTCCTTTACTCCTTCCCCAGAGGAATGAAGTATGTCAAGCTGCTGGCAGCTGAACTGTGTTTCAAGACATTTTTATTTTCTGAATCATATTCAGCGTGATGCTTGTTTTAATTACGCTTTATGCAGGGTGCTGTGAGATGCATGCATGAAAGCCTGCCCATAAATAAACATGTCTTTAAAAGCCCTTATTTATTTGCCCTGAGCCGATCCCTGCAATCCTCTCCCGAGGTGCACAAAAGCTGGGAGCTCTGCTCTCCAAACCCCAGCCACAAACGCCAGCGACCACACGATGTCAAGCAGCCTCTCCGCACCTCTGCGGCGAGGTCTCGCAGCGCCGAGGGGACTCCCTCCCCAAGGGCATCCGTGCTGGGACCTCTGCAGCGGGGCAAAAGCAGCCAGGATCTCCAAGGGGAACAGCTGCGGTGTCTTCTGCAGGGACAAGCTCCCTCCAAAAGGCACTCGTAGGGCGGTTGTGGAGGGAAAGCAAAAAGCCTGGCCAAGGAAACCTGCGGTGAACACCCTGCAAGTGGTCACCTCCCACTCTGGGAAGCCGCTGACGGCCTCAGGGTCTGTGTGTGTGGGACGCACGTCTCAGCCCAGAGCACAGGTCCTGGCAGAGGTGCTGTGGCCTGGCTGTGCCCCTTGTTGGGCTTCAGAACCCCCAGGGCGCCAGTGGGCCAGGGGGGAACATCACCTGCCAGCTGGCTGGGGCGTCAGGGTCAGCACGGCAGGGGGAGGATCAAACAGAAATGGCAGGCGTACGCCTGCCTGTCAAAGGCCCTCTTTGAGGCTGATAAAGAAAGCAATTAATTTTCTGTTCCCTGTTGGGCCCTGTGGAAGAGGCGAGGCTGAGAACAGGCCTGTGAACGGCCCCAGCTGGAGGGCTGCCAGGGGAGGCCACCCCGCCAGCTTTCACAGGACCTCTTGCTGCCGCTGGTCACCCGCAGGCAGCCTCCAGCGGAGCTCAGGCTGCCCGGCCCTGGCCGCCCTCCTCCCCCGTGCCCCACACCCCACGCCCCTGGGCTGCCTGCGGAGCCACCCCACGCTCGGCTCTGCCAAACCAGCTGTCTCCTGACGGGAGAAAATAATCTGGGATCAAGGACAGGAAACTGGATCCGCACACGCAGGCGAGATGAGAAACTCATGTTTTGCGGCAACCCCCCACCCCCTCTGCCGATGCTCTCCTCCTCCCCTGCCCCAGTAAAGAGCAATGAAAATAAAACAAATGGAATATAGCCAGGTACACCCTGCGGATTTCTCTAAAAGTCTTTATGTGAAGAAAAGGGAAAAAAAAAAAAAAAAAGAAGAAGAAAATGAAAGGGAAAGGAAAAAGAAAAAAAAAAGAAAAAAAAAAAAGAAAGAAAAAAAAAAAAGAAAGAAAAAAAGAAAGGAAAAAAAAAGAAGAAAGGAAAGCATCCAAGCCCATTTTTTTTTCTGGCATCAGCGTGCTCTCCTGCTCCCGTTCCCATGACAGCTCCCGTGCCCTCACTCAGGCACATGTGGCTCTCCAAACACCCCAGAGTTTTTCAGAGAGGCTTTTTTTTGTGTTATCCTTCTTGCAGAAATCCACCAGGGAAGGGAGCTTTACAGCTGCGAGCCCCAGCCACCATCTACCTCCTGCTCCTGCCCTTCGTGCGCTTGTGCTCTGACACCCTCGCGCCCCTGCTGCGAAGTCCACCCTGCCTGGAAATGTTTCGAGCGACCGAATGTGTTGCTTAGAAGATGAAGAAGAAAATGGCCCTTTGATATTTGGTTCCTCCACTCCCACCCCCCTCAAAAAAAAAAAAAAAAAAAAAAAAAAAGAGGCAATTAAAGAAAAGCAACCCACAAGCCTTCTGAGCTGGCCGGTCAGCTGGAAAGTGGCTACCAGTCAGTCCTGCGCAGAGCCACGGGCAGCCGCCGGGAATGAGTGGAACCATCTGGTCCTGCTGCCCTTCGGCCCCGTTGCCCTCGGCGGGCAGGGGGGATGTCTGAGAGGGATGTGCTCTCCTCTCTGGCACCATTGCCCTAGCAACACAACCAAAGTGTTTGTCAGCACGAGAGCGACGTGAATGATGGTGCCTTGTCCGAAGGGCTCTGGATTGCATGTGTGGCTCTCCTTCACAAAAGCTGGTTTCACCACTCGCCCCACAGACAGCCCGAGCGGGAAACCGGGAGCTGGGAGGAATTTCCCTGGGAGTCAAAAGCATATTTTCCTTCCAGTTGCATACGAACTGCCTTGGCCTTTTGGAGTCGGTGGCGTCTCGACTAATAAACGCACCAGTCGAAAGCTGTGGAGAAACAGCTCCAACTTTAACAAGTCTCTGCTGGTTTTAGGTAGAAGCAGATCTCCTGCAGAAGCACTGGAAGCCTGCTATGCCCTACCACAGGACAGTATCAGCCTTCTGAGGGCCCATTTCCTTAAACCTTTACTGAATTAGGTCGAAGGAAGCTGTTTATACCTCCCCATTGTCTTGCTGTCAGTGGGTTTAAATGGAAATCCAGTCGCTCAAATCCCTTTTTTCATCAGCCTGTTTTTTCCCATATGGAATCAGATGTCAATAACCTCCTCAGTGGGAAGGAGCAGGGTCATGCCTGAACAACATTGTGGGTTGGTTTTTTTTAATGAACAGCACAGGTTTCTGCAGCTTACCTTTCACTCCCTCATGTTCCCACAAGAAAATCCCCCCAAATCAAATTCCTTAGTGCTATCCCTCATGACACCTTCTTCTTCTTCTTCTTTCCTTTTCCTGCTCTGCTTCATGTCAAAGTGGTCATGTTTGCCCAGGACCAGCTCACACTGACACACGCCTCTGTCAATTAGCAGTGCAGTTTTTCCTCCATGAGACACTGCAGCAAGACTAAAGAGGGGCACAAGTACATGAAACCTTTCCATTACCTGGCAGAAAAAAGAGACACAAGAAAAACCTTTGCAAGAATCTGTTGCTTCTGTGAGCTGCAGCCCAGGCCTTCCTCATTCAGTGAACAAATCTAAAGCAGACAAATCTAGTGGAAGAAAAGAGAGCCCAGGAGAAAACTGATCTACTAGATGGAAAGACAAAATCCTAGAAGTCCTTATGCAGTGTCAATCTAGTCCAGGTGGCATGTAAACTTACAAGGATACCCATACCCTAAACCTGTATAGACACCTGAAAGGTCTACTGTGGGGAATCATAGAATCATAGAATTGTTAGGGTTGGAAGGAACCTCAAGGATCAACAAGTTCCAACCCCTGCCATGGGCAGGGACACCTCACACTAGATCAGGTTGCTCACAGCCACATCCAGCCTAGCCTTAAGAACCTCTAGGCATGAGGCTTCCACCACCTCACTGGGCAACCTGTTCCATGTTGTGGATGCCCTCTAAGGTAATGCTGTGTAGTACAATGCAGGGAGTCCAAGATGCACACCTCAGGGATTCTGAATTCCTTTGTGGGGGACAATATGCTGTGGTACTCAGATTTTTATGTAGGCAAGGACAAGACTCAGCTGCTGCAACCTGATTCCAGGGGCAGATTTACATCTCCTGTGAGTATGGGGGAGAAACCAGCATCCCATGGTATAGTTTGTGGTTGTATCACTGCTCTTCACAGCCTTCTCTCTAGCACTCTCCAAATTCATACAGCCCAATAGCTCCCACTGAATCATAGAATCAATGAGGTTGGAAAAGACCTCAGAGATCATCAAGTCCAACCTGTCACCCAACACCTCATAATTAACTAAACCATGTCTCCAAGTGCCATGTCCAATCCCCTCTTGAACACCTCCAGGGATGGGGACTCCACCACCTCCCTGGGCAGCACATTCCAACAGCTAACAACTCTCTCTGGGAAGAACTTTCTCCTCACCTTGAGCCTAAATTTCCCCTGGTGCAGCTTGAGACTGAAGTCACTGAGACACAAGATATATGTGCATAAATGTCTCTTTTTCTGTGAAAAGCACAAAGTGTCTGTGGGTCCTCTAAGCATCCCTCCAGAATCACAGAATATATTTGTTTGGAAGAGGTCTTCAACCTCATCCAGTCCAGCCTTCAATCTAGCACTGGAGGGTCGGCACTAAACCACGTCCCTAAGCACCAGGTCCACACGCTGCTTAAACACCCCTAGGGATGGTAACTCCACCACTGCCCTGGGCAGACCATTCCAACATTTGAGAACCCTTTCAGTGAAGAAATATTTCCTCAGATCCAGCCTGACCTTCCCCTCGTGCAGCTTGTAACCATTTGCTCTGGTTCTGTCACCGCTGTCCCTATAATTTATGTTGTAAACACCCTAGAGTGGAGCAGAGGGCTGAGCTGACTGCAGAGGTGGAGAGACAGAGCAGAGCCTGTCAGTAGTATTTCTTGGTAATCATCAGAGTGCAACTTGAGATGTTCCCCATACTGTCCTCACTAACATCTGTATACAAGAAACAGAGAGAGCTGTAGCCGCAGAGGGAGGCGTGTTTTATGTGGTATACTTCTGTTTGGAGTATGCTGTTCTGGATGACTTCAGTGCCTTTGCACGGGTAAACGATGTTCTTGTGTTTGCATTAAGATGTTAATTCGTCTTTTTTAAGTTTTAAGCTGCAATTTTAAAGAAATATGAGAAAGATCTTGCCCCCTGCAGATGTGTATCAATCTACAAAAGATGTAATGCAGCTTGCAGTGCCAGGAGGGCTGGGATAGGTTCTTTGATGCTTAAGTACAGGCCTTTATGAAGTGTATTTAGTGTTCTCCTGAGCGGTCCAGTGGAAATAATGTCAAATGAGATTAAAACGGGGTTTGGATGTGATAAACATGAGGAGAAAAGGAGAGTCAAGTCTTTGGGATTGGTGAATGGTATGAACAGATTTCAGAAGTAGCTGCAAGGATGTTGAGGGAAGAGCTGCACATCATGACGTGATGTGGCTGGCACAGAATGAAAGAGGAAGAGCAGCACAAAGTCCTTTGGTGCATCCAATTTATTTAGGCTGAAAAAACTAAAACAAAGTGCTGGCAAGGCTTGGGTGGGGAGCACAGCCTCAACGATGTTTTACTCCTCAAATAAGCCTAGAAGTGAGAGAGCAACTCCATCTTCCATCTCTTTTCCCACACCTCTCTTTTAGCTGATGGACAAAAGTTGTACTCCATCTTCCATTTCTTTTCCCACACCTCTCTTTTAGCTGATGGACAAAAGTTGTACTCCATCTTCCATCTCTTTTCCCACACCTCTCTTTTAGCTGATGGACAAAAGTTGTACTCCATCTTCCATCTCTTTTCCCACACCTCTCTTTTACTTGATGGACAAAAGTTGTACTCCATCTTCCATCTCCTTTTCCACCACTCTCTTTTAGCTGAAGGACAAAAGTTGTACTCCATCTTCCATCTCTTTTCCCACACCTCTCTTTTAGCTGATGGACAAAAGTTGTACTCCATCTTCCATCTCCTTTTCCACACCTCTCTTTTAGCTGATGGACAAAAGTTGTACTCCATCTTCCATCTCCTTTTCCACCACTCTCTTTTAGCTGATGGACAGAAGATGTACTCCATCTTCCATCTCCTTTTCCACACCTCTCTTTTACTTGATGGACAAAAGTTGTACTCCATCTTCCATCTCTTTTCCCACACCTCTCTTTTACTTGATGGACAAAAGTTGTACTCCATCTTCCATCTCCTTTTCCACCACTCTCATTTGTGGACAAAAATACAATTTTAAGTAGCTAAGTGCCTGTAAAAAGGAAGGTAGTGCCTGTAAAAAGGAAGCTAACCTCAACACATCATCATTTTGTGAAAACAAAGCCAAGAAGCAAAAAAAGAACCCCAAATCTCCCAACCTTGTTATGGTTGGAACAAATATTTGCTCATCCAAAATTAAACAGGTTTAGGACAGAAGTTCCCATTTCAGAGAAAGGAAGGATATTTACATGTTTAAAGCTTTAGAACTGGTGAATGCATTGCAAAGCTGCCACTGGATCTTATTAGTTCCTGCCTTCATGTGTAGGGGCAGAGAGGTGACAGTAATGAAGAAACCATTGTGTCCTATTTGTCTACCTTGCCCGTGGTGGTATCTGTCAGTCATGTCTACCAACTGTGTGCACCTGCATGTCATGCTTTGTCCAAATGTTTCCCCACAGACAAAGGGCATCTATAAATCATACTTTTGGAGTGGTTGGCCTGTGCTTCAGGGGCTTTGCTTCTGGGAGTTGAGCACTGCAAGATGGAAACCAGATGATTCAAAGTTAACATAAAATATTCTGCCAGTAGAGGATGGCCAGGGCTGACACTAGCCGTGAATTACCCATGAGAGAGATGAAGAAGCACCTTGCACACTTCCTCAAGAGAAAGCCAGGGAGAAGATGGAAAGCCTTTACTAGGAATGAAAGTGCTGCTAGAGACACAGGAGTCAAACCAAGAATGAAGTGTGCTCACTGCATGCTCAAGAAACCGATTTATTATGACTCCTCATGAGCAACAGCTGCAGATCCCTCTCTGATATCTCCATACCCTCCCTTTCTGTCAGGACTTTCAGATTTTATGTCTGCTACATTCTGTTTTTCTGAATGAAACTGTTTTGTCAGCAAGAGCCTCCATCACTGTGACATCATTTCCACTACCTGCACCTCGAGTCAGGACTTTTTTCTGAAACTACAAATCTGTGATTCTCCTTTGACATTTCTAGTTTGGTCCTTATCTGAATTTTGCCTGCCTTCTCCAAAACACGACCAGGATCCATCCCTCTAACAATCCTTCACAACCAAGCCATAATTATTCCCTCTGTCAGCTACTGTAATACTCATTTTAATGGTCTCCTGAAGTCACCAGGCTTTAAAATGCCCAGAAAACGGCAATCAGACCACACCAGTTGCTGGCAGGCTTCATCTCTCGTAACTTCACTCACTTAGTATCCCTCTGCCCACAGAACTCAAATCAATTGCTAACTCTTTTAATTCGTTGTTGGCTCAGGCTGTATTCAGCCCCTGGCCTAAGTGTAATTCAGTTCTACCCAAACTTTTCCCTTCATTATCATTCACATGGATCAGCTCCCATGAAATCCCTCCGAGCGAATGCTACGAAACCAGGAAACTTCTCTAGAGCTTTCTGTGCAGTCTCCCAGCTGAAGAGGCAGCAGCAGGTGCTCAACCTTTGAAGAAAGATTTCTATTTTAAGGAGGAGGCTACCAAAAAGAAAAATCCACCATTTTCTCTTCTTTCCAGCATTTTCCAGGGTAGACAACACTCAGAGGAACACATCAGTGGCACTCAAAGCAGTTCTGTGATGATGATGTCTGGAAGTCCCTTCCCACCCCTATGATTCTATGCTTTTATGTCTTCTCCTTCCTGCCACTGGCCCCTCACCTTGTAGAAGCATGGCAACTCTCTCTTCATTTCTCTTCCTTTTACTTTTACACTTCCAAGCTTTGTAGACATCTCTAGGCCAATGGTTGTCCTCAAAAATGCTGTTCACCTTCTGTGCTTCCAGGGGAGTCTGCTATCACAGCAACCTTTTATTTCTGGTCTCCCAGTTGGTCATAAACCTGTACACAACCCATTTGTCTCTCACTTTTCTATATGTTACCTTAACTCTTTTGGACCTTCCCTCTGTCTCATTATACAATAATTTGCCTTCTCAGCTTCTAACCCATGGTGTAATGAAGGCTGCTGTAATCAATTACATCACTTGTTTGGTTGGGGTTTTTTTGTTTAAGCAGTAGATGTGTATATTCAAGGGACTGATTTCTGGGTCAATCAACACTTCTTAACAATGGGCTCATATATCTCCTAATGTTCATGAAATTAGAGTCCTGGTTTCATTGCTCCAGCAGTCCTAAGAACATCAATCCTGAGCACACCAACCATATGTGGTTGGAAAGCTTTACAATTAAACATCAGAAGGGTAGGGGGAGGAAAGTTTCTTTTGCCTCTGAAGAGAATGCGTTGTTTAATTTATTCAAGTATAATTGGAATGTTCATATTAAGCCACTAGATGTTCCTAATTTCTTAAAGATGTTTCTTCATATGATGAAGTAGCATCTGTCCCAACAGACCAACTCTGGCCTGAGCTTGTAGGCTCACCAAAAGAAGAGGCATTGCCCAACAAGCTTCCCCCTTCCCTTCCTTTTGGTTTTCTATATGAATGAATCCCTTTCAGGGAAATGTTAGAATTGCATTTTCAGATCTCCAGATAATATAGGATCAGACCACAGAATTAAAGTATTTTCTTTGTCTTAAGATAGCTTTCTTTATGTATGGAAAAAGTACTTGGGTTAAATCAATGGACACTTGCAGCCCAGAAGGCCAATGGCAGCCTGGGCTGCAGCAAAAGCAACGTGGCCAGAGAGGGAGAGGGAGATTCTGCCATTTTACTCTGCTCTGGTGAGACCTCACCTGCAGTGCCGTGCCCAGCTATGGAGCCCTCAACACAGCAAGGACATGGACCTGGTGGAGAGGGTACAGAGGAGGGCCACAAAATGAACGGGGAACTGGAACACCTCTGCTGCAAGGACAGGCTGAGGGAGCTGGAGGGTGTTCAGCCTGGAGAAGGGAAGGCTCTGAGGAGACCTAATCACCACCTTCCAGTCCCTGAAGGGGGCCTACAAGAAGGCTGGGGAAGGACTGTTTACAAATGCCTGCAGTGACAGGACGAGGGACAATGGCTTGAAATAAGAGAAGAGGAGATATAGATTGGATGTTTGGAACAAGTTCTGCACCATAAGGGTGGTGGAACACTGGAACAGGTTACCCAGGGAGCTAGTTGAGACTCCATCCCTGGAGATATTCAAGGTCAGGCTCAACAAGGCTCATGCAAGGAGAAAAGACAACCAGAGTGAACAGAAGCATGATGGCCAGCACTTCCTCCCCTTGGGAAAAACTTTCTGTCACCTCCTCCATCTCTGCACATGCCTGGGTAGTTCTCCCTTGTTTAGACAGTCAGACTTGATGATCTTAGAGGTCATTTGAACCTTAATGATTCTGTGATTCTCTGGAGGCAGGAGAGAAGGAGGGGACTCACAGTCATCTTAGAATTATCCAAGGTCTGAATCAAGACCAAGTCACCTTAATTCGTCAGGACAGCGTGGTGAAAGTTGGCAACCCTGTGCACGGAGGTCTGGCAAAAGCTTCCATAGGGGTAAGAGCTGCCTCCTCCAGACCTTTGCTAGGACTGGATGGGTCTCATGCTCTCAGTTTTCTGTTTCCAAGAGGTCCAAATGTTGCTATAGAAGTGACAGAGGAATGAACAGCATTTAAAATAAGCCGGTTTAAAGCCCAGGCTTTTGCTGAGCTTTTATAACCTGCCATTTACTGAAAATATCTCTGTGTGTGAGATCTTCCCCCTGAGAACACATGTCCTTCCTGCTTGTTCAGACCCTGGTCCTAATCTCAGTTGTTTGATGTCATAATCTGCAGTATGGGAATGCAGGGAAATGCCTCCAAAACCTCTTTCCAATGCTAATGAAGAGAAGGTGCCTTCTGGGGGGGGGTGGTGGGGGGTTCTTTGTGCAATAGTTTCAGGAATGACTGGAAGAAACAATATTAATCAATTTTGCAGATGATGTGCAGTGGGAAAAGATCATAAACCACTCAAAGGCTGGGAATAATAAAGAGCAGAACTTTGATCAAACAAGAGGAGAATCTAACGTCGCTTGGAACCTGATGGACATCCAGATCGCTGCTCAGAGCTGTTCAGCAAACATTTTGGAGAACATTCTGAAAACAAGTAGAATTATCATAGAATAGAATAGAGTAGAGTGGAATGGAATGGAATGGAATGGAATGGAATAGAATAGAATAGAATAGAATAGAATAGAATAGAATAGAATAGAATAGAGTAGAATAGAGTAAAATAGAGCAGACTAGACTAGACTAGACTAAACTAGACTAGAATAGAATAGATCAGGTTGGAAGAGACCTTCAAGATCATGGTGTCCAACCCATCACCCAACACCATCTAATCAACTAAACCATGCAACCAAGCACCCCATCAAGTCTCCTCCTAAACACCTCCAACAATGGGGACTCCACCACCTCCCCGGGCAGCACATTCCAATGGGCAATCACTCTCCCTGTGAAGAATTTCTTCCTAACATCCAGTCTGAACCTCCCCTGGCACAGCTTTGTTCTGGTGCTGGTTGCCTGGGAGAAGAGACCAGCCCCTGCCTGGCTACAACCTCCCTGCAGGTAGTTGTAGACAGCAAGAAGGTCTCTCCTGAGCCTCCTCTTCTGCAGGCTAAGCAACCCCAGCTCCCTCAGCCTCTCTTCACAGGGCTTGTGTTCCTCACCAACTTTGTTGCTCTTCTCTGGACACATTCCAACAAGTCAACATCTTTCCTAAACTGAGGGGCCCAGAACTGGAATAGAGACATGAGAATGAACTGATGAGAAAGGAAGCAATAGGTTCATCCATTAGTCTCTGGAAGTACCAGAACAAGACATTAGTGCTTTGAGGCTTTGAGTATAGAATCAGAGAATCATAGAACCAACCAGGTTGGAAAAGACCTCAGAGATCACCAAGTCCAACTTATTACCTAAGACCTAACACCTCCTGACAACTAAACCACGGCACCAAGTGCCACATCCAATCCTTTTTGAACACCTGCAGGGATGGTGACTCCACCACCTCCCTGGGCAGCACATTCCAATGGCCAACAACTCTCTCTGTGAAGAATTTTCTCCTCACCTCCATCCTAAACCTCCCCTGGCACAGCTTGAGACTGTGTCCTCTTGTTCTGGTGCTGGTTGCCTGGGAGAAGAGACCAACCCCCACCTGTTTACAACCTCCTTTCAAGTAGTATCCAATTTATGCTCCTAAATTCCAAAATTGTGCTGTTTATCCAGCAAACATGAGGCAAGAGCAATCACATGGCCTGTTCAAACACACTGTATGGTGAGTGCCACTTTCTTTATACTGATAGAAACAATGAATGCCTTTAGAGTGCCTTTTGATTTCCTGGTCCACAACAAGATTTACAGTCTTTCCTTCCAGAGAAGATGGCTTTTGATAATGAAACAGAAGAGAGACATGGACCTGCTAGAGTGGGTCCAGAGAAGGGCCATGAAGATGATCAGAGGGCTGGAGCTCCTCTCCTACAAAGACAGGCTGAGAGAGTTGGGCACTGTTCAGCCCGGAGAAGAGAAGGCTCCAGGGAGAATGTAAAGCTACATTTCAGTGTCAGAAGAAAAAGACAATGATTCTTTATGAGTTTCCAACATGTGAGCTATCAGGGGAAAGAAACAAAATAAGGATATAAAAGTATTTAAAAGTCAGAAAAAAAGTCTGCTCCTATATGTCTCCAGGGATGGAGCCCAAATCACTTCCCTGGGTAACCTGTTCCAGTATCTCACCACTCTCATTGTAAAGAACTTCCTCCTAATGTCCAACCTAAATATTCTCTGTTCCAGAATCACAGAATCACCAAGGTTGGAAGAGACCTCAAAGATCATCAAGTCCAACCTGTCACCACAGACCTCATGACTAAACCATGGCACCAAGTGCCACATCCAATCCCCTCTTGAACGCCTCCAGGGATGGGGACTCCACCACCTTCCTGGGCAGCACATTCCAATGGTGAATGACTCTCTCAGCCAAAGTTCAAACCATTACTCCTCCCCCTATCCCTAAAAACCCTTCTAAACAGTCCCTCCCCAGCCTTCCTGACTGCTTTCCCGTTGCCTTTTATTTACAAAGCACAAAATATTTAAGATAACATTTTTTCCCCTGACTTTTAAATATCTTGATACCTTATCTTTCCCCCCAAACCCCCGATGCAGATGAAGTCAGTTCTAGCTCTTGCATCTACAAGACTGAGAGAATTTTGTATTCCTATTGTGTGAAATGGTTTGCTTATCATAGTATCAGTCAGGGTTGGAAGGGACCACAAGGATCATCTAGTTCCAAGCCCCCTGCCATGGGCAGGGACACCCCTCACTAGATCAGGCTGGCCAGAGCCTCATCCAGCCTGGTCTTAAACCAACCACCTCCCTGGACAACCCATTCCAGGGCTTCACCACTCTCATGGTGAAGAACTTCCTCCTCCATAACTGACTTAGTGTAAACAAGTAGGATCAGGGTGAATGAAGACAGATGGGATCCTTTGTTTTTCACACAGCTGATAATACTCCATGGGCCTGTCCTTCCTCTGCCACCTGTACCATACCTATGTGGTGAGAAGTGCCAAAGACTATTCAGGGAAGAAGATCAGAACTTTGACTGCCTCTCAGGGAACAAAAGGAGAGTTTATGGTTGTTGGAAGAAGGGGCAGGCAGCTCAGGAGGACTGCAATGATGTTGTGAGGCTATGTAGGGAGAAAAACAGAAGGATCAAAGTCCAGCTAGACATTGATCCATCTTCTGCTATTAAAGACGGTACAAAATGCTTCTATAAACATTAGCAACAAAAGGAGAACTAAAGAGAATCTCCATTCTTTATTGGATGAAGGGGAAGCACTAGCAGTTTCTCTGCTACTGGCTTAAAACAAGGTGGATGCAAAGGGTGTGAGCAATGTTGTTGGCAGCAACCTCATTTGCTCAACCTCAGTGTGTAAAAAACCAGACCAAACCAAACCAAACCAAACCAAACCAAACCCAAACAAGCCAAACTGAATCAGACCAAACCAAACCCAAACCCAACCAAACCCAACCCAAATCCAAGCCAAGCCAAGCCAGGCCAAACCAAACCAAACCCAAGCCAAACCCAAACCAAGCCAAGCCAAACCAAACCAAACCAAACCAAACCAAACCAAACCAAACCAAACCAAACCAAACCAAACCGAAACCAACCCAAGCCAAGACAAACCAACGCAAACCCAACCCAAACCCAAGCCAAGCCAAACCAAACCAAACCCAAACCAAACCCAAACCCAACCAAACCCAACCCAAACCCAAGCCAAGCCAAACCAAACCCAAACAAGCCAAACCAAACCAAAGCAAGCCAAACCAAACCAAACCAAACCAAACCCAAGCAAGCCAGGCCAAACCAAACCCAAACCAAACCAAACCCCAACCAAACCAAACCAAATCAAACCAAACCCGAACCAAGCCAAACCAAACCAAACCAAGCCAAGCCAAGCCAAACCAAATCAAACCAAACCCAAACAAGCCAAACTGAACTAAACCAAACTAAACGAAACCAAGCCAAGGCAAGCTGAGCCAATCCAAGCCAGGCCAAACCAAAACAAACCGAACCAAAACAAACCCAAACCAAAACAAAACCAAGCCAAGCCAAATCAAACCAACCCAAACCAAACCAAACCAAACTAAACCAAACCAAACCAAACCAAACCAAACCCAAGCCAAGCCAAACCAAACCAAACCCAAACAAGCCAAACCAAACCAAAGCAAGCCAAACTGAACCAGACCAAACCAAACCAAACTAAATCAAACCAAGCCAAGCCAAGCTGAGCCAATCCAAGCCAAACCAAACCAAACCCAAACCAAAACCAAGCCAAGCCAAACCAAACCAAACCAAACCAAAGCAAGCCAGGCCAAACCAAACCCAAACCAAACCAAACCCCAACCAAACCAAACCAAATCAAACCAAACCCGAACCAAGCCAAGCCAAACCAAACCAAACCAAGCCAAGCCAAGCCAAACCAAATCAAACCAAACCCAAACAAGCCAAACTGAACCAAACCAAACTAAACGAAACCAAGCCAAGCCAAGGCAAGCTGAGCCAATCCAAGCCAGGCCAAACCAAAACAAACCGAACCAAACCAAACCCAAACCCAAACCAAACCAAACCAAACCAAACCAAACCAAATCCAAATCAAACCCAAACCAAGCCAAGGCAAACCAAACCAAACGAAACCAAACCAAACCAAACCCAAACCCAAACCAAACCAAACCAAACCAAACCAAACCCAACCAAACCAAAATAAATACACACCCCAACACACACAAAACAAACACAAACCAAGCAAACAAACAGTTTTCTTGGAATACAAATATTATTGTGAAATGAAAAAAAATAACAAACACAATAAAGAAGGAAAAAAAAAAGGAGGAAAGGGGGAAAAAAGAGGAAAGGAGAAAATATAGGTTATGCATGGCTGCTTTTAATGGAAATAGTATGATGTCGTTTCTCCCTTTCTTCGTGGCTTGAAGTCAGTGATCCCCAGAGAGAGAAAAATTCTGAAGTTGTAATGAAAAGGGATCATTTCAGAGCACATAACAGGCAGTTCCCTCTCCTTTTATGTTCCAGGGAGAGAGAATGTTTCCATTGTATGTGGCTTTTTGATATATGGCTTTGAAAAGAATACTCGGTCCGTCCATGAAAAGGTTGAATATTCTTCTCTTTGCTTAGTTCTCGTTCCTGAATTACATTGAAATCCCACTCCCTGGTAATTCATAACTTGCTAAAGTTTCCCTGTGAGGCTTAAAATTGTAGTGCTCTAGCCTAGTAAAGACATTTAAAAGAGAAAATACCAAGCTAAAACAAATAATGCACTGCAGAATAAACAATATCAGAGACATAGGGGAGGGGGAGAGCCAACCCCATATTCCCCTTTTTCTTTCCCTCATGGTGAGTACAGAAAAATTTATGCCAGTAAAGGCTTTGCTTACATTAAATTGTGAGGCCATTTGTTGGTGCAACACATGTTAAGCTCAAAGAATACTTGGAGGCTGAACTTGAGACATTCTTCCTATGCAGTAATTGCTCCATTTAATGACTAAATCCTCAGCAGCTCTGGGTTACTGTTTTGAAGCCTGTCTTGAAAACCAATCCAATAGTCCCTGAAAGAACACTGGAGCTTCAAGAAATCCATGGTGTAGGTCTTTCACTGTGGCTCTTCCCGAGCTGCCAATGCAGTTCAGCAGCCGTCCTTGGGAAGAATTCCTAAGAAGAGCTGAAGTAAAAGTAGATAATACAATAATACAATAACACAATAAACCAGGTGGGAAGAGACCCTCAAGATCATCGTGTCCAACCCATCAAACAACTAGATCATGTCACCAAGCACCCCATCAAGTCTCCTCCTGAACACCTCCAATGACGGTGACTCCACCACCTCCCCAGGCAGCCCATTCCAATGGGGAATCACTCTCTCGGTATAGAACTTCCTCCTAACGTCCAGTCTAAACCTCCCCTGGCGCAGCTTGAGACTGTGTCCTCTTGTTCTGGTGCTGGCTGCCTGGGAGAAGAGACCAACCTCTGCCTGGCTACACCCTCCCTTCAGGTAGTTGTAGAGAGCAATAAGGTCTCCCCTGAGTCTCCTCTTCTCCAGGCTAAGCAACCCAGCTCCCTCAGCCTCATCTCAAGTGACAAAAGGCGAAGGCAGTCCAAGTGTGGGTTTGTGGAAGTGGGGTGACATGGCAACACCAGCACCAGAACAAGAGGACACAGTCTCAAGCTGTGCCAGGGGAGGTTTAGGCTGGATGTTAGGAAGAAATTCCCAGCAAGAGAGATTGGCCACTGCAATGTGCAGCCAAGGGAGGTGGTGGAGTCACCATCACTGGAGGTGTTTAAGAAGAGATTGGATGAGGCACTTGGTGCCATGGTTGAGTTGATTAAATGGTGTTGGGTGATGGGTTGGACTCGATGATCTCGAAGGTCTTTTCCAAGCTGGTTGGTTCTGTATTCAGTGATGGCACTCAACATTTATTGACTGCAGTAGTTTTTGTGAGATTTAAATTATCTTTGGAATCAGGTATGCAGGGTTTAAAGTACTACCTGACATGCCCAGGCAACTTGCATCTGCATTCATTACTTAGGGATTTTCCAGCAGTGTTTAGTGGAATTCATTTTCCATTTCTACAACAAATAAGGCAGGGGCTGCTACCAAGTGAGGCACCCTAGGTTTAACTCACCCAGCAGGACTCCATGCAGGGTGACTTCTTAGCCTTTCAGTACATCTTAAAGAATAATAATAACCCCATAGTGAATAGTCTTGTGAATTCCTGCTCGGAAACGCAACCCCCCTTCCTGTCCCACGCATTCTCTAAGAGCTCCCACAATTAAGTCTTTTGATGCAGGATTCAGCTGACCTAATCTGAGACATAGAAGTTCAGCACCTTGCCAAAGTTAAGCATCTTAGACAACTTCTGGTTTCATTGGAGAGGCACAGGCAGCTGCATCTGAAGGCAGATGCTTCAGATGGGTGCCCTGACTTACTTTCCTGAGTTGCCAACATGATTCCTTCCAAAGAAGCAGAGGTGGCAAAGGTGGACCAGACACTCAGCCTGAAGAAGGCTCAGATGGATCCAAACACAATGAGGTTCAGACTTTATATTCTCTTGATGCAGAACCTTTTTCCTACAGGCTTCACAGAAGACTGAGAATATCATTAAGCTTTATTGAGAAGAGCCCTTTCCACTATAAAGACAGAAGGTGTTTTCCCTTTTCTTGTCACAGAATCACAGTATCACCAAGGTTGGAAGAGACCTCAAAGGTCATCAAATCCAACCTGTCACCACATACCTCATGACTAAACAATGGCACCGAGTGCCACGTCCAATCCCCTCTTGAACACCTCCAGGGATGGAGACTCCACCACCTCCCTGGGCAGCACATTCCAATGGCCTTTCATTCCATCAGATAAACCCCTCTGATTGCATTGTGTGGGTTTGCAAAGCATCCAGAAAGGTGAGGAAGGGTGCATAGGCAAGGGCAGTCTGAGCAGGGAGAGTACTCAGAGAGGAGAACCTGAGATTCAGCTGGGGCTTGCAGACTGCTAGGCAGTGAGTGCAACAGTGAGATGATGACACTTCCCAGCAGAGAGTGGGAATGGCTGGGCCAGCAGAATGACACTGAGTGATAGGGAGTGACAGGGCTGTAATGGGAACAACTTGGGCTTATCAGCTAAGAGGGAAGAAGTAGGACTTGTGTAGGACTACTGTTTCCCTCTGTCACTTTACACTTCAGCCACAAACACTTGAAACTCATCAATACCACAGATTTAGCTCATCCCCAGCCCGTATAACGGGTTGTTCTGGCATGACTCCACTCAGTCTCATTCTCTTCAGAGCTGGATTTGTACTTAATGCATTTCCTTACTTGGTTTCTACAACCAGTTCCTTTTGGTCCCTGTGGTTTGGGGATAGACTTGACCAAAGTCAGATCTCCATCCCATCCCAGCTATTTTAATCACAGAGATCACAGCATCTTCAAGTGGTCTGTGTTAATGACTAAAAGCCATGAAAATCTGCAGCAATCTCATGCCTAAACAGCATTCAACAGAATCAGCTTGCAGTTGGGTGGTGAAAATTCCAGTCAGTGTACTGTGGGAACCCAATCACCATACACTGGATGCCAGCTGAATATTTAGCCTGAAAATGCAAAGCAGAGAAGCATAACAACTTGATTACCAACTTCCTTTCCATAAAGAAAATATTGTTTTAAGTGAGGTGTTCTAATGATCAAGTATACCACAGGAATGTGTCAGCAATTACAGCAAGGAGGTTTGCAACTCCTCTTTATCTAGCATCTCCTAAACACTGAGGAGGGCTCTGTCCTTTGGCCCTAGACTATATGCACCAAGAATGCTGGAAGCCAACTTTAAGTAGTTAGTCATAGTATCATAGTATATCAGTCAGGGTTGGAAGGGACCACAAGGATCATCTAGTTCCAACCCCCCTGCTGTGGGCAGGGACACCTCATACTAGATCAGGCTGGCCAGAGCCTCATCCAGCCTGGGCTTAAACCAGCCACCTCCCTGGACAACCCATTCCAGGGCTTCACCACTCTCATGGGGAAGAACTTCTTCCTCACCTCCAGCCTGAATCTCCCCACCTCCAGCTTCATTCCATTCCCCCTAGTCCTATCACTACCTGAGAGCCTGAGCAGTCCCTCCCCAGCCTTCTTGGAGCCCCCTTCAGATACTGGAAGGCCACAATGAGGTCACCTCAGAGCCTTCTCTTCTCCAGACTGAACAGCCCCAACTCCTTCAGTCTGTCCTCACAGGAGAGGTGCTCCAGCCCTCTGCTCATCCTCGTGGCCCTTCTCTGGACATCTTCCAGCACCTCCAGACCCCTCCTGTAATAGGGGCTCCAAAACTGGAGGCAGTACTCCAGGTGGGGTCTCACCAGGGCTGAGCAGAGGGGGAGAATCCCCTCCCTTGACCTGCTGGCCACACTTCTCTTGCTGCAGCCCAGGCTCTGATTGGCTTTCCGGGCTGCAAGCGCACACTGAGAGCTCCTGTTGAGCTTCTCCTCCCCCAGCACCCCCAAGTCTCCCTCCTCAGGGCTGCTCTCCAGCCAGTCCCTGCCCAGCCTGGCTTTGTGCCTGGGATTGCCTCGACCCAGATGCAGGACCCTGCCCTTGGTCTTGTTGAAGCTCCTGAGGTTGGCTTGTGCCCACCTCTCCAGCCTGTCCAGGTCCCTCTGGATGGCATCCCTTCCCTCCAGCCTGTCTGCTGCACCACACAGCTTGGTGTCATCACAAACTTGCTGAGGGTGCACTCGATGCCACTGTCCATGGCACCCACAAAGATGTCCTAAAGGAATGCCCATGCTCTCTGTGCGATCTCCTATCTCAAGCAATATTAGGTTGTGTAAGGATGATGCAACGATGGGAGGTTGTAATCTGCTGAGGAAGAGACACAGAGAACTGAAATAAATGATGCTTTTTGTGAGATAAGGCTTGAAGCCTGTGACTAAGCAACAAGAACCAGTTCAACACTCACCTACAGTGTAAGGAAAATTGATGTTTCCTGCCCCAAGCATGAAGGCTTGTGCCAGGCAGCAGCCTGATGATTCCACCCACGGTCAGAGCTGGAACAGAGCTGAGGACACAGTCTCAAACTGAGCCAGGTGAGGAGAAAGTTCTTCACAGAAAGCGTTGTTAGCCATTGGAATGTGCTGCCCAGGGAGGTGATGGAGTCACAGTCCCTGGAGGTGTTCAAAAAGGGATTGGATGTGGCACTTGGAGCCATGGTTTAGTAGTCATGAGGTGTTGGGTGACAGGTTGGACTTGATCTCTGAGGTCTTTTCCAACCCTATTGATTCTGTGATTCTATGAAGGAAGAGGCCAAGAGGAGCAAGATAGATACAACTTCCAAGGAGGGATAAAGACAAAGGCAGACAGAGTCAATTGCCTCACCAGGAACTGCAGCCCTGTGTTTTCTGCTTTACTCACCAGCAGTATCTTCCACGTGACTTTCCAAGGCTCTGATCCTGGCAAGGTATTGCTGCCCTGTTGTGAGCAGGATTTGTAGCAACTATTTGGAGGTATATAGTGAAGCTGTGCTGTAGAAGAAGATGTAAAGAGAGTGTAAACAAAAGAGGAAGAAGTAAGTTCTTAGGAAGAAAACACAATGGGACAGCTTATTGGCAGGGAGCCTGATAAATAGTGCAGCCTTGTCCCAGGCTGAGTGCTAAGGAACTGTACGTGCAGGAGATGCTTCATTCAGCTGAGGTGCCAAAGGACCTAGAATGATAGAACTGTTTTGGTTGGAAGAGATCTTTAAGATCATAGAATCATAGAATCAATAAGGTTGGAAAAGACCTCAAAGATCATCAAGTCCAACCTTCAACCTAAGGCCACCATGGCCCAATCATGTCCCAAAGTGCCTTGTCCACGTGTTTCTTGAACGCCTCCAGGAATGGTGGCTCCACCACCTCCCTGGGCAACCTATTCCAATGCCTGACCTCATTCTTTACTGAGCAGCTGCCGTCCCCAGCAGCTGCTCAGTAGAAGTTGCTGTCTGTAGCACTCACACGGTGGCTTTAAAACCCATTGAAGTGGAAATTTGGAATGAACCCCTTAGGATCTAATTAGGATTGGAAGCCAGTTTCAGCCAGGGGTTGTGTCATCTGCCCTATCTATTCTGTGTGCCCACATAGGGATTTCCAAAGCACATCTGTCTTCACAACTTAAGGAATGGCCTAGCTCTCCTCTGACCATACCCCTGACTGGTTTTAACATGACCCAACCCTACTGAAAGGCTGCCCAGCTATCAAATGCCTGGGACATCTAAAAGTGATACTCAGGATACTTAAACAGCACTAATTTCAGACTGTGAGTCAGCCAAAAAGATAGCAATTCAATATTTATCCCCTAAGGATGGGATGCCAGAGCAAATACATGAACTCCAGCCTATGCAACAAGAAAATCCTCCTGCAAATGCTGCTGTGCAAGCATGCTGCTCTTACCAGAGCCTCACATTCCATGCCTCTGTGAAGCTTAACACTGTGCATGATTTTTGACATGAGAGGATCCCAGCACGTGAACAGGCTTGCAGGTGAGAGAGCAAACAGATGGCAGGGAAGCAGCTATTGCATTGTGGCAGCTCACAACTGTGGGGGTCTCAGACCTTTCCCACAACAGTACTGCAATACGAGGAGGTGGTCCACCTTACTTCACTAGGCTCATCATGATTGCATTTGTAAGGGGCTTTTATTTGTTAGAAGCCAGGAAGGATGGTGTCAGTATCAGTCTGGGACAGCAGGTAAGGAGAGAAAGAGAGAGAGAGTGAGAGAGAGAAAGAGAGAGAGAGGGAATGAGGGAGAGAGAGAATGAGAGAGAGAAAATGAGAGAGAGAGAGAAAAAGAGAGAGAGAGAGAAAGAGAGAGAGAAAGAGAGAAAGAGAGAAAGAGAGAGACAAAGAGAGAGAGAGAAAGAGAGAAAGAGAGAAAGAGAGAAAGAGAGAAAGAGAGAAAGGGAGGAAGGGAGGAAGGGAGGAAGGGAGGAAGGGAGGAAGGGAGGAAGGGAGGAAGGAAGGAAGGAAGGAAGGGAGGAAGGGAGGAAGGGAGGAAGGGAGGAAGGAGGAAGGAAAGAAAGAAAGAAAGAAAGAAAGAAAGAAAGAAAGAAAGAAAGAAAGAAAGAAAGAAAGAAAGAAAGAAAGAAAGAAAGAAAGAAAGAAAGAAAGAAAGAAAGAAAGAAAGAAAGAAAGAAAGAAAGAGAAAGAAAGAAAGAAAGAAAGAAAGAAAGAAAGAAAGAAAGAAAGAAAGAAAGAAAGAAAGAAAGAAAGAAAGAAAGAAAGAAAGAAAGAAAGAAAGAAAGAAAGAAAGAAAGAAAGGAAGGATGAGAGAAAGGAAGGATGAGAGAAAGAAAGGAGAGAAAGAGAGAGAAGCCCCAGAATTATGCTGTCACTTTTGAAATGTTTTTCCAAGAAGTATCAAGATATATTGAGCCCTAAGGCAGCAGCCTAAAATCTCATCTAAGTTGTTTGTGGAGAACACAGCAATAATACCACAGGTTTCAGCCCTGATTTACAGTGATATGAATGAAAGCTGAATCTGGCAGAGCTCCATCTGCTTAATGAAAAACTTGCTGAAGAAAAAAGAGAAGAAGAGGAAAAAAAGACTGCAAAAAGAGTGCAGAAGATTAGGAAGGGCTAACAGGAACATGGCTGCAGCACTTCTGTAGCTCTCACTGACCACCACCTCATTAGTTATAAATATTTAGTTTCCAGGTGTTTAATTGCACTATTCCCATTTTGAACCTACAGAGCTGTGGTTATCTGCTAGCTTCTCACAGATGTCACAGGGCCATAGGATGTCAGGGGTTGGAAGGGACCCAAAGAGACCCGTGGAGTGCAACCCCCTGCCAGAGCAGGACCATACAATCTAGCTCAGATCACACAGGAAGGCATCCAGACAGGCCTTGAAAGTCTCCAGAGAAGGAGACTCCACAACTTCTCTGGGCAGCCTGTTCCAGTGCTCTGTGACCCTTACAGTGAAGAAGTTCCCCCTTGTGTTGAGGTGGAGCCTCCTGTGCTGCAGCTTCCATCCATTGCTCCTTGTCCTATCCCAGGGAGCAGGTGAGAAAGAGCACGTAAAACTCTTGGGTGAGGATTTGACATTCTCCAGCATTACTCAAGGAAAGCCTCTGGGCACAGTGGTGTGCCAGAAAAGATGAAGGTAGTAATAGGAAAAACAGACCCAAAGGGACACCGGTGACCACTTTGTTTCTCAGCTCCTCATAACTCTAACAGTGTTTGCCCCTAACTCAGTGTGTCACTTCTGAAGGCACCTTGAATACAGTCAAAGCATGGAAGGAAAGCAGTGACTTGACTATCTCTTCTTTTTCATCATTCCTTCTGAGGCTCAAGGCCTCTGCTTTAAAATTCCAAAGAGCAACACTATATGCTCAAAGGCATAGAAATAAGAGCTGAAAAGCCCTCTCTTACATCACTTCACACAGCCCCTGCCAAGAACAATTACTCCCTGCAGTACCTTCATAAGTGTTTCCTACTACCCAGCTCTAAATGACTGAAGTGATGGAGCTTCTGTTGACCTCCCTAGGGAGGCTTCACCACAGTCTATTCAAGTGTGCTGCTAGGAGAGCAGGAGACAGTGATTCATTGTGTCTCACACCTCAGGGTTTCTGCAGAGAGGTTGGCTCCATGCTCCACCTGGAGCAATCTGAACCATCCTGATGACACACCGATGAAATTTCCTGCTCGCTTGTCATCATGGACCTGACGGGCGACACTGCCATCAGCCAAAGCACAGGTGAGCCAAATTCCCAGCCAGGTCAGAGTGAAATAGATGCCATGCTAGGATATGACCCTCAAATGAATCACAGAATTGTCAGGGTTGGAAGGGACCCCAAGGATCTGGGTCTGGGGTGCCAAGTGCTGGCACTGGGTTTTCCAAACGTACCTCTGTTCCACTCGGATCAGAAAGAGAGGTTGGTTGCAATCAATTGCTCAGCCTGGCAGCTTTTTACTCAGCCATGTCACACTGGAAGGCTGCTACATGAAACCAGAACATCATAGACTCATAGAATGGTTAGGGTATGGATAGAAAGCCAGATATGTTTGGTGTAAATTAGCATCACTCTGTGACACCCCTGGAGCTGTGCCAGCATATACCAGTTGCAGGCACGGCACAATAATGTGACATCCCTGGAGCTGTGCCAATACATACCAGCTAAAGACGTGGGTCATCATTCTGCACATGGAATCATAGAATTGTCAGGGTTGGAAGGGACCTCAAGGATCAGCCAGTTCCAACCCCCTGCCATGGGCAAGCACACCTTCCACTAGATCAGGTTGCCCAGAGCCACATCCAGCCTGGCCTTAAAAACCCCAGGGATGAGGCTTCCACCACCTCCCTGGGCAACCTGTGCCAGTGTCTCACTACCCTCATGAGGAAGAACTTCTTCCTGACATCTAATCTAAATCTCCCCTCCTCTAGCTTGGATCCATTCCCCCTAGTCCTGTCACTACATGACACCCTAAAGAGCACCTCCCCAGCTCTCTTGTAATGTCTTGTAATGAAAATGTCTTGCAACTCTGCTTGGCTTCAAGCCACGTTCCTTAGAAGTCATTGAACATGGGAGAAAGCCCTTTTAGCAAGTTCCTGGAGACAGTGACAAGCAGGCCCTGTGCACTGATTATCATAAGTAAATAATAGAAATGATAGTAGTAATAAAAGTTGTCAGAAGCCAGTCTGTGCAATTCTGTCAATAAATTACCATGATTCACTTAGGCTAGGGCCAGGAAATGCCCAATTGCCTGATTGTGAAAGAGATGGGATGAGTGGTTATCAGCTGTTCTCAGGGGATTCATGAGTTGCACAGCTAGGAAAAATGCAACACTTCAGTGGTGATACAAGGCCTGATCTTGATCTAACTCCTTCCTTCTGCTGGGGCACCTCCACCAGCTCCTGTGGGATTCCTCCTGACTGACATCAGTGCAGTGGAGCAATAGCACCTTGCTATGCAAGCCACAAACGTTCGGTAGCACACACAGCGTCTGTGGCATTCCATTCTGCAACACAGGGCAGATGTTCCTGGTGTGCTGGCACCAGAAATTACCACAGTGGTATCAAACATTTGAAACCACTAGCTGCCTCAGCTTTCTTCCATGGGATTAAATATGGCCTAAAAAAAGTGCTCTTTGTGGCTGATTAAAGCTGCTACGCTTCCCAGACAGATAGAAAAGAATCTTGGCTTGATAACACATTTTATCTCTTACAATACAATACAATACAATACAATACACCAGGTTGGAAGAGACCTTCAAGATCATCGCGTCCAACCCATCAAACAATCCAACCCACCCAACAACTAGACCATACAGCCAAGCACCCCATCAAGTCTTCTCCTGAACACCTCCTGTGAAGGTGACTCCACCACCTCCACGGGCAGCCGATTCCAATGGGCAATCACTCTCTCCGTGTAGAACTTCTTCCTAACATCCAGCCTAAACCTGCCCTGGCGCAGCCTGAGACTGTGTCCTCTTGTTCTGGTGCTGGATGCCTGGGAGAAGAGGCCAACCTCTGCCTGGCTACAACCTCCCTTCAGGTAGTTGTAGAGAGCAATAAGGTCACCCCTCAGTCTCCTCTTCTCCAGGCTAAGCAACCCCAGCTCCCTCAGCCTTTCCTCATAGGGCTTGTGTTCCAAACCCCTCACCAGCTTTGTTGCCCTTCTCTGGACACGTTCCAGCAAGTCAACATCCTTCCTAAACTGAGGGGCCCAGAACTGGACACAGTACTCAAGGTGCGGCCTAACCAGTGCAGTGTACAGGGGCACAATGACCTCCCTGCTCCTGCTGGCCACACTGTTCCTGATGCAAGCCAGGATGCCATTGGCCCTCCTGGCCGCCTGGGCACACTGCAGGCTCATGTTCAGCCTACAATCAACCAGCACCCCCAGGTCCCTCTCTGCCCGGCCACTCTCCAGCCACTCCGACCCCAGCCTGCAGCACTGCCTGGGGTTGTTGTGGCCAATGTGCAGAATCCGGCACTTGGATGTGTTAAATCTCATGCCATTGGACTCTGCCCATCTGTCCAGCCTGTCGAGGTCCCTCTGCAAAGCCTCTCTGCCCTCCAGCAAATCAACTGCTGCCCCCAGCTTGGTGTCATCTGCAAATTTACTGATGATGGACTCAATGCCCTCATCCAGATCATCAATAAAGATGTTGAAGAGCATGGGGCCCAGTACTGATCCCTGGGGCACACCACTAGTGACAGGCCGCCAGCTGGATGTGGTGCCATTCACCATTACTCTCTGGGCTCGGCCCTCCAGCCAGTTCCTAACCCAACGCAGTGTGCTCCTGTCCAAGCCACGGGCTGCCAGCTTGGCCAGGAGTTTGCTGTGGGGAACGGTGTCAAAGGCCTTGCTGAGGTCCAGGTAGACCACATCCACAGGCCTCCCCACATCCACCAGGCGGGTCACCTGATCATAGAAGGAGATCAGGTTGGTCAGGCAGGACCTGCCCCTCCTAAATCCATGCTGGCTAGGCCTGAGCCCCTGGTCATCCTGTAAGTGCTGTGTGATCGCACTCGAGATGACCCGTTCCATAATCTTGCCTGGCACTGAGGTCAGGCTGACAGGCCTATAATTGCCTGGCTCATCCAACCGGCCCTTCTTGTGGATGGGCACCACGTTGGCCAGCTTCCAGTCTTCTGGGACCTCTCCAGTGAGCCAGGACTGCTGAAAAATGATGGAAAGTGGCTTGGACAGCTCATCTGTCAGCAATCTCAGCACCCTAGGATGGATCCCATCCGGTCCCATGGCCTTGTGGGGGTCCAAGCGGCTCAGTAGATCTCTAACTTCCTCTTGGAGCAGTGGTAAACTATGCAGCTCTCTGGCTCCTTCTGCCAGCTCTGCAGGCCAGCTGTCTGGAAGACGTTCTGCCCTGCTAGTGAAGACTGAGGCAAAGAAGGTGTTAAGTACCTCTGCCTTTTCCTCATTCTTTGTTACAACGTTCCCCTCCGTGTCAACCAAGGAGTGGAGGTTGTCCTTGCCCTTCTTCTTGCTATTGATGTATTTATAGAAGGACTTTTTGTTGTCCTTCACAGCAGAGGCCAGTCTAAGTTCTAAATGGGCTTTTGCCTCCTAATTTTCTTCCTGCACAACCTAGCAACATCCCTAAACATTCTGTAGGTTGCCTCCCCTTTCTTCCAAAGATGATACACCCTCTTTTTTTCCTAAGTTCTATTAAAAGTTCATTGCCCATCCAGGCTGGCCGTCTGCCCCGGCGGCTCATCTTCCGGCACACCGGCACAGCCTGTTCCTGCGCCTTCAATAGTTCTTCCTTGAAGTAGGCCCAGCTCTCCTGGACCCCTTTATTTTTAAGGACTGATTCCCAAGGAACCTTCTGAATTAGTTCCTTGAGTAGCCTGGAAGTCTGCCCTCCGGAAGTCCAGAGTGGAGGTCTTCTTGCTGCCCCTCTTGGCTTGGCTGCATACTGAAAACTCTATTATGTCATGGTCACTGGTGCCTAGACACCCTCCGACCACCACATCACCCACCAGCCCTTCCCTGTTGGTGAAGAGGAGGTCAAGCATAGCCTTACCCCTGGTAGGCTCACGCAGCACCTGGGATAAGAAGCTGTCCTCCATGCACTCTAAGAACCTCCTAGACTGCCTCCTCTCTGCTGTGTTGAGATCCCAACAGATATCAGGCAGGTTGAAGTCACCCATGAGAACGAGGTCAGGTGATCTTGAGACAGCCTTAAGCTGCCTATAGAATGCCTCATCGACATCCTCCTCCTGGTTGGGTGGTCTATAACAGACTCCAACCAGGATGTCTGCCCTGTTGGTCTTCCCTCTAATTCTCACCCACAAGCACTCAACCCTATCATCCCTGATCTCCATCTCAACAGCATCCAGTGCCTCCCTGACGTACAGGGCCACCCCTCCCACCCCTTCTTCCTTGCCTGTCTCTCCTGAAGAGCCTGTAGCCATCAATTGCAGCGCTCCAGTCATGCGAGTCGTCCCACCACGTCTCTGTGATGGCGACTACATCATAACTTTCTTGCTGCAACAAGGCTTCCAGCTCCTCTTCTTCTTCTTCTTCTTTCTTCTTCTTCTTCTACCTCTTCTTCCTCTTCCACTTCTTCCTCTTCCACTTCTTCCTCTTCCTCTCCTACCTCTTCTTCTTCTACCTCTTCTTCTACCTCTTCTTCCTCTACTTCTTCTACCTCTTCTTCTACCTCTTCTTCCTCTTCTTCTTCCTCTTCTTCTTCTACCTCTTCTTCCTCTTCCACTTCTTCCTCTTCCACTTCTTCCTCTTCCACTTCTACCTCTTCTTCTTCCTCTTCTACCTCTTCTTCTTCCTCTTCTTCTACCTCTTCTTCCTCTTCCACTTCTTCCTCTTCCACTTCTTCCACTTCTTCCTCTTCCACTTCTACCTCTTCTTCTTTCTCTTCTACCTCTTCTTCTTCCTCTTCTACCTCTTCTTCTTCCTCTTCTTCTTCTACCTCTTCTACCTCTTCTTCTTCTTCTTCTTCTTCTTCTTCTTCTTCTTCTTCTTCTTCTTCTTCTTCTTCTTCTTCTTCTTCTTCTTCTTCTTCTTCTTCTTCTTCTTCTTCTTCTTCTTCTTCTTCTTCTTCTTCTCTTCCTCTTCCTCTTCCTCTTCCTCTTCCTCTTCCTCTTCCTCCTCTTCCTCTTCCTCTTCCTCTTCCTCTTCCTCTTCCTCTTCCTCTTCCTCTTCCTCTTCCTCCTCTTCCTCTTCCTCTTCCTCATCTTGTTCCTCTTCCTCTTCTTCCTCTTCCTCTTCTTCCTCTTCCTCTTCTTCTTCCTCTGTGTGCTGTTTGCAGGTTGATAACAGTGCCATCCCAGTGGCTCAGCTCAGAATTGTGCCATTATGGAATACATGAAAAACAAAGAACTAACTAACTAATAATAACCCCAAACCAAAACACAGCCATCCGTGAAGGGCTCCATGAAATGGGCAGGCTGTGAAAGGCAGGCAGCAATCTGTGCAAGGCACATTCCAGCCCTTTGTTTGACAGACTTTCCCAGCAGGCTGGCAAAATGTTAACTAGCAACTGGGCATGGCATTAGAAAGGGCAGGGAGTCAGCTGACCTGAGAAAGAGCTGAGCTCCTCCTTCTTCCCACAGCCAACTGTGTCACATCCTTCTTTTTTGTTATCATTATTATTATTTTCTCTTTTTATTACTTTTTGTCAGAAACATTCTGCCTGACAAAAATCTCCCAGGCTCTGAATATTCACTACTCAGTCATTTATTGTGCTTTTCTTAATAAGCAGGTCAAGGGAGGTATTTTGTGAACATGGCATATTTCTTTCCAAAGCCATCAGGCAGCCAATATTTTTCAGTACAATAACCTACTTGTCTTGGGCATCTTTTTCCCTTCTGAACAAGGGCATGAATGTTTCAAAACTAGGGAGACAAGAGACTTATTTATGTTTATGGAGTGGCTGGAGAGCTGCCAAACAGAAGGGGACTTGGGGGTGCTGATTGACAGCCGGCTGAACATGAGCCAGCAGTGTGCCCAGGTGGTCAGGAAGGCCAATGGCATCCTGGCCTTCATCAAGAATAGTGTGGCCAGCAGGAGCAGGGAAGTCATTGTGCCCCTGTGCTCAGCACTGGTTAGGCCACACCTTGAGTCCTGTGTCCAGTTCTGGGCCCCTCAGTTTAAGAAGGACATTGAGACACTTGAAGGTGTCAGAGAAGGGCAACGAGGCTGGGGAGAGGCCTCAAGCACAAGCCCTGTGAGGAGAGGCTGAGGGAGCTGGGGTTGCTTAGCCTGGAGAAGAGGAGGCTCAGGGAGACCTTATTGCTCTCTCCAACTCCCTGACGGGAGGTTGTAGCCAGGAGGGGGTTGGTCTCTTACCCCAGGCCTTTTGAAATGGTCTGCATGAAAAGGAGATCTTTGCCCTGCACTATTTCTGTTCCTCAACTCAGATGAGGCAAGTGGTTTTCCAGGCTCTCTGCCCTCAGTGCTCCAACCGAAGGATTTCTTTTCATAATGTTGACAAGAGACTGGAGTGTAGACACAGCTGAGCAGAGTGCTCCCCCTGCTCCCCCTGCTCCCCTCTGCCCTGCCTCTGTTTGACACAGCACACCAGTGGCTCTGGAGGAGATTTGGAAGACAAATAGCATGGGGTGAGTGGGATCCATTTTTCAGTAGCTTCATACAAAGAGAGAGCAGGATGAATGGAACTGGAGTCAAATGCTGCCCTGGGGACACAGGAAGGTTATAGAGATGGTGCTATAATGTTGATCTAGTGTGAGTAGTATTTTACACAACTATGTTTCTATGACTAAACCAAGTTAGTTGCTCATCAATTCTTTTTTTTTTTTCCCTCTTTTTCTTAATGTGTAAAAATCTCCTTAGGGAGCTCTGTGAAACACAACACACAGTGCTACTTCAGCCTGGACTTCCACAGCAGACTGGCGCTGGGGTTTTCTAAACGTGCCTCTGTTCCACTCGGATCAGAAAGAGAGGCTGGTGGCAATCAATTGCTCAGCCTGGCAGCTTTGCAATCAGTCATGCCACACTGGAAGGCTGGCTGCTACATGAAACCAGAACATCACAGAATCATAGAATTGTTAGGGTTGGAAGGGACCTCCAGGCTCATCCAGCTCCAACCCCCTGCCGTGGGCTGGGACACCTCACACTACAGCAGGTTGCTCACAGCCACATCCAGCCTGGCTGCAAAAACCTCCAGGCATGAGGCTTCCACCACCTCCCTGGGCAACCTGTGCCACTCTCTCACCACCCTCATGGGGAACAACTTCTTCCTAACATCCAATCTGAATCAACTCATTTGTAGTTTTTTTCCATTCCCCCCAGGTGCTATCACTCCCTGACATCCTCAGAAGTCCCTCCCCAGCTTTCTTGTAGCCCGCTTCAGATACTGGAAGGCCACAATTAGGTCTCCTCAGAACCTTCTCTTCTCCAGACTGAATAGCCCCAACTCTCTCAGTCTGTCCTCATAGCATCAGCCACATCATGTCATACTTGAACCAAATGATGGAAGCATTAAGAGTCTGCTTGCAAGCCTTAGGATTCAGAAGGAGAAGAGGGGAGTCCTTGAGGAGAGCATCACTCCTTGCTTTCCTGTTTGGAAAGAGGTTAGCTCCTGACAGGGACACACAGACACACACTCCCCTTTGCCAGGACCTACTCTCTGGGCTTGGGGGAAAGAGACACGAGCTATGTAATCCGTATGGGCAGAGAGGTAAACTGCAGAGGGGATGACCTTCAGGAGGGTGCCCAGATGTCAGATTGTATTTCCTTTATATCCTAAGGGAAGGAAGAAACTGTTTATTTGTGTTGCTTGTCTCACAAAGCTAGGATTTTTCATTTCCATCTGTAAAAGATCTGCCTGAGCATGGAAGAGGAATGACACAGAAGTCCAGCCCAGGTGACCACAGCTAATAATGAAATCATTTGACTTCAACCAAAGTTTTAAGGGAAGAAGCTCTCCACCAGTACAAATGGAAGCAGTGCAGGTGGACCACATCTAAGAGCTCTAACTACAGTTGTTTTTATGTATCCATGCATGTCTGCCAGCTCTGCAATGGAAATTTCTTAGGTGTATATGTTAGACGCCACCACAACACCTTACAGTTCCCCTCCAGCAACACAGTGAAATAAACACTTAGCAGACTTCAGACCTGCTCAGTTTGAAAGTTAGGAAGTTGATCATAGAATCATAGAATCAATAAGGTTGGAAAAGACCTCAGAGATCAAGTCTAACCTGTCACCCAATGCCTCACGACTACTAAACCACGGCACCAAATACCATGGCACCAAATGCCACATCCAGTCCCCTCTTGAACACCTCCAGGGACGGTGACTCCACCACCTCCCTGGGCAGCACGTTCCAATGGCCAACAACTCTTTCTGTGCAGAACTTTCTCCTCACCTCAAGGTGGACAAAGCATTTTGATCAACAATCTTTTCCCCTTCTTGAAAACGTGGCTCTTGAAATGAGCAGCACGGAGCACACAGAGCACGCAAGCTGTCAGCACGGTAGCCCTGGGACAGACAAACCCACCCCAAATGCACTACCTCATTTGTCCTGCTTCTGCCAAAGTGTTCACCCAGAGCTCACCAAGAAGGCCTTGGCCTTCCACTGCACTGGCAGATATCAGCTTTTACTGCACTTCTTGTAGTGTGGAAAGAGCGTCAGTTAAAGCTTTGGGGACAGATTTGTCTCCTCTCTTTTGGGAGGCTTGGGAACATAATAAACTGAACAGGCTTAGGAATGAAAAGAAAGTGTTGCAAAGCATTCTCCAGGACAATGTCAGTGGAAAGTTGCTGAGCTGGTTTTACTCTGCAGAACTTTTCCTGAAAGAATGAGGAAAGTGTTCTCTTGTGAGGGAGAGCGGTGAGTGTTCCACAGCATACCTCTCAAAGCCCATCCACTCCATGTCAAAGCAGCTCAGGTCACCTCCCACACATGGTGGGAGAACAGGCAAGTATTCATGCTTCCAGGAGAGCAAATGGTAGAGTTTTGTCAAGCTGGGTTTGTTTCTGATGTGGTTTTTGTTGTTGGTGGTGTTGTTAAATACATATCAGATCAAAACACAGACCCAGGCCTTGCTTTAAATGGCTTTGTGTGCCAGCTGCTAACTTCCAGCAGTGATGTTAATGGCAAGGCAGATTAGAAAACTGAAAAAGGAGTAGGTGAACAGGAGTTCACACACACAAAAAGGATGGGAAAATATCCAAGCAAGCAGCATCAGCAAGGGAGTTTATAATTGAATTAAATGATGAAAAGAGTAATGGGTCAAGTGATGAAAACAACAATACAGCCTTTCAAGGCAATAAGGATTAGAGAAGCCATCTTCCAGCTCCCAGAAAATCAGTCCTTCATCCTGCTAACACAAGAGCAATTGTAAATCCTGTTGATGGAGCTTGCATGCAGTGGGACATTAGATTTCCCCTCAGATCTGCGATTCACAGTTTAGCAACGATGCCACAAATGGCACAGTGAATCTCCTGGATAATTTGATGTCCATGGGATGTTTACAGATAAGATTGTCTGAAAGGCTTTTCATTATGCTTGACCTCTGGGAGACATTATGATACAGGCTGTCAAATGTAGCACATGGGCCAATAATGGCTGGATAGACACCACAGAAGCAAAGCCATCCTTGATTTCTACCAGGATCTCTGTAGCCCTTCCTTCCCTGCCTCCTATCCTGTTTTCCTACCCCTGGGCAGTAAGGTCCAGTCCCTGAATGTCCCATTCAGGATTTTAGGCATACATTTTCTTTTGGTATTTGAAATATTTTTCCTTTTTCTTAGTTGCTTTACCCCTGTGGCCTGATTTGCTTGAGCCAAATTCCTTCACATCATGACAGCAAGTTTGCTGATGACACCAAGCTGTGTGGTGCAGCAGACAGGCTGGAGGGAAGGGATCCATCCAGAGGGACCTGGACAGGCTGGAGAGGTGGGCACAAGCCAACCTCAGGAGCTTCAACAAGACCAAGGGCAGGGTCCTGCATCTGGGTCGAGGCAATCCCAGGCACAAATCCAGGCTGGGCAGGGACTGGCTGGAGAGCAGCCCTGAGGAGAGAGACTTGGGGGTGCTGGGGGAGGAGAAGCTCAACAGGAGCTCTCAATGTGCACTTGCAGCCCGGAAAGCCAATCAGAGCCTGGGCTGCATCAGGAGAAGTGTGGCCAGCAGGTCAAGGGAGGGGATTCTCCCCTCTGCTCAGCCCTGGTGAGACCCCACCTGGAGTACTGCCTCCAGTTTTGGAGCCCCTATTACAAGAGGGATCTGGAGGTGCTGGAAGGTGTCCAGAGAAGGGTCACGAGGATGAGCAGAGGGCTGGAGCACCTCTCCTGTGAGGACAGACTGAGGGAGTTGGGGCTGTTCAGTCTGGAGAAGAGAAGGCTCCCAGGTGACCTCATTGTGGCCTTCCAGTATCTGAAGGGGGCTCCAAGAAGGCTGGGGAGGGACTTCTCAGGATCTCAGGTAGTGATAGGACTAGGGGGAATGGAATGAAGCTGGAGGTGGGGAGATTCAGGCTGGAGGTGAGGAGGAAGTTCTTCCCCATGAGAGTGGTGAAGCCCTGGAATGGGTTGTGCAGGGAGGTGGTTGAGGCCCCGTCCCTGGAGGTGTTTAAGCCCAGGCTGGATGAGGCTCTGGCCGGGCTGATGTAGTGTGGGGTGTCCCTTCCCGTGACAGGGAGGTTGGAACTAGATGATCCTTGTGGTCCCTTCCAACCCTGACTGATTCTATGATACTATGATGACAGCCTGGAGGATGTGTACAAGAAGAAAGTACCTGGGCTTCTAGTAAGTATGCAACAGCATTACATCACCTGGGGTTTTAAACTGGCTGTGGGTGTGATAGTTCTCTTCTGATGCCTTTTCTTATTGGAAAGCTGTCAGCAGTCCACTGAAGTTCTATGATAAAATTTTGGTCATACCAATCAATCTCTTGCTGCAATTTATGATTAAAAAAATAACTCAGATGTCTAGATAATAAACCTTTAGTCACTTACTTTGCCTCTTAGGAGCTGGGGTTGCTTAACCTGGAGAAGAGGAGGCTCAGGGGAGACTTTATTGCTGTCTACAACACCCTGAAGGGAGGCTGTAGCCAGGTGGGGGTTGGTCTCTTCTCCCAGGCAGCCAGCACCAGAACAAGAGGACACAGTCTCAAGCTGTGCCAGGGGAGGTTTAGGCTGGATGTTAGGAAGAAGTTCTTCTTGGAATGGGCTGCCCAGGGAGGTGGTGGAGTCACTGTCACTGGAGGTGTTTAATAAGAGACTGTATGAGGCTCTTGATGCCATGGTTTAGTTGAGTAGATGGTGTTGGGTTATGGGTTGGACTTGATGATCTCAAAGGTCTTTTCCGACCTGGTTAATTCTATTCTATTCTATGTCAATGACCTTAGCAAGATCATAGAATCACAGAATGATCTGGGTTGGAAGGGACCTCCGAAGGTCATCCAGTCCAACCCCTCTGAAGTCAGCAGGGGCATTCTCCACTAGATCAGTTTGCCCAGAGCTGACTGTCCAGATCACTGACCTATTTACATTTTTTCCTTTCCCTGGCACCATTTGTTTTTCTCAGGAGCTCAAAATCACTCACAAAGCAAAAGCAATTGCCAGCTGTTCATATATGAGGTAGTAAGCACCAGGAAAGGTTTAGGCTGGATGTTAGGAAGAAGTTCTTCCCAGAAAGAGAGATTTGCCATTGGAATGTGCTGCCCAGGGAGGTGGTGGAGTCACCATCACTGGAAGTGTTTAAAACAAGACTGAGGCACTTGGTGCCATGGTTTAATTGATTAGATGGTGTTGGATGATAGGTTGGACTTGATGATCTCGATGGTCTTTTCCAACCTGGTTAATTCTGTATTCTGCATTCTGCAATTTTGCCATGAAATGATAATTCTGAGCTTGGAAACTGCTCTATGTTTAGAAGAAGACAACAGGCTTGATCCTACCCTGCTAGATTGTTTGGTCCTGCTGTAGCAGGGGTGGGGGGCTGACTGGATGATCTTGAGAGGTCCTTTTCATCCACCCCACCATTCTGTGACTCTGTGTGATTCTGGGGTTCCATGCCAGGCTGCACCAAAAAGATCTATTAAGAGAAGATGTCTTTTCCTAGACCATACTGACAAGAAATCTAGGACTGAGTTAAGGAAACCTATAGGCTGTTGAACACAGCAAATCAGCCTCCAACAGAAAGTGAATTGATTTGATTTGTAACAGCCATGGGAGCTGTTGCTTTTGGCCTTGTATGCCTGCATGGTGACCCTGGACCAAAAGCTTGCTTAAATGGGCTCTCAGTGTTATGACAGAGATACAATAAAAGATCTGTCTGTGTGATTATATCTCTTTAAACTGCTCCTCTATAGGCATTGTGGCTCTCTGTGGCAGCCCTTGGTTGGTGGTTACTTCAGTGGTGATCAAAAGGCTTGGAACAACTGCTGTCTAACCATCTGATCTAACTGTATTAATCAGCTGTGCAGCTAAAATAACAATGTCAGCAGTGGTGGCTCCATTTGTAGAGCAGGTTTTTAGTTGCATTCTAGCTGTAGAGATAGTTAGTGCAGTTTGCTCACCTAAAGCAAGATGCTGCAATGTGTTCTTTGAGTGTTATTATATTAAGTTGAATTGTTAAAATCCTTCACATTTTTTCCCTCTATCTGTACTGCAGGGGTTGATACAGAAAGCTGCCAAGACAGAAGAACAAGACATTCCTGCATGAAAGAAAGATCTGAACAAGTAGCACAGGACTGTGTCTGAGGCATGCAAGAGTGACAAATACTGAACAGATAACGTGAGGCTCTTTATCTCTTGCTTGGTGCTTCAGGAGTTTGAATATGCTAAGAGACTGAAGAGCTCAAGTGCTGTAGCAGGAGTGGTCTGGAGAGCAAGAAACATTGCCTAAGTGCCTCGACTGTCAGGCTGTCACATTCCTACCTGGGCTGGCTCTCAGACAGAAGAGGGCCCGGAGGTCTGCAAGTGTCTCCAACGCTGTGCATACCACCCACAAGCTCACAACATGGGAACACTCCAAGCTTTGGGACCAGCTGGAAAATTACATTTAGGATAGGATAGGATAGGATAGGATAGGATAGGATAGGATAGGATAGGATAGGATAGGATAGGATAGGATAGGATAGGATAGGATAGGATGGAACGGAATAGAATAGAATAGAATAGAATAGAATAGAATAGAATAGAATAGAATAGAATGGAATGGAATGGAATGGAATGGAATGGAATGGAATAGAATAGAATAGAATAGAATAGAATAGAATAGAATAGAATAGAATAGAATAGAATAGAATAGAATAGAATAGAATAGAAGTAGAATTAACCCGGTTGGAAAAGACCTTTAAGATCAAGTCCAACCTATCACCCAACACCATCTAATCAACTAAACCATGGCACCAAGCACCACATCCAGTCTCTTCCTAAACACCTCCAGTGATGGTGACTCCACCACCTCCAGGGGCATACCATCCCAATGGCCAGTCTCTCTTTCTATGAAGAACTTCTTCCTAACATCCAGCCTAAACCTCCCCTGGTGCAGTTTGACAGTGTATACTCTTGTTCTAGTGCTGGTTGCCTGGGTGAAGAGACCAACCCCCTCCTGGCTACAACCTCCCTTCAGGTAGTTGTAGATGGCAATAAGGTCTCCCCTGAGTCTCCTCTTCTCCAGGCTAAGCAACCTCAGCTCCCTCAGCCTCCCCTCACAGGGCTTGTAAGGCTTGTAGGGCTTTCACTCACTAGAGTTAATATTCAAGGTTCGGGGTGGCTTGGCAGGTAGTAGTGGGATGGTGAGCTCTAGGCAAGTGGTTGGATTTAGAGTCATAAAATGGTTTGGGTTGGAAGGGACCTTAAAGTTTGTCTAGTCACACACACACACATCTCCCTGCCATGGGCAGGGCTACCTTTGCAGAATCAAAGAATGTTAGGGTTGGAAGGGACCTCAAAAGATCACCCAGTCCAAACCCCCTGCCAGAGCAGGATCACCTATACCAGATCACCCAGGAATGCATCCAGGCACCTCCCACCAGCCCAGGTTGCTCAAGGCCTCATCCAAGCTGGCCTTGAACACCTCCAGGGAGGGGACATCCACAGCCTCCCTGGGCAGCCTGTTCCGGTGTCTCACCACCCTCATTGTCAAGAATTTCTTCCTAATCTCCAGTCTCAATCTCCCCTCCTCAAACTTCAATCCATTCCCTCTCACGCTGTCATGATGATCTCAAAGGCATTGTCCAACCTCAGCATTCCTGTGATTCTATGATTCTATTCAATGTGGCTTCTTTTGCCTGTAATTGCAAACTATCTAGGCTGGGAATATCTTACTTGAGGAGTGTGGGAGGTGTGTGTCTTTTTCCTCTAAACTCTTGATTTAATGCTTAATGCTACATAGCATGCAAGGTGTGAGTCAGAATCTTCCCCAGCCTGAGAAGAACAAATAACTTTTCTCATGGTGAGAGTCTCCACAGCTTTCTGAGGAGAGCAAGCAAGCTTCTTGCTGTGGGCAAGTTGGTGCAGTTCACAGAATCACAGAATCACCAAGGTTGGAAGAGACCTCAAAGATCATCAAGTCCAACCTGTCACCACACATCTCATGACTAAACCATGGCACCAAGTGTCACATCCAGTCCCCTCTCAAACACCTCCAGGGACAGGGACTCCACCACCTCCCTGGGCAGCACATTCCAATGGCTAACAACTCTCTCTGGGAAGAACTTTCTCCTCACCTCCAGCCTAAACCTCCCCTGGTACAGCTTGAGACTGTGTCCCCTTGTTCTGGTGCTGGTTGCCTGGGAGAAGAGACCAACCTCTGCCTGGCTACAACCTCCCTTCAGGGAGTTATAGAGAGCAATGAGGTCTCCCCTGAGCCTCCTCTTCTCCAGGCTAAGCAACCCCAGCTCCCTCAGCCTCTCCTCACAGGGCTGTGCTCCAGACCCCTCCCCAGCCTCGTTGCCCTTCTCTGGACACAATGTCCTTCTTAAACTGAGGGGCCCAGAGCTGGACACAGTACCTCTCAAGTCAGTGAAAATGTGACTTTAGGGAACTGTTTAGCAAGTGGTTCTTGTTTTGAATATTTTCTCTTTCCAGGCCACTTCTCACTACTGGTCAGTCAAACACTTCCAGCAAGTCCAGAACTCTGTGTTACAGTGCTGATACAAATATCTTTGTCCCAGCTAGAGCCATATTAAATGCAGAAGAACTTTACAGTGTTGGGATATGCTTTCAAGTCTGAAAGGAACTCATTTTTATTGAGAAGCATGCCAGGGGTCTGGAAACTGTCATCACATGAGACTTCAAAATATGTCATACAACAAAGGGGTTGACTTTTCAGAGCTTGGAACATTTGGGAGAGCAGCCTGGTGCTTGTCTGGCTTTAGGTTTTGGGATGGATTGCCTTTTGGTTGGGGATTATTTTTTTCCCCTTCACTTCTGATGCTGCTTCCAGTTCCTTTTGCTTTTTCTTCTGCTTTTCCTTTGATTCAAACCTTCCTGTTTTGCCAGGGCCCTCAGTTGGTACTATGTGCTCCAGACTGAAGTCAGGATATATTTGTGGAGACAGGGCTGTTCCCTTACATGCTGCTGATGCAGGAAAAAAAACGTCAGCTTTTCATCATTCACTCATCCCCTTGCCTTTCTGTTTCTGTACAAATCACTGCATTGGCAGGCTGTAACTTATAGCTTCCTCCCTGTAATAGAAGTGCAAATGCTTCACTTTACTGACAGAAATTGTATGCAAAGGACGTACTTACAGTTAATCAGGCTTGCAGGCCTGCTCTTGCAGCATTAATTTGTACCTTGCACAAGAAGGAAATAATAAATGGGGGGGGAGAAAAGCACTCAGGAGTGTGCAAATTAAAATGGGTGGGTAAGGAGGAGGGAAACCTTTTCCTTGGAAACTTAATTAACACTAGATGAATCCACAAAAGTTCTCTGTAATGAAATAATCTGTGGTTTGTCTCTCAGAGGGATAACTCCTGGTGATTTAGTGAAAAACATGAAAAAGATTTGTCAGTATATAGGCACCCTTCTGGACATGGGAGAAGGGAAGGGAAGGGAAGGGAAGGTTTGGGAAGGGAAGGGAAGGAAGGTTTGGGAAGGGAAGGTTTGGGAAGGAAGGAAGGAAGGGAAGGTTTGGGAAGGTTTGGGAAGGAAGGGAAGGAAGGTTTGGGAAGGGAAGGGAAGGTTTGGGAAGGGAAGGGAAGGGAAGGGAAGGAAGGGAAGGGAAGGAAGGGAAGGGAAGGAAGGGAAGGGAAGGAAGGGAAGGGAAGGAAGGGAAGGGAAGGGAAGGGAAGGGAAGGAAGGAAGGGAAGGAAGGGAAGGGAAGGAAGGAAGGGAAGGGAAGGAAGGGAAGGGAAGGGAAGGGAAGGGAAGGGAAGGAAGGGAAGGAAGGAAGGGAAGGGGGGAAGGGAAGGGAAGGGAAGGGAAGGGAAGGGAAGGGAAGGGAGGGAAGGGAAGGGGAGGGAGGGAAGGGGAGGGGAGGGGGAGGGGAGGGGAGGGGAGGGGAGGGGAGGGGAGGGGAGGGGAGGGAGGGGAGGGAGGGAGGGGAGGGGAGGGGAGGGGAGGGGAGGGAGGGGAGGGGAAGGGAGGGGGAGGGGAGGGAAGGGAAGGGGTTCGGAGAAGAGAAGAGAAGAGAAGAGAAGAGAAAGAGAAGAGAAGAGAAGAGAAGAGAAGAGAAGAGAAAGAGAAGAGAAGAGAAGAGAAGAGAAGAGAAGAGAAGAGAAGAGAAGAGAAGAGAAGAGAAGAGAAGAGAAGAGAAGAGAAGAGAAGAGAAGAGAAGAGAAGAGGAAGAGAGAAGACCTCAAATCCAGCCAGCTGCTTTGTGCTTTCAGATGCTGGTCTCAGCTCTGGTAAGGCTGCTACCCTGGGGTTTCTGAGAGCCAGGATGACACTAAACCAGTGTGGGAAGGAGGGAAAGTGACCTGCAAGGTGGGATAGTTTGGCTTTTAAGGAAGGATAGCTGGGAAGTTAATTGTACCCATGCTTCTTTTCGTGAATGCAGGTAACCTGATCCTGTGACATCTCTGGATGAGGCTCACTCTGCAGCTTCCTGAGAAGCTTGGCACAGGAGCTGCTGTTGTGCATGGACACCAACACTACAGGGGCAGCCGGCAGCCTTTGCTTGCTTTCATCATTCAGCTCCAGAGCTATGCTTAAACTTCTTCTCCCAAACTGATGCCTGCTTTCCCCAGCAATCACCAGGGCCAGTACCTGACATCTTGCAGACACAGAGCAGCTATGCAACTTGCAGTAACTGTCTCTTAAGTATTATTTGGAAGCTCCAACTCATGGGCTTTAAGGAAAAGCAGCCACTGCATTCCCCCCCGCAAGGTAAATGTACTGCCATCAGAGTTCACTGTCTTGATCAGTGCCACCCTAAGTATCATCAGCCCTGTTAGGAAAAGGATCTTGTAGTACAGGGGCATAGAATCATAGAATTATAGAACTGCCAGGTTGGAAAAGACCTAAAGATTGAGTCCAGCCATAACCCAACATCTCCCTGTACACAGCTGTAAGGCTACATAGAATCATAGAATCAATAAGGTTGGAAAAGACCTCAGAGATCATCAAGTCCAACCTGTCACCCAACACCTCATGACTACTAAACCATGGCCCCAAGTGCCGCACCCAATCCCCTCTTGAACACCTTCAGGGATGGGGACTCCACCACCTCCCTGGGCAGCACATTCCAATGGTTAACAACTCCCTCTGGGAAGAACTTTCTCTTCACCTCCAGCCTAAATTTCCCCTGGTGCAGCTTGAGACTGTGTCCTCTTGTTCTGGTGCTGGTTGCCTGGGAGAAGAGACCAACCCCCTCCTGGCTACAACCTCCTTTCAGGTAGTTGGAGAGAGCAAGAAGGTCTCCCTGAGCCTCCTCTTCTCCAGGCTAAACACCCCGAGCTCCCTCAGCCTCTCCTCATAGGGCTTGTGCTTGAGGCCTCTCCCCAGCCTCGTTGCCCTTCTCTGGACACCTTCAAGTATCACCTGGATTTATTTTAGTTCTGACTTTCATTTAACCCTTTGGCAACTGTTTCCCAGATATTTCAAAAGAGCAGGGAGAAGAATCTTCATCATTCTGCATGGCATGCTGTTAACACATCCATTAGAAAGAGGAGGGTCATTTAATGAATAACCATCCTGACAAGAGGAATGAAATGAGAGCTAATTACAGGCATTCCATGCTGCATTTTGCTCTGAAACAGTGCTCTCAGGTATCTACTGGAAATCTGCAGCTAATGGTGTTCACACCATTCCATTCAGGCTGGTGGTCATGGTTTAACATAAACATGTTCTAGCTTTTCCCATTATACCTCAGTTGTAAGAAACTCCAGCAATGAGAAGGTGTTCAGAAATGCCAGGAGCACCTGCATCAGAGCCTGCCTGCCTAGCTGCCAGAGTCAGACAAACACTCCCACGGCAGACAGAAGATCAGTTAGTACATCATGTCTTGCAGCAGCCTTCACTTGAAAGACTTCTTTCAGAGGACTCTGAAAAAAAGTTGACTTAGAGTCAGCTTTTATTTGCAGTGAAGTCATATCCTTTGTATTTTACCAAAAAACAAGTATGTGCAGTCAGCCTTTAATGTTCTTGCTGCTCTACCTGCTGCAGACCAGCTCGTTCACCCAGGCCAAACCAGCACTCAGAGAATGCTTTTTGGCCATCTCCAGCTAGCTAAGGGACTCTGTCTCATTCTGGTGGGGTATTAGGTGAATGCAGCTGTAGTCATCTTTGTCACTGGGTAACAGGGCCAGGAAGACAGGACAGGAATGGACATCCTAAGTGAAGTTTGTCCCAGTGCTCTTCTTGGCACCATGTCATAACAAGCTCTTCCATAAATTTGTCAAGCTCCATCTTACAACAGCTCACCTGGGCACGAAGCCAGGCAGACCTCTGGCATGCCAGCTAAGTGCTGGCTGTTAAAGCACAGCCAGAAACACATCATATCTGTCCAGTGCTGTTGGTCCCAGCTTCCCACCAGCACACAGATCAATCTACTTGTGTGTGGCACTCATTCTTCATGCCAACAGACCCAGCAGCGTGGCAAGACTACACAACCCTCTCTTGAAAGCCTCCATCTGTGGCGCTGGCGATCACCCTGCTGCTCCTGAAAAGCAGCCACGTGAATGAGAGGAAGTCCTATCTCACTGCCTGAGCCAAGAGCCTTGTCTTGGGTGGCTCTGCAAACACTCCTATCTCCCTGGCTTTCCTTCCATTCTCACCACACCTTGGAAGGGAGGCAACCTCCTGCTGGAGCACCTCTCATCGAGTTAAGGTTTGAACAGTTTAAAGAGGGCAAGCAGGGCCCAGCCCCTGGCTCTGATTCGGGTTTAATGTCCAGTGTGAGCTCATCCAAAGAGCAAAAATGAACTGCCTCTGATAGATGTTCCCAATGTTATTTTACACAGATCAAAAATGCTGTGTTGATCTGAACCTACACCAAGCCAAACACATTCCACTATTGAAGCACTGTCAGATCCAAGAGCAAAAATCCCTGGGTATGATAAGGAAACTTTCTACTGGCTTCAGCCTGTGCTGGCCTGAGCCTTTATTTGGCAATTTTCCTGCCTGCCTTTTCTCCTGGGAGACAGAAAGCATCTCCTCTGCCTCTCCTCCAAGCTCCCAAACAATAATTCTCCTTTATAACTGTGTATTGTTTCTGGCAATAATTATGGATAGAAAGCCAGATTTGTTTTGGTGTAAATTAGCATCACTCTGTGACACCCCTGGAGCTGTGCCAGCATATACCAGTTGCAGGCACGGCACAATAATGTGACATCCCTGGAGCTGTGCCAATATATACCAGCTAAAGGCATGGGCCATCATTCTGCACATGGAATCATAGAATTATCAGGGTTGGAAGGGACCTCAAGGCTCAGCCAGTTCCAACCCCTGCCATGGGCAGGGACACCTCACACTACAGCAGGTTGCTCAGAACCACATCCAGCCTGGCTGCAAAAATCTCCTGGGATGAATCTTCCACCACCTCCATGGACAACCTGTTCCAGTGCCTCACCACCCTCAAGGGGAAGAACTACTTCCTAACATCCAATCTGAATCTACCCATTTTTACCTTTTTTTTCCATTCCCCCCAAGTCCTATCACTCCCTGACACCCTCAAAAGTCCCTCCCCAGCTTTCTTGTAGCCCCCTTCAGATACTGGAAGGCCACAATAAGGTCTCCTCACAGCCCCCTCTTCTCCAGACCGAACAGCCCCATGTCCCATGTCAGGAAATGAAGCATTCCAGCTATGCTAATGTTGCCCCTTTCCCCCTAATCAAATCATTGCATCTTTCAGAGAGCTTATTGCTTCTCTGGGGATTCATCAAAGTATAAATGGGACTCATGAATACTGGTCCCCCCCAGATTTCTTGTAGGCCCCCTTAAGAGACTGGAAGGCCACAACAAGGTCTCCTCAGAGTCTTCTCTTCTGCAGACTGAGGTGCAGCCCTCTGCTCATCCTTGTGTCCTTTCTCTGGACACCTTCCAGCACCTCCAGATCCTTCCTGTAATATGGGCTCCAGAACTGGACACAGTACTCCAGGTGGGGTCTCACATCAGCATGGCGGGAGCTGGTCTCTTCTCCCTGGCAACCAGCACCAGAACAAGAGGACACAGTCTCAAGCTGTGCCAGGGGAAGTTTAGGCTGGATGTTAGGAAGAAATTCTTCATAGAGAGAGTGATTGCCCATTGGAATGTGCTGCCCAGGGAGGTGGTGGAGTCACCATCATTGGAGGTGTTTAAGAGGAGACTGGATGGGGTGCTTGGTGCCATGGGTTAGTTGATTAGATGGTGTTTGATGATGGGTTGGACTCGATGATCTTGAAGGTCTCTTCCAATTCCATTCCATGTTATTCTATTCTGGTCTATTCCATTCCATTCCATTCCATTCCATTCCATTCCATTCCATTCCATTCCATTCCATTCCATTCCATTCCATTCCATGTTATTCTATTCCATTCCATTCCATTCCATTCCATTCCATTCCATTCCATTCCATTCCATTCCATTCCATTCCATCTTCATGCTGGGCTCCTTCATCAACAGCTGCTAGGTAGTCTAAAAGCAGAAGGCAGAGTCCTGTCTTCCAAGGTCTGTGGAGCAGTGGCTGCCTTCTCATTATAACTATTTCATAGGCTCCTTAACAAAGAGGCCCCATCTGGTTAAGTTTCCTGGGCTCCTTCTCTCTGCAAATAACAGATAACAACTTTACCCAATGCATGCAGCATTTCTGCATGTCAGAGGTGCTTTGGACCAAGTGATCTGGCATCCTTCTAAGCTCTGAAAGATGGAGGGATTTGGGGCTGTTCCCTTCAGCTCCTCACATGTAGTCAGTGGCACCCAGGAGGCTCTGCTTCTTTCACTGCATACCAAAGGCACCTGAAACTCCTGCCTACATCTGAGGTACATTAGAAGACAAGTGCTCAGGCACGGGGGTATTTATTCAGTGAGTAACATTGCTAATATCAAAGGCAACGAAGCTGGTGAAGGTCTGCAGAACAGGACTTACAAAGAGCAGCTAAAGGAAATGGGGTTGTTTAGTCTGGACAAGAGGAGGCTGAGGGGAGATCTCATTGCTCTCTACAACTCCCTGAAAGGAGGTTGCAGTGAGGTGAGGGTTGGTCTTGTCTCCCTAGTATCAAGTGATGGAACTAGGTGAAGTGGCCTCAGGTTGCAAGAGGGGAAGTTTATGGAGATTAGGAAAAATTTCTTTCCTGCGAGAGTGGTCAGGGATTAGAACAGGCTGCCCAGGGAGGTGCTGGAATCCTCATCCCTGGAGGTGTTCAAGGAATGTGTGACCATGGCACTTTGGGCCATGATTTGGAGGCCATGGTGGTGTTGGGTTGATGGTTGGGCTGGATGATCTTAGAAGGCTTTTCCAACCCAAACAATTCCATGATTCTGTAATCATTGCAGGTGCAAATGCTTAGTGAATGTCACTGTATGCATTCATAGGTGACTGAAGTACCTCTTATTTTCCTTGCTTGAAAGTAAACCACCAAATTCTAAGCTCCAGAAGATACTAGTGTTACTATGTGCATTCTGTAGTCACTGCATTTTGCCCTGTGTCTGAATACAGAACATGAGCTTTGCTCCAGAGTTTTTACAACTCCATATTGACACAGGTAGCAACTTTTCCTCCCTTTGCCTAATTTATTCCAGAGTCAGCTACATAGCTAAAGCCTGTAACTGCCACCCCCATACTAATACTTGAGCTAGACCACCTAAAAGCCCTTCTGTTACACCAATACAAATGAGGGCAATTGCTAAGGACCGGTCTTTCCCAGCAGACAATGTCACCTTTGTTCAGCTGATACTTGCTTGGCTTTTGTGCTTTGCTGTTTCCCTCTGCAAGAGAGGTAGCAAAAGTGCAGCCTTCCCATTTTGTCTTGGAGCCTGGGATCCTAGGACTGTTGAGTGCGATTTCTTGGCTTATCTAAAGCTCTCAGGGATGGTCACTCGGGAGCAGACAGGCAATGCCACAGACAGGAAAAAGTGGCCCCAGAGGAAAAGATTGAGCAGGTCTCTGCTTAAATGGATCTGACAGCTTTGCTTAGAGAAAGATGTTTGTCCCTGTGTATGGATGTGTCCTTTCCCCCCTTATGATTCCCAGGACCAGGCTTACTTTTTACTGTGTGTCTGACTGCCTGGGTAAGGAGCCTGAGGTCATGGTCCCACAGGCAGTGGGGATGGGTGAGAAACAAATCCACCAAGCCTCCTATTGGCAAAGGGCTGGAGTCCCTTCCATAACATTTCCATTACCCTATTTAAAGTTTAATACTCCAGTGCTGGGAGTCTCTCCATTTCTTCCCCTGGAAGCAGGGTCAGTGACTGCCCTAACCTGCACATGCATGTGTATTTTCACATGAACCCTCCTCAGGCTGCAAGGCCAAAAGCATCCAAGGGATTTCAAGTGGTATTCAAGTCATGGAATGGAAATCAATTGTTAATGAACTGCTTGTACAAAGTTCACAGATCTGTTTTCCAAGCTGTATTCAAGCTCCATTCTTTTACCTGTCAGATATGATAGGGGCTGGACAGTTTTCAACACCAAAATGTTCCATGGGCTTTATTTTTATGCTGTCAGTATTTGCATTTTGATTGTGCCTAGCAGAAGTCTCCAGCCAGGGTTTAATTTCAGAGAGGATATACGATACCTGACTTCAAGATTTGCTTAATCAGTCAGATTTGCCCTGACTTTCAACTCCAGATAAGAAAATAGGCTATTTTATCACAAGGTTCTACTGTGTGTGAGGTTTACTGCCAGTCAAAAGTGGCTGCCAGTATCTTCCTTATTAAAGTCAATTTGCTGGTGATTATAGGCTATTTCCTGCATAAAATGAAGCCTCCACAAGTAGTTAGGAAGCCAAAAGAAGTCAAATAAATGGCATGCCCCTGGAAATATGAAATAAATTAACATTTTCCTGAGACTTCAGCATCTCCATGCACTGGCTTAAATGTGTGCAGGAGCTTATGTGTATTCCTGATAAAATCTGCAGCATCCTGGGTCCAGTGAAGCTTCCCCAAATAGAATCAGAATCACAGAATCATTGGAAAAGCCCTTTAAGATCATCAAGCCCAACCATTCTCTGACTCTACCAACTCTGGTGCTGAACCATGGCCCTCAGTACCACACCTCTCCATTGCTTCCTTCTTCCAAGATGCTGGGGGAAAAAAATGTAGTTTCCCAAGCTGGAACTGAACACTGTTCCCTGTCCTGTCCCAGCTAGAGTGCCTGATGGGAGGCCCTCCTGTACTTCTGATGTTTCCCAGGGACATCCTCTGTTCCCATCTTCCTCTTGCTGTCATAGAATCAATAAGGCTGGAAAAGACCTCAAAGATCATCAAGTCCAAGGTTCAAGAGTCTCAATGTCCTTCATCCAGATCTTAACAGGACAACAATATAAACAAGCCCTTTGGGAAATGATAAGGGTCAGAGAGCTAAACAGGAGGCAAGAGGTGATGTCCCAGTACCAGTGGAAGATAGAGGTAGGACATGAAGGCCTTGTGAATCCCTACAATAAAGAAGGGGCAAGTCAGCCACTGCACACAGTAGTGTGTGTTTAGACAATAAGCAACAGCTTTATCTTTGTTGTCTCTGCTGTGGTGGAGGGGAGCCAGACACCTTCCACCACTAGACAGAACTAGAAGTCAGCCTTCTGTTGTGATCACAATCACAGAATCACCAAGGCTGGAAGAGACCTCAAAGATATAGAATCATAGAATCATAGAATCAACCAGGTTGGAAAAGACCTCAGAGATCATCACGTCCAACCTATCATCCAACACCATCTAATCAGCTCAACCATGGCTCCAAGTGCCTCATACAATCCTTCCTTGAACACCTCCAGTGATGGTGACTCCACCACCTCCCTGGGCAGCATATCCCAAAGACCAATCTCTCTTTCTGTGAAGAACTTTCTCCTCACCTCCAGCCTAAGTCTTTCCTGGCACAGCTTGAGACTGTGTCCTCTTGTTCTGGTGCTGGGTGCCTGGGAGAAGAGACCAACCCCCACCTGGCTACAACCTCCATTCAGGGAGTTGTAGACAGCAAGAAGGTCTCCCCTGAGCCTCCTCTTCTCCAGGCTAAGCAACCCCAGCTCCCTCAGCCTCTCCTCACAGGGCTGTGCTCCAGACCCCTCCCCAGCTTCATCTAGTCCAACCTGTCACCACAGACCTCATGACTAAACCATGGCACCAAGTGCCACATCCAATCCCCTCTTGACCACCTAATAGAGGAACTCTTAAAACCGCAAAGATTTGTATAGAATCATAGAATCATCAAATTGTTTTGGCTGGAGAAGACCTTTAAGATCATCCAGTCCAACCACTCTCCAACTCTACCCAGGCTGCTGCCAACCCAAGTTCCTCAGCACCACATTTCCGCCTCTTTAAAACAACTCCAGGGGTGGGGATTCAACCACCTCCCTGGGCAGCCTGTTCCAATGTTTGGGTGACTGACTGCAGTTCTTTCAGTCAGTGTTTTTTGGTGAGATTTTGTTGCCATCAACTTCAACAGAACATATATATATCTATCTCATATGCAACTTCATTGTTTCTAGATGCTTATTTAACAGGCACTTGTCATACCGTGGCTGTAAATCAGAGCAATGTGGTGGGTGTGAAGTTATTGCTATTGACTTCAGCCTACAGGCTGCAGGAGTAATCTTTTGAAAGTCCACTGGGCTGGTCAGAGATGAAAGGAACTTTTCCAAGTGACAAAACAAAACCAACAAGTGATTTCAGTGTCTTTTCTTCCCTTTCACACCATCTTGGATTTCTGAAGTAAGTGCCTGCCAGGCTGGGTCCAAGCCTCTTTGAAGCTGAAGGGATGTGTGCGGTGGAGCTTTGCTCCGAGAGCCCTGCGCCCCAGGTTTAGAAGCCTACCATAGTGACCCACGGAGGGCTGGCCACACTTGGTGGTAGCAAAAAGAGAGACCTAATTGCTCTCTACAACTACCTGAAGGGAGAATAGAATAGAAGAATAGGAGAATAGAATAAACCAGGTTGGAAGAGACCTTCGAGATCATCAAGTCCAACCTATCAACTAATCCAACCCACCTAAACAACTAACCCATGGCACCAAGCACCCCATCAAGTCTCCTCCTGAACACCTCCAATGATGGTGACTCCACCACCTCCCCAGGCAGCACATTCCAATGGGCAATCACTCTCTCTGTGTAGAACTTCTTCCTAACATCCAGCCTAAACCTCCCCTGGTGCAGCCTGAGACTGTGTCCTCTTGTTCTGGTGCTGGTTGCCTGGGAGAAGAGACCAATCTCTGCCTGGCTACAACCTCCCTTCAGGGAGTTGGAGAGAGCAATAAGGTCACCCCTGAGCCTCCTCTTCTCCAGGCTAAGCAACCCCAGCTCCCTCAGCCTCTCCTCATAGGGCTTGTGTTCCAAACCCCTCACCAACTTTGTTGCCCTTCTCTGGACACATTCCAGCAAGTCAACATCCTTCCTAAACTGAGGGGCCCAGAACTGAACACAGGACTCAAGGTGTGGCCTAACCAGTGCAGCATGCAGGGGAAGAATCACCTCCCCGGAGGCTGTAGCCAGGAGGGGGTTGGTCTCCTCTCCCAGGCAACCAGCACCAGAACAAGAGGACACAGTCTCAAGCTGCACCAGGGGAAGTTTAGGCTCAAGGTGAGGAGAAAGTTCTTCACAGAAAGAGTAATTGGCCACTGGAATGTGCTGCCCAGGGAGGTGGTGGACTCCCCATCCCTGGAGGTGTTCAAAAAAGGCTTGGATGTGGCACTTGGAGCCATGGTTTAGTTGTCAGGAGGTGTTAGGTATTAGGTAATCGGTTGGACTTGATGATCTCTGAGGTCTTTTCCAACCTGGTTGATTCTATGATGCTAAGTTGATTAACACAGTGTGATTTGGATCCTGATAGTCCTGTGCCTTTGATGTGAAGCTTCTTCCATAAAGGCAAAAGGAGGTGTCTTGTACTTGACTTCAGTGAATGTGAGGAAAGCCCAACGTAAGAGGAGTCTCTTGGAGTAATGACTGACACAGTAATGACGACACAAGACCAAATAAACCCACACCATTCCAGTTCACAAAACAAATGAGAGAGACTTGAAGGAAAGCTTGAAGGCCACAGCCAAGAAAACTAAAAGCATAATCCTTGGTGCAGATGGAAACAATGATTTGCCTGCAGCTTTTCACTGGGAAGAACCACAAAGTTGTGAACATGGGCAGAGTATGATCCATTCAGCTATTAGTGCCCACACCCTACCCAATAATGGCAGAGTGTTAATTATATTGAGCCATATCCTAAGATCCTAATTCATTTTTAACTCTGGCAAAATGTCAGGAAGTTGATCAAAGGTAGCAACTGAAGGACTTGGCCTGCTGTAGCTTATAAACACACATCCACCACTGAATTCTCTGAGTAGGTTTGGCCAGCTGGGTTTGGGCAGCTGCAAATTAGAGTTTGGGTGGTTTGTTCTCCTCAATGAGAATCTTGTTAAAATTCCCAGAGATACAAATTGCTTGCAAAAGGCAACTTAGTCAAGGCTCTGAGTGTCCACCTGACTCATTTTTCACATCTAAAAGGTCTTTTCCCTTGATCCAACCAAGCTATCAGCAAACACTGCTGTACACAGCTGAGTGTGGAAATTACTGCCAGGAGTGCAGCTACACTGTTAGGTGTTAGGTAATAGGTTGACTTGATGATCTCAAAGTTCTTCTCCAACCTAGTTGATTCTATGATTAAAGTGGACTTCTCCCTGGAGAAGAGGAGGCTCAGGGCAGACCTTATTGCTCTCTACAACTACCTGAAGGGAGGTTGCAGCCAGATAGGGGTTGGTCTCTTCTCCCAGGCAACCAGTACCAGAACAAGAGGACACGGTCTCGAGCTGCACCAGGGGAGGTTTAGGCTGGAGGTTAGGAAGAAGTTCTTCATAGAAAGAGAGATTTGCCATTGGAATGTGCTGCCTGGGGAGGTGGTGGAGTCACCATCACTAGAGGTGTTTAGGAAGAGACTTGATGGGGTGCTCAGTGCCATGGTTTAGTTGATTAGATAGTGTTGGATGATAGGCTGGACTCGATGATCTCAAAGGTCCCTTCCAACCTGGTTAATTCTATTCTATTCTATTCTATTCTATTCTATTCTATTCTATTCTATTCTATTCTATTCTATTCTATTCTATTCTATTCTATTCTACCACCTTCCCTGGGCAGCCTGTTCCTGACCACTCTTGCAGGAAACAATGTTTTCCTAGTATCCAGTTTAAACCTTCCTGGGCACAATTTCAGACCATTCTGTCTTGTTCTATCACCTGATGCTAGAAGGAAGAGAACAGCCCCTAGCTGGCACCAACCTCCTTTTGGGGAGCTGCAGAGAGCAATGAGATCTCCCCTCAGCCTCCTCTTCTCCAGACTGATGAACCCCAGTTTCCTCAGCTGCTCCTCATAAGCCCTATTCTCCAGACCTGTCACCAGCTCACAAATACCCCTTGAAGTTTCTAAGCCAGCTCCCATTGGCTTCAGAGGGAGCTGGACTGGGCCCGTGGGCACAACTCCAAGTCTATTCCCAGCAAGGCACTGCTTCTGTGAACTGGGAACTTGGAAGCCCCTGATCATTTCCAAACTTAAGGGCTCCAGCTAGGGCATACAAAGTGCTTGAGCCATGCCAAGAAGCCAACTCTGATAATTTTCTTCACAAGAGTTAATTATGTTAAGTTGGGTGCCCTGCTCCAAGGGATTCAAAGGCAGAGGTGAGCACCAGAGGAGAAGCCCAGTGCCCTTCAGGTGAGCTGTAGAGGGGACTGTGATTATGCTGGCATGTGAGAAGTCTGGGGCTGGCCAGCATCTGCACTTGGGGTCATCTTTCCCAAACTTGTGAAAAGGTTGCAAGGACCTGCCCCAACCCTCCCAGAAGGGCTTGGTCCTGTTGCTCCTGGACCCGGAGTGTGTGGCAGCCTAGGCACACAGCTCATTAGGGAGCTATGTGTAAGGCAAACAAACCCCACTCCAAGGGCCTGTTTATCTCCTGCTGCAGAATGCCACATGCCCGCAGATCAAAGCCGGTGGGAACAGATGCTGTTAGCAGGGCAGCAGCTGCACTCAGATCCTGTCCACACCCTTCCTGTTTGCAGTGGCCTACCCAGGGGCTATTATGTTCCCAACAGGGCGATGATTGCCCCTCCTTCCCACCCCGGGGAGGGTGTACCGTGCTCGCCACGCTGTCTGCCTTTGGGTTCTCATTGTTTCCTTGGGAAGGTGCAGATAGTGAGCTAGACACTCCTTGGCTGGTGCTCTGATAAGGGTCTGGAAATTGTTCTCATGTGCTGCACAGAAGCCTGCTCGAAAGAAGGAATTCTACCCAAAATAACAAACCTGACCCCGAGGGTCATTATTCACTTGTAAGGAAGGAGCTTGTGCCTGTCCCAGCTGGGGCAAAAACTGGATCAGGTGGCCAGATTCTGTTTTCTACTGCATTCGAGTAAGGTGACGTTAAAGTTAGTGATGTTACTGTGCTTTCCTGCAGGTGCTCTGGAGAGCATATCCAGCTCTGCATGCAAGGAAATTCAGGTTGGACTTGATGACCTTTGGGGTCTCTTCCAACCTTATTGATTGTATGAAATCTCTATATCCTCACTCTCCTGCAGTTCCACCTGGTGTCCATGTCACTTACATCAAGTCTGGCTTAACCAAAGTAACCCTGACTTTAGACAACACTCTCTCTGGCAAATATGTAGGAAGGGCTGCACTCAGTGCAAAAAGGAGGTTCAGCAGGAGGATCTGGATGAGAAGGAAGCATGGCTCTTTTCAGCCTGGTAGTTTAACAGCCTTTGATTAGTCTATTAGTTCATGATCAATGTGTAAAGCACAGTGGACTTCAACTGGCACTCAGGACAATCAGAAATAGTTGGCACAGGCATCAGTGGGGCTAATCATGAGCTCAACATGAGCTCTCAATGTGCACTTGCAGCCCGGAAAGCCAATCAGATCCTGGGCTGCATCAGGAGAAGTGTGGCCAGCAGGTCAAGGGAGGTGATTCTTCCCCTCTACTCAGCTCTGGTGAGACCCCACCTGGAGTACTGCCTCCAGTTCTGGAGCCCCTATTACAGGAGGGATGTGGACTTGCTGGAGCGTGTCCAGAGAAGGGCCAAGAGGATGAGCAGAGGGCTGGAGCACCTCTCCTATGAGGACAGACTGAAGGAGTTGGGGCTGTTCAGTCTGGAGAAGAGAAGGCTCCCAGGTGACCTCATTGTGGCCTTCCAGTATCTGAAGGGGGCTATAGGAAGGCTGGGGAGGGACTTCTCATGATCTCAGGTAGTGATAGGACTAGGGGGAATGGAATGAAGCTGGAGGTGGGGAGATTCAGGCTGGAGGTGAGGAGGAAGTTCTTCCCCATGAGAGTGGTGAAGCCCTGGAATGGGTTATCCAGGGAGGTGGTTGAGGCCCCATCCCTGGAGGTGTTTAAGCCCAGGCTGGATGAGGCTCTGGCCAGCCTGATCTAGTGTGGGGTGTCCCTGCCCATGGCAGGGGGCTGGAACTAGATGATCCTTGTGGTCCCTTCCAACCCTGACTGATTCTATGATTCTATGATAATCAGTAGAATTTAGATTTTTAACTGCCTTCTGATCTGGATCTGTACCAAAGACAGGAGTCCTTCAGGCAGCTTTGGCTTGGCAATGCCAAGAGGCAACATAAGCATTCCTGTGGGTAAGCATTTCTCAGCCTGCTTCCAGGGTGAAGCTTAATTAGTTTGGAAGAGTCACCACCTTCAAAAGAACATTTTTAAACCCACTGCTGGCAGGTAAGGTTTGTGGTTTGCTTTTCCAAGGTTCTTGCACGTTCAGCAGCAAAACCAACACAGGTGGACATAATCTAAGGTCACTTCTCTCACCCAGCACAAATATGGTGTCATATCAAAGTTCCAGATTGCCCACTAGCTTAGCTTTTGACAAGTCTTTGCTTGCTGCCTCACTGTCTCATACAAGTGAAAAAAAGAAAGGCAGCAAGCAGATTGATGGCAAAACCAGCAATTGCATTGCCTCACATCAAAGAGTTTCACAGGGTGCCTGCCAACCAGTTTCTTCCTGGATGACAGACAGCATATGTCTGCATAGTATTGGTGTTACCTACCTCAGACTTGCAGCTTGGGAGCTTGTAGTTAGGGCTTGTGGCCATCAATCTCTGAAATAATAAATGTGCTTTATCATTACAATTCTTCATTGCACCCTGGCTGCAATGGCAGCAGTCATAAGAGTCTCTCCTGGTTTAAGCCTGGCTTCTCCCCTCCCTGCCAACAGCTATAGCTGATAAACTGGTAGTTCATCTTCAGTCCATTGCAAGGGAGAGGTTTTTGAAACAATAATAACCCTGCAGTGGAGGAAGGGTTCTCTGAACAGGTACACAGAGCTTAGCAGCCAGGTTTGCTACAGTTTCCTCACAGCACAGAGGAAAGCCAGGATAATTAGAGGGCTTTTTTTATCCCAGAACCACAGAACAAGAGGACACAGTCTCAAGCTGCACCAGGGGAGGTTTAGGCTGGATGTTATGAAGAACTTCATGGAAAGAGAGCTTGGCCATTGGAATGTGCTGCCCAGGGAGGTGGTGGAGTCCCCATCACTGGAGGTGTTTAGGAATAGACTGGCTGGGGTGATTGGTGCCCAGAGAGAGTCATTTGTCATTGGAATGTGCTGCCCAGGGAGGTGGTGGAGTCCCTATCCCTGGAGGTGTTCAAGAGGGGATTGGATGTGGCACTTGGTGCCATGGTTTAGTCATGAGGTCTGTGGTGACAGGTTGGACTTGATGATCTTTGAGGTCTCTTCCAACCTTGGTGATTTTGTGATTTGTGCCATGGTTTAGTTGATTAGATGGTGCTGGGTGATAGGTTGGACTTGATGATCTCAAAGGTCTTTTTCAAGCTGGTCTATTCTATTCTATTCTATTCTATTCTATTCTATTCTATTCTATTCTATTCTATTCTATTCTATTCTATTCTACTCTACTCTACTCTACTCTACTCTACTCTACTCTACTCTACTCTACTCTACTCTACTCTACTCTACTCTATTCTAATGAACTAATGAAGGTAGATCCATGGGCCCTGGCATTGCTCAAGGCCAAATATGAAGCAGCTTTGAGAAATCCAATCTAGTAGAAGATGTCCTTGCCCATAGCAGGGGGATTGGAACTAGATGATCTTTAATATCACTTCCAGCCCAACCATTCCATGATTCTGTGCTCCAAATGACCCAGCCAATGTGAGTGAATGGACAAAGCAATGATAAATGGGCTGATAAAGTGTGGTTTATATTTTATGATCTCCTGGAGAGATGATATGAACTTGTCTTTCAAAACACTGATTTGCAAATTGACTCATTCAGAGGTACAGTAGGAAGTGGCACACACTTGTGCACCCTGGGGACTATGCTGGACCATAGGGCACCTATCCTACAATATACAACTACCTGAAGGAGGTTGTAGCCAGGTGGGGGTTGGTCTCTTCTCCCAGGCAACCAGCACCAGAACAAGAGGATACAGTCTCAAGCTGTGCCAGGGGAGGTTTAGGCTGGATGTTAGGAAGAAGTTCTTCACAAAAAGAGATTGGCCATTGGAATGTGCTGCCCAGGGAGGTGGTGGAGTCCATGTCCCTGGAGATGTTCAAGAGGGGATTGGATGTGGCACTTGAAGCCATGGTTTAGTAGTCATGAGGTGTTGGGTGATAGGGTGGACTTTATGATTCCTGAAGTCTTTTCCAACCTTATTGATTCTATGATTCTGTGACTTTCTGAAAGGTCACTTCTCGGTGCAGTTTAGCCAAGCCAGTTATGAGCTCTCACAAGGAGTTCCTGGTCACTGCTCACACGTGGCTTGTTCCCAACAGGCAGCCTGCCCATGACCACTCCACTTTGGAGGTTAAGGGAGTTTAATGGCTGTGGATGTGTCTCCAGCTTTGGAGCCAGAGAATGGGCTTTAGCACTGTTTAGTTTACTGATATACATGTAGCCAATGGCTTAAAAAAAATATCTTTCCTTGAAATAATACTGCAGAGGGAAACTCCCTGCCCACAAATCCTAGATCAGGTCCTCTCCTTCCTGCATGTTTTCTCTCTATTCATTTGTTATTTCCCCTGACAGCTTATTTGTTTTCCCAGTTCCACTTGCCTATCTGGCAGCTTGTGAGAGTTGCACTGTCCTTTCCCATTTCCTCTGTTTCTGATGTTTCCTCTCTCATCTTCATTTTACAGCATGACAGTTTTGGAAGCAGCTTTCCTTCCTCCTCATTGCAGCCAGAATGTGCTCACTGCAGCCAGGCAAGCAGGAGCAGGGAGGAAGGCAGCTCTGCTTAGTGTTTGGTGTTTGCTTGCTGTTTAGTGCTTGGTTGGTGTTTGGTGCTTGATTGGTGGTTGGTGCTTGGTTGGTGGTTGGTACTTGGTTGGTGGTTGGTGCTTGATTGGTGGTTGGTGCTTCGTTGGTGGTTGGTACTTGGTTGGTGGTTGGTGCTTGATTGGTGGTTGGTGCTTGGTTGGTGGTTGGTACTTGGTTGGTGTTTGGTGCTTGATTGGTGGTTGGTGCTTGGTTGGTGTTTGGTGCTTGGTTGGTGCTTGGTTGGTGTTTGGTGCTTGATTAGTGGTTGGTGCTTGGTTGGTGGTTGGTGCTGGTCCCTCTCCTGTGCAAGGACTGCCCCATGCTGCTTGAGGTAACACACAGGGTTTTCTCCCAGGGGAAGAAGAAAAGGCCAAGAGATTTGGTCTTTTGCAGTGATCAAAAGAAGGGGACAAGTGGTAAATTAGTTGTATATTTATAGTGGTAACCTGTATTGAGCACAAAAAGCAACTCTGTACATTTTTGGGGCTGGCAGGACCATCTCATCTCTGCTGCCATTCTGCATGGCACTGGCCACAGGACCTCAGCTGTATCTCAGAGCTGAGTTCCTGCATTTAAAAGGTGGAATTTTTTTGTGACAGAATGAAAATGTGGTATGGCCTCTGATCTCTGCTGTCAGGATTATTCTGGGGGGTTGTTTTATCATTCAGAGACCCTGTAAAGGCAAGAAGTTGGTCTCTGTCCTGCCTTGCACAGTTTGCTGCCCTGCAGAGCATCCCCCAGGTACACAGAAGCAGCTGCCAGGATGGGATGTGCAGAATGGCAAAGCATGGCATGGCGTGCAAGGGCTCCACATCTTGCTATTTAACAGTCCATAACAGCCACTTAATGACATACAAAATTGAAGAAGCTGAATTGTGTTTTGATGGCTGTGCTGGGACCAGTGTCTCTCAGATTTCCTACAAAGAATGGGTAATGAGACCAAAGGGTTTACTTAGGTTCTGCTGAAGACTTTGGTAGAGAAAGTGCCTGTTTGTGGCAAGAATGGAAGTATTTCTGTCACAGTAACTGGTGTGGAAAGATGAAGCTGGCATTTGAAGAAATCTCTGGTCTGTTACAAGATGAAATAGCGAGGAGAATGAACTACAAGGCTGTCCTCAGGATGATACAGCAGGATGGTCCCAGATCTCACCTTCTGCTTATCTGGAGCCTTGATCCCAGCCTGCACCATTTGATCCACATGCCTGCTACTGCTGGAGAATAATCTCCTCCTGCAGGAATTTGCCTGTGCCTCATGCACCCATCTTACAGGCCACTTACAAAGGGGATTACAGGACTAACACTTCAGCACTCACAAGTGGGAAACCTGAGAGCAGGTCATGGTCTCCATCACAGGCGAGGTGTAACAGAGTCAAGTGGGAGGTCAAGCAGAACTAACAGGGTGAGGTACAGCATATTTTGTGACTCTTCCCAGCCATAGAGACAATAAGTGTTGTCAGTGTAAAAGGATCACCAGAAGCAGATTTAGAAGCTTAATTATTTAATCAAATCTAAGTCATTTTATCTTTGACTTAGATGCTTAGACTGGCTTGGGTTGAAAGGGTTCTTGAGGATCATCTAGTCCAAACCCCCTACCACGGGCAGGGACATCTTTCTTTACAGCATGTTGTGCAAAGCTCCATTCAAACAGATTTTTAACGCTTCTGGTACTGGGGCATCCACAAGCTTTCTGAATCATGTGCTCAGTATCTCACAGTCATCAAAAAAATAAATTCCTCCTCATATCTAGTCTGAGCCTGCCTTCTTTCAGTGTAGAAGTGCTGCCCCTTGTCCTTTCGCTAGAGACCCAGTTAAAAAGCCTTGCCCTCATCTTTCCCACAGCCTTTCTATACAAGCACTGAAGGGCCTCAATGAAGCTTCCCCACAGCCTTCTCTTCTCCAGGCTGAGCAACCCCAACTCTCTCAGTGCAGCCTCATAGCAGAGGGGTTCCAGCTCCCAGGGGCATTTCTGTGGCCTGTTCTGACCCCAGCTCAGCAGGCCCTTGTCCTTCCTGTGCTGAAGGCTCCAGAGCTGGGCGGCAGGTGCTGCCCACGCTGCTGCAGATGCAGCCCAGGGCACAGTCAGCCTCTGGGCTGTGAGCACTCATTGCCAGCTCCAGTCCAGCTTTTCCCCCACCAGCACCCCCCAAGTCCTTCTCCCTCCCCTCACTGCCCAGCCTGCGCTGACTCTGGCGGTTGCCCCTGTCCATGCGCAGGAGCTCGCGCTTGGCCTTGTTGAGCCCCAGGAGCTTCACACAGGCCTGCTTGGTGGTGGAGTCCCCGTCCCTGGAGGTGTTCAAGAGGGGATTGGACGTGGCACTTGGTGTAGTCATGAGGTCTTGGGTGACGGGTTGGACTTGATGACCTCTGAGGTCTTTTCCAACCTTATTGATTCTATGATTCTACTTCTCAAGCTTCTCCAGGTGCCTCTGGCTGGATCCTGACCTTCTGGCTGGATCCTGTCCCTCCAGCACGTCGACTGCACCACTCAGAGGGGTGCTGTCCACAAACTTGCTGAGGGTGCACTCGACCTCACTGTCCATGTCTCTGGTGGAAACATTAAACAGCACTGGCCCCAGCAGGAGCCCTTGAAGGACACAACTCGTTACTGGTTTCCTCTTGGGCATTGCTTTATTGGCTGCAACTCTTCTTTTAACTCCCGTTTCCCCAGTCTGCCCCCAAGAGGAGCCGGTAAAACCGTTGGGGTGGGATGGAGCGAGGGGAGCCCCAAACATTCCATCTCCTGGGAGACAGCCAATCAGCAGCAGCCAGACCTGCGTCCGGCAGCACAGTTGGCCGTAGCACTGCCAGCCCAGTGGCAGCGCCAGCCCAGTGGCAGCCACTCTCTGGCCCTTGGTCCCTCCTATGCCCAGGGATCTGCAGCCATCGCTCTCCCCTAAGCATTCCGGCACCAGAGGTAAGCACTGAGCCCCATTCTGCCAGCCCAGGGACGCCCTTTGGGGAAGTTGGCAGGTTGCCCCCACAGCACCCCTCCCTCCTTCTCAGCCCCCTTATGCACCGTCCTGCTCCATCTTCTGACCACCTACAAACACTCATGTATCTCTCTTTCAACCTGAACCCTGCCAACATTCCCTGCACCCTGGCCTTCCCCAATGGGTATGGCATCCCAGTCTGCCCTGGCTCCACAGCACTCCCATCTCCTTCCCAGCCTCACAGCACCTCGGGCACCCATGGCTCCATTGTCTCCTCTGTCCCACTCTGGCACCTGCAACAGCTGTTCCCCTGGCAGTGCAGCATGCAGGCTCAGCAAGACCCAATGACCTGTGTCTGTCACCTGGGCAAGTCCTGCCCAGTAAACATGATTCACAGATAATTTCACAGGCTCTTGGGGCAATCTCTCCTGTTTCCCCACCCCAGTTCTTGACCTCTCGCTGGGCACCGACGCTGACATGGAAGAGGCCACCTACCCTGTTCTCGACATCTCCTTGGCCACTGATGTTGACATGGAGGAGGACAGCTATCCAGTTCTCAACATCTCCCTGGCCACTGATGTTGATATGGAAGAAGACATTTGTCCAGTTCTTGACATTTCATTGGGCACAGATGTTGACATGGATGAAGACACCCTCCTAGGTGGTGTCATCTCTGTGGGCCCTAGTGACACTGTCGCCCATCACAACACCAGTACCACCAAGATGAAACCTAAGCATTTCCAACAAGATGTGGGGACAAATGGCCCACCAGCCCAGGACAGTGTGTCCCAGCAGAACATCAGTTTGGAGAAGTGCATGAATGTCCCATTGCAACAAACTGGCAGAAAGGGCCAGGCAGCCTGTGCTGGGGCATAAGGGTGGGACTGGGGGTGGGCATTGGACGAGGGTGGGATTAGGGTGGTCATGACAGTAGGATTAGGGGATGGGGTTTGGAGGAGGGTGGGATTAGACCTGTTGTAGGGATCAGATTGTTTTAGGGAGTGGAGGAGGGAAGGTGGAATTAAGTTGGTCTGGGGGAGGGGAGTGTGGGGGGGTTGTTGATTACTACTTTGTTGCTTCTGTTTTCCATTAAAAGTTATTTACCCAGAACTTCTCCGTGTCTGCATGGGATGGGGAGGGAGCATAGGAGGCACCAGGATATGACACCAAGGAGGTACAAAATGCAGAGAGAGTGATTGCCCATTGGAATGGGCTGCCCAGGGAGGTGGTGGAGTCACCATCATTGGAGGTGTTCAGGAGGAGACTTGATGGGGTGCTTGCTGCCATGATCTAGTTGTTTGGGTGGGTTGGATTGGTTGATAGGTTGGACGCGATGATCTTGAAGGTCTCTTCCAACCTGGTGTATTGTATAGTATTGTATTGTAAAATGCCAATGGGGGAACTTTCCTGAGCAACTTCTTGAGTCACTAACTGCTGCGGGGGAGAAGGGAGCAGGCGGAGGCAGGAGGCTGCCATCACTGCGAGCGAGCAAGCAAGCGTTCGGTTTCATCTGGTGACACACGGCTGTCTGAATGAGAGGGCTCCGAGGAAAACACAAACTATCAAAGCCATGTGTCGGCTTGTGGGTGCCACATTCTTGAGGATCACAGCGGCCTTCCTTCTGCACGAATGTCACAGCAAAGGCTCCGTTCCATCCCACCCGAATGATGTGGCAATATTGTGAAACGCAGGGCGGAAAACAGGCAGGAGGAGAAACCGCCAGAGAGCTGGGGAAGGGGCTGCAGAGCACCCCTTCTGCTCTCACTGGAAACAGGCGCTGGGCCTCGGTGCCTTTGAAATCATTTATCACAGAAGCCATAACATCTGCCACCATCTTGGACTCATTCGAGGAGCGCGGCGCAGTAGCCATCTTAAACATGTTTGTTTCCAATTCAAAACGCATAATTAAGGCCAGGCCAGGGCAGAATGTCTGCCTTGAGCTGCTTTCCATCACCCTGCTTCAGAGCATGGCTTCTTCACAACTATGTGCTTTGAATTGAAAGCTTGCTTTGCTTTGCTTTCTTTTCTTTATTTTTTTGCACTGCTCTTTTCTTTTTTTTTTGGTCCTGTCTTTTAAAAAAAAAAAAAAAAAAAGTTATTTCTTCTTCTGTTGTCTTCTTAGTTTTATTATCTTTTTATTATTATTATTGTTCGTTTCTCATTTTTATTCTCTTTCTTCTTATTATTTTTCTTCTTATTTCTATTTTCTTCTTATTATCTTTATTTTTCTTCTCATTTTTATTTTCTTCTTATCTTTATTTTTCTTCTTATTACCTTTATTTTTCTTCTTATTTCTATTTTCTTCTTATTATCTTTATTTTTCGTCTTTATTTTTCTTTTTTCTTATTATTGTCTTTTTTTCTCTTTTCTTAATTTCTTTTGCTTATTTTTTCTTTTTCTTCTTTTTATTTTCTTTTTCTCCTTTTCTTTCTTCTTATTATTTTTCTATTTCTTCTTTTTTCTTATTTTCCTTATTATTTTTCTATTTTTTTCTTTTTCTTATTTTTATTTTCTTTTTTTTCTTATTTTTTCTTTTTCTTTTTAATTTCATTTTTCTTATTGTCTTTATTTTTCTTCTTTTTATTTTCTTTTTTCTTTTTTTTTCATATTTTTATTTTCTTTTTCTTATTTTTTCTTTTTCTTTTTACTTTCTTTTTTTCTTATTGTCTTTATTTTTCTTCTTTTTTATTTTCTTTTTTTCTTCTTTTTTTCCTTTTCAGATTTTTATTTTCTTTTTTCTTATTTTTCTTTCTTCTTATTTTCTTTCTTCTTATTATTTTTCTATTTCTTTTTTATTTTTCTTATTTTTATTTTCTTTTTTCTTATTTTCTTTTTCTTTTTACTTTCTTTTTTCTTATTGTCTTTATTTTTCTTCTTTTTTATTTTATTTTTCTTCTTTTTTCTTTTTTTATTTTTATTTTCTTTTTCTTTTTTTTTTCTTTCTTCTTATTTTCTTTCTTCTTACTATTTTTCTGTTTCTTCTTTCTTGCTATTTTCCTTCTTTTTTTCCTATTTCTTCTTATTTTTATTTCATTTTTTCTTTTTACTATTTTTCTTCTTATTTTTATTTTCTTTTTTTCTTTTTATTATTTTTCTTATTTTTTTCTTCTTCTTTTTTCTTTTTCTTCTTCTTTTTTTTTTTTTCTTCTTCTTTTTTTTTTTCTTCTTCTTCTTTTTTCTTTTTCTTCTTTTCTTTTTCTTTTTCTTCTTCTTCTTTCTTTTTTTTTCTTCCTCCAGGGCCTGCTGTTTCTCAAGAATAAACTGAAAGTAAGGCTGCAGATTCAAAGGAGCCAGTCTGATAGGAGCCTGAGCATCCTGGGGCCAAAGGGGCAGCCCAGCCTGCTGGGGCTCCAAGCAGCTCTTTCCTCTAGAGTGTGGAGTTCAGCCCCAGCAAACTGCAGCTTAAGCCTTGCTGTCAGATAACCAGGCTATGCCTTGTGCTTAATTAAGCCATCTCCCATTTCACAGATGAGAGTCACTCAGATGATTTGTGATCATGGAAGGAATAAGAGACCTTGTTACAAGTCTCCAGAGAGGCTACCAAAAAAAAAAAAAAAAAAAAGGTAGTTATGTCCTTAATATATTGCCCTTATTAAACTATTCACATCTTTCTTCCAGACTTCTTAGGAGGCACTTGAGAAGGACAACGTGAAGACAGTACTTGTCTGTTTGCATTGCTTTTGATTCAGCCAACTTTTGTCACCCTCACTGACACGTTGCAAACAAGCCTGAGGAAAAGATGAGCTCAGGAATGAGCTGCTCCAGACTGGCTGGGGATGGGCTGGACCTCCAGCTCTAATGATATCTCCTAAACACGGCAAGAAAAGCAAGTTGCTGATAAAGGAATGAGCTGGAAGCTAAAGTAATGCAGTTCTCAGTCCGCTCCCCCAAATAAGAGGGTTTTGTGTGAGGCTGGGGAAAATCCAGAACAGCTTTTAAACATCACTGAATTTGGTTCCCTCTGGTGAGTCTGAACCATCATTTCCAGGTGCTTCAGCTTCCCCAGATGACCAAGGTGCTCAGATGCCGGGGCTGCACAAGTGCTGCTGCACCATTCCCTCTCCTCAGTTCAATTCTCTGTCAGCAGAGACCTGCTCCTCACCTCCTGAGCACTGTGCTTCCCAGGCTGAGGAAAATCAGGTGTGTGCATTGGCCAGGAGCTGCACACTTTAACCACTGATTTTCAGGCTGAGATGGTTTCTGAATGATGGGGAAACTGGGACTCTGTAATGTGTCATGGAGAGCCAGTATGTGCAGCCCATGTTAATGAGAACCAGAAAGAGATGGTCTCAGATTTCAGTTGACTCCATGCTTTTAAACATGACAGCTTTATTTTAAAACACAGTGTGTACAAGGCACTTTGTCTTTCCTAGAGATGCCTGGCAAAAGCTGAATTCAGAACTATGCAAAGACAGAAGATCCCCCTTGGACATCTGCAGTGAAATGAAGATGCAATGGACTTTGGAGTAACTTATACTACCGGTTTCTGTGACTCATACCTATTTTGACATCAACAAATATGTTGTTCCAGTGATGATAAAATATTTTCACTCTGCTGGCAGTGTTTTCATTAAAAGAAGTAAAAATGGGGGGAGGGAGGAGAGGAAATTAGCTAAAATCTTACTCATGACAAGGCCCCTGTAGGAGACACCTTCTGTCTGTGGTCACAGTATTGTATAAAGGAGAAGAGCTCACGGAATCACAGCAGGGTGGGGGTTGGAAGGGACCTCTGGAGATCACTGAGTCCAACAACCCAGCCAGAGCAGGCTGCACAGGGCTGCAATATTGATGGGTTTTGAATGACTTCAGAGATAGGGACACCACCACCTCTCTGGGCAGCCTGGTCCAGTGCTCTGCCACCCTCAGCACAAAAAAGTTCCTCCTCATGTTCAGATGGAACTTCCTGTGTTTAGGTTTGTGCCTGTTACCCCTTGTCCTGTCACTGGGCACCAAGGAGAAGAGACTGGCCCCATCCTCTTGACCTCCACCATTTAGATATCAGTAAGATCCTCCCACCAGTCTTCTCCAGTCTAAGTCCCTCAGCCTTGCTTCATGAGGGAGATGTTGGGGTTGGAACTAGATGATCCTTGAGGTCCCTTCCAACCCTAACAATTCTATGATTCTGCATTCTAGCCCTCAAATCATCTCTGTAGCCCTTTGCTGCAGCCTGTGTGTTGACAATCAAAGTGTGTGCTCGGTGAGCATGCAGCTGGCTCGCCTGTGGGAGCAGACTGCAGTTCTGCTGTGCGGAAGCCAAAGGCAGCCAAAGAGAGATACCTGCTGCTACTCGAGCTGGAGCTTCCTAAGCCAAAGCCTGTTGTTAATTCTGTGTTACACCCTTCCTTTTGAAGTGTCCTGTAACCACGTGAGGGGGATGGTGCTCTGGATGTCAAGGAGGAGGGGATTTTCTTCCTTTTTTTTTCTTCCTTACAAATCTGCTCGTTCAGAGGCTGTCTCCTTTGGGCACGCATTCCAGCGTGAGAGAGCAGCGCCGAAACTACAGGGGTGAGGGCGCAGCCAGGAATGAGCAGCAAACACACAGCCATATGCAGAGAACAGGAAACATCCTCTCTGACTAGGTGATAATTAGAACGGCTGCTGCGGTGCCATGTACACAAACAAAGCATGGCCCCTTTGGGAATGTATTTGCTTTTATTCTGATGTGAAAACATTAACCTCCTTTCCCCCCCCCCCCGCCCTCCCTTCTCTCTTTCCTTCTCTTCTCTCTTTTCTTCTGTTTCCTTCTCTTCTCTCTTTCCTTCTCTTCTTTCCTTCTCTCTTTCCTCCTCCCTTTCCTCCTCTCCTCCCTTTCCTCCTCTCCTCCCTTTCCTCCTCTCCTCCCTTTCCTCCTCTCCTCCCTTTCCTCCCTCCCCTTTCCTCCTCTTTCCTTCCTTCTTTCCTTCCTTCCTGCTTTGCTTCCTCCTTCTTTCCTTTTCTTTCTTTCTCCTTTCTCTCCTTCTTTCTTTCTCCTTTCTTTCCTCCTTCTTTCCTTCTCTCTTTCCTTCTCTCTTCCCTTCTCTCTTTCTTCTTTCCTCTTCTCTATTTCGTCTTTTCTTCTCTCTTTCGTCTTTTTCTCTCTTTCCTTCTCTTTCTCTTTCCTTCTCTTTCCTCTTTCCTTCTCTTTCCTCTTTCCTTCTCTTTTCTTTTCTTCTCTCTTTCCTTTCTTCTCTTTTCTTTTCTTCTCTTTCCTCTTTTCTTCTCTCTTTCCTCTTTTCTTCTCTCTTTCCTCTTTTCTTCTCTCTTTCCTCTTTTCTTCCCTTTTTTCCTCTTTTTTTCTTTTCTTTTCTTTTTTCCCCTTTTCTTTCTTATCTTCTTTTTTTTTTTTTTTTATTTTTCCCTTTTATCTTTTCTTCTTTTTTCCCCCCTTTCTCTTTTCTTCCTTTTTTCTTTTTTTCCAGCAGAGGACAGATTTTTTTTTAACTGCTCACTGACCTATTTTTAAACAAAACTTCTGCCTGCTCCAGCAGCTGCTTCCAGCCACAGGCATACGACTGCTGCCCAAATGGGTCTAGCTGGGATGTTGGAGAACTGAACTAGGGCCTGATTAGAAATGGTTGATAAGTTCTCAGTGCTCCGTGTTACTTGACTAAAGCCAATTAAAGGTCTCCTGGAAATGAGCTTTTGTCTCCTCATCTTCATCAGCAGCATGCAGACTGATAACCCTGTAGCCACAGCCTGTGGCTGGCAGGCTGAGCTGACTATGAGCCCCTGACTTTGTCTTCCATTACAAGGATCATCTTCCCTAACACACTTCCCTTGAGCTCAATCCTGAATGCATAAACATTAATAGTATCCTTAAGGGAGGAAAAGACCTCTAAGGTCATCAAGTCCAACCATCATCCCAACACTACCATGACCACTAAATCATATCTGACCCATCCTCTACATTTCTTCACCATGGTCTGACCAGAGAATGGCTTGAACTGGAAGGGTCCTTAAAGATCCTCTAGTTCCAACCCCCCTGCCATGGGCAGGGACACTTCCCCCCTAGACCAGGTTGCTCAAAGGCTCATCCAGCCTAGTCTTAAACACTTCCAGGGATGAAGCATCCACAACTTCTCTGGTCTACCCATTCCAGTGTCTCACCACCCTCAGGTAAAGAACAACTTCCTAATGTCCAATCTGAACCTACCCTGCTCTAGCTTAAAACCACTACCTCTTACCCTATCACCACAGGTCCTTATAAACAGTCCTTCTCCAGCTTTCCTGGAGGCCCTTACAGGTACTGGAAGTCTGCTATAGTTTCTATGCAGAGCCTTCTCTTCTCTTTCAGTCTAGGGTGACCTTCCCCAAAAAAAGCCACATCACACCATGCAAACTACAAAGGAATACTTTATGAGTAGTTAACAGACATTACTGTGAACCTTTCAGGTGAAATGCATGGTGGATTGGACAGTGTGCTGCTGGATGTCTTGCAGTGACAAATATGACACACTCATGAACTTCTAAGGGAAAGGAATGAATTTACTTTATCTGGAAAGAAAGAAACAAGCAAGGAATGAAGTATGAGAACCATGAGAGAGAAGTAAGAGAGTGATTGCCCATTGGAATGGGCTGCCCAGGGAGGTGGTGGAGTTGCCATCACTGGAGGTGTTTAGAAGGAGACTTGATGGGGTGCTTGGTGCCATGGGTTAGTTGATTAGATGGTGTTGGATGATGGGTTGGACTCGATCTCAAAGGTCTCTTCCAACCTGGTCTATTCTGTTCCCCCACAAACACAGAATCATTGAGGCTGGAAAAGAGGTTTAAGGAGGTTTAGGCTTCAGGTGAGAAGAAAGTTCTTCACAGAAAAAGCTGTTGGCCATTGGAATGTGCTGCCCAGGGAGGTGGTGGAGTCCCCATCCCTGGAGGTGTTCAAGAGGGGATTGGATGTGGCACATGAGGCCATGATTTAGTAGTCATGAGGTGTTGGGTGACAGGTTGGACTTGATGATCTCTGAGGTCTTTTCCAACCTTATTGATTCCATGAAAAGAAAGGAAGGGAAGAAGTAAAGTGGAAAGAAGTGAAAGAAAGAAAAGAATAAAGAAAGGAGAAAATACACCTTTTTTAAATATATGCTTCCTGTGTGCATTGGCTTCTTCAAGCATGTTCAGAACCAACCCTTCTTGCCAGGGCACAGCACAGGGATTCTGCTGGAGCTGACCCTCTCCAGCTGACCCTGGTTTCTGTTCTGGTCTAAATGGAAGCAAAAAATATCACAGCAATGCTTAATGTGCCAGGAAAATCACACATAAAGTAGGCTCAGACACGTGATAAACGGTGGCAGGTCTTGCTGGTGGATGATGATTCCAAGCTCTGTGTGATCTCCAGGGAAAAGAAACTATGTACACTAAAAGCATTAGTCATGAAGTGGCATACAAAGATTGGTAGAGCAAGAAGGACACTATTGAGGTTTTATGGTTTTATTTAGATTCACTAAACATTCGACCTAGCATTCCACAGAGAGAAGGACAAAGCCTCAGAGAAGTCAACTGATGTGTTTTTAGGGTTGCTGGTGCCAGCAGGTGAAGAAGAGGCAAGAGAGCATTTGCTTTCCAAACACCTGGCTTTCAATAGTTGGATGATTTTATGTTCAACTACAACAAAAGGAAATTGATAAAAGGAGAGCAAGTAATGAAGGTGCAACAGAGCTGAAATGCAAATCTGTGTAAGAGAACAGAGTGGGCAAGAGAGAGAACAGAGTGGGCAAGAGAGAGAACAGAGTGGGCAAGAGAGAGAACAGAGTGGGCAAGAGAGAGAACAGAGTGGGCAAGAGAGAGAACAGAGTGGGCAAGAGAGAGAACAGAGTGGGCAAGAGAGAGAACAGAGTGGGCAAGAGAGAGAACAGAGTGGGCAAGAGAGAGAACAGAGTGGGCAAGAGAGAGAACAGAGTGGGCAAGAGAGAGAACAGAGTGGGCAAGAGAGAGAACAGAGCGGGCAAGAGAGAGAACAGAGCGGGCAAGAGAGAGAACAGAGAGCGGGCAAGAGAGAGAACAGAGCGGGTGAGGCAAGAGAGAGAACAGAGTGGGCAAGAGAGAGAACAGAGCGGGCAAAGAGAGGAACAGAGCGGGCAAGAGAGAGAACAGAGAGGGCAAGAGAGAGAACAGAGCGGGCAAGAGAGAGAACAGAGCGGGCAGAGAGTGGGCAAGAGAGAGAACAGAGAACAGAGCGGGCAAGAGGGCAAGAGAGAGAACAGAACAGAGTGGGCAAGAGAGAGAGAACAGAGTGGTTTCCGCTTTCCAGGCACAGTGGTAGCAGCAGGTCAACACTGATGCCTTTAAATATGTTCAAAAGGCATAATTTGCACTTTTCCCTCAAATTTGGTGGTGCAGACCCCATGCCTGGAGATATTCAAGGTCAGGCTTTACAGAGCTCTGTGCAACCTGATCTACTTGGAGCTGTCCCTACCTACTGCAGGGGGTTTCAACATGCTGACCTCTGGAGGTCCCTTCCAGTCCAGTGCACTCTATGATTCATGCAGCTCTCAAAAGGAGCTTTTGAACTGAGACTTAGGCAGGATTCACCAGACATGCTCCTAAATAAGCACAGTTACAGAATCACAGAATCACCAGGGTTGGAAGATACCTCAAAGATCAAGTCCAACCTGTCACCACACACCTCATGCCTAAACCATGGCACTATGGCACCAAGTGCCACGTCCAATGCCCTCTTGAACACCTCCAAGGATGGGGACTCCACCACCTCCCTGGGCAGCACATTCCAGTGGCCAACAACTCTCTCTGGGAAGAACTTTCTCCTCAACTCCAGGCTAAACTTCCCCTGGTGCAGCTTGAGACTGTGTCCTCTTGTTCTGGTGCTGGGTGCTTGAGAGAAGAGACCAACCCCCTCCTGGCTACAGCCACCCTTCAGGGAGATGTAGAGAGCAAGAAGGTCTCCCTGAGCCTCCTCTTCTCCAGGCTAAGCAACCCCAGCTCCCTCAGCCTTTCCTCACAGGGCTTGTGCTCAAGGCCTCTCCCCAGCCTTGTTGCCCTTCTCTGGACACCTTCAAGTGTCTCAATGTCCTTCTTAATCTGAGGGGCCCAGAGCTGGACACAGGACTCAAGGTGTGGCCTAACCAGTGCTGAGTACAGGGGCAGAATGACTTCCCTGCTCCTGCTGGCCACACTGTTCTTGGCAGTTGAAGAGCTAAGCAGTTCTGTGCACAGATTTCCAAATAACCAGGCTTGTGCTGGGTGAGGCACTACCTGCCACTGCATTCTGATAGCACATAGAAACAAAACTAGTGGAAGCAGCTGCTCTCTTGCAAGGCTTGGCAAGATTCAGAGTGGTCAGGTTTGCAATAGGTTTTGTGGGGTTTACTGCAGCTACATGCTACAGCATTGAGTGCTTCTGCAGCAGGCCCCATCCCAGCACAATCAGGTTCTAAATCAACAAAATTCATAATAAAGTATCTAAGTGCTCTGATCTTGCAGAAGACAGGAGTGCAAGCCAACCTGCAGTCCTACCAAAGCCAGCCTTCAGTCCCACTAAACTCAGTCTCAGGTCTTCACCACTTTTGGCACAGGTTAAAGCGATGCCTTCGGATTCAGAGCCACTCTTCCTCACCCACTAGGGCCAGGGCTAGAACCACTTCCCTGCCCAACCCAGCTCCTCCTGGCTGCTGTTGGTCCTGCAGCACGGGTTAGGACCCCCTTTGGCTGACCAGCAAAGGCACTCAGGAGTTCAGGGCACCCTGTGCCCTCTTTAGAGCCATTGTAGCAGCCTGGGGAGTGGACGAGCCCCACGAGGGACAGGAGCAGGGCTGACCAGTGCATTAGTGCAGCAAGGCAGGGGGAGCTGCCTGCAAGCCCCATCAGCTCAGACCCAGATGCAGTCAGCTTTCCTAGGGCTTGCAGGAGTGTGGGAGGCTTTCCACAAGCCAACAGGAACAAAAGGAGCCAAAGCACATGGTTTCATCTTAATTACAATACATGATACAATAAGGAGCTTTGTAATTCTGAAGATATCTAACTCCTTCTTGGCTCAAATCTCTGCCTGAAGCAGAACTCCTCCCAAAGAAATCCCTCAGGGTAGTCATTTTAAATGGTAAATTATTCAAAGGCTTGCTAAAGTTGTTTGGGGTTTTTTGTGGCAGAGGCAAAGCAGTGTCCCTGGGCTGAAATTCCTTTGAGAGCTGTAGAGGCCTTGCTGACAGTTATTTGCCAGGTCTGCAGCTCAGCAGTCATGCCCCTGAACGGTTTCCCACGTGAAGTGTTTGAAGCAGCGGTCGACGTGTGACTGATCTCTCAGGCCCCACCGCCTGGCCTTCTTGAAGGATGAGGCAGAGGCAGAAGGAAAGGTGGTGCTGATAAGGGAAGCTGAACCAAAGGTTGTCACCTTCTAGAGATGATTAGATGCCCTTGCTGTGACTTATTTCACAGCCCAAGAGCGGAAATAGAAAGCCTCTAGCTGCAGGAGGGAGAGATGCTTCTTGCAGCAAAGAGCAAAAACCAAAGCAGAAATTGTCGGTGGTGCCTAATATGGGGCCAGGAGCATCCTCTGTGCTATGGGCTAGGTGTCATGCTGCAGCTAACCTTCCACCAGCACCAGAACAAGAGGATACAGTCTCAAGCTGTGCCAGGGGAGGTTTAGGCTGGATGTTAGGAAGAAGCTCTTCATAGAGAGAGTGATTGCCCATTGGAATGTGCTGCCCAGGGAGGTGGTGGAGTCACCTTCACTGGAGGTGTTTAGGAGGAGACTTGATGGGGTGCTTGGTGCCATGGTGTAGTTCATTAGGTGGTGTTGGATGATGGGTTGGACTCAATCTCAAAGGTCTCTTCCAACCTGGTCTATTCTATTCCCTCACAAACACAGAATCATTGAGGCTGGAAAAGACCTCCAAGATCATTGAGTCCAGCCTGTGACCTAACATCACCACATCAGCTAAACCATGGCACCAAGTGCCCCATCCAATCTTTTCTTAAAGACATAATCTGCATTTATACCTTCACAAACTGCTGCTTGTCTTTCAATAAAGAAGAGGACACTGCATTTAAATGGAGCTTTTGACTGAGCTGGGTTAGTTCAGGCTTTAGCTTTTTATCTTACATACACTAATGAACGAAAGCTTTGAAGCCTAAAAGATTTAAAAGACTAACTTGAAGCCCTCTCTAAACATCAAGAAAATGTTTGGATAGCTGCTTGTGAGAAAAACTGATGCATACATTTTGTCTAAGCAATGCAGAACTTAAGGAAAGAGCAGCCTTTCCCCTAGAGCTCCATTTTCTCTTAGAACTCTCATTACCTGTAGCCACATTCACACATGGGAGCTGGAAGTGGCCTCTGGAGATTGAGTCCAACTTCCCTGCCAAAGCAGGTTCATCTAAAGAAGGTCACACAGGAACACATTCAGGTGGGTTTGGAATGTCTCCAGAGAAGGAGGCTCCACAACTTGTCTGGGCAGCCTCTTCCAGTTCTCCATCACTCTTTGATTTAAGAAGTTCCACCTGATGTTTAAATGGAACTTCTGATGTTCAAGTTTGTGCCCAGTGCCCCCTGTCCTGTCACTAGGCACCACTGAACAAAGCCTGGTCTCATCCTCCTACCACCCACCCTTTAAGCAGTGCTCAGAATTGATGAGATCCCCCCTCAGACTTCTCTTTTCCAAGCTAAAAATACACAATTCTCTCAGTCTTTCCTCAAAAGAGAGATGTTGCAGTACCCTCAGCATCATTGTAGTGCCAGTCTTGGCATTAGGGGTGTTCTCTCTCTACCACCTTATGGTTTTACTATGAAGACAGAGTATCTTTCCCCACAGAAAAGAGAAGGGAGCTTGGGCTTCTGGAGGGTTGCTTTGATCAGAACACTGCAGTGCACTCAAGAGTGCTTTCAGATCTACAAACCACTCATTTTAAAGGTAACAGCGGAAGAGATCCTGCTGCAATGGGAAGCACTGCTTCGTCACATGGATGCGTGATCTGTCCTGCACAACCGCCGCTGCAGGGCTTGGTTGGCACTGCAAATACACAAACCACAGCAACTATAACTCCTCAAGATACCTGCCTTTTACTTTCTCACTAAATAGCGCCTCCTGGACTGATCTGATACCTCAGAAGCTAGCAGCAGTTTTTCCACTGGTGTCAGGACAGGCAGCGTCCCCCTTACCTCCACCTTCCTGCAGACCCAAGGAGAGGCAGGAGCAGAGATCCCCATGGTGCTGCTGGGTCTGTGGCTCAGAAAATGTGGGTGAGTTGATACTGTTTTGGAAGAGGAGTGTCATTCCTTCTGTGAGTCATGGCTTATGACACAGCAAACATCGCAATGGTCTGCCCAGGGCAGCGGTGGAGTCACCATCCCTGCAGGTGTGGACCTGGCACTTAGGGACACATTTTAGAATCACAGGATTGACCCTAAACTGGGTCCAGGGTTGGACTGGATGACCTTTGAGGTCTCTTCAACTGGAAGATGTGATTCTGTATTTTTCTGTGATTCTGTGAAGTATTCCCAAGTTTTCAAAAACCTTTTTATCAAGCTTGAGGATCCTGAAGCAAGGATTTAAAATAGAATAAACCAGGTTGGACGAGACCTTCAAGATCACTGAGTCCAACCTATCATCCAACACCACCTAATCAACTAAACCATGCAACCAAGCACCCTATCAAGTCTCCCCCTAAACACCTCCAGTGATGGTGATTCTACCACCTCCCTGGGCAGCACATTCCAGTGGGCAATCACTCTCTCTGTGTAGGATTTCTTCCTAACATCCAGGCTGAACCTCCCTGGCACAGCTTGAGACTGTGTCCTCTTGTTCTGGTGTTGGCTGCCTGGAGAAGAGACCAACCCCCACCTGGCTACAACCTCCCTTCAGGGAGTTGTAGACAGCAAGAAGGTCTCCCCTGAGCCTCCTCTTCTCCAGGCTAAGCAACCCCAGCTCCCTCAGCCTCTCCTCACAGGGCTGTACTCCAGACCCCTCCCCAGCTTTGTTGCCCTTCTCTGGACACCTTCCAGCAACTCAACATCCTTCCTAAACTGAGGGCCCCAGAACTGGACACAGGACTCAAGGTGTGGCCTAGCCAGTGCAGTGTACAGTGATTCAGCCTATTCTCCTTGGCAATTTTAAGCTCACACATGCTGATGCAATAAATCAGTGTGCAAGTGAAAATTTTCCTAGTGCAAGGGAAGAATAGACAAATTCCTCCTTAACCAGGTGACACACACTTCTCTCCAGCTTTGATACCCATCACATACAGCCTTGATTTGTTCTGCCTCTGGATGCCAAGAGACCTACTAATTTTACCCCAGCTCACTCTTTACTTGTTGAAAACCTGGCTGAGCTACTGAGCTGTGAGGCCATGCAGAAACACTGGTCACCAGCACATAGCCCAGAGATGCAGTGGATCCTGAGAAGCTTTGCAGAGTATGCAAAAGGATTTGGTCCAAGCTGGATTTTAAGCTCTGTTTGACAGTTATCTGCACTAATTCCCTGTGCTCAAAGTGGGACTGATACAGCACAAGTGTGCAATGAGTGCTGAGGCAGCCAGCAGCTGATGATGTTGGTGAGTAAACTGAAGAGCAGGCTGGGGCCAGGCAGACCTCCTGAGGGCACCAGACAAGGAGAGGCAGCTTCAGCATCCTGTTGCTCTTTCCTAAGGTGGCCTCAATCAGGTCTGTGATTGCCTAAGAAAATCCCTGGGTGATTATAATGAACAGAAGCTCTGTAGACTGGGAAAGATTAAAGTGAGGGCTCTACCTGTTACCTCACTTTGACAGCTCAGGAGGAACCATAATGAGACTGAGGTCTTACCACGATGTAAATTGTTGGTTTGGGTGTCCCCAAAAATGCATGTCTGGAGGCAGCCAGGTGGTTAGTGCTGCTCTGCAGGCAGCTGTGGTGAGTGCTGTGTGGAGCTGAGGTGATTGAGATCAGCAGGAATTTGGGTTGGGAGTATGGCTGAGACAGGCAGAATCTATGGCTTGAAGTTTGTCATCCCTCCACCACAGGATCGTGACTCATTGTCTCAGGAACGAGGTCATAGGAAGGAAGAGGGCAACAAAGGGACAAGGAGAAAAATAAATCCTCCCCTCTTGATTCCTATCTTGCCTGGTGTCTTACCTCAGCAGGCTGAGAAATTCATCCTTTTCTGTCTCCTCCTTCCCAGGGATTTTAGAAACTATCCAAGTGCTACCCTGGAACTTTCTTTTACTCTCCCCCTTGTCCCTTCATCACAAGCACTTACCCTCATCTAAGTGGGCGTGTGGTATTGGAGGTGCTGGCAGAGCTGCTTTCAGCACACCATTTTACCCCCATGCTGCCCTTCACCCCCTACACAACCCTGTTTCATTGCTGGCAGCCTCACAGGGGTCTAAGCAGCTAATCCCTGGCTAGTATAGAAGAGCTATAGACTGAAGGCTCTGCCTTCTGCTTAATTTCTGTTCCCCAAATAAGCAGGAAGCTTTACTGCTGCACCACAGATGCATGGCTTCTAAGCTCCTGCCTCACGTTTGTACAGTGCCTACCCATCAGGAGGCCCACCCCATAATAATAACCATGCTGAAACCCACATGGATGCTGTAAAAGATGTCTGTGTGCAGAATGAGGATATACTGGAGCTGTAGTAAAAGTTGTGTCCCTTTCAGAGATGAGCTGGGCACCTTGTGCAGTTCCTTGTGTGGAGAAGAGTGTGGATGCTCTGCCCAGGTGTCAGGAGGGCCTGACTAGAAGCCTGAGGCCATCAAGGAGAAGCTAAGAAGGACACAGCAGCATATGACCCAAAGGCACTGCAAAAGGAGTGCACATAACCACACACTGAGTGGGGTTTGCCCTCTTTCTCACCCCTGGCAGCACATTCAGGTATATGGCTCCAGCCTGCCCTCTTGAATCAAGGCTTCACTCATCCTTTTGCCAGGAAGACAAGCTCAGCATCATTTTCCCCCTTGGACACACTATCCAGCTGTCTTTCTGGTCACTGGACATAGGCTCATGTCCACTGTCCCTGCTTTTAGCAAGGAAGCATAACCCCCATGTTACAGATGTGAATGTGAAACACAGGGACCTCACCGTGCAAGGGACTCCCTTCTGCTCCACCAGCTCTCTTCAGTCTGTTACACTGCTCTGCCCAAAAGCAGGAGGGGAGGCTGAACTTCAAAGGCAGTGGGCACAGGAGGGAGCAAGGAAAGAGAAGGAAGCTGTGGCATTGACTGAATGCCAATGGCTTGCCAGGCTTTGCTCTGCGTGTTAGCTTTTGCTTAGAGGAAGCTACCGAGGCTGTCGGTCCAGGCTCTCAGTGCTGGCACAAATCCTAGATGACAATCTACAGGGGAAATAAAAGCACACAGAAGGCCACTGATGGAATTCCTCCAGGTGAACACACACTTCACTTAGCATCCCCCAAGAATGTATCATAAACAGGTGCAAGATCCATTTTCTGACACACATCCCTTCAGTAGACACTGTGGGCAGGAGAAGGAGGGACTTGCTCTCCTCTGCCTCTTGTAGCACTTCCCTTTGCCTGCCTTCCTCTCACAGTTCATGTAACTATGTCCTGCTGTGTCCTCACCTTGCTAAAGGGTTAGAGACTGCTCTACCATTTCAGCTGCTAGTTCAGCCTATGCTTTTTCATAGCTAGCTACAGATTTGCCTCCAGCAGAGGCAAATATTTTAGCTGCTGGGCTTGCAAGAGGTATGCACTGTCAGTGCGTCAGCAGCTCCTCCAATTGCTGCTGAAAGACGAGCTAGCTGGCCCCAGCACATCAGATGCCAAGCCTGTGGGGAGGAGCTGGGAGAGATGAAAGACACAGATGAAGTAGTAGGGGGAAAGATTTGCCGTTTCTGTGGAACACAAGATTTCACTCCAACTCAGGTTTTTGCATCCCTGACCCCTACCTGACCCTCTGACCTCTCCTCCCAGCCTGACTCCAGCCCAGCTGTTTCTCCTGAAGGGGCCAGACTCACCTCCCGCTCTCTGCTTGAGACCGTGTCCAGGCAGACTCCTTCCTCCCAGAGTAAATACAAATCAAAGAGCATCGTGCACAGGGTTCAGGCCACATAACACCAGAGAGGTCAACAGGATGGGTGCCCCAGAAAGCCCCAGTGTGACAATGCCATCGTAACAAGTAAATAAATGCACATGTGCTACTCATTCAGGTTTGCTGGTTGCATAGGTTAAGCATTGTTGGATGTTGCCTGTCCTCCACACAGAAGTGAAAAGCTGTAAAATAAAGATCTGAGCCCACAAGGTTATGAATCCACTTTCCAGAAGAGGTTTGCTAATCACTTTCCTGGTCAGAAGGCCCTCATAAAGAGAAATGCAGGGTGAAGGCTAAATCAGCACCGAGCAGCAAAGAAGTGAGAGATATACAGCTAGCTCCTGGGGAAACAGGTAAGTGAGAGGAAGAAGCAACACTTAAAGCAGCAGAAAAATCATCCAGTCCACATCCAGGACAAAGCAACTACAATCACACATGCTTGCATTAGGAAGGAACAGTGGTTCCATTGCTAAACTCCTTCCTCAGGCAAGGGATCAAAGCAAATTACACCCAGGAAAAGAATTTCTACAATGCCCCACTAATTAAGCAGCAGTTGGTTCATGTAATATTGAAATCAAAAAGCATGTAAACAAGCATTGAGACAGGGAATGAATACTTTCCATGCAGACATGAGCCTAGACAAACCCTGTCTTGCACCCTGCCTGAATTTTGGAGAAGTCTGAGTCCAGAGATGGATCCAATTTTTGTGCTGCAGAACCATCTCCACCTAATTTTAACAAAAGGCAACTCCCTAGCAAGGAAAATAAAGTGGCTTTGAGGAAAATGCAGAACACGACCAATAACAGCAGCAGCAGCATAGAATAGAATTAACCAGGCTGGAAAAGACCTTTGAGATCAAGTCAAACCTATCACAAACACCATCTAATCAACTAAACCATGGCACCAAGTGCCTCATCCAGTCTCTTCCTAAACACCTCCAGTGATGGTGACTCCACCACCTCCCGGCAGCACATTCCAATGGCCACTCTCTCTCTCTGTGTAGAATTTCTTCCTAACATCCAGCCTAAACCTCCCCTGGTGCAGCTTAAGACTGTGTCCTCTTGTTCTGGTGCTGCTTGCCTGGGAGAAGAGACCAAGCCCCACCTGGCTACAACCTCCCTTCAGGCAGTTGTAGAGAGTAATAAGGTCTCCCCTGAGCCTCCTCCTCTTCTCCAGGCTAAGCAACCCCAGCTCCCTCAGCCTCTCCTCACAGAGCTGTGCTCCAGACCCCTCCCCAGCTTTGTTGCCCTTCTCTGGACACCTTCCAGCATCTCAACATCTTTCCTAAACTGAGGAGCCCAGAACTGGACACAGGACTCCAGGTGTGGCTTGGGTTGGAGGGGACCTTAAAGATCATCCAGTTCCAACCTCCTTTGCATGGGCAGGGACACCTACCACCAGGTCAGATTGCTCAAGGCCTCATCCATCCTGGCCTTGAACATCTCCAGGAGGGGACATCCACAGCCTCGCTGGGCAACCTGTTCCAGTGTCTCACCACCCTCAATGGAAAGGATTTCTTCCTATCTCCAGTTTCAATCTCCCCTCCTGAAGCTTCATTTCATTCCCCCTCATGCTGTCACTCCAGACCTTCGTAAACAGTCCCTCGCCAGTCTTCTTGTACAGTCCCTTCAGGTGCTGGAAGGCTGCTAGAAGAAGAGAAAGCTGTGGGGGACCTGCTGCTCAGTCTCCAGAGTGAGCAGCCCCAGCTTTTCCAGCCAAAAGTCCACCTACACTGGTTTCAAGACTAAAAAGGAGAGCGACTCCTCTCACATAGATGCAAGTGTAGGACATTCAGTAGTTTTTAAGCTCCTGTAGGTAGAAAAAGGAATGAGCTTTGCAGCAGCAAAACCAGTGGCAGAAGCATCCAGCACAACTTGAGGAGGTCCCCAGGCTGGTGACAAGGCAGCAGCAAGGGCCAGTAGCATCCTTCCTTCCCTCTCTCCTCTGAGTGAATTTACCTCCAGGAAAGTGGATGAGTGCTGCAACTTGTGTGGTGCTGAGCTGATCATAAAAGCACAAGATAATAACTAGAGCTCACCACAGCTTTTTGTGGCAACACCACTGGAAATCTATGAACCCTGGCCCCCTCACACCTACAAATCTCCTCTGACAGCAGCACAGTCTGTGTTTTGAAGTGCCTATTGCTGCAGCCTCATGTGTTCATCTCTAAGAAGATGATACCAAAAGCAGCTTGGGATTTCTTGGCCCTCACAACTCTGCAGTGGGAACTTGCAGCATCTCTGCTTTCCATTACCAGCTTCTTCTCATTGATTTAGGGATTACCTGCAAGGCCTCTGTCCATCAGAGACCCAGCTGGGAACACTGGGGGTGTTTTCCCTCCTTCTCAGCAGAGATCTCTCTCTTCTCCTAAACCAGCTTCTGCTCTGTGTTTGTTGGTGCTGCTCTGGCTGCGTCTGCTCCAGTACATGCAGCAAGGCCAGGAAAAAGGATCAGGCACTGCTCCCCAACCACCTCTGCAGCATATTTGGCTATTGGTAGAGTCCTGAGAGCAGTGCAGATGTCTGCCTGCTAGCCCATACATCGCTCGAGCATGGTTAGCAAATGCCAACAGCCATTTTCTCCCAGAGCAGGTAGCCCTGCAACTTCCCATCCTTCCCAGACATTGCCCCTTCCTCAGATTCAACAACAATCCCACCTGATCCCCAATTAGAATCACAGAATTGTCAGGGTTAGAAGGGACCTCAAGGATCACCCAGTTCCAACCCCCTGCCATGGACAGGGACACCTCACACTACAGCAGGTTGCTCACAGCCACATCCAGCCTGGCTGCAAACACCTCCAGGCATGAGGCTGCCACCACCTCCCTGGGCAACCTGTGCCAGGCTCTCACCACCCTCATGGGAAACAACTTCTTCCTCACATCCAAGCTGAATCTCCCCATTTCTAGTTTTGCTCCATCCCCCCCCCCCCCCCCCCAAGTCTTATCACTCCCTGACACCCTCAAAAGTCCCTCCCCAGCTTTCTTGCAGCCCTCTGCAGATACTGGAAGGCCACAATAAGGTGTCCTTGAAGCATTCTCCTCTCCAGGCTGAAATTCCCTTCCTGCTAACCCAGGTCTGTACATAGAATAGACCAGGTTGGAAGAGACCTTCGAGATCATCGAGTCCAGCCTATCACCCAACACCATCTAATTAACTAAACCATGGCACCAAGTGCCTCATCCAGTCTCATATACACACAGCCCATTACCACATCCAGCACTAGTCCTGTTTTTCCCCTTTGAATCATCACCCTGGAGCCCTGCCCCTCCAGAAAGCCAAGTTTCTCTCAGAGGAAGATTTACAAAATGAGAACTTCCTTCTCAAGAGCTCATCTGCTTAGTCCCCACCTGCACTGCTAATCCTGCTGCTGACATCAGGGGGAACAAGCAGACATTTGAATGTTCAGCAAGAGGCAAAAGTGATCTCTCTCAGATGCAGCTCCTGCACCCACACCCATCCACTCCCAACACAGCAGGAAAGCAAAGCTTAACAAAAGGAGACAACAAGCAGAAACAACAGCCAGAAGCCCTCATAGCCAGAGCTGGGACAGAACCACACTGTAGCTGCAGGGAGCATCGCTGTCCCCTCTAAGGACACACTGGACACAGGGTTCAAGCACCCTTTGGATTTAGTACCCAGGGGCTGGAACAAGAAGAAAAGTGTTTGGTATGGAATAGCCTCTCACCAAGGGCAGGGCAAAGATGACACTTTCTCCCTCCAAAGGCAAAGCACATCTCCCTCCTGGGATCCAGGCTGGCCACAGACCTTCCCTAGCTTCACAGGCAGCCCAGAAAAGCCTCACATCCTTTGTGTTTCCCTTCAAAAGGATCACAGTATCACAGTATAACCAAGGTTGGAAGAGACCCCAAGGATCATCAAGTCCAACCTGTCCCAACAGACCTCACAACTAGACCATGGCACCAAGTGCCATGTCCAATCTCCCCTTGAACGCCTCCAGGGACGGTGACTCCACCACCTCCCCGGGCAGCACATTCCAATGACGAATGACTCTCTCAGTGAAGAACTTTTTCCTCACCTCGAGTCTAAACCTCCCCTGGTGCAGCTTGAGACTGTGTCCCCTTGTTCTGGTGCTGGTTGCCTGGGAGAAGAGACCAACCCCTTCCTGGTTACAACCACCTTTCAGGTAGTTGTAGAGAGCAATGAGGCCACCCCTGATCCTCCTCTTCTCCAGGCTAAACAACCCCAGCTCCCTCAGCCTCTCCTCACAGGGCTGTGCTCCAGACCCCTCCCCAGCCTCGTTGCCCTTCTCTGGACACCTTCAAGTGTCTCGATGTCCTTCTTAAACTGAGGGGCCCAGAGCTGGACACAGGACTCAAGGTGTGGCCTAACCAATGCCAAGTACAGGGGCACAATGACCTCCCTGCTCCTGCTGGCCACACTATTCCTAATACAGGCCAGGATGCCATTGGCCCTCTTGGCCACCTGGGCACACTGCTGGCTCAAATGTTCCCTCCTCAGCCCACCTGTGCCAAGTGCTTCCCTCTCAGGGTGCCTCAGAGCTGTGCTACCCCAGTCATCCACAGAAGGCCCTTCTGCAGAAACTGCTTCTAATCAGCTTAACCTCCACAAACTTTTGCTTTGTTGCAGGAGTACATTGCTCTTAGTCACACTCTGGGAAGTCCTTGCACACACTCATACACACTTTCAGCTGTGCACACACACACACAGAAGGGTACCAGCCACAGCCTGGGCATAGCAAAGCTGATGAAGGACCTGGAGAACAGGTAGTGTGAGGAACAGCTGAGGCAATCAGGGTTGCTTAGTCTGGAGAAGAGAAGGATAAGGAACACTCATTGGTTTCTACAACTACCTGAAAGGAGGTAGCAGTCAGTGTCCTCTCCCTAGTATCAAGTGATAGAATGAAAGGAAATGGCCTGAAATTGTGCCAGGGGAGTCTTAGGTTGGAGACTAGGAAACATTCTTGGAATGTGCTGCCCAGGGAGGTGGTGGAGTCACCATCCCTAGAGGTGTTCAACAAACATGTGGAGATGGCACTTCAAGACGTGGTTTAGTGGCCAGGGTGGTGTTACATCAATGGTTGGCCTCAATGATCTTAGAGGTCTCTTCCAACTGAAGCAATTCCATGACTCTGGGCTTCTGGGACAGGTCTGTTCAGCACAATCTTAGAGCATGACCCCCAGCAGTCCCTCACTGTATTCATAAAGCTTCAGCAGCAAAATGTCTTGGGAGGAGAAGCCCCCAGGGCTGTTATAACTTTAACAGATTCTGTGTGCTTATCTCAAGCTGAGAGAGTGATTTCATGGCAATAATTTGTTTAAAGTGTGGCTGATTGCTTCCTATTTCTTCTCAGCAAATGACTTTTGCACCTTTCCACTGCTGCTTTTATAGGAGCTGCTGTGGCAATTACTCTGCAGGATGCTGTGTAAACATCATACAGACCCCTTTTATCTGACTAGCAAGGGCCACAGAAGACACTCCTGAGACCTGATAAAAAGCATTTTCCTACTTTCCCCTCTTCCTTGGAAAAAAGTCTAGTTCCCAAGTTGCTACCAGAGTTGTCTATATTCTTACAGAAGACACTCAAGGGTACTTCCAACAAAGACTGTGATCCCTGTAAGCAGCCTCTTTGACAGGAACATCAATAAAGCAATCAAGTTACTGAAAGTTCCTCAAGGCAGGGAATTGCCCCTTCCCTCGCTTCCACAAGAAGAATTTCTCTGATGAAGTTATTCCAAGCCAAGTATGACTCTTTAAGAAGAGCTGCTGGTTATCCAGTGCTAGAGTCTCTTTCTGCTTCACCTTCCTATTCTCAAGTGCCAATGCTAGGTGTCAGCCACCCAGTTCTCCTCTCTGCTGGGAACAGCTTGATGCAGTGATGTTCAGAGTCTGACCATGGCACTTTGTATGTTTAAGTGGGGTTCCAGCTCGAGGATTTGGTTTGGCCCCATCCAGTTTTCTCCTTTACCCCAGCTCCAAGGTTTCTGCATCCTCCACCCTGCATCTCTCAGTGCTGGAGCCCTGTCAGATCACCCAAGCATCACCACAAACCACATCTCTCTCAGATTAACCACAGCACACACTTCAGAGTCCTGTGCCAGTTTTAGGCTTTCAATTTTACCCCGGCTTTAACAGGACTCAAAAGAGCTGAAGCAGCACAAAGTCAGAGCAGCAGAGGCGGATAACACAAAACCTGGCTTCAATCCTGCTGGCAGAAAACCAGGTTGTCAATGGGTTTTAGCACATTTATGCTGATGATGCAAGTTCATTCTTGATCAGGGTGTTGCGTCAGGTGACCTCAGTGGGGTTTTCTTCCTATCAAGAAAGTAATGACATTATTCAATGGAGAGTGAGAAAGACACTCTGATAGCAATTAGCAAAGAGAGAATGACAGAGTATGAAACCTTCACAGGATGATTAATTCAGTGATCCAATACTGTCAAGAGGATTGTGAGGCAGGTTCCATTTGAATCCCTGGTTTCCAGCTGTTTGAGGAGGCAAATTTGAAAGCAAGCACATCAGTTTGCCTCTGCAAGCTGCCAGTCCCAGTCACCCTGTCCAAGGGATAAAAGCATGTCTACAGGGTGATGGCAAGAATAGAATACAATTAACCAGGGTGGAAAAGATCTTTGAGATCATTGAGTCCAACCTATCACCCAACACCATCTAATCAACTAAACCACAGCACCAAGCACCCCATCCAGTCTCTTCCTAAACACCTCCAGTGACGGTGACTCCACCACCTCCCTGGGCAGCACATTCCAATGGCCAATCTCTCTTTCTAAAGTGTTGAGAGGACAGCACTCAGTCATTTTTACCTTTGTGGTAAACAAGGAAACACTTCTGAATTTCCTCTGGGGTTATTTAGGCTGGAGAAAAGGAGGCTGAGGGAAAACCTTCTCTCTCTACAACTCTCTGTAATGAGGTTTGAGCCAGGTGGACATTTGTCTCTTCTCCTTACTAAGAAGTGATGGGACAGGAGGAAATGGCCTCAAGGTGCACCAGGGAAGGTTTGGGTTAGACACAAGACTTCTTCACTGAAAGGGTTCTCAAAGACTGGCACAAGCTGCCCAGGTGGTTGAATGCCCATCCCTGGAGACATTTCCAAGAGGCAGAGATGTGGTGCTGAGGAACCTGTTTTATCACCAGCCTTGGTGGGGCTAGAGAAAGTTTGGGCTCTGTGATCTTACAGTTCTTTTCCAACCAAAGCAATTCGCTGATTCTGTGACTGAGAGGTCACATTAGTCTTTCAGAGCATTGACTTCCATGCTGATCCCTCTGCTGCTCATCCAGCCCTACTAATACATCATTAATAAAACAATGACAGCTACTTATACTAACCCACCCCAACAAGTTATAGGCAGGGTTTTTTTTAGTATTTAAAGTGTTACCAATATCAGAAGAGGACTCTAGTAGGTAATGGATTAAAATCATATTCAGCAGAGGCAATACAGGATTTTATGCATATACTTGAGTCCTGTGTCCAGTTCTAGGTCCCTCAGTTTAAGAAAGATGTTCAGCTGCTGGAATGTGTCCAGAGAAGGGCAACAAAGCTGGGGAGGGGTCTGGAGCACAGCCCTGTGAGGAGAGGCTGAGGGAGCTGGGGTTGCTTAGCCTGGAGAAGAGGAGGCTCAGGGGAGACCTTCTTGCTGTCTACAACTCCCTGAAGGGAGGTTGTAGCCAGGTGGGGATTGGTCTCTTCTCCCAGGCACCCAGCACCAGAACAAGAGAACAGTCTCAAGCTGTGCCAGGGGAGGTTTAGGCTGGAGGTGAGGAAGAAATTCTTCCCAGACAGAGAGATTGGCCATTGGAATGTGCTGCCCAGGATGGTGGTGGAGTCACCATCACTGGAAGTGCTTAAAAGGAGACTGGATGAGGCACTCGGTGCCATGGTTTAGTTGATGAGATGGTGCTGGGTGGTAGGTTGGACTTGATGATCTCAAAGGTCTTTTCCAACCTGGTTAATTCTGTATCCTACCTACACAGTTACCTACACATGGAGCTTTCTCCTCATTTCCACTTGCACTTCTAGGCAGTGAAATAACTCCCTAGCTTTAAGAGAAGAGCAGCCTCTCATCATTGGGCTCCACAACACGTGTTGAAAGGTGTGCTGTGCGGAGCACCATGTCAAACAGAGGGGGCCTGAGCTCGTCAGGAATTCATGAAAGGAGCTTCCTTGTTCCTAGGACTGCAGGCTCGTTTGTAGCTCCAGGTGGTGAAAACATTAAAATAAGCCAAATAGTGCATTATTCTCACTGCTTATTTCACACAAGCACAAACTGGTCTGCTACAAGAACTGTCTGTCAAGGCAGTGACATGAGATAAGCAGGACTAACACAGTATTATGCACTTAGCACAACAGTAACTGCTGTACCATTATCTAGATGGCTACATAAATCGCTCTTAAGTACTCCAAAGTGTTGCTGCATGCATTTTCTTTACAAACAGGCTCGGTACCATTGTTCTTATGGGCCTCTGCACACACACCTACAACCCTTCAACCTTAGAAACCCTCCTTCAACCCTTAGAAAGCAAGAAGCGTAACTGCATGAAACAACAGCAGCACTAATTGAAGTACAAGCCTTCTGAGATCATAGAATCAATAAGGTTGGAAAAGACCTCAGAGATCAACCACCTGTCACCCAGCATCTCATGACTAACTAAACCATGGCTCCAAGTGCCACAACCAGTTCTTAGGTACAGAGCAGAACTGCTTCAGAATACAGAATTAACCAGGTTGGAAAAGACCTTTGAGACCCAGCACCTTTTTATCAAGCTTGAGGATCCTGAAACAAGGATTTAGAATAGAATAAACCAGGTTGGAAGAGAGCTTCAAGATCATTGAGTCCAACCCATCCAATACCACCCAATCAACTAAACCATGGCACCAAGCACCCCATCCAGGCTCTTCCTAAACACCTCCAGGGATGGTGACTCCACCACCTCCCTGAGCAGCACATTCCAATGGCCAATCTCTTTCTGGGAAGAATTTCTTCCTAACATCCAGCCTAAACCTCCCCTGGCACAGCTTGAGACTGTGTCCTCTTGTTCTGGTGCTGGTTGCCTGGGAGAAGAGACCAACCCTCACCTGGTTACAACCTCCCTTCAGGTAGTTGTAGAGAGCAAGAAGGTCTTCCCTGAGCCTCCTCTTCTCCAAGCTAAACACCCTCAGCTCCCTCAGCCTCAACTCATAGGGCTTGTGCTCAAGACCTCTCCCCAGCCTCATTGCCCTTCTCTGGACACATTCAAGTGCCTCAATATCCTTCTTCAATTGAGGTGTTTGTGGATGGGTCCATGGGTATGGGAAAGCACAGTGCCATGCCACCCTCTATTACACAAACATTTGTTTGCCCAGTGTAAGCCAGGAGTGGAAAATCCTGATTCCAGCCCCAAGGTTTGTGTAAGACTAAGCACTCAGAGCAAACAAGGAGGTACTGTTGCATGGTATCTGATACCCACTTGCAACCCAACACAGAGCTACCTAATCCATCTTTGTTCCTCAACATGAGCACATTCAATCCCAAAGCCTCACTTGGTGTGAAGGGTGGCACCATTCCACCACACAGCCTGGGTGCAGAGAATAAAGTATACACACTGTGTCAGTGTCTAGTCAAAGCTAACTCCCCAAAGACAATCCCCTTCAAACCATTTTGTGCAAATGTGGCTATTTCTGACCTGCTTAAGTGGAAGAAGAGAAGTACCTAAAAAGATTCCCACTTCCTCAGCTTAGGATTTTCTGTTGCTTGCTCATCCATCTCTAGCTGTCCCTTCAGAAGCTCTGGAAATGTGTGGGGTGACAACCCTGGAGAGGTTCTTGCTCCCAGGGATCTCCTCATCTCTGCACCCAGCCTTCCTCAGCTGCCTTGCAACCAAAACAGTTCACAGACCTGGGTGGAAGCAGCTGCAGAGCAGCCTCATTACCTGCCCTGCCATCCCTGAATGAAGGGAGAGCTCTCCTACCTTAGAGTGGCCACAAGGGAATAGTCCTGGGACTTGAGTTCCTAAATCACTACTGTGAAAGCTTGACTGCAAATCTGAAGCTGCTCCCTGCAAAGTGGATTTCTCCTCTTTATGGTTTGACTCTGGTTCCTTCCTAGAACAAACACTTTAACAACTTGGTCTCTGGAAGCCTTTGAATTTATCTTTGTAATATTTGTCCTTAAATGGTCTGGTGCAAGAAGCACCTCATATCTCTCATTCTTTCTCTATCTGCTAATATATAAACTTCATGCCTATAATCCTCCTCTTCTGACTAATTGCAAGTCTTCACTACATCTTTCACAGTCCCTTTCCTCTAGGACTGCTCAGGGAGCAATGGCTATAACCCACCATCTGCAAGATGAATGGTGAAGTGTAGAAGACAACCAGTAGAGCCATGTTGCTTCTACTGTATGCCCCTCTTCCAGCTGAAAATAAGAAGCTGTTGTCCCCTTTTTCTTAATACAGATTATTTTGTTGGATCCACACCTTGAATGACTGGATTTGGGGCCTTCAATACAAGGGGGACACTGAGGTGCTGGAGCAGGTTGAGAACAGCAACGAAACTGGTGCAGGGATCATCAAGTCCAATTGTTAGCTCGATGTTGACTTGCTGGAGCATGTCCAGAGAGGGGCAACAAGGTTGGTGAGGGGTTTGGAACACAAGCCCTATGAAGAGAGGCTGAAGGAGCTGGGGTTGCTTAGCCTGGAGAAGAGGAGGTTCAGGGGAGACCTTATTGCTCTCTGCAACTACCTGAAGCGAGGTTGTAGACAGGCAGAGGTTGGTCTCTTCTCCCAGGCAGCCAGCACCAGAACAAGAGGACACAGTCTCAAGCTGCACCAGGGGAGGTTTAGGCTGGATGTTAGGAAGAACTTCATAGAAAGAGAGCTTGGCCATTGGAATGTGCTGCCCAGGGAGGTGGTGGAGTCACCATCCCTGGAGGTGTTTAGGAAGAGACTTGACAGGGTGCTTGGTGCCATGCTTTAGTTGATTAGATGGTGTTGGATGATAGATTGGACTCAATGATCTCAAAGGTCTCTTCCAACCTGGTTAATTCCATTCTATCCTATCCACCTTTACCTACTGAGTGTTTCAAAGTTGTCAGAGGCTGTTAAGCTGGACCACAAACCAAAGGAGAGGTCCCTGTTGCACAGAATGGCCATGCTAGTGTCGCTCCTTGGTGAAGCAATGCTTCAGTTTGGTTTAGGACAAGGAAATACAGCAAAGCACTCAGAGTATTGATTAAAATGACAGCGTGGTCCTTACCTGTGTGTAAGCGCTAAAACTCCTTAATGTTACAGGCAAGGCTGTTCCCCTTTGCACACTGGAAATGCTTATCAGCTGAGAAAAATGTTTTCCTCCCAAGGCACAAGCTGTAGAGGGCTCAGACAATTTGGCACTCTGTCTGGCAGGAGACAGCATAATACCTATTGTTCTTAAACCTCTTTGAAATACAAATGAAATCCAGCAGAAACTTAGAAACCCGTCTGACTTCACTCATCATCGGTGGTTTCATATAACCAAGCAACAGCCAAAGTCTGGATCCCACTCTGGGAAGGAAATGCCAGTTAGCAGCCTATTACCTTGAGGCAATTCCACTCCTAGCGAAATACAAAGCTCCCCCAGTTGCAGGAAGCAGAGCTGCAGCGAGTGAAGTTATGGAGAACAGACAAAGGAACTAACTCTGAGCTCAGAGAGGGAGGTGGGATTAAAGGAACAAAGAGGGAGTGAAGATCTTTGTTTCGAGTACAAACTGCACAGGTGCCTTAGCTGCCTTTCTTCGTGGGAAAGGAGAGCTGGAGGGTGAGCTGGGAGGGTTAGAAACTGCATTTTAACAAGCGAGTTTTAGCCTGGAGTGTAATCAGCTTTGGCCAACACACCTTCAGGTTATCCTTCCAGCAGGCTCAGGTTGACTCTTGGGCTGCTCTGCATTACCAGAGCAGCACTAAGCAGAGTAGACTCAGAGAAGCACAAAGCAGCAAAGCATCCTGTCTCCATATTTGCTCTTTACCTCCTCAGCAGTCCACTGCAGACTATACAAGCTTTTTGTCTGCTCCTACAGCACCTCTGACATGTTGAAGCAGGAGATGACAGCCAGCCCACCAGCATGTGCCATTTTCATAATCAATCCATGATTATAGAAGAGAATAGGTTGGAAAAGACCTTTGAGATCATTGAGTCCTACCTATCACCAAAAACCATCTAATCAACTAAACCATGGCACTGAGCACTCCATCCAGTCTCTTACTAAACACCTCCAGGGATGGCGACTCCACCATCTTCCTGAGCAGCCCATTCCAATGGCCAATCTCTTTCTATGAAGAACTTCCTCCTGACCTCCAGCCTAAACTTCCCCTGGCACAGTTTGAGACTGTGTCCTCTTGTTCTGGTGCTGGTTGTCTGGGAGAAGAGACCAACCCCTTCCTGGCTACAACCTCCCTTCAGGGAGATGTAGAGAGTAATAAGACCTCCCCTGAGCCTCCTCTTCTCCAGGCTAAGCAACCCCAGCTGCCTCAGCCTCTCCTCACAGGGCTTGTGCTGAAAACCCCTCCCCAGCTTTGTTGCCCTTCTCTGGACACATTCCAGCAACTCAACATCTTTCTCCTAGAACCTCCTGGTCTAACAAGGAAATAAAAAGGTTGTTCTGTTTTAGTCTCCCAGTCACCCCTTAAAGTTAAATCATTAAAGTGTTCATATACACCACGATCTAAGTCCAGCACCTGATACCTCTCACTCACTTTTTGTGGCGGGATCTGTGCTTGCAGATCTTAGCACCTGTACTATGAGGTCCTCATCTGTCCAGTGTTAGGTTTGAGAAGCATTGTTCAACTTGATGTGGCCCTGGGCAGTCTGATCTAGTTGGAGGTGTCCCTGCTCACTGCAAGGGGTTGCACAAAATGACCTTCAAGAGTCCCTTCCAACCTGATGCATTCTACACCTGCATACCTGATTCTATGACTGAAAGTGTGGTGGGGAGGGGTCTCCCAGGCTGAAGGGAAAGCTCTGGGAAGACCTTACAGTGGCCTTTCAGTACTTAAAGGGGCCAATAAGAAGGCTGGGGACAGATTTGTGGTAGGGCCAGTGGTGACAGGACAAGGGGTGATGATTTTAAACTAAAAGACAGAGATTTAGAGCAGATAGAAAAAGAGAAACTTGTGATGAGAATAGTGAAATACTGGTACAAGTTGCCCAGAAGGTCACAGGTACCCAATTCTTGGAACTATTCCAGGTCAGGTTGGACAGAGCTCTAAACAGCCTGTTCTAGTTGCAGATGTCCCTGCTAAATGCAGCAGGGGGGACTAGATGACCTTTAAAGGTCCTTTCCAACCCATTCTGTGACTCTCTGCAGCAACTTCGGCATCCTGCAGTAAGAGCTCCTCTGAGATGATCCACAACATATTGCCCAGAATATTTATTAAGCTGCTCAGAACCTATATTTCTCCACTATCCTGATTTCCTCTGCAGCTTCAGATGGATCAAATGCACCTCTGAGGATGGGTTGAGCTCTGCAGTCCTTCTGGGGTTACTGCTTTGGGCTTTTGCTCAGGAAAGCTTTTTTTTTTTTTTTGTGTGTGTCACTTCTCTTTTCTCCCCTTTCTCACAGAGAAAGGGAATGATCTCTTCTTCTCATTTTGGGTTGCAATCACCAAACTGCGGCTGCCCTGCCCATTGCTGGACCTCTGAAGATCATCTAGCCCCATTCTCCTAGAGTATCCTTCCTACCCTTTTTCTGAATCAAAATTGATGGAGGCAGGCTGCAAAATTAAGCATGGATCAGGGAGTTTTCTTTCTAGAATGGCATAAGGACAAGTTGTCTTACCAATACCTTTGAGTTGTGAATTTCCTTCAGTCTTTCCACTTCCTACACTTCAGACAAAGACTAACTTTAGCTTAGAAACGGCCTCAAGGTCATCTGGTTTTATCCCCCTGCCTCACCCCACTTCTTAGTCTTCCCAAAGCAGCTCCTGCTCCCTCTGCACCATCCTCCACCCTGCCCAAACAGCTCCTGCTCTACCACCATCACTTTTGCAATGATCCTAGAGCCAGGGGCAAGATCCTCCACCAGCCAAGACACCACCCAGAGGAGCTCAGCCCCAGTGAGGAGCCCCAACCAGCACCCGTGGATGATATTGGAGTAGTCATCAATCATGGCCCTAACAACCGGGGGCCACCAGGCCCCCGGCCTTTGTTGTCACCACCACCATCACCCAGTGTGCACCAGGGGCACTCACCAGAGATGAGAGGAGGATCCTCCAGCCCAGATGGGCTCAGCTTAGGGCTTCTGCCTCTCCTGGAGGGGATTAAAAAGGGGAGTGGGTGGGGAGGGCAAAGTGGCCACACCTGGGGTGGGAGGAGACTCCAATAGAGCCCAGGTGCTCTGGGACTTGAGGAGAAAAAGGGGGAAATGGGGTGGAAAAGGGGCAGACTGTGAAACCAGTGTTCTTGAAAAAGAATGGATATTAAAATGTGAATGATTGACTTTTAGTGATTGCTAGATGCTTAACATGGCCAGTCTCAGGATGTTCCACTACTCTTGGATATTAGATAATTTATTGACAAACTCAAACAAGGTTTTGATAGGCCAATATTAAGCTCAATAAACAAACCAACCCACTCACCTTCTGCTAAGGTGAGCAACCTGATGTAGTTGAAGATGTCCCTGCTCACTGCAGGGGTGGTTGGAACCACAACCATTGGAATGTGCTGCCCAGGGAGGTGATGGAGTCCCCATCCCTGGAGGTGTTCAAGAGGGGATTGGACGTGGCACTTGGTGCCATGGTTGAGTCATGAGGTCTGTGGTGACAGGTTGGACTGGATGATCTTTGAGGTCTCTTCCAACCTTTGTGATTCTGTGAGTAGATGATCTTTAAAGGTCTCTTCCAATCCAAACCACTCTATGATTCTCTCTGATTCTTTTCCCATCTGTGTTTGATACTTTTAGTAACCCAGTCCAGTAACTCCTTACTGAGCCTTACATTCAGAGAAGTCTTCAGCACCCTGTCCCTGAATCCAGACAGAAACAGACTGGCAACACAGTCCCAGTTCCCCTGCCCTCCTGTTGCGCAAATGGAGAAGAACAAGAAAGTCAGCCTCTAGCAGGGTAGCTCTGAGCCTCCTTTGCTGGATTTTCCCAGAGACATCAGTTTTTGAAGTGTGAGAGTCAGCCTCCCACAGAAATAGACGCTTTCCAAATTATTTCTGAATTATTTCTGTGCTAGTGTAGCATTTTCAAATCAGGTAATAACAAGTTACAAGACCTCCACCATAAGCTTTCTCCATGTTTCTCACTGCACACCTCTGGTAATCAATTTTATGCAACTGATGTTCCTGATCTACTGCCCAAAAGTGCCCTAGGGAGCTCAATATGATCTACTGTAAGCCTGACAGTATATTTCTTAAATTAGTTTGCCTTAGAGGGGAAAAAGATTAGGGCCCTTGAGCATCTACTTTAAGGTCTTTTAGGTCTCCTTTTAGGTCTTCGCCAGCTCTATCTCTTTTATCTCTCTTGCAGAGAAAATTTCTCTCATTTTGTGACACTGGAGGTAACACTTCAAAGTCATCCCCTCTAAACTGAAGAGCAGAAATCTGAATAGCATTAGTTCATGGCAGCCCTGGTCCTGGCTGCAGGGAGGAGAACAAATTCTGATATGATCACGGTGCAGTTTTCCGTCGCGCTGAATCTGGATCCGCCTCAGAGGACGCACCGATTCAGCTGCTTCCACTGCCACTACTTTTGGCACAGTGTGCAACAGGTTTAATGTCCCAGAGTACTTAGGGCTTTATCTCTGTGTGGAATGTTTGTATGGAGAGGCAAAACACCAGTGGCCACAGATATTTTTCTATGGTCAGTAAGTGGGAGAGAGCTTAACCACCGAATGTGGTGCTTTCTGGCATCGACTCTCTCTGGCAGGGTATCTCCACTGCTGAAAAGAAACATTTCACTGGAGTTACATTAGCATAAACAGATGCAGAAGAGAAGTGAGTATTTGACTCTATTTCTGCATAAAACTCCTCATTATCTGCTTCACTTGCAGCTTAATGCCCAAGTCCACTGCAGAACAGCAAATATTAGTAATGCAGTTTATATAGTGCTCTGCTATTCCCCCCGCCCAGAGTTTCATAGAATCATAGAATCAGTAAGGTTGGAAGAGACCTCAAAGATCATCAAGTCCAACCTGTCACCCAACACCTCATGACTAAACCATGGCACCAAGTGCCACATCCAATCCCCTCTTGAACACCCCCAGGGATGATGACTCCACCACCTCCCTGGGCAGCACATTCCAGTGGCCAATTACTCTTGCTGGGAAGAACTTTCTCCTCACCTCCAGCCTAAACTTCCCCTGGCACAGCTTGAGACTGTGTCCTCTTGTTTCTCTACAAATCTCTGCTGCAGTCCTACTCCTATCAACCTCCATACAGGCACTTTGGAGAAAAAAACATACCCCACCCCCAAAAAACCAATCTCAGACCAAAACCTGCTGTGTCAACCCCCATGACTTGAAAAGCAGAAGGACTTATCCCAAATCTAAAGCAGTCAAAGCCACATCTACAGTCTTAATTAAGTAGCTATGCCATGTTGTTTACATATTCACCAGAACAAGAGGCCACAGTCAGCAGAACAAGAGGACACAGTCTCAAGCTGTGCCAGGGGACATTTAGGCCAGAGGTGAGGAGAAACTTCATCACAGAGAGAGTTGTTAGCCATTGGAATGTGCTGCCCAGGGAGGTGGTGGAGTCACCATCCCTGGAGGTGTTCGAGAGGGGACTGGACGTGGCACTTGGTGCCATGGTTTAGTAGTCATGAGGTGTTGGATGACAGGTTGGACTTGATGATCCTTGAGGTCTCTTCCAACCTTATTGATTCTATGATTCTATTTACCAACTGTAGAAACTGCAAGCACCCACTGTAGAAATGAATTAAATGCACTTTATTGTGGCCTTCCAGTATCTGAAGGGAGCCTACGAGAAAGCTGGAGAGGGACGTTTTAGGGTGTCAGGTAATGACAGGACCTGGGGGATGGAGCAAAACTAGAAATGGGTAGATTGAGATTGGATGTTAGGAAGAAGTTCTTCCCCAGGAGGGTGGTGAGAGCCTGGCACAGGTTGCCCATGGAGGTGGTGGAAGCCTCCTCCCTGAAGGTTTTTAAGGCCAGGCTGAATGTGGCTCTGAGCAACCCAATCTGGTGTGAGGTATCCCTGCCCATGGCAGGGGGTCAGAACTAGATGATCCTTGAGGTCTCTTCCAACCCTAACAATTCTATGATTTAAACCATATTTATAACTACCACAGAGTAAGCAAACAAATTATTTTGTGAAGGTTTGTACCTAGTTCTCCACTGTTGGTTTTGGCTTCCTGTAAATGTCTGCTTCAAATCATTTCTAAGAGAGGAATTTATTGTTTATGATTAACATCAACATTTCATCTTCCATTAGGGTGTCCCTCACTTCTGGCAGCTCTATTGGAGAGCCAATCCATCTAAATTTAAACAACTCAAGTGACAAACTAAGAGTCTGTCATGGTAAGGGGCAGCCTAATGAAGTACACTCGTTAAACGCCCCCAGATTGTCAAGTAACAGCCTTTTATGTCAGTGGGAACACTTTATTGCCCTACTACCAGCTTGGGACCCTGAGAAACCAGGTCCAAAATGCTAACTGTTTGAAGGGCTGGCATCTCCTTCCTTCTGCAGTGGCCTTTCTTGATACCCTAACATGCAGCAATGCTCAGCCTGCAAGAATTAACAGCAAACAACTCTTAACTCCAAGCATCTAACACAGATTTCCAATAACCAGATGATATAGAATCATAGAATCATTGAATCAATAAGGTTGGAAGAGACCTCAAAGATCATCAAGTCCAACCTGTCACCCAACACCTCATGACTACTAAACCATGGCACCAAGTGCATATTTAAGTCTCTGTTTTATCCTCCTTTGAAATATTTACTATTATGAAGCAATCCCAGATTTTGCTTAATAGAATCACAGAATCACCCAGGTTGGAAGAGACCTCAAAGATCACCAAGTCCAACCTGGCACCACAGACCTCACGACTAAACCATGGCACCAAGTGTCACATCCAATCCCCTCTTGAACACTTCCAGGGATGGGGACTCCACCACCTCCCTGGGCAGCACATTCCAATGGCTAACAACTCTCTCTGGGAAGAACTTTCTCCTCACCTCCAGTCTAAATTTCCCCTGGCATAGCTTGAGACTGTGTCCTCTTGTTCTGGTGCTGGTTGCCTGGGAGAAGAGACCAACCCCCACCTGGCTACAACCTCCCTTCAGGGAGCTGTAGACAGCAGTAAGGTCTCCCCTGAGCCTCCTCTTCTCCAGGCTAAGCAACCCCAGCTCCCTCAGCCTCTCCTCACAGGGCTTGTGCTCAAGGCCTCTCCCCAGCCTCATTGCCCTTCTCTGGACACATTCAAGTGTTTGTTTGTTTGTTGTTCTGTTTGTTGTTTTATTTATTGGTTTGTTTGTTGGTTGGTTGTTTTGTTGGTTTGTTTGTTGGTTTATTTGTTTTGTTGCTTTGTTTGGTTTGTTGTTTTGTGTTGTTTGTTGTTTTGTTGGTTTGTTGTTTTATTTGTTGTTTTGTTTGTGTGCTGTTTGTTTTGTTGCTTTGTTTGTTGTTTTGTTTGTTGTTTGGTTGGTTTGTTTGTTGTTTTATTTGTTTGTTTTGTTGCTTTGTTTGTTGTTTTGTGTTGCTTGCTGTTTGGTTTGTTGCTTTGTTGTTTTGTTTGTTGTTTGTTTTGTTGTTTTGTTTGTTGTTTTATTTGTTGTCTTGTTTGTTGTTTGGTTTGTTGGTTTGTTTGTTGTTTTATTTGTTGTCTTGTTTTGTTTGTTGTTTGGTTTGTTGGTTTGTTTGTTTTATTTGTTGTTTTATTTGTTGTTTTGTTTTGTTTGTTGTTTGGTTTGTTGTTTTGTTTGTTGTTTTATTTGTTGTTTTATTTGTTGTTTTGTTTTGTTTGCTGTTTGTTTTGTTGGTTTGCTTGTTGTTTTGTTGGTTGTTTTGTTTGTTGTTTTGTTTTGTTTGTTGTTTTGTTTGTTGTTTTATTTGTTGTTTTATTTGTTGCTTTGTTTTGTTTTCTGTTTGTTTTGTTGGTTTGCTTGTTGTTTTATTGGTTGTTTTATTTGTTGTTTTGTTTTGTTTGTTGTTTGGTTTGTTGGTTTGCTTGTTGTTTTATTGGTTGTTTTATTTGTTGTTTTGTTTGCTGTTTGTTTTGTTGGTTTGCTTGTTGTTTTATTGGTTGTTTTATTTGTTGTTTTGTTTTGTTTGTTGTTTGGTTTGTTGGTTTGTTTGTTGGTTTGTTTGTTGTGGTCGTGAGCTACAAGCTTGAGGCAGCTTGATACTTCTGGATGTAGAGTTTTAAGCTGAAGAGAGTGAAGCAGAAGGGCACCTGAAGCCCAGCTCACCTTCTGCAGTGCCTGGGAGGGGGTTGAAGAGCAAGGCGAAGGCGCAGCCTGCGCATCCCACGCTGGCTCCCAGCACAAAGACAAAGCAGCCCCGTAGTATTTGTGTCACTTCTCAAGAATGCAATGTCCCACCCTCTCCCACTCTCAGCTTTAAACTTTGCCTGATGAACACCAGTTTTCCAGTAAAGGCAACATGGTATTTGGCCAGAGTGGCGGAATAAGAAACACGATTCGTTTCATGTCGGACACTTGCATAATATTTCTCAACATCCAGAGCTGGCTTTAGGCAGGATTACAGCAATCCTTAGGTTATTTATGAAAGATGACAGCATGTCATGTGATAATGTTTAAGTCAGTCATCGTGCAACCTATAATAGCCTACATGGAGGGAAATACGAAATTGGAGTGATGGAAGTTTAGTGAAACCTTTAATTAATTTCATCTGTCCGACAGTTGCTTTGCTTTGCTTTTTTTTTTTTTTTTTACCCCAAGCAGTAAATATCTTCCAACAGATTCACAGAGCAGAGGCTTCTCTTACAGCAACAGCTAAGAAAAGGGGCGGGGGGAAGTGCTTGTTAAGCTCTGAGCCTGCCATCTCTGCCTGACACAGCCAGGTTTGGCACGCCGCTGATCTCAGATCCGCGTGAGAGAAACAGATTGCACGCAACCCCTTGCAGCTTCCCCGGGCCTTGCAACGGCTTGCATGGTCCACCCTGGAGAAGGGGGTCCTTCCCTGGCAGAGGAGAAAGGTCTCACCACCATCTCTGCTCTGCCCCTTGGGGAGGCCACATCTGGAATATTGTGTCCAGTTCTGGGGCCCTCAGTTCAAGAGGAACAGGGAGCTACCCGAGAGAATCCAGCATGGAGCCGCAAAGATGATTAAAGGAGTGAAACATCTTCCTGAGGGAGATGAGGGCTCTTTAGCCTGGAGAGGAGGACCCTGAGGGGTGACCTCTTTAATGTTTATGAGGACAGACTGAAGGAGTTGGGGCTGTTCAGTCTGGAGAAGAGGAGGCTCCCAGATGACCTCATTGTGACCTTCCAGTACCTGAAGGGGGCCTACAGGAAGGCTGGGGAGGGACTTCTCAGGGTATCAGGTAGTGATAGGACTAGGGGGAACGGAATGAAGCTGGAAATAGGGAGATTCAGGCTGGATGTGAGGAAGAGGTTCTTTACCATGAGAGTGGTGAAGCCCTGGAATGGGTTGTCCAGGGAGGTGGTTGAGGCCCCGTCCCTGGAGGTGTTTAAGACCAGGCTGGATGAGGCTCTGGCCAGCCTGCTCTAGTGTGGGGTGTCCCTGCCCATGGCAGGGGGTTGGAACTAGATGATCCTTGTGGTCCCTTCCAACCCTGACTGATTCTATGATTCTATGATTCTATGAAATGTAAAGAGTGAGTGTCAAGAGGATGGAGCCAGGCTCTGCTCAGTGATGCCCAATGCCAGCACAAGTGGCAATAGGTGGAAGTTGAGGCATAGGAAGTTCCATGTGAACATGAGGAAAAGATTTTTCACTGTGAAGGTGACAGAACACTGAAACAGGTTGCCCAGGGGGTTGTGGAGCCTCCCTCTCTGGAGATATGCAAGACCTGCCTGGATGAGTTCCTGTGTGATCTGGTATACGTGATGCTGCTCTGGCAGGGGGGTGGACTGCATGAGCTTTCAAGGTCCCTTCCAGCCCCTAACATTCTGTGATTCTGTGATCTCCTTGTATATTGCTGCATCCTTCACCAGGGCAGGTAAGGCATCCTTCAAGGGAGAGATGGAGAAGCAACAAGGAAAACCACATATGAGGTTCATTGAGATTAGCACTTCCAGAAAGTCTCCAGCTGACTCTCTGGGTGCTATAAATAATGTTACTTGTAGATGACCTTCCCAAGGCAGTGATAGGAGGCATAGACGGGTTTTGTGGCAGTATAACCATAAATAATTAAATACAATGCTATAAAGGAGCCTGTCCAAACCAGCTGGCATAAAATTAGACCTGCTAATCTGATCTGACTGCCAAGATCAGCGTGCAAGCAAATTTCCATCTGTGAGCTGACCGCCAAAGGTGTTCGGGGCGCGTGTTGTGCACGCCCCTGTCAGCTACCCAGAGCAAAGATGATGCTGGGAGGTGCCCCATGACAGCAGATGGATGTCCCCCAGGACACAGGAGCATAGAGGTCAGTACTTAACAGCTGCTGCACACAAGTATGTGCCCTAAGTCCAGCCTGTCTCTGGATTTTCATTTTTATTTCCAGACAGGATAAAAGACGTGAGGGAGGCTGGTGAGAGGCCTCGAGCACAAGCCTTATGAGGAGAGGCTGAGGGAGCTGGGGTTGTTTAGCCTGGAGAAGAGAAGGCTGACGGGAGACCTTCTTGCTCTCTACAACTACCTGAAGGGAGGTTGTAGCCAGGGAGGGGTTGGTCTCTTCTCCCAGGCAACCAGCACCAGAACAAGAGGACACAGTCTCAAGCTGCACCAGGGGAAGTTTAGACTCAAGGTGAGGAGAAAGTTCTTCCCAGAGAGAGTTGTTAGCCATTGGAATGTGCTGCCCAGGCAGGTGGTGGAGTCTCCATCCCTGGAGGTATCACAGTATTACCAAGGTTGGAAGAGACCTCGAAGATCATCGAGTCCAACCTGTAACCACAAACCTCACGACTAGACCATGGCACCAAGTGCCACATCCAGTCCCCTCTTGAACGCCTCCAGGGACGGCCTTCAAGAGCTCCTGTTCAAGAGGGGATTGGACGTGGCACTTGGTGCCATGGTTTACACATGAGGTCTGTGGTGCCAGGTTGGACTTGATGATCTCTGAGGTCTCTTCCAACCTTGGTGATTCTGTGTGAAAGCTGAGTCTCCAGTAAAAGCTTTTCCTTGTATGCACATGCACCACTCTGCCTACGTGAGCTGCACTAACAAAATGCCTCTGGTTGTGTGAAAATTAACTCTGAGGCAGGAAGATAAAATGAAACCCTTAGCTCAGAGGCTTCAGCACTTTTATGATGTGACTTTTCCCCTCCTTCGTTGTGCTGAAAAAAAACAAATAGAAAAGAAAGGGAAATAATCCACAGCTGACCAAAACACAGAAAAAAGGCTTCATTAAAAAAATCTGGCATTTGGAGAAGATGATTCTTCGCCACACATTGGTGATGTTATTGGAGGCTTTCCTCTTTAAGCCCAGACATTTAATCTGAGTATTATGAACAAATCATTTGCCAATATTTTTTTTTCCTCCCCATTAAGCCCTCTTTTTAAGATGGTTATTGGTTTGTTTCCTTTTAAGTTGTGTTTCAAGCGTGGTGTTTAATGACATCTCAACAAAAAAGATTTCCTTTGTAAGTCAAATACCTTTGGGGGAAGCAAAAAAAAATGGCTCCAAATGGAGGTCTTGCAAACACAAATCAGCCTCAACACTTGCTACAGGCTCCATTCTCCTACTTCTGACTGACCTTCCAGCTCAATGAATCTAACACACCAAGCAGTGAAAAGTGTTTGCTGTGGATGCACACACACACACTCACCTCAAAACACACACAAACACACACACAACTTTACTGAGGTCAATTTGGAAGCCCACAAGAAGTTGCTAATGCCTTAAAACAAGGATCTCTGGTGGGCATAACTGTGCAGCTACAGCAGGCACCAGGGCTGCCAGGAGTGTGCTGCCTTCATTCTGTCAGTGGTCAACAGTCTGGGGAGGATTAGAGATGTTGTAACTGTAATCTGTTAGGTCAAGATGATGAGCAGGGTAGGTTTAGGTTAGACATCAGGAGGAAGCTCTTCACAGTGAGAGTGGGGGAATACTGGAACAGGTTGCCAAAGATGTGGCTGAGGCCTCGTCCCTGGAGACATGCGAGGTAAACTTGGCAAGGTCCTGAGCAACCTGATCTAGTTGGAGATTTCCCTGCTGACTACATGAGTGCTGGACAAGGTGACCTTCGAGGGTCTGTTTTAATCTGATGCGTTCCATGATGATTCTATGATTTCTTGATGGTCCTTTCCTGCTCTGAAAGTAAACTTTCACTTCTTTCAGTATTTCTTTGCAGTTGGATGTGTTTTTTGAGAGTATCCTCCACCCTGCAACAAGACCAGAATTAAAGCAGCTGAGAAGCATTTAAGTGTCAAAGTTTTTGTTGACATTTGCACACCCTTGTCTGCCTCTGTCTTTCACACAAGGACAATGACGAGAAGGGGATATTATCCTTGCAAGTACTGATGGAACATAAATATTTGGAGTTTAATCCTGTAGATAAGGAGAAATGATCCTGTTTCTGCCTCTCTTTTTGCATCAGATTTTGCCAACAGCAGCTTCACTTAGCACTTGTCAAGCACCCAGCATCAGAAATACGTGTGTGCTCCGAGAGGGGGTGACGTCCGAGTCGGAGCGAAAAAGCAACAGGACAGATGTGACTACAGCTGTGGAAGCTATGAGCTGTCACCCAGCGCCTTCCAAGGATCTTCACACTGATCGTAAGACCCGTGGCTCCAGAAAGGCCTCCAGCCTTGACTTTAACGACGTCAGGAGCTAGGTCCAAGCACTGCATCTCTCACTCCTCCCCCTTCCCGCTGGCGCTGGGCGCCTGCTGGCGTCTGGGTTACAGCACGGCCGGGCCGTGCGTGCCACGAAGCACCGTGCCTCCACCTGCTTGCCAAGGCTCTCCGCGGCCCACTGCCAACAAATATGCCAATAAATCTGTTGCCTGCTCATGCAGGGCCGCAGGCTGGCACCCACCTCCTCTCCACCCGCTTTACAATGCTCCTAATCACTCTTCCTGCAGGAGCAGCCGGCGGCACATTTTTGTGCCGGGTACCTGCCTTCTCGGAGGCCTTTTCTTTTGAATTGCAGGTTGTGGGCAGCTGGGCAGACCGGCGAGGAGGCTCGCTAGGGAAGTCTGGGAGGAAGGCAGCCCCGTGCGGAGAATGGCAGGAAAGCCGCTCCGCTTCCCGCTGGCTCCAGCGGCCGGCGGGCAGCGCGGCGCCGGGAGCCTGGCAGCCCTTCGGCGCGTCCCGGGATTTCCGAGTCGCGGCCACGGCTCCCGCTAACAGCCAAATATTTCACTCTGGAGACATACTACACTTCCTGATATAGGATGCACTTGCATGTCTCCTGGTGACCTTAAACACTAATAAAGGAGTCATAATATGACCCAGACGGGCCTTGAGAGGCAGCGAGTGATTGAAGGGGAGGCTGAAGGGGTGGGGGCGCTTGTCTGCTCTTTGGCAGCTTTCGTGCCCTGCTCCTTTCTTCCTTTTGATTACGTGGAGGAAGAGATTTTAAAATACAGCCGTGTCGCCCTTTTGCCCGCAGCAGAAATTAATCCACCGTGCTGTGAGTGAAAAATCTCTGTGCGCTGACAATCAGGGCCGAGCAGCAGCTCCCACCCATCGCCTTGCTCTTGCTCTGCGCAACCGCCTCCTACCAAGGCAAAGATTGGTGCGGTGCAGCCCCGGTCCTGCTGCGCACTCACTAATTCCCACTGGCTGCACCGGCGAGGAACAGTTGTGGACATTTGCAGCTGTAAACTCTGAGGTCTCCAGCTCCCGTCCTAATCACAGGCTGGAGAAACGGCAAGGTCCTTGGTGTTCTTGGAGTCTGCTGCCAACAGACTTATCTGCACTCAAAACAGCAGAGGACGTAGCCCCTTTGGTGTAGGGAAACACAGCAGCTATCGTTTGCTGCTTCCTGCCACACGATGAGTTTTGTGCTGCCTTGGCCCTACGGGCTAAGCAAGCATAAGCAGAAAGCAGCTAATTTTGGAGCACGCTGGCAATCCAGTTATGGACCATGAGTCCAGACTTGCTAAGTAATGAGTGAATGATGACTTTGTTGTCACCAAAGTGGCCAGCATTTCACAGATCAGATGTAAATGGAGGAGGAACAAGAGACCACCAAGAAAAGAGGCAGACTTTCTCAGCAGCAGAGAACTGGTTTAACTGCTTTAAGAGCTCTAAAAATACTCAATTTGCCCACGAACCTGTTACTGGGATCTGTTTATTTGCAAAAGGAAGGACAGCAGTCTGTCTTCAACTCTGGATTACGTAAGATCAGCTGACATTTGCTATGATATCATAGACCAACAAAACTGAAATAATGTGCAGCGAAAATATTGACTCTCTCTGTCTGAAATGAAGCCAGCAGACAGGAGAGAGATGAATATGAAATAAGAGAGAATATTAGAGCAGCCATAGCCAGCCTAAATTTAGATGCAAGTGATGCATGACCCAATTACAGGAAACCTCAAGGAAAAAAAAAACCTTGGGCATTATTATCATTAATATAAAAGCTTTAAGTTGCAGAAGCAAATGAGCAATGCAATGAGACAACACTCACTGGTGATGAATACTTCAGTGCATCATGATCTCATCATCCTACCATACTTCCACATAATTCCCACTGCTTTTGACAGGAGTTATGCACACTCTTTGGAGGGAGGCCTTTAGTTGCGTGGAGAAACAGGAGGCAGAACCTGTACACATGCTCGCTGGCAGCGTACAACCCAGCAGCTCAAACTGCTACAGATCTGTTCTCAGAGAAGACTCTAATCTAACAACCTCACATCTGACATGCCCTTGGAGGATCAGTCTGCCTTCAAGACTTTCCCAGGATCTGACTGACACAGGCAATTAATCAGGGCTGGGTCTGCTGTAGCCAACAATGTGACACCAGCGCAGAGCTGGTAAGAAGTCCATGCCAGACCTTTTTATCTGCACCAGCTTTACTCTTGACATAGTGCTGTTCCTCTCTTGCACCAGCTTTACTCCTGACATAGTGCTGTTCCTCTCTTGCCACCTCATTTTTCAAAAACTAAATGTGCACTTTTGAAGCTGTGACAGGATGCATGCCCCAGTTTCATTCAACCCAGTACACGTAGAATCATAGAATCATAGAGTTGTTAGGGTTGGAAGGGACCTCAAGGGTCATCCAGTTCCAAACCCCCTGCCCTGGTCAGGGACGCCTCACACTAGATTGGGTTGCACAGGGCCACATCCAGCCTGGCCTTAAGAACCTTCAGGGATGAGGCTTCCACCACCTCCCTGGGCAGCCTGTGCCAGTGTCTCACCACCTTCATGGAGAAGAACTTCTTCCTAACATTCAATCTGAATCCACCTATTTCTGTTCTTGCTCCACTCTGCCTAGTCCTATCACTCCCTGACACCCTAAAAGTCCCTCCCCAGATTTCATGCAGCCCCATTAAGATACTGGAAGGCCACAAGAAGGTCTACTCAGAGCCTTCTCTTCTCCAGCCTTTAACTACAAATCCCACAAACCATATTCATTCATTCTGCTTCTTTATGAAGAGAGCAAAGCAACGACAACCCTTTGAATATTTCTCTCTGTCCCCCCCTGTGGTGGTTTAGGACACCCCCTCAAATTTCTTCTGTACATTCAAAACTGTCTCCTGAATAACTCTTCTAGGGCCTGAAGTGGCCACTTTGTTGTTTTAATTCACCATCACAGCTATGGAAAGTGCTTATCCTGACAGTTTCCCAAAGTCTTCATTTGAGAATCAGTACATCTAAAGAGCAACTTATTATCTCCCCTTCATCCCAGCCTTGGAGGGTGAAATGCTGTCTCCTGTGTGCCCCAGGGTTTTAGGATGGCAGAAGATTTGTGTGTTGTCTATCTTTAATATTTATATTACACTAGATCCTCCCAGCCAAGGTTGCCCTTGTGCTCAGGAATCATGCCAGATCAAGAACTCTGTTGCGGGCCTGACCTGTGGGGAGATCAGATTGAGAAGACTATGGAGACCCTGCCACTTCTCAGGCAATCCTGGGTTGTTCTGTTATTTCTGGTTTCAATAGCATTTTATTAAGCAATAATTCTGCCTCCAGTTACCCCTCACCAGATCTATGCAAGCAGGATTGTCCAACATCCCCCCTGCCCCCCTCCAATGCTCCAGGCCTCTCTGTTTCTTTCCTTCTCCGCGCTGGCCTTTTGTCTGCTGTTTCTGTTGGGTATTTCTGCAGAGCATTTCAGTTGCTTTAAAGGCAGCACTACTGCAGCCTCAGCTGATCTCAATTTGCATGTCACACAAGAAAGAAGGGGGGAAGAAAAAAGCTTTGCTTTTTGCTGTCTGAAGCACACCATAAGTTCACCTCATGTCATGTGCGTGTTTCCATTCCCCTCCACATCAATTTTTCCATGGAAACTTGCAGCAGCGTCATGTAGGGCAGGAACACCCCATGCCTGGGCTGCCCATGCGTGAGAGGAGGAGGAGGAGGAGAAGAAAGGGGTCTCTGGGAAGGTAAGTGTGACAGACAGACAAACAGCCTGCAGCTCTTTGGGCACATATGTTTCTCAAGCTCCAGTTGTGAGCTGACATGTTTGCAGTTCAAACCGCTCACAGATTGCGGCGGGTGCAAACAGGCATCTTCAATTATTCCTGTGGCCTCTTCCCCATAAATAAAATATTAAGAAAGAAAGAGAACTGCCTTCTGGCCTGGTTGCTGCTGGGATTTATCCCATCTTGTTGCACTTGAGCAGAGTAACTGCGAGGAGCTGCTCAGCTGTTGTGGAAATAAGAAGTTATGACAAGGGTCAGGTAGATGCACTCCCTCTGGGGTCAAGAGAAAGAGCCACAGTGAAGGGATGGCTCTGCAGCAGAGGGGGCACCAGGGCTCTGGCTGACACACACACTTCAGTATATCATTGCTGCCTGGCTCTCACCCCAAAACAGGGAGCTAGTGCCCACATCAGCCCTTCTTGCCTTGGAGATGGGGTGGCAAGAAGTGCAACAGCCTCACAGCCTCCCCAGCTACTACCAGCACTCCCAGCAGCTTTATGCGACAGTTTAGCCCAGCTGACATCTATGTCACATGCAGTTCCTATGCACCCCAATGAAACTGCAAATTGGTGCTAAGGGAGCTTCTTTTGGGCCATAATGTGTGTTTGGTCAGTCAGACACCTGCCCATGAAAGATTTGATAACCCTACAGAATCACAGAATGCACTGGGTTGGAAGGGACTTCCAGAGGTCAACCCCCTTGCAGTAAGTAGAGATATCCCCAACTAGATCAGGTTGCTCAGGGCCCCATCAAGCCTGACATTCAATATCTCCAGGGATGGGGCTTCCACCACCTCCCTGGGCAACCTGTTCCAGTGTTCCAGCACCCTCAGAGTAAAGAATTTCTTCCTAACATGCAGTTTTCTCTAGTTTAAAACCGTTGCCCCTTAGTGAATTATGTCCTGTGTGAATATCACACAGATTGAGAAACCACTTCAGTCTAGGCTTGCAGGCCTCCCTTTTGGTGAGGCTAAAGGCTTGCCCTAGCTGACAGTGATGCTGCATCACATCACACGAGGCAGGGATTCACTCTTTCTGACTAACAGATATCACCCCCACAATGGACATTCCTGCCAGTGCAGGCACAAACGTGGAGTTATCTTCCCTGTGCTTCTGTTTGCACACAGGTTGAAACAAGCATTTCAGTTCAAAGAGTGCAGGGGCAAAAGCTTTGCCAGTGCCCTTTGAAGTTTTTATAAACCCATGAAAAATAAATTGATAGGCAAAGAAACTCAGGAGGGCAGAGCACAGCCACGCATTTGAGAACAGCCTCCTGCAACCTTCTGCTCAACAGTACTCCGTTTCCTTTTGCACCGTTCTCTAGGAGTTGATTTCGTCTTGCCTCCAAGAGCTGGTGCCCCTGCTTAATCAGGTTTATAATAAGCCTAATATTTACCTTCTCAAGAACAATCTGAGATTTCCTTCCAGTGAACATTAGAAAATGATACTGTGATTAGCCAGCATATCTCTCTGACTGGGACTGCTAAACAAAACAAGCAGCCAGCACAGCTCTTGGGTTGGGCAAGAATGAGAAGCAGGAGTAATGACAGCCAGTTTCCAGGTTTTTATTAGAGGAGATGTTTTTGATACCGAAGTCCCATCCCAGCTGCCTCTAAGTTGGCATACTACAGAACACAAAGTCATTTTTGAAGCATAGAAGAGTTCAGAAAAGCTGATTTTCAATGACTGCTTGCAGCCCCCATTCCCCTTTTCCTTTATGCAGCACTGAAAGGTGAAAAGAATATAGAATAGAATAGAATAGAATAGAATAGAATAGAACAGAATATAGTAGAATAGAATAGAATAGAATAGAATAGAATAGAATAGAATAGAATAGAATAGAATAGAACACAATAGAATAGAATAGAACACAATAGAATAAACCAGGTTGGAAGAGACCTTCAAGATCATCGCGTCCAACCCATCAACCAATCCAACCCACCTAAACAACTAACCCATGGCACCAAGCACCCCATCAAGACTCCTCCTGAACACCTCCAGTGATGGTGACTCCACCACCTCCCCAGGCAGCCCATTCCAATAGATGGAATGGAATGGAATGGGATGGAATGGGATGGAATAGAATAGAATAGAATAGAATAGAATAGAATAGAATAGAATAGAATAGAATAGACCAGGTTGGAAGAGACCTTCAAGATCATCGAGTCCAACCCATCATCCAACACCACCTAATCAACTAAACCATGCAACCAAGCACCCTATCAAGTCTCCTCCTAAACACCTCCAATGATGGTGACTCCACCACCTCCCTGGGCAGCACATTCCAATGGCAAATCACTCTCTCTGTGATGAATTTCTTCCTAAAATCCAGTCTGAACCATCCCTGGCACAGCTTGAGACTGTGTCCTCTTGTTCTGGTGCTGGTTGCCTGGGAGAAGAGACCAACCCCCTCCTGGCTACAACCTCCCTTCAGGGAGTTGGAGAGAGCAATAAGGTCTCCCCGGAGCCTCCTCTTCTCCAGGCTAAGCAACCCCAGCTCCCTCAGCCTCTCTTCATAGGGCTTGTGTTCCAAGCCCCTCCCCAGCTTTGTTGCCCTTCCCTGGACACATTCCAGCAGGTCAACATCTTTCCTAAACTGAGGAGCCCAGAACTGGACACAGGACTCAAGGTGTGGCCTAACCAGTGCAGTGTACAGGGGCACAATGACTTCCCTGCTCCTGCTGGCCACACTGTTCCTGATGCAGGCCAGGATGCCATTGGCCCTCTTGGCCGCCTGGGCACACTGCAGGCTCATGTTCAGCCTACCATCAATCAGCACCCCCAGGTCTCTTTCTGCCTGGCTGCTCTCCAGCCACTCTGACCCCAGCCTGCAGCACTGCCTGGGGTTGTTGTGGCCAAAGTGCAGCTCCTGGCACTTGGACTTGTTGAATGCCATCCTGTTGGACTCTGCCCATCTGTCCAGTTGTGACATAAAAGATAACCAAAGGGTCATTCCTGCCCAAAGACATAGTGGTCAGTTAGGACAAGAGCAGAATGTTGCCTGGCTTTGCCTTTGCACCAATAAAAAGAGACAACCTCATTTTTTTCTCCTGAGTAATATGCTGTCAGTAGAGCTCTTGAAGAACAAACAAAATCATTTCCTGCATCGTGCCACAGTCTTGGACAAATAGCAAACTGGCTTTCTTCTCAGATTTTTTTCTTTTTACCTCAAGTAGTGCACAAGGGCCCAGAAAGATTTGCTCAATAGGTTCTGAAATTTCAAGTCAGGAAGAACTTGCAGATTTCCCCACCATGATGCTGAAACAAGTGACAGAAGAGAACTGTTTGTTTTCCATGGTTCAGTTTAAGCCCTCTTAAGAAGAGCAGGCCTAGCACTGGCTAGAAGGTTGTTGCTCTTCCTTCACGTCACAGAAATGCAAACTTTAATCTGCTTTTTGCTCCGGTCTGAAAGTGGTTTAAAAGTAAGCATCTGTCTGTCATCTGCTGGATGACAGTTGAGGAGAATCTGTCACTCTCTCCCAGGTACTGCTGTGGATTCTGGGTCCCTTGGAGCAAGCAACGTTGGGGCTTGCTAGGGTCCTGGGAAGGGAAGGAATCCAGTGCACCCAATCCTCCTCCTGTGAAGGGGAGAGTACAGCATCAGGGCTGCCTCCCTTTAATACAGCTGGGAAACAGTGGGGAAAAGTCATAAAAGGGTCCTAAACCAAAGCACTGCCTGCAGTAGATGCCTGTTCCCACCTGTGGTCTCAACAGTGTCCTGCAGACAGATGTGTATTTCTGTTTTAAAACCCAAAAAAGAGAGTAGCAACTGAACAAAGAATGAACTTCATGGTGTTTTCACGTGTTAAAACTCATTCAGACCTTCCTGTCATTTCCCCCTCTCATGTTTAGCTCCCAGGGCTATCTAATGTTCTCTTCTGGAGCAACCTTAGGAGCTCACCTAGCAAATACTTGAGCACCTTCAAGGTGTGAGCAGTTTGCACTCTGGGACATGATCCAATCTGTTAAGAGGAAAGGAAAATAATTTCCTCCTTTCTTTGACATGCCACCTGATATGTTTCAGGGAATATCTCTTTCTTCAGTGCCTCCATAGAGGCATGTCCATGTCCTTGGAATGAGCACTAGATACCATGCCTTCAGCGAAGAGATTGAGCTTTATCCCATCCCAAACTGGCTACCCCCCAGGCTGTGGAAAATCCAGACAGGATGGTTTCAGGGAATTTAAACTGTGACCTGCTAAATGACTTCATGGCCATTATGCTACTCCATTCTGGCACTTCTCAGCCCTTTGACCCGGGACGAAGCCACAAAATGATGGTGGCTTAGCCTGGGGAGACCTAGGTGCTTCGACTCACTGCTAGGACATTTGGTCTGCTGCAGCCAGCATTTCACACAAAGCATTCAAGAGACAAATGCCTAAATACCTTGCAGTCTGTTCTGGTTTGTTTTACAGGGATTACTGTGTCATGCATATTACCACAGCATCTGAGAGGTGCACAAAGCAGCCTACATCTAGACCTGTCTGTTGTTGCCCTTGCTGTTTTGCAAGGGCTTCAGTTCACAAGTCAAATAAGATGCTTTGGAAAAGGTTACTCCCAGTTGAACTAAGCTCCTTTGGCTTCCTCTAGAGAAGCAGCTGGGATGCCTGAGACCTACCAGCACAGAAGCAGTTAATTTCTATGAAGACTCTGAGAAAGAAAAACAGTCTAAGAACAGCCTTGTGTTGGGAGGAGGGCTAGAAAACGAGGCTGTTGCTGTTGTTTTCATTGTGTGCACTCTAATCAGAGAGAGTAAGAACAATAATGCATGTAATGCTGATTTTGGACCGTTTCCATGCAGCTTTTCCCAGGCTAGGCAGCCTTGGGAACCACTGATAGTGTGGCACACCAGGGGCACAGCCTCAATCACCAAGCACAGGGCAGGGCAGCCTTTCTGCGGGTAAAATATGTGAGGGATGACAAGAATCTTCCCAGCATGGGAAGTGGCAATAGCACAAAAAAATATACAAGGGTCTGAAGCTGAGTGCAACATCCACTGCAGAGTGTGCCTGCAGGCAGCACTCAGATTTGAAAGGTAGACTCCTATTTTTTCATTTCCTCCCCCATTTCGTGTTTGTTTGTTTGTTTGTTTGTTTTCCCTTCTTTCATTAGATGCCCTCCCCCTCCCCCTCTCAGCACCACTTTGAAGCCAAGATGAAAGAAATGCTGTGGCTGCTGGCACAGAGCACACACAGGGAGACTGACTGAAGTGTGCTTTAGTTTAAGATGCCATGGCTTTTCCAACCCCCCTCCCCCCCCCCCCCTTTTTTTTTTTCTCTTCCTTAAGGAGGGGAGGGAGTAGGGGGAGGGGAGAAGAGAAGAAGAAGAAGAAAGTTATTCAGCTAAAAACAATATATTACACTTCATTGAAAAGCATACTGTACAGCTTGGATGGAAACATGGTCCTAATTTTTCAAGGCTTTGCTCTTCAAGGGCAGAGGGTTTGGGATAGCCAAGAAGTGGCATCCTCCCAGACAGCAACTGCCCATATTTTATTCATAAAACCTGTCACATCAGCAGATGATGAGAACTGACACTACAAGCTGTAGCTTCATGACCTGTTTTGAATAAGTCATAGTGCTGTTTGCCCCTTAGTAGCAGAAATTTATAGAGCCACTGTGGGGGTGGAAGAGAAGTCACTCGCCACCATTTTTCGCTCCTAGAACAAAGGGAGGCTTTTGAGCACCAACAATAGAAGGATGGACTTGTTTTCTTGTCTTTTCTCTAGGCAATTGATTTCTTTTGACATTCACTTTAAAAGATTTAAAAAAAAAAGGGAAGAATGAAAAATGTGGCAGGGGAAGGGGTAGAATTCACACCCCTCTGCCTTGGCACTCTCAGTACTGGAAGATGCGAGTAACTCAAGAGGCTGAAGAACTCTTTGGGGATACCCTGGTGCCTGTGACATCAGCAAGGTGCGTGTCAATGACCTCAGCATCCCAAGGGGTTCAAACCCCACCGATTCCATTAGGTGACATCCAAGGACAAGGCCCTTCCACCCACCCAAACCTTGTTCCCATGCTGGGAAAGTCGTGCAAAGGCTCTGTAAAACCTGGGGGGAAAGGAAGGTCGCTGTGGATGGTTGCAATATTTCCTCCTGCCTTCGCCTTCCAGCCCTTGCCCCTATAAAAGTGTCATTCAGCACTAGAATTTCATGCTTATTTAATATCTGTTAGTCACTGTGAAACTGCCAACAGCTAGCTAAATCCACACTAATGTTCTTTTAAGTATGCAGCAGTCCTACCATTTACAATCATTATGGAATTAAACTGTAGAATTAAACTCTCAGGTCAAATACCTTAACATATATCTAAACCAGCATTAATGAGCATGTCCAAGGATTTCTCTCTCTTTTCTTTTTCTCTTTTTTTCTGGAAGCCCTTGAAGAGAGCAATTACAGCAATTGGTGGAGATCCTTTGAAGGGTGGATTGCATGCAGCTTAGCAAGTTAGAACTTCTGACTATTAATTTATTTTGAACTAATTCTGACCCTGCTTCTGTCTGCTAACCGCATGCCAACTTTCAAAGGCCAAGCATACTGCTGTACAAAGGAAGCCAAGTTTACTGGGGAATAGAGAGCAGTAAGCCAGGTCTCGAAGGGATGGGGCTAGTTCAGCAGCAGAAGTGAATGGAGAAGCAAAAGAACCACAAAATAGGTGTTATCATGATCTGTTCCACGGGGGGGGAGGAAAGGAGGTTTATAGCAATATGTTTTGTACAGGGAACGACCCAGGGTCCCTGTTAGGAAACAGCACAGCCAGTCTGAGAGTTTATTGTCACCCCAGGAACAGAGAGGATTTGTTTCACACTAAGCAGTTTCCAAGTGAGTAGTGAGGAGAAAGTTCTTCACCGAGAGAGTGATTAGTCATTGGAATGGGCTGCCCGGGGAGGTGGTGGAGTCGCCGTCCCTGGAGGCGTTCAAGAGGGGACTGGATGTGGCACTTGGTGCCATGGTCTAGTCGTGAGGTTTGTGGTTACAGGTTGGACTCGATGATCTTCAAGGTCTCTTCCAACCTTGGTAATACTGTGATACTGTAGTGAGCAGGGGAACAGACCCATTGGCGGTGATGCATAGAGAGTCGTCAACAGACAGATTGTAGATGTTGCAGAGGGTCCCTGATGACTCCAGGGAAGGATCAGTTACCATAGAGTCACAGATTGGTAAGGGTTAGAAGGGACCTCCAGAGGTCATCAAGCCCAGCCCCCCTGCCAAAGCAGGATCACCTAGGGCAGGTCACCCAGGAACACACCCAGAAGTCCCTCAGTTTTCCACAGGTAACTCAAGTCAGTGTGCAACTGGCTTCACATAGAAAATCATTTCTAAGCTCTTCCCCAACCTCCTTTATCACTGGTATGCATTGTCACGTTCTTCTGGAAGGCAGCACTTAGGACATGTTAACATTTTCATTTGGGCTGCCTTTATCCTTATCCTCAGTAGGTCCAGCCAGGCCCATCTTTCCTCCTCCTGGCTCCAGGAGGGTGCCACTAAAGCTGTCACACGCTCCAGCTCTTTTATTTGCTGCATTTTGTGCAGCTAGATTCTAATTGTAGGAGACCCTTTTGTGATGCACTTCCTATGGCCATTGTTTTAAACACAGAGGCCCTTTCAGAAGTGTAAGGAGGAGGGGATCAGAGGAGGAAATGCTCAACATTTAAATCAGTTGCAGTAACTGGGTGCCAGGACATCAGGCAACAAACTTTGCAGTATCAGATGACCACATGGATCTCACTCAATCTCTCCTGACAGGTGAATAATACACCAGAAATAGAATCACAGAATCATAGAATGGTCCAAGCTGGAAGGCAGCTCCAAAGCTCATCCAGTCTGACCCTCCATAATCAGCAGGGACATCCCCAACTAGATCAGGTTGCCTCACCTTGAATATCTCCAGGGAAGGAGCCTCAACCACCTCTCTGGGCAACCCTGTCCAGTGTACCACCACCCTCATAGTGAAGAACTTACTCCTAACATCCAATCCAAATCTGCTCTTCTCTAGTTTGAAACCATTGCCCTTCATCCTGTCACTGCAGGCCTTTGTAAACAGTCTCTTCTGTCCTTCTTTCTATCCTTCAGGTACTGGAAGGCTGCTATTAGGTCTGCCTGGAGTCTTCTCTTCTCCAGGCTGAACACCCCCAGCTCCCTCAGCCTGTCCTTGTAGCAGAGCTGCTCCAACCCCTTGATCATTCTCGTGGCCCTCCTCTGGACTCTCACCATCAGGTCCATGTCCTTCCTATATTGAGGGCTCCAGACCTGTACACAGTACTCCAGGTGAGGTCTCGCCAGAGCAAAGTAAGGTGGCTCTGGATCTGGATCTGAAGTCATTTCAGTTTGAAGGGCAGAAAGAACCAAACAGAACAATTCTGCAGACCATTATTCTCCGCTACAAATCAGAAACAGCAGAGAGCAAAAAGCAGGAAAGGATCCATAAAGAGTTGGGGGTTGGGTTTTTTTTTTGATGTGGTGAGATTAACAGAGTCCCCCAAAATTCCCTCTTCTTAAATCAGTGGGTTTGATGTTTTCTTGGGCTAATTGTAAAGGAGTGACACAGGAAGAGGCGCAGCAAGTTGTCATGTTCACACAGCATCCAATAAATACTTCAGTTATCCCAAGCACCACTAAGATTTGGGTACCTTCTGGAAGGGCTCAGTAAAAATGTCTGTTAAATGTACCTCTGAGAGAGAAAACTCCAGCTTTTAGTGCTGGTGGGAGAGTTAATATCTGACAAAGAGATTGGAAAATTATGTGAGGGATAAATATAGATGCAGTTGTAAAAGATAATGCTGAAAACAATCCAGAGGAGACATTGAATCTAATTCTTCAGGGTTTAGATGGCTCTAAATATTAGTGGTAAGGAAGAAATGTGGTGGGGAGGAACACAAACCTGCCTGCCTGTGGAAGGCAAAGCTTTCTCCCCACCTGTTTAGTGCTGGCTGGTTTCGAAGGTAGCATCCAGCAGGAAGAGCCATATACAGGTCCAATGTTCCTGACAAAAGAGATATGTTTAGTAATTCCAGAATCAGCCTGAAGACAGCCCCTTTTTCCATTTCCCCCATCACATCTGGCACAGAAATGTGAGCACTGGTCACTGTTTAACCTCATTTACTGCTTTATCCTTCTTACCAGCTGGGCTCCAAGTGTCAGCTGCGGCATTGCAGCGCTATACTCCTGGCTTTGGATTTCTAACCACAGCAGCCTTCTCCCATGACATCTATGTGCTCACCAGCCACTGGAGGCTTTTCTTAGAATCATAGAATCAGCCAGGTTGGAAAAGACCTCAGAGATCATCAAGTCCTACCTATTACCTATTACCCAACACCTCCTGACAACTAAACCATGGCTCCAAGTGCCACATCCAGTCCTTTTTTGAACACCTCCAGGGATGGTGACTCCACCACCTCCCTGGGCAGCACATTCCAGTGGCCAATCTCTCTTTCTGGGAAGAACTTTCTCCTCACCTACAGCCTAAACTTCCCCTGGTGCAGCTTGAGATTAGCTGTGCATCTAGCCCCATGAAACTCTGTGTGCAGAGCCCCACAGGTAAAAAGCAGTTACCTCCTTCCTCCAGCACCTTTAGAATCATAGAATCAATAAGGTTGGAAAAGACCTCTGAGATCATCAAGTCCAACCTACCACCAAACACCTCATGACTATCTAAACCATGGCTTCAAGTGCCACATCCAATCCCTTTTTGAACACCTCCAGGGACAGGGACTCCACCACCTCCCTGGGCAGCACATTCCAATGTCCAGTCACTCTTTCTGTGAAGAACTTTCTCCTCACCTCCAGCCTAAACTTCCCCTGGTGCAGCAAGCCTGCACTGTTCTAAGGATACATCAACCACAATTTCTGCAAATCCTCAAGCTTTGCCTAGCTTACATGCCTTAAAATGCCAGATAACTAAATTCAGTTGATTCAGCCCATTAGTTCTGTCAGTGATCTTTAAGCTTCATTTAGTGTCCAGCAAATGATTTGGGGTTGTCAGCTCTCATCTCCACTCGGTAACAAAGACAGGGGCCAGATGCAGCCTGGATCACTCTTACTAATCAACTCATGGTCAAGTGTCTAACAGGAAAGCATCAGCTGAAGAGATTTTTCTTTGCATTAAACAAACATTCTTCATTAAATAGCACTTTGATACTAGAATACTAAGGGGTTTGGTATTTTTCATCCCTTATGAATCCTTTTGACAGGCAGCAAGTCCACAAGTTCCTGCCTGCCTGCAGCACAGAGCCTTGTGAAAGCTAACAGGAGCATCCTGGCATTTGTTAACGAGTTTGTCCCTTCCTATGCATGGCTTGTGTAATCAAGGGGAAACAGGTCATGGATTACTTCTAAGGAAGAGAGTGGCTGTGTTTTAAAGCACACATAAATCTCCACCTTTGCAGTCTCTCCGCAGATCTCAGCAGGCAGGCCGAGGGCTTGTGGCGCTGCTCCTGAGCTGCTCATTACCAGCCTGAAAACTTTGCCTCCTCACATTAGTCCAAAGCTGAGGCTTACTAGCCAGAGCAAAACCAGCTGTGTTGCCATGACCCACAGCTTTTAAGGGAATAAAACAATTAGTGGAGTTATAAATAACAACTTTGGAAGAGTGTAAGTCATGCATTTCAGTTTTTTCCCCTTTGTGTTCCTTATGAGCAAAATATCCCTTAAAATAATGGTGTTAGGAGTAAAGACACATGAGATCTATGACTGTGACAAATAATGGCCTCTTGTAAAATTATGGGAGTTTGGGGTTTTTTTGCATTCCTGGTATAATAAAGCAGATCATGAGCTTTTTTTTTTTTTTTGGAGGAGTGTAACAGCATCTGAGAGAAGGGCATGGATTGCCACTGACATTTGGGTCTCTCAGTCAGTTATGTGTAGGCATAACTCATAGTAATGGCCCCACTGTCTTACCCTGCCAGGAGCAAAGAGAAGCTCAGAGAGCAGGGAATCTCTGCCCCAGGGTCCCAGAAGCCAGAGCTTTTACCTCTAGCACAGTGGGAATGGCAGCAAGCAGGACCAGAGAGCAATGTGGAATCAGCTGGGTGGGAAAAGGTGGCAACACCATTCTGGTCAAGAGGTCAGCTCCTTGGAGTCTTTCCCATCTGCTCTCACTCACTGAAACTTTTCTGGTCTTGTGCTATGTGTGGTTTAATTAGTCCTGCCACATGAAGTCTTCAGTACATCAGAATGGAAGTGTGATGAATGTCTCTGCCCTCCAACCCAAACCCGATTGTAAGATCAGCGAAAAAAGTGTTTGGGCTCAGTGCCCTTTGCTCAGGTAGGGCAGGTTCTGGCATTGTCAGAGCACTCCCATTGCAAAGTAACTGCTAACCCTCTTGCAAACACAGCTGGCAGCACTGGCAGGGGACTCAGGCAGGCTGGAGCCCTCTGTAAGGCTGGAGATGCATGATGCTGCTGCTGGAGGGGCTGCCATTGGACCAATCAGCCCAGCATGGCTGTCCATGGCGAGGGGACTGGCTTGACAGCAGCCTGAAGACATCCCAGACATGATGTGCTGGCCTGCCCAGACAATGTCTGCTGTCCTTCCCACTCTGTCCTCCAGCTTCTTGCATGGAAGCAGCGATGACAGTGGGGACAGCAGTAGATCCTGCTCAGCTCACTGCTGGTCTGCAAGCAGACAATGCTTGTTTGGTTTTATTACATCCTTTGCCAGAGTGGAGTCATTGCTGGAAACATTCATCCTGGAGCTATAATGGCCAGTGCCTTGCCTAAGAGAGCTCTGCTATTGCCTTCACCTTCAGTACAGATAGTCTGAACAGCAGGGGAGAGTCCTCCTGTGCTGGTGCCCCGGTGCATGCTAACTCCCTCTCTCTAACCTTCATTCATCTGTGTTGCAAGGCGGCGTGGAAGGGAGACTATGGTTGAAAGGAGAAGAGGCTTTCTGATTCACCGTCCCTGTCTCTGGCTTTGTCTGTTGCTATCACACAGTGATTGAGTTACAACAGTGCAAATGAGGCTGTGGGAACTTCTCCATCCTCAGGCCACAGAAAGAGAGAGGTCCCCCACTGGCCAGAGCCACAGCAATGATACAGGGCAGTGAAGGAACCCTCCACCTTGACAAGGCCGGGTAGGCTCTGCAGCAGCTTTTCCCCACATCATTGCTCCCAACCTTCCTGACACTACCACACAACACCAAAGTTTAGTCTTTCCCTCTTAAATCTCACTTGCTGCATAGCACTTTCTTAAAGTGACACAGATTAAAGTGGCCCTCAGTTTGCTAGCTAGGGAAAGGAAGGGAAGAACAAAACAGAAGAGGACAGGGAACAGGTGCTTTCAGTACATGCCACAAAACAGATTTTCTAAGATCTGCTTAGCACTGTCTGTACACATTAGCAAAGGGAAATGTCACACAATGGAAAGGGGGAAGGGGGGAAGAGAAAAAGAAAATAAAAGGAGAAAAGAAAAAGAGAAGAGAGGAGAAGAGGGAGGGGAGGGGAAGAGAAGGGAGGGGAAGAGGGGAGGGGAGGGAGGGGGAGGGGAGGGGGGGGGAGGGGAGGGGAGGGGAGGGGAGGGGAGGGGAGGGGAGGGGAGGGGAGAGGAGAGGGAGGAGAGGAGAGGAGAGGAGAGGAGAGGAGAGGTTCGAGAGAGGAGAGGAGAGGTTCGGAGAGGAGAGGAGAGGAGAGGTTCGGAGAGGTTCGGAGAGGAGAGGGAGAGGAGAGAGGAGAGGAGAGAGGAGAGGAGAGGAGAGGAGAGGAGAGAGGAGAGGGAGAGGAGAGGAGAGGAGGAGAGGAGAGGAGAGGAGAGGAGAGAGAGGAGAGGAGAGGAGGAGAGGAGAGGAGAGGAGAAAAAAAAGAAAATAAAGGAAAAAGAGACAAGAAAATAAAAGACATAAACCTGTGGCATAACCCCCCTGGGAAAACCATGTCCAAAAGTGACATTCTTGAGGCTAATCTTCCCATATGTCCTCTTTAACAAGCACGGTAAGCAATAATTGCAACCATTCCTGCCCCAGCCGTTGTTGCTGGCAGAAAAGCTTTCCCCAGCAGAACATTTTTGTGTGTGAGTCCCTGAGGCCCACGGGAGGCTGAAGGGCAGCACTCATACCCCAGCACTCCTGCTCTCCAGAGGGTGGTATTCAAGCAGGGAGCCAGTTGTGCTTTCTGCTACAGCAAGTAAAGGTGACTCTCACTCTTACTGTAAATTAGCCTGTCACCACTAGCCATAGAGCTGCAGCCAATACAAATAATGGGCCTGCAAGTGAAGGGATGTTGACACAGCATTTCGGAAAGTGAAGTTCAGCACTTAAAAGGCTGCAAGGGCGCTAAAAATGTTTTGGTTGTTATTGTTTATCTTTGCCAAGCTTGCTTGGAAAATGCAGAAAAGTGGGGAGCATCACAGAATGATATTGAGGTTGGAAAAGACCTTTAAGACGGTCAGCTCCAACCGTAACCCAACTACGACAGCCGCTAAACTCGATCCTGAAGCGCCACATCTATATGCTTCTTGAACACCCCTAGGGATAGGGACTCCACCACCTCCCTGAGCAGCCTGTTCCAATGCCTGACCACTCTTGCAGCAAAGACATTTTTCCTAATATCCAACTTAAGCCTCCCATGGCACAGCTTAAGGCTAATCCCCTCCCCTCTCCTCTCCTCTCCCCCTCCCCTCCCCTCTCCGAACCTCTCCGAACCAAACCTCTCTGAACCAAACCCCTCCCCTCCCCTTCTTTCTGAACCTCTCCTCTCCAAACCTCTCCTCTCCTTTCCATTTCCTCTCATCGTATTGCTAGTTACTTGGCAGAGAAGACCACCATTGTCCTCACTCCAATCTCCTTTCAGGCAGTTGTAGAGAGCAATGAGGTCTCCCCTTAGCTTTCTCTTCTCCAGAATGTGCAACCCCAGTTCCCTCAGCCACTACTCATTGCCAGACTGGGAGTGTGTTAGGGAGGGCACGGATAATCTGAGGATTTAACCCCCAGATGCCACCTGAGATTGTTTGCCTAGGTGTTCTAGGCCACAAGCTTGTTTACCTGCATACCTAGAAAATTAGTAACCAGAAGGTCTAATGTGTTGCTACATCATTTCCAGCCATCATGCTCCTTGAAGCAGGCCTTTAGAACCGATGACTGGAAACTGAGGCCCCAGTTTTCTCAACCATCGCAAAATTATCTCATAAATTCACTTTGTCTCCTTTGATTGCAGGAAACACTCACAGATCTCCATATGGAAAGGATTGACATCTCCTTTTCTCTTTAAGGGAAAGGGACCGGGGGGGTACTGGTTGACAGTAGGCTGAACATGAGCCAGCAGCGTGCTCAGGTGGCCAAGGGCATCCTGGCCTGCATCAGGAACAGTGTGGCCAGCAGGAGCAGGGAAGTCATTCTGCCCTGTACTCAGCACTGGTTAAGCCACACCTTGAGTCCTGTGTCCAGTTCTGGGCTCAGTTGGGGAAAGATGTTGACTTGCTGGAACATGTCCAAAGAAGGGCAACAAAGCTGGGGAGGGGTCTGGGGCACAGCCCTGCGAGTAGAGGCTGAGGGAGCTGGGGTTGCCTAGCCTGGAGAAGAGGAGGCTCAGGGGAGACCTTCTTGCTCTCTACAACTCCCTGAAGGGAGGTTGCAGCCAGGTGGGGGTTGGTCTCTTCTCCTAGGCACCCAGCACCAGAACAAGAGGACACAGTCTCAAGCTGTGCCAGGGGAAGTTTAGGCTGGAGGTGAAGAGAAAGTTCTTCACAGAAAGAGTTGTTAGCCATTGGAATGTGCTGCCCAGGGAGGTGGTGGAGTCACCATCCCTGGAGGTGTCCAGACATGAACAGGTTGGACTTGATGATCTTTGAGGTCTCTTCCAACCTTGTTAATTCTATGATTCTAAGGGGGAGGTGTCCTTGGCCATGGCAAGGGGTCACGTTGCTGTAGGGTTTGGTCCACAGCAATGAGGATGAAGTGCAAGCAGAGCATAGGGAGAGCCCAGACCAGAGACCAAAACCTAAGACTCCTCTCGAGCAACTTGTATTTATATCTCTGCTCTCAGTGTGGCTGCAAGTAATTGGCTGATGATGTGGCTGCATGGGATTGGTTACCAAGGCTTTTCTTAAGACTCTTACTGGCTAGTGATACTCATTAAGCTAGCGCAGCTGACTCCTATCTCATCTACTATAGTTACTCGTTAAGCTAGCGCAGGTGGTTCCTATCTCATCCACAGTTTCTCACCCTTAAACATTCTGCCCAGGGGACTTTCCAGATTCTTATGGGAACACAGATTCATCCCAGTCCCCCACAAGGCTGGAACTAGACAATCTTTAAGGTCTCTTCCAGCTCAAGCCATTCTAAGATTCTCTGAGAACATCTTGTTCCCTGAGCCTACATCCTGAGGCAGGAAAGTTCATTTGTTGGAGTATTTACTGTGGAGACACAAATTCGATGCTCCTCCTTGTGTCTGCATTGCAGAGAGCAGCACGCTTGAATTTGGGCCCTTTGCCTCTCAGGAGCTTGTCTCAGCACTCAGAAGAAGGTGGTCTGGCGTGGTGTTCTCTCAGTGTTTCTAACTGCAGCTTTAGCTCATTTTATAGAAAGCAATTAATCAATTACCCACTCAGGCGATTGCTGTAGACACCAACATAGAGGAACGGGTTGCAGAGGAAGGACGTGCAGCCATTCCTTTCTTCTCTGCATTGTGCAAGCCCCTAAGTCACCAGCCACATGAATCAAGCCTTTCAAAATTCAATGTTTCCTTCTGACAATGTCAAAAGGAACCAGTTGGGCACTTCCAGAACTTTATTTGTTTGCTGGTTTTTCGCATCAGCCAAAATTAGTTGTCCTGCTTGACCCAGTGTCACAAGCCTGAACTTTTTTTTTTTTTTGCTTTGGATGATCTCTTGATTTATTGGGGAGGGGGAGGGGGATGTGGAAAAGAGAGAACAATTGCAGAGTTCTGGGCTCTGCCACTTCCTTCTCAGCTAGGTCCAACAGCTGGGGAGCAGAGCCCATGCTCCGTCCCGCCTGGGCGTAGCGGGCAGCCTCTGACCGGCAGCAGGAGGTTAGCTACTTGTGTGGCAGCATGTGGCATTTCTTCTTCATTAAAAAAATGAGGGAGAAAAAAAAAAAAAGAGAAAAAGGGAAAAAAAAAAAGAAAAGAAAAAAAGAAATCACCAAAGCAAAACCAGATGATAGAGAGTAGCTGTTGCTGAGATACTACGAGTAAGTAAACAGTCCTTGGGCTCCGCGCTGTTGTTGTTTGTCTTTAATGAGGACTGTGGGTGGGAGGCCCTGGCGCCTCTTCAGTGCACCCAGCCTAGAGAAAGGGCACTTTTCCTCCCTGATCAGCTGGATGAAGCCACGGGAGGGGTACCTCCTGAGCAACTCGGCTCACAGCTGGGGAGTATTCCTCTGCTTTGAAGGTTTCTGTGGCTGCCATCAAAATAAAAGGGAAAACCCTGTCTCTTCTCCTGGATCGAATGGTACCACGCAGCTCTGCTCCCACGAGAAGCAGCTGCTGTCAGGGACTTGGCAGGATTCCCAAAGCTCAGTAGCTGAGTGACAAGGAGGTGGGAAGGGCACAGTACCAGGGCTAGCAATGATTTTTCAGCCTATTATTAGGTATTAAAAGCTATAGAGAAGATGTCCTCACAGGCGCAAATCATCTCAGTTGTAAGCTGAGGGCAGGAGGCATAAAGTCTCATTCTGAGGACAAGCCAAACTGTACCACATCACTCACAGGCTTTTTGGGCACACTTGCAAAACATTTCCCTGCACTCTCCAAACCTCATGTTTGTCCATTATGAGACATGTTCAACAAAACATAATGATACCAGAGGGAAGGAGGTGCAGGCTTGTCCCTGGAAACACCTTCAGGCTACAACTACCATATCCAAGTCTCCTCCTACTTTAGAAAGCCGCAGTCTAATTGCACTTACACATGGATTTAACAGTTCTGCTGTCCCTGGACCTCCATGTCTCCTCCTTTGCACACAACTGGCCTCATTACTGGGAAAGGAGAATTAGATGGTCATTTGAGATTCCAGCTGGACACCGAATGGATTGTTCTTCTCCGTGATGTAGAAACCCAGTCTCATGGGAGCCCACAGAAAAGCAGGCAGCACTGCTGTTGCGCTGCCCCTGCACTCCCAGGCACTGCTGTTTCTTGGGGGGGTTGCATCTGAGGCCCTGATGCCTTGTGGGTTTTGAAAAAACAGCTCTCAATAATGCTGTTTACACTGCCGTGGTGAGGGAATAGAGTATTTCACACCTAGTTCGGGAGAGGAACTGCACTGAGCAAGGGCTGCTCTCCTTGTGAAGCGTCCTTTTGAACTGGAAAGCCTGCAGCTGCTCCTTTGGGGTTCCACACTGCCCATGGAGGTAGCTTCCTCTCCCTGGTAGCTCAGCAAAACCTGTTGCCATTGCTGCCACTTACTCCTTTCTTCAGGAGCAAATGTACAACAAGTACCGACTGCAAAGATTAATGAATGCACCTTTATATTGGAGGGGAAAGCAAGAACAATGTGGGCCGAGCAGACCAGCCGGCTGCCCACAGTCAGCTGCTGCCAAGCGAGGTGTGAGGGGGAAAAGCGAAGTGCCCTCCAAATGCGTCACTCTGGGTGCCAGCTCAAAGGGCACACAGTTTCCCACAGACTTGTGTTTCAAAGCTGGTGTCCAGAGAAGAGTAAAGTTTCTCCTGTGGAAAGTTCTGTCTCCAGTGGATTCTCAAGTGTCCACTATGGTTGCTCTCCCTTAACAGTGTTTATCTCAAAAGGCTTCTGTGATCTCAGGGAGCTTGCAGGGATATCATTAATTCCTTGATGATCCCTACCAATTCCAGTTAGCCAGTTGCCAGCTGGTTTGAAAGACATTGAGATGTGTATATGAACAAACACAAACATACTGCATTCAGTGGTATGTTGGGACCCTTACTTCTTACTTTGCTTAATACCCAGCTACTAAGTAAAACAAAGCCACAAATAATGGCATTGGCATTAGTGTCAGCAGTACCTGTCATGATGATGAAGGCATCCACAGGCTTTACTGATCCTACATCCACAGGCTTTACTGATCCTAACCCACCTCCCTTCCCCTATCCTGCCCAGTTTTGAATGGTATCCAGCTCTGCCTCTGGCCCTGGAGAGACTTTAGACCCATGCTGTAGGCTTGCCCCATCTCTTCCTGCTTCTGACAGCAACACTTGGATGGTCTCTGGCCCTGGTTTGTCACTTGCCATGTTGGGCCTGTTGTTGGGAGGGTTGTGGAGATGCTATTATTGCCCCACACTGTGATCAGACCCTGTGGGACAGCACCCATTGGTGAGGACATGACCTGTGGTAGGGTTCCCCTCTGCTCACAGCTTGTCTGCCCTCAGAAGCAGACTCGCTGCACTCTGTTACTTATCCATCCTTGAGTCCTGTGTCCAGTTCTGGGACCCTCAGTTTAGGAAAGATGTTGACTTGCTGGCACATGTCCAGAGAAGGGCAACAAAGCTGGGGAGGGGTCTGGAGCACAGCTCTGTGAGGAGAGGCTGAGGGAGCTGGGATTGTTAAGTCTAAACAAGAGAAGGCTCAGGAGAGACCTTCTTGCTCTCTACAACTACCTGAAGGGAGCTTGTAGCCAGGAGGAGGTTGGTCTCTTCTCCCAGGCAACCAGCACCAGAACAAGAGGACACAGTCTCAAGCTGCACCAGAGGAAGTTTAGGCTGGAGGTGAGGAGAATGTTCTTCACAGAGAGAGTTGTTAGCCACTGGAATGTGCTGCCCAGGGAGGTGGTGGAGTCACCATCCCTGGAGGTGTTCAAGAGGGGATTGGACGTGGCACTTGGAGCCTGTTGGGTGACAGGTTGGACTTGATGATCTCTGAGGTCTTTTCCAACCTTACTGATTCTATGATTAGCACATGGTGCAGTCTGTTCTTGATGCTTTTAGCCACATCCTCCAACAGCCCCTAGGTTTTGTCCTCTGTGTCAAAATCCTCTCTAAGTCGTAGCAGAGTTACCTGTGGGCCAAGCCTAGAGGCCAACAGCTTTCCATGACAGCTTCATTCCTGGGGACAATGGAGCTGTCAAGATGCACGAATCCAAGCCTGGTGCTCAGCTGGCAGGGGCTCCACAGCAGGCAGCCTTCAACTGCAGCATGTGCTCTACAAAGACAGCAGCAAGACTCAGATATCAACATACACAACCTTGGAAAGGCAATAAAGAAGCAGAGTGGATCATTAGTGCACCATCCACTTAGAGCTCTTTAAAAACTCCTGGACATTTTATGTCAGAAAAGGGAGGTGGAGATAGAAACAGAACTCTCTCTTCTTCTTTTCACAAGTTGATGAGCTATTCAAAAAGTGACATGATGAGCACAGGAGAAGAAGCTGGCAGATGACTGTCAGGTTATATTCACAAAACCACAGCCAGATCCTGCCTTTCCCCCCTCTTTTTTTTCCCCCAAAGAATTGCTGCTGTCATTGCTTATAGGTGATGTAATAAATCCACTTAGTTGTCTTTTTAACTGCCAGCCTAGGAAGAAAGGTTAACAAAGTGTCATGTTCTTTATTTGGCACCATACAGATAATAATAAAAGGTTACTAATTTTCATCATTAAAGTGTGAAGTTTGCACTTACAACCATTGGTATCCAACTAGCCAGAGGTTTTGTGGTATATATCTTGATGGATTTAGTCCTTTCTCCAATTTTTCTTTCAAATGATCTCTAGCTGTAAAATTCCAGATGTCATAGAACCATAGACCTTAAAGATCATTGAGTCTAACTATCATCTAACTACCAAGTCTGGTGCTAAATGTAGGAAGAGTACTAGAATGAAGACTCAAAGAAACCCTTTGTGAATCACTATGAGATAAGCAAGAAAAGGGGACAGTCAACAGGGATTAGTCCAAGCCTCTGCACTTCAGACCTCCCTGGAGATACCATGGCTCCTGGTATACCCTGCTGTGGGGCAGGTTTTCTCAGTTGATGCCAATATTTTGTATGGCATTTACAGTTAGAGGCTGAGAACTGTATTTCCCACGTGCTCTAACCAAGAAGCAGCACTGCTGGCTGTGCAGGGAGCTGTAAAATTCCAGATATCATAGAACCATAGGATTGTGTTGGCTGGAAAAGGCCTCTAAGGTCATCCAGCCCAACCATCAACCCAACACCACCATGGCCATTAAACCATGTCCCAAAGTGCCATGGACACAGGTTCCTTGAACACCTCTTGGGATGGTGAGTCCACCACCTCCCTGGGCAGTCTGTGCCAGTCCCTGACTACTCTTGCAGCAAATAACATTTTCCTGATCTCCAACCTAAACCTCCCCTGGCACAATTTGAGGCCCTTTCCTCTCAATCCATCACTAGGGGGAGAAAAGATCAACTCCAACCTCACTGTAACCTTCTTTAAGGGATTTGTAGAGCAGGATTGTAATGGATTCCCAGTACTCTGGTGACCATCCAGCTGAAACCAGTGCCTGACATGTAAGCACACTGCTCTGCTCTCTTCTAGTGTTCTGAGAGCCCTGGGGCTGTTTAGTCTGGAGAAGACAAGGCTGAGAGGGGTTTTTAGTCATGGGGTCTGTGGTGACAGGTTGGACTTGATGATCTTTGAGGTCTCTTCCAACCTTGGTGATTCTGTGATTTTTAATGCCTATAAATATCTGAGGAGTGTGTGTCAAGAAGAAGGGGCCAGGGTTTTTTCAGTGGTGTCCTCTGATAGAAGGAGAAGCAGTGGATACAGACTGGAACACAGGAAGTTCCACCTCAGCATGAGGAAAAACTTCTTTGCTGGAGCCCTGGAGCAGGCTGCTCAGGGAGCTCATGGAGTCTTGTTCCCAGCGACTTTCAAAGCCCACCTGGATGCGTTCCTGTGTGCCCTGCCCTAGGTGATCCTGTTTTAGCAGAAGGGTTGGACTCAATGTTCTCCAGAGGTCCCTTCCAACCCCTACCACTCCCTGATTCTCAACCATGTTGCATAGGTACTCAAACAAGCACCCAGAGCCGCCAAACCCGAACCCTTCAGCTTCTGCGTTCTCGCAAGCCCGAAGACCTCTGATCAGGAAAGCATTTATGGACGTGTTTAATTAGAAACAGATGCTACCAATGTGGACTTCAATTATACCAACTTCAATGCAGCTTAATTGCAACTGTGCTTAAATATTTCCTGTTTGAGGCCTAAAAGAACAAGAACACAATTCTTCAAAACACAGGACAGTCCATTGTGTGGAGCAGCAAAGGACTTCTTGTGCTGCGTCTGCTGGCATCCCTTACCCCCAAGAAGTGGCTGTTTCTAAGGTGGAACATTTTGTGTGCTCTTGGAAGGGGCACCACGCTGCCACAGCTACAGACAATGAGTATATCATGCCCAAATAAAAACCACTTTAGGAAAACAGACAACCAGAACATAACTTCTCAGCTTGAAATTTAGAGCAGACACTAACTGTAACAAAAAAGCCTTACTGGAGCTCTGACAATGAGCACGGAGGTCTGGAGCCCTCAGCCTCATGCTGGGATGCTGATTCATTCCTTACTCCCGGGGAAGAATGACCTCTTCCTTAACAAACCACCAGGAGGACATTGTTTCTTGTGCAGCATTCAGTTGTTCTGCAAGGTGTCCTTTCCCGGAGCCATGCTTAGCTTGCAAAGAGTGTTGCAACCTGGCTGCCCTGGCCATGGGAAGAAGGCTGCCGAGCAGTTTGGGGAATGTCAGGCGCTGGGTTCTGCTGCTGTTGTGGCCTCCCACTTAGGACACTGTATCCTTGGCAATTCTTTCTGAAAGCCACTCTGTGCCATCACTTCTTTAAAAGCACTTAAAACTTAATCACCCAATACGGAATCACAGCATTGTTGCAGCAGGGAAATACCACTACAAGCATTGAGTCCAACAATCGACCTAACACCACCCATGGCCATTAAACCACGTCCCCATGTGCCGTGTCCACAGGTTTGTTGAACACCTCCAGGGATGGTGACTCTACCCTCCCCTGGGCTTCCTGTTCCAATCCCTGACTGCTCTCTCAATAAATTTTTCCTAATATCCAACCTAAACCTCCTCTGGTGCAATTTTGAAGCCATTTTCTCTCATTCTGTCACTTAATAACAAGGAGAAGGCACCAAGCCCCACCTCACTCCAGCCTCCTTTCAGGTCTCCCCTCAGCCTCCTTTTCTACGTGGCTAGGATATAACCACAGAACCACAGCATGTTAGGGTTTGGAAGGGACCTCAAAAGATCATCCAGTCCAACCCCCTGCCAGAGCAGGAGCACCAAGAGCAGGTCACACGAGGATGCACCCAGAAGGGTTTTGAATGTCTCCAGAGTAGGAGCCACCACAACCTCTCTGGGCAGCCTGCTGCAGTGTTTTGTCACCCTGATGATGGCAACTGCCTTTGTACATTCACTTTGTTAACTACCACTATATTACAGTCAACAAGAAGAAGAAGAACAAGAACAAGAAGAACAAAAACAATAAGAATAAGAACAACAACAACAACAATAATAATGATGGTGATGATGATAATAATATAATAATAATAAAATAATAATAATAATAATAGTAGTAGTAGTAGTAGTAGTTTCTTAGCTCTTTGGCTCAAAACAACCTGGCTGCATGATCACAACAGAGATTTTGTTCTGGAACATACACTCCAAAGAGTGTCAGTCAAGAAATACGGAGGGGGAATAAAGGAAAGGAAAAACCTCTGTTAGCACCATTTAAAGTTGAGTAGAATCTCCTTTCTTCTCGGTTTTGTCCCCGTTGTTGTTTTTCTATTGCTTGATGTCCTCTTTGAGGAGTGGCATAAAAGACTCTTTAAAAGGACATTTGCAGCAGATTAGTCTGTGATGTGAATTAATCCCAGTCTGTGTTCTTAAAACGTTCAGCGTGTCAGAGTTTACAAGGCAGCTACAGAGTGAGTGATCAGTCACAAAGGAGCCCTGCCTGGCTGAAGTTGCAGCTCTACAATATACACACAGCAACAGACATAAAGGGCAACAAAGAAATATACTCCACTTACATTTAGTAGTAAGAGGAGGATGGGAAAAGAGTTGGACCACCATGCAGTGTAGAAGGAATGACAGTATTGGTTCCCTCAGGCTGAGGCAAAATGTCTTTGGAGCAGCCTTCAGTGCAAAGATCACATGCAATCCACCATGAGTGACAGAACAGAGAATGGGTTGGGTTGGAAGGGCCCTTCAAGATGCAAATAGAATAGAATAGGATAGGATAGGATAGGATAGGATAGGATAGGATAGGATAGGATAGGATAGGATAGGGTAGGATAGGATGAGATGGGATGGGATAGGATAGGATAGGAGATAGGATGGGATAGGATAGGATAGGATAGGATAGGATAGGATAGGATAGGATAGGATAGGATAGGATAGGATGAGATGGGATGGGATGGGATGGGATGGGATGGGATGGGATAGGATAGGATAGGATAGGATAGGATAGGATAGGATAGGATAGGATAGGATAGGATAGGATGGGATGGGATGAGATGGGATGGGATGGAATAGAATAGAATAGAATAGAATAGAATAGAATAGAATAGACCAGGTTGGGAAAGACCTTTGAGATCATCAAGTCCAACCTATCATCCAACACCATCTAATCAACTAAACCATGGCCCAAGGGCCTCATCCAGCCTCTTTTTAAACACCTGCAGTGATCATCTAGTGCTAACTCCCCTGCCATGGGCAGGAACACCTTCCACCCTCCCAGGTTGCTCAAGGCATCATCCACCCTGGCCTTGAACATCCACAACCTCTCTGGGCAACAGTGTCTCACCACCCTCACTGGAAACAACTTCTTCCTAATCTCCATCTTAAATCCCCCTTTTCCAGCTCAAAGCCATTGCCCCTCATCCTGTCACTACAAGCCACTTGTAAAAAGTCCCTCCCCAGCTTTCTTGTAGGCCTCCTTCAAGTACTGGAACACAACCTACATCAGAACTCAGCTGCCAGGCTAAGAGGAAGATTCAGTTGTTGAGTTGTGCTGTTTCCCTGATCAGCTTCCTGATTAAATTTATCTTGGGGATGTTTAAAGAACTAGCTGAAACCACCTCAGAGGTTCCCAGGACTCAGATGGACAAATGCAGAACAGACATTCATGCCACCCAGTGTGGACCACCTGAAAGTCAGGCATCATTAATAACCCATATTGCACAGTCACTGGAGCCAAGTGTCTCCTCCAGAAGGTAATTTGCTCATCTTACAATGGTTCCAGAAATGACTCTCTTGAGGCACTCATCCATCTCCCATAATTGCAGAGGGTTCCTTGATGGCTCTTTTCATTAGGACATCTAAAGCTCCAATGTCTCATGTCATATAAGCTGAGTTGGAATTACATCTTCAGAAGAAGAAGATGGTATGGGATAGTAGGGCAGCCATAGACTCATGGAACCATAGAATCTTTTTGGTTGGAAAAGACCTTAAAGATCATTGAGTCTAACTATCATCTAACTACCAAGTCTGGTGCTAAATGTAAGAAGAGTACTAGAATGAAGACTCAAAGAAACCCTTTGTGAATCACTATGAGATAAGCAAGAAAAGGGGACAGTCAACAGGGATTAGTCCAAGCCTCTGCACTTCAGACCTCCCTGGAGATACCATGGCTCCTGGTATACCCTGCTGTGGGGCAGGTTTTCTCAGTTGATGCCAATATTTTGTATGGCATTTACAGTTAGAGGCTGAGAACTGTATTTCCCACATGCTCTAACCAAGAAGCAGCACTGCTGGATGTGCAGGGATCACTTATGGCATCCGGGAACCCCCTGGTACTTGCTTGGGCAGTCTCCTGTGCCACCACAGTGCCACATGTCAGAGGTGAGGGACAGAGAAAGCCATGAGCAGCTGAATGAAGACAGTGCCAGTGCTGCTGCTGCAATGTCCCCTCCCAAGCAGCCCCACAGATCAGGCAGCCAGCTCTGTCTCACCCCCACTGTGGGCTCTGGCTATGGAAACTGAAGTGGCTGCTTGGCTGCTGTGAGAAACAGCCAGGGCACAGCGGTGGATGGGGCGAGGCCACTGAGAGCTGTGGTGTGATGGGAGATGGGGATGGCACAAGGGGAGAAGAAAGAGTGATGCCTCTGCCAGGGGAGGGTGTGAGAGCAGTGTCAGAGGGAAAGCTCTTTTTTACAGCAAGCCTATTGTGTTATTCAACCCTTCCCCAAGGAACAGCTTGCAGACAATGCCCAGAGTTGTTCTCTTCCTTTAGATGTGGTACCTAAGGAAGTCACCTCTGAGCAGCTGTTCCTCTGGTCCTGACCCATCACCACATCTTCTGGCAGGGGGTGTGTGATGGTCAGAGCACTGTGTACATCTGCTGTGGGAAGCATCACTGGGGCAGCTTCCTGGCAGCAAGGTACCACATGGCTCTCCACGCTCAAGTGCCACACAGAACTGCAGGCACTTGGGGAATCCTTGGTTCTTTTGGCTCCCCAGCAGCCTCTGCACAAGAGTCCTGTGCAGGTGTCTTTACTTGCCTATTTCACACACAATAGAAACAGGTAACAGTGCAAAGTCTCACAGTACCTAAAAAGAGATGTGGTTGAAATAAAATGCATACGGACAAGCAGCTATGCTGTAACACAGCATCCCATCACTGCTGAGCCCACTTAGAAAAAGGTATTACCAACACAAAGCTAAATATAGGTTCAGATCCTTGGCTGTTTGAGTGCTAAAGGTTGCCTGCTCCCTGCCCCCTCTGTCCCATTGAGACACTTGAAGGTGTCCAGAGAAGGGCAATGAGGCTGGGGAGAGGCCTCGAGCATAAGCCCTATGAGGAGAGGCTGAGGGAGCTGGGGTTGTTTAGCCTGGAGAAGAGGAGGCTCAGGGAGACCTTCTTGCTCTCTACAACTACCTGAAGGGAGGTTGTAGCCAGGAGGGAGTTGGTCTCTTCTCCCAGGCACCCAGCACCAGAACAAGAGGACACAGTCTCAAGCTGCACCAGGGGAAATTTAGGCTGGAGGTGAGGAGAAAGTTCTTCACAGAGAGTGCTGTTCGCCATTGGAATGTGCTGCCCAGGGAGGTGGTGGAGTCCCCATCCCTGGAGGTGTTCAAGAGGGGACTGGACGTGGCACTTGGTGCCATGGTTTAGTAGTCATGAGGTGTTGGGTGACAGGTTGGACTTGATGATCTTTGAGGTCTTTTCCAACCTTGTTGACTCTATGATTCTATGATCTTTCCAGCACAAGTACTGTAATTGTCATTTTCTCAGGCTGCCTGACCTTCATTTCTGTTCCTTTCTGTCCCTGTGCCACAGCACTCGCTGTGAGGCCTGAGGGACATCTCATCTCTGCTGTGCAGTAGAGCATGACACACAAAACCCAACACAAGGGTCCACTAGCTGGTTGTGCTCTCTGGACAGCTGCAATCCCATGCAGTCACCTCTGAACAGGTGTGGAAGCAGTAATTTATAGAATTGCATTATGATTGGGATTGTGGAGATCATTCCTTTCAAATACCTCTTATTGATACTGAATGGCCATAAGGGCTCTAGTTCTGGACCCATCAACATCCATGGCTTGGGGTCTCTGAGCTCAGGGTGTAACTAAAATCATAGAATGGTTTGGGTTGGAAGGAACCTTAAAGATCATCTAGTTCCAAGTCCCTGCCATAGGCAGGGACACCTTCCACCACCAGGTTGCTCAAGAACCATCCAACCTAGCCTTGGACATATCCAGGGAGGGGACATCCACATCTGGTCCTAGATCGGCTGACCCAGCTTGGATGTGTCCATCCCTTTAAGGCAGATGTTCCCTGAGCCTCTGGGTTTGGAAGGAGTGATGAGTAAAGAGAGTAGAAGAATACTCTGGCTGGCTTGCATGCAGCATTAGCACAAATAGTGCCAGTCAAATAAGGCAGTGTCTCCTGAACTCAGCAGTTCAGCAGGATCCCTGCATGGCAGATCAGCAAGCACCAGAAGGCAGCTCAATAATCAGCATGTTCTGAACACTCAGCATGGTGGGGTGCTGCTCCCTGTTATACTCAGAGGCACAAGTGCAGTGAAAACAGCAGAGCAGTTGCCTCAGGTGCAGGGCAACACTGCCATTCAGTGCAGCAAACAGTGTCATCCTCACTGGCTCTGTCTGTCCTCCCCACAGGCAAAATAAAGCTGGTCAGATGCTCTTGAGTTTGTACAGGAGTTTCCAGCTCCACCCTTCCACACCTTTTCCTCCTCTTTTAGCTGAGGAAGTCATCAGAGAATCATAGAATTGTTGTGGTTGGAAAAGACCTCTAAGATCCTCAACTCCAACAGTCAATCTAACACCACCATGGCCACCAAACCATGTCTCCAAGTGCCTTGTCTACATGTTTTTTGAACACCCCCAGGGATGGTGACTCCACCACCTCCTTGGGCAGCCTGTTCCACTGCCTGACCACTCAGTAAGGAGTTTTTTCCTAATGCCTCCCCTGGTGCAACTTGAAGCCATTTCCTCTCATTTGATCACTTGATACTAGAGAGGAGAGACCAATCCTCACTTCACTCCAACCTCCTTTCAAATAGCCAGAGGGTCTCCCCTCAGCCTCCTCTTCTCCAGACTAACCGAGCTGGGTTCCCTCAGCGGCTCCTCACAGGACCTGTTTTCTAGACCCTTAACCCTGAAACTAGTAGCAGTAATGATAACCACGGCAGCATGAAGAACTCTTAGGTTGCTCTTTCCCAAGCTGTTCACCTGTGCTGACCTTGCCCAAAGACAAGGTGTGGGGGGACCACATTCCCAGGTCTTGTAAGGTACCATCTGCAGAAGAGAGCAGAGCCATTGCTTGCCTCCATAGCTCTCAGGTGGAGCAGAAAGCATGACCATCTCTCTACCTTCAGGTTAGGGTTTTCCCTAGTGGTGAGGAGGATGAAATGGCAATTCCTAGTTTGAATTACAGAAATAACCAAATACAAACCCATCCTGAAGTTCTGTGCTGTGTAGGCTGCTCGGTGCTCCCACGGAGGACGGACGTCATGGTGACTTACACTGCCTTGGCTGGGCTAAAATTAACCTGATGATTGATCAAATCACTGCCCACCTTTGTTTCATGCTCTTATTTCCAGCACTAACTTTGGAACACAAATCACCTTCCTTCTCCTTTTCCCCTGTGCCTTCTAGTTCCTGTGCTTTCAGCCACAGGATTGTATCTTGGCTGCTTATCCTGCTATAGGGGTTACAAGGTGCCAGATCAAAACACCCCAGAAGCACAAGTGACCTGCTTCCAGGATACTGGGTGGTTTGATTTCATTTTCTTAGATATTCCATAAAGCAAATAATTTTCCCACAAGGTGAAATTGATGTCATAAATTTTCAGCACTTGCCTCTGTGAAGGGATTTCGCTCTCATAAATTCAGTGCAGTGCCAGGTCAAACATTCCCTGGAGAAACCAGGGCATAGATTACAGCTGAAGCCACGAGTGGCACAAGCAGACCTGTGGCTGTACCTCCAGCATTCATTTGCAATGCATGACACCTTGAGCTTCAAAGGATAGATCATTACAATAGAGGCAAAAGTGAGCAGGGGAGAGGGCAGGCAGATACAACATTCACTTCTGCAGTTCTTAGGTACACAGCCAGAAGTGTTTCAGAATACAGAATTAACCAGATTGCAAAGACCTTTGAGATAGAATAGAATAGAATAGAATAGAATAGAATAGAATAGAATAGAATAGAATAGAATAGAATAGAATAGAATAGAATAGAATAGAATAGGTTAAGGTTGGAAGAGACCTTGAAGATCATCGAGTCCAACCTGTAACCATAACCTCATGACTAGACCATGGCACCAAGTGCCACATCCAGTCCCCTCCTGAACGCCTCCAGGGATGGAGACTCAACCACCTCCCTGGGCAGCCCATTCCAATGACGAATCACTCTCTCAGTGAAGAACTTTCTCCTCACCTCCAGCCTAAACTTCCCCTGGTGCAGCTTGAGACTGTGTCCCCTTGTTCTGGTGCTGGTTGCTAGGGAGAAGAGGCCAACCCCTTCCTGGCTACAACCACCCTTCAGGTAGTTGTAGAGAGCAATGAGGTCGCCCCTGAGCCTCCTCTTCTCCAGGCTAAACAGCCCCAGCTCCCTCAGCCTCTCCTCATAGGGCTTGTGCTCAAGGCCTCTCACCAGCCTTGTTGCCCTTCTCTGGACACGTTCAAGTGTCTCAATGTCCTTCTTAAACTGAGGGGCCCAGAACTGGACACAGTACTCAAGGTGTGGCCTAACCAAAGCAGAGTACAGGGGCACAATGACCTCCCTGCTCCTGCTGGCCATACTATTCCTAATGCAGGCCAGGATGCCATTGGCCCTCTTGGCTGCCTGGGCACACTGCTGGCTCATGTTCAGCTTCCCATCAACCAGCACCCCCAGGTCCCTCTCTGCCTGGCCGCTCTCCAGCCACTCTGACCCCAGCCTGTAGCGCTGCCTGGGGTTGTTGTGGCCAGTGTGCAGAACCCGGCACTTGGATGTGTTCAATCTCATGCCATTGGACTCTGCCCATCTGTCCAGCCTGTCGAGGTCCCTCTGCAAAGCCTTTCTGCCCTCCAGCAGATCAACTCCTGCCCCCAGCTTGGTGTCATCTGCAAATTTACTGATGGTGGACTCAATGCCCTCATCCAGATCATCAATAAAGATGTTGAAGAGCATGGGGCCCAGCACTGATCCCTGGGGCACACCACTAGTGACAGGCCGCCAGCTGGATGTGGCACCATTCACCACCACTCTCTGGGCTCAGCCCTCCAGCCAGTTCCTAACCCAACGCAGTGTGATCCTGTCCAAGCCATGGGCTGCCAGCTTGGCCAGGAGTTTGCTGTGGGGGACGGTGTCAAAGGCCTTGCTGAGGTCCAGGTAGACCACATCCACAGGCCTCCCCACGTCCACCAGGAGGGTCACCTGATCATAGAAGGAGATCAGGTTGGTCAGGCAGGACCTGCCCCTCCTAAATCCATGCTGGCTAGGCCTGAGCCCCTGGTCATCCTGTAAGTGCTGTGTGATCGCACTCGAGATGAGCCGTTCCATAATCTTGCCTGGCACTGAGGTCAGGCTGACAGGCCTATAATTCCCCAGCTCTTCCAACTGGCCCTTCTTATGGATGGGCACCACGTTGGCCAGCTTCCAGTCTTCTGGGACCTCTCCAGTGAGCCAGGACTGCTGAAAAATGATGGAGAGCGGCCTGGACAGCTCATCCGCCAGCTCCCTCAGCACCCTAGGATGGATCCCATCCGGTCCCATGGACTTGTGGGGGTCCAAGCGGCTGAGAAGATCTCTAACTATCCCATCCTGGAACAGGGGAAAACTATGCTGCTCCCTGGCTCCTTCTGCCAGCTCTGCAGGCCAGCTGTCTGGAAGCCGTTCTGTCCTGCTAGTAAAAATTGAGGCAAAGAAGGTGTTAAGCACCTCTGCCTTTTCCTCATCCTTTGTTACAATATTCCCCTCCATGCCCACCAAGGAGTGGAGCTTCTCCTTGCCCTTCCTCTTGCTATTAATATATTTATAGAAGGACTTTTTGTTGTCCTTCACAGCAGAGGCCAGTCTGAGCTCCAAATGTGCTTTTGCCTCCCTAATTTTCTTCCTACAAGACCTAGCAACATCCCTAAACATTCCATGGGTTGCCTCCCCTTTTTTCCAAAGATAATACACCCTCTTTTTTTCCCTTAGTTCCTTTAGAAGTTCATTACCCAACCAGGCTGGCCGTCTGCCCCGGCGGCTCATCTTCCGGCACACCGGCACAGCCTGTTCCTGCGCCTTCAAGAGTTCTTTCTTGAAGTAGGTCCAGCTCTCCTGAACCCCTTTGTTTTTAAGGGCTGTTTCCCAAGGAACCTTCTGAGTTAGTTCCTTGAGTAGCCTGAAGTCCGCCCTCCGGAAGTCCAGAGTGGAGGTCTTCTTGCTCCCCCTCTTGGCTTGGCTGAATACTGAAAACTCAATTATCTCGTGGTCACTGGTGCCTAAACACCCTCCGACCACCACATCACCCACCAGCCCTTCCCTGTTGGTGAAGAGGAGGTCAAGCAGAGCCTTACCCCTGGTAGGCTCACGCAGCACCTGGGATAAGAAGCTGTCCTCCATGCACTCTAAGAACCTCCTAGACTGCCTCCTCTCTGCTATGTTGTGATCCCAGCAGATATCAGGCAGGTTGAAGTCTCCCACGAGAACAAGGTTAGGCGATCTTGAGACAGCCTTAAGCTGCCTATAGAATGCTTCATCAAGATCATCCTCCTGGTTGGGTGGTCTATAACAGACTCCAACCAGCATGTCTGCCCTGCTGGTCTTCCCTCTAATTCTTACCCACACACACTCAACCCGATCATCCCTGATCTCTAGCTCAATGGCATCAAGAGCCTCCCTGATGTACAGGGCCACCCCTCCACCCCTTCTTCCCTGCCTGTCTCTCCTGAATAGCCTGTAGCCGTCAATTGCAGCGCTCCAGTCATGCGAGTCATCCCACCATGTCTCCGTGATGGCAACTACATCATATCTTTCGTGCTGCAACAAGGCTTCCAGCTCCTCATGTTTGTTGCCCATACTTCGTGCATTAGTGTACATGCACTTCAGCTGGGCTGCTGGTTTTGCCCCTGACTCCAGCTTACCACCCTCAGACTCCTGTCTGGGGGACTGGTTTCAGCCCCTTCCCCCTTCGAAGCTAGTTTAAAGCCCTGTCAATGAGACTTGCTAATTCCCTTCCCAGAATCTTATTACCTTTGGGGGACAGGCCATTCTCATGTACTGTGACCTTTCCCCTCCTCTGGGACAGATGTACTCCATCTGTTACCAGCTGACCTGGTGCAGTAGAAAGTTTTTCAAGATCAAAAAACCCAAAATTCTTCTGACTGCACCAACCTCTAAGCCACTTGTTGACTACAGCTGCTGACCTGTTCCTTCTCATATTCCCTCCTGCAACTAAGGGTATAGACAAAAAAATTATTTGTGCACCTGAGTCCTCCACTAGATCCCCCAGGACCTTGAGGTCATTCTTGATAGCCCTGGGAGTTCTAGTTGCAACATCGTCATTCCCTAGCTGCATAATTATTAATGGATAGTAGTCAGAGGGCTGCACCAGACTAGGCAGCCTTCTGGTAACATCAGCAACTTGAGCTCCTGGGAGACAACAAAGTTCCCTGTGAGCAGGGTCTGGCCGACATATGGGGCCCTCTGTTCCCCTCAGTAGGGAATCACCAATAACAATCACCCTCCTCTTTTTTTTTAAGGGAGCAAGTCTTGATGCCAGGGGAAGGCTGTTTAACCCCAGGCTGACTCACCCCAAGCTGACTCACCCCAGGCTTACCCACCCTGAGATGACTCACCCCAGGCTGCCTGACCCCAGGCTGACCCACCCCAGGCCGACCCATCCCAGGCTGACTCTCCCTAGGCCGACCCACCCTAGGCTGACTCACCCCAGGCTGACTCACCCCGGGCCGACCCACCCTAGGCTGACTCACCCCGGGCCGACCCACCCTAGGCTGACTCACCCCGGGCCGACCCACCCCAGGCTGACTCACCCCGGGCCGACCCACCCCAGGCTGACTCACCCCGGGCCGACCCACCCCGGGCTGACTCACCCCGGGCTGACCCACGCCAGGCTGACCACCCCGGGGCCGACTCACCCTGGGCTGACTCACCCCGGGCTGACTCACCCCGGGCCGACTCACCCCGGGCCGACCCACCCCGGGCTGACTCACCCCGGGCTGACCCACGCCAGGCTGACTCACCCCGGGCCGACCCACGCCAGGCCGACTCACCCCCTGGGCCGACTCACCCCGGGCCGACTCACCCCGGGCTGACTCACCCTGGGCTGTTTTGCCTCATGGAAAACCCCAGATGGTGTGTCCTCCAGCATCAGAATCACCTCCCCCTCGACCTCCAGTGCCCCATACCTGTTGTCCAAGGGCAGTGGGGGAGGTGAAGGGAGACAGGGAGGTTTTAATTTGTGTCTTTTGAGAGGAATCTTCGTCCATTCCCCTCTGCTTTTTGGATAATCAGCCTCTGCTGGGGGAGCCTGCAGAGCCTGGTTACTCAAGTTGGTCTCTCTTCTACAATCCCTGACATCTCTAAGTCTAGTCACCTCATCTTTCAATCTGGCCACCAGGTTAAGCAGATAGTCAATCTGCTCGCATCTGATGCAGGAATTGTCCCCACTACCCTGCATCTCAACTGCCAGGCTCCAGCACTCTCTGCAGCCATAAGCCTGGACACCCACCTCTTGCTTGTGACACTTGCCTACCTGCTTGTATTCCCCTCAGTCTGAGTCGAGACAGATGTTCTGAAGGAGCGGTTGCGGCGCGTCACCACCACGGTGCCCTGCCCGCGGCACCTGCTGGACGAGATTTAGAACAAGTGCGGCGGCGCGTGCCGAGCGAGAGCAGGCGGCAAGGCCCCCGCCGGAACAGGGGCTGCGCGAGCCGCCGATGGCTTTTAAACCGGCCGCCGGCAGTGACGGGGAGCCCGAGCGAGCCCGAGCAGCAAGCACGTGGAGAAACGGTCGTGCCGAATCTAGCCGAGTGCCGAGAGCCCGGGGTGCCCTGCCGATCCCCGTAGGTTGAAAGGGAAGCAGCTAGTGTTCCCGAGGGTGCCGGTCACGGTGTGCTCCCGAGCAAGATCCCCGCTGGAACAGGATCATTGAGTCCAACCTATCACCCAACACCAACTAATCAACTGAACCATGGCATCAAGTGCCTCATCCAGGCTCTTCTTAAACACCTCCAGTGATGATGACTCCACCACCTCCCTGGACAGCACATTCCAATGGCCAATCTCTCTTTCTGGGAAGAATTTCTTCCTCACCTCCAGCCTAAACCTCCCCTGGCACAGCTTGAGACTGTGTCCTCTTGTTCTGCTGCTGGGTGCCTGGGAGAAGAGACCAACCCCCACCTGCCTACAACCTCCTTTCAGGTAGCTGTAGAGAGCAATAAGGTCTCCCCTGAACCTTCTCTTCTCCAGGCTAAGCAACCCCAGCTCCCTCAGCCTCTCCTCACAGGGCTGTGCTCCAGACCCCTCCCCAGCTTTGTTGCCCTTCATGTTCTGCACTCCCTCATCTGAGAGACAGCAAATCAGATCTGCATTCCTCCAAAAGAAGTAAAAATGTGGACATTCCAATGCCTTGCTGCTCACACACAAATGCAACCCATAACCTTATGCTTTCCTGCTGCTTCTTATCTATCAGATCTTTCCTAGATTCCTAAGCACTGCAAATGCAACCCTTCGGTCACAATCCTTTGTTTTTAATGCAGCCAAAGACTGTCTGAAACACGAGAGAGCTGAAGCCCATCCAAGCTCCTTCTGACACTGTTTATCCAAGCAGGGCCCCTAGTTTTGCCACGACTCAAGTGAAGTTTGAGGCACTGAGGCCCTGAACAAAAATAAAGCATCATCCAACAGCTTGCATAACGTAGCTATCCATGAGATAGAGATGAAACCAGATACTGCAGGGGTTGGTAAGGAAGAGGCATCCCCAGCCAAAGTTTCAGGCAACTGACAAAGCAGAGAGCATCAAGATTTTGCAACAGAGGAGGGCCATGTGTTTTTCAGTGACGTTGAAGATGAAAGAGATTATGATCATTTTCAGCTGTTAGCAGTGCAAGCCATCTTCCAAACTCATTTCGGCCCCAAAAGGACCCCAATATGGGCCAGACAATCCCATGCAGAGCTTCCCATGCAGCTTGTCCGGTGGCACACATCCATCAGAAGGGCTATCAGACAGACCACAAACGTGTTTGCTGCAGGAGGCCAGGCTCTGTACACATGCCACGTGTTTGACCCAGCCAGCCAAAGAGAAGGCTTCACTCTGAGGATTTGTCCGTCACGGACAGTAAGCAAATCTGATGACTTGCAGCCTGGAGGTGGGAATCACAGTATCACAGAATCACCAAGGTTGGAAGAGACCCCAAAGATCATCAAGTCCAACCTGGCACCCAAGACTTCATGCCTAATAGACCATGGCACCAAGTGCCATGTCCAATCCCCTCTTGAACACCTCCAGGGATGGGGACTCCACCACCTCCCTGGGCAGCACATTCCAGTGGCTAACAACTCACTCTGGGAAGAACTTTCTCCTCACCTCCAGCCTAAACTTCCCCTGGCACAGCTTGAGACTGTGTCCTCTTGTTCTGGTGCTGGTTGCTTGAGAGAAGAGACCAACCCCCACCTGGCTATTACATCCCTTCAGGCAGCTGTAGAGAGCACGAAGGTCTCCCCTGAGCCTTCTCTTGTTCAGATTTAACAATCCCAGCTCCCTCAGCCTCTTCTCCCAAGACATTCTCTCCAATCCCCTCACCAGCTTCATTACTCTTCTCTGGACACACTCCAGCACTTCAATGTCTTAATTTTACCTATGGGAAGGGAAAGCACTGCAGTCACAACATGTCCAGTCAGCTCTTTGAGTACTGATGTTGCTGATTCCTTTTGACACAGTCATTAGGTCTTCCTTCATCTTCGTCCACTACGTCCCTGCTTTCTCCTACACTCTCAGTAGCACTACTGCATATTGGTGGCTGTTCAGAAGTTGTCTTTGTCTTGATATTCCCAAGATGGCTCCACCTCTGTAGCAAACCTCCTCACTCTACATTACCCACTCATAGCAGCAATCCAAACAACTCTCAGGCTTCGAGTAGTTCCAAACTGGGAGGGCATCCGTGGCTCCGCTCTGCAGTGAGATGAGCAGCAGCACTAAGAGATAAAATCATCCATCCTTGGCAGGAAGCCACTTACAGAATAGTTGAGTTTTGTTAGCTTTTTTTTTCCCTCTCCTGGGTTTGTATTCCAGATACTCTTCAGATATCTTGTCTTTCTCTTCTTGCCAGCACTCTGCTTTTTCTGCGTGCTCTTTGCCTTGTTTCTTGAGGTGCCTGCACTTCAAATTACCTCCCCTTAAGCACCATTTCATAGAAGAAAAGTTCCCCTGCCCTGGCTGCACAAAGTCCTTAGTGAAATATCCAGCAGGACCAAGACTCAGCATACCTTGCTCTACTTTTGTCCCACTTTTCTTGGTCCCTTGATCCGTTTATCCCTGGTTCTGTCCATTTTGCGCTGAACTTCCAACCTCCCCCGTTCCCCGCTGCCACCTCCCTATTTTCTTTCTCTCTCTCTCTCTCTCTTTTTCCCACCAGCTGACATAAAGGGACCAGGATTTGAAATACCAAACAATAGCTTTTCAGATCTTGGTATGTTTCCTAAGGACTTCACAGGACTGGAGTCTATGGGAGGGGAGTAGCCTTCAAAAAATAAGTAGATGTTCCTAATCATTGCCAGGAGATGCACTAAGGGGAGCCTAAAAGGACTCAGTCAGAAGAAGGAGTGGTATTTTCCTTGCCATGAGCCCAGTATTGCACTGGCCAGCACTCTGAGTCACTGGGGGAAGCTTTACTGGGAGAAGTCATGCAGGATGTGCAGTCCAAGAAACCAATCTCAGAACAGCCATTTCCCTGTTTTGGGAATATCGAACACCAGCACAGAGTTTCAGGAAGGTTGTTTGAGGTAATCTTCCCATTATGGGGGGGAAGCATCAACTATGCCCAAGCACAGTCCTCCTAAACAGTTTCTCCCTGGTGTCCTTTATTACTCTGCTGTTAACATGCTCACTGTGACCCAGGGTCATCTGCTGAACAGAGACTGGTGGCCTATGTGCAAAACATCCTTACATTCCTTTAAGCAGGGCAATAAATAGTTCCCTCCTCTCTATGCATTTTGGAGACACCAAATGATATCAAGTAAGAACAACTGAGGGTGCTGGGAAAGGAGTGTGTGGGCATGTTCCATTCCATTCCTTTCCCAGCTCCCTGATGTTGTTCTTTGCAGCACCAAGACTATTTTTTGGGCAATTTCACCCCCAAATTACCTGCAACAAAGATCAGTAGGACTGAAACACTCTGAGGTGTCCCCCTGCATCCTGCTGCCCATGACATAGTCAGAAGCTTGGGGGGGGAGTGGGGATGGAAATCATCTTGTTCTCCAAGTGCTCCCTTCAACAGAGATAGAAAAGAAGGAGACAGTTACAGAAAATATTGTGAGGGCTTTGAGCAAACTGGCACAAAAGGTAAGACATAAACGATGGGCATGCTCTTGCCTCAGGTATCTATCACAGATCACAGGATGTTAAGGGCTGGAAGAGACCTCCAGAGATCATTGAGTCCAACCTCCCTGCCTGAACAGGACCATAGAATCCAGCACAGGTCACACAGGAGCACATCCAGATGGGTTTTGAATGTCTCCAGAGAAGGAGACTCCACAACCTCTCTGGGCAGCCTATTCCAGTGCTCTGTGACCCTCACAGTGAAGAAGTTCCTCCTCCTGTTGAGGTGCAACCTCCTGTGCTGGAGTTTATATCCATTGCCTCTTGTCCTATCACAGGATGCAAGTGAGCAGAGCCTGTCCCCTCCCTCTTGACCCCCAGCCCTCAGATATTGATAGACATTGATTAAATCCCCTCTCAGTCTTCTCTTCTCCAGACTAACCAGCCCCAGGGCTCTCAGCCTCTCCTCACAACACAGTGCTCCAGTCCCTTCTTCATCCTCACAGCCCTCCCTTGGGCTCCATCCAGCAAATCCCTGACCCTGTTGAAGTGGGGAGCCTAGTACTGGATGCAGTATTCCAGGTAAGGTCTCACCAGGGCAGAGCAGAGTGGAAGGAGAACCTCCCTCAAACTGGGTTTCAGATCAAGCATTAACTACAGTGCCTTTGTCCCACAGGCATTTGAGACAGGTCCTCTGCTGCAAGAAAAGCTTCCCAAAGACCACTTCGGGTTTTATTTGTGTATCTTGTGTGGAAAATGAAATCCTTTGGCACAGATTTACCATTTGGCACTTTGTCATTTCAAGTGTGAGGTGCAAAGAAAGTCACAGAAGAGTGACCTAAGGGTGACACGGACCAGCTTGTCATCTGTTACTTGCCATACAAGCCATTCATCACTGGCACTGCTGAAACATCACAGTGTCTAACCTGTGTGATGTAATAAAAGACATCACTGGAAGCCAGGGCATCTCTTGCCCATCCACAAGAAGGGCCAGGTGGAGGAACCTGCAAACTCCAGGCCTGTCAGCCTGACCTCAGTGCCAGGGAAAATGATGGAGCAGATCATCTTGGGGGCAATCACTGTGCACCAGAAGGATGGCCAAAGAATCAGGCCCAGCCAGAATGGATTTAGGAAGGGCAAATCCTGCCTCACCAACCTGATCTCCTATGCTCAGGTGACTGCCTGGTGGATGTGGGGCAGGCTGTGGATGTAGTCTGCCTGGACTTCAGCAAGGCCTTTGACACCATCCCCCACAGCAAACTCCTGGCCAAGCTGTCAGCCCCTGGCTTGGACAGCAGCACTCTGAGCTGGGTTAGGAACTGGCTGGAGGCTGAGCCCAGAGAGTGGTGGTGAATGGTGCCACATCCAGCTGGCAGCCAGGCACTAGGGGTGTCCCCCAGGGATCAGTGCTGGGCCCCATCCTGTTCAATATCTTTATTGATCATCTGGATAAGGGGGATTGAATCCATCATCAGTAAATTTGCAGATGACACCAAGCTGGGAACAGGAGTTGATCAGTTAGAGGGCAGAAGGGCTCTGCTGAGGGACCTTGCCAGGCTGGACAGAGGGGCAGACTCCAACAGGATGGCATTCAACAAGTCCAAGTGCCAGAAGCTGCACTTTGGCCACAACAACCCCATGCAGAGCTACAGGCTGGGGACAGAGTGGCTGGAGAGCAGCCAGGCAGAAAGGGACCTGAGGGTAGTGGTTGACAGTAGACTGAACATGAGCCAGCAGTGTGCCCAGGTGGCCAAGAAGGCCAATGGCATCCTGGCCTGCATCAGGAACAGTGTGGCCAGCAGGAGCAGGGAGGTCATTCTGCCCCTGTACACTGCACTGGTCAGGCCACACCTTGAGTACTGTGTCCAGTTCTGGGCCCCTCAATTTAAGAAGGACACTGAGAGACTTGAACATGTCCAGAGAAGGGCAAGGAGGCTGGGGAGGGGTCTGGAGCACAGCCCTGTGAGGAGAGGCTGAGGGAGCTGGGGTTGCTTAGCCTGGAGAAGAGGAGGCTCAGGGGCTCTTGCTCTCTCCAACTCCCTGAAGGGAGGTTGTAGCCAGGTGGGGATGGTCTCTTCTCCCAGGCAAGCAGCACCAGAACAAGAGGACACAGTCTCAAGCTGTGCCAGGGGAGGTTTAGGCTGGAGATGAGGAGAAAGTTCTTCCCAGAGAGAGTTGTTAGCCACTGGAATGTGCTGCCCAGGGAGGTGGTGGAGTCCTCATCCCTGGGAGGGGATTGGATGTGTCACTTGGTGCCATGGTTTAGTAGTCCTGAGGTGTTGGGTGACAGGTTGGACTTGGTGATCTTTGAGGTCTTTCCCAACCTTATTGATTCTATGATTCTATGATTCTTCCTATGCTTCTCCAGTCATGGCAAGCCTTTCTGAAATCCATCATCTTGGAGCTTGCAATACATCAAAATGAAGAGGAGGGTTAGTCTCTGCATGATCACACAAAGGGAGGGAAAAAAGGGACCAAATCTCAATATCAAACATGGTGTTGATGACTTCATTGCTTATCTGTCTTTATTTGTGTTTCTGTGGGTAAGGTTTTCTACTGCCTGTGACCAGACCTTCCATAGCTTTGAGCAAACCGGGCATTTTCTTCATGCTTCTGGTGCACATCCCTTGAAGTGAACTTTACAAACCCAAACCACCACGAGATGAACTGATACTGCTCACAAGTGAGAGCCTAGGTAGCACCAGAGAATGTGGTGGGACCAGCTCCCCACTCCAAGTCTGTGCCTGAGGCATATCCAAACTAATCTGACTCTGGGGGAGTCTAAACAAGCCCCAGACACACAGCCTGCCTCTCTCCATCCCTCCCGCCCTTGGTCCCAAGGGAAGGAAGCCAGATGCACTTGCTAAAGGCACCTCCAGCATTTTCCAACAGATCATAGAATCAGTCAGGGTTGGAAGGGACCACAAGGATCATCTAGTTCCAACCCCCCTGCCATGTGCAAGGACACCTCACACTAGATCAGGCTGGCCAGAGCCTCATCCAACCTGGCCTTAAACACCTCCAGGGACGGGGCCTCAACCACCTCCCTGGACAACCCATTCCAGGGCTTCACCACTCTCATGGGGAAGAACTTCCTCCTCACGTCCAGCCTGAATCTCCCCACCTCCAGCTTCAGTCCATTCCCCCTACTCCTATCACTACTGATATCCTGAGAAGTCCCTCCCCAGCCTTCTTGGAGCCCCCTTCAGATCCTGGAAGGCCACAATGAGGTCACCTCAGAGCCTCCTCTTCTCCAGACTGAACAGCCCCAACTCCTTCAGTCTGTCCTCATAGGAGAGGTGCTCCAGCCCTCTGCTCATCCTCATGGCCCTGGACAGTGAGGGGAGAGGGAGGACTGTACTCAGGCTCCTCTCTCTCCAGTGGGAATGTAGAAGAAACCCCAAGAGCAGCCCAACCACCGCACGCAAGCAAAGGCTCTGCGAACTCTGGCACCGTAGGCTCACTGAGCGCAGTACTTCCCAAGGCCTGCCCAGCTGTCTCCTGCACTGCAGGCATCTGAGGTGAATGCAGCTTTCTCTGAATCCTAACAGGAGGACCAGCAAACAACCAAGCTGGCTGACAAAACACAGACACAGCAGATAGCGTGGCCCTGGGCAGAGAAGAGGAAGGCGTTTGAGAACCTTCTGCTTAGGGAGCCTTGTGTCCTTTTGAAATATCTCAAAGACAGCCTTGTGCAGGCCTTACAATTAGCCAGGGAAGGAGAGGATTGTGAAGGAAAAGGGGAAAAAAAAGGCAAGAAAATAAAAAGAGAAATGAAGGAAATGGAAGGAGAACATGAAGAGCATTTTAAAAGGTTGGAGGCAAACCCCCACAGCGGGGAGCGGGCAAAAAAAAAGGGGGAGCTAAAAATAGGCAGCATGAGAGAGGGCTCTCCAAAAGAGAGTGGGAAGGACACTGTGTTCTGGAAACTGGTGCAACCAACCACAGCTGAGTGTGCCAAGGCTCTTGTACAGCTTGTTGGCAGCTGCTCAAGGCTGGCACGTAGTTCGTACCAGGAAAGGTATCACCTAGTAGGCAGTGCCCTTCCCCGGGGCATGCATTGCCAGTGCAAACTCCCGAGGGGCCAGAGGCAAATGGACACAAAGGAGATCTTCCTGGACTCCCCCTCATCACCAGAGGAGCTGAGAGAAGTTCCTCTGATAGAAAGTTTTCTGTACTTTTCTAACTCACATCCATTTTAGTTGTCTCTGTCTGCTCCCAGTCAGTTCATAGCCATTTGTTCTTGTGCTTATGCCGGTGGTTAGTTTCCCTCTACATTAGCTTCAGTTAGCTCATCTTCTCCCCCAGAGAGTAACCATGTCGCCCATCCCTAAGCTAACACACCAGCCTCTGTTATTTTCTTGTTGTAAAGCAGAGCTGTGATTCCATGATCACTCTCTTTGGGCACTCCTGGTCCAAACCAGTTTCCCTTGAAGTGGGGTAAACAGAATGAAAATGAAATTTCAGATACAAGCTCCTCACAAGAGCCTTCCAGGATAACACCACTGCATCCTCCACCTAAGATGCCAGACCTGACAAAGCACAGGAGAGGAAATAAGTCTTTTTGCTCCCTAATCACACTGATGGTTCTAAATCCCTGTTAGGGACCCAGTTTACAACAGATGATCAAATCACCTCCTACATGCACTGCTTTGCTATTTCTACTGTGAAATCCTACCCTATTTCCACTGCAGGCATCTTCAAACTGATCTTCAAAGTCATCTTTGATGTGGTGGTCTGCTCTTCACCTGTATCAGTGTGCTTCACTTTTTATTTATCACAGAATCACACAATCACCAAGGTTGGAAGAGACCTCAAAGATCATCAAGTCCAACCTGTCACCCAACACCTCATGACTAAACCATGGCACCAAGTGCCACGTCTAATCCCCTCTTGAACACCTCCAGGGATGGGGACTCCACCACCTCCCTGGGCAGCACATTCCAATGGCTAACAGCTCTCTCAGGGAAGAACTTTCTCCTCACCTCCAGCCTAAATTTCCCCTGGTGCAGCTTGAGACTGTGTCCTCTTGTTCTGGTTGCCTGGGAGAAGAGACCAACCCCCTCCTGGCTACAACCTCCCTTCAGGAAGTTCTAAACAGCAATAAGGTTTCCCCTGAGCCTCCTCTTCTCCAGGCTAAACAACCCCAGCTCCCTCAGCCGCTCCTCGTAGGGCTTGTGCTTGAGGCCTCTCACTGCCAGTTTTCATCAGCTTATTCCTGCTTTCTGTGCCATGCTCATGAAACAAGCATCCCAAGGGGCAGCCATGCCAAGGCAGGGTCTCAAGGCACCTCCTTGCAGCCTGACAGGTTTCCTTTCAGCATAGCATGTTGTCCCTTCCCTTTAATGTGCAATGCAGGTGACTCTTATTAATCTCTGTCTGATAGTTTCTGAGGGGGTACAATATCAAATACTTCACTAGGCACCAGGCATATTGGCTACTCTACATTTCCTTCAGCTGGAAATCACTTTTTTTCCTCAAGAGAAATATTGTGCCACTATAGAATGCTTTGGGCAACCAAAGCAGTGTTTTGTCCTGTTTTCTCCTCAATTTCCTTGTTTATACTGTGTGCCAGCAGTAAGATGTGCTAAAAGACCTTGCTGCTTGAACTACACTTTTCTGGCTGGATTCTCAAGTGGAGACTGTCCAGTGCCCTGACCTGAGGACATGGGGAGGGCATGGAGACCACATGTTCCTCACCAGCCCTTCCAATCCAAGAAGCAGCAGACACATTCAAAGCAAACACAGAATCAGAGAACTGTCAGGGTTGAAAGGGACCTCAAGGCTCATCCAGTTCCAACCCCCTGCCATGGGCAAGGACACCTCACACTACAGCAGGTTGCTCACAGCCACATCCAGCCTGGCTGCAAAAACCTCCAGGCATGAGGCTGCCACCACCTCCCTGGGCAACCTGTGCCAGGCTCTCACCACCCTCATGGGGAAGAATTTCTTCCTAACATCCAACAAGGAGGTTGTTCTTCAATCAAGCTGCAGGCAACCTCTACAACTTTCTTGTCCTGAGCTGTTGTGGGTGCTTAAAGAATAACAAGCAAATTAGGAGCTGCATGAATGAGTCACTCGAAGGGGAAGATACTGACAGTTAACAACTACAGCCCTCCCCACACTTACTCTGGGTATCTAAGTCCCTGGACCACAAACTGCTGGAGGCTCAGAGACTAATCCTGAGTTGGGAAGCCTGGTGAGATGGATTTGCAGTGTAACCCAGCAAACTGACTCTCACATAGTTATGTAATCCACCATCTCTTATTTGAGCAGCTTATCTGAGCCTTATTTCCACACACGACATGCCTGCTCCCATTCACTCTCCCACTTCACCTCGTGGCCAAGATCATATCATTCTGTGCTTGCTTAGCTTTTGTACGATGCTCAGATCATCTTTAAACCCTGCAATACCTTTATGGCACAGCTTCTTTGTTTCCCCTCAGTGTTTCTTGCTTTGCTTGCTGTTGCTTCCTGTGGTTTGTTTACTTATTTCTTGGGTTAAAAGCTTCACTTCTAGAAACTCTTACTTTGTCCCTACATTCTCTGAGATCCACCAGAAAGGTTTATTTCTTGGTAGGTTCTTTGTCTTTTCCTTGCAGCCCTCAAGTTTCGTTGCCAGGTTCTTGTTTGACACAACAATTCGTTAGGCCACAGCTAGACCTCTTTCTGCAAGCTCTTCCTTGCCAGAGATGAAACAGATTTTGTGCTTTGATGTCGACTTTTACACCTTTTACACCTAGAGGTAGATATCACACCTTTGATATAAGGAATTCCAGCCTTATGTTGCCTCTTGTTTCTCTGTGATCCCTAAGTAAGCAAAGTAAGGCCAGCAGGCCAGGAGAGATTGGAAAGGAGATTTTGTCATCTGAAGCCCCTTCCAAGTATTCTGAGCTACTCACCTTCAACAATTGCAGCCATCTAGTGGGCAAATACCAGAAAGAGGCAGTAGTCAGTAAAAATGTGGTCTCCTGTTACTTGTCAATTGTTCCCTTTCTGTATGGACTGATATTTCATGGGTAAGAGCCCCAATCTGATGAAGATTATTTCTTTATCATAAGCTTGTATTACATCACAGTCCCCCTGGGCACCTTCCTCAGACCTTCTGGAACGACCAAGGCTTGCTGCCTTTGAACATGACACCATGAGGAGTCACTTGGGCATACAGATTTATTCTCTTGCATTTCCGATACCCTCAAAAGGTATCCGGTCAGATTTGATGGGGCTCTGAGAAGCCTGATCTAATTGGGGGTGTCCTGCTTGCTCCAGGGGGTTGGACTAAGCGACCCCTTTCCAACCTAGTACATTCTGTGGGAAAACAAACAAACAAAGATGACTTTATTAATGCTGCCATGCACTGAGACTGATAATAAACACACAACTAGAATGGATTCTGCACTGGGCCACTCAACTCAGTCACTTGGATGCTTGACAAGGGAATGTGGAGTCAGACTCATGTATGTCAAGGCTTTATGCCCTCCAGCTGCAGTTCCCAGCCTGTGTTATACCCTCCTGATTGATGCACTGATCCCTCTATCAAAAGGAACATCAGCAGCTGCTGATTATCCCTGGTGTGAAAGCTTGCCAAGACAACTCTGCATGGAGTCACTCCACTGTTGCACACACAGTTAACTCAGACAGTTAGGAAATGGCAACCCAACAGCAACTGCCTTTTGGGGAAAAGAACTGGAGAATTAAATACATCAGCTGGTATCCATTTGGTGGAGCAAAGGTGCAGGAAAAGGAAGAAAGCAATGTAGATATCTCCTGACCTGTCAAGAGCCAACTATGGAGCCAGGAGTTGCTCTTGCTGCTGTCAGTGGTAATTAACTCTTTCAGTGTCAATTGTGGTGGTAGCCACAGGCTCTGTGAGCAGCAGCTGCTTTGCTCTGTGGATTTTTTATGCAGATAGATCAGTCACAATTTGTATATCATACAAAAAAAAGGTAATTACTTTAGACTGACCTTTATTATTTTAGCAGATGAGCACATAACACCTGAAATGCTCCTGTGTCAAAATACTCGCTTGGCAACATCACCGTGGTCAAGAGCTTCAGAATGGTCTGGGTTGGAAGGAACCTCCAAAGGTCATCCAGTCCAACCCCCTCTGCAGTCAGCAGGGACACCCACAACTAGACCAGGTTGTCCAGAGCCCAGTCAAACCTCAGTTTTAATATCTCCGGGGATGGGCCCCCAACTGCTTCCCTGGGCAACCTGCTCCAGTGTTCCACTACCCTCATGGTGCAGAACTTTCACAGAATCACAGAATCACCAAGGTTGGAAGAGACCTCAAAGACCATCAAGTCCAACCTGGCGCCACAGACCTCATGACTAAACCATGGCACCAAGTGCCACGTCCAATCCCCCCTTGAACACCTCCAGGGATGGTGACTCCACCACCTCCCTGGGCAGCACATTCCAAAGGCTACCAACTCTCTCTGGGAAGAACTTTCTCCTCACCTCCAGCCTAAACTTCCCCTGGCACAGCTTGAGACTGTGTCCTCTTGTTCTGGTGCTGGTTGCTAACATCCAATGAACTTGTTGCTAACATCCAATGAACTTGTTCCTAACATGGAACATTTTGATGATGTCCCCTCTCTGCCAGAAGTCCTCTCTTAAACTGCTTCTAATTGAGTGCAAGTCATGACTATGCTATTTTCGTAGTATCAGTCAGGGAAGGGATGTGGAAGGGACCACAAGGATCATCTAGTTCCAACCCTCCTGCCATGGGCAGGGACACCCCACACTAGATGATCTTCGAGGTCTCTTCCAACCTTGGTAATACTGTACTGTACTGTAATAGATCAGGCTGGCCAGAGCCTCATCCAGCCTGGGCTTAAACACCTCCAGGGACGAGGCCTCAACCACCTCCCTGGACAACCCATTCCAGGCCTTCACCACTCTCACGGTGAAGAACTTCTTCCTCATGTCCAGCCTGAATCTCCCCACCTCCAGCTTCATTCCATTTTACCAGCTAGGAGCTCACTATGATTTTGATGCTGATAATGCCTCTGCACACACTGAAGGAATGGCTTGCTGGAGGCTGAGGCATTTCATTTTTAAAGTATGATCACGAAACTTAGCTGAACCCTAGTGCTTATTACCAAAATAAAAGCCAGATGTCCCTGCATGGATCTGCCAAAAAAGTCAACCCTGGGGAACTCAGAGATACACCAAGCAGGTACAAGGCTGAAATCGACTGTTTCCACACCCTGCACCCATGGTGTGGGCACTGTCAGGTGTCAGTGTTGGCTTGTGTTATTTCTGGCTATCTGAAATTGGTAAATAAATAAACAAGCAAGCAAACAAATAAATAAATAAATATTTTTCTAGTGAGATCACAGGATGTCAGGGGTTGGAAGGGACCCAAAGAGATCATCCAGCCCAACCCCCCCCTGCCAGAGCAGGACCATGCAATCTAGCTCAGGTCACGCAGGAACACATCCAGACAGGCCTTGAAAGTCTCCAGAGAAGGAGATTCCACACCCTCTCTGGGCAGCCTGTTCCAGTGCTCTGTGACCCTTACAGTAAAGGAGTTCCCCCTTGTGTTGAGGTGGAGCCTCCTGTGTTGCACCTTACATCCATTGTTCCCTGCCCTATCCCAGGGAGCAATTGAGCAGAGCCTGTCCCCTTCCTCCTGACCTCCAGCCCTCAGATATTGATAAACATTTATTACAGTATCACTTTATCACTAAGGTTGGAAGAGACCTTGAAGATCATCGAGTCCAACCTGTCACTACAGACCTCATGACTAGACCATGGCACCAAGTGCCACATCCAATCCCCTCTTGAACACCTCCAGGGATGGTGACTCCACCACCTCCCTGGGCAGCACATTCCAATGACAAACAACTGTCTTGGTGAAGAAGAACTTTCTCCTCACCTCCAGCCTAAACTTCCCCTGGCGCAGCTTGAGACTGTGTGCCCTTGTTCTGGTGCTGGTTGCCTGAGAGAAGAGACCAACCCCCACCTGGCTACAACCGCCTTTCAGGTAGTTGCAGAGAGCAATGAGGTCACTCCTGAGCCTCCTCTTCTCCAGGCTAAACAATCCCAGCTCCCTCAGCCTCTCCGCACCAGGCAGTGATCCAGTCCCCTAATCATCCTTATAGCCCTCTGCTGGACCCTCTCCAGCAGATCCCTGTCCTTCTTGAACTGCGCAGCCCAAAACTGAATGCAGTACTCACGATGAGGTATCACCAGGGCAGAGTTAGAGGGGGAGGAGAACCTCCCTCGAGATTCAGTTCTTGTTCTTCCTTGAGATTAAATATGAAGCTGGATATGAAGAGAAAAGACATGACAGGAGAGGATCAGGTCAGTGCAGCTGAGAAAAAAAAAGCCATAAACCTTCAGCCACTGAAGTTCCTCTTTCGCTGCCTACAGTGTTGTCCCTTCCTTGCTCTTCATTCAGTTCCCATTTTCCCTTGTCCACGTGTCTGCAGTGATGCCCAGAATCTGCTCTGTTCTCTGCTTCTCTGTCTCCCAGCAAAACCTTACTGCCAGATAGCCTCAGCTGCCTCTGTTTTTTTCTGGAGCAGCAGGCACACTCTCTGGAGTGTGAGGCAGTCTGTCTTATGAGGACAGACTGAGGGAGTTGGGGCTGTTCAGTCTGGAAAAGAGAAGGCTCCGAGGAGACCTCATTGTGGCCTTCCAGTATCTGAAGGGGGCTACAAGAAAGCTGGGGAAGGACTTTTGAGGGTGTCAGGGAGTGATAGGACTGGGGGAATGGAGCAAAACTAGAAATGGTAGATTCAGATTGGATGTTAGGAAGAAGTTGTTCCCTAGGAGGGTGGTGAGAGCCTGGCACAGGTTGCCCAGGGAGGTGGTGGCAGCCTCCTGCCTGGAGGTGTTTGCAGCCAGGCTGGATGTGGCTGTGAGCAACCTGCTGTAGTGTGAGGTGTCCCTGGCCATGGCAGGGGGTTGGAACTGGCTGATCCTCGAGGTCCCTTCCAACCCTGCCAATTCTGTGATTCTATGTTTCTATTGATTCTATGATCCTGTGACTGCTCACAAGGATCTCTGGTGTTTCAGATGACACAGGCGAGGCAGTTTCTATCACAAAGCAGAAGCAGCTCTGCACTCCTCACCCCCAAGATAAAGCTGCAAGCACACAGCAACACCCAACAGCACCCAGGGAGGTGAGGAGATATGTGCCAGAGGATGTGTGATACTCTGCACAAACCTTCACTGCACTCAACACAGCTTCTGCAGCTCCTGGAGCCATTGTAGCCACCTGGCTGATTCAGCACCAGAGCTGAGCCAGCTGTTGGCAGCCAGCAAGGTAACAAAGCCAGTCCTTTATCCCATGCACAAACTACTTTTAAGCTCTGCATTTGATCAATGTGGCTTACTTCTGACAAATTCCCTGCAACTCTCTATTGATGTATGTGCTCTTTGTGTTCTACCTAACCCACAGGAGACTGCTTCTGTCCCCAGACCAACCCTCTGACCTTTCTTCGGTTGGCAGTGGAACTGAGACAGCCACGCCTATGCACTCACACACAGCATACAAACCCCAGCAGCACGTGTCCGGTTGTGTGCACAGCCTGGGGCAGCACTTTGCACTGCTGAAACCCAGTGGTACTCAAGAGACAGGAAAGCAGACATGCTGTGAGGCTCTCAGCATCGGCAGAGCATCCTCAGCTGTGTGCTCCAGCCATCAACCCACCCTGGGAGGGGGCAGAGATTGACTGATGGTGGATTTGTTTCACATTCCAGAGCAGCAGCAATAACCATGGGATCATAGAATGGTTTGGGTCAGTAGGGGCCTCCACGGGTCATCCAGTCCACACACCCCTGCAGTGAGCAGAGATATCAGATCAGGTTGCCCAGAGCCCTGTTGAGCCTGGCCTTGAATATCTCCAGGGATGGGGCCTCAACTAACCTCCCTGGACAACTGATTCCAGTAGCTCACCACCCTGACAGTAAAGAACTTCTTCCTGATGTCCAGTCTAAATCTAACCCCATCTAGTCTCAAACCTTGTCCTGTCAGCTACATGTCCTTGTAACCAGTCCTTCTTCAGCTTTCTTGTAAGCAGAGACTGGATGGGGTGCTTGGTGCCATGGTTTAGTTGATTAGATGGTGTTGGGTGATAGGTTGGACTCAATGATCTCAAAGTTCTTTTCCAACCTGGTTAATTCTATTCTATTCTATTCTATTCTATTCTATTCTATTCTATTCTATTCTATTCTATTCTATTCTATTCTATTCCATTCCATTCCATTCCATTCCATTCCATTCCATTCCATTCCATTCCATTCCATTCCATTCCATTCCATTCCATTCCATTCCATTCCATTCCATTCCATTCCATTCCATTCCATTCCATTCCATTCCATTCCATTCCATTCTATTCTATTCTATTCTATTCTATTCTATTCTATTCTATTCTATTCTATTCTATTCTATTCCTTCAGGTACTGGAATGCCACTATTAGGTCTCCCCAGAACCTTCTCGTCTCCAGGCTGAACACCCCCAGCTCCCTCAGCCTGCCCCCATAGGAGAGGTGTTCCAGTCAGTCCACTGATCATTTTTGTGGCCCTGCTCTGGACCCTCTCCATGAGGTCCATGTCCTTCTTGTGTTGAGAGCTCCAGAGCAGGACACAGCACTCCAGGTGAGGTCTCAGCAGAGCAAAGTGTCAGAATCACCTCTCTGGATCTGCTGCCCACGCTGCTTTTGCTGCAGCCAGGATGCAACAATCCTTGAGTCTGCAGGGCTACACTGGACTTTAGCACCTGACAGTTGTTTGTCAGCTGCAGTCTTGCTCCACATGTGTCAGGCCCTGCAAGGCTTTAGCACGTTGCCTTCTGGCAGGATTAAGCACGTTGGACACCCCTGAGGAAGCCATAGGAAACCCACAGTGGTCTTGTGGTTAATTTAACACAGCCCTTGATGTCATTATTAGTGGAAAAGTAGTCAAACACTTACTGGGCAGCCAAGATGTAAATAAATTCCCATGTTCTTAAGTGGTCATTTCGAATGTTTGACATAAAATGCACATCCCTGAGCAAGACACATGGCACACAGAGATGAACTCCTCCACCACTGAGGCTTTCAACATGCTGAAATGATTTGTAACCCTGCTTTAAAGTTGCTGGCTTCCCAAACCAATGGTGATAAGTCAAGGCAGGTCTGGAACAAATTAATCTCTTTCCCAATAACCTGTGGGTTCCTTTTGGGATTGCTCAGAGAGCTTACTGGGCAGCCAGAGCTTCCCATGGCAACAATAAGACAAAAAAAGAAGAACCTCCCCCCACTATGGATATTGATAAGGTGGCACTTAAAATCTAGGGAGCATGAAACCAAGGTCCCCCACAAGATGTTCCTGTGAGACCTTCACATACATCTGTTCTGATACAAACCTGGTATTCAACTTCTTTCCCCCACCCCGAATTCTTCTGCAGCCAGGACAGATTTGGGAAGCTGGGAAGCAGAAGAGCTCTTTTCCAAGTAGGACACAGCTGGCTGTCAGCAGATGCCACACCAGTGCCAGCTCCTCTGCTGCAGAGCCAGAGGAGCCCAGAGGGGTTATCAGAGGCTGACTGGGTGAGGTGAGTGTCTGTGCAGACACCAGCTGTGCAGCAAACACCTTTACTCCTCCATTTTCCACTTGTCCCAGGAGGCCCTGAAGACCAAATGTAACCTAGCTGGGTGTCCCGGTGTCATTCTGCTGCCTCCTGCCCTCCCTGTAGCCCCCTGGCTGGGTTTCTCGCCCATGCCAGAAGACAGACCGACCCACACCTGCAGCCAGCAGTCCCTTGAACAAAGAGCATGGCCAGAGTTGTTCCAGTGGTGCACACACTTCCTTGGCCATCATCATTCCATGCCAGGGTTCTGTGGAGAAGTGCCAGGTCAGCTGGGCTGGTTGTGCCCCAGCTACAGACCTGCGATGGGAGAGGAGCTGCCCCTCCCAGGAGCTGGTGTACATCCACAGGAAACTCATAACCCCCAGGGTCACCTTATCCCCCAGGTCAGTGCCAATAACACCTTGCAGGGAACTTAGAATCATAGAAACACAGAATTGTTTTGGTAGGAAAAGACTTCTAAGATCATCAAGTGCAAACCATCTACCTAAGGCCACCACAGCCATTAAACCATGTCCCAAGGTGCCACATCCACATGAACATCTCCAGGACAGTGAAAAGACTTCTAAGATCATCAAGTGCAAACCATCTACCTAAGGCCACCACAGCCATTAAACCATGTCCCAAGGTGCCACATCCACATGAACATCTCCAGGACAGTGAAAAGACTTCTAAGATCATCAAGTGCAAACCATCTACCTAAGGCCACCACAGCCATTAAACCATGTCCCAAGGTGCCACATCCACATGAACATCTCCAGGACAGTGAAAAGACTTCTAAGATCATCAAGTGCAAACCATCTACCTAAGGCCACCACAGCCATTAAACCATGTCCCAAGGTGCCACATCCACATGAACATCTCCAGGACAGTGAAAAGACTTCTAAGATCATCAAGTGAAAACCATCTACCTAAGGCCACCACAGCCATTAAACCATGTCCCAAGGTGCCACATCCACATGAACATCTCCAGGACAGTGAAAAGACTTCTAAGATCATCAAGTGAAAACCATCTACCTAAGGCCACCACAGCCATTAAACCATGTCCCAAAGTGCCACATCCACACATTTCCTGAACATCTCCAGGACAGTGAAAAGACTTAATCATAGAATCATAGAATCAGTCAGGGTTGGAAGGGACCACAAGGATCGTCTAGTTCCAACCCCTGCCATGGGCAGGGACACTTCTAAGATCATCAAGTGAAAACCATCTACCTAAGGCCACCACAGCCATTAAACCATGTCCCAAAGTGTCACATCCACATGAACAACTCCAGGACAGGGACTCCACCACCTCCCTGGGCAGCCTATTCCATGCCTGACCACTCTTTCAGTGGAAAAAAAACCTTCCTAATCTCCAGCCTAAATCTCCCCTGGTGGAGGCCATTCCCTCTTCTCCTACCACTAGTTCCTTGGGGTAATATATTGGCCCTTTTGATTATAGCCATTTAAAGTGAAGAGAAAAGATTTCAGTGTTTGCCCCCATTTTATTCTTTCTTTCTTTCTTCTTTCCAGAGAGGAAAAAAAAACCCAACCAAAGACCAGCTCTGCCATTCAGCTTGTCTGGCTTTGTGCTTGGGCACCATAATGGTTCCCATTAGCAGCTGCAATACTTTTTATAGGAGGTAACTGGAAGTTCAGAGACACCAAGTGACCTCTCCAAGCAGGAATAAACAAAAGCCTTTATTTCCAGTTTCCTCTGTGAGCAGCTAAGCTTCTCTCCCACCCTCTCTGCAGCTCACTGAAATTTGCTCTTTCTCTTTAAAAGGCTGACTCCAAAATTAACCACAGTTACCACAAACCACGTCTCAGGTTGCCCCAAAGCTCGGAGCAGCAATACAACAGACCCCAAATCTGTCAACGGAACTGCTGCTGCCGCCAGGGTTCGGCTCCACACAGCCCTCAGAGCGCTGCACCAGCCACACACAGAGCCCAGCCAGCTGTGAAAGGGGCAACAGTGAGCTGTGGGTGACTAACTCACACCTGGATTCGGGGACATACAAGGACAAAGCTTTAAAGTTGCAACCCATGAAGGGAAGAGAGGGAAGCAAACCCAGACATTTTCAGAGGATCATAAAGTTGCTTCAGTTGGAGAAGGCCTTTGAAAACGCTGAGTCCAAATGCTGACCTAACGCTCCCCAGGCCAAGAGGGACAGGGATCTACCCGAGAGAGTCCAGCGGAGGGCTGTGAGGAGGACTGAGGGACTGGAGCACTGCCCTGTGAGGACTTTTTAGTCCTATGGGACCATGGGGCTTTTTAGTCTGGAGAAAAAAGACTGAGAGGGGGAGCTAATAAATGTCTATAAATATCTAGGGGCTGGGGGTCAGGAGGGAGGGGACAGGCTCTGCTCAATTGCTCCCTGGGGTAGGACAAGGGGCAATGGATGTAAGCTGCGGCACAGGAGGTTCCACCTCAACGTGAGGAGGAACTTCTTCACTGTGAGGGTCACAGAGCACGCTGCCCAGAGAGGTTGTGGAGTCTCCTTCTCTGGAGACATTCAAGACCCATCTGGATGTGCTCCTGTGTGCTCTGCACTGTATTCTATGGTCCTACTCTGTCAGGGGAATTGGACTTGATGATCTTCAGAGATCCCTTCCAACCTCTAACATCCTGTGAGCCTGTGAACAGCAAAATAAGCAAAGTTAGTCCATTTCCTTTGCCAAATGTGTAAGTACTTCCTTTACTCAGGTTTCCAGGATCACCACAAATTGCTCAGTGAATCATCACACATCTACAGAGCCATAGGGGCTTCTGAATCAAGGTGCCCTTCACTTTTTACAAGGGCTTGTAGAGACAGGGCAAGGGGCAATGGCTTTATGCTGGAAGAGGAAAGATTTAGACTGGATATTAGGAAGAAATTCTTTACAGTGTGGGTGGTGAGACACTGGAACAGGTTGCCCAGACAGGTTGTGGATGTCCCCTCCCTGGAGGTGTTCAAGGCCAGGCTGGATAAGGTCTTAAGCAACCTGGACTAGTGGAAGGGATCCCTGCCCATGGCAGGGGGATGGGACTGGATGATCTCTAAGGTCCTTTCCAACCCAAACCATTCTGTGAATCTATGATTCACACCCTGTGCATTTGGGGAGCCTCTCCTCAAGAGGCTTATGCAAGATTCCAGGTCCTTTGCTCAGGTCACAGAGTTGTCATGAGGTTAAAGATTAAGTTTTGCACAGGTCTCATACAAGCAAATATTTCTCCTTCTGAGCTGAACTGACACATAACTGTGCCCACCCTAGTTCCACAAAGATATTAATCTGCTGCCTGCTTAAAGCAAGGCAAGTGCCAGGAGGATGGAGCCAGCTCTTCTCAGTGATGTCCACCAGCAGAACAAGAGGTAGTGGGCACAAGCTGGAACACAGGAGGCTCTACATAAACATCAAGAGAGAATTATTGTAGAGTCTCTATCTCTGTGATTCTGTGAGAAGTCAGAGGCTTAAGCAGCATGCTGAATAAGACCCAAAGGGAAGAGATACTGAAAGGTTGGGCAGTCATAAATGACAGCATATAGTTTTCAAACAATCTTTAAACTTGTTCTCCCTTTCAGAATACAGAACAGAAATAGAGAATTTGCCAGGTTGGAAAAGACCTCTGAGATCATCAAGATCAACCTATCACCCAACACCAACTAATCAACTAAACCATAGCACCAAGGGCCTCATCCAGGCTCTTTTTAAACACCTCCAGTGATGGTGACTCCACAGCCTCCCTGGGCAGCACATTCCAATGGCCAATCTCTCTATCTGGGAAGAACTTCTTCCTAACATCCAGCCTAAACTTCCCCTGGCACAGCTTGAGACTGTGTCCTCTTGTTCTGGTGCTGCTTGCCTGGGAGAAGAGACCAACCCTCACCTGGCTACAACCTCCCTTCAGGGAGTTGTAGAGAGCAAGAAGGTCTCCCCTGAGCCTCCTCTTCTCCAGGCTAAGCAACCCCAGCTCCCTCAGCCTCTCCTCACAGAGCTGTGCTCCAAACCCCTCCCCAGCCTTGTTGCCCTTCTCTGGACACCTTCCAGCATCTCAACATCTTTCATAAACTGAGGGGCCCAGAACTGGACTTTCATTCTGATGCTTCACTTTTCCTTCACAGGTGTTGCTTTCCCAGTAGAACCACCGTGGTCTCAGGTAGATGGTTTTCACTTGATGATCTTAGAAGTCTTTTCACTGTCCTGGAGATGTTCAGGAAATGTGTGGATGTGGCACCTTGGGACATGGTTTAATGGCTGTGGTGGCCTTAGGTAGATGGTTTTCATTTGATGATCTTAGAAGTCTTTTCCTACCAAAACAATTCTGTGTTTCTCATCCTTACAACAGAAAAGGAGCAAAACTGAGCAAAATTTCAGGTTTCCTTTGAATGGAGTACCAGTTTTTAATGGGGAGAGCCAGGTTCAAAAACACAGAGTTCCCCAGATAGACTCTGAGTCCTTTATCTGCATCTTCCAAAAGCCTGGAGCTGTTTCTGCAAAGATTTTATCTGATATTAATTAAACCAAAATTGATCATTTCCATATAACTCCAAACGAGGCATGGAGCACACAGGGGTCTTGTAAACACAGCAAAGCATTACAACATCTCTTACTCTGAATGCTCTGTACTTGCTGCCAAGTTTATCCACAGTCCTGTCAAATGAGGAAATCCCTCCTCACTGGTACAGGAATCAGATCATCAGAGCTGGGCTCACCAGGAAAGAGGATCACAGGATCACAGATCACAGGATGTCAAGGGTTGGAAGAGACCTCCAGAGATCATCCAGTCCAACCCCCCTGCCTGAGCAGGACCATAGAATCCAGCACAGGTCACACAGGAACGCATCCAGATGGGGCTTGAAAGTCTCCAGAGAAGGAGACTCCACAACCTCTCCGGGCAGCCTGCTCCAGTGCTCTGTGACCCTCACAGAGAAGAAGCTCCTCCTCATGTTGAGGTGGAACCTCCTGTGCTGGAGTTTATATGCACTGCCCCTTGTCCTACCACAGGGTTCAGCTGAGCAGAGCCTGTCCCCTCCCTTTTGACACCCAGCCCTCAGATATTGATTACTTACAGATACACTTAGCACAGAGGAAGAAGTGTTTGAGCAACCATCAGTGGAGAAGCTTGAGGGGGAAAAAGAAGAGAGGTTCGGTCCGGAGAGGAGAGGTTCAGTTCGGAGAAAAGGAGAGGAGAGGTTCGGAGGGGAAGGGAAGGGAAGGGAAGGGAAGGGAAGGGAAGGGAAGGGAAGGGAAGGGAAGGGAAGGGAAGGGAAGGGGGAAGGGAAGGGAAGGAAGGGAAGGGAAGGGAAGGGAAGGGAAGGGAAGGGAAGGGAAGGAAGGAAGGGAAGGGAAGGGAAGGGAAGGGAAGGGAAGGGAAGGGAAGGGAAGGGAAGGGAAGGGAAGGGAAGGGAAGGGAAGGGAAGGGAAGGGAAGGGGAGGAGACATTTTTAGGTTGAATATCCAAAAGTGGTAGAAACCAAGCAGGGAATCATAGTACCCGTGCAAGATGCCAGGGGCAGGATGAGATTGGCAGGCTGTTTACATGTCAACACACAAAAAGCCGGGCTGCAGCATGCCATGCTAACATCTGGAGGAGTGAACTGCAAGGTTTGGATCTCATGCTTCTGAAGGCTCAAAAACATGTTCTCAGTGACATGATTAGGAGGGGGCAGAAAAAAGTCTCCCCACTGCAATCTCCAAGAAAAAAATGCATTCAATGTAACAATAACTAGCTAACTCACATGCTCCCAGCCTAAATCAGTTCAGACTCATCCCCTGCTCATGGGATGCTCATCCTTTCTGCCCATTTCCACCCCATTTGTTTCATGCCATCTCTTTCTAATACAACCAGGGAAACTGATCAAACACATTCTATACATACCACCTAACCCACAGTCTCAGCACCCCAGCTGTACTCCTAACCTCACAAATTCACAGTCAAACCATCTCCAGGGTTTCAAAAGCATAGCAGCTTTCATGAAGGAGGGCAGTGGGAGCTCTCTTAATTAGCTCAGCTTCTTTGTGCATTTCTAGGCACGTCTCCCTCTTTGTTCACCTTCAAGAGTTTAGCATCAGGCTGGGAAGAGCTTTCTCCTCCATCAAATGGCATTGCATTCTTTGGGGTCTTCTTTTTTTAATCCCCCTAGTTCTGGCACTCAGGAAAACATCTGGGGCCTGGCATCGAAATGGAAAGAGGAGAATTTTAACCAGGCTGCATAGTTATGGGGCACTAAGAGGAAAATGTGGAAGGCCAGCCAGCTAGGTGAGCATCTCCCTACCAAGAAGTCCTCCATGTGCTGTCCTCACAGCTCTGCCAGGGAACAATTCAAACACAAACCCCCATTGTTAAAGTAAGACAACAAGATAAAAATCAGTCTTGATAGCTTAATTCTTTGCATTTTTCCTCTTGAGGCATGACTTACTGAGCTGAGAGTCGGTTCTAGAAGCACCACGCACAAACTTCTCTTTGTTTGTCTGAATAAAGTTTGGGCTGCAAGATTTCAGATTGGATGTCAGGAAGAAGTTGTTCCCCGTGAGGGAGGTGAGGCACTGGCACAGGCTGCCCAGGGAGGTGGTGGAAGCCTCATGCCTGGAGGTGTTTGCAGCCAGGCTGGATGTGGCTGAGAGCAACCTGCTGTAGTGTGAGGTGTCCCTGCCTGTGGTAGAGGGGTTGGAACTGGCTGATCCTTGAGGTCCCTTCCAACCCTGACAGTTCTGTGATTCCATGATCCTGGAGGACAGTTTTATGACTTTTTGGACATAGCCTCACTAAGCACAGCAGAGCATGGGGGGACGGCTCAGTGAGGTCTGTGCTGGCAGACAGTGGCTCTGCTCCTGCTCCTGACATGGTCACTGAGAGCTTTGCCATGAAGTCACATTGCTGCAATTCAGATGTGCAGCGGAAAGAAGTGTGATGGAAATTTTCCATGATATGATCACTGGATTCAGCTCTGGTCAAGTAAAAGCAGCCTGCTCAGGGCTAGTGAAAGGGCAGTAATGAATGCCAATAAGCAACCCCCTCCTGGCATCTGCTGTCTGCCTGAAGAAAGAAAAGAAAGGAAGAGAGAAAGAGAAAAAGGAAGAGGGAAGGAGAGACAGAGGGAAGGAGAGACAGAGGGAAGGAGAGAAAGAGGGAAGGGAAGGTTTGGGAAGGGAAGGGAAGGTTTGGGAAGGGAAGGTTTGGGAAGGGAAGGGAAGGTTTGGGAAGGGAAGGTTTGGGAAGGGAAGGTTTGGGAAGGGAAGGGAAGGGAAGGGAAGGTTAGGGAAGGGAAGGGAAGGTTAGGGAAGGGAAGGGAAGGGAAGGGAAGGGAAGGGAAGGAAGGAAGGGAAGGGGGAAGGGAAGGGAAGGGAAGGGAAGGGAAGGGAAGGGAAGGGAAGGAAGGGAAGGGAAGGGAAGGGAAGGAAGGGAAGGGAAGGGAAGGGAAGGGAAGGGAAGGGAAGGGAAGGGAAGGGAAGGAAGGGAAGGGAAGGTTTGGGAAGGGAAGGGAAGGAAGGTTTGGGAAGGAAGGTTTGGGAAGGGAAGGTTTGGGAAGGGAAGGAAGGGAAGGTTTGGGAAGGAAGGAAGGGAAGGTTTGGGAAGGGTTTGGAAGGGAAGGGAAGGAAGGAAGGGAAGGAAGGGAAGGGAAGGTTTGGGAAGGGAAGGAAGGAAGGAAGGGAAGGGAAGGAAGGAAGGGAAGGGAAGGGAAGGGGAAGGGAAGGGAAGGGAAGGGAAGGAAAGGAAGGAAGGGAAGGAAGGGAAGGAAGGTTTGGGAAGGGAAGGTTTGGGCAGGGAAGGTTTGGGAAGGTTTGGAGGGAAGGAAGGAAGGAAGGAAGGAAGGAAGGAAGGAAGGAAGGAAGGAAGGAAGGAAGGAAGGAAGGAAGGAAGGAAGGAAGGAAGGAAGGAAGGAAGGAAGGAAGGAAGGAAGGAAGGAAGGAAGGGAGGAAGGAAGGAAGGAAGGAAGGGAGGAAGGAAGGAAGGAAGGGAGGAAGGAAGGAAGGAAGGGAGGGAGGAAGGAAGGAAGGAAGGAAGGGAGGGAGGAAGGAAGGGAGGAAGGGAGGAAGGGAGGAAGGAAGGAAGGAAGGAAGGAAGGAAGGAAGGAAGGAAGGAAGGAAGGAAGGAAGGAAGGAAGGAAGGAAGGAAGGAAGGAAGGAAGGAAGGAAGGAAGGAAGGAAGGAAGGAAGGAAGGAAGGAAGGAAGGAAGGAAGGAAGGAAGGGAGGAAGGAAGGGAGGAAGGGGGAAAGGGAGGGAAGAAGGGAGAATGGGAGGGAGGAAGGGAGGAAGGGAGGAAGGGAGGAAGGGAGGGAGGAAGGGAGGAAGGGAGGAAGGGAGGAAGGAAAGAGCAATCACATCAATTTGCAGCCTTCATCGACATTAAAACTAAGAGCACACAACTACAGATGTGTACTGTGCCCAAGGAGAAGCTGGCAGAAGGAACACATGTTGCTAGGGGTGTGTCAGACCTACCACGAAGGAAGCCCTGGCTCAAGGTGAAGAGTTCGGGCTGTTCTGTTAGAGTTGTGCTGATTAAAGAGCTCACACACACACAAACTTTTCTCTGTGTTACATTTTGTGCCTGTTTCTGCTCTCCTCCAAGGCTAGGATCTAGCTTGGCTGACTCACTGGTAGAGCACTGCTGGATGGTCTGTAGAAGGTGATGTGCACGCTGCTTGAGGGTAGGAAGGCTCTGCAGAGGCACCTGGACAGGCTGGATTTTGATGGGCTGATGTTCAACAAGGCTGAGTGTTGGGTCCTGCACTTGGATCACAACAACCCTGTGAATGCTCCAGGCTTAAGGCAGCGTGGCTGGAAACTATCCAGCAGAGAAGGACCTGGGGGTGTTGGTCAACAGCTGGCTGAACATGAGTCAGTGTACACACTGGTGACCAAGAAGGCCACCAGCATCCCAGCCTGGATCAGGAACAGTGTGACAAGAAAGATCAGAGAAGTGTTTGTACCCCTATGCTTAGGCTGGTGAGGCCACACCTTGAGTCCTGGGTTCAGCTTTGGGGCCCTCACTACTAGAAGAACATTGAGGTGCTGGAGCAGGTCCAGAGAAGGGCAACAAAGCTGGGGAAGGGTCTGGAGAACAGGGCTAAGGAAGAGTAGTTGAGGGAGCTGGGGGTGTTTAGTCCAGATTAAAGGAGGTTGAAGGGAGACCTCCTTGCTCTCTACAACACCCTGAAAGGAGGTTGGAGTGAGGTGGGGGTTGGTCTCTTCTCCCTACTATCAGGTGATAGAACAAGAAGAAACAGCCTGAAATCGTACCAGAGGAGGCTTAGGTTGGATGTTAGGAACAAGATATTTCCTGAAAGAGTGGACAGGCACTGGAACAGGCTGCCCAGGGAGGTGGTGGAGTCACTACCCCTGGAGGTGTTTGAAAGAACATGCAGACATGGCACTCTGGAGCATGGTTTAGTGGTCACTGTGGTGTTGGCTTGATGGTTGCATCTGACAATCTTAAAGGTTGGACTCAATGATCTTAAAGGTCTTTGCCAGCTGAAACTGTTCTATGATTCTGTGTTTCAGCAATCATGAGACATTTCTTTTTCCACCCAGTGCATTGCATCTCTGAAGGAAAAACATAGAAAGGAACAGTGTGGCCAGCAGGAGCAGGGAGGTCATTCTGCCCCTGTACACTGCACTGGTTAGGCCACACCTTGAGTCCTGTGTCCAGTTCTGGGCCCCTCAGTATAGGAAGGAGGTTGACTTGCTGGAAGGTGTCCAGAGAAGGGCAACGAAGTTGGTGAGGGGTTTGGAACACAAGCCCTATGCGGAGAGGCTGAGGGAGCTGGGGTTGCTTAGCCTGGAGAAGAGGAGACTCAGGGGAGACCTTCTTGCTCTCTACAACTACCTGAAAGGAGGTTGTAGCCAGGTGGGGGTTGGTCTCTTCTCTCAGGCAAGCAGCACCAGAACAAGAGGACACAGTCTCAAGCTGCACCAGGGGAGGTTTAGGCTGGAGATTAGGAAGAAATTCTACACAGAGAGAATGACTGCCCATTGCAATGTGCTGCCCAGGGAGGTGGTGGAGTCACCATCACTGGAAGTGTTCAGGAGGAGACTTGGTGGGGTGCTTGGTTGCATGGTTTGGTTGATTAGGTGGTGTTGGATGATAGGTTGGATGCAATGATCTCAAAGGTCTCTTCCAACCTGGTTAATTCTGTTCTATTCTATTCTATTCTATTCTATTCTATTCTATTCTATTCTATTCTATTCTATTCTATTCTTACTTTATATAAACATCATTTATGTTCACTACATGTGCCACTACACCTCCCTGCTGCTCACAGGTACTTCACTCCCTCTATTCTATTCTATTCTATTCTATTCTATTCTATTCTATTCTATTCTATTCTATTCTATTCCATTCCATTCCATTCCATTCCATTCCATTCCATTCCATTCTATTCTATTCTATTCTATTCTATTCTATTCTATTCTATTCTATTCTATTCTATTCTATTCTATTCTATTCTATTCTATTCTATTCTATTCTATTCTATTCTATTCCATTCCATTCCATTCCATTCCATTCTATTCTATTCTATTCTATTCCATTCCATTCCATTCCATTCTAAAAAGACACTTCCTTGCACTCCAGCTCCTCTCTTAGCTCCTTCTCCCACGGTTTTGATGCCACCCCAGAGACGGGGCTAAGCAGATCCTGCACAGAGGGGAGCAGAGCTGGACATCTCTCATTCTCCATTGTTTTGAAGCAGAAAAACCTCTTCTCAGCACACCCAGGCCGATGACATGGGACTGGTGGGATCCCTTCTGGTCACAACGTAACCCTCCCTGGAACAATCAGCAATTTGGACATCCAAAGATTATTTCATTAAACAGCAGTTGTGAATCAGCAGGAGGCCTCTTTCCACAGCCATTCTTTAAAGCCCAAACATTTCCATGTTTCCTGTAATACTTGTGCTTACTCACACAGGGACAAATACAGGGGGGAGGGGAGGGTGGGGGGAAAGATCAGCTCTGTGTGACAGAGTTTTGGAAGCACCAAAATAACCTCTTTGAATGTTGCAGTCACTGGACAGCAGGAGTCCAGGAAGGGAGTGATGAAAAAAACACCCTTGGATTTATTCACTGGAGAGGTTGTGGAGTCTCCTGCTCTGGAAGCTTTCAAGCCCCATCTGGATGCGTTCCTGTGTGACCTGTGCTGGATTCTGTGCTCCTGCTCTGGCAGGGGGGTTGGACTCAGTGATCTCTGGAGGTCTCTTCCAGCCCCTAGCATCCTGTGATCTGTGATAGACACCTGAGGCAAGAGCATGCCCATCGTTTATGTCTTACCTTTTGTGCCAGTTTGCTCAAAGCCCTCACAATATTTTCTGTAACTGTCTCCTTCTTTTCCATCTCTGTTGCAGGGAGCACTTGGAGAACAAGAGGAATTTCCCCCCCCCCCCCCCAAGCTTCTGACTATGTCATGGGCAGCAGGATGCAGGGGGACACCTCAGAGTGTTTCAGTCCTACTGATCTTTGTTGCAGGTAAATTTGGGGTGAAATTGCCAAAAGAAATCCTGGGGCTACAAAGAGCAACAGCAGGAAGCTGGGAAAGGAACATAACCTTGGATTTATTCACTGGAGAGGTTGTGGAGTCTCCTGCTCTGGAGGCTTTCAAGCCCCATCTGGATGCGTTCCTGTGTGACCTGTGCTGGATTCTGTGCTCCTGCTCTGGCAGGGGAGTTGGACTCAATTATCTCTGGAGGTCTCTTCCAGCCCCTAGCATCCTGTGATCTGTGATAGATACCTGAGGCAAGAGCATGCCCATTGTTTATGTCTTACCTTTTGTGCCAGTTTGCTCAAAGCCCTCACAATATTTTCTGTAACTGTCTCTTTTTGGTGTAGTTACCCCAAAAGACCACGAGGTCAGTGGAAGCAGAGGCAAATATCCCCTCCTACATCCAGCACTAGTGAGGCATGGAAGGAACAAGCACTGCATCCCTAAGTAGACTTTGGAAGGAAGAGATAAGCCTGGCTGTTTTTAAAGGACTGGCTCTAGCACACAGCTGGGGCAGGGACTGGGCATAGGCAGCAGGGAGGGACATAGCTAGCTGAGGACAGCAGCCCTCTGCTCTGCTCTGCTGGTGCCACAGCCCTGAGAAACTGGGTTTGCTGCTTGACCTTGTATGACCAGCTCCTGCTGGTGGGATCCTCCCTCCTCCTTTCACCAGCTGTGCACCCATGAGCAGTAGGATATGCTCTCACCCAGCTCTCTGTCTCAGACCTGCCCTTTGCTTCTCCTCCTTCTTCCCAAGGCAAACCCAGTCTCTCCATTACTCACCTCAGACCAGGCTTCCTGTGCTGCTGGGAATCTTGAGTATGGGATGCTTCAGGGTCTCCAGGGGAGAGCTTCATGCCATGTCCCACAGCAACTCTGCATCAGTAAGGGAGATCCAGAAGGGTCTGGAACTTGGACACACTCCCAGTGTGTCCCACTTCCCTGACAAACAGCATTGGTGAATGGTGCCACATCCAGCTGGCAGCCAGTCACCAGTGGTGTCCCCCAGGGATCAGTGCTGGGCCCCATCCTGTTCAGTATTTTTATTGATGATCTGGATGAGGGGCTTGAGTCCATCATCAGTAAATTAGCAGATGACACCAAGCTGCAGGCAGGAGTTGATCTCTTAGAGGGTAGGAGAGCTCTGCAGAGGGACCTTGCCAGGCTGGACAGATGGACAGAGTCCAAGAGCAGGAGATTGAACACATCTAAGTGGTGGGTTCTGCACATTGGCCACAACAGCCCCATGCAGTGCTACAGGCTGGGGTCAGAGTGGCTGGAGAGCAGCCAGGCAGAAAGGGACCGGGGGGACTGGTTGATAGTAGGCTGAACATGAGCCAGCATTGTGCCCAGGCAGCCAAGAAGGCCAATGGCATCCTGGCCTGCATCAGGAACAGTGTGGCCAGCAGGAGCAGGGAAATCATTCTGCCCCTGTACACTGCACTGGTTAGGCCACACCTTGAGTCCTGTGTCCAGTTCTGGGGTCCTCAGTTTAGGAAAGATGTTGAGTTGCTGGAAGGTGTCCAGAGAAGGGCAACAAAGCTGGGGAGGGGTCTGGAGCACAGCTCTGTGAGGAGAGGCTGAGGGAGCTGGGGTTGCTTAGCCTGGAGAGGAGGAGGCTCAGGGCAGACCTCATAGCTCTCTACAACTCCCTGAAGGGAGGTTGTAGCCAGGTGGGGGTTGGTCTCTTCTCCCAGGCAACCAGCAGCAGAACAAGAGGACACAGTCTCAAGCTGTGCCAGGAGAGGTTTAGGCTGGAGGTGAGGAAGAAATTCTTTGCAGAAAGAGAGCTTGGCCATTGGAATGTGCTGCCCAGGGAGGTGGTGGAGTCACCATCACTGGAGGTGTTTAGGAAGAGACTGGCTTGGGTGCTTGGTTGCATGGTTTAGTTGATTAGGTGGTGTTGGGTGATAGGTTGGACTTGATCTCAAAGCTCTCTTCCAACCTGGTTAATTCTATTCTATTCTATTCTATTCTATTCTATTCTATTCTATTCTATTCTATTCTATTCTATTCTATCCTATCCTATCCTATCCTATCCTATTCTATCCTATCCTATCCTATCCTATCCTATCCTATCCTATCCTATCCTATCCTATCCTATCCTATCCTATCCTATCCTATTCTTACTTTATATAAACATCATTTATGTTCACTCCATGTGCCACTACACCTCCCTGCTGCTCACAGGCACCTCACTCCCCCAGGACATGCCTGCACATCCTTGGGAGCTCAGATCAAACCCATGGCTTTCACCCGCCAGCCTGAGGATCCAAACTTCAGTGTCCCACTGTGAATCTATCCCTTAGACCATCCCACACCCATCTGCATAGCACAAATAATATTTCTCACCAGCTAAAACATTTGTGAACCTTGGAGGAGTACAGTGAACACAAAGCACATTAAAGTCCGTGAGGTGCTTTAATCTTTGTGTCTTTGGGGTCATTTTGCTGTGGAGGGCTGATGAGTGCTACAGGGAAATGAGCGCTCCTGGTCACCACCTTCACAGCACCCCCTGAGATGGACTTGGCCAATTAAGTAAGACCCTCCACCAAATATGAGCTGGGATTTGAGAACACAAAACCACAGATATTCTTATAACCACGGGGAGAAGTCTCCTGGAGAAGCAGATAATGGGAGATGGATGGACATGGTGGGTGCAGCTGAGCACCACCTTCATGGTGACCTCAGCAGGATGAGTAAGTGGACCCAAGATTTTCCATGCAGCAAAGAACAATTTCTTCCACTCTTGCAGCTTTCTCCTGGGGCTCCCAAGAGGGCAATTCTTCTCTGTTCCAGACTGTTTCCAACTGCTGCAGAGATTCCCACCAATTCCCTGTAACTCCTGCCTTATCAATACAAGAAAGGAAGGAAACATAAACCGCTCAGAGTGACAGGCTGGACTGCTGTTCTTCCTAACTAAAAATGTGGGAAACCTGTGGTGGGAGCAGAAAGAGGTGAAAACACATCAGCACAGCAAGGCAAGCCTTTGGCAAGCCTTCTGCCCCTTGCTCCCCTTCCACAGGTGCAAGTGGCCACAAACATAGATGCTGGGAAAGATCCCCTGCAGAGGTGAGGAGATGACCTGCTGGAAAGCATCTCTGCAGCGAAGGTCCTTGGAGTCTGGGCGGACAACAAGTTCCCCATGAGCCAGCGCCGTGCCCTCTTTGCCTCCAGCCACCCCTGTTCTGCTTCTTGCTAAGCCCATTGACATCCACCATAGGGGCAGGAAAGGGCCCTTGGGAGGAAGGGAGCCAGGGAGCAGGCTGGCTGTTCCCAGCCCAGGCTCTCCCCGTGCCAAGGCAGCACATTTTCTGGGGTGTTTTTTGCAGTTCAGTTTAAATGACTCAGCGGAGGAGCTTTGTGTAACTTCTGACCACAGCCTAACAGTTCTCACAGGAGGTAATATTTCCTAGTGCTTGGCATGAGCTTTCCTCCTTTTCATCTTGGGACTTGTGCTCCTTCAGCAGTCCTTTCCCACTTCTTGCCTTTCTTCCTGCTCACAGCCTACAACTTTGTAGGTGGTCACTGGATCCCTCAGCTTCCACCCAGCCCTTCTCCAGGCAGCAGGAGCAGAAAATCACAGAAGCATGGAATCATTAAGGTTGTAAAAGACCTCTGAGATCATCACATCCAACACCTCCACCACCACTGCACCATGTCCTGAAGTGCCTGGTTTTGGAACACTTCCAGGGACGGTGGTGACTTCACCACCTCCCTGAGCAGCCTGTTCCAACGCCTGAACACTCTTGCAGCAAAGAGATTTTTCTTTATATCCAATCTAAACCTCCCCTGGTGCAACTTGAGGTCTTGCCATTAGTTACCTGGCAGAAGAATACACCACATGGATGGCTTTTGTGCTAGCACCTAGACAGGCAGGGTTTATCTAGCTGATACAACCTCTCCCCCAAAGCAGTACTTGCAGCTCAACAGCAGTCTGAGGTGTTTTCTGTGAATTCCCTCCAGTTTGTCACTGTCAACTCCCTGAAGGGAGGTTGTAGCCAGGCGGGGGTTGGTCTCTTCTCCCAGGCAACCAGCACCAGAACAAGAGGACGCAGTCTCAAGCTATGCCAGGAGAGGTTTAGGCTGGAGGTGAGGAAGAAATTCTTCCCAGCAAGAGAGATTGGCCACTGGAATGTGCTGCCCAGGGAGGTGGTGGAGTCACCATCACTGGAGGTGTTTAAGAAGAGCCTGGATGAGGCACTTGATGCCATGGTTTAGTTGATTAGTTGGTGTTGGGTGATAGGTTGGACTCAATGATCTCAAAGGTCTTTGTAATCTGGTTAATTCTATTCTATTCTAACCAGCAGTGCTCTGACCTGCAAGCGCTCTGACCCTGACTGGGCTGACACACTGCTGACAAGATGTATCCATCCTCTTTTTGATAAGCAACCATCTACTCATTTGTTGCATTTTACTAATTGCACTTAATTCTGCCTCTGCTTTCCCTGTTATATTCTTTCATTAGACTCTCCCTATATTCCAGACCCAGTTGTATTCCTTAGTCTGTCAGTAGCAAAGGGAATCATAGAATGGTCCAGGCTGGAAGGAACCTCCAAGGCTCATCCAGTCCAACCTCCCCACAGTCAGCAGGGACATCCCCAACCAGATCAGGCTGCCCAGGGCCTCGTTGAGCCTCACCTTGAATATCTCCAGGGAAGGAGCTTCAACCACCTCCCTGGGCAACCTGTTCCGGTGTTCCACCACCCTCATAGTGAAGAACTTCTTCCTGATATCCAATCTAAATCTGCCCTTCTCTACTTTGAAGCCACAGCGGATATTTAAACCACAGCAATCTCTGATCTACAAAACAATTTAAACCCTTCCAAAAGCACCCTCCTTCTGAATCACAGAATCACAGGATCACCAAGGTTGGAAGAGACCTCAAAGATCATCAAGTCTAACAGACCCCATGACTAAGCCATGGCACCAAGTGCCGCGTCCAATCCCCTCTTGAACACCCCATGCAGGGCTACAGGCTGGGGTCAGAGTGGCTGGAGAGCTGCCAAGCAGAAAGGGACCTGGAGGTGCTGATTGACAGGTGTCTGAACATGAACCAGCAGTGTGCCCAGGTGGCCAAGAAGGCCAATGGCATCCTGGCATGCATCAAGAATAGTGTGGCCAGCAGGAGCAGGGAAGTCATTGTGCCTCTGTACTCTGCACTGGTTAGGTCACACCTTGAGTCCTGTGGCCAGTTCTGGGCTCCTCAGTTTAAGAAGGACATTGAGACACTTGAACGTGTCCAGAGAAGGGCAACAAGGCTGGGGAGGGGTGTGGAGCACAGCCCTGTGAGGAGAGGTGGAGGGAGATGGGGGTGTTTAGCCTGGAGAAGAGGAGGCTCAGGGCAGACCTTCTTGCTCTCTGCAACTACCTGAAGAGAGGTTGTAGCCAGGTGAGGGTTGGTCTCTTCTCCCAGGCAACCAGCAGTAGAACGAGAAGACACAGTCTCAAGCTGTGCCAGGGAAGGTTTAGGCTAGAGGTGAGGAGAAAGTTCTCCACAGAGAGAGTTGTTAGCCATTGGAATGTGCTGCCCAGTGAGGTGGTGGAGTCACCATCCCTGAAGCTATCTCCTGGTAAGTGGCAGCAAAGCAACCAAATCAAAACCTTGCCTTTCATTCCTGTCCCTGTGAAATATCCACCCCACCTCCCTACTTGATGTGCTGACTCCTCACAGAGTGGGTAGATGTTTCATTAGGTACACATTTAAACACAAAAAGATTTTTCCAAGCCTCAGTTCCAAGTTCCAAGCAATTACCCATTTGCTGGGTGTAACTTACTGCAGGGTCTCCCAACTGGGGAGCAGAACACAGACAGCTCTTTACAAAAGAAGAAACAACAAACAAATAAACAAACAAAAAAGACCCCAAACAACCAGAAAACAATTCCAAGTGTTTCACCTCACAAAGACCTCTTGAAAACTGTGCTTCCCCCAGAGGCCTGGAGTTGTTTGTTTCATTTGAGGGGTGAGTATTTTCCTCTTGCCAGCAGACAGGCAGAGCTCAAGCTGCACCAGGGGAAGTTTAGGCTGGAGGTGAGGAGAAAGTTCTTCACTGAGAGAGCTGTTAGCCATTGGAATGGGCTGCCCAGGGAGGTGGTGGAGTCCCCGTCCCTGGAGGTGTTCAAGAGGGGATTGGATGTAGCACTTGGTGCTCATGGTTTAGTCATGAGGTGTTGGGTAACAGGTTGGACTTGATGATCTTTGGGGTCTCTTCCAACCTTGGTGATTCTGTGAGCAAAGAATTGTCCTGAGCTGACACCAGACATCACAGAATCATTCAGGTTGGAAAAGCCCCTTGGGATTACCAAGTCCAACCATTAACCCTACTCTACGAGGGTCAATCCGAAACCATACCCCAAGCACCACATCCAAACCACCTTCAAACTCATCCTGGGTTGGTGACTGAACCACCTTCCTGAGTATCCTGTTCTAATGCCCGACCACTCCTTCTGTGAACAGATGCTTCCTAATGTCCAGTCTAAACCTACTCTGGTGCACTTTGAGGCCATTCCCTCTTGTTCTGTTGCTAATCACCTGTGAGAAGAGACCAGCACCAACCTTTCTACAACCTCCTTTCAGGTAGTTGTATAAAGCAATGAGGTCTCCCCTGAGCCTCCTCTTCTTCAAACTAACCATCCCCAGCTCCTTCAGTTGCTCTTCATAAGATTTATTCTCCAGGACCTTCACCAGCATATGTATGGGAGCTCCTGCGGGCTCCTCTTGTGCCACCTAATAGTGCTGTCTGCTGGACACTGGACCTTGGCACTTGATCCTAGCAAGCAGGATGTAGCCACCTTGCCTGCTCTCCAGCAGCACTGGCAGCCAAATCACCTTGCAGACAGGGCAAAAAGCCTCGAGCTGCATGCTTAAGTCTGCCCAAAGCAGCCTTTCCAAGGCAAGACAGTTGTCAAGGCTGGTGGTCTTCTGGTGACCCTGCAATGCTGTCCCCGAGGAGCTCCCATGGAGAGAATGAGAGCTCGTATTGGTCCCTCAGGTCTCAGCTAGTGAAGATTTAATGTGATTTTGTAAACACTAACCCCAAGTCTAGAACAAGAGGCTGACTCTGACTGGATGACACCAAGTGGCCAGAGTAAAATTTGCATTTATTGTTACTGGAACCATCTGCAAGCATTTCACCCTTTGAACTGGAGTTTTGCAGCTTGGCCTTCGGAGCCATTTCCATTTCGATGTGGGAGCCACGAAGTCTGGGGCTTGCAAGTCTAGGAAGAGCACTCCATCTGCTAACAAATGCAAGGGAAATATTTTGGTATCAGTTGAGTTGCTACCATACACAAAAGCTGACTCACTGTGTAATAAGGGGCAGATATCTAGGTTATCCATTTAATGAGTGGTTAATGAAGTGATTAGCAACTGGGCTATGCTATGGGGCTGGAATGGAATGGAATGGAATGGAATGGAATGGAATGGAATGGAATGGAATGGAATGGAATGGAATGGAATGGAATGGAATGGAATGGAATGGAATGGAATAGACCAGGTTGGAAGAGACCTTCAAGATCATCACATCCAACCTATCACCCAACACCATCTTATCAACTAAACCATGGCACCAAGCACCTCATCCAGTCTCCTCCTAAGCACCTCCAGTGATGGTGACTCCACCACCTCCCTGGGCAGCCCATTCCAATGGCCAATCACTCTCTCTGTGTAGAATTTCTTCCTAACCTCCAGCCTAAACCTCTAGTCCCATCCCCGCTGCTAACACAGGTTTGCCTAGATCAGGTTACACAGGAGCACAGCCAGGTAGGTTTTGAAAGTCTCCAGAGGAGGCGAGTCCACAACCTCCCTGTGCAGCCTGCTCCAGGGCTCCAATGTCATGCCCATGTCCTCGCTGCCAGGTCTTCTAAATTATCTTTTGTGCTCCCTTCAGCATTGCTCCAGCAGTCTGCTGACTTCTCATTTAAGATCAAGACAGGAGAAATCAATGGCCCAAACAATTCCCCCTGGTACTTCCCTCTAGACCATAAAGATTGGTGGCATCTTCTCCCTGCATCTGATCTGTCAGCTGTCTGTCTCTGTAGCAGTTGCTTCACCTGAGATAATTTGAATGAACAGGAAGTTAAGACTCCTGGAGAAATTCTGCTTGGAAGAGTGATCCTGAACACCTAAATACCTCTAACTTGTGCTATTTTATGTTTTGCTGTACGGAGCAAATGAGATATTGGTTAGTTAATAACACAGGGGATGGACTTCAGATGACCCCATGGACTTGGAGAGCACAAGGACTTCTGGATACCACAGATTTGGAAGTCTCACTCTAAATGAAACTGGGCTCCAAACCCCTGAGCCCTGCAAGGTGCCTGGCTTTGGAAGCAGAGCACAGGAGCTACACATACCCATTGTGGGGGTACTGTCACAGAGGTCATAGAATCACCAGATGCTGGGGGTTGGAAGGGACCTCTGGAGGTCATCTAGTCCAGCCCCCCTGGTAGAGCAGGATCACCTAGATCAGGTTGCACAGGAACATGCCCAGGTGGGTTTGGAAAGTCTCCAGAGAAGGAGACTCCACTGATCTATTTCAGAAAGAGAGGTACTTGGCAACTGCCTGCAGCAGGACACTTGCTCTACATGACAATCCCCTCTCCTTAACACCAGCAAGGAGACCTTCCTCGGCTCTCCATGCTGCCTGGCTCACTCTCAGAGCAGAAAGGTTTGCCCAGCACATTGTCTCAGCACAGACTCTGCCTGAGGAAATGCCCTCCTCTCCCAGAGGAAATCTCCTACCTCCCTTCACCCTTCCCAGCCTCACATGCCCACTTTGGACACCCCTCCCCACCAGCAGCAGGGAGGTTTCTGGACCTCATCCCTCTCGCCTCCCTCCTCCCTGACAGAGCCTGGAATTCCCCTATCAGAGAAGAAAAATCCCCCTGATTGCAGGAACCTGAATCTCCCACAGGGATGGATGGGTGATGGAGGCCATGTGTCACTGCTCTGGCATGCCACCTCACCAAAAAAAATCCTGTGTGCCAAAGTACCTTGGTGTGGGGCTCCCAGCCAGCAAGGGCTCCAAGGCTGGGGAGAGCACTGTGGCACGTTAGGAACAAGGACATGCCTGGTAGCCCTGGGGGTACCTGAGGTTTGCAGCACCTGTGCTTAGACCCAGAAAGAGCATAAAGGTAAATTGGCATTGCTACTGTTGTATGACCTAGCCTGGGAGTCCTGTGCAACCACTGCTAACCCTGAGCATGTCTGGAAAATGCTTTGGAGACTCAGCATGCACAGAAAGGGGAAAGCAGATCAGTCTGGCTTGACCAGAAAGCCGGAGAGAATATGGTAAGGGAAAAGGCAGGGGTGTGGGAGGGTTGGAGAAGGGTCAGGAAGGTGAAGACAGAGTATTTCAGGCAGAGTAGGAATGAGTGAGCCAGAAAGAGTGACAGGAGTGATGTGGCCAGAGCTATAAAGCAGAAGGAGGAACTGAACAGCTTTTCTAACAGTCCAGAAGCATAGGAGGTGTGCTTGGGAAGCCAGGCAGAAGCCTAACCCAAGTTTAGTCTGTCTAGCAGAAAAGTCAGATTATGCTGTGCTTTTGTAGGAAGACCTGATAGCTGCACTTGGAGACAGCCTTCACATCTAAGCAAACAAGAGGGCAGAGAAGGCACCAGCATTGTAAACCTTTATCACCCAAACTGGAAGAACTGATGCCTTCAGCCTTGGCCAAGGAAGCAGAGGAGATGAGAGCTTTAGGAAGAAAGACAAGTTCAATGCTGGTTGTGTAAAGGCCAAAGATAGGAGAGGGACGTGGGAAGAGGGAGAGTCTATCAGCAACAAAAAAAAGCCACTTCTGAGACTGGGAAGAAGTCAGTGCTAGAAATTGAATTCTGTGAGCTGCAGTTCATGAGACATCCTCAGGCTGTTCCCAGAGATGGAGGTGGCATAAAAGAAGGCAGCAGAGGTGGAGACCTGAGCGTGTCTCCTGGAGAGCAGTAGAAAATAAAGTAGGACAATAAAAGTGGGGGAAAAGCTATGGAGTGGGGCTTGCAGAAGGCCAGGGAGGGCAGCTTGCCAAGCAGGAGTGATGGCCTGAAAGAAGAGAACATTTCAGAAGCCTGAGATTTGGCTGAGAGAAGAAAGATAAAATCTTCAGTTAAAAAAGCTCTCCATGGTCAAAACCGACACAACAGCAACTAAAGCAGGGGCTGAAGGGAAGAGACGTGAAATCACAGTGTCTGCCTTACCCCTAACACCAGGAGAAAACCATCCTGGGACCTCATGGTCTTTTGGTGGTGGAAGTGTCCACTTGCTGTGGCTCCAGAGAAGTGGTGCCAGCCACCTCAGGTCCTGCAGTGGAGCCCAAAACAGGAACAGCTCAAGTCTGGAAAGGAAAGCTCTGCTCCTTGCAGCAGCAAGCAGCAACCAGCAAGCACCAAAAGCAAAGAGCTCTCTCACAGCAACTGTAAACGCTCTTTGGTTAACATCTGCCATCAGAAATAAAACACAAGCAAACAACTTACTGAGCAAAAGAAAGCAGTTAGCACTTTGGAAAGCCTTCAGCCTGCACAGATTTTTTTCACCTCTTGCAGCACAGAGAGCAGTGAACACTTTTTAAGTTGCTGACAATTAATCTGGCACATCCCCTCAGACCTGCAGAGCTTTCCTCTTGAAGAGAAAGTCTGATCTCATTTCCCTGCAATGTGCAATATTTATTGTCAGCTCTGTGTAAACAACAACAAAAAAGACACAGAGGAAAAATAAAACTAGTCAGAAAGATGTGACACTAAAATGCTACCACAGTAATCTAGCATTTTGAAGGAGAGAAAAATGTTTATCTCCATAAATCAGAACTACTTTGACACTATCCTTTTCTTTTAGAGGGAAACTGGAATTAGACCCAGCTCCTGCAGAGAGCCTCTTCGCTTTCCTTATTGAAGCAAAAGCCACATTCAGTCAACACAGGTTTTCCTGACTAAGCTCAGCAGGATCAGTCGTGGTATCAACTAAAGAATCACAGAAATACTTAAGCACAGGCAGCCAGAAGACACAAGGCTGAGCACAACCAAGACAGAGGCAATTGCTCTGCTTTGGAAAATGAGAGTGATTGACAAAAGCAATCTGCAATTTAGATTCCCTCTGCATGGACACAAATCCATGGCAGCATTTAGAACTTTCAGTTTAGGGAGAAGCAGTTTCTCCCTTTGGCTTAAGAACCTGATCCAGCCCTCCTGTGGTTAAAGGCTCTTGGCTGGGTTTTTTTTTCCCTCCTTAATTTGGGGCCAAATCTTATCAGCTGGCTGTTCACTCTTGACCCTCTGTGCTTTATCACAGACATTTGGGAGTGTTGTTGCCAATAGTTTGATGATTTTTCTTTTCCCAGGGATCATAACTTCTTCCACTGACAAATGGATGTTGAGCAAATGTGTCCTTTTGCTCACCAGCTTTCTGGGATCTGCAGTCTCACTGTCACTTCCAGCTGCCAGCAATGCCTGGTGTTAGTGAGGGAGTTCATTAAAATGCCGTGGATCTAGCCAAAATAGCTGAGATTTCTTCATTTTTATAGTCTATGCATAGGAGGACTTACTTTTTAGAGCTTTAGGTGATGTTCTTCATCATTAGCAACCAGATTTCAAGCCTGGGGATGACACACTATTTCCTCTCACGAAGAAAACTCCGGTCATGCCACTGCAGTTTCCTCTACACTCCTTGAAAATTGGTTCCTTCCTAACTCTCTGGAAAGCATCTTGGGTTTTATTTTAAAAGACAACTGACAAAAAAAACCCCAAAAACTCAAATAATGACAATTCTCCAGTTTTTGGCAAGTAAAAAAGCACAATAAAGCCTCAGTTAGAGTGAAAACATTCAAGAAAGAATTGGGGGGGGGGGGGGGCGGGAGGAAAGCTGACTAGGAAGAAAGAATTGGAAAAGAGAGATGTAATTTAGTCCAAAACTTCCCAAGTTTTGATTTAAAAAAGGGGGGGGAATCGAGGCCCCCAGTTTTGAAATGTTTCTCCAGCCTTACCACAGTTGCCAGCAAGCTGAACCATGCTTCACCACTGTGAAAATGTATTTAAAACAGGGGGGAAAAAAAGAGAGTTTCAATGACAAAGCTGTGCTGATGTGCTCATTTTAACAAGTGCCCTGTTTCCATTATAACACAGAGATTTTATTCTTGCTGCAGCTCTCTGGCTTTTAACAGAGCTCCCTCTAAAAGAGATTAAAGTTCATAATCTGCGTTGTGCAGAAAACTCTGAGGCCAGGTTCTGTGTGGTGGGGTTTGGGGTTTTTTTTTTGTGAGGCAATTAAGTGGCCTGATTTCCAGTATTAAAGAAAGTGCCCTAGTTCCCATTAGCACCATTGAAGCTGTTCATTAGGATGGCTAAAGTTAGAGAGTTCTGAAACCTTGGCCCATAGTCTTTGCAGAAAACACAGAGCCAAAGCCAAGGAGATGTTCAGTGGAAGTTTAAAATGCACAGTGAGGCCCTAATTCTCCGCTGCCACATCTCCTGGGGGTCACTGACAGCTGGGTACAGTCCTTGAGAAATAATACAAGGCAAGAAGGAAACCAAGACCCAGCTTTTTCAGAACATATACATTGAATACCAGGTAAAATGCTGCAGTTACCAAGCCCCTTCCCTCCAACAACTTCAAGCTGTTTGCAGGCAATTTCTATTTCCATTTCACTGATGGGAGACTAAAGCAGAGGGAAAAAAAAAAAAAGAAGAGGCTAGGCTAGATGGAAATGCCCAGGAAAATTAATAGAGTTAATTTTTAGAGTGGATTGGTTAAACCACAAACAATTCTATGCAGGCATCCATTCAAAGCTGAAGTTGCTTTTATTCTGTTCTGTGTTGGTTTAGTCTGAAAGTGATTTAATTTAAAGCAAATTGCAGCTAGTTCTGCTGTGAATGAGAGCAGGCAAACCAAGGTTCAATACAGTTCACACTTCAAATGTAATGCCTTTTGTTAATTAATTAATTGTCCTTAGTGCACAAGATCACATAGGAAGAGTGACAAGGTGTAGAGTTAAGGATGAGGCTCTTTGGCATCAGCGTTTGTCCTTTCCAGCCCTTCCTTGGGGTGCCGCTCAACCATCCTCCTTATCACCAGACAGCACAGCCCTGGGTCCTTAATCCTGCAGGAGCCAGAGGAGGTATTCCTGTCTCTCCCTGTCACCTAGAACGTAGTGACAGCTCTCAGGGACAGCATTTCATGCATTTAATGGGATGACCGGACAAACATGCAGCACCTTCTGACTAGAGACCAGGAGGAAGCACTTGACCCAGCGGGGTGCGTTCATTGACCTCTGTAGGCACCAAGAGCAGAGAAGCAGCGTGACACAACACAGGGACCACAGAGTTATGTTTTCAGGAGTCAGCCTTAAAACCCTCCAGTCAGCTTCACTGCTTCCCTGAGGTCAGATTTGCAGAGGTGTAGCTCAATTCTGAACACTGAAAGATGAGACTGAGGAAGGTCTGTAAGTACCCACTGCATCTCCCCACCTTACTACTATCTTTTTTTTTCAATCATATTCAGCTTGAAATTGTAGTTTCTTATAGTAAGTCTCCATAATTGTTATCCTTCCCAAACCGGAGGTAAGATGGAGTGACCTACTGGAGTGATCACATGCACCTCAGGGCAGTGCAGTTCTATTAGCATCTACATGGTGGTTATAGCCCCACGGCAACAACCTGTGGATCAGGCCCTACTCTCACCCATTGATAAGAGTCCTAAAGCCTAAGTGATAATCAAATACTTCCCCACGGTGCAAAAATGTGTGAAATGCCACACTCACTTCCACCTGTGTGCAGCCACTGTCCAGGCAAAGCCACCTATTTTAAGGGCTCTCCACCTTTCTTTTTTTGAGCATTGTTTCCTTTGGCTTCCCCACACGTGGCTTCTCTGCTCTTTCTTCAGCCTTTCAATCCTGGTTTCCTCAATGCTCTACTCCTTCTCCAGCCTGTCAGCCCTGCCTTGCTGTGAACTTAGCCAGAAATCATGTTAACCTTTAGCCATAATCGCATCAGAGCAAACAAAAGAACAACTCAAGAGCTTTCCTCTTGTTTTTCAGCCTTTCCTGGCAGTTAATGATGAGCCCAGCAAGAAAAAAACATGCGATGTTTTTGTTTGCAGCCCACGAATGTGGATTGTCCTCCTCTACAGCTCCTAGAGAAAGTAACTTCAGAGTAATAGAAGAGCTATCCCTAAGAGGCTGCTTACTGGGTGAAGGAAATGGGATGCAAACGTTTTGTTCAAGAGGGAGAGGGTAAGGTATGAAACATGTACAGTAAAAAGCAGAAGTATAAAGCAAAGCACAGCTCTTAGACGAAAACTCTGGTTGCCTACTACGATCAGTAAAGAAACAGAAAGGGGGCAATCTTTAGTCCCCTTAAGAGAGGCAAAACTTCAGCTCCTTCAGGGGGCTACGCTCATGTTTCAAATGTTCTTTAAAACTCTTAATTGTTTAGTTTTAGACGTCTCACAGCTGCATATAAGGAGCATAAAAGTCTAGGGGAAATGGCAGATTCATTTTCGAGAGGGGTGCGGGGAAGACGAGCTTCACTTCTCTACGGCACCCGGCGTCCCACCGCCGCCTCCAGGCCGCGGGAGCTTGCGTCCGCACGACGGTTTTCACGAAGGGAAAACCAGAAACAACAAAACCCCAAACAAATCAAGGGCGGGCGGAGGGAGCGGGGGGGCGAGAAAGAAGAGGGATCTGCCTGACCTCCCCACGCCGTCCCCAGGAACCTCCGACGAGCTGCTGCTCGCCAGAGAGGGGCTGCTCTTCCCGGGGCTCCGGGCAGCAAACGTGATCGCCGGCTCCTTCTCTGCCGCTGGGGCGGTGAGGCCGGGGCTCCCCCAGTAGCTTTCAGGCGGGAGGCAAAGGAGGGAGGCTCGGGCTTTGTTCTCTTGAAGGGAAAAGACCCCGAGAAAGGAGAACGGTGGTTTGCCCGGTCTTCAGCTGCGCTCCGTCAGCGCGGCTCCGAGCCCGCTGCAGCAGACGTGCCGGACGGGGCCACTACAGAAAAGAACTCGACAGTCACACGACGTATTTCCACCCCGGTTTGAGGCACAACCGGAGGCTTTACCCCTCCACGGCGGTCCCCGGGCCCGGCGCAGCCCCTGCCCTGTCCATCGGAGCCGTGGAGCCCCCGAGTCCCGGCACCTGCAGCGGGGACCTAGCAGAGGTGGCAAGGCTGTACCTTCCCAGCTGCGTCCCGGGAAAGAACGTCCCTCCCCCAAAGAGCAGGTAGATCTAAGCGGGAAAAGAAAAATAAATTAATCTGGGGAAAATGAGAACAGCAATTGCCTGTTAACGTTGGGAGATTCCCGGAGGAGGGACCTCAGCAAGGCTGCCAAGAGGATTTGGTAGCCGGATCCGCGAAAAACAACGCGGACGTGAGCTCTGCTCGGGGAGATCAGCGTGGGCTAGCTCAGGTTTCTGTAGAAGAGCAAGAAAGACTTGTTCTCCGGGGGGGAGAGAGGGGAGAAATAAATTTTAAAACAAAACAAAACACGTAGGGCAGCAGGAACTGTCTCCAGAGTGAGAAGAAATGACAAATCTAGCAGTAGCGACGCGTGACATGCAATAGTTCAGCGCAGAACGCCGGGACAGCTCGGAACCGCACGGGTGTCGGGGAGAGTCACATCCCCACCCTCCAGCCCGTCGCCCAGTTTCGGAAGACTTTGCAGGAGTATCTAGAGCAGCTGTAGCCCGTGCAAGGTGACAGGGATTTTAATCTCAGAGCTACCGAATGTCCCCTACCGCTCTGACAGGCGGTGGCTGCGGCAGAACATCGCTCCCCGGCCGGCAGCGGGTCCGGCCTTCACAGGTGCCCCCAGTCCGTGCCTTTACATCACAGGCTACGGAGGGGACTTTTTTATTTTGGGTTTAAGCTTTTTTGTTTGTTTAATCTAGAAAGCCCCATGCCGAGCAGTAAAACTGCTGAGTCTGCTCCCAGATTTCCAAAGCGCTTGTGCTTCAAATTGCAGCCGGGCGCCGAAATCACAGATTCATAGAATGGCTTGGGTTGAAAGGGACCTTAAAGATCATCTGGTTCCTACCCCCTGCCGTGGACAGGGACTCCTCACACTAGCCGGAGGCTGCTCCTGCTATTCCATTTCTCCCCAACGGTCCCAATACACTTTTGGGTTGGATTTTTTAGTTGTTCGATTGGTGGCGGTTTATGTTGTTGGCTGCTTTTTCTTTCTTGTTTGTGTTTAGATGATTTTTTTCCCCCGGTGGTGGCGGTGGTTTTGGGACGATTTTTTTGTTGTTGTTGGGTGTTTTTTTTTCGTCAGATCCCATCAAAGGGACCATTGTGGGGAATGTTCCCCGGAGCTGCCTTTGCCTTTCCCGCTGGCTCTTCGCTTCTCTTGTGCCTGAGCAGCCGCGAAGCCGCGCACACGGGCAGCATGAAAAGGATGCCCCGGTAGGGCAATGAGGCATGAAATCCCGCTGTTCCTTTACACAGCAGCAACAGCCACATGAAAGAGCCAACACCCGACGTGTCACCAAATGTAATTGCAGAGACCGAGGGTATTAGCGGGGGGGGGGAAGAAAAGAGGGGGGGGGGCGGGAAGCGCTGGCGCCGCTTTCTCTTTCGCAAAGGCCCTTTCCAGCACGCAGAACCTCAAACGAGCTTCAAAGCACCTGCACCTTCCAACGGACCCAAACTAATGGAGAGCCGAGTCCCCAGCCCCATCGACTGCTCGGTAAGAGCCAGCAGGGGCAGACCCCTCCGCGGGCAGTAGCGGGTCTGGCATTGCCGGTGCAGCCTCCCCTCGGGGGTGTCCGCTCGGCCCGCCGGGCTTGCACCCTCCCCCGAAAGCACAGCCGGAGCCCCTCTGCCTTCTCCGGCTCTTTTCTCCTTCTCCGACCCGCCGTTCTCCCCTCTCTCGGGCTGGAAACCCGAAGAGGCAAGTGCCCGGCGGCCACGGCGGTGCGACGGGGACATCTCCCGTCACTTGGGCGTTTTGCGGCGATTTCCCGGTAATTGCTTCCAGCAGTCTCTTTCTGGCAGGTGCTGGCGACGCGGGGGGAACTGCTCCTGCCCAGCTGTACCTGGACACCTCGGGCAGGGTGTCACGGCGGTGCCAGGCCTGCTGCAGGCTCCGCAGCGTGCCCGCCGTCCGCGGCCACTCTCAGACAGCGTCCTGGCAGCGGGGGTGGCAGAAAAATGGCTCCTAGGAAGGTGGCAGAGGGGATAGGCAGAGCGGGACAACCATCGAAGGTGGGAGATTTAAATTCCTGCGGAGAACGCCCCAGCCCGACTGTGCTTTGACAGGAATCCGGAATTATAGAACAGCAGAGAGACGGAGGGGTGAGGGGAAAACCCAAACCAAAGCAAAATAAAACCCGCCTTCTACAGATCCTCCGGTAACCGAGCCGCTACGCTTTCTCCGAGTCCTTTCCAGCCCGGATTACTGCCGTGCTTGGCACTCACCCCTGCCGGTGCCCGCTGCGCCTCGGAGCCCCAGCGGGACGGGGCGGGCGGGGACGCTCGCCCGGCTGGGCTGGGGTTTGTACCTTCCCGGGGATTTATACTCTTCCCAGGATTTATGCCCTTCTCAGGCTTTATACTCTCCCTGGGGTTTACACAGCCTCAAAGCCGCGTTCCTGTGCTGTACACGACACACAGCGGCACCCAGGGAGCGGCGGCCGCGGCTGCCACCACCACCGAGAGCTTTGCGGGACGGCACGGGGGTGCTGATCAGACTCGGGGCTTAGGGGCCAGGGGCTAGAAGATTCCCCCCTAAACACCGTCCGGGACATCGGGGCCGCCTTCTCACACTCCTCGATCGGCGACGACATGGGAGGGCCAGGAACCAGATGCTGCTTGTTTCCCCCGGAGGATGTCCCGGAGCCCCACACCGGGGGCATCTGCCCCGCTCCACTCCCCGCCTGCCGCGGCTCGAGAGCGGCCGGACCCCCGCGGTGCTGCCGCCCGCTCCTCCGCGGTGGGCAGCGCCCCCCGCCCGTCACCCCCGGCGGGGCGGGGCGCGGCTGGCCGGGGGCGGGCCGGCGGGCTTGAGGCTGTGCCGCGGCGTGGGAAAGCGCTTCAGAGACGGTTCGCTCTGCTGGCGGTGCGGAGCCCAGCCGAGCCGTGCCGGAGGTACCCTTCTTCCCTACCCCCCTTTACCCCCCCCCCGGATTTATTTATCTCTGCCCATACCACGGCCGTAAGCTGCGCCGCGTCCTGTGCCCACAATGAAGCGGCCTTGCGAGGAAACTACCTCAGACAGCGACATGGACGAGACGATAGACGTGGGGAGCGAGAACAACTACTCCGGGTAAGTGGAGCACCCCCCGATCCCTGGGGTTGCCGAGTCGGGATGTGCCTCAGGGTGGGGCAGAGTCAGGGGGAATCCCGACTGTGGTGGGCAGCCTCGGAGTGAGAAGCAGGATGAAGGTTTGTCCCCCTCCAGGTCAACGAGCAGCTTGTTGATACCCCCAGGAATTCACCCCACGGTTTAGCTGCCTGTCCCTCGACATTACTGGGAGCCTGTGAGCCCGCAGGCTGCAGCTCGTTAGCTTTGCCTAACTGGCCATTTTCAATCAGATCTTTCCCAAAGTAGCTCTGCAGTAGGCCGGGCAACGTAAGGCATTGGGTGCCAGCGGGAAATGAGTGATGAGCAGAGAGCAGAGAAGAACAGCGATTGAGTGGTGACTTCTGCAAATCCCCGGGGCAAGCCGGGGGTTAGCCTTGGTGGCCGCTGGAGAACCGGCTGGGGGGCTCCTGGATTCCCTGCTGGTGGTCAGAGGTGCCCTTGCCAATTTAGAGGCACATGCACTGGAGCTCCATCCAGTCCGCTTCAGTGGCTAAATGAGTATTGAAAGCTACTGGATTTTTTGCTTGCTCATGCTGAAAGAAAAGCCTTTTCTTACTCCTGGGTAGCGTAGTTTTAAAAGTAAATCTTGAATTCTGCCCCTGGTGCAGGACAGCCCCACAGACCTGGGCTGGGCAGCTGGCTCGGGGCTTGGGCATCTGTTGACTCTTGCAATGATGGGCACTGATGTCAAAACACAGTGGGCAAACAGAGGTTGTGGTATCAGATATGTGTACTGCTGTTAGCATACGGAGATGGAGGGGAGATTTAGGTTGGACATAAGGAAAAATTTCTTCCCCGAAAGGGCTATCAGGCCCTGGAACAGGCAGCCCAGGAAAGCAGTGAAGTCCCCAGGGAGGGATTTAAAAGACTTGTCGATGTGGTGCTGAGAGACCTGGCAGTGCTGGGGTAACGGTTGGATCTTAAAGCTCTTTCCCAACCTAGACGATTCTATGGTTCATGTGGCTTTGGACTTTCTTTAGCCTGTGTTTGGTAGTAGGTAGGGCTTTATGTGCCACGAAAATGCAATCAATTCAGCTGGGCAATGAGCTGTCTGCAGAAAAGGCCTTTATAGCCAAGGGACATTCTGTCAGTTCCAAAGATGTGCTGGGTCAGTGAGAAACGAAGGGTTTCTGTCTCTTTGGGAATACTGTGCAGCGCAAAGCACACCTTCTAAGCACTGAGAACAGCATGAAAGGGGCTATGCATACTTAATATGGTGGCCTGAGGTGTCTTCCAAGAGCAGCGTCAAGTTGTGCAACACCTGACATACTTTTATTGTCTCACAGGCAAAGTAACAGTTCTGTCATTCGCTCGAGCTCCCCAACGACAACATCTCAGATCATGGCCAGAAAGAAAAGAAGAGGGGTAGGTTGTGCCTCATTCTCTTCCCCTGGGACACTCGGCTTGCGTGTGGTGATTTTTGTCCTTCAACTTTTTTTTTCATATAAACCTCATGTGCTTTGTTTTTGTTTTGGGACCAGATTATAGAGAAGAGGCGCCGAGATCGTATAAATAACAGTTTATCAGAGCTGAGGAGGCTTGTGCCAACTGCTTTTGAAAAACAAGTAAGCCCTTCTTATCTTCTTTTTTCTTTTTCCTTTATCTTTTTTCTTTCCTTTTTTTCCTTTCCCTTTTTTTTTTTTTTTTTCATCTTTCTTTCTTTCTTTCTTTCTTTCTTTCTTTCTTTCTTTCTTTCTTTCTTTCTTTCTTTCTTTCTTTCTTTCTTTCTTTCTTTCTTTCTTTCTTTCTTTCTTTCTTTCTTTCTTTCTTTCTTTCTTTCTTTCTTTCTTTCTTTCTTTCTTTCTTTCTTTCTTTCTTTCTTTCTTTCTTTCTTTCTTCCTCTTTCTTTCTTTCTTTCTTTCTTTCCTTCTTTCCTCCCTTCTTCCTTCCCTTCCTCCCTTCCTCCCTTCCTCCCTTCCTCCCTTCCTCCCTTCCTCCCTTCCTCCCTTCCTCCCTCCCTTCCTCCCTCCCTCCCTCCCTCCCTCCCTCCCTCCTTCCTCCCTCCCTTCCTCCCTCGCTTCCTCCCTCGCTTCCTCCTCTCTTCCTCCCTCTCTTCCTCCCTCTCTTCCTCCCTCTCTTCCTCCCTCTCTTCCTCCCTCTCTTCCTCCCTCTCTTCCTCCCTCTCTTCCTCCCTCTCTTCCTCCCTCTCTTCCTCCCTCTCTTCCTCCCTCTCTTCCTCCCTCTCTTCCTCCCTTTCTTTCTTTCTTTCTTTCTTTCTTTCTTTCTTTCTTTCTTTCTTTCTTTCTTTCTTTCTTTCTTTCTTTCTTTCTTTCTTTCTTTCTCATTTTCTTTCTTTTTTTATTTTTTGTTCCTTTTTTCTTTCCTTTTTCCCTTTTTTTCCTTTTTCCTTCCTTTTTCCTTCCTTTTTCCTTCCTTTTTCCTTCCTTTTTCTTTTTTTTTCTTTCCTTTCTTGTTTTTTCTTTCCTTTCTTCTTTTTCCTTTCTTTTTTCTTTTGTTCTTTCCTTTCTCTCTTTTTCCTTTCCTTTCTCTCTTTTTCCTTTCCTTTCTCTCTTTTTCCTTTCCTTTCTCTCTTTTTCCTTTCCTTTCTCTCTTTTTCCTTTTCTCTCTTTTTCCTTTCCTCTCTTTTTCCTTTCCTCTCTTTTTCTCTTTCTTTTTCCTCTCTCTTTTTTCTCCCTCTCTCCTTTTCCTCTCCTTTCTCTCCTTTTCCTCTCCTTTCTCTCCTTTTCCTCTCCTTTCTCTCCTTTTCCTCTCCTTTCTCTCCTTTTCTCTCCTTTTCCTTTCCTCTCCTTTCTCTCCTTTTCCTCTCCTTTTCTCCTTTTCCTCTCCTTTCTCTCCTTTTCCTCTCCTTTCTCTCCTTTTCCTCTCCTTTCTCTCCTTTTCCTCTCCTTTCTCTCCTTTTCCTCTCCTTTCTCTCCTTTTCCTCTCCTTTTTCCTCTCCTTTTCCTCTCCTTTCTCTCTTTTCTCCTTTCTCTCCTTTTCCTCTCCTTTCTCTCCTTTTCCTCTCCTTTCTCTCCTTTTCCTCTCCTTTCTCTCCTTTTCCTCTCCTTTCTCTCCTTTTCCTTCCTTTCTCTCCTTTTCTCTCCTTTCTCTCCTTTTCCTCTCCTTTCTCTCCTTTTCTCCTTTTCTCCTTTTCCTCTCCTCTCCTTTTCTCTCCTTTCTCTCCTTTTTTCCTTTCTCTCCTTTTTCTCTCCTTTTCCTCTCCTTTCTCTCCTTTTCCTCTCCTTTCTCTCCTTTTCCTCTCCTTTCTCTCCTTTTCCTTCCTTTCTCTCCTTTTCCTCTCCTTTCTTCCTCTCCTTTCTCTCCTTTTTTCTTTCTCTCCTTTTCTCTCCTTTTCTCCTTTTCCTCTCCTTTCTCTCCTTTTCCTCTCCTTTCTCTCCTTTTCCTCTCCTTTCTCTCCTTTTTTCTTTCTCTCCTTTTCCTTCTCTCCTTTTTTTCCTCTCCTTTTTTTCTCTCCTTTTCCTCTCCTTTCTCTCTTTTTCCTCTCCTTTCTTCTTTTTCCTCTCCTTTCTCTCTTTTTCCTCTCCTTTCTCTCCTTTTTCTTTCCTTTCTCTCTTTTTTTCTTTCCTTTTTTTCTTTTTCTTTCCTCGTTTCTTTCTTTTTCTTTACTCTTTCCTTTTTCTTTCCTTTCCCCATTGCCTTTCATTATTTTTCTTTATTATTTCTTTTCTTTCCCCCTTTCCTTTCATTTTTTCTTTATTATATTTTTCTTTCCTTTTTCCCTTTCTGTTCATTTTTTTTTCTTTTTTTTTCCTTTCCTTTTTTTCCCCCCTTTCTTCTTTTCCTTCTGTATCTCATCTGGCAATGTTAGCCCTCTTGTAGAACTCATTAAAATAATCCTGTATGTGTCCTGATCTGGCACAAAGCAGGCATTTCAATAAAATGCTTTCTTGTGGCGAAACTATTAGAAACATAATTCATTATAAGGCTGAAAAAAACCCCCCATTTCCATTCTTTGACTCGTTTCTCCCTTAAGGGTAACTGTGTTCATGTTGCCTCTGTTCTTTCGACGAATTCCAGCAGTGGTTTTGGTAAAAAAAATGTGCTTTACTCCATATTTATTAAGAAAAGAACCCACCCCAACAACAAACACCCAAACCCAACACAGTTCCCCTCAAACCTGTGTGTCAGTTAGCCTTCTGGCTACGTCTTTAAATATCATTTCCTTCACCTCTGCTTTAAGAAGCCTTTTAATTTTTAATCTGTCGTTTCAGTTTACTAATCAATCCGGTTTCCTAAAGAGGGAGCAGGCAGTCTGGATTATCCATGTTTTAAAATGACTCTTTACAAGCAGGGCATTAGGAGGGGGACTAGGCCCATGTCATGTGAGCTGGTGAAGGCAGGGATGCATGCAAAGACTTTTTGGTGAGAGAAGTATTCAGTGGGGAGGCTGGGAGGATCCAGCTAACTTTGGTTGAGGCACTTTTGGTTGTGAACTGATAGGCCAAAAGCCTGGAGTACAGCCTGTCCTGTAAAAAGGCCATTTTGTTTATGCCATCCAAATTCAATCATTTGTTTTTTTCACTTTCCACGTCTTGATTTTTGTTCTGGGGGCTTCGATTCGATATTTAGCCTTGCTCTTGTTTTACTGGAGGCATCTGAAGACCTGTGGGTAGTGCGACGGACGCCGCATTTCGAATGGGAGCAACTTAACTGAGACGAAAGAACCTAACTTCTTGTAACGGTGAAACAAACCCCAGAAAGTAAGATTTTTAAGGGCAGGATCGTGAGGTGCTGCATGGCAAACACACTGCAGCAAATCAGGCCTGCGATGCCCCTGGTCTGAACAAAAAGCTGGCTGAAAAAGAGAAGGCAAAAGTTAAACGGTGAGAGCAGGACTTGTGTCACCTGCGATACGCTGTTCATAACTGGGGGTTGCAACTATGCCTCTCTGTAGGCTCTGGCAAAATGGAGTGGCAGGGATATTTTCAGCTAGATAAACAGGGGCAAGGGACAACAGTTGTTTGTCCCTTTTTATTGTTTACTTCTCGCAAACCACAAACATTATAAAACAAATCCTACAGAGCCTGCTGGAAACTACCCAGCGCCATGCAGTTTTTAGCTATTAGTCACTCTCACTGAGACAGCTTGTACCGTGGCTGTGGAAAAGATGAAGCCTGAGAAAACTACGGGGTGCAGTTGCATGCAAAATGGGGGGAATCAGCCCAAAAAATTCATAGGCACACCAACCTTTGTACGAGGAGAAGTGCTGAAAGCTGTAAGGGGGTTCGAAAGAAGCGTGTTGGCGTCAAATGGAGCGCGTGCTGCATGCCGCTCGGGAAGCCCCCACCATTTTCCTGCAGTGTGCCAAGGACAAAGTCATCGGTCCTCTTCCAGCTCCTTGACATTCAGCTCACTGAAGTTTCCAGCTTGGAGGTTTAGTTTCGCTTCCGCCTCTCTCCCTCCCTCCCAGCTCTGCTCTGCAGAGTCCCTCTCAGCGGTTGGCGACGGTGCGGTGGGGCTGCGGGGCAGGGTCTCAGCATCACCTGGGCAAAGCTGGCCAGTGGCAGTGAGGTGGCCCAGGTGATAACTAGGCTTGCAGGATGCCATCCATCCCTGCATGCAGCTTGTGCAGCCCTGGTTTTAACTAATGCTGAGGGGTGAGCTCTTGCAGTGGAGCAACATTTGCATGGTGAACTCAGTGGTCTGGCTGCGCTCAGATATTGAAGGGAGTGATACCATGCAAAGTAGTTTTACTTAGGGATGAGTGTGTTCATGCTACCTTTGGAGTTGTCTGTCATACTTTCCCAGCATCTATTGTAGCTATGTGAGCCACCTTCAGTAACAGAAAAGTTTTTTACTGAGAGGGGAGCTAAACTCTTTCTTTTTCACAGTATTCAGCTTCATGCAGAGATGTGGAGCTGAGGGACGTGGTTTAGCACCAGGCTTGGCAGAGTTAGAGAAGGGTTGATGATCTTAAAAAGTCTTTTCCAATCAACATGTGATTCTGTGGTTCTGTGGTTCTCTGTCCCTGCAAACTAGACTTGTTGCTAACTGAAAATACTGCGTGGCTGTTTTTTTCAGTGGAGAATGAGAACGGCATATTCAGAAGTCCAATGGGATGTGGAATATTAACCGGCGATAACAAGGGGGACTTCTGGGTGCGTGTCCACAGGGACACCTACTGGTTAAAGCAGAAAAGAGATGTCGCAGCCGGGTGTTGGGTTGCTGTGCAGACCTGTCCTGCCAGCTCTCCCTGAGTGTTTGTTGTTAATAAAAGTCCAGAAAGTTAACGTATTTCTCTCAATTCTTGAAGCTCTCACCTCTGTGCTACCTTCAAGGCCAGAGCTAGACTGAACTAGAGCTTTAATAAAGCAAAATTCAGCTGCTGGTTTTGCTGGGGAGGGGACAGCATTAGCCCTCAGCCAAGAGTCTGGGGAGGCAGATGCTTACGAAAGAATTAAGCCTCGAATGTCCTAATGATAGGGGAAATTGAAACCATAAGGCTTGAGTTCGCTGGAAAGTATATCAAATTAAAGTTTCTAGTACTTGTAAGCCTTTACTTATGCGAGTCTCTTATCTCCAAAGGGATCTGCCAAATTAGAAAAAGCGGAAATACTGCAAATGACAGTGGATCATCTGAAGATGCTGCAGGCAACAGGAGGTAAAGGTAAGGACCCCGAGGTTTCTTTGCTAATATTTAGAGAAATCTCAGGGCAGGGGGGAAAAATGCTTTGAGGAGCTGTGATAGGCATTTCCAGATTAAAGGAGTGGAAATCAATGCTAATGGCAGGATTGAACTCGTGGGAAAGAACTACTGGGACAAAAGAAGCACTTGACCCTGGGCTTGTGTTTGCTTTCATAACACTGTGGGAGTAAAGGCTTCATTCACAGGCAGCCCAGTCAGAGATTTGTTTGGGGTTTCCAAAGAGCACTGAAATCTGCACAGGGAGACAAAACAAATACACAAACACCAAACATAAACAGGAGGTTTATGGTAACAATTGTGTAGCACAAACCCAACGCTAAACCTCATCATCCAGCAGCTATACCCGAGGAAGTGGATGGAGAGGAGCTTTCATTATTGTTTGTTGGATGGTCTTTGTTCTGGGACGAACTTTCAGATGCCAGGGTTAGACCCTCTCGTTCAGCAGAACAAAATGCAGCCTTGCTGTGTGCAGCTGCAGGTACCCGGTGGAGCAGGCAGTGCTTGTGTCCGAGGTGCGGGTGGCTGGCTGGCAGCGGTGCTGGTGTGGCGCAGGGGCTGCACCGGCTGCCCCAGCGGCAGCTCAGCCGACCGGCCCGAGTCAGCTTGTGCAAGCTGACGGGCCTGAGGCTGCAGGCCAAGCCGTTTCAGCCACCCACGGCTTCTGCTGTGCGGTCATGATTTCGGAGCTTACTTGGAGCGAAAAGCTTTGCTGGCCTCCCGTAAAGCGCGGGTCCCGCATCCCGTGCTGCCTCCCCGTGCGGTTCAAAGGGGAGCGGTGGAAACGGGGCGATCTCCCCTTGACCCATCCCGTGGTAGAGGTGAAGGCTACAGAGCAGGAGGCTTGTGGTAGTTTCAGGCTGTGCCTGGGAAATTGTCCACAGATCTTGAACAGAAAGCGATAGAAAGCAAATAAATTGCCATTGGGTGTAAAAGGGAAAATAACGGTAAGGTCTAAATAATGATAAGGTCTAAATAATCCCATTGGACAGACTACTAAGAAAGTGTGTTTGTATCAACGAACTTTTGCTCTTTTCAGCTTCCTCACTCTGGTAGATGCTAACTTCTGTCTGCTGGCTTTGCTGATCATGAATGCCTTCTTGTTGGGGTTAAGTAATGAGCAGCAACTCTCTGCTCTTTCTCTTGTCCTGTGTACAGGGACGTAGAGAAGGGAGCAGGGAGTGGGGAAGCTATTAGGAGCCTCCTGGTTCGTCCAGGGGGGTTCTTGTGCTGTTTATAAATGGTACATATATGTAAATATTGTCTATTTTGCCCATATTGATTGCATTTCATGTTTAGATTGTAGTTTTGCTTGCAAAGACAGCTTCATTCGCTTTCACTGAGCTGGTCTGGCAATTTTATGCTCGGGGGGGGGGGTGTGTGTGTGTGTGTGTAATTTTCAACCCACCACAAGGCTGCTGCTCTCTCTTTGATTAGACTCAAACATTTTAAGCCCATGACTGAATTGCTGCTCCTCTCTGTACCTCTTAGTGACTACAGAACTGAGCTGATAATCGGTGCCCACGTAACAAACAGATGGGGACGGGAGAGGCTGGCGGTGTTTGTGAAAATGAACAGCAAGCTGCCAGAAGTGTTTTCTAGGTGTTGCAAGGCTCTTGCATCAATGCATTTGAAGCTTCACATTTATGGGCAACTTGTTTTGTTAGAGGTGGAAGGAATTTAGTTCTTCATATAACACACGTGCCTCTCGATTCCGCAGGAAACGTGAGCAATTTAAAGCAATGAAAAGGGGGAGGAAAAAGCAAAAGGCAGTTAATTTTTGTATCTAAAAGGTCCCCTCAAAAGCACTCGTTATTTGGTGGTGCTCTTGAGGAAACTCTTGAAAGTTACGAAAGGCCAGCATTGGTCATGCTTGTGCAATTTGAATTCAGATCCTCTGTTGCGTGTCGGTGATGGTGCCGGCTGCGGGGGCTGCGTGCTGGCTCTCCACAAGCTCTCCTCTCACTTGGTGCTCAGGGCAAACAAGGCTCAGCTGCTGAGGGACGTGGTGGTTGCTTCTCTTGGTCCTCTCCGCATGTCGTGCCGCTCAGCTACCCCAGCCTGACCCCTGCCTCACGCTGCACATCGCTCCTCTGGAGAGCTGCAGCAGCTTCCACCCCTATGATGTCTGCACCCACAGCAGGAGAGCCAGGAAGCGAACCCCATTAAAGACTTAATTTACTAGGAACCCTCCTTCCTTTGCCTCCCCACCCAAAACCAGTATATTGGAGATTCTTTTATTTTCAGGGGGATTAGTTATTATTTTGTGAGCCCTAGGTGAGCAGCTGGACTTGGTGATCTCAAAGATATCTTCCAACCTCAACAGTTCTATGATTCAGTTTTATAAGAGGGTCAGGTCCAGTGGCCCCGCCGGTGGGGCAGAGGATGAAGTGGCTGGAATGGGAGCTGCCATAGGAGATGTGTGTTGATTGGCAGAGCCCTGGTCCCTGGCTGGACAAGCTGGATTTTGTTGGCAGTCCCAAGCCCTGTGGTCTGTTCCTTGGTCAGCTGCTGCTGGGCCATTCCCTGCCACGGCTGCCAAGAGCAGTGCGGGAAGGACGAAGAGTCAGGGTGCAGGAAGAGGCGATGCTGACTCAGACCCACAGCTGCCTTCCTCATCGTGGTCTGTAGTTGGTGACACATCAGTATAATACCTGACCACTTCACAAATACCTTATCTTCACCGTGTGCCCCAGAGATAAGAGTAATCTCATGGCATGGATTAAGAAACTTTGAGGAAAAGGGGGGGTTTGTCTTAGCACTGGGCAAAGTTGAAGCCTGCTTTTCCTGCTTGCTTAATGTTTTACTTTGCAACCTAAGAAACAGCTTCAAATGTCATTTCCTAGGGTGTTTTTAAGGCAGATGCTTGTTTTATTTGCAAGTGCAGTTATTCCCACTTTGTAATGCATCCTAAGAGCCAGGAACTGTTTTGGATCAGTTAAAAAAACCCAAGCGTTCCATCATTTTTCCTATGGACAAAAGCTATTATTGTAACAGGGAGAAATGGGTCTCAGTACCCATAAGTTCCACTGCACTGAGGGCTGGAAAAAGCTCATCCTCCTCCTCCTCACACAGAAATGGAGGACACCCACTATGAGGAATGCCTGGGGCTAAGCAAGTCAGGGTGGAGTCAGACACTGCTCGGCATGGTGTGCCCGAGGTGGGCGCAGCAGAAGAAAACCCCACGTGGCTTCTGTCCCTTCTCTGCTTTTCAGAGCTTCCCAGGCCAGGCAAGCTGCCAGCTCTGAGGTCCTGTGCAGACTCTGTGTTTCCACCATCCTGAGGCAGGTGGGGGAATGGTCTCCTGTTCATGTTGAGTTATTATTTTGGCCTGGGGCCAGGGCTTTTCACTGACTGTGCAAGCAAGCGCAGGGGAGGAGTAATTTGTCAACAGGGCATCACTTGCTTGGACCTTGGTGTGGCTTTATTGCAGCTTCACTGCTAATTTGGATTGGGTGACTGACACCTGGGTTAACATAGCTCAGGTGACTTAGCTGTGTGCAGAGCAGGTGGGTTACCAGGATAGCTGAACCCAGGCTTCCTATTTGCTAGAAAACATTGGTGCATATGCATGTGTGTGGTGGGTAAGGATGTTGGAAAGAAGCAAACCCCTACATTATAAAGTCTTTCTCACAGGGGGAAACATGCAAAGGAGAGACCTGAATAGATAACCATCCCAATCAAAACACAATGGTGCCTGGGAGTCCCAGCTCTCATCTCTCTTCTGTTTTCATGTCTGGGCCACCAGAGGAGACTGAGGAAGAGCCAGGATCACCAAGGCTTTGGGACAGCTCATCACAGAGCCAGCAGCTCAGACTCACGGGAAGCTGGTGACAACCGCATCCCCCACATCTCCTCCGGTCCAGAGGGAGGGAGGCTGGGAAGCCCTGGCTTAAGCTGCATGCTCTCAGGACTCCCAGGCTGGCTGACTCATGGCCAGAGCCGGGAGACGGCTTTGGCTGCGCGTCAGCCCCTCTGAAGCTGCCGGAGGTCCTGGAGCCTCTGGCACAGAGGCAGTCCCCATGCCAGGCTGGCTGGCACCCCAGCAGGTACCCTGCTAGCTCCGCGCTGCTTGCCTGCCCGGCGTTTGTTTCTCAGGGGTAGACTCAAAGCGTGGCGTTCCCAGCCAGCGCTCGGTCGCGGCGGCCCTGGCAGGATGAAAACGGCGAGGAGTCGGTCGGTGCTTCTTGAGACGAGTCCCCGATCCCTGGTGTTCCCCGATCCGCTGGCTCAGCCAGCGCTGCTCGGGTTGCAGGCAGCTGCAGGTGAGCTAGCAGCCTGCACCCGAAGTGCTGGGGGATTTGGCAGGACGGGCAGCAGAGCAGGCAGAGGATTCGGGGAGACATCTATAAAAGCGCTCAGTAACGCGGCCGTGCCGCCGCAGCAAGGCTCCTTTCTTGCTTGAAAGTTGGTAAGAGTGGAATCAAGTAGCTGAGGCGAGCATTTTCCAGGAAGACCGAGGTTATTCCATGCCAGAGAGTGCAAGGCCTGATGCAGATACTGCATTAGCTATGCATTCCACCATTATAAGGGCTCTTGATCTTTACATCCTACCTAAAAATCTCCAATGAGAGCACCACACAAGCTTGGGAGCGGGTAGGATATTATTCCCCCAAGGAGATGACTTTTAAGCTAAAATAGGAACATTCCCCAAACTGGATGAAGTTTTTGTAGTTGATGAGCTGCAACTTAAGTACTAGATTTGGATGCTGAGCCCTTTTAAAAAGGAAGTATCTTTTCATGTGCATTTAATAAGACTTTCTTCTTTATTTTTTTTTTCCCAAATCCCTTTCTTTTCCCTCTTTCCCTCTTTCCCTTCCTTCTTTCTCTCCCCCCCCCCCACTTCTTCTGTTTTTTTTTCTTCTTCAAATCCAAGCCTGTGGAGCTCCAGTTGCTGTTTGTTGAAATACCTCATGGGCCATATGACTGTCAGTCTTCCATCTCCAAATTAGCAATGGCATTACATAAAACGTTTTCTCAGTAAAGCTTTTTACTGTGTGTGTGCAGCGTCATGACAAGATGGTTTTAGTTTGCAGTTAAGTAACACCGTATGTCACATTGTCTTAATGACTGTGTGAAGTAGATGGGACCCCAGCAGCAGTTACAACTATCTCACAATGTCGAGAAATAGTTGGAGAGCCTTGTGATGAATGCCAGTGCAGGGAAGAAAGGGCAGGGCAGTGCCTGCAAGCTCTCTGATCTGCAGCCTGCTTCTTTGTGTGGATAAAAGTCTTGTTCACACACACACACACACATATCAAAACGGCACTGCAGCAGCTTGCTGAGGAAGTTCAGGAGAGGCATCGTGTATCTTTGTAAGTATCCTGAGTACTTAGGGACTTAATTCTTTTGCGTGTGTGTATTGTCTGCAAAACCAACTGCAGCCTATCGCCTTACAGGGATGGTCACACAAATCATTTACAGATCGGAGAACACACTTTGCACGTTGCAAATCTTAACCCCTAAATGGGAGAGTCGCCAGCTGAGGTTAGCCACGGCACCTAACCCTCACCGGCAAGCCAGCTTGACGCATCTTCTGCCCTCCACTTGCAGGTTATTTTGACGCTCATTCCCTGGCCATGGATTTCATGAGCATTGGCTTCCGGGAGTGCTTGACAGAGGTGGCGAGGTACCTGACTTCGGTGGAGGGTCTCGACACGGCCGACCCCCTGCGCGTTAGACTCGTGTCTCATCTGAGCACCTGTGCCTCTCAGAGGGAAGCTGCCGCCATGACCTCCTCCATGGCTCACCATCACCACCCTTTGCACCCTCACCACTGGGCCGCAGCCTTTCACCACCTCCCGGCCGCCCTGCTGCAGCCGAACGGACTCCACGCCTCCGACGCCGCCCCGTGCAGACTCTCTTCAGACGTGCCGCCCCCGGCTCTGCCCTGCTCACCGCCACCTTTGCCCATGCCGATGCCGCCCTGAGAGTCCCCTCCGCGGGCAGCGTCGCCCCCTGTGTCCCCCCTCTCTCCACCTCCCTGCTGTCCCTCTCAGCTACTGTTCACGCCGCAGCGGCGGCCGCCACGGCCGCTGCCCAGAGCTTCCCCTCTCCTTCACTGGCACATTCCCCATGCTTCCCCCAGCGCGGCCGCTGCCGCCGTGGCTGCGGCAACGGCCATCACCCCTCCGCTGGCTGTGTCGGCCACCGCCAGCCCTCAGCAGGCTGGCAGCGGGGGTGGCACTAAACCCTACCGACCCTGGGGGACTGAAGTTGGAGCCTTTTAAGTCCTCCTTATCCCTTCCCAGTGCGGCTCCTTCCTCTCCCTTGGCACACACATATGTGCACACTCCCATGCGTGCCCACATGCACCCACGCATGAGGCTGCCAGACTCCACGTGTCCTTCCCAAGGCTCTGGGACTCCTCATGTCCTTCCTGAGGCTCCAGGACTCCACATGTCCTTCACAAGACTCCAGGACTCCATGTGTCTTTCCTGCTCAGCCTGGCCAAGTGGCCACCTTCACCCAAAGGGCCTGAGAGGTGCCAGCAAACCCACCTAGACCTTGCACAGCTATCCTTCTCCTCTCAGGCGTCGGTGAGGACACCACATGATATCTTCTTCTCAGCTGCTTTTGCTGAGGGCACCTTGAGGGAGCAGCAGTGGCTTTCAGGAGCAGCGAGACCACATCACAGCCCGTAGAAGTTTCCTGGGAAATACGTAGGAATACGTAGACATTAGAACTAATAATTCTCCAGCTATGCATCCTTGTTTGGCAGAGAGGTGAGGGATCACACCTACCGTGTCTCCCCAGGCTAGAAAAAGAGTTTGAGTATTCTAAGTGCCTGATATTGAAGAAAAAAAAATAATAATTAATAAATAAAAAGGATTTATCTCTGTGTGTTCTGCTAAAACATGTAACACATTGCACAGGTGAGGAAATGGTATGGAAGAGAGACAAAATCCTGTGTGCACCTTCAGAACTGGGATAGCTTTCCAGGGAAGAGCGTGCACTCGAAGGGGAGAGGTTTGGGGTGGGTGTTTTTTTTAAGCCAAAAAGCTTGCTGAGGAAGAATGCTGAGTTTTGACAGCCGAGTTCTCACTTCCTTAGTTCCCTTTCTTTGTACAGACTTGCCAAATTGTGACATCGCTTTCTTTGTACGGACTTGCCAAGTTGTGACATCTAGCGCAGCGCCGGTAAAAGCAATTATCTTATCAGTGCTGGGATTAACGAACGTTTCAGCACTGCCTGTGAGCCTCGAGGCACCCTTTCTGATGGCTTAAATACGGTGCTAGCTGCTATCGGCACAAACAGCGGAGCTGTCATGCGCCCAGAAGTCACCACCTCTTCGGAGCGCGCACGCTTGGATACGGTCGATTCACGCCAACGCAAGGGACTCGGTGCTGTAAGAGTTCAAATTCACTTGTTTAGCTGATTTGGATATTTACCTGTAGCTGATTCCGGGCAAAATCCCTCTTCTTTTCACTATCAAGTTCTGGGAGAACGCTCACTCTGGGTGTGAATGAAGTGACAGCAAGGACAGCTCGGCAACTGGCTAGCGAGACGCCAACGTTGTGTAACGTGGGTTTGATCCCAAACCAAAATGAATGTATTGGGGTGGGGGGGTGGGGGTGGTGAAAGGGGGCGAGGGAGGGGGTGTGGGAGGAGGGGATGTGAGTAAATTATTTTGCAGATACCCAGACCGAATATGCTGCAGAAAATGGTTTGCTTTCATTTTTAGTTGGTTTTGTTGTTGTGGGGTTTTGTTTTTAATCACAGTGACTTAAAATAACCTGAGTATTTTAATACAGCCAGTCAAGAACTAGAGATTTTATGTTAAAAGAAAAATGAAAGGCAAAAAAATAACAAACAGACAAAAAGAAGATAAAACACAGCATGTATTATGATGATGATGATGATGCACTTGATTTCTCTGCTGTGTGGAGAAAGCAATAAGCCTCGAGAATGTTAAACATTATGCAAAATATACTTTTAAAACATTTGTTTTACAAATAGTGTACCTAGTTGGTCTTTTTTTCTCCTGTAGGACTTTGTTAACCTTTTTTTCCTATGCAAAAAGTCTTTACCTATCACTAATTAAATGAAGTCCATCCTCTCCCCCCTACCTCCCCCTCCCCCTTTTTTTCTTTTTGACTGCATTTTATGGGTGATTTGTTGCAGTTTTTCTTTGTTTTTAATCATGGAGGCACAGAATCAACCAGCTTGGAAAAAAACCTCAGAGATCATCGAGTCCAACCTATTACCTAATACCTAACACCTCCTGACAACTAAACCATGGCTCCAAGTGCCACATCCAAGCCTTTTTTGAACACCTCCAGGGACAGGGACTCCACCACCTCCCTGGGCAGTACATTCGAAATCACAGAATCATTAAGGTTGGAAAAGACCTCCAAGATCCTCAACTGTCAGCCCAACACCATCCTGGCTGTTAAACCATGACCCATAGTGCCACATCCACATGTTTCTTGAGCATGTCCAGGGATGGTGAATCTACCACTGCAGCCTTAAATAATAGAACTTAAATAGAATTAACCAGGTTGGAGAAGACCTTCAAGATCATCAAGTCCAACCTATAACCCAACACCATCTCATCAACTAAACCATGGCACCAAATGCCTCATCCAGTCTCCTCTTAAACACCTCCAGTGATGGTGACTCCACCACCTCCCTGGGCAGCACGTTCCAATGGCCAATAACTCTTTCCGTGAAGAATTTCTTCCTAACCTCCAGTCTAAACCTCCCCTGGGGCAGCTTGAGACTGTGTCCTCTTCTGGTGCTGGGTGCCTGGGAGAAAAGACCAACCCCCACCTGGCTACAACCTCCCTTCAGGGAGTTGTAGAGAGCAAGGTCTCCCCTGAGCCTCCTCCAGGCTAAACAACCCCAGCTCCCTCAGCCTCTCCTCACAGGGCTTTTGCTTGAGACCTTTAACTTCTTGAGGAGTACTCCTGGACTCAAAGTTAGTTTCTGCTCCTGGTGACAAGCTTGTTGGTTGCTCCATTCTCCTCTTGTCCCCTTGCTCAGCCAGGAATCCCATCTTACACAGCATACTCTGAAATGGGCAGGAAAAAGCAGTTTTCAGGCTTGCAAACTGGTTCTGCACTGCTGGTAGTTTTCATGATACAAACCCATCTGTCCAGCACAGAGAGCCCCAAAACCCACTGTGGTTTCTAGGTTCAGCTTTCCTTCAGATCCTCATTAGGGGCTTGTGTCTAGAAGGGGAAAACCGGCATGATTAAATACCTTCTGAGAGGGTAGTTTTTCCTTCCAGTTCTGGTCATCTTCAGGGTTTAGCACCTAGCCTTGGTTGAGATAGGGAACAGTTGGACTTCATGATCTCAAGGATCTTTTCTGAGAGGGTAGTTTTTCCTTCCAGTTCTGGTCATCTTCAGGGTTTAGCACCTAGCCTTGGTTGAGATAGGGAACAGTTGGACTTCATGATCTCAAGGATCTTTTCTGAGAGGGTAGTTTTTCCTTCCAGTTCTGGTCATCTTCAGGGTTTAGCACCTAGCCTTGGTAGAGTTAGAGAGTGGTTGGACTCGATGATCTCAAAGATCTTTTCCAACCAAAATGATGCTGTGATTCCATGATGCTAATTTAAGAGTTCTCACTGAGGCAAGGGTTTGTTGTTATTCCATCTCAGACCTGCAAAGGCTCTCTGCAGAAGGTGTGTGAAGGTCTGTCTCTGTAAGGATAAGCACAAATTCTTACATGACTGAAAGGCACAAAAAAGATTATTGTGCCCCAATAACAGCTGAAGGAGTGTGGCACAGACACAGGGTGGCCAGCCTATAGCCAGACAGAGATTTTCCTGTCACTGAAATGCAGCCTCAGGTCAGTGGCTCTCTCCTCCCAAACACTAAACATGTAACCCACCCCAGCCCCCATCAGCTGGTCTCCAGCACCCAGCAAGGAGAGACTATTGATTGCCTGAACAGCCTGCTGTCCCATGGAGGAAAGGGACAAAAGATGGGGAGGAAGGCTCTGTGTCTCTGGGCTGTAAATCAAGCTTGGTCTTTGAGTTTTGTTGGTTAGGGGGAATTGGGCATTCTGTGACTCAGGACACAAATACCTCAGTGCTGCACCGGCATGTTCAGCAGCAGCAGCTACCAATCTCTTCCCATGTAGGCAGCTTCAAGGGTACAGGTTACATTCATGAACTGGCAAGTAGATTAAAAGTGGGCTTTGTTTACATGAAAAAGGGCAGGTTGCAACCCTACTTGACTTTAAGCTGTTAACTATTAACTTGCCCTCTAAGAGCCTGCTAGGGAATCTCCCAGGCATCCTATGGTGGTAAAAATGTGCAGCCACTGCTTTGGTTCTACCCCAAGGGCTTCAATCCAAGTGATGCATCCCAAAACATTAAGATTTGTTGCCCTAAATGCAACATTTTTCCTCATTCTGAAAGAAAAAAGGGGGGAGGTTGTGCAATTTGAAAGAACATTTCTAGGAGCCTGATGAGATGAAAGCAGCTATTTCATCATCCTGAAACAACACCTCATGGATGGATTTGTGCAGCCTCTGTGGCTGGGGTTATCCCATTTTCACTCATGAACAGGCCAGATCCATGGACATTGAGTTGCTGATGTCTCCTCTGTTTCTTGTTTTGTTGGTTGTTTGGTTTTGTTTGATTGCTTGTTTATCTTTTAATCCGAGTCACCTAAAGGGACCAGCACATGAGGCAGGAGCTCAGCCTTCTTGCTTGGTTAGAGCTAAGCCCCTCTTGGGGGTGCTGCCTCTGTGAGAGCAGATAAAGGTTTCCCAAATGAGAGATGAATGGAGAAGCAGCATATTTCACATGTGCTGTTGGAAAGACATCAGAGGATAATAGCTCCTGATGGTTTTGGTTGTAGCTGTGCTAGCAGGCCACAGCTGGAGGAGTCTGTGCAGGTTTTAAAACAGCAAGGAAAAGCTACTTCCTTGGCACAACCAACATCCAGAGTGTAGGGCTCATGGCTGTGCACACACAACCTTACTTCAGCCCTTTTTGGTCTTCATTCTGCATTCAGTGACCAGTGGACCTGGAGGGAAGAAGCAAGTTTGTAATTAAGATAACAGAATCACCAAGGTTGGAAGAGACCCCAAAGATCATCAAGTCCAACCTGTCACCCAACACCTCATGACTACTAAACCATGGGACCAAGTGCCACGTCCAATCCCCTCTTGAACACCTCCAGGGATGGGGACTCCACCACCTCCCTGGGCAGCACATTCCAATGGCTAACAACTCTCTCTGGGAAGAACTTTCTCCTCACCTCCAGCCTAAACTTCCCCTGGCACAGCTTGAGACTGTGTCCTCTGGTGCTGGTTGCCTGAGAGAAGAGACCAACCCCCACCTGGCTACAACCTCCCTTCAGGTAGTTGTAGACAGCAATAAGGTCTCCCCTGAGCCTCCTCTTTTCCAGGCTAAACAATCCCAGCTCCCTCACAGGGCTTGTGCTCAAGGCCTCTCCCCAGCCTCGTTGCTCTTCTCCAGACACATTCAAGTGTCTCAATGTCCTCCTTAAACTGAGGGGCCCAGAACTGGACCTGGAGCTAGATTATAGCACATGGCATGAGAAGGCAAATCAGGCTGCTTGCTCAACAGGAAACAGTTGGCTTTCACTAATTTTTCAATAGGTAGGTTTGCAACCTCAAATTCCAGTTATCAAGGGGATCAGAGGAGGTTATGCAATTCCCTAGAATGTTTTTCTTAAGAGAAAAAAAAACCCCACAACTAAAAACCAATTCTGTCACTCAGCATTATCAGGCTCAAAACCTTAGCCCTCAGCAGTGCAAATAAAAAGCACTTAGGCTGCTGTAGCTGTGGGGCTGACTGTGTCACACAGCACTGAGAAGTTGTTACCCCAGACAGGACCCAGGCAGGTGAGAAGCAGTGCTGCCAGACCTCCTGTTGCTCTGATTGCAAGTGGAGGAAATCTGGCACTAGGTATTGCCCCAGAAGAAAAATCAGCTGCTGTGGTGGAGGGCATGTGCTTGGTGTATGTGGTGGAGGGCATGTGCTTGGTGTATGTGGTGGAGGGCATGTGCTTGGGATGAGAGGAGCTGCCTCAGAGGAGGTTTAGGTTGGACATCTTCACTGAAAGGGTTTTCAAAGACTGGCACAGGCTGCCCAGGGAGGTGGTTGAATCCCCATCCCTGGAGGTGTTTCCAAGAGGCAGAGATGTGGTGCTGAGGGACATGGTTTAGCACCAGCCTTGATAGAGTTAGAGAATGGTTGGACTGGGTGATTTTAAAGGTATTCTCCAATGGAAACAATTCTGTGATTCTGTCCCAAGCAGAATAATCATGCCATGCCTGTGACTACAACAACTGCCAGTTTGTGCTGCTGACTCCTTAGTCTGGGCCTCCCAAATGTTTGTTGGCAGCTATTCTGAAGGACGATGCTTAAGCAGGATGTCATCAGGAGCTCTTTCTGTGTTCATGGTGGTGGTGGTGGTGCAAAGCTGGGACCCATGAATTAGTGTTGTGCCCTAGAAATTAAAAAGCAAAGCAAAAAACAAAAGGAAACTAATATGAGAAACAAAAGGAAATGTGTCTAGTTGATCTAATTTCACGGTCTGGAGAGGCAGACTGGTCTGGAGAGACAGCTCTAGCTACTGATACTGCATGCAAGCACAGCTGAATGTTTTAGACGATGCTTGTCTGAACACCGCTACTACTTATTCCACAGCAAAGTCCTTCTGAGGTGTTGACTTATTCTTTCCACACAGTCCACAGTCAGCATTTTTCTCTTCTACAAAGAAAAGCCTTCAGGATGAAAACCACACCTTGATGGAACCTGGCAACTGTTACCAGAATCACCTACCAGCTGGGAAATGTTCAGCTCTGCCCTCGTCTTCGTGCATGTTACACTGCGAGACCTCCTTCTGTGGAATCAGCATCCTGCTCCAGGAAACAGCATGTTACTGGGAGATGGAAAGATAAGTGTTTAACCTGTGAAGAGTATCCATGAAGAGTATTAATGTCAGGTTACTACAGCCAGTTACTACAATTACTACTATCCATAAACCAGGGGAGACAAAACAGTTACAATATACAATACACCAGGTTGGAAGAGACCTTCAAGATCATCGTGTCCAACCCATCAAACAACTAGATCATGGCACCAAGCACCCCATCAAGTCTCCTCCTGAACACCTCCAATGAAGGTGACTCCACCACCTCCCCAGACAGCCCATTCCAATGGGGAAATCACTCTCTCTGTATAGAACTTCCTCCTAACGTCCAGTCTAAACCTGCCCTGACACAGCTTGAGACTGTGTCCTCTTGTTCTGGTGCTGGCTGTCTGGGAGAAAAGACCAACCTCTGCCTGGCTACAACCTCCCTTCAGGTAGTTGTAGAGAGCAATAAGGTCACCCCGCAGTCTCCTCTTCTCCAGGCTAAGCAACCCCAGCTCCCTCAGCCTCTCTTCATAAGGCTTGTGCTCCAAACCCCTCACCCTAAAGGCCTGCATTTTTTCCCCCCTTAGTTTTGACTTAACACTCAATACTCTGTTTTGGTTTGGTTTTCATATACCAAAGAGCCTTTAGTTTACTTTAGCAGAAAGAGTCTCCTTTGGGAGGTTTCAAACAAAGTCTTGTGCATCTGAGATACACTTCTGCAACCGGATTAACAAGAGGAGGTCTGTGGCGTGTGGTAGTTCAAATAGGTTTTAATGACACTTCCCAACACAAGCCTTAAAACAAAACAACATGTTTCTCTCCCTGCCCCCTCTCCCACTCTACTTTCTAACTGCATTTTGGTGGAAGAGAAGGGATTTGATTTGATTTGGCTTTTCTGGGGCTTGTTTCCCGGAAAGAGCACTGGGCTGCCAAGGGGGAGCAATGGTGGGGCGCACACGGTGGGGACTATCTCCTTTCCCCTGGGCAGGCAAAGCCACTTCCTTGCCTTTTCCCTCTCCTGCCCTTTTTTTTTTGGGCAGCTGTCCCACTGGGCAGCCCCCTCCCTCCTTTCCCGACAGAAAGGAAAGGCAAATGGGTTGCAGCCACAGCAAAAGTCTGTGGTTTCTCCAGGCTGTCCCAGCTGCTCTCACTGTAGTCTTTTCCTTTGGTCACTCACTAAGGTTGAAGCATCTGGGTTTTGATCACCACCTCAGGTCTTCAGTTGTGACCTGCCACCCCCAGTGTCTGCTCCTTCCCCTCCCTGTCTTATCACAGCTCTGATCCTGGCCCAGCTACCATGGCTTTGTCCCTTCAACCCATTCTAGCAGTTAGTGGATAAAATTCCACCAACAGGAATCCCAAACCAAAATGAATCAGACCCTTTCTTGATACTGCTGCAAACTGACCTTTATGTGCCACCCTGGTAATAAAGAAATGTTTATCAATATCTGAGGGCTGGGGGTCAGGAGGGAGGGGACAGGGTCTGCTCACTTGCTCCCTGTGATAGGACAAGGAATAGAATAGACTAGACCAGACCAGGTTGGAAAAGACCTTCGAGCAATGGGTAGAAGCTGCAGCACAGGAGGTTCCACCTCAACACAACTTCTTTACTGTAATGGTCACAGAGCCCTGGAACAGGCTGCCCAGAGAGGTTGTGGAATCTCCTCTGGAGACTTTCAAGGCCTGTCTGAATGTGTTCCTGTGTGACCTGTGCTGGATTGTATGGTCCTGCTGTGGCAGAGGGGTTGGACTGGATGATCTCTTTGGGTCCCTTCCAACCCCTGACATCCTGTGGTTCTGTGATCCCGTCCTACTTCAAGGCTTGCTAAACCCACAAGAAAGATTCCCATTAGCAAATCACTACTGGATCATTAAACCTTTTTGAGGCAGTGTGTGCCTTACCAAGAGAACGAGGATTACGCCACAGCAGTGGCTGCTGCCCACTGACAATCATGGGAACTGACCCCAGTAATAAATCCATGAATTATCTGGCTCACTTGGACCAGTTCTCACGCCAGAGCAGCCCCTTTGATGTGACCATCAAACCCCAAGGATGCCCAATAGCAGTAGCCACTAACAAAACAATAGAGAAGTAATAATTCAGTATAAGTATGTAAAACCTTGCTTGCCTGTGTGCCCAGCTTCTGCAGTGGGGACTTTCTGTGCCTGTGCTTGAAACTGGAAACAAAAAAAGAGATACAGAGAACTTTTTCTTCCTCCCTCCCTCCCTCCCTTCCTTCCTTTTCTTCCCATCTGTGTATTACCCTTTAAGGGAAGAAATGCTGGGCATGTTAGGTATTTTTTAGCTGTTGGATATTTTCTAGAGTGACTTTTTTGGCTAAGGGAGGGCTCCCTGATGCTTTCAAAATCAGTCTGATAGTTCAGATTGGATGTTAGGAAGAAGTTCTTCCCCAGGAGGGTGGTGAGAGCCTGGCACAGGTTGCCCAGGGAGGTGGTGGAAGCCTCATCCCTGGAGGTTTTTGCAGCCAGGCTGGATGTGTCTCTGGGCAACCTGCTGCAGTGTGAGGTGTCCCTGCCCATGGCAGGGGGGTTGGAACTGGATGAGCCTTGAGGTCCCTTCCAACCCTGACAATTCTATGATTCAGAGACAATATGCACTTAAGGACTGCTCCTGCGGCAGGACTAAGGGCATTAGGCATGCTCAGAGCAGCTATTCCACTTCAGTGGGATTGTTCATGTAAAGGAAATTGTTCATGCTTTTAAGCCCCAGTGGAACCCAAGCCTTAAAGGATGAATTCTCATTTGTCTGGCTTGTAACAATGTTTAGGTGTCCAGTTCCTTTTAACTGCTTAAACACATCAGATATACAACTGTTCATTACTCTGCTCCATGGATACCCACCTGTAAAGTGGGAATACTGTTATTTAGTTTCTTGTCCTTGATCTTGTCTAATTAGACCTCAGAGTCCTGTGGGGAAAGATTGTCGCCAAAGCTGTGATCATCTTGGGAGCAACCTTAACTAAAGTTTCCAGCCCTTATCATAAGCCTCCAGCTGTCCTGGAGCCCAGATGCTAGCGAGGGAGGCAAATTTCTGATGGCATAAAGGATGAAGAAAAATTCCTTTCAAATTGTATGACCAGAGGAGAAGTAGAATTTATTAAATGACTTCCAGCCATTCAAGTTTTTTACTCTTAAAGCTGTAATAAGCAGCAGGTACAAGAGATTTTAGGATACCTGGCTTTCAAAAGCCCTAAAGTACCTGCAAGTACCAACAGGATGAGAATGAATAAGCAAAGGATGCTACTTCTGGGTATTGCTGAGCTGAGCTGTCTTGGGGGACTCACAGCCATCCTTGGGCTGAGGAGACTCTTGCCTGCCCATAAGCAGACAGCTGCCTGTGCTGGATTTATCTCCCCTGTCATGAGTCACCCACTCCCAGCAGTCCAGCAATGAAGTCACTAAGAAAGCAGACAGGTGGGGGGTGACAGGCACCTCTTCTGACCTTCTGTGTTTCTGAAGAAGTGTGGCAGCATGGTACATCACAGGGAGCTGCTGCATAATGCCTGTGTTTACAGCCAGAGCCACCAGCAGCTCCTCTCACTCCTTTCTCACCAAACACAGACTTGGGGAGGTCATAGTGGCAAGCTGAGAACTTCAGAAAAGAGTCTGGCACACACACAAGAGCTCCCTGTGAGGAGCCTTGCAGGAGAGTCACAGTGACAGGAGCTCATGCTCACCGTCTCACATGCTTCACACTCAGCTTCAGCCTGCTTGCTTAAGGGAAGATGAATGCAGCATGGTTAGAGGGGTGAGAGCCACCCAGCAGACTACAGCAAGGGACTCCACTTTCATTGACCCAAGGCCATGGTCCAAAAAGATCTGAATCATAGAATCATTAAGGTTGGAAAAGACTTCTAAGATCCTCCACTGTCAACCCAACACCACCCTGGCCATTAAACCATGTCCCGCAGTGCCACATCCACACGTTTCTTGAGCATGTCCAGGGATGGTGAATCTACCACTGTAGCTTTAAATAATAGAACTTAAATAGAATTAACCAGGTTGGAAAAGACCTTTGAGATCATCAAGTCCAACCTATCACCCAACACCATCTCATCAACTAAACCATGGCACTAAATGCATCATCCAATTTCTTTTTAAACACCTCCAGGGATGGTGACTCTGCCACCTCCCTGGGCAGCACATTCCAGTGGCCAATCTCTCCTTCTGGGAAGAATTTCTTCCTAACATCCAGCCTAAACCTCCCCTGGCACAGCTTGAGACTGTGTCCTCTTCTTCCGGTGCTGGTTGCCTGGGAGAAGAGACCAACCCCCACCTGGCTACAACCTCCCTTCAGGGAGCTGTAGAGAGCAATAAGCTCTCCCTATGAGCCTCCTCTTCTCCAGTCCTGTTCCAGTGTCTGACCACTCTTTCAGAAAGAAAGTTTTCCCAATACCTAAACCCATCATAGAATCATAGAATCAGTCAGGGTTGGAAGGGACCACAAGGATCATCTAGTTCCAACCCCCCTGCCATGGGCAGGGACACCCTACACTAGATCACGCTGGCCAGAGCCTCGTCCAGCCTGGTCTTAAACACCTCCAGGGACTGGGCCTCAACCACCTCCCTGCACAACCCATTCCAGGGCTTCACCACTCTCATGGTAAAGAACTTCTTCCTCACATCTAGCCTGAATCTCCCTATTTCCAGCTTCATTCCGTTCCCCCTAGTCCTATCACTACCTGAGAAACTGAGAAGTCCCTCCCCAGCCTTCTTGTAGCCCCCTTCAGATACTGGAAAGCCACAATGAGGTCACCTCGGAGCCTTCTCTTCTCCAGACTGAACAGCCCCAACTCCTTCAGTCTGTCCTCATAGGAGAGGTGCTCCAGCCCTCTGATCATCCTCGTGGCCCTTCTCTGGACACGCTCCAGCACGTCCACATCTCTCCTGTAATATGGGCTCCAGAACTGGAGGCAGTACTCCAGGTGGGGTCTCACCAGAGCTGAGTAGAGGGGGAGAAGCACCTCCCTTGACCTGCTGGTCACACTTCTCCTGATGCAGCCCAGGATCTGATTGGCTTTCCGGGCTGCAAGCGCACATCGAGCTCATGTCGAGCTTCTCGTCCACCAGCACCCCCAAGTCTCTCTCCTCAGGGCTGCTCTCCAGCCAGTCACTGCCCAGCCTGTATTTGTGCCTGGGATTGCCTCGACCCAGATGCAGGACCCTGCACTTGGTCTTGTTGAAGCTCATGAGGTTGGCTTGTGCCCACCTCTGCAGCCTGTCCAGGTCCCTCTGGATGGCATCCCTTCCTCCAGGGTGTCCACTGCACCACACAGCTTGGTGTCATCAGCAACCTTGCTGAGGGTGCACTCGATGCCACTGTCCATGTCACCCAAAGATGTTGAACAAGACAGGTCCCAGGACTGATCCCTGAGGGACTCCGCTTGTCACTGGCCTCCACTGGGACATGGACCCGTTGACAGCCACTCTTTGGGTGCGGCCATCAAGCCAGTTCTGTATCCATCTAGTGGTCCATCCATCAAACCCATGTGTCGCCAGCTTGGAGACCAGGAGGTGGTGCGGGACAGTGTCGAAGGCTTTGCTCAAGTCCAGGTAAACGACATCAGTACAAACGACATCTTGAGGTAGAGAACAACCAAACTGGAGCCTACACGCTGCAAAACTCCACCCTGGAAGAATCAGACAGTCCCTCCTCTGAGCAGAGGGGAAGATCATTCCGCTTCCATTCCTTTTATTTCGCTGGATGTGAGCTCTTGCGCAGAACTGCGGTTTGCACAATACCAGTTAAGCCATCTATGGAATGCAGACTTGTCATTTTTGTCCCCCAGATAAATAAATAAATAAACAGGAATCCCTTGCAGAGGATGTGGGGCCAGCCTGAGCATGCAGCCACTCAGCAGCAGAAGGCACCCTGCCACCACCACGCTCCATCAGCCGCCTCGACCCGGCCCGGGTCACTGCTACTCCCCGTCTCCCGCAGCAGGCAGCACTGGCAGGCAGAGCATGTGTTGTCATATCAATTTATAGTCTGTTATTACTACTTTTTTTCCTCCCTGCTTTTGGGGAAAGCTGGCACCTCTCAGCTGCATTTCCCTGCCAGCACAACGAGAATTAGGCAGCGCATAATAGCGTCGTCAATAGAGTTGACTAAAACGCGATTAATCAAAGCGGCACACGGGAAAGAAAGCGGGGGGGGGGGAGCAGAGGGTAATGATCGACTGGAGCCACAAGGCAAGTCATAAAAGGGGTCTAGAAAGCAGATTTTTCAGAGTGCAAGTGAAAAAGTTCAGGCTTTTAAAAAGATCAGAGCTTTCACCATCTCGTGATCAGAGCACTTTTTAATGGGAGCTGGCAATTGCTCCTGTAAAAAAGGACTTGGGGAAAAAGGGTCCTTGGGTAGCACTGCTTAGTTTGTGGGTGGTAATTAAACCTGCATTTGACTTTCATTACCATCACCTTAAATAAAATGCCTGGGCTTGGATGAAATGATTTCTCTTAAAGCATGGTTGAGAGTAAATTTTCCAGCTGGAGTTCTGAAGGGACAGTCCTAGCCGGGCTTGAAATGAAGTTGTGATGTTCTGGGGGGGTTCTTTTAAGTTTCTCTCGCTGTCCAGGAGGAGCTCCATATTTAATGTGAGACTTACAGTTATGTTTTAAGTAGTATTTCACAGAAAGGGTGATGGGGAAAGGTAATAGGATGGGGAAAAATATGAACTGGAGGAAGGATTGTGTGTCTGAAAGCAGCTTTTTCTTTATTGATTTTCCCTTCCATCTCCACCAGTGTAATAAACACTTGGCCTTGTTTGTGTCCTTTGACTGCCATGGTGACAACAGCACAGACTGCTCCCATGGCTCACCAGCTTTGTGTATCTGTGCAGCAAGGAACAAAACCAAACCCTCCTTGTCTCCCCAGGCAGCTGATGTCCTGGGATGCAGAAATTCTGGTTCCCTCCTTTGCCTTGGCACAGACTTTCAGCATGCTCTGGCAAGACCTTGCCTGAAGTACCATGTCCAGCTGTGGGACCCCCATGGGGATAGAATAGGAATGGGGATAGAATAGGAATGGGGATAGAATAGGAATGGGGATAGAATTAACCAGGTTGGAAAAGACCTTTGAGATCGTCGAGTCCAACCTATCATCCAACACCATCTCATCAACTAAACCATGGCACCAAGTACCTCATCCAGTCTCCTCCTAAACACCTCCAGTGATGGTGACTCCACCACCTCCCTGGGCAGCACGTTCCAATGGCCAATCACTCTTTCTGTGAAGAATAGAGAGGCATGGAGCTGCTGGAGCAGGGCCAGAGGAAGCCCACAAAGATGATCAGAGGGCTGAAGAATCTCTCCTATGAAGACAGGCTGAAAGAATTGTGACTGTTCAGCCTGGAGAAAAGAAGGTTCTGGAGTGACCCGATAGCTACATTTCATCATCTGAAGGGGACCTGCAGGAGGGTCAGGGAGGGACTGTTTAGAAGGGCTTGTAGTGATAGGACCAGGGACAATGGTTTCAAACTGGAGCAGGGGGGTTTAGGTTAGACATAAAGAGGAAGTTCTTCACAATGACAGTGGTGGAACACTGGAACAGGTTGTGCAGGGATGTGGCTGAGGCCTCATACCTGGGGATATTCAAGGTTAATGATGGAGCCCTGAGCAACCTGATCTAATCAGTGGTGTCTCTGCTGACTGCAAGATGACCTTTGAGGGTCCCTTCCAATCCAATGCAATCTGTGAATATTCAGTTCCAAATCTATAGGTGGAAAGCAGAGATAGCACCGGCTGTAAGGATGGGGGCACATGGTCCTTCATCACTCTAGGAAGAGGATAAATCATCAATGTATGAATGCCACAGACAGAATGAGGTGTTCAAGAGCCTCAGTCATATTCCCTGATAGTCCTTTCTAACTTCTCTGTTTTAAATGCTGCATGAAGTCTGTTTAAAAGACAGCTTGTAGAGTTTCCATGGACAGCCTTAGACTAGAGGAAAGTTAGGTGGTTCTAAGCCAGGGGCAAGACCCTCACCAGCCAAGACACCACCCAGAGGGGCTCAGCCCCAGTGAGGAGCCCCAGCCAGCATCTGTGGATGGGATTGGAGGAGTCATCAATCATGGCCCTAACAACCAGGGGGCCACGAGGCCCCCGGCCTTTTGTCACCACCACCAACACCCAGTGTGCACCATGAGCACTCACCAGGAAGGAGAGGAGGATCCTCAGCCCAGATGGGCTCAGCTTGGGGCTTCTGTCTCTGCTGGTGGGGATTAAATAGGGAAGTGGGTGGGGAGGGCCAAGTGGGCAAACCTGGGGTGGGAGGAGACTCCAACAGAGCCCAGGTGCTCTGGATTTGAGGGGGAAAAGGGGGAAATGGGGCAGGTGGGATGGCAAAGGGGCAGATATGATGGGAAAGGGGAGGTGGTGGTAAAGAAGGGGATTTGAAAATAAGTTTATTTTCCATAAATCTTTCCTAATGCACAACTGCAGCTGATGGCTTGCTTTGCCTCCATTCACAAAGAACAAACCCATCCATACTTCATAAACCAAAGCACAGTGGTGGCTAGTGCAATGAGATCTTTCAATAATTAGCGTTTTGATTGGTGGGGAAACCTGTGCTTTGCAGGTCAAGAGAACCAGTTTTAACAACAACAAAGAAGTTCTGCAAGAGTTAATTTTTAACCTGGATACCAACAGACAGCACCAGGATGATTGAGGGACTGCAGCACTGTCCTGTGAGGAGGGGCTGAGAGCCCTGGGGCTGCTCAGCCTGGAGAGGAGAAGACTGAGAGGGGATTTAATAAATGTTTATAAATATCTGAGGGCTGGGTGTCAAGAGGGAGGGGACAGGCTCTGCTCCCTTGCACCCTGCCGTAGGACAAGGGGCAATGGATACAAACTCCAGCACAGGAGGTTGCACCTCAACTTGAGGAGGAACTTCTTCACTGTGAGGGTCCCAGAGCCCTGGAGCAGGCTGCCCACAGAGCTTGTGGAGTCTCCTTCTCTGGAGACTTTCGAGACCCTTCTGGATGTGTTCCTGTGTGACCTGTGCTGGCTTCTATGGTCCTGCTCTGGCAGGGGGGTTGGACTGGATGATCTTCAGAGGTCCCTTCCAACCCCTAACATCCTGTGAGATGATCCTTGAGGTCCCTTCCAAACTGGTATTCTATGAATCTGGTATTCTGTAAAACACGGTGCAGATGATTTTGTCTTAATAACAGCTTCAGCTTTATCAGCAAATACAAAGCCTTGTGTAGCTGATGAGAACCTATGGAATCAAATGGGAAACCTTCAGGGCAGGGACTGCGCTGGGTGGTGGCAGAGATGGGACCAGGGCGCCACCTCGTGGCACGTTCGTGAGATGTTTTTATCGATAGGTAGAGGCTGATAGCCCTGTGGAGGACAGCAATGAAGTTGCGCTTGTTTCAGCTCACAAAGCAAAAACCAAGGGGAAAAGCAACGGCCAGAGTGTCCTGGGAACAGAATAAATCCCAATGACTGCATGACTGTGTGTGTCTTTCAGACAGAAGTGAAATATGAGGGCAAGTAGACAATATGCCTTTAGGAAAAAAGTTGTATGATTTTATAGTATGAGCAGAGGGTTGGGAGAACACTAAAAATATTTTTTTTTAAACTAAACTAAAAACTAAACTAAACTAAACTAAACTAAACTAAACTAAACTAAACTAAACTAAACTAAACTAAACTAAACTAAACTAAACTAAACTAAAGTAAGGCGACTGGATTGGAAAAAGCAGTTTCCCTGACCGGGAATCGAACCCGGGCCGCGGCGGTGAGAGCGCCGAATCCTAACCACTAGACCACCAGGGATCCGCGAAAACCGCTTCCGCCATCTTCCTCAAGAGCTCACTCACAAACGTATCTACACTGCAAAGTCTTACTACCCCGTTTGTTTCTCTGCTTTGTGCTCCCCCTTTCTGGGCAGTACCAAGCCGCAGAGGCAGCGGTGTGTTGGGAGAGATGTTCCATTCCACGCCATAGAAGGGGGAAACGACTGCGGCCTGGGGAGAAGGAGGTGCAAGCGGCGAGGCGGGTGACGGGCCCTCGCCGTGGGCGGGAGGCGGGATGGCGGTAGGAGGCCGGGCAGGACAGAGCCTCGGGCCCGGCCGTGCCACCCGTTCGGCAGAGGAAAAGAGACCTGCACAGCGCGACAGGCAAGAGCTGCGCGGCCGGCGCAGAGGGCGGGGCGGGCCGGGCCAGGCTGGGTCTCCCTCGTCGCGCTGGGGCCCCTCCCTCCGCCTCGGGCTGCTGGGCAGGTGGCAGTGAGTGGCGGCAGCGGAGCTGTGTGGGGTTCTGTCCGCGCTGGCTGTGCACGCAGCTCCTCACAAAGCCTCTCCGCGGGGTGTTGTAACGGCTGCTGCTGCTGCTGCTGCTGCTGCTGCTGCTGCTGCTGCTGCTGCTGCGGCAGACTGCAGGAGCCAGGAGAGCACAGCAGCTCCGGGTGTGGGTGTTTGGTCTGCAGGGGAGAGCCGGTCAAACGGCCTGCCGTGGCTCCATTAGGAAAGCAGTCTGGCGCTTCCCTTGCCTGGCCCTGCCAGGGCCTCCTTAAGCCGTAGGTAGGGATTTTGGATGGCTTTTTCGGGATAAGGTTTTCTGAGAGGAGAACTCAGACATCGACACAGATGACATCTGTGTAAGCCCAATTCTCCCTGCGGTGTTGATTACAGGAGCATAGTAGATGTGCAAGCTGTGGTAGTAAAAGAATAGAATAGAAATAGAATAGAAATTAGAATAGAATAGAATAGAATAGAATAGAATAGAATAGAATAGGCCAGGTTGGAAGAGACCCTTGAGATCATTGAGTCCAACCTATCACCCAACACCATGTAATCAGCTAAACCATGGCACCAAGCACCCCATCCAGTTTCCTCCTAAACACCTCCAGTGATGGTGATTCCACCACCTCCCTGGGCAGCACAGTCCAATGGGCAATCACTCTTTCTATGAAAAACTTCTTCCTAACATCCAGCCTAAACCTCCCCTATTTAAGCACTGTCCACAATATAAAATGAATTGCTTTATACAAGCAAATCTCTCCCATTCTCGAGCTCTCTGCCTCTGAAATGCATTGTATAAGAACCTTTTCCATGCTGAGAAATACAAGCTTCAGACTTCATGCTTGTGGTCCCCACAAATACCCCTTAGCTTATCTGCATAGAATCACAGAATCATTTAGGTTGGAAAAGACCTTTGAGATCATCAAGTCCAACCATTAACACTACTCTTATCAAAGCTACCACTTTTTGATCTTTGAGGTCTCTTCCAACCTTATTGATTCTATGATTACTAAGCTGTATCCCCAAGCACCACATCCACACGGCTTTTAAACACCTCCAGGACTGGTGATCTTCAAAAGCTTTAGAGTCTGGTGGCAAACTTAGGGTGACCTCGTTCCTCAGGAGGTTTGGATGTTTGGTGTCTGTCTCACCAGAGCCCCTGTTCAGCCAAAGGTTTATTTCATCCCATACTCTTCAAAGCAGCAGGCTTGAACAAAATTTGTATCCTGATTGTGACAGAGCTTTCTTTTGTCCAATGTGAGCAATGTTGCTCTGCAGTGATGGAGATAACTCACAGACGATGAGGTTACAAACAGGCCCTATTAGATACAATCAGCTATCTTACATCCTGCAAGAGCTGCACTTGGCATGAGTGATAGCAGCTTCTTTGATAAGATCAGGGCATTTCAGTCCTTGAGACAAAGCTGTAGAGTGCTGGAGGCAGAGCACAGCTCAGACTGAGGCACCACAGAGACCTGAGGCCATTGCAAAGAAGGAGATGCGGTTAGGTGAGAGAGGCTGCCTGGGCCCAGCAAGTAATGTACACCCCTAGTTGAAGAGCAAGGCAAAGTGGGACCTGGTTTCCTGTGGCTCTGAGACAGGGGGAAATTTGCCAATGCTACTACAGTGATGGTTTTGGCCCCAGAACCTGCAAAGAACACTAGGAAATACTGAGGTGGTTCTATACTGCAGAAACTGAGCTAGCTTTAAAGGGCTTTGTATCTTTCACTGGCTCCCTTGTCTCTCGGTTAAAAGCTTGGGCTTCCCCACCCTGGGTGCTTCTCAGGTGGGTTTTGGAGGGGTACTAATGCTGTAATGCTATCAGCACTTGAGACAGAGAAGTTAAAACTAGGGGAGGTCCATGTCAATTGCATTTGCAGCACTGAAGATGTTTGTGACAGAAGGATCACTGCCCTTGTACTTCAAGTGCCTCTGTTGTGTGACATCTCAGAGGAAGGCAGGGCTGAGCCTCCCAGGTTCTTATGATGCCTTCTGACAATTTCAGAAGAGTAGCTGACCCTGTGAAAGATGGATTCTCATGCCTGATGGTGAGGTGGGTGAATGTGTTTTCTCCATGTCTTAGGAAACTGTCAGGTGTAGAAACAAATAATTCCTGCTTTGTTATCACAGGATCATACAATTGTTTGTGTTGGTAGTGACCTGTACAGTTCCAGTCCAACCTCCCTGCAGTGAGCAGGGACATCTTCAACTAGAGCAGGTTGCTGACACTGGATGTTTCCAGGGATAGAGATTCTACTGACTCTCTGGGCAGCCTGGACCCTTTTCATAAGGAATTTATTCCTTCTATCAAATCTAGATCTACCCTCTTTTAATTTAAGCCATTACCCCTTGTCCTGTCACTATATTTGACAATTAGCATTATTTTTGAGATGATTCATGTATTATACTAAATTTCTGTTGCCTGGTGAAAGAGTTGTTGGTTTCATCTGTAAGAGCAGTGAAAACTCTAGTACATGTACTAGAGAAATCTCACTGAAATGAGACATCTTACAGAAACAAGAAATCTCACTGAAATAAGAAATCTTTCCCTGGATGCAACCCCAGGTTGTGGGAGGCTGACCATTAGCTCAGAGGAGACCTCATTGCTGTCTACAACTACCTGAAGGGAGGTTGTAGCCAGGTGGGGGCTGGTCTCTTCTCCCAGGCAATTAGCACCAGAACAAGAGGACACAGTCTCAAACTGCACCAGGGGAGGTTTAGGCTAGATGTTAGGAAGAAGTTCTTCCCAGAAAGAGAGATTCCCCATTGGGATGTGCTGCCCAGGGAGGTGGTGGAGTCACCATCCCTGGAGGTGTTTAGGAAGAGACTGGATGGGGTGCTCGGTGCCATGGTTTAGTTGATTAGATGGTGTTGGGTGATAGGTTGGACTTGATGATCTTCAAAGATCTTCCAACCTGGTTAATTCTATACTATTCTACCCTATTCTATTCTACTCTACTCCTATTCTATTCTATTCTATTCTATTCTATTCTATTCTATTCTATTCTATTCTATTCTATTCTATTCTATTCTACCACCAGGAGAGAGCACTGAGAGCCAGGTGCTGACTGGTTATTTTTAGACATAGCTTTCTTTTCCATCCAAGTCATGTGCAGTGACAAAAGATTATGCTTCTTTCTCTGGCTTCCTGTACCTGGCAGAACAGTGCATCAGTGAAGCTGCCAGCGATTCAGCCTCCTGTCAGCGCAGCAGTGGGGCCTGTGCCTGCATCCCTGCCGCGCCAGCTGCAGGAGGAAGATCTTCCTGCCTGGAAGGAATGGCAGAGGCTGATTTCTTTTTACTTAATGCAACAGCAGCATGTCAGTGAAACCAAGTGAGTAACATTTGATGTTAGAGGTGCTGTGCCTTGGCTTTCAGAGTCTGGTCTGCAAAGCTGCATTTTGGAGCCTGAGAAATCAGAGTGATTCCTTCCCGTGCCAGCTATAAAGCAGCCTGCAATTAGCTTGTCTGTTCCATAGGAATATATTACATATTATTATTACTTTAATTTGCTGTGTTAATTCATCTGTGACAGCAGGCTTACTGTGTAAAGAGGAGTAAGAGCAACATCAAAGTAATGTGCTAATTTACTGAAAGTATATTATTCAGGTGTGTTTCTGCTATATAATGGCAAGTACAAATTGCCTTTGGTAGCTGGCATACTAGCTTTGTCAGTAGTGAAAATCCTTGATTTGCACAGAAGCTGTGAATGGTATTTATAACTATGTGTAATGTGTGCATTTATCACTCCTCTTAACTGTGTGTTTGCTCTGGAAAGTCTTGGCATTGGCTTTTCTTTTTTTAAGTTAGCCTGCTTTAAAATGCACATCAATCCCAGTTTCAGGGAGGTGGAGAGGAGAGAGGAGGAAAAGATGATGCACAGCCTTCAGCTGCTTTACATTTAATTCCCATGTATGATCAGAGTGATTACTGAACTCTTTGATTATAATGACTTTTCAGGGGGAAAATATTATTGTAGTTTCTATTTCTTACATCAGTTTTAATGATAATAATGTTTTAATGGAAGGGATCTCAGGAAAATCTCAAAAGGTGCTGTCCAAACATCACAACAGCTGTGATACTCTTAGCTCCATCACCTTCCAAGCTGTACAGTGGCTTGCTCAATCTTCTTGTAGTTGAACTTCAACAGAGGTAGGGGGCAGAGCAGAATTTGCAGTGTCATGTCTTAATGTGCCAGCTAGTCATGTGCTAGTCACAGAAAATATTTTAAAGATCTTGAAGAAAAATGGAGAAATAACTCACCAGCAGTGTTTTCAGAAATAACTTTAGAAGCTCATGTTTTCCTTGCTCTTCCAGTCTTCCCCTGACACTGTATTTGATCCAGGAAGACTTGTGTCAGCGTTTTTTCCTTTTAGCCTGTGTTATCATAGAATCATAGCATGAATAAAGTTGGAAAAGACCTCAGAGATCATCAAGTCCAACCTACCATCCAACACCTCATGACTAACTAAACCATGGCTTCAAGTGCCATGTCCAGTCCCTTTTGAACACCTCCAGGGACGGTGACTCCACCACCTCCCCAGGGCAGCACATTCCAGTGGCAGATTATTCTTTCTGGGAAGAACTTTCTCCTCACCTTGAGCCTAAACTTCCCCTGGTGCATCTTGAGTCTGTGTCCTCTCATTCTGTCAATGGTGCCTGGGAGAAGAGACCAACCCCCACCTAGCTACAACCTCCCTTCAGGTAATTGCAGAGAGCAATAAGGTCTCCCCTGAGCCTCCTCTTCTCCACATGATTCTGGGGTTTGACACAAGGTATGGTGGTGGGGTGCCCACTGAGCTCAACAAAATACCTTAGCTGAAACAAATATGACTTGCTGCAATCTCTGAGCAAATTCCTTGTGAGGAAGGAATCTTCAGAATCCTCAAAATCCTTCTGAGCAACCAGCACCAGAATGAGAGGACACAGTCTCAAGCTGCGCCAGGGAAGTTTAGGCTGGAGGTGAGGAGAAAGTTCTTCCCAGAGAGAGTTGTTAGCCATTGGAATGTGCTGCCCAGGGAGGTGTATCACAATACAATACAATACAATACACCAGGTTGGAAGAGACCTTCAAGATCATCGCGTCCAACCCATCAAACAATCCAACCCACCCAACAACTAGACCATACAGCCAAGCACCCCATCAAGTCTTCTCCTGAACACCTCCTGTGAAGGTGACTCCACCACCTCCACGGGTAGCCGATTCCAATGGGCAATCACTCTCTCCGTGTAGAACTTCTTCCTAACATCCAGCCTAAACCTGCCCTGGCGCAGCCTGAGACTGGTGGTGGAGTCACCGTCCCTGGAGGTGTTCAAGAGGGGACTGGACGTGGCACTTGGTGCCATGGTTTAGTAGTCATGAGGTGCTGGGTGAGAGGTTGGACTTGATGATCTTTGAGGTCTTTTCCAACCTTGTTGATGCTATGATTCTATGATTCTCTCGAACACTCTTTATTCTGCAGAGCATTTTGGAAGCAACTTCTGGTTTGCTGTACTGGACAGTTAGAAACAGGTGCAGAGAATCAGCTCTTAGGGAGAACTAAAAGTTTCAAACTGTGGTTTAGTTCTGTGCTTTAGTGATGAAACTTAGAGAAATTTTCAACACTTCCATCAAACTGAGTTCTATCTAGACAATCAATTCCAAGTTACAGGGTTAGCTGAGGACACTCAGAAATTTCATCATTATATAAAGGGAAGAAACCAGGCTGAAAATAGCAATGTATTATTACAGAAGTCAGCCCCCAGTGCATGGCAGGATCAAGCAGAGCCTCAATTATGCATAAAAGTCTGCCAATATGAAACCTATTTTGTGCCTTCATGGTGAATAATTGTAAGAGTAATTGGGAAAACCAGGGTGGCTGCTAATGGAAAAAGAAAAGATTAGTGTCACCTTTATTTTTATACCTATTCAAGGCTGGACTGTTACGGTGTTCAAGCTCAGCAGTGTAATCCTTTATCACAGATTTTCTTTCTTAAGCCACAAGCTAACAGTTACAGATGTTAAAAACCAAAGTAGTGACACAAACCACACAGGAGCAAGACAGCGTTTGTTTCTGGTGCTAGCATAAGCTGATCTGAGTGCAGGCCATAAACACTGTAAGGCCCTCTGACATTTTTTTTTCCTCTGTGATATATGCAGAAGTGTGAGGTGGGAGAGATCAAACCCCATTCAAACATTGCCCTTAAGTGTCCCAAGTCTGTTCTGTCTTCCATGGGGTTTTAAGCCTGTGAGTTTGTGTGAGGCAATGGCATGAGATTTAACACATCCAAGTGCCGGGTTCTGCACATTGGCCACAGCAACCCCATGCAGTGCTACAGGCTGGGGTCAGAGTGGCTGGAGAGCAGCCAGGCAGAGAGGGACCTGGGGGTGCTGGTTGATGGGAGGCTGAACATGAGCCTGCAGTGTGCCCAGACAGCCAAGAGGGCCAACTGCATCCTGGCCTGCATCAGGAACAGTGTGGCCAGCAGGAGCAGGGAGGTCATTGTGCCCCTGTACTCTGCTTTGGTTAGGCCGCACCTTGAGTCCTGTGTCCAGTTCTGGGCCCCTCAGTTTAGGAAGGATGTTGACTTGCTGGAACGTGTCCAGAGAAGGGCAACAAGGTTGGTGAGGGGTTTGGAACACAAGCCCTATGAGGAGAGGCTGAGGGAGCTGGGGTTGCTTAGCCTGGAGAAGAGGAGGCTCAGGGGTGACCTTTTTGCTCTCTACAACTACCTGAAAGGAGGTTGCAGCCAGGTAGGGGTTGGTCTCTTCTCCCAGGCACCCAGCAGCAGAACAAGAGGACACAGTCTCAAGCTGCGCCAGGGCAGGTTTAGACTGGACATTAGGAGGAAGTTCTATACAGAGAGAGTGATTCCCCATTGGAATGGGCTGCCTGGGGAGGTGGTGGGGTCACCTTCATTGGAGCTGTTCAGGAGGAGACTTGATGGGGTGCTTGGTGACATGATCTAGTTGTCTGATGGGTTGGACGCGATGATCTTGAAGGTCTCTTCCAACCTGGTTTATTGTATTGTATTGTGTTGTATTATCTTTTTCAAGGGTCAAATTCTCAATTTGTAAGTGGTTAAAAAAGCAAACTTCAGGATTATCTCCATCAAAATAGTGCTGTCAGTGACAAACCAAAATTGCCTGGTCCTGAAAGGAATGAGCAAGATGAATTTAAGATTTTCTCAGGTATTCCAAGCACCAGTATCACAAAGACAATTAAATGATGTTAGAGCATTTGCATCCCAATCAGTTGCCATGGATCACATTGCTACGGGAAAGAGCAAACCATTTGGACTATCTTCTATCCTCTGTGCTATGGAGAGACCAAACTTAAATGTTGCTTGCAAAAGTATGTGTGTGCATATCTATCTGAGTCATTTTAACTGGCAGTCAAGCAATACCTCTTACCTCCAGACTCAGTAAAATCAGATGGTGTGTTAGATGCCACTCACACAGTTTCTTACAGTGACATGAAGCCTGTGGGTTGAGCTCTGGGTGACAACCCACAGTGCTGTAACCAGAACTTGCAATGATGCTTCTGTTCCAGTCTCAGCTCGCTTATTCTACTGCTCTGACAGGAGTTTGAATGATTTCTTCCTCATGCCAGTGGGCTCGAATATTTATTTGAGATGCTTGGGGCAACATTGATACTCTGGAAATGTGGAGTTTCTGTGTCTGCTCCATGGAGTCTGTGTCCTCATACAGCTTTCTACACAATACAGCAGAGGTGCTGGGAGTGATGATGGGCAGTGAAGTGGTACATTACAGAGTCAGAGAATGGGGGAGGAAGGGACCTTCATCAAGTGCAACCCCCTTGCCAGAGCAGGTTCACCTAGGGCAGGCCACACGGTAACACATCGGGAGGGTTTTGAACGTCTCCAAAGAAGGACACTCCACAACATCTTTTGGCAGCCTGTTTCAGTGTTATGTCACCCTCACAATGAGAAAGCTTTTTCCTTACTGGGACAGAGACAGCTTTTCCTGGAGTTAAATAAGGTGTTAATCACTATCATTGTGCAAGTTCAGCTAAGAGTGGGATTTTCACTGCTTTGATGGGCAGGGCTGCATACTTTCCACCTTGGTTTGGCAAACCCAGAAGTCATCAAATAAGCAGTACTGTTTTATTTCTCTCTGCAGTTTTATTCCTCTTTCACCTCCCACTATTTTGTTACCTAAGCAGTACCAGAGAGCAGGGCCCCATTCTTTGTGCTGTGTTAGAGAACCCAGTGAGCTCTTTTGCCTAGGCAGTACAGACACAAGATACAGTAACTGCAGTATGCTAGCAAAGAGTATCCTCTAAGCAGGAGACTTTTACAAGAGACAGATTTTCTTTAGAACATAAACAGTTTTGGAGAAGTAAACATACAAAACACATGGAAATTTCAATTGTAGCAGCCAGGTTAGTGGAACAATTGCCCCAGTGCTGAGTGGTAGAAAGCATCTGTTGAGTAGGGTAATGGTAGTGATGGGCCATGACTCTGTGTCCAAGGCATAGTTGCATTCAGTCCCAAAATCCACATGGATGGTTTTGAAATGGATCTTTAATCAGCTGTTAGTCTGAAAAATAGGCTGCTGACAGAAGCTGTCTTAGTAAAAAACATGTTGGATTTGTAACATCCTAAGTACTCGAAGATTCTTGTCTGGAGACACCTGCTTGCTGCTTTTGCTCATTCTTTTAGCAGGTGTAGGGGTATGTATACAGTTTGTGTTGTTCTTATCTGTGCAACTATCTGCCTAGCTGCAGGCTTTTGAACTGCCAGAGCAGAGGATTTAGTGCTATTGCAATACCAAAGGCCTTTTCCTTAGCTTTCCAGTGTTTCAGAGCTAGCCACTGGCCGAAGGAGGGAATGGGGAGCCAGATCTTGTTTAAGCTACCGCAGAGGTCTGGAGCCATCCCAGGTAAGGGAGTGGGGTTCCCGGTACGTGTTTTGGTTTGGGGTGTTGGGCCAAGGAGCCTGCATGCTGGCAGTACGGAAACAGCAGATAGAGATGGCAGGGTGTTCAGTGGATCTAGAGGCTTTGATTAACCCCCGTTTCCAAAATCAGTGCTTTCATTTCACTTCTGCCCTTGAGAAAACTCATCCCCAGCGGCAGGGCCAGGCGCTTGGGTTCACGAAGAAAGAGACGAGTCACAGCTTCTTTTTGGCTCCGAAGATGGACCCCATTGGCCAGGAGGGGGCTAGTCCGCAGCACAGCGAGACCGTGCAGCGGCTCGCTCGGGGGAGCGCGCCCGTCTGTCCCCGCCCAGTGCCCCGGTACCGGCCCGCTCCCGGAGCGCGGCGGCGCCGCCCCACAGCCCCAACCCCGGGCGGCAGCGCTCCGGTGGGGCCGGCCGGAAGGCGGGGACGCCGCGGAGGGGCGGAGCCGCGGGCGGGGCCCGGGGAGAACGGCGGAGCCGACGCTACTGTGGCTGAGCGGGGAGCGGTGCAGCCGGAGCTCCCGCGGCGACCTCCGGCAGCGGGGCCTGGGCGCAGTGCCGCGGGTCCGCCATGGCGCTAGGGCCCCCGCCCTGCAGGTGCGCGCCGCGGTGGGGGTGCGTTGCGTTCTGCGGGCGCAGGGCAGGGGGAGGGCGGGCGGCTCTGCGCCGCCACGGCCTTGCTCCCTGGCAGGGGCGGCGGTGCCGGGCAGCCGGCGGAGCCCCGGCGGGGCGGGGGCAGCGGCACGGGCGGTGGTGTGGTGCCGGGGGAGCTGTTCGCCTGCTCCTTTTCTGTGGAGAGCCCGCTCGGCATCGCAGCGCGGGGGTGAGGGGTGTGCCCGGTGGCCGTGGGGTGTTCCTACTGCTGCGTGCGCGGCCGGAGGACGCGGGGGCTGCGGGGTCCCGCCGGCCCCAGTGGCTCTGGCCGCCGCGCTGTGCCTGCGAGACCCGGGTGTCGCCTCTGCTGCCGCCGTTGCCCAGCCGATAGAGCTGAGCGGGCTGCTTTTGTTGGCTTGCGCGGCTTCAAACCTCGTTTATTTCCTCCCTCCCCAGATACTGGATGATTTACTGGAATGTTCCAGGCTCTCTCTATATTACAGTCTCAGGTTGTCATGATTAAGAAGTGCTGCCGAGTGCCAAAGGTGTGTTAGTAACTGATTCAGTCTCTTGAATCTGTGCAACGGACTTTCCTCTCTGTACCTCATCATAGAGGCATCTTGGTTGGAAAAGCCCTTTAAGATCATCGAGTCCAACCATTCTCTAGCTCTATTACGCCTGGTGCTAAACCATGTCCTTCAGCACCACATCTCTGCCTCTTTGAAACGCCTCCGGGGATAGGGGTTCAGCCACTTCCCTGAACAGCCTGTTCCAATCTTTGAGAACCCTTCCAGTGAAGAATTTTCTTCTCATATCCAACCTAAACCTCCCCTGATGCAACTTGAGGACACTTCCTCTTGTCCTATCACTTGTTATTAGGGAGAAGAGACCAACCCCACCTGGCTCCAACCTCCTTTCACGGAGTTGTGGAAGGTGAGATGGTCAGAGTTGCTTTTGGGTGGAGGGTGCTAAAGGATTCAATAACTGTCTTCTAGGTGGTGAAGTAAGATGCTGAATGCTTAGTCTCCATGAGAGGCTTTTACTGTGTGTTTACTTCGCATGCCACAATTACTGTTCTCCCATTAAGCAGTCCTACATTTCTTGTATTAATGCATAATGATGGACTTTCTGGATGGGTAGGTGCCTATTGATCGATTATGGTTTGCCTCAAATGCTAAGGGCCTGTGTTTGGATGATACTTAAAATGCATACTGATGAACTCTCCCAGTATATTCTACCAGCAAGGGTTCACACAGTGTGGAAATCCCATTTTGCTAATGTTCTTTTTGGATGTGCATGTGTAAATGTCTTCAGAAAATGGATGGAGAAGGCAAGAGAAGTGCCAAGGACATTATGTGTGCATATATGCTTTCTGTATTAGAATTACTTTAAGCTGTGGTTAAAAATATGTGAGTCCTGGTGCATTTTTAGCCTGCTTTTCCTTTCATCCTTTTACCTAGAAAATATCCATGAAGACACACAAAATATTTTAAGGTGCTAAATACAGGCAAACAATGCTGTGAAGAGCTGTTTGGGGTTGGCTCTAGTAAATATTTGGCTAGCTTATGGTTTTGAGTTCAGTGGACAGCTTGCAAATACCTTATAGTGTTAGGGGATAATTCCCTCTATTCAAATAAAGGTGAACTCACTGCAAAGTGATTTGGGTTGGAGAGTAACGGTTCTGGAAAAAGAAACTGAATTATGAGAATCCTACAGATGGAGACTACAGGCAGAGTGGCTCCCTGCTGTCACCCAGCTGGGTATTTCAGAGGTGGGAAATTAGTGTGAGCCTTTCCAGCATGATCTGACACAAGAAATAGCTGCTCCAGGCAGCTGAAGGTGTTCACAAATTGTAATTATGATGGAAATGAGGGATAAAGGGACTCAATTTCCCTTTGCTTTCCAGTAGGCATTGAAGGAAAGATGGAATATAACCAGTGTCCAAAAAAAAATACTCCCTGTGTGGCACCTGGCTTGTGCCCTCTGTGTCTTGGCAGGTGCCAGATGCAGCAGCAGGCACTTGTGGTCCTTAGCTTTATTGGTAAGGTATCACAGTATAACTAAGGTTGGAAGAGACCTCAAAGATCGAGTCCAACCTGTGATAATAACCTGTGGTAAATATAGTGCCATCACCCCCAAAGCAGCAGGGTGATGGATCTCTTCCTCCTCTTGATCAGTGAGCCAAAAAAAAGCCCCTTAAGACTATGGAGCCAGCTCTTGTTTTACTGAGGAATCCACTTACTGGTGTAGTGGTGAGGATGGCCACCTGCCATGGATTTGGTGGTTCCTTCTCCCTGGTGTGAGCGAGCTTGGCCACGGGATCTGTGTCCTCATGGAGGAAAATGCACGAGTCACGCTGCTGCTGCTGCTGCAAGATTCTCCTGGGGGTTAAGGTTGCTTTCCCCAAAACAGGAAACAGTTGAAGAGTGAAGAGTCAGCATTAAGAACATTCACTTGGGCAGCCTCCCTTGCCCAGGAAGAAGAGCAGTATAGGAGAAACAAGTTTTCAGATTATTTTTGTTCTTATTGAATCTGATTAGTTTCCTTATTCCTGTGGCATTTTCCCCTGTCTGGATTCTGGAAACAGTGAGGCAGTGACAAAATTTACATCAAGCTAGAGGGACTTTATTCCCCCCACTGACATAGTGTTTCAGAGTGATATGTTGAAGGCAAACATGAGAGTATTGTATTTCTCCATCTCCCACCCCTCCCTTTTCTTTGCAAACCCTTCTGACTATCCACAACTACCTGAAGGGTGGCTGTAACCAGGAGGGGGTTGGTCTCTTCTCCCAGGCAAGCAGCACCAGAACACAGTCTCAAGCTGCACCAGGGGAAGTTTAGGCTGGAGGTGAGGAGAAAGTTCTTCCCAGAGAGAGCTGTTAGCCATTGGAATGTGCTGCCCAGGGAGGTGGTGGAGTCACCATCCCTGGGGGGATTGGACATGGCACTTGGTGCCATGGTTTAGTAGTCATGAGGTCTTGGGTGACAGGTTGGACTTGATGATCCTTGAGGTCTCTTCCAACCTTATTGATTCTATGATTCTATTCTGTGACTGTAGTTGGAACATTCTACTACTTGGTTCTTGATCAGCAGGTCAGACAGGAGAGAGTGACTGTGCTCCAGCTGGAAGGTGTGTTGAGAGGCTGAGGGAGCTGGAGTTGCTTAGCCTGGAGAAGAGGAGGCTCAGGGGAGACCTTATTGCTCTCTACAACTACCTGACGGGAGGTTGTAACCAGGTGGGGGTTGGTCTCTTCTCCCAGGCAGCCAGCACCAGAACAAGAGGACACAGTCTCAGGCTGTGCTAGGGGAAGTTTAGACTGGATGTTCGGAAGAAATTCTTCATAGAGAGCATGATTGCCCATTGGAATGTGCTGCCCAGGGAGGTGGTGGAGTCACCATCATTGGGGGTGTTTAGGAAGAGACTTGATGGGGTGCTTGGTGCCATGGTTTAGTTGATTAGATGGTGTTGGATGATAGGTTGGACTTGATGATCTTGAAGGTCTTTTCCAACCTGGTTTATTCTATTCTATGTCAGATTTAATGTGATGGAATCACACTTCTGGCTTAGACGTGGAGCTCTCAGTGGACAGAGTACTCATCACAATCTTAACAAGCCTTTCTGATTATCGTTTATCTTGTTTTTAATGTGAGCTGTGCTTTCAGCTGCATTCCTCAAATTCCATGTGCTGTGTGGTGCTCTGGCCTTGTCAGCTGGGTGAAGCTGCTCTCTGCTCTCAGTTACTGTGCCTTCTCCTACTCATGCACTGTAATTAAGCATTAGGCCTTCTCTTTGATGCATAGTGCCCACCGAGGTGCCACTTTATTCTTTTGTTGCCTTTCTTATGGCTGCTGCATATGTTTGGCAGGTATTTTTTCAGCACTCTGTTTGAAATGCAGTCTCTGTGACTGCTCATTGTATTTTAGTCATGGTTTAGAGGAGCAGAAAACATCCAGTGTGTGAGCAGGGAAGTTATTCTTGTTTATACAGGCAAGATTCATGTTTGCCTTTTGATTACTGTGTCAAATTAGAACTGTTGATGCGTCGTTCTGTCTTCATTTAGCAGGGTTTAAAAGGCTTTTATTAATAGCTACTGATTTCTAGAGAGGAGATTTCCTTTACAGTATAGCCTCACCCACTAGTGACTGATTTTGGGAATCTTCCCATAGTTTTTTTTCCATAGATATCTGAGTGCCATTTCCCCCAAATTTAGGCTTTCCTGGGCAGACCAAGAGCTGTCTCAGCTCACCACTTGGAGGAAGTCACAGCTTTGTTTTGCAGAGGTTCATGGGTGAGAGCTGCTGCTTCCTTGAGCTCATCCTGATCTTAAGGAAAGGTAATTTATTCCTGACTCATTTTTCAGGTAAATGTAACCTTTTCTAGCAGTGCTCTCCCTCTCTGCTGCTACTCCTGTCTGGTTTCTTGCAGGATTCTTCTTTTGTCCCACATACCATCTGTCTTATTTTCTGCTTTGTTTTCTTTATGAAATCCTCTAAGCTAATGCAGCAGCAAAGTAGGAATATTTATGAACCATCACTGCCACCTTTGTTCGGAGGGGAAGAGGTGTGGATGGCTTCCTGCCAGGTCGGGTGGTGCTGTGATTGCGGAAGCAACCTGAGATCTGCCTGGGCCTTGGAGAGGATGCTACAAGGAATAACTCTGTCCTCAGTGGCTCAGCAGTGCTTGCATGCTGTGTCAGTAGTCACAGTGGTAGGTAGCACTAACCCATTGCTGTCATTAACAGGCTCCTGGTCAAGTAATGCCCCAGTCTGGTGCCAGGGGCTTTATTTTCACTCTCAGCTGAAGAAGTAGTGTTTCTCTAATGCTTTTTAAGGAGCTGTATGGATGCCAAAGACCTGGGCAGTTCTGATAAAGCTGTGTATGATCCTGTGGGCAGGTTGTAGCTGTAACAAGGCCTGAGAGCAGCTTGAGGTTTTCTTTCATGCTTCCTCACAAAGGTTTAGATAATTCAAAGGGCAGCATTGAAGAGTATAATAAAGTAGAATGGAATAGAATAAACCAGGCTGGAAGAGACCTTCAAGAAGTAATTTGACTCATTAAGAGTATTTGTGTAATACTTTGAATATATGTCAAAAATCATTTCTTCACTTGTAATATATAAGCAATGTTTGATTTTCCTCTTATTTTTTTTACCCCCCTTTTTTTCCCCATCCTAGCTGCTGATCAAATCTTTTGCTGAAGGCTGAATGGCTAAAGGTAGCAGCTCTGATAACCTGTGACAAAATCCAGGGAGTTCCATCTGTTCCGGCTCCCACAGCTTAGGAAGTGCAAGTGGTGTCTGGTAGATGCATAGGTGACATCTTGGTGACAAAAGGTGGAGGACTAAGGAGATAAAACTTTGCCTTGTACTTTGTTATGGAACAGTGTGCTGAAAGGTGTCCAGGTATGTGGTGAAAGATTGACTCTGCCTGCTGTAAGCCAGTCACTTGTGCAGATATGGCCCCAATGATTAACAGCTCTGCAACAACTGATGAACATCCAAGTCCTCTTGCCATCCTCATGTGCAGGGTCAAGTAGCAGGCAGGCTGAGGAGGCAGCAGAGCAGTTAGGAGATTGAGAACCACAGAGTAATGATAAGAGTGGCTTTCTGCCAGTGCAGTGAGTTCTCCAGTCCTTGTGCTTAGATAGCAGCTGAAGACATTTTGTTTGCTGTGCTCATTTATTTCTTTTGTGCCTTTGGTTTGTGTTTATTTTTTTTAGTGTATGGTGCTGAGCTGTGTGGGTTGGGGGCAAGTAGATGGTGGGAGATGGCTGGCATCATCACATCCCTGTACAGAGGATAGGCAGGAACTTGAGGTGACATCTACACCTTGCTACAGGCATGAAGGATGGAAAGTAAGATCTCCTGTGTTGGGCTAGTGGCAGTGTGGCTGCTCACTGGGGCACCTTTGTTTCACAGTATCACAGTATGACTAAGGCTGGAAGAGACCTCAAAGATCATCGAGTCCAACCGGTAACCACAGACCTCACAACTAGACCATGGCACCAAGTGCCACATCCAGTCCCCTCTTGAGCACCTCCAGGGACGGCGACTCCACCACCTCCCTGGGCAGCACATTCCAATGGCAAATGACTCTCTCGGTGAAGAACTTTCTCCTCACCTCCAGCCTAAACTTCCCCTGTTGCAGCTTGAGACTGTGTCCCCTTGTTCTGGTGCTGGTTGCTAGGGAGAAGAGGCCAACCCCTTCCTGGCTACAACCTCCTTTCAGCTAGTTGTAGAGAGCAATGAGGTCACCCCTGAGCCTCCTTTTCTCCAGGCTAAACAACCCCAGCTCTCTCAGCCTCTCCTCACAGGGCTTGTGCTCAAGGCCTCTCCCCAGCCTTGTTGCCCTTCTCTGGACACGTTCAAGTGTCTCAATGTCCTTCTTAAACTGGGGGGCCCAGAACTGGACACAGTACTCAAGGTGCGGCCTAACCAAAGCAGAGTACAGGGGCACAACGACCTCCCTGCTCCTGCTGGCCACACTATTCCTAATGCAGGCCAGCATGCCCTTGGCCTTCTTGGCCACCTGGGCACACTGCAGGCTCATGTTTAGGCAGCTGTCAATCAGCACCCCCAGGTCCCTCTCTGTTTGGCAGCTCTCCAGCCACTCCGACCCCAGCCTGTAGCTCTGCATGGGGTTGTTGTGGCCAAAGTGCAGGAATTCTGGCTTCCTTAAAATTGAGCCCTGCTGCTAAGTGACCACGCAGTGGCTCCCCTTGAAGTGGGTTGTTTGTTGTGAAAATTGCCTTTCTCTTTGTAATGCACAGTTTCTGTTAGTACAAGCAACACATCGGGTGTCATGCAAAGACGTTGAGGATCTGGAGGTTAGTTTTGTTTTCTCCTCCTCTATTGACACTGTGCACTCGACTCTATTGTGTGAGTAGTAAGTTTCGGTGTTTTGTCAACTCCTAAGCCCTGTTCTGGTAGTTCCCAGTCCCGGGCAGGTAACAGACAGGTTTTATAGGAGGGGGACTGGAGACTGATCTTGAGACCAAAATGGTGCAGCGAGTACCAGAAATCCAGAATCTTCTACAGGGAGGGTGGGAAGAGCAAGTCACCTGAACCACAAGAAACTAGCAGACCTTGTGCAGTTGCATGTCTTGGAGAGTTCTCCTGGGCTCCACAGCTGTGGAAAAAAGTGCTGCACCCAGGAGAGTGGTTCCCAGCCCTGCTGCTCAACTCCTGAGTGTGCTTTAGATTAATTTTATGAGAAGAGCAAGGAAAGTGTGTTCCCCTCCTTGAGTTCCTCTTGGGAAGGACATGGAGACTGATGCCTGGCAGAGCAGGGTCATGCTGCCTCTTGTAGCATGGTGTCCTGCTCTGTTAGGAAAGAGCCAACTTGTGTGAGCAGTCCTACTGAAGGCACATGGTACATGAGCAGGGAACTCAGGGATGTTGTGGTACCAGGTGATGTGGCTGAGATGGCTTCCATGGAAGCTACTATGGGGAATGGAATGAAGCTGGAGATAGGGAGATTCAGGCTGGATGTGAGGAGGAAGTTCTTCACCCTGAGAGTGGTAAAGGCCTGGAATGGGTTATCCAGGGAGGTGGTTGAGGCCCCATCCCTGGAAGTGTTTAAGCCCAGGCTGGATGAGGCTCTGGCCAGCCTGATGTAGTGTGGGGTGTCCCTGCCCATGGCAAGGGGGTTGGAACTAGATGATCCTTGTGGTCTCTTGCAACCCTGACTGATACTATGATACTATGAAGTGTAGCTCTGGAGGAACTGAAGCTGTTTGTGAATGAGATCAATTTTTTTGAAGGTTCCTTCCCCCACCAAAAAGTTAACACCAGGCTTCAGAAATGCAGGGGTCTTGTCAGTACTGTCAGTGTAAGGTGTCTGATTTTCAGTTTCAACATCAGCTTGCTTTGTTCAACTGGAGCACTTAGGCAACCAGCACCAGAACAAGAGGACACAGTCTCAAGCTGCCCCAGGGGAGGTTTAGGCCGGAGGTTAGGAAGAAGTTCTATACAGAGAGAGTGATTGCCCATTGGAATGGGCTGCCTGGGGAGGTGGTGGAGTCACCATCATTGGAGGTGTTCAGGAGGAGACTTGATAGGGTGCTTGGTGCCATGGGTTAGTTGATTAGGTGGTGTTGGATGATAGGTTGGACTCGATGATCTTGAAGGTCTCTTCCAACCTGGTTTATTCTATTCTACTGCAATAAATATTGCAGGTTAAGGAGCTGGAAAAAATATACCAAGGAAGGTTTCCAGTGTTAATTTTGTGCATTAGTAAGGTAGAGGATTTTCTGTGAAAATGACACTGTTCAGTATGGGACTTAATGTACAGTGGATGCTGTGTGGCACAGTTAAGGTTGCTATGGAAACCTGGCATTTTGGTTCTGCTCAGGGTGTTTCAGATAGGGAAACATTGGCACTGCATTACTACAAGACTCCTTTCTACCCCTACTCCTCAGCTTTGTTGGCTTCTAAATTGGGAGGTAGGTGACAGGGGAAAAGCTGTGGCCTGGAACTGGCATGAGTCAGAGTCAACTGAAACAAGGGATGTTGAGCTGAAACTTAAAAACTATGATTTTACTGTTGAGTAGTTGCTTTCTGAAGTGAGGGAGTATTGAAAGGTTAATCTTTCACAATGTGGTGTTTGTGGGCTGGTAATTTGAGGGTCTCTTCCTAAAAACTTGACCCTTTACAAAGGATACTCTCTAAAGAAAAGTTTCCAGTTAATTTGCACAATGGGATTATAAAATAGCCTGAATTTGATGCCAGGGGAGGTTTAGGTTGGAGATGAGGAAAAATTTTCTTTCCTGCAGGAGTGGTCAGGGATTGGAACAGGCTGGATTGGAACAGGCTGCCCAGGGAGGTGGTGGAGTCCCCATCCCTGGAGGTATTAGGGAAATGTGTGGCCATGGCAATCTGGGACATGGCTTAATGGTCGTGGTGGTGTTGGGTTGATGGTTGGACTCCCTGATCTTAGAGAGCTCTTCCAAGTGAAACAATTCTATGATTTTACATTTAGGAGTAGTTTTGGTAGTGTACTTAGCATCAGAACTGGTCACTGCTTTTAAGGTTTTCTGCTAGATTGACAGATTTTTCTCTTATTTTAACATTTTCTTGTTGCCTGGCATTATTGTGTGAAGCATTGAGAACATGGGATCCAAGTCTTACTGAGTACAGTGGGGGAATATTTACAACTAAAAACCTCACTTGATGCTTAAGCACTTTGGGACCAAACAAATGGTAAGCAGAAGGTGACTTACAGCTCATGATTTATGGTGCAAGCCTCACCTTTGTTGTTGAGGTGGCTCTTCAAACGCCTGCCTCATTCTGCCCTTCCTCTGTTTTATGCATCCTTGGTATATATGCCTTTATTAGGTTGGTAGAGAGACAAGCTGAGAAGCAAGTTTGCTGTGAAGCTGAGAACCTGCATTTGTAGCCACCTCCTCTGCTTCTGAGTGTTGGCTGTAGCCCTAAGCAGCACTCATCTTCCAAAGTGTGTGGTTGGTGAGGCCCACTGAAAGAAGTAGCAGCTCAGGGAGCTATGTCAAGAGTTCTCTGCCAAAGCTCTCTGCTGCAGATCTGCCTTCTGTGCCAGGATCAGGAGTATGCTGCAGTTAAGCTGTGTGCAGCAAAGCCTGCTGGAAGCGAGTGAGCTGGCAGGGCAGGATATAGCTGACCTGCAGATAGACAGACACTTCTGCTGACTCTGCTGCAGGTCATTTCTGTGGTAATTTTGGGTGGAGTGGTAGCAAACAGCTGAAGTAGGTGAAAGGGAGGAAGATGAAGGGCAGTAGTACCCCAAACTGGCAGCTGCTTGCTGCATGGATTGATTTTAACAGCCTGAAAGTGGTGAGTTGTTAGCCCAGTTTCTCTCTCTGGACACTTTGACTGGCCTAGGGCCCCTTGGTCACCAAAGGATGTTTGTTGTGCAGCTCTGCAGTGGAGTGCATATCCCCCTGGAGCCCTCTAAGCTAATTCATAGAGGCATTTCTGATGTATGGCCAGGCCTGGGATGTGTGACACTGGATCCAATGAGCCTGAACAGCATTTCGTGTATGGGATGTGGGACAGTTGCTCACCTAGCATGGAGGTGGCACCAGACAGTTGGCTGATTGTGTTTGCTACCTGCCTTGCTCTTGTAACATGCTGCTGCATGAGAGTGGTGAGGACAGAGTGACTTTGTTTGCTGCTTCTGTCCCTTTGCTTGGTTTAGAGAGGGGAGTCTAAGGAGGACTTGATCATGTCACTTAAAACCCTGATGTAGAAACTGTAACTCATATTTGCTTGTGTGTGTTTTGACCTTGTTAAAACAGGTGTGCAAGCTTGCTTTGAAATGCTTCTAAGCAGATCATGAAAGTATCATAGTATCAGTCAGGGTTGGAAGGGACCACAAGGATGGTCCAGTTCCAACCCCCCTGCCATGGGCAGGGACACCCCACACTAGATCAGGCTGGCCACAGCCTCATCCAGCCTGGGCTTGAACACTTCCAGGGATGGGGCCCCAACCACCTCCCTGGACAATCCATTCCAGGGCTTCACCACTCTCATGGGGAAGAACTTCCTCCTCATGTCCAGTCTGAATCTCTCCACCTCCAGCTTCATTCCATTCCCCCTAGTCCTATCACTACCTGATATCCTGAGAAGTCCCTCCCCAGCCTTCCTGTAGGCCCCCTTCAGATCCTGGAAGGCCACAATGAGGTCACCTCGGAGCCTTCTCTTCTCCAGACTGAACAGCCCCAACTCTTTCAGTCTGTCCTCTTAGGAGAGGTGCTCCAGCCCCCTGATCATCCTTGTGGCCCTTCTCTGGACACCTTCTAGCACCTCCACATCCTTCCTGTAATAGGGGCTCCAGAACTGGATGAAGTACTCCAGGTGGGGTAGAGGGGGAGAATCACCTCCCTTGACTTGCTGGCCACACTACTCTTGATGCAGCCCAGGCTCTGATTGGCTTTCTGGGCTGCAAGTGCACACTGAGAGCTCATGTTGAGCTTCTTGTCCACCAGCACCCCCAAGTCTCTCTCCTCAGGGCTGCTCTCCATCCAGTCACTGCCCAGGCTGGATTTGTGCCTGGGAGTAGTTGTTGTTACAGTTCAGAGGGAGCTGCAAGTACTTGGTGTTTCAGTTGAACCTGGCTAGGTGCACCCATAAAAGTTGGTGTTTGTTCCTATGTGCTCCAGGGAGAGGTAGGAGAATAGTTGGTGAATTGATGGTGATCAGAGCTTAGTGCTTCACTGGGGAACACAAATTGCTGCACCTCTGCAGTGGGGGTAGTAATACCCTCCTAAAGATAGCACCCAATTCCTCAGGGGCAAGGGCGTTTTGTTTCCTTTCCTGTCTTATCTCCAGATCTTACCTTCACTGTCCTTGAGAGCCCACAGAGCGCAGTAGCCACATCCAATCTCTCACTCTGCTGCAGACAGAGAAATTGTGACGCTGCTCTGTGTTTAATCTGAACCAGAGGTCCAGAAAGCACTTCTGCACAGAAATCTGTTTTCAGTTAATTGTTTGGGGATTTTAACACTGCAGCCTTTTTACAAGAAACACTCCAGACATAATGCTTTAAAGGTCAGTGGAGCTGTGTGCACAAATAAGAACTATTCACCTAAGCAAGGTGAATAATACTCACCTAAGCAACAGTTGAGTCATCAACCTCAACTTTATCAAGGTGGAGAAGCTTTTCTAAGGTTGGTTTAGCACCCTTCAGTTATGTATAATGAACTGGAAGCTGTGTGCAGGGCTTAGTAATGTTTTAACAGTACCATTACACTTGCCATGGTAAACAAAATAGTAACTATATAATAGTGTTAAAATATTTCCAGATTTATCTTGAGGTAGTTTTGGATTAAACAACTTTTTTGTCCATTCTACTGAATGTAAGTCAATGTAACTAGTCTGTGCTGTGTTTTGTTGACTCATGCTAGTGTTTTCCTGAAATTTCCCTTATCTGACCTGTAGTTAGGTCATTCTGCCTGAAAGAAAGACTCCAAAGTTGTGTCTTGCTCTCCCCTTTGCTGGCTCTGCATTTCTGTTACTTTCCATTCTGCAACTTCTGTCTTTACTCTTACACTAAATGGAATACACTAGCAGAATAGAAAACCAGGAAAATTCAGACTGGTTAGTTGAGTCACTGAAGCATTAATGAAATACTGCAAAGTTGAGCATTTCACATAAGGTGCTGATGTGTAGAGAAGGGCAATGAGGCTGGGGAGAGGTCTTGAGCACAAGCCCTGTGAGGAGAGGCTAAGGGAGCTGACGCAGCTTACCCTGGAGAAGGGGAGGCTCAAGGGAGACCTTCTTGCTGTCTACAACTCCCTGAAGGGAGGTTGTAGCCAGTGGGGGTTGGTCTCTTCTCCCAGGCACCCAGCACCAGAACAAGAGGACACAGTCTCAAGTTGCACCAGGGGAAGTTTAGGCTGGAGGTGAGGAGAAAGTTCTTCCCAGAGAGAGTAATTTGCCACCGGAATGTGCTGCCCAGGGAGGTGGTGGAGTCCCCATCCCTGGAGGTGTTCAAGAGGGGATTGGATGTGGCTCTTGGAGCCATGGTTTAGTAGTCATGAGGTGTTGGGTGATAGGTCTTTTCCAACCTTATTGATGCTATGATTCTGTAACTGTGCATCTGTAGGTGCTGGAGCATGTCCAGAGAAGGGCCACGAGGATGAGCAGAGGGCTGAGGCTCCTCTCCTGTGAGGACAGACTGAGGGAGTTGGGGCTGTTCAGTCTGGAGAAGAGAAGGCTCCAAGGAGACCTAATTGTGGCCTTCCAGTATCTGAAGGGGGTACAAGAAAGCTGGGGAGGGACTTTTGAGGATGTCGGGGAGTGGTAAGACTGGGGGGAATGGAACAAAACTAGCAATGGGTAGATTCAGATTGGATGTTAGGAAGAAGTTGTTGCGCATGAGGGTGGTGAGAGCCTGGCACAGGTTGCCCAGGGAGGTGGTGGAAGCCTCCTGCCTGGAGGTTTTGCAGCCAGGCTGGCTGTGGCTGTGAGCAACCTGCTGTGGTGTGAGGTGTCCCTGCCCATCTCAGGGGGTTTGGAACTTGGATGATCCTTGAGGTCCCTTCCAGCCCTGACAATTCTATGATTCTATGGGCCCAGCAGGCTTGCTGTTCGTAAGAAGGCAGGGTTGCAGACCTAAGCATAGTCATTAGTAATGCTTCATGTACCAGATGACTGGTGGCAACATTTGAGTGTTCATATTACAGCAGATGGAAGGAAATGTGCAAGGGTGTGAGCAGATGTGTGTGGTGTCTGCAGTCTCAGGAGCAGAGAAGCAGAAATAAGAACCACATGTTATGTGGAATCGTGCAGCAGAGATGTGTCTGGGCAGCATTCTGCTCCCTTATCACACTGGAGTCTCCATGTTCCATTGTTGGCATGACCATGTCCACTTGGCTGGCTCTCTGGAAGTCTCCTGCTTTAATCTGCTCTCTGCCTAACTGGAAAATTTGTGCTTAGGCCTCTCAGCTCCCCTGTTTGGTTTTCAAGGTATGATCTCTTCTGGCTTTGCTGGCCTCGTGAGGCCCCTGCTAAGGTGCAGGACACTGCCTTTGGCTTGGTTTCCCTCAAGTCACTCATTGCTGTTTTCATATTTCCTGATGGAGCTGATTTAAGCTTCACAGGAGTCAGGCTTTTTGTTTCCTTGTGTAGATCTGAGTTTGAGTGCAGAGCCAGGTGAAGGTGAGCCTATGCTATTGATCTCCAAAGCTTGCATGCTTGAATTTTACAGAGCAGTAACTGGCTCCTTGTCAAAGTGGTCTCCTTCCTTGTTGTCATTGCTGCTGGTTATTGATACTGCTTGGATTAAAGCTAGTGGGAGGATGCCTGCTCTACAGCTCTCCTGTGAACATGTGGATGTACTTCACAGTGGTGGTTAATGGTGCCACATTCAGCTGGAGGCCAGTCACTAGTGGTGTCCCCCAGGGATCAGTGCTGGGCCCCATCCTCTTCAATGTCTTCATTGATGATCTGGATGAGGGCATTGAGACAGTCATCAGCAGATTTGCAGATGACACCAAGCAGGGAGCAGATGTTGGTCAGTTAGAGGGTAGAAGGGCCCTGCAGAGGGACCTCGACCGACTGGACAGATGGGCGGAGTCCAGTGGGATAGGGTTAAACAAATCCAAGTGCCAGGTGCTGCACTTTGGCCACAGCAATCCCATGCAGAGCTACAGGCTGGGGTCAGAGTGGCTGGAGAGCTGCCAAACAGAGAGGGACCTGGGGGTGCTGATCGACAGGCAGCTGAACATGAGCCAGCAGTGTGCCCAGGTGGCCAAGAAGGCCAATGGCATCCTGGCCTGCATTAGGAATAGTATGGCCAGCAGGAGCAGGGAGGTCATTGTGCCTCTGTACTCTGCATTGGTTAAGCCACACCTTGAGACCTGTGTCCAGTTTTGGGCCCCTCAGTTTAAGAAGGACATTGAGACACTTGAATGTGTCCAGAGAAGGGCAACAAGGCTGGGGAGGGGTCTGGAGCACAGCCCTGTGAGGAGAGGCTGAGGGAGCTGGGGTTGCTTAGCCTGGAGAAGAGGAGGCTCAGGGGCGACCTTATTGCTCTCTACAACTAGCTGAAAGGTGGTTGTAGCCAGGAAGGGGTTGGCCTCTTCTCTCTAGCAACCAGCACCAGAACAAGGGGACACAGTCTCAAGCTGCGCCAGGGGCAGTTTAGGCTGGAGGTGAGGAGAAAGTTCTTCACCGAGAGAGTCATTTGCCATTGGGATGTGCTGCCCGGGGAGGTGGTGGAGTCCCCATCCCTGGAGGTGTTCAAGAGGGGATTGGATGTGGCACTTGGCCATGAGGTCTCTGGTGACAGGTTGGACTTGCTGATCTTCGAGGTCTCTTCCAACCTTAGTGATACTGTGATGTAGTTCAGTTCCTCCTTTTCAAAGTACAGAATTGAAGCATTTCCCAACCTCCTGAAAGGCTGAGAGACATAGACTCTACAGGCTCTTGAAGCTACATCTAGAGAACAGCATCATCTTGAATGTGGTTGGGGTGTTTTTTTTTTTATCCTCTCCTCTCTGTGTGTCTTTCCAGGACTTGCAGTGAGCACAGATGGCCAGAGACAAGCTATCAAGTCCATTGTATGCTCTGAAAATAATCAGATACTTTATTGGCTTCTGTATTTGGTGCTGCTGGTGGTGTGCTGCTGTTCACGTGCCTGCTGCCGGAAAGTGGTGCTCGCAGCTGGAGGATTGATCATTGATGCTTTACAGCCAGGAAACAGGATTTCTGGGTGCTTACCCCTGAGAGCAGCAAGCCAGTCCTTTTGTTGTCTCATGGGGGAAAAAAAAAAAAAAAAAAACTAAGAAAAAGAGAAATTTGTCAAAGTCTTTAGAGATTTTAATGTCTATTCACATAGGAATAAAATTTATCTAAGGGGTGGGTGTCAAGAATCATAGAATCAGTCAGGGTTGGAAGGGACCACAAGGATCATCTAGTTCCAACCCCCCTGCCATGGGCAGGGACACCCTACACTAGATCAGGCTGGCCAGAGCCTCGTCCAGCCTGGGCTTAAACACTTCCAGGGATGGGGCCTCAACCACCTCCCTGGATAACCCATTCCAGGGCTTCACCACTCTCATGGGGAAGAACTTCTTCCTCACATCTAGCCTGAATCTCCCCATTTCCAGCTTCATTCCGTTCCCCCTAGTCCTATCACTACCTGAGATCCTGAGAAGTCCCTCCCCAGCCTTCTTGTAGCCCCCTTCAGATCCTGGAAGGCCACAATGAGGTCAGCTGGGAGCCTTCTCTTCTCCAGACTGAACAGCCCCAACTCCTTCAGTCTGTCCTCATAGGAGAGGTGCTCCAGCCCTCTGCTCATCCTTGTGGCCCTTCTCTGGACACGCTCCAGCACCTCCACATCCCTCCTGTAATAGGGGCTCCAGAACTGGATGGGGCCAGACTCTTCTCAGTGGTCCCCATTGACAGGACAAGAGGTAATGGGCCTAAACTGGAATTCAGGAAGCTCAATCTAAACATGAGGAGTACCTTCTTCACTTTGAGGGTGGCAGAGCACTGGAACAGGCTGCCCAGAGAGGCAATGGAGTCTCCATCTCTGGAGTCTTTCAAGGTCTGCATGGTCATGTTCCTGTGTGATATGCTTTAGGTGATCCTGCTGTGGCAAGGGGGATTGGACTCAATGATCTTTGTAGGTCCCTTCCAACCCTTACCATTCTGTGACATAGATTTGTTTTTAATGTTTCCCTCAAACCCAGGGATCTCTTTACCTTTGTTTATCCTCACACTTAGAACGTCTTCCTTTTCTGCTGCTTGGAATGTCCCATGACAGGAGGCTGCTGTCATGCAGTGCCAGGTGGCAGAGCAAGCAGCAGGACCAACTCTTCTGGAGGTGTTCAGAGGTTAGTGGCAGTTGTAGTGGTGTAGGGACCCAGAGTCAGGAACTTCAGTCTGTTGCTGTGATTTGATTTCTTTATATGTTAAACTTTCCTTGTGGCCTTGCTGGAGCATTCCCACCCTCATTACAGACACCCAGTAGGATCCCCAAAACTCTGGCAGCAAGCCTGAACAAAGCAAGTATCCCAAAAGATGCTGATAAAAATTAACACAATCCAGACCAACAGCAACAATTGCAGCATAAGATTTTGTGTGTTGTGTTCTTTTCTTAATGTAATTAGTTACATTTGGAGAGTGGCAATTTTTGTAATAGATTCATAGACTTACAGGTTCGCAGAATGATTTGGGTTGGAAGGGGCCTTAAAGGTCATCCAGTTCCAACCCTAGTGCCATGGGCAGGGACACCTCCCACCAGCCCAGGTTGCTCAAGGCCTCATACAGCCTGTCCTTGAACATCTCCAGGGAGGAGGCATCCACAGCCTCCCTGGGCAACCTGTGCCAGTGTCTCACCACCCTCACTGGAAGGAATTTATTCCTAATCTCCAGTCTAAATCTACCCTCCTCAAGCTTCAATCCATCAAGGTTCCTTACTTAAATGTCTAATTTGTCCATCAGGAATATCCTTCGTCTTGAAATTACCTATTAAAAGAGTTCTTACTGCTGTGGATGTTTAATATGAGCTTATCATAGACTTGTTAGGATTGGAAGGGACCTCAAGGATCAGCCAGTTCCACCCCCTGCCGTGGCCAGGGACACCTCACACTACAGCAGGTTGCTCACAGCCACATCCAGCCTGGCTGCAAACACCTCCAGGCATGAGGCTTCCACCACCTCTCTGGGCAACCTCTGCCAGGCTCTCACCACCCTCATGGGGAAGAACTTCTTCCTGACATCCAATCTGAATCTACCCATTTCTGTTTGCACTAATTATGTCTGGTTTGAGTGTAGAAAGGGTTAAACTGAGAATAAATATGTATAAAACCAGCTTTGTCATCAGTGGAGTGAGCAGTGATGATCTATGAGTAAGATGTCTGCCTCCTAGCATGTAAATATCCCTCAAGTATGTACATTTTTAAGTCTGCCTGCCTGATTCAGTTGTCTTCCCTACCAGAAAGGAGCTGCCAGGCAGCCAAGCTTCATTTTAATCACATCCTTAATAACACTTTAAGCAGCTTAATACCTGGGATTTCTTTCTTGGGAGATGTCACAGGACAGGGGGGAAATGTGGAAAGGGTTGCTTTGGGGTTTTTTTGTGGCTGTAACTTTAAAATGCCAGTGGCAACCTCTAAAGTAAATGTGGCTTTTGTATGGATTTAGGAGGGGCAGGTCCTGCCTGACCAACCTGATCTCCTTCTATGATCAGGTGACCCGCCTGGTGGATGTGGGGAGGCCTGTGGATGTGGTCTACCTGGACCTCAGCAAGGCCTTTGACACCGTCCCCCACAGCAAACTCCTGGCCAAGCTGGCAGCCCATGGCTTGGACAGGAGCACACTGCGTTGGGTTAGGAACTGGCTGGAGGGCCGAGCCCAGAGAGTGGTGGTGAATGGTGCCACAGCTAGCTGGTGGCCAGGCACTAGTGGTGTGCCCCAAGGATCAGTGCTGGGCCCCATGCTCTTCAACATCTTTATTGATGATCTGGATGAGGGCATTGAGTCCATCAGCAGTAAATTTGCGGACGACACCAAGCTGGGGGCAGGAGTTGATCTGCTGGAGGGCAGAGAGGCTTTGCAGAGAGACCTCGACAGGCTGGACAGATGGGCAGAGTCCAATGGCAGGAGATTTAACACATCCAAGTGCCGGGTTCTGCACATTGGCCACAGCAACCCCATGCAGTGCTACAGGCTGAGGTCAGAGTGGCTGGAGAGCAGCCAGGCAGAGAGGGACCTGGGGGTGCTGGTTGATGTTAGGCTGAACATGAGCCTGCAGTGTGCCCAGACAGCCAAGGAGGCCAACCACATCCTGGCCTGCATCAGGAAGAGTGTGGCCAGCAGGAGCAGGGAGGTCATTGTGCCCCTGTACTCTGCTTTGGTTAGGCCACACCTTGTTCTGGGCCCCTCAGTTTAAGAAGGACATTGAGACACTTGAACGTGTCCAGAGAAGGGCAACAAGGCTGGGGAGAGGTCTAGAGCACAAGCCCTATGAGGAGAGGCTGAGGGAGCTGGGGCTGTTTAGCCTGGAGAAGAGGAGGCTCAGGGGCGACCTCATTGCTCTCTACAACTACCTGAAAGGTGGCTGTAGCCAGGAAGGGGTTGGCCTCTTCTCCCTGGCAGCCAGCACCAGAACAAGGGGACACAGTCTCAAGCTGCGCCAGGTGAGGTTTAGGCTGGAGGTGAGGAGAAAGTTCTTCACCGAGAGAGTGATTCGTCATTGGAATGTGCTGCCCGGGGAGGTGGTTGAGTCACCGTCCCTGGAGGCGTTCAAGAGGGGACTGGATGTGGCACTTGGTGCCATGATCTAGTCATGAGGTTTGTGGTTACAGGTTGGACTTGATGATCTTCAAGGTCTCTTCCAACCTTGGTAATACTGTAAGATACTGTAACCCCTTAAAGAACTAAAAATTGCAAAAACCCTTTAGAAATAACCTTTTTTTTCCCCCCTCCAGTTGCAATTACTGCAGGTTGTGCTGTGATCCTCATAGCTTTTAGGCTTCATTTATCTATTTACTTAATTTTTGCCTTAAAGCCAGCTAGTAGATGGCAGTGTTTGTTGTTTTGGTGGTTGGCTTTTTTTTTGTTGCTGGTTGGTTTGGTTTTTCATACTTGGGTGTGTGAACATTTTTATTTGTGCTAGTGTTTTTCTCCTAGATGCCTGAGTTGCTGCTACCACCTCTCCATTTCTCTTGCTGTTACCATCTCAACACTGCTGCTTTCTTCACTCTGCTTATCTTGCCTGGCTTCACCTTCCACAGCCTCTCACAGCTCGGCAGCAATGTTTGTGGCAGAAGTGGGGGAACGTCACACAACCGTTCTGCAAAGTGCTGAGCACCGAGTGAAAGATAGCTTCAACCCTGGCCATTGGTCACCTCAAGTCCTTTAACCATCATTAAAGGTGACCAAGGCTGTGGTTATCAGCAGAGGAATGTTGGTGTCCCCTTCATTGGTTCCAAAGAATATAGAATGGTCTGGGTTGGAAGTGACCTCTGAAGGTCATCTCTTGTGTTCCGGTTTGTGTCCCTTGCCCCTTTTCCTGTCACTGGATGCCACTGAGAAGAGTCTGGCTTCATCCTCCCTCCTCAACCTGCCCTTTAAATATTGATCAGCATTGATAAAATGCCCACTAAGGCTGCTCTTCTCCAGGCTAAAGAATAGAATCACAGAATCAATAAGGTTGGAGCCCCAGATCTCTTAACCTGGGATGCAGCAGTCCCCTCAGGATCCTCATGGCCCTCCACTGGACTCTCTCCAGCAGTTTCCTTGTGGACTGGGGAGCCCAGAACTAGACACAATACTCCAGATGTGGTCTCATCAGGGCAGAGTACAGAGGAGGGAGAGCCTCCCACACTCTTTTTGATGCACCCTCTGATACCACTGGTGGTCTTCTACCAAACATGAAAATTGTACCTGGCACGTGGGACTTCTAGGTAGGAAAGTACATGGAATTCCATCCTGAAAGCAACCATTCAAAGTGAGGCTCAGCAGGGTTCTGGGCAGCCTGATCCTTCACAGAAAGAGTGATTTGCCATTGGAATGTGCTGCCCAGGGAGGTGGTGGACTCACCATCCCTGGAAGTGTTCGAAAAAGGGACTGGACATGGCACTTAAAGCCATGGTTTAGTAGTCATGAGGTGTTGGGTAACAGATTGGGCTTGATGATCTCTGAGGTCTTTTCCAGCCTTATTGATTCTATGATTCTAAATGTCCAGCCACAAAAAATGAACTCAGAGCTTAGGGAGTCAGCTCTCCTCCTCAGTTTGCTTTTCCTAGGACTGTTGTTTTCAAAAGTGTAATTTTTCAGCTCTAATTATGCCTGGAGCACCACCTTTGTGTCTTTGGAAGTGAACTAAGTAAGTTTGAAGTCAACAGAGCGTGGCCTGATGTTAAATTACTCTATTCAGAAGCTCTTCATTAATTGAACGGCATCACAGAATTGTTGCATTTAGAAATGACCTTTAAGATTCATTGAGTCAAACCACTCTCTAACTGCCATTATCTACTTTAAGTCAACACCAGGGATATGAGGTCCCTGTGTATTTTTATTAAGAAGAGAAAGAAAACCATCACTTTAAATGCCTTTGTCTGGTCTGTGGGTAACATTCCAATTTTCTCTGTGCCTGGCTTCTGAATTAAAGGTTTTAAAGGGTTTTGATCATTTTCTGTTTTAAAGTTGTGCATTTATTCTCCCTCACTGCGTGAAAGGACTTGAACCTGCACTTAGTTGCTGTGGGAAGAGTGGGTTCCATCCCCACATTGCCATTGACAGCAGCTTTGTTTAGCATTGATGAAAACAAACACCTGGAGGTGTTCAGGAAGGGATTGGACGTGGCACTTGGAACCAAGGTTTAGTCATGAGGTCTGTGGTGCCAGGTTGGACTTGATGATCTTTGAGGTCTCTTCCAATTTGGTGATTGTGTGATTCTATTTGGCCAGCAGAGCAGTGCCAGGCTGGTTTGGTAAGGTCTGGAGCCAAGCCTCACCCCTCTCTTCATGCCCCTCTTGGCTGAAGCAGAGGTTGGCTGCTGCAGCACTGGGCTTGACAGGGCTGTGGACAGGCAGCGTTTTCTTCTCCCGGCTCCCTGGTATTCCCCTGGGTGCGCTCAGTACGTAATGAGAGAGGAAGTGAGTGAATGGAAGGAGTGTTGTGACTCTTGTATGGGGTGAGGCCCTGGGGACAGCTTTCACTTCCTTTCACTTCATCCCAGTTTATCATGATCAGAGAAAGGGGCTCTCATTGCCCTCTCACCCCCATGGGTCTTGCTGACCGTGTGGTCGTGGGTTTTACATTACCTAGGTGCTCCTTGCTCTGTTTGATGGTTTTGGTGTCAGCATGAGACTCACCTCTGGCCTGTCAGTGCCCTTGCACACACCGCAGTGTGGTGGAGGCAGAGCAGGCAGAGGGAAAAGGGCAGTTCCTCTTTCTTTGATCTCTTGGTATTTTGCTGCAGAGGTTGTAGCTGTGTGCTTTGAGAGACCTGTTGCAACTCTAAACACAGTGCTAACAAAGCCACTGCTGTAGATCCTCTGGAGATCTAAGGACCTGCCCCAACAGAGAAGATAAGGACACGTTGCCATTCTCAGGAAGCGTGTGGCAATCTCCTACAGACTGGACATCTGAGCAGGACAATTGGCTTTGATGCTGCTCTCGTGATGCTGTCATACAGGTTTCTGTGCCTGGCTGCAGACTGTGACATGCATTAACCTGCCCAGCTGAAACTGTGTTCTCTTTGTCAAGCCAGAGGTGTCGTGGGCACCTTTGCCATTAGAGAGTGACCGTGGCTGTAAGACTTTCCCTGTCTCATAAAGACCAGGGAGATGAGAAGTCTTTTTGATGCACTGGCTGTATTCAAAATTAATGTGCAGGGAAAAGTGCCTTTTGAAGCAATGGCTTTTAACTGCAGTGGGCTGATGCTCCATAAACACAGAGTGAAAATGATGGCAAGTATTTCTCACAGAATCTACCATCATATGCTCTTGGGCTTTTCAGGTAGATCAGTCTTATTTTTGCCACATTATCTCTTTTGTAGACATCTGGCAGTTTGTAGCTTATGATCTTTTAATGCAGGGCAAAAGTGATGAGAACTGATTAGGTCCAGGAGGGATTCTTATTATTTTGCTGCAAATCATAATGTATGTGGCTTCCATTAGTTTGTTTGTTTGCTTGTTTTTGTTATGCAGCCCATCAAACTAAAATGCTTAGCTGGTTTGGATTTCAGTCTGGAGTCTGTGTTAGCTTGCTTTGTGCATGTTAGGAAGAAGTTCTTCTCCGTGAGGGTGGTGAGAGACTGGCACAGGTTGCCCAGGGAGGTGGTGGAAGCCTCATGCCTGGAGGTTTTTGCAGCCAGGCTGGATGTGGCTGTGAGCAACCTGCTGTAGTGTGAGGTGTCCCTGCCCGTGGCAGGGGATTTGGGACTAGATGATCCCTTCCAACCCTAACAATTCTGTGATTCTATGTGCATAAGCTGTCACGGTAGGTGGAAGATGTGCTGGAGAGGGAAAGGGGATAAAACATCTTGGTAGGAATCTTGAACACCAATTAGTGTGGCATATCATTAATTGCAGTAGTTACCAATCAATTCTGAGGCTCAGAGACCTGGGGCTGTTTATCCTAGAGAAGAGCAAATGGAGAGGGAATCTGATCAATGGCTAAATGCTTGGGGGCAGGAAGATGGGGTTGGGCTCTTTACAGTGGTGTCCAGTGACAGGACAAGGGGCAACAGGCATGAAATAGAGCACAAGAGGCTTCACTTGAACATAAGGAAAAAATTCTTCACTTTGAGGGTGATGGAGCCCTAGAGTAGGCTGCCCAGACAGGTTGTGGAGTCTCCTCTAGAGACTCAAAACTTGCCTGGATGTATTACAGTGCAACCTGATCTAGGAGAACCTGCTTTAGCAGAGTTCATAGCCTCCAGAGGTTCTTTGCAACCTCCAGCCAGGAAGATGTTTGTTATAAACTTTAACAGGGGTTTGGAGCACAAGTCCTATGAGGAGAGGCTGAGGGAGCTGGGGTTGCTTAGCCTGGAGAAGAGGAGGCTCAGGGGAGACCTTATTGCTCTCTAAAACTACCTGAAGGGTGGGGCTGGTCTCTTCTCCCAGGCAACCAGCAGCAGAACAAGAGGACACAGTCTCAAGCTGTGCCAGGGGAAGTTTAGGCTGGATGCTAGGAACAAATTCTTCATAGAGAGAGTGGTTGACCATTGGAATGTGCTGCCCAGGGAGGTGGTGGAGTCACCATCACTGGAGGTGTTTAGGAGGAGACTTGATGGGGTGCTTGGTGCCATGGGTTAGTTGATTAGGTGGTGTTGAGCGATAGGTTGGACTCGATGATCTTGAAGGTCTCTTCCAACCTGGTCTGGTCTATTCCTATTCCCATTCTATTCCTATTCCCCATTCTATTCCCATTCTATTCCATCTTAATCCTTCCAGGGTTTTGTAATTTGCTGCTGCTCCCTAGGCTACCTGCCTTGCAGTATCCCTGCTGGAGAAACTGGCCCGAGTGCACTTGTGGGCTTTGGTCTCTTTGTGTAACAAATGGCTATCACTTGACAAATATTGACTGGTTAAAGTTTTACTTAGCTTTATCACCGTGTCAGTTGCATGTCCACAACCCTGTTGGTTTTTTGGAGGTGTTCTCAACACGTTGATTTATGAATTTCCTGTTTTTTGAATGCTCTATCTAGGGGACGCTGCCTGGATATGAGATACTGAGGAGAGGGAAAAAGAGCATCGTGCTTGGCTGCTCACCTTGCTGCTGTGGCTGTGCATGATGGAGACCAAGGAAGAGAAGAAGGAAAGAAGACAAGGCTATTTTGCTCGGTAAGGTGACAGAGTTTACTTCAGTGTTGATGAAAATATGGATCTCCTCATTCTGCCTTTTTCACAAGGCTTTATGGTTTTTAAAGTATGGATAACAATGAAACCCCTGCTGCACTGTGTATCCAGAAAGTGCTTTTCTTCCTCTGTCCCTAATGTTGGAGTGTTGGTGGGTTTGGTTTTTTCCCCTTGTTGGTAGTGTGGAGAAAAACTTCTAATTGTTAGCTGTAACACCAAACTGTTCTTGGGTACTCAGCTGGAAATTGCAATGCATTTGAGCTTCCAGCATCCAGTTGCTGAAGGGTATTTATAAAACCAAGTGCATCTAAAGCATAAATGGTTTGGGCTGGATGTTAGGAAGAAGTTCTTCACAGAAGGAGGGATTGGCCATTGGAATGTGCTGCCCAGGGAGGTGGTGGAGTCACCATCACTGGCAGTGTTTAGGGAGAGACTGGATGGGGTGCTTGGTGCCAGTTGATTAGATGGTGTTGGATGATAGATTGGACTTGATGATCTCAAAGGTCTTTTTCAACCTGGTTAATTCTATTCTATTCTATTCTATTCTATTCTATTCTATTCTATTCTATTCTATTCTATTCTATAGTTCATCTGATTTCAAATAAAGCACAGACTAAATAGCATTATCTCATAGGAGAAGATCAGCTAAGGAAGGGTAATTGTATGCTGATGGATTAAGCTGCCTTGGCTGTATCATCTTGACAAATACAAGCCGTGTGTTTTCAGTCAATTCTTTTTTATCACTTGGTGAAATGATGATGATTATTATTAATGAGTTTTAGGAAATAAGTGGCATTGATTTCTTGACTTTGTTAATTTATCAGGTGTCTAATCAGCTCTGAACTCTGATGTACAAGAAGCAGCAAAGCTCACTGACTCTTTTTGGGTAGGAGGTGGGGGAAATCAGTATAAAACCCATCTTGGACTCAATACTTGCTGAACAGTGGAAGAGGAAAAGCATCTCCTCTGTCCTAAATTACTATTGAAACTGGAACAGTGGCCATAGTGCGTTGCAGACAGCAAGGAATCTGCCTGTTGCAGCCCTTCTTTATTGCTGCTCAGGTGGTAGGTAGTCGTGGCTGAAGACCCAAGGAAGGTGAAGATCCTATGGTCAAGGGTGTCTTTTAATGCCAAGTAACTTACTTTCTGTTTGGAGAAATGCAATTGTATGGATGTTGAGAGAAGGGAGCGTTGCAGATTGGGATTTTGAGAAGGAGAAATAAACAGTGGCACCTATAGCAGGGGGCAGTCACCATCACTGGAGGTCTTTAAGAAGAGACTGGATGGGGTCTTTGGTGCCATGGTTGAGTGGATTAGATGGTGTTGGGTGATAGGTTGGACTTGATGATCTCAAAGGTCTTTTCCAACCTGGTTAATTCTCTTCTATTCAGGGTAAAGCAGAAGTAGCTAAAGAGATTGTACTAAGGAACAAGTAATTTCTTGTTAAAGAGGACTCAGGCTTTCAGATGTCTGAGTAATATGCTTTACTACTGAAAAGAATGTCTGAGTCCTTTCTAAATGCTGTCTGTTAAACAGAATGGAAAGCCACAAGAGGCTTTCAGCAAAGTCCTTGGTGTTTTATTTAACCTGTTTTGCAGCTTTCCTGTTTCATCTGTGGCTCCTCTTAAAAATTCACAGGAGCATTGTGCCCTGTATGGCCGCAGGACATAAGGCAGGGGTCAAACCCACCTGATATCAATTCTTAGTTCTAGCACTTATGCTATGTAACTCTGGGGAGATCATCTTTCTCCCTCCTGGCTTGCATCTTTTCCTTTGTGTAGGTTGCAGGCCCTTAAATGAAGTCTCCACTCTGAGCAAACCCATGTGTGATTTCTGCAGGGATCATCATGCAGACCCTCAAGTCAGAAGGGGAATGTGCCCAACTTTCCTTCATGTACTTGGGGGAAGAGACCAACCCCAACCTGTCCACAATCTCCTTTCAGGTAGTTATAGGGAGACCTTATTGCTCTCTACAACTACCTGAAAGGAGGTTGTAGCCAGGTGGGGGTTGGTCTCTTCTCCCAGACAACCAGCACCAGAACAAGAGGACACAGTCTCAAGCTGTGTCAGGGGAAGTTTAGGCTGGAGGTGAGGAGAAAGTTCTTCCCAGAAGGAGTAATTGGCTACTGGAATGTGCTGCCCAGGGAGGTGGTGGAGTCCCTGGCGGTGTTCAAAAAGGGACTGGATGTGGCACTTGGGGCCATGGTTTAGTTATCAGGAGGTGTTAGGTCTTAGGTAATAGGTTGGACTTGATGATCTGTGAGGTCTTGTCCAACCTGGTTGATTCTATGATTCTACATTGTCTTGTGTGCAGTCAGGAAGAGAAGCAGGACTGAATTTTCATGTCCTTGTTTGGCATGTTTCCTCTTGCAAGCAGCTATCCCAGCATCTTGCAGGTGAATGGTTTGAGTGCTTTGCATGATGACCTGGGTAAATGTCATCTGAATACCTGAAAAGAATAAGCAGCTTGTATTCCCTTTAGTCCAAAGGCACTCCTAAACTTCAAAAATGAATAGCTTTTGACTCACTGTAAACAATTTCCCAGCCTAGGTGCCCAGTCTTGGGACGCTGAGATAATTCAATCAGGTGTGTGTGCTTTTGATGTTACTGTCAAATATTGTTGTTTCATGTCTTCCAGTCTGTGGGACACCTGTCCTGCAGTTTATCAAGCACTGGAGCTTATTAAGTTTTGGCTCTAATGCTTTTTTGAGTGCTACTTCAAACACCTTACTTCTCCTGCCAGCTTGTGCTCTTATTTGTTAAGCTAAGAGCTACTTCAGCTGATTCTCCACCATGTGCACCCCTCGACTTCTGTTACCTGGGGGGTGTGTTTTTGTCCCCTTTGCCACTTACTGCTGCTAATGTTTTATGAGCCTGAGGTAATAATGGTATTTACAAATCTTCATTTATGTAAAGTAAACACATGGCAGGGACACTCCCCTCACACCTTTACCTGGATCTTGTTATTCATGCCTGTGATCAGGTGTTAATGGGAGAAGACTCTGCTGCTTAGCAAAAAGAGAATGGGAAATGGGGTTTGCCAGCAGGAGGGGAAATTGTGCTCCATGTTAGGAGGGCTCTGCTCCACCCAGGGCTGAGAAGGATCCTTCTTGCAAATGAGAAATAGATGTCTTCAGTGTTAATGGAGTAAAATGTTTTATGGCTACCTCGTGGGCTCTATCAGTGAAAATACACAAATTTTAATAGCAAAATAGAATAGTATTGACCAGGTTGGAAAAGACCTCAAAGATCATCAAGTCCAACCTATCACCCAGCACCATCTAATCAACTAAACCATGGCACCAAGCAGCCCAGCCAGTCTCTTCCTAAACACTTCCTGTGATGGTGACTCCACCACCTTCCTGGGCAGCACATTCCAAGGGCCAATCTCTCTTTCTGGGAAGAACTTCCTCCTCACCTCCAGCCTAAACTTCCCCTGGTGCAGCTTGAGACTGTGTCCTCTTGTTCTGATGCTGGTTGCCTGGGAGAAGAGACCAACCCCACCTGGCTACAACCTCCCTTCAGGGAGTTGTAGAGAGCAATCAGGTCTCCCCTGAGCCTCCTCTTCTCCAGGCTATGCAACCCCAGCTCCCTCAGCCTCTCCTCACAGGGCTGTGCTCCAAACCCTTCCCTAGCTTTGTTGTCCTGCTCTGGACACATTCCAGCATCTCAACATCTTTCCTAAACTGAGGACCCCAGAACTGGACACAGGACTCAAGGTGTGGCTTAACCAGTGTTGAGTACAGGGCAGAATGACTTCCCTGCTCCTGCTGGCCACACTGTTCCTAATGCAGGCCAGGATGCCATTGGCCTTTTTGGCTGCCTGTGCACACTGCTGGCTCATCTTCAGCCTACTATCTACCACTACCCCCAGGTCCCTTTCTCACTCTTAACCCCACCCCTCATAGTATTTGGAACACCTATCGGGGACTAAGGCATTAACTAGAAAATGGGAGATGACAGCTCTTAAACTCCTGCTAGCAGATGCCCATGTTCTCAGTTGGCAGAGCAAGGGAGCATATGGGCATGGCCAGATGAACAGCAGCTTCTCTGCTCTGCCAGCATCCAAAATTCTCTGACTTCCTATCAGAAGGTGGCTTTTGGCCTTCAGGCTAATGTAATCTTGGCTTCTGCTGCACAGCTTTTGGTAGGGGTGGCACTCGGTATCTGTCCAGTTATGCTGGCAGTTTTTGGAAAGGTTAGGTTGAGAACCCCAAAGTTGTTGATGTGGTTAGCATGGTGAGGGTGATGTGCTGACAAACCAGCTCCTGACCTACTAGAGAGGAAACAGGATTAACATGAAATAACTGCTCCTCTGTCCCCCAACTTCAGTGTTGTAAATGAGCTGGAGGTTGTGGCTGCCCACTCCCAGGAGGTGTTCAAGGTCAGATTGGATGAGGCCTTGAGCAGTCTGGGCTAGTGGAAGGCTTCCATGCCTATGGCAGGGGGGTTGGAACTAGATCATCTTTAAGGTCCCTCCCAACTCAAACCATTCTGTGATACTTTTTTTATTCTATGGAGAAGAGCCACCCAGTCATCATATTTTTCCACTACAGGTCTTGGTAGTCTGCTTCAGCTTTTCTGGATCTCTTCCTCTCCCTGTGGCAAGTGAAGCTAAAATAAAGCCCACAGCATCCATTTTTGCTTCTTACCAAATGCTCCTTTACCTGCTATCCTTTTTGGTAAAGGGTTTGCTTTTTTTAATTCCCCTTCCTTGGCTGGCAAGAAGTGAAACAACAACTTCTTGAAAGCTCTATAAAACTTTTTTAAAGACCAATTTAGATTCCATGTGCAGCTAAGATGTTACAGCTCGTAGGAGTTAACAGGCAAGAATAAAAGTATAAGAGTAACTTGCAAGCCTAAATTTATCTTATGCAATAGGTCCTTATTTAAGACTTCTACTCCTACTTAGAGACTATTCTCTGTAGGTAAGTCTCTGAAGTTAAGTCTGCTTGCCTGACTCTTCAAACCACCTTTGTAGCCTCTGCTCTGTGTCACTAGACTAGAATAGAATTAACCAGGTTGGAAGAGATCTTTGAGATTGAGTCCAACTGTCATCCAACACCATCTAATCAACTAAACCATGGCACCAAGCACCCCATCTAGGCTCTTCCTAAACACCTCCAGTGATGGTGACTCCACCACCTCCCTGGGGAGCACATTCCAATGGGCAATCTCTCTTACTATGAAGAACTTCTTCCTAACACCCAGCCTAAACTTCCCCTGGTGCAGCTTGAGACTGTGTCCTCTTGTTCTGGTGCTGGTTGCCTAGGAGAAGAGACCAACCCCCACCTGGCTACAACCTCCCTTCAGGGAGTTGGAGAGAGCAAGAAGGTCTCCCTGAGCCTCCTCTTCTCCAGGCTAAGCAACCCCAGCTCCCTCAATCTCTCCTCACAGAGCTGTGCTCCAGACCCCTCCCCAGCTTTGTTGCCCTTCTCTGGACACCTCCCAGCAACTCAACATCTTTCCTAAACTGAGGGCCCCAGAACTGGACACAGTACTTAAGGTGTGGCCTAACCAGTGCTGAGTACAGGGCAGAATGACCTCCCTGCTCCTCCTGGCCACACTGTTCCTGATACTAGTTCCCAAATCACTCAGTCAAAGACTGCATTGGGTTGGAAGGGACCCTCAAAGGTCATCTTACCCAACCCCCCTGCAGTGAGCAGGGACACCTTCAACTAGATCAGGTTGCTCAGGGTTCTACCAACTTTGACCTCGAACATCTCCAGGGATGGGGCCTCACCCACATCTCTGGGCAACCTGGTCCAGTATTTCCCAACTCTCATTGTGTGGAACTTCCTTCTTATGTTCAACTTAACTCTACCCTGCTCCAGTTTCAGATCATTGTGCCTCACCCTATCACCGCAAACCCTTCTAAAAAGTCCCTGGCCCCATCTCTCTAGCCCTCTTCAGGTACGGGAAGGCTGCTCTAAGGTCTCCCCAGAGCCTTTTCTTCTCTAGGCTGAGCAACCTCAACTCTCTCAGCCTGTTCCCATACAGGAGGTGCTCCAGCCCTCTGATTATCTTCATGGCCCTTCTCTGGACCTGCTCCGGCAGGTTAATTGGACCAATATTACTTTAGCTCTTGCAGAGAAGTGTGTCCTCTTGCTGTGAAGTCTATCCTGGCATCTAACAAGTTTAAAGATAAGCAATGCAGTGTAATGTAGATGTACAACAGCACATCTCTGTGCATTGAGTCCTTGGCTCTACTGTGACATTTGGTGCTTTTTACTGTGACCATCTGCCCCTGAACCCTGCTGCAACCTGCCATTTCCTTTTGCTTCTGCTTCCTATACCTTATCTCTCCTTACAAAATGAAGAACCTCTTGGTTTTCCCCTGCCCATTGCATAGGGTCAAGGTCAGAGGCATTTCACCTTGTAAAATGAATAGCTATTAACTTTTAAGCTTAACTGTAACAGAGAGTACCAAAGTGAGTGATGGGTGTCACATGAAAAGAATTGCCTTGAATAGAAATTGGTAGTCTGCATAGTCAGGAATGCTAAATATGCAGCTTGAATCTGGGATTGCTTTCATGTGCTATTGTGTGACACTGAATGCATGTGGACAAGAAGTTCTAGGAGCTGAGAACTCACAAGGGAAGAGCTGGAGTAGTTTTCTTAAAAGGAAAAAAAAGACAAAAGGGGATTATTTTTCTTTTTTAGTTTCAAATTTTCTGTGTCTCTGATTAACCTTCCTCATTGTGAATAACTCAGCATCTCCTGTGCTTTATATAGAATCATAGGATGGTGTTTGGAAAGGGACCTTAAAGATCGTCCAGTGCTAACTTCTCTGCCGTGCACAGCGCCACCTCCCACTAAACCAGCTTGCTGAAGGGCCAAGCCAACCTGGCTTTGAATGCTTCCAGGCATGGTTTGGTTTGGAAAGTGACCTTACTGTGGCCAGTTCTGGGCCCCCAGTTTAGGAAAGATGTCGACTTGCTGGAAGGTGTCCAGAGAAGGGCAACAAAGCTGGGGAGGGGTCTGGAGCACAGCCCTGGGAGGAGAGGCTGAGGGAGCTGGGGTTGCATAGCCTGGAGAAGAGGAGGTTCAGGGGAGACCTGATTGCTGTCTACAACTCTCTGAAGGGAGGTTGTAGCCAGGTGGGGGTTGGTCTCTTCTCCCAGGAAACCAGCACCAGAACAAGAGGACACAGTCTCAAGCTGCACCAGGGGAGGTTTAGGCTGGATGTTAGGAAGAAGTTCTTCCCAGCAAGAGAGATTGGCCCTTGGAATGGGCTGCCCAGGGAGGTGGTGGAGTCACCATCACTGGAGGTGTTTAGGAGGAGACTGGATGGGGTGCTTGGTGCCATGGGTGATAGGTTGGACTCATGATCTCAAAGGTCTCTTCCAACCTGATTAATTCTATTCTGTTCTAAAGATCATCCAATGCTAACCTCTCTGCCATACACAGGGACACCTCCCACTAAACCAGCTTGCTCAAGGGCCAACCCAACCTGGCTTTGAATGCTTCCAGGCTTGGGTGTTCCACAGCTTCTCTGAGCAACCTGTTCCAGTACCTATTCACCCTTGTGGTGCAGAATCTCTTCCTAATCTCTTCTAGCCTGGAGCAGAGGAGGCTCAGGGGTGACCTTACTGCTCTCTACAACTTCCTGAAGGGAGGTTATAGCCAGGAGGGGGTTGGTCTCTTCTCCCAGGCAACCAGCACCAGAACAAGAGGACGAAGTCTCAAACTGTGCCAGGGGAAGTTTAGGCTGGAGGTGAGGAGAAAGTTCTTCACTGAGAGAGTTGTTAGCTGTTGGAAGGTGCTACCCAGGGAGGTGGTGGAATCCCCATCCCTGGAGGTGTTCAAGAGGGGAATGGATGTGGCACTTGGTGCCATGGTTTAGTAGTCTTGAGGTCTGTGGTGCCAGGTTGGACTTGATCTTTGAGGTCTCTTCCAACCTTATTGATTCTATGATTCTAATGTTCTGTCAGGTAGCTCTCAACCACTTGCTTAGCAGAGCACCAGTAACCAGAGCTTTGTTTGAATAAATTATCCTTTTCAAAAGAGACACTGAGATGCTGACACCAATTTTATCACTCTTACCTTGTGGTGACCTTATCCTGAAAAATGCTGTGTGGACATGAACCTTAAAGCTGATACTGACCCTGAGTGATGTTTTTAATAGTTTCCAGGAGCCCCAGAGAATTTTAGTTCTTCATCTGTTTTGGTGGTATTTGTTTTTTGGGTTTGGGGGGGTGGTGTGTGTGTGTGGGGGTGTTTGTGGGGGGCTTTTGGGTTTGTTTGTTGGGGGGATTGTTTTGCTTTTATTTTGGTTTGGCTTTGTTGTTGGATTTTTGTTTGTTTTGTGTTGTGTGGGGGTTGTTTTTTTTGATCACCACTGAGTGGCAGGTTTGTGATGTTAAAGATGAAGTGCTTGTAATTAGGCAAAATACTCTCACAGGGATTTAAGTGCTTTTGGTGTTTATTGGATTTACGTTGGTCTTGTTGCTGTCATTCTGTGGAAATTAAAGTAACAAGACCACAACAAAAAGAAACACAAAAACCCAAACAGCAGCAACAATACAACCAAAAAAAGTAAACCCAAACAAACAATAGCTACATAAATGTCTGGGACATGCTCCAAAGCTCATCTGAGTGGGCAGACTTCCTTTAGTTCCAGCTTACTAATGCTCTGTCAGAACCTGAAGCCAGCTGTGCAACCTGATGTTCACCTCATGTGTTGCCTCATGATGTGAAGGTTTGAGGGGAAATAAAGGAATTTCCAGCATGTTTTAATTTGTATTCTTGACTTAAATACCTGAATTTCCATCTATTCAATTGAAGATCTGTACATGAAACCCAAGTTTTACAGAGAGACATAAAAGTGTTTAGTATAGTTATTGTTTACTTGTTTAAAGCCTTTTTCCTTCTCCTAATTATTTTTTCATACCTAAAAAATAGGATCATAGAATCAGTCAGGTTGGAAAAGGCCTCAGAGATCATCAAGTCCAACCTATCACCCAACACCTTATGACTAACTAAAACATGGCTCCAAGTGCCACATCCAATCACCTCTTGAACACCTCCAAGGATGGTGACTCCACCACCTCCCTGGGCAGCACATTCCAGTGGCCAATCTCTCTTTCTGGGAAGAACTTTCTCCTCACCTCCAGCCTAAACCTCCCTGGGCACAGCTTGAGACTGTGTCCTCTTGTTCTGGTGCTGGTGGCCTGGGAGAAGACACTAACCCCCACCTGGCTACAACCTCCTTTCAGGTAGTTGTAGACAGTAATAAGGTCTCCCCTGAGCCTCCTCTTCTCCAGGCTAAGCAACCCCAGCTCCCTCAGCCTCTCCTCACAGGGCTGTGCTCCAGACCCCTCCCCAGCTTTGTTGCCCTTCTCTGGACACATTCAGGTGTTTCAATGTCCTTCTTAAATTGAGGGGCCCAGAACTGGACACAGGACTCAAGGTGTGGCCTAACCAGTGCTGAGTACAGGAGCAGAGCGCCCTCCCTGCTCCTGCTGGCCACCCTGTTCCTGATGCAGGCCAGGATAGAAGTAAAACAAACCATAGGACAAATGGCATACAGCCTTCCAATCATATTAGTTGTTTGCTGCCTAACCTTAGCTTTCCCTTTAAACATTCACAACCCATGAAAGTAGGGATCATTAATACGTAGCTGCTGAGCTGTAGACAGCTGGAGTCTGGAAAGCTTATCTAGAGGAGGACTCAAATACTGCTATGGTATTTGCATGGTCCTTGCTCTTGGCTGCTGTTGGGAGACAAGATGTTGGCTTGCACAGACCCTTGGTCTGATGCACTGCAGTGCATGATACAAACTAAAAGATTTAAAAACTTCTTATTTTGGATTTCTCTGACTTTCTTCCCTTTTATTCTTATCAGTGTTTGTACACTCTGTGTTTTCTGATCCTGTGGCTATTCAGACAAAATGAGATAAAACAGCAAGTACATCAGGAATGTGTAGAAAGAGAGGTGTCAGTGGTGGTTAGGAAGGAGGGGAACCCTCATAAGGAGTATCATAGAATCAGTCAGGGTTGGAAGGGACCACAAGGATCAGCTAGTTCCAAGCCCCCTGCCATGGGCAGGGACACCCCACACTAGATCAGCCTGGCCAGAGCTTCATCCAGCCTGGGCTTAAACACCTCCAGGGACGGGGCCTCAACCACCTCCCTGGACAACCCATTCCAGGGCTTCACCACTCTCATGGGGAAGAACTTCGTCCTCACATCCAGCCTGAATCTCCCCACCTCCAGCTTCATTTCATTCCCCCTAGTCCTATCACTCCCTGAGATCCTGAGCAGTCCCTCCCCAGCCTTCTTGGAGCCCCCTTCAGATACTGGAAGGCCACAATGAGGTCACCTCAGAGCCTTCTCTTCTCCAGACTGAACAGCCCCAACTCCTTCAGTCTGTCCTCACAGGAGAGGTGCTCCAGCCCTCTGCTCCTCCTCGTGGCCCTTCTCTGGACACCTTCCAGCACCTCCAGATCCCTCTTGTAATAGGGGCTCCAGAAGTGGAGGCAGTACTCCAGGTGGGGCCTCACCAGAGCAGAGTAGAGGGGCAGAATATTTTCATCCTGCTGGTCACATTTCTTGTATTGCAGCCCACAGTTCTCTCAATTTAAGAAGGACATTGAGACTCTTGAATGTGTCCAGAGGCTGGGGAGAGGCCTTGAGCACAGCCCTGTGAGGAGAGGCTGAGGGAGCTGGGGTTGATTAGCATGTAGAAGAGGAGGCTCAGGGGAGACCTTATTGCTGTCTACAACTCTCTGAAGGGAGGTTGTAGCCAGGTGGGGGTTGGTCTCTTCTCCCAGGCCACCAGCACCAGAACAAGAGGACAGAGTCTCAAGCTGCACCAGGGGAAGTTTAGTTTGGAGGTGTGGAGAAAGTTCTTCCCAGAAAGAGTAATTGGCCACTGGAATGTGCTGCCTGGGGAGGTGGTGGAGTCACCATCCCTGGAGGTGTTCAAGAGGGGATTGGATGTGGCACATGGAGCCATGGTTTAGTTAGTCACAAGGTGTTGGGTGATAGGTTGGACTTGATGCTCTTTGAGGTCTTTTCCAGCCTGGTTGATTCTATGATTCATGCAACAGGCTTAAAACGTCGGGTGCTCTTCCAGTAACTATTTCTCTGGCAGTCATCTCCTTGCAATTGTTCTTGCTGCGCTGAGCCAAAGTGTTGATGTTGATTCAGGTTTCCTGTAGCACCCATAATTCATTTTTCCCTTTCAGGAGGAAAAGTTTCCACACCATTGTTTGTAAAACAAACCATCAGAGAGGTTTATCTCGGGCGTGAAGAGCAGTCGAAGCCAAGATCCTGGAGATGCTTAATCTTCTGGGGGTTTTTCTTTATTTGGGGGGGGGGGGTTGTTTCTTTTTGTCGTGTTTTTAACTGCTCTAGGAAATAATACATCGTTGCAGCTCATCTGTAGCATGGAGATTGCTTAGCTCTGCTTCCAGACGTGCAAACCTTACCTCATAACCCTGTTTTGAAAGCGCAGAAATCCAGCCGGGCGTTCCACTCGCGTCGTCTCAGCCGGCGACGTGGAGTGCCTTGAGGCATTGTCTTTTCTAAGGGAAACCAAAAGCTGGAGGCCTCACTCTTTCAGATTTATGGGCTGCAGGGAATATTATTTGCTCTGTTATTTAGGGGTGTATGTGAGTGATGGTCGACTTGCTGAGTTGGATGCCAAGGGAAGCCATAAAATACTCTCTGATACGTCCAGTATTGTGATTTGCCTGCCAGCTCCTTGAAATGGAGAGGTTTCAGTGCTTTCTTGGCAGACTTTAGTGTGGCCAGCAGGAGCAGGGAAGTCATTCTGCCCCTGTCCTCAGCACTGGTTAGGCCATTTTTCCACCCCTGCACTGCAACACTCCCTGGAGGTGTTCAAGAGGGGATTGGACGTGGCACTTGGTGCCATGGTTTAGTAGTCATGAGGTTTTGGGTGGCAGGTTTGACTTGATGATCCTTGAGGTCTTTTCCAACCTTATTGATTCTGTGATTCTACACTTCAGATACCACAGGTTTGACTTCTTCCCCAGTTCTCATTCTCCAAGTTTATACTTTGGATAAAGAGGAAAACTCTCAGAGTTTTTAATATATCCCACAAAAAGTTTGTGACTGGTTTAGCTGTGGATTCTTCTTGTGTGTGGGGGGGAACCTTCCTACTCCACCACAAAGTTTAATCACCAATGAACAGCAAGTGTCTCCTAAGCCTCTGAAGGACCTGACCCCCCTCCCAAAGCTCTACTACAGCAGCCTCTCCTGCTGCTGTTGGTGAAACTCCAGACATTCTTCTGCATCTGAAAGCTGTAATGGCTGCAAAGGGGCAGCTGAAATACTAATAGAGCTGAACACCTACACAGCAGCAGGCACAAAGTCACACAGAATCACCAGTGTTGGAAGAGACCTCAAAGACCATCAAGTCCAACCTGTCACCATAGACCTCATGACTAAACCATGGCACCAAGTGCCACATCTAGTCCCCTCTTGAACACCTCCAGGGATGGGGACTCCACCACCTCCCTGGGCAGCACATTCCAATGGCTAACAACTCTCTCTGGGAAGAACTTTCTCCTCACCTCCAGCCTAAACCTCACCTGGCACAGCTTGAGACTGCGTCCTCTTGTTCTGGTGCTGGTGGCCTGGGAGAAGAGACCAACCCCACCTAGCTACAACCTCCCTTCAGGTAGTTGTAGAGAGCAATGAGGTCGCCCCTGAGCCTCCTCTTCTCCAGGCTAAGCAACCCCAGCTCCCTCAGCCTCTCCTCACAGGGCTGTGCTTGAGGCCTCTCCCCAGCCTCATTGCCCTTCTTTGGACACCTTCAAGTGTCTCAATATCCTTCTTAAACTGAGGGGCCCAGAACTGGACACTGGACTCAAGGTGTGACCTAACCAGTGCTGAGTACAGGGGCACAATGACTTCCCTGCTCCTGCTGGCCACACTATTCCTGATGCAGGTCAGGATGCTATTGGTCTTCTTGGCCCCCTGGGCACACTGCTGGCTCATGTTCAGCCTACTATCAAGCAGTACCTCCAGGTCCCTTTCTGTTTGGCTTTTCTCCAGCCACTCCAGCCCCAGCCTGTAGCACTACATAGCTGTGGGCTCTGCATGGAGAGGCTTTTTTTCAGGGAAGAAAGAGAGAGTTTCATGATGTTCTTGGTTTCTGTGAGGGCTGCATCACAAAACACACAGAGAAAAGTGTTTCTGTTTGTTTATTCTCCAAACATGCTGCCTCCCACCAGCAATTCCAGAATTTTAGCTGGTCACCTTGCCAGCTGTGTTTAAGGCTGGCCTGTGAGGCAGCAGGCACACAGTGACCTTCCACTTGTCTGTCCCAAAGGGACCTTTGGGTGTCTCTGACCAGCATTTAAAAAGAAACTGCAATAAAAAATAGAAAAGGAAACCTACTCAGCCTTCTTTTTAGAACATAAATAGTTGCTCAAGAGGCCTTTTGATGTAGGAGTCTGTGTGGGTTTGATAAGGGTTGCTGTTAACATCATTGAAAGATGTTTTGTCTTCCTCCCCTTCCTTTCCCCACGGCCTACAGCTGTGTGTGCTGGGCATGAGGACTGTGCTGGGGGCTCCCTCTGGGCCATGCCATTTAGCTTTGCTCTCTTGGAGAGGTGTACACATGTTGACTCTTAAAGGCTATTCAGCCTGGAGAAGCAAAGGCTCTGTGGAAACCTTAAGAGCAGCCTTCCAGTAGCTGAAGGGGCCACAGGAGGTACTTTTGGCAAGGGCTTGGAGTGACAGGATGAGGGGCAGTGGCTTTGAGCTGGAGATTAGGCAGACATTCTTTCCAGTGAGGGTGGTGAGATACTGGAGCAGGTTGCCCAGGGAGGCTGTGGATGCCCTCTCCCTGGAGATGTTCAAGGCCGGGCTGGATGAGGTCTTGAACACCCTGAGCTGGTGGGAGGTGTCCCTGCCCATGGCAGGGAGATTGCAGCTAGATGACTTTGAAGTCTCTTCCAAACCATTCTGTGATTTTGTAACATCTGGGGGCTTTCTGGAAATGGCTTTCTGGGTGGGTGTGACACAGACATTTTACTGTTGTCTGTAGGAAATACAGACCTGTTAGAATGACACTGTTCCCTTAGTGTCTGCAGGTGTGGTCCTGTCCCTTCAGCCTTCTAGGCATGTCTTCTCTTCTGCTTTTGGGACCTACTGCATAGAATTCTGCTTGATCCCAGTGGATTGTTTTAAGTTAAGCCTAGTGGAAATGCTGGTGACAATGCAGCATTAGTACTTGGCAGGTAGGTGGTTGCATGGTCAATTTTAAAGCAAGCTGTGCAAGATACTACTGAAAGAGATGGTTCCTCTCAGCCTTCTGCTTTTGCCATATCTCTTGGGGATGGAAAAGATGCCATCAAGGAGCTACTGTGCCACAGAGCCCCCTTCTAGAGGTAGCCACAGTTTTAAGTGACCTGGAGGTGTACACCTAAAGAGATGCCTGCTGGTACTGCCTTCTTGGTGGTGCTGTTAATCATCTCCTGCTTGTGCTGTGCTCTGAGCTGTTGTTTACTCCCTTGTGGCACCAGGCCTGCTCAGCTCTGCTATCATGTGGTACAAAGCACAGTAGGGAGTAGGGGTTAGAGTATTTTGACAAGTCAGCATCATGAGATATGTCAAGAGTTTGCTGGACTGAAGAAGACCCAGGCTGATAAGCTGCTGGTGTTCGTGGCCCTGAGATGAAACTGCCTGCCCCAGGCTGCTCTGGTGATTCAAGGCTTTTGCCCACTTGGGGCTGGCATGTGCCACGCCATGCTGGATTGTTGATTTGGCTGGAGGCTGGTCTGTTTCTGGTAACAGTGCTGCACACTGAAGTCAAGATATGAGTGATACCTGCAGGAATGTGCTTTTGGAGAGGGGCAGATTTTTTTTCTCCTCTGTTCCAGGAATTGTAAAGCATTTTACAGCTGAGGGATTTCTGCTGGTAAGAGAGAGAATGTTGTGGGTCCTGCACTGGGACCCTGGAAGCCCTGTCTGCTTGCACTGTATCTGAACTTCAGCTGCATGTTCTGCAGTTTCTCCTGCAGCCCTGTGGGTATTGGGCTCCCCAGTCCCTCCTCTCCCAGGAAATGAAGATTTCTCTCTCTTCCTTGGGGCTGACAGGGCGAGAGGCTCTGTGGGTGCTCCTGATGGCATTGGACTCCACGTGGTGCCAGGCTGGTAAGCTCCTGCCCTCAGCATTAATCCAGCTTCCAGACGGGGTTTGGAAGAGATTTCTCCCCACCTCACCCTGCCTCTGCCAATCTGATTATGAGGAGGTGCATTGGAAATGCAGGCTTGTGGTGAGGGTTTTGTTGTTGTCCTCCTCTGGTGTCTGGGCAGGGAGTGCTTTCCTAGGGTGATCTGAAACGCAAGCACGTATGTTAGCCATGCACTCAGTCACTCCTGCCGTTCCACTGAGATCTGTGGCATTTGTCTTGTTGATTTGTGTCAGAGAAAATCCCAAGGAGAGCAGCAGAGCTGGGTAGGAATTTTGGGAGGAGGGGGAGAATTGTCCTTGTGCTGCAAAACCTTTGTCATGTAAATGAGCCATAAATCAGCTGAGTGTCTTAATGCACCAAGTGTCTTCCTGTCAGCCTGCCGGCTCTGGCACAGAGAACTTCCCACATAGAGCACTCAGTGTACTGATAACAGCTCCAGGTTTCTGTCACTGTTTTCTGGAGTGGCTGTTTTTCATTTCAGTAGGTGTAAACTTAACATCCAGCTGGTCACAAGGAGGCTTAGTTTAAGTGATGCTTTCTTGGTCCTGCCATAACAGTGCATTTCTGTAAGCTCTTGGTTTGTTCTCTCAGCAAGGCTTCTACAAACACCTGGCTTCAAGGTGGTGATCACTTGTTCCAATCAGGCAGTCTTTAAAACCCAAACCTCCTTCAGCAGAAGATTTATCTGTGTGGAAAGGTTGGTGCTCCTCTTTCCACCTGGACCACAGCAGGTGCTGCACACAGCAGTTCTGCTCCCTTAAGGCTGAGAAGGGTTTTTCATTGTTGCAGAAGAGTTGTGTGTGTCAAATGCTGCCCACCCCCTTCTTTTCTGCTTGTTCTCCTTGCTGGCAGTCCCACAGAGTGTCTTAAGTCTAGGGCACATGACTCTGATCCTCTGAGCTGGTGCATTTTGAGCAATTTTATGCATATGCATATCTTAGCTTTAGCAGAACATTGAAAGCTGCTTATAGGAACAGAGCTGCAGCAAGAGTGGTGGGAGCAGGTCCCAGAGTGAAATGCCAGGGCACTGGAGAGGAAGGGAGGGCAGCAGCTCCCCACCCACCTGCCAGAGCAGGGCTAGGACCAAGGTGCCAGGAAGTTTTCCTAACCCAGCTGGGTTATCTCTTGCTGGGCCATCTTTTACACTGATGATTTCCCAGAGCTGGTTAGTCCCTATGGAGCCGTAGCAATTGCTTGTGTGTGAGAATGGAGACAGCTCCTGGGGACAGGATCAGGGTGAGCAGAGAGGCAGGCACCCTCTTTTCCTGGTGAAATGGATATAACACTTCTTTGGCCTACAAGCTTTGAGCTGAGTCTCCTTTTCCTCAAAGAGGACTTGCTCCTCCTGAATCTCAGTGATCAGTGGTGAGCAGAGAGGCAGACACCCTCTTTTCCTGGTGAAATGGATATAACACTTCTTTGACCTACAAGCTTTGAGCTGAGTCTCCTTTACCTCAAATAGGACTTGCTCCTCCTCCATCCCAGGGGCTTGCTGTGCCTTTTGCCCTATTACTGGTGCACTCCCCATGCATTCTCTGCAAGGGGCCAGTCAGGGATGCTTAGGAATGAAAGAAAAGTAGGGGGTGCATGGAGGGATCCTTCATGAGTATGCCTACAGGAGTAGAGGCTTCTAGCAGTTTGTGGTGTAGGTACCTGCTGAAGAGAAAAAAGCTCTGTCCCTGTACCTGTGGTCTTCATAGCCCTTCATGATGAGTCTCCATGGCCCTGCCACAGTGAATTGTCATAGCTGCTTTTTGTACCTCTTTAAATCTTTGGCAAACAGGGCACTTTATTTATAGCTGCTTTCTCCCTTATCTGAAAGCATTTCTTGCAAGGTTTTCATGTGGCGCCTTTGGTATTTCTCATATAAGAAATATTGAAATCATCATAGAATCAGTAAGGTTGGAAAAGACCTCAGAGATCATCAAGTCCAACCTATTACCTAACACCTCCTGACAACTAAACCATGGCTCCAAGTGCCTTATGCAATCCTTTTTTGAACACCTCCAGGGACAGGGACTCCACCACCTCCCTGGGCAGCACATTCCAATGGCCAATTACTCTTTCTGGGAAGAACTTTCTCCTCACCTCCACCCTAAACGTCCCCTGGCATAGCTTGAGACTGTGTCCTCTTGTTCTGCTGCTGGGTGCCTGGGAGAAGAGACCAACCCTCACCTGGCTGCAACCTTTCAGGAAGCTGTAGAGAGCAAGAAGGTCTCCCCTGAGCCTCCTCTTCTCCAGGCTAAACGCCCTTAGCTCCCTCAGCCTCTCCTCATAGTGGTTGTGCTTGAGACCTCTCTCCAGCCTCATGCCCTGAGATTTTTTTTTTTTGCTGGAGGTGGGTTCCAGCTCTGTGGCCATTGCCTGATGCTTGGCATGTTGCTTGTGGGTTTTGCTTTAAGTGATCATTGATTTTCATCTGCTCTTTTCATTGCTTCATTGTAAATGTTTATTGCCATTTGAGTCACTGAGCACTAAATTTCCTTCCCACTCTTTGCGGCCACTTTAATCAGGACTGAAGCTGGCTGGGTCTCTGTTATCAGGAAAGTTTGGTGCTGATCTCATCTGTTGGTGTGCAGCCATGGCTGCATAGAATAGAACAAACCAGGTTGGAAGAGACCTTCAAGATCATTGTGTCCAACCCATCACCCAACACCATCTAATCAACTAAACCATGGCACCAAGCACCCCATCCAGTCTCTTCCCAAACACCTCCAGTGATGGTGACTCTACCACCTCCCTGGAGAGCACATTCCAATGGCCAATCTCTCTTGCTGGGAAGAACTTCTTCCTAACATCCAGCCTAAACCTCCCTTGGTGCAGCTTGAGACTGTGTCCTCTTGTTCTGGTGCTGGTGGCCTGGGAGAAGAGACCAACACTCACCTGGCTACAACCTCCCTTCAGGTAGTTATAGACAGCAATAAGGTCTCCCCTAAGCCTCCTCTTTTCCAGGCTAAGCAACCCCAGCTCCCTCAGCCTCTCCTCACAGGGCTGTGCTCCAGACCTCTCTTCAGCTTTGTTGCCCTTCTCTGGACACTTTCCAGCAAGTCAACATCTTTCCTAAACTGAGGGGCCCAGCACTGGACACAGGACTCAAGGTGTGGCCTGACCAGTGCATCTGGAGCACGACACATGTCCCCCAGCTCTCCATCTTCATTCTTCCTTTGGGTCATTCTCCGTTCTTGCACATGGTTTCCCTGTGTTAGTTGAGGACTAATTTAAAAGGGCCAGCCTCTTGGTGTCATGGAAGTTGTTTCTTGGAGGGTCCAACCTGAGCCAGGGAGGGAGGAGTTTATCAAAGCTTCAGGGAGAACTTGAGATGTGTTCCAGCCAGCCTGATTGCCATATGCTTGATGTCTTCATCAAATAATCTTGATAGCTTTAATAGGTCAGGTTGGATGAGGCCTTGAGCAACGTGGTCTAGTGGGAGGTGTCCCTGCTCATGGCAGGAGGATTGGAACTAGATATCTTAAAGGTCCCTTCCAACTCAAACCATTCTATGAATCTCTGAGTATGGTGGAACTCTCCTGTACAGAACCTGTATGGCTTTCCTGTAACATCCTCCTGTGTCCTGTAACTGCACTTCCCTCTTCCTTACAGTTTCACCCAGCTGATGCCAAGAGGATTGGTGGCTTGGGGAGCTGACACTATGCATGGGAGAGGAGCTGGAGCCCAGCCAGTGCTGGGGCAAGGCTATTACTCCCTGGCCAGGACTTTAGTTCATCTTGCTGAATTGCTTTGGGAAGAATTCACTGCGTGTGTAGGAGGGGTTTGCTGTGGTTGATAAACACCACAGTAGGAGAAAGTGTCTGGCATTGTTAGCAGAGGAGAAGAGGAGGAGCAGGATGGGAGTGTGGTAAAAGTCAAGTTGGTATTTGTGACAAGATGGATCTGTGGTGTGGGTTTGAGTGGAGGAGCCTGATAAGGGAGCTTCAAGCAGAGTTAAAGGAGTCATCCACAGGGAGGATATTTTCCCTTCTCCTTCTGCCCAAAGCTGCTCTTTGAAGAGCCTGCAGTAACTGAGGTTCTCAGAAGAGGAATTAAATAGACATCCAAATCAAACAAAACAGCTTTCCAAACCCTTTTCCTATGGGAAGGAGTTTATTAAATTATTGTCATGGGACCAAAGTGCTGAATGCATCATAACTTCTCTTGCTAAGTAAACAGAGAGGTGGGGAGGCAGGAGGGAGGTGGGGAGGCAGGAGAGAGGTGGGGCTGGAGAAAAGAGATGGGGATACTTTTTTTGCCTTTGAAAATAGAAAGTTTATTAAGCTGTGTGGGAATGTTGTGTTCTTACATGTAAGAAAACAAAACCTGTCTGGCAGCTGAAAACTCAATGTTGAGTTTTACCCTGGGAAAATGTGCTCATTCCCTCCCTCCCCTAGGATAAACATAAGACAGCTTAAGTGGGATGTTTAAAGTTTCCTGCTATCAGCCAGAAGACTGGAGGGGGGGGGGGGAATGAACATATTTCCATTTAATCTAAGAACTTGTTTTCTATCAGAAGGTTAAAGGTCTTTAAACCTCCAGAGCAGCTTACTACAAATCCTTCCCTCCATGTTACAGAAGGTGAAGCAGGGGTAGAATGATTTGCTTGTGTAAGCTGATGGCAGTGTCAGGGAGAAAACAGACATACTGGTTGTCAGCACAGCACTTGACTCTTTGCCAGCTTTCTTAAGCATTGCTGATAACTGGCCATGTGTAAAACCTGGTGCTGGTGCTTGTTGTAAATTAGTAACAGGACTTCCAATAACAGCTTTGACCTCTGCTACTGCCAGCAGAGCTTTCCCTAGCTGCTGTGAGTCATTGGGAATGACCTGAGTGTGGACACCTTATAGTGTCTGCAACCACACCCTTGTCATAGAATCATGGAATTGTTTTGCTTGGAGAAGACCTTTAAGATCATTAAGTCCAACCATTCTCTAACTCTACCTGGGCTGATGCTAAACCATGGCCCTCAGCACCCCATCTTTGCCTCTTGGAAACACCTCCAGGGATGGGGATTCAGCCACCTCCCTGGGCAGCCTATGCCAGGCTTTGAGAACCCTTTCAGTGAAGGAGTTAAAGTGCAAAGTCTTTGATAACTGTTTCAGAGTTCCCTTTTTTTTTTTTCAGTTGCTGTTTTTTCCCCCTTCCCCTGCAGTCAGCTGTTTAAATCTCTCATTAAATATATATTTATATGTATATATAAAAAATGGTGCTGTCCTTTAGTTCTGCCTTAATAGGCAACTAACTTAATACTGTTTTGATAGTAAATGTACAGATTTTTGTAGCCAGGAGGGGGCTGGTCTCTTCTCCCAGGCAACCAGCACCAGAACAAGAGGACACAGTCTCAGGCTGCACCAGGGGAAGTTTAGGCTGGAGGTGAGGGGAAAGTTCTTCACAGAGAGAGTTGTTAGCCATTGGAATGTGCTGCCCAGGGAGGTGGTGGAATCCCCATCCCTGGAGGTGTTCAAGAGGGGATTGGACGTGGCACTTGGTGCCATGGTTTAGTCATGAGGTCTGTGGTGACAGGTTGGACTTGATGATCTTTGGGGTCTCTTCCAACCTTGGTGATTCTGTGACTTGTGGCTTGCTCCTTTCCAAACCAGGGTGGATACCAGGCTGAGGTAGCTGGGATTTCATCATGGGGCATGCTTTCATAGAGGGTGGGTGCTGTTGAGTGTTAAGATTCTCCCTGAGGATGAATTTTGTGTTCATTTCTGTTGTGAGGTGAAAATAGACACAGAAAGAGGAAGCAGGGAGTGAAGTGCTATGGTCTGGCAAGCATCTGACTTCCTCCAGCTTTGCAAACAGTAATGATTTGTTTTGCCTGGGATGGTTTATTCAGCAGGTTACATCAGATGGGATGAGAGCCCCAAGCTGGGTGAAGGGGAGGTGGATGACCTGTGTGGGCTGGGGTGGTACAGCTGACTAGGAGCCAGACCAGTGGGGGCCTAATGGGGATTTCCACTGTAAAGTTTCTCTACTTAGGTTTCTTTTCAATGTCATAAACTTGATTTATTGAGTTGTTCTGCATGGGTGGAGAAAGGCATGCAGGGTACAAAGAAATTAGTATATATTATATAACTATATATTATTATAGACATAAAAACCAGATTAAATTATATGCATAAATAATGTATATATTGTATTTTATCTCTATATAAAATATATATAGTGAGTGATCCATGGGTCAGCAATGTGCCCTTGTGGCCAAGAGGACCAGTGGTATTCTGGGGTGCAGGATGAAGAGTGTGTCCAGCAGGTCAAGGGAGGTTATCTTCCCCTTCTGCTCTGCCCTTGTGAGACCTGGAATATTGTCATGTTCTGGGCTCCCCAGTTCAAGAGAGATAGAGAGCTACTGGAGGGAGTCCAACTGAGGCTACAAGGACAATGAAAGGCCTTGAGCATCTCTCCTGTGAAGAGTGACTGAGAGCCCTGGGGCTGTTTAGTCTGGAGAAGAGAAGGCTGAGAGGACCTTATTAATGCCTATATATATCTTAGGGGTGGGTGCCAAAAAGCAGGTGCCAGTCTCTTTTTAGTGGTGCTCAGTGATAGATATAAGATGGAACACAAAGTTCCACATCAACATGAGGAAAGAAATTCTTTGCTGTGAGGGTGCTGGAGCCCTGGAGCAGGCTGCCCAGAGAGGTTGTAGAGTCTCCTTCTCCAGAGACTTTCAAGACCTATCTGGATGTGTTCCTGTGTGGCCTGCTCTAGGTGGTCCTGCTTTGGCAAGGGGGTTGGACTTGGATGATCTCTAGAGGTCCTTTCCAACCCCTACCATTCTGTGATTCTATGATTACACTGAGTGCAGAGATTAAAGTGAAAATGGTTAATTAGGAATGAAACAATTGGGGTGTACACATTTAATTCTGTATGTAAAGGACAACCACCTAAACATGAGCCAGCAATGTGTCCAGGCAGCCAAGAAGGCCAATGGCATCCTGGCCTGCATTAGGAATAGTGCGGCCAGCAGGAGCAGGAAGGTCGTTGTGCCCCTGTACTCTGCTTTGGTTAGTATCACAGTATCACAGTATAACCAAGGTTGGAAGAGACCCCAAGGATCATCAAGTCCAACCCGTCCCAACAGACCTCACAACTAGACCATGGCACCAAGTGCCATGTCCAGTCTCCTCTTGAACACCTCCAGGGACGGCGACTCCACCACCTCCCCGGGCAGCCCATTCCAATGACGAATGACTCGCTCAGTGAAGAACTTCCTCCTCACCTCCAGCCTAAACCTCCCCTGGCACAGCTTGAGACTGTGTCCCCTTGTTCTGGTACTGGTTGCCTGGGAGAAGAGACCAACCCCCTCGTGTCCACAACCACCCTTCAGGTAGTTGTAGAGGGCAATGAGGTCACCCCTGGTCCTTCTCTTCTCCAGGCTAAACAACCCCAGCTCCCTCAGTCTCTCCTCATAGGGCTTGTGCTCAAGGCCTCTCACCAGCCTTGTTGCCCTCCTCTGGACACGTTCAAGTGTCTCGATGTCCTTCTTAAACTGAGGGGCCCAGAACTGGACACAGTACTCAAGGTGTGGCCTAACCAATGCAGAGTACAGGGGCACAATGACCTCCCTGCTCCTGCTGGCCACACTATTCTTAATACAGGCCAGGATGCCATTGGCCCTCTTGGCCACCTGGGCACACTGCTGGCTCATGTTTAGGCGGGTGTCGATCAGCACCCCCAGATCCCTCTCTTAGGGAGGGCCACACCTTGTTAGGCCACACCTTGAGTCCTGTGTCCAGTTCTGGGCCCCTCAGTTTAAGAAGGACATTGAGACACTTGAACGTGTCCAGAGAAGGGCAACAAGGCTGGGGAGAGGCCTCGAGCACATGCCCTATGAGGAGAGGCTGAGGGAGCTGGGGTTGTTTAGCCTGGAGAAGAGGAGGCTCAGGGGCGACCTCATTGCTCTCTACAACTCCCTGAAAGGTGGTTGTAGCCAGGAAGGGGTTGGTCTCTTCTCTCTAGCAACCAGCACCAGAACAAGGGGACACAGTCTCAAGCTGCGCCAGGGGCAGTTTAGGCTGGAGGTGAGGAGAAAGTTCTTCACAGAGAGAGTCGTTCACCATTGGAATGTGCTGCCCAGGGAGGTGGTGGAGTCCCCATCCCTGGAGGTGTTCAGGAGGGGATTGGATGTGGCACTTGGTGCCATGGTCTAGTCATGGGGTCTGTGGTGACAGGTTGGACTCGATCTTCAAGTTCTCTTCCAACCTTAGTGGTACTGTGATTAACAAGAAACCTGATAGGAACAAAAGAGGTTAAGATGCTTCAAGTGTTGTAACATTTGCGGTTGGTTGGTTGGTTTGGTTTATAGATTCTGTTCATCTTACTAGCTCTCTGTGTAAATGAATTAAAAAAAAACAACCCAGCATTTCTAGGACATGATCTGTTTGTGCTGTGCAGGATGTTCAGCTGATTGCATGCCAGATACCAAGGCACATTTCAGAGGATGCACATGGTGGAAAAATTCCCCAAAGGAAGACTATGTCACCTTCAAGATAAAAGGAAGATTTCTTGTCCCTTCCTCCTCCTTTTGAAATATTTTTGGAGGCCTGTTTTGTCAGATGCTTTTTTTGTCCCCATAAGCAAGAGCTGTCCATGCTGTATGATTTTTATTCATCTAATACATCATAAGATCTGTCTTATTGTCCTGGGAGTTTCTTTGGACCTAGAATTGTTCAGGTTGGTAAAGACGCTTAAGGTCAACAGGTCCAGCCATTAGCTCTACTGTACCAAGTTCACCATGCTAAGTACCACATCTAAATGACTTTTTAAACACATAGTATCATAGTATCAGTCAGGGTTGGAAGGGACCACAAGTATCATCTAGTTCCAACCCCCTGCCACGGGCAGGGACACCCCACACTACATCAGGCTGGCCAGAGCCTCATCCCTGGTGGTGTTTAAAACACCTCAACCACCTCCCTGGACAACCCATTCCAAGCCTTCACCACTCTCATGGGGAAGAACTTCCTCCTCACATCCAGCCTGAATCTCCCCACCGCCAGCTTCATTCCGTTCCCCCTAGTCCTATCACTACCTGAGATCCTGAGAAGTCCCTCCCCAGCTTTCTTGTAGCCCCCTTCAGATACTGGAAGGCCACAATGAGGTCACCTGGGAGCCTTCTCTTCTCCAGACTGAACAGCCCTAACTCCTTCCATCTGTCCTCACAGGAGAGGTGCTCCAGCCCTCTGCTCCTCCTCGTGGCCCTTTTCTGGACACCTTCCAGTACGTCCATATCCCTCTTGGAATAGGGGCTCCAGAACTGGATCCCAGGGATGGTGACTCAACCACCTCCCTGGGCAGCCTGTTCCAGTGCTTGACCATTCTTTCAGTGAATATTTTTCCCTAATGTTCAGCCTGGTGCAGCTTGTGGCTGTTCCCTCTTGTTCTATCACTGATTACCTGTGAGAGGAGACCAGCACCTACCTCTCTCTATTGTCCTTTCAGGTGGTTGTAAAGGGCAGTAAGGTCTCCCCTCAGCCTCCTCTTCCTCAAACTCCCACATCTTACAATGTGGACCCGGTGCTCTTTGTCTGTGATTAATTATTAGATAGCAAATGAGATCCTCTCCAGTTGTTTGTTAGGCATCTCTGTTGAATAAGTGTTAACCAAAGCCAGAGAGGCTCTCTTGACAAAATCACTGTTAGACTTCCATGTCTTTATTGTCTCAGTGTCAGAGCTGCAAAGCTTCACTGGTTGCTTGTCTAGTGAAAATTGTGTGGTTAGCATCAGCCCTCCTTTCTCTGAGCAGTTTTCTCTCTGTGCTAACCACCTACCTTGTCAGGGTAATGAGATGTTCAGGCTGTTGTAGTCTAAACATGCATCTCTATTTGCCTTTTGTGAGCAGACAAATAGGCTTGAGTCTGGAAGGTGAAGGAGGGCATTTCTTGCAGTCTTCCCTGGCTCTTTTCCTGTCAGTCTGTGCCAAGCCATTAAGCAGTCAGTTGCAAATGAATTTGTGAGCACTGCTAACCTTGTACCCCTAGCTGCCTGCTCTCAGCTTCTGTCCATTTCAGCTTGTTGGCTTTTATGAAACCAAGGGAGAATGGTCTTTGTGTTGCAGGACGTTTTGCTCCTTCTTCCTTCTGCAGGGTGGAGGCAACCAGCTCTGAGTGCTCCTCTGATTCTCAGGGCACTTGGTGAAAAGCCCCCATGCCATCTGCTGAGCACAGGAAGCGACTGCAGACTTCTGCCGGGAAGCTGTCTTTGGACAGAGGCAGAAAATGGCTGAGCAGTTGTTGCCCAGAAAACACTTTGGAGGAGCTGTAAAGAGACATCTCTATAAAAATGCAGAAGAAATCTTTTGCCTGTCAGAACCAATTAGCTTGAGGAACATTATCTGCCATGAAATTCCAGATGTGTTGGACTGTTTCTTGAGAAGCTGGAGTGTTTTGGCAGATAAGCTGTTTGTTTCTCCTGCTGCCTTTTTCTCTCTCTCCCTCCTCCTTCCCCCAGCAGCTTTTGTAGTGAAAAACAATCATCTTCTGCAGTAACACCTCATCCAGTGACTGGAAGAGATACAGCTTGCTTTGTCTGAAAGGCTGATTTAATTGCAAAGCCCTGGCACTGTCAAACTGAGGGGCTGCTTTTACTTACTTGTCTGCTGCTTTATTTATTTAGCCCTTTGCTGTCCAAGGCTGAGTGTTGGTTTCATTCAGGGAAATCCCCTTGAAAACTGAACAAAACTACTCAAAATCTCCCAGAGTACTTGGAAAAAGAAATAATTAGAATCATAGAATCAATAAGGTTGGAAAAGACCTCAAAGGTCATCAAGTCCAACCTGTCACCCAACACCTCATGACTACTAAACCATGGCTCCAAGTGCCACGTCTAATCCCCTCTTGAACACCTCCAGGGATGGGGACTCCACCACCTCCCTGGGCAGCACATTCCAATGGCTAACAACTCTCTCTGGGAAGAACTTTCTCCTCACCTCGAGTCTAAACTTCCCCTGGCATAGCTTGAGACTGTGTCCTCTTGTTCTGGTGCTGGTTGCCTGGGAGAAGAGACCAACCCCCACCTGGCTACAACCTCCCTTCAGGGAGTTGCAGACAGCAATAAGGTCTCCCCTGAGCCTCCTTCTCCAGGCTAAGCAACCCCAGCTCCCTCAGCCTCTCCTCATGGAGCTTGTGCTCAAGGCCTCTCCCCAGCCTCGTTGCCCTTCTCTGGACATGTTCAAGAGTCTCAATATCCTTCTTAAATTGAGGGGCCCAGAACTGGACAATGATGTTTTTAAATCCATCTTCAATGGCATCCCTTGCTATGAAGGGTGAGAAACACCTGAGAGCTGGGTGGAGTGGGTGAGACCTTCAGCTTTCAACTTCTTCAGCAGGTGATGGATTTGAAGTCTGAGCAGAAGAGGAGCTGGCAGCATGTGTGGGTGCCCAGTTTGCCTTGCTGGGAGGTGGAGGTCAGTGTAGAGAGAAGGGGAACAGGAGGCTGAAGGGAGTTCCTTGAGGGAATGGAGGGGTTTTTAAGGTGCAGTACACACTCCTGGAACTTTGTGTTTGCTTTGCTGAGAGAGTGCTGATAATGTCCAAAAGCAGAGTACATTTGAGGCTGCTCTTAGTGTGAAATGCCATTGAAAGCTTATTTTGGTTCCTTGGGACGTTATAGTTGAGGTTTTTCAAGAGCGAGTGGAGAGGAATTGGGTCATTTGGGGCAGGCTGAAGGGATCTCTAAAAGCAGCATCTTTCAGGCAGAAATCATAAACCTAGGCAGAGTTGCAGCAACTCCAGGTCCTGTGATGTGTGTCATGGATACTCAGTCCTCACCTGGTATTCTTTCTAGTGCCAAAGGTCACTCCTTGGAGGGTTCAATGGTCAGTGCCTTAAAACAGAGCAGTGGGCTGGAGGAGGAGGCTCAGCACTGCCTGAAAATCCAACACTTGCCATGGAATAGAAAACTGTGGGGTGCCCAGGTTCTTGATCACAGTTACCTGAGAAGTGGCACTGTCCATTGGCAGCAGAAGCAGCTGTCTGCTGGGGGTGCTGTAGGTGCTGTGAAGAGCTCTTGGTGGGGACCAGTTCAGATTTAGCTTGTTTGTTCTTAAAGTTGCCCATGGCAACTTTGAAAATGAGTCCAAATGACCATGTTCATCCCTGGAGATACTTAAAAGACATAGATGTGGTGCTAGGCCATAGTTCAGCAGCAGACTTGTTAGAGTTAGGGAATGGTTGGACTTGATGATCTTCAAGGTTGTCTCCAACCAAAAGGGTTTTATAGTTCCCATCAGCATTTTCCCCACATTGTAACTTTTGTCATAAGGATTGTTGACCTCTAGAGAGGTTTTTATGTCTTTATACTTCCTCTCCCCTGCAAAAAAGGGTTATGTTTCCACCAGCAGCTTTTTGCTCTTGTTTTGAGATGCTGCATTTCTGTTACAGAAAGCTTGCTTAGAAGAGTTTGTGATCAAAGCAAAGAGAGCAGGAGTCTGAGGACAGAAGTCTGTGGTGTGATGGGAGTAGAAATGGGGCTGCCAGTGGGTGCCTGCCAGTTGCCCTCTGCTGAAGCAAGTGACTTGGGTACCTTGTGATATGCACAGCTGCAGGAAAGAATAGAATAGAATAGAATAGAATAGAATAGAATAGAATAGAATAGAATAGAATAGAATAGAATAGAATAGAATAGACCAGACCAGGTTGGAAGAGACCAAGAGACCTTTGAGATCATCAAGTCCAGCCTATCACCCAACACCATCTAATCAACTAAACCATGGCACCAAGCACCCCATCCAGTCTCTTCCCAAACACCTCCAGTGATGGTGACTCCACCACCTCCCTGGGCAGCAGTTGTTGAGTGACTGGAGTCTTATTTGGAAGTCTGTCACTGTCTTATTTCTAAGTCTGGAATCAAGCATAATAAGGATCTGCCTCTTCAGTGGAGAGTGCTGCTCTGCAGAGGCTTTGTGTTTGCAATGTGTTTTGTTTGCTGTTTTGCCACAGCAGCCTTTGATCAGGACTTGAGCATATTAGTCAAGAGCAAGCTTCTTGTGCATACACAAATTCTCATTAGTCTAAACAAAGTACTTCATTTGTTATTAGTCACTTTTATCTTTTAGAAATCCCTGTAGGTTGTTTTCATAGGTAGTCAGGACCTGAACTGTAAAGTTCCACACATGCATTCAGTCTCTTGCTGTACAGAGCATGAGCTGCTCCTAGCTGTCTTAGAAATGAGTGGTTTTGAATGAGTGGGGAACCACAGCATCCTCACTGAACCACAGAACTGTAGATCCATTTTGCTTGGAAAAGCCCTTTAAGATCATCCAGCCCAACCATTCTCAAACTCTACCAGGGCTGGTGCTAAACCATGGCCCTCAGCACCACATCTCTGCCTCTCTGAAACACCTCCAGGGATGGGGATTCGGCCACCTCCCTGGGCAGCCTGTTCCTGTCTTTGAGAACCCTTTCAGTGAGGAGGTTTCTTCTCATATCCAACCTAAACCACCCATGAGGTGGCTGCAGAACATCAGTCTCCTGATGCTGTGTTTTGGGGAGCGCTGAAGAAATGTGTATACGTGCATGGGTGATAGGCACAGCTGTTGCAAGATGTGCTCTTGAACTCTTTCACTAGAAAGCAATGATCATGTGGGCTGAGAGACTGCCCTTTCCAAGAGGACCACTAGATGGATAAAGAACTGGCTTGATGGCCACACCCAAAGAGTGGCTGTCAATGGGTCCATGGCCCAGTGGAGGCCAGGGACAAGCAGAGTCCCTCAGGAATCAGTCCTGGGACCAGGCTTGTTCAACATCTTTGTGGGTGCCATGGACAATGGCATTGAGTGCAGCCTCAGCAAGGTTGTGATGACACCAAGCTGTGTGGTGCAGCAGACACTCTGGAGGGAAGGGATCCATCCAGAGGGACAGGCTGGAGAGGTGGGCACAAGCCAACCTCATGAGCTTCAACAAGACCAAGGGCAGGGTCCTGCATCTGGGTCGAAGCAATCCCAGGCACAAATGCAGGCTGGGCAGTGACTGGCTGGAGAGCAGCCCTGAGGAGAGAGACTTGGGGGTGCTGGTGGACGAGAAGCTCAACAGGAGCTCTCAGTGTGCACTTGCAGCCCAGAAAGCCAATCAGAGCCTGGGCTGCATCAAGAGTAGTGTGGCCAGCAAGTCAAGGGAGGTGATTCTCCCCATCTGCTCAGCCCTGGGGAGACCCCACCTGGAGTACTGCATCCAGTTCTGGAGCCCCTATTCCAAGTGGGATCTGGAGGTGCTGGTAGGTGTCCAGAGAAGGGCCACAAGGATGAGCAGAGGGCTGGAGCACCTCTCCTGTGAGGACAGACTGAAGGAGTTGGGGCTGTTCATTCTGGAGAAGAGAAGGCTCCCAGGTGACCTCATTGTGGCCTTGCAGTATCTGAAGGGGGCTACAAGAAGGCTGGGGAGGGACTTCTCAGGGAGTGATAGGACTGGGGGGGATGGAATGAAGCTGGAGGTGGGGAGATTCAGGTTGGACATGAGGAGGAAGTTCTTCCCCATGAGAGTGGTGAAGCCCTGGAATGGGATGTCCAGGGAGGTGGTTGAGGCCCCATCCCTGGAGGTGTTTAAGCCCAGGCTGGATGAGGCTCTGGCCAGTCTGCTCTAGTGTGGGGTGTCCCTGCCCATGGCAGGGGTTGGAACTGGATGATCCTTGTGGCTCCTTCCAACCCTGACTGATTCTATGATTCTAAGAGGTCTGAGACTGGATATTGGAAACTGTTTCTAATGTTTATTTTAAAAATAAATAAATGGGGGAAAAAAAGGAGGGTAGCCTGGACTGTCTTCCTGTAGTTCTCAAATGCTTTGTGTATGGGTTTGGTATTTTTCTGCTGTAGGCTGAGAAAATACCCTTGGTGGTGTACAAATAGGAAGGTAAAAGGAAGAGCTTGTGCCATGCTGCTCTATAGGAGTAACTTCATGTACTAAGTTTTCCCTTCCATAGAGCAGTGCTGGGAGATCCTGTAACCTTTCCCCCTTTGTGGTGACTCCATGGCTGTGTTTTCTCTGCATAGTTCTTCCTGTGCATTTAGCAAAGTTTTCAGCAACAACAAGACGAATATCCTGCTCCCTCCCTTAGGTGCCTTGTGACTAAGAAGTTAATGTACTAGGGACAAGGAACATTAGACAAATTAGTTCTTCATTTTCTGTGGTGTGTGTCAGCAACTCTGAGTGAGGACTGCTTTAGTGATGCTGACCCTCAGCATGTGAAGTCAGCCTTGGCTCTCACTAAACAGACAGTGCTGTGAAGATGATGATTCACAGATTGTGTCCAGCTGGAAGGGACCCTCAAAGGCCATCTTGTCCAACACTCCTGCAGTCAGCAGGGACACCTCCAACTAGAGCAGACTGCCCAAGGCCACCCTGAGTCTGATCTTGAGTGTCTCCAGAGATGGGGCCTCAGCCACATCCCTGGGAAGCCTATTCCAGTGTTCCACCACTTATCATTGTGAAGAACTTATCTCCAACCGAAATCTCCCCTGCTCCAGTTTCAAACCATTGCCCCTCATCCTGTCACTCTAGGCCCTTCTGAACAGTCCCTCTCCAGCCATCCTGTAGGTCCCTTTCAGACACTGAAATGTAGTTAGAAGGTCTCCCTGGACCTTCTATTCTCCAGGCTGAAAAGCCCCAATTCTTTCAGCCTGTCTTCACAGGAGGGGTGCTCCAGCCCTCTGATCATCTTTGTGGCTCTCCTCTGGACCTACTCCAGCAGGTCCATGTCTCTTGTGTTGGGGATCCCCATAGCTGGACACAGCACTCCGGGTGAGGTCTCTCCAGGGCGAAGAATCACTTCTCTTGATTTGCTGATTGAGCAGAAAATTCCATGTTAGGATTCCTGAAGCATCTTTCTCACTTGAGCTGTACTTCAAGGAGTCATCTAAAAAGCAAATGTTCTCATTCCTGTTGTGGTAAGTTGGAAGATGTATAGGCAGCTCATGAAGATTTCTCTCAGAAGAGCCCCAGCAGCTGGGAAATGTTCCCACACAAGCAGCTTGTGGCCGTGTCGGTCATGCTGTGGAAGGAGCTGCTGGGTGACACTTGGAGTGCCAGGTGATTGTGCAAGAGCAGATGTGGAGTGGCATGAGTGGCCACTGGGACATAACCTTGGAGAAAATGGAAAGAAATAACAAGTTTGTATCCAAACAAGTGCCTTTCTAAAGCTGGAGCAGCGGTCTGTGAAATTATGTTAGCTGTTGCATCATCATACATCGTGATCTGAGGTTTTAGCCTGAGTTTCATCTTGAAAACAGGATTCAGTATCTTGTTCCTATGTTTAGATGGGTGGTGGTTTCAAACAGAACAACTTCTCTTGTCCATTCCTCCTCCTCAGTAAACAACAGTAAAAGCTCTTTAACCTTTCTCGTTATTCTTAAGACGATATCCCTTAGCCTCCAGTTCTGGTGTCCCTACCAGAAGGACACAGACCTCAGTTGTAGTGAGTCCAGAGGAGGCCCCAAAGATGATCCAAGAGCTGGAGCACCTCTGCTATGAGGACAGGCTGAGGGAGCTGGGGGTGTTCAGACTGGAAAAGAGAAGGCTCCAGGGAGACCTCAGAGCTGCCTTCTAGTACCTGAAGGGATCCTACAGGAAGGCTGCAGAGGGACTTTTCATAAGGGTGTCAAAAGATAGCACAAGGGGGCATGGTTTGAAGCTGAGGGAGAGCAGGGTTAGACAGGTTCTTAGGAAGGAGTTCTTCAGTATGAGGATGTTGAGACTCTGGAATAGGTTGCCCAAAGGAGGTTGTGAATGCCTCAAGGCCAAGTCAGATGAGGCCTTGAGCATCTGAGTCTAGTTCAGAGGTGTCCCTGCCCATGGTGGGGAGGTTGGAGTAGATGATCTCTGAGGTCCCTTCCAACCTAGGCCATGCGATGAATTTACTGGCACAAAGGGTTTGGGGTTTGCTGACTTGCAAGGACTTCTGGTATTAATTTAATATGTGTGGTTTTTTTTAATCAGATGAGCAAGTGAGTTAAGTGTGACTGTTTGGCTGCATCTTGATGTTGTGGCTTTTCTCTTTATGCATAGCTTGAAAAAGAAAAGGCAAGCCAAGCCAAACACCGAGGCTGCCAATTCCCCTGCATCTCCAGTTTCCAAAGCATCTGCCGAGAAAGATGAGGAAAGGAAAGTTATTCTGGAGCAAATCAGTTCCTCAGAAGACAACTGCAAGCTTGCTGGGGAGAAGGAAACTGCTCCAGACAAGGAAAAGAAAAAGAAAAAAATACAATCAGCTGAAAGACATCAGGCGCACAGAGCTCAAGAGATACTACAGCACTGGTGAGTTGGGCTCAGGCCACAGTTCTTGATTGCTTTGGTAGCTTGCAAATGTCCTTGTGTCATCTTCTGTAGGCCTTCTTTAAGAGGATAAGAGGCTTTGGATGCCCAGGTGGCCAAGAAGGCCAATGGCATCCTGGCCTGCATCAAGAAGAGTGTGGCCAGCAGGAGCAGGGAAGTCATTCTGCCCTGTGCTCAGCACTGGTTAGGCCACACCTTGAGTCCTGTGTCCAGTTCTGGGCTCCTCAGTTTAAGAAGGACATTGAGACACTTGAATGTGTCCAGAGAAGGGCAACGAGGCTGGGGAGGGGTCTGGAGGACAGCCCTGGGAGGAGAGGCTGAGGGAGCTGGGGGTGTTTAGCCTGGAGAAGAAGAGGCTCAGGGGAGACCTTCTTGCTCTCTCCAACTGCCTGAAGGGAGGTTGTAGCCAGGAGGGGTTGGTCTCTTCTCCCAGGCAGCCAGCAGCAGAACAAGAGGACACAGTCTCAAGCTGCACCAGGGGAAGTTTAGGCTGGAGGTGAGGAGAAAGTTCTTCACAGAGGGAGTGACTGGACATTGAGATGTGCTGCCCGGGGAGGTGGTGGAGTCACCGTCCCTGGAGGCATTCAAGAGGGGATTGGATGTGTCACTTGGTGCCATGGCTTAGTAGTCATGAGGTGCTGTGTGATAGGTTGGACTTGATGATCTTTGAGGTCTCTTCCAACCTTATTGATTCTATGATCCTACGCATAGTCACAAACAAAATTAGCTAGTTCTGAATACCCCCTGCTTACAGTTTTAACCTTGCTGCTCTCTAAACATATTTCTTGTTTCTCAGTTCTAAAACGGGGTGTTGTTACAGGCAGCCATCAAGTTTGTTACTGCATTGCATTTTAATTGTTTTCAAGGTTTGTCTTCCATGGTTTATGGGTCTGGGGCTCAGGGGTTGTTTGTTTCAATAGAATACAATAGAATAAACCAGGTTGGAAGAGACCTTCAAGATCATCACGTCCAACCCATCAACCAATCCAACCCACCTAAACAACTAGACCATGGCACCAAGCACCCCATCAAGTCTCCTCCTGAACACCTCCAATGAAGGTGACTCCACCACCTCCATGGGCAGCCCATTCCAATGGGCAATCCCTCTCTCTGTATAGAACTTCTTCCTAAAAAGAAGAATGAGATCTTTCAGGTCCCTTTCAACCCAACCCAAAACCTGATGTTTAAGGTTTTACTCTTAATTCATGCTTATTTTGTCTGCTGAAGTGTGAACAAGTAAGTAAATGAACTACATATTTTAGAACAAGATCCCCAAGGGCTTGTGTGCTGGAAAACTTGTTTAGGCTGGAGGTGAAGAGAAAGTTCTTCCCAGAAAGAGGATTTGGCCACTGGAATGAGCTGCCCAGGGAGGTGGTGGAGTCACCATCCATGGAGGTGTTCAAGAAAGGCTTGGATGTGGCACTTGGAGCCATGGTTTAGTTGTCAGGAGGTGTTAGGTATTAGGTAACAGGTTGGACATGATGATCTCTGAGGTCTTTTCCAACCTGGTTGATTCTGTGATTCACCCTCACTCCTCCCAACAGAATCAGTAGCTTGGTTAATCACAAATAGCATTTTTAGATTTTTTTACTTGGAGGTAATTCAGAAAGAAATCAGCTCCTGCATAAATCTGTGAGATGAGTCATGCACATATCTGTTTGCAGCTCTGGATTGTAATTTCTTTGGTATTTCAAAGATGATTTGTAGAATATTTCCCCTTCCAAATTGTCTCTGGGTGTTTTGTAGGAATCAACTCCTAGATTAAGAAAAGTCTGATTCCATCTTGTAAGGAGCCCTTTTCTAAACAGAAGGAAGGGAACAGAAAATGGTAACTATCCTCAAAGCAAAAATCTTTACTGTTCACACAGGGTGTGCATGAATGGCTGACTCTGAAGGAATCACAGAATTGTTTTGGTTGGTTGGACTCAGTGATCTTAGAAGGGCTTTTCCATTCTCTAACTCTACCAAGGCTGGTGCTGAACCATGTCCCTCAGCATCACATCTCTGCCTCTTTGAAACACCTCTGGGGATGGGAATTTACCCACCTGCTTGGGGAGCACGTTTCAGTGTTTGGGAACTGGAGGTGTTGGTGCTCCCTGCCATACTGCGTGAAGAAGTGCATTTAGTAGACTCTTAGGCAGAAGTGCAGCGCTGGGGGAAATGGCTCCTTGCCTGCTATGCAGGTGCTGTGCTGCACTAATGCCTGCGGCCGGCAGGGGGCACGGCCGAGCCGAGGAGGAGCTGGGAGTGCTCCACAAAGAATCACAGAATTGTCAGGCTTGGAAGGGACCTCAAGGATCATCCAGTTCCAGCCACCCTGCCATGGGCAGGGACACCTCACACTACAGCAGGTTGCTCACAGCAACATCCAGCCTGGCTGCAAAAACCTCCAGGCAGGAGGTTTCCACCACCTCCCTGGGCAACCTGTGCCAGTGTCCCTCATGGGGAAGAACTTCTTAACATCCAATCTCAATCTACCCATTTCTAGTTTTGTTCCACTACCCCCAGTCCTATCACTCCCTGACAGCCTAAAAAGTCCCTCCCCAGCTTTCTTGTAGCCCGCTTCAGATGCTGGAAGGCTACAATTAGGTCTCCTTGGAGTCTTCTCTTCTCCACACTGAACAGCCCCAACTACCAGACTGTCTTCATATGACAAATGCTCCAGCCCTCTGCTCATCCTCGTGGCCCTTCTCTGGACAGGCTCATACCTCAGGCATCATCTCCCGAGCCAGGGTTGTTCTCAGCATCTGCTAATGCTGGGCTGGCACTGTTAGAAATAACCCTGTGGTATGAGGTATTGGTGGCTGAACCACTCCCACTGCCAGATTTCTCCAGTGTAGCCTCATATTTTCCTCTTCTCTTGGCACTTCTGTTGTTCTTCAGTGGCTCTACAATTCTGGAGTCATTTGTACAATTTGGGCTCCAAATCTCACCCTGCAGATGATCACCCTGCTTTGCAGATCATAGACTTTTACAACCTTGTTGATTCTATGATTCACAGTATCACAGAATTGTTTTGGTTGGAAAAGCCCTTCTAAGATCACTGAGTCCAACCATTCTCTACCTCTACCAAGGCTAGTGCTAAACCTGTCAAGGGAAGTCATGGTGTCCCTGTACTCAGCACTGGTTGGGCCACACCTTGAGTCCTGTGTCCAGTTCTGGGACCCTCAATTTAAGAAGGACATTGAGACTCTTGAAGGTGTCCAGAGAAGGGCAACAAAGCTGGGGAGGGGTCTGGAGCACAGCCCCATGAAGAGAGGTTGAGGGAGCTGGGGTTGCTTAGCCTGGAGAAGAGGAGGCTCAGGGGAGACCTTCTTGCTGTCTACAACTCCCTGAAGGGAGGTTGTAGCCAGCTGGTGGTTGGTCTCTTCTCCCTAGCAACCAGCACCAGAACAAAAGGACACAGTCTCAAGCTGTGCCAGGGGAGGTTCAGGCTGGAGGTGAAGAGAAAGCTCCTCACAGAGAGAGTAATTTGCCACCGGAATGTGCTGCCCAGGGAGGTGGTGGAGTCCCCGTCCCTGGAGGCGTTCAAGAGGGGATTGGATGTGGCACTCGGAGCCATGGTCTAGTAGTCATGAGGTGTTGGGTGATAGGTTGGACTTGATGATCTCTGAGGTCTTTTCCAACCTTATTGATTCTGTGATTCTGTGCTCACAGAGCCATGCTTCTCACTCACTGTATGCTGTTCCGGTCACAGCACAGGAGTGGGAGGTGAGACTACAAAACCTCCTCCTGTTGTTGCTCTGATTTCTGTCCAAAGCAAGCAGGAGTCCTAAATGATGTGAGAGGGGAAAATGCTCTGTGCCCATTTAACGAGACAGTGTATTGCATGGTGAGCAGGAGGTGCCACAGTGTCTCCCCAGAGTCCAGAGGCAGAAAATGGATGCTCTTTTGGATTCTTCCTCCCTGCCATCACTCGGGCAGGGGGAGGTTGGGACTAGCACAGCATGTGTGCAGTCACAAAGCCTCTGAGTGTTCTGGGTAGCTGGCCAAGAACAAATGGTAATAAATAAAACAGAGAGGGCACTGAAGTTTTCATCACCCATAATGGGGTGAGGTTTGCCCTGACTGGCATGGAACCAGCAGAGGCAACTCCCATGCATGGTGCATGCAGCAGTGCTTTGTTTCAGGCTTGAAAGCTGCTTGCACTGAATTGAATAGAATAAACCAGGTTGGAAAAGACCTTTCAGATGATCAAGTCCAACGTATCACCCAACACCATCTAATCAACTAAACCATGGCACCAAGTGCCCTATCCAGTCTCTTCCTAAACACCTCCAGTGATGGTGACTCCACCAGCTCCCTGGGCAGCACATTCCAATGGCCAATCTCTCTTTCTATATAGGACTTCTTCCTAACCTCCAGCCTAAACCTCCCCTGGTGCAGCTTGAGACTGTGGCCTCTTGTTCTGGTGCTGGTTGCCTGGGAGAAGAGACCAGTCCCCTCCTGGCTACTACCTCCTTTCAGGTAGTTGTAGAAGGGAGGTTGTCCATAGGTATATTGCCTATTCTTATTGAGACAGCAAATTAAGATGATTTACAGTGGAATTTCTGTCACTTGGGGAAAAAAATGCCAGGATTTGATATTTTCTAAAAGGTATGTTCTACTGTAGCAGTTACTCAGGGTAGGATTTCATATCTTGACAGCTCTTGATCTAGTCTGCAAAGGTCAGACTGGGGAGTGGCACTGCTGGTGTTTCATCAGCTAAAATTGATCTCACTGCTGAAAGAACCAGGTGCATTTCCAGAGGCTCTCTTGTCTTCCCAGGGCCTGGATTTTCAGGAAGAGTGAGCACTTAGGTTCTTAATGATGTTTAAATGCAGGTGCACTTAACATCTCTGAAAAGCGGCCCCCGAAGGAAGGGAGGAAAGGTGTTGAGCTGCTGGGCAGGCAGCAGGTGGTGAGGCTGCAGCAGGTGTGTGTGCAGGAGGGGAAGGGGAAGTGTGTTGGGAGAATTTGTGAAGGGAGTTGTCTTACTTCTGCTGGGGGAGATGAAGGGAAGTGTGATGAACTGGAATTGTTTAGTCTGGAGAAAAGGAGGCTGAGGAGACCTCCTTTGCTCCCTGCAGCTCTCTCAAAGGAATTTGGAGTGAGGTGGGGGTTGGTCTTTTCTCCCAACTATCACAGAGTGAGAGGAAGTGGTGTGAAATTGTGCCAGGGGAAGTGTAGGTTGGAGATTAGGAAAGATTTCTTTCCTGCAAGAGTGATCAGGCATTGGAACAGGCTGCCCAGGGAGGTGGTGGAGTCCCCATCCCTGGAGGTGTTCAAGAAACCTGTGGACATGGCACCTCAGGAGGTGGTTTGATGGCCCTGGTGGTGTTGAGCTGACAGTTGGACTTGACCTTAGCGATCCCTTCCAAGCAAAACAATTCTGTGATGCTGTGTGCTTCGTGACTCCTTCCCTTCCAGCATCCACTGGCTCATCACCTTTGGGGTAATCTGAACTTTCCCAGGTCATGCCAGCTGCCTGCTGGGTCTTGTGCTTGCTGAGTGCAGGTGCCCTCTGAAGTTCCCCCGAGTGCCTGCAGGGGATGAGCAGCTCCTTGGAGCTGATTTTGGCAGCGTATCTTGTCTTGGGGAAAAGGGTTGGAATCTCTTGCAGATTTTCTCTCTTGAGCATTTCCTGGGAGGGCTGTGACCAGTCAGACTGGATCCTTTGCCTCTCCCTGACACAGGCTTCCAGGATCCAAGCCCAAGATGTCTGCAGGATAGTCCTCTGCGGCCCCCAGGTATGTCAGTGCCCTAGTTTCTCTGCCCTCCCAATGACTCCCAGCAGCTCTCTGCCCACAGGGAAGAGGTAGAACATTCCCTCTGCAGTGTTCAAACATGAGGTGTAAGGTTTTATGTCTTTCAGGCAGGAATATTCATAAGCCAAGAACATAAGGAGCACAGAGATAGTGTCTTTGAAATCATATTGCAGATCTTCTGGTCTCCAAGCAGAGCACGAGGGACTCATTCTCAGGGACTCTGCATAACTCAAGCCTGGTATCCTCAGGGCAGGCATTTCTTCCCCCCACCCCCTTCCACAGGTTCTTGTATTGTGCTTGAAATAAACTGCTGGGGATTTCTAGTGTTCCCTGTTGGAAGTCTGCCTTTCCTCATTCCTACCACTTTGTTTCCTGACTGAACCTGAATGAGCTCCATGCAAGAGGCCTCAGGAAGCTGCTGTGAGAACTTTCCTGCCTGTACCTGGATTTTCCTCACTGACTGCAAACAGGATGTTGAATTTGCATGAGAACTGGGGCCCTGACCACACATTTAGATATGAAATGACTGAAGTGCTTCTCCAGGCAAGTGACAGAAAGTAAGAGTGAGCTATTTGATCTAAGGACACATGTGGCTGCTGCTTGCAGTTCCCAGTAACACAGCATGCTTCTGTAGTGCCCTGAAAGAGTGACACACTTTAGCTGTGACACTGCTGTGTGGTTTGATCTGGTTTAGGAGTTGATAGCACAAACAGTTGCAGGTGGCCAATAAAGCTCATTCACATGCAATGAGTAATGGAGGAAATACAATACAATACAATACAATACAATACAATACAATACAATAAGTCTAAGAAATGCTGTTCAAGGAAGCACTGACTAGACACTGTGTTGCTCTGTCACCCTGAAATGGTGGTGGTTTTCCTGGGTTTTAAAAAAAACAGAGAAAGGAATCTGGTGTTTGGTTTTGGTTTGTTTTTCATGTAATACAATACAATAAACCAGGTTGGAAGAGACCTTCAAGATCATCACGTCCAACCTATCAACCAATCCAACCCACCTAAACAACTAGACCATGGCACCAAGCACCCCATCAAGTCTCCTCCTGAACACTTCCAGTGATGGTGACTCCACCACCTCCCCAGGCAGTCCATTCCAATGGGCAATCACTCTCTCTGTGTAGAACCTCTTCCTGACATTCAGCCTAAACCTCCCCTGGTGCAGCTTGAGACTGTGTCCTCTTGTTCTGGTGCTGACTGCCTGGGAGAAGAGACCAACCCCCACCTGGCTACAACCTCCCTTCAGGTAGTTGTAGAGAGCAAGAAGGTTTCCCCTGAGCCTCCTCTTCTGCAGGCTAAGCAACCCCAGCTCCCTCAGCCTCTCTTCATAGGGCTTGTGCTCCAGACCCCTCCCCAGCCTTGTTGCCCTTCTCTGGACATGTTCCAGCAACTCAACATCCTTCCTAAACTGAGGGGCCCAGAACTGGACACAGGACTCAAGGTGCGGCCTAACCAAAGCAGAGTACAGGGGCACAATGACCTCCCTGCTCCTGCTGGCCACACTTTCTGATGCAGACCAGGATGCCATTGGCCCTCTTGGCTGCCTGGGCACACTGCAGGCTCATGTTCAGCCTAACATCAACCAGTACCCCCAGGTCCCTCTGCCTGGCTGCTCTCCAGCCACTCTGACCCCAGCCTGTAGCACTGCCTGGGGTTGCTGTGGCCAATGTGCAGCACCTGGCACTTGGATGCGTTCAATCTCCTGCCCTTGGCCTCTGCCCATCTGTCCAGCCTGTCGAGGTCCCTCTGCAAAGCCTCTCTGCCCTCCAGCAGATCAACTGCTGCCCCCAGCTTGGTCATCTGCAAATTTACTGATGATGGACTCAATGCCCTCATCCAGATCATCAATAAAGATGTTAAAGAGCATGGTAATACACCTTGCTGTTTTTTGGGGGTGTAGGTTTCTCTCTTAAGTTCCTGGTCACTATTGCAGTGTGTTAAGACAGCCCAGACCCCACTGGCTGATCAGCCTGGCAAAGAACAATATTGATTTCATCCTCCACCTCCAGCTGGGCACACCCCATAGGGCTTTCTTTTACTATCCAGACAGTCAAGGAGAGTAGGGTCCTTCAGAGATGGCCTGTCAGTTACAGCCATCTTGGGGTAGATTTGGATGGTCTTGACCTAGAAACTGGAAGAAGTGGTGACAGATGGTACAAACAGCTTCTCCTCTGGAGTCTGCAGAGTTCTTCTTCATGAGCAAAGCTGAACTCTGGGTGAGGAGGAGGTTTCTGGATGCTGAGTGTGTGAATTGTCTTATGCAAGTTGGTATTTCTGTGGAAGCTTGACTTAAGCTTGTGTATTTGTGTAATGCTAATCCTGCTGGTGAGGCGCTTGACCACACTGTTGCCAAACAGTCTGGAGGATATCATGATGCTCTTTTAGGGTTCTTCTGTACTTTGTGTACTCAACAAGCTGTTAGCAGCCCATGATGAAGTTTCTATTGCTGCATCCTTGCTTTGGCTGTGGTTTGCAGTTGTTAGGTTGAACATAGCATGTGTTCCTCCACATTGAGCTACAGACCGTGGGTGGGAGCTATTCAATCTTAGCCTTGGGTAGTGGACATTCATTGCTCACAGGCTGCCTTTCGTCTGGCTGATAAATGTGGTTCATAAACTTCTGCTCTAAAGGAGGATAAAGCACTTAACTGCTAAAGATGTGGTGTTTGGCTGCTGACTACAGTTAATCTAAGGTGGTGTTGATGTGTAATAGGACTTTGGTCAGTCTTGTGGATAGCCCAGGTGAGCAACGTGCTCCCCAGTCCATCTCACAGGCTGCTGGGGGTTTGTGAAAGAGCAGTGGGGAGAGAGAATTAGTAGTGGTAAATGAAAAGCAGGTCAGGAAGAGTCCAGAGTTTTGATGACATCATGAAGTAGTTATCAAGAGTGCATGGGAACAGGCTTCTGTCACAGAAATGACGATCATTACTCTGTCAGAAACCTGTTACCTCTCACAAGAGCCTTGTCTTGCCCCTATTTTTTGCCATAAGAACTCCCTACCTCCTAAGTTGCTACCCCCTAAGTTGCTCTCCTTCCTTCTTCCCCATGACTCCAAACATTCACATTGCAGATAGGCAGCTTTGCTCCAGGAATAAGGTGTGAGATCCTTCCTCCTCTCACTTTTCAAGCAGATCCTCAAAGAGGAAGCTTTAAATGCAGAGGTACACATCTTGCCATGAAGGCTGCTTGGCTGCCTGGAGCTCGATGCTCTCGTTGTGAGCTCATATCCCTGTGCTGTCCCTTCAGGGCTCATGTTTCCTCCTTGGTGCCCTTTTCAGTTTGATAGTCACTGCTTCCTTGGACAGCATTTTATGGCTTTACTGGCCCAAAGTTGGCCACCTGCAAGTGTTTGTGCTAGCAACTCCTAAACCAGATCAAACCACACAGCACAGCTAAAGTGTGTCACTCTTTGAGGGCAGCTACAGAAGCATGCTGTGTTACTGGGAAGTGCAAGCAGCGGCCACGTGTGTCCTTACATCAGATAGAGAAGGTCATTCTTACTTTGTCACTTGCCTGGAGAAGCTCTTCAGTCATTTGGTATCTAAATGTGTGGTCAGGACCCCGGTTCTTATGCAAATTCGACGTCCTGTTTGCAGTCACTGAGGAAAACCCAGGCACAGAAAACTTCTTCCCTGAAAGGGTTTTCAAAGCCTGGAACAGGCTGCCCAGGGAGGTGGTTGAATCATCCCCATCTCTGGAGGTGTTTCAGAGAGGCAGAGATGTGGTGCTGAGGTTTAGCCCCAGCCTTGGTAGAGTTAGAGAATGGTTGCACTGGATGATCTTAAAGGGCTTTTGCACCCAAAACAATTCTATGGTACTAAAAAGAGGCAGAAAAATTTCTGTTGTGGACCTGTCCATTTTCAGCAGGCCTGTGTTTTGTTGCCTGCTCTCACTTGGCATTCTTCTCATTTCTTGTTAATTTTACCTAATTCTTTTATATGTTGTTTGAAACCACAGGGAGGTTCAGTCCACCCACTCTGCCCTTTTGCTGAACATGCAGTGTGATCAGATTTGCTTTAACACTTAGTCAGTTCTCATGGCTGTCCAATCTCATCTTCAGTGTAGTGCAGTGCAGGAAAACTTGGGAGGCAGAGCCATGAGTCACTTCACCACTAAGCAATTGTCCAAGTTCAAAAAGTAGCCAGCAGCATTGAATGTTAATGTCTGTGGAGAGATGCAGCTATTCCACCTAGTTCTGTCTAAAAGAAATGTGGTTACTGAGGGCTCTGTCTGCTGTCCCCCATTATAAAAAGGACACAGAACCGTTGCAGTGAGTCCAGATGAGGCCACAAAGATGATCCAAGGGCTGGAGCGCCTCTGCTGTGAGGATAGGCTGAGGGAGCTGGGGGTGTTCAGCCTGGGAAAGAGAAGACTCTGGGGGGACCTTAGAGTTGCCTTCTAATACATGAAGGGATCCTACAAGGAGGGCTGCAGAGGGACTTTTCATGAGGGTGACAGGACAAGGAGCAATGCTCTGAAGCTGAGGGAGAGTAGGGTTAGACTGGATCTTAGGAAGCAGTTCTTCTGTATGAGGGTGCTGAGACTCTAGAACAGGCTGACCAGAGTGGTTGTGTGTTCCCCCTACCTGGATGTCTTTGAGGCCAGATGAGGCCTTGGTCGACCAAGTCTAGTTGTGAGGCATCCCTGGCCATGGCAGGGAGGTTGGGGTAGATGGTCTCTGAGGTCCCTTCCAACCTAAGCTGTTCTGTGACTCTGGAACACCTACACATGCTTTGTATGCCTTTGAAACTACTACTGGTGCTAGCTGTCTTCAGATCATGTCAGAACACCAGGTGTTTGGAATTGCCCAAGCCTGCCAAGTAGCTCTGCTCAGTGTGAGGGTGGTGTCCAGAACCCCGTGTTGGGTGGGATTTAAAAAAGCCCAGAGAATGAACAAAAACCATCTAAACACAGTCAGATTTGGGGTGCAGGCAGGTTCACAGAGTCTGACTGCTGCTGTTATCCTGTAGCTGAGCAGCCTACACAGCCTGCATTCGTAGATTGGCTTGGGTTGGAAATGTCATCCAATTCCAACCCCTCCTGCCATGGGCAGGGACACCACCCGCTAGAACAGGTTGCTTAAGACCTCAGCCAGCCAGGCCTTGAACACTTCCAGGAGGCATCCGTGACCTGCTGATGTCCTTACTTGGTTTTCCACCCTTCACCATAGCCTGCTTTCGTGCCGCCCTTCAGCCTAGCCTAGCCTGCTTTCGTGCTGCCCTTCAGCCTAGCCTAGCCTGCTTTCGTGCCGCCCTTCAGCCTAGCCTAGCCTGCTTTCGTGCCGCCCTTCAGCCTAGCCTAGCCTAGCCTGCTTTCGTGCCGCCCTTCAGCCTAGCCTAGCCTAGCCTAGCCTGCTTTCGTGCCGCACTTCAGCCTAGCCTAGCCTAGCCTAGCCTGCTTTCGTGCCGCCCTTCAGCCTAGCCTAGCCTAGCCTGCTTTCGTGCCGCCCTTCAGCCTAGCCTAGCCTGCTTTCGTGCCGCCCTTCAGCCTAGCCTAGCCTGCTTTCGTGCCGCCCTTCAGCCTAGCCTAGCCTAGCCTAGCCTGCTTTCGTGCCGCCCTTCAGCCTAGCCTAGCCTAGCCTGCTTTCGTGCCGCCCTTCAGCCTAGCCTAGCCTGCTTTCGTGCCGCCCTTCAGCCTAGCCTAGCCTGCTTTCGTGCCGCCCTTCAGCCTAGCCTAGCCTAGCCTAGCCTGCTTTCGTGCCGCCCTTCAGCCTAGCCTAGCCCTAGCCTAGCCTGCTTTCGTGCCGCCCTTCAGCCTAGCCTAGCCTGCTTTCGTGCCGCCCTTCAGCCTAGCCTAGCCTAGCCTGCTTTCGTGCCGCCCTTCAGCCTAGCCTAGCCTAGCCTAGCCTGCTTTCGTGCCGCCCTTCAGCCTAGCCTAGCCTAGCCTGCTTTCGTGCCGCCCTTCAGCCTAGCCTAGCCTAGCCTGCTTTCGTGCCGCCCTTCAGCCTAGCCTAGCCTAGCCTGCTTTCGTGCCGCCCTTCAGCCTGGCCTAGCCTAGCCTGCTTTCGTGCCGCCCTTCAGCCTAGCCTAGCCTGCTTTCGTGCCGCCCTTCAGCCTAGCCTAGCCTAGCCTAGCCTGCTTTCGTGCCGCCCTTCAGCCTAGCCTACCCTAGCCTGCTTTCGTGCCGCCCTTCAGCCTAGCCTAGCCTAGCCTGCTTTCGTGCCGCCCTTCAGCCTAGCCTAGCCTGCTTTCGTGCCGCCCTTCAGCCTAGCCTAGCCTAGCCTGCTTTCGTGCCGCCCTTCAGCCTAGCCTAGCCTAGCCTGCTTTCGTGCCGCCCTTCAGCCTAGCCTAGCCTAGCCTGCTTTCGTGCCGCCCTTCAGCCTAGCCTAGCCTAGCCTAGCCTGCTTTCATGCCGCCCTTCAGCCTAGCCTAGCCTAGCCTGCTTTCGTGCCGCCCTTCAGCCTAGCCTAGCCTAGCCTGCTTTCGTGCCGCCCTTCAGCCTAGCCTAGCCTAGCCTGCTTTCGTGCTGCCCTTCAGCCTAGCCTAGCCTGCTTTCGTGCCGCCCTTCAGCCTGGCCTGGCCTAGCCTGCTTTCGTGCCGCCCTTCAGCCTAGCCTAGCCTAGCCTAGCCTGCTTTCGTGCCGCCCTTCAGCCCGGCCTAGCCTAGCCTGCTTTCCTGCCGCCCTTCAGCCCGGCTGCCGCCCTTCAGCCCCTTCAGCCCCGCCCTCAGCCTAGCCTGCTTTCGTGCCGCCCTTCAGCCCGGCCTAGCCTAGCCTGCCTTTCGTGCCGCCCTTCAGCCCGGCCTAGCCTAGCCTGCTTTCGTGCCGCCCTTCAGCCTTCGGCCTAGCCTAGCCTGCTTTCGTGCCGCCCTTCAGCCTGGCCTAGCCTAGCCTGCTGCCGCCCTTCAGCCTGCCTAGCCCCTTCAGCCTGGCCTAGCCTAGCCTGCTTTCGTGCCGCCCTTCAGCCTGGCCTAGCCTTCAGCCTGCTTTCGTGCCGCCCTTCAGCCTGGGCCTAGCCTGCCTGGCCTTAGCCGTGCCGCCCTTCAGCCTGCCTAGCCTAGCCTAGCCTGCTTTCGTGCCGCCCTTCAGCCTAGCCTCAGCCTAGCCTAGCCTAGCCTGCTTTCGTGCCGCCCTTCAGCCTGGCCTAGCCTGGCCTAGCCTAGCCTAGCCTGCTTTCGTGCTGCCCTTCAGCCTAGCCTAGCCTGGCCTGCTTTCGTGCCGCCCTTCAGCCTGGCCTAGCCTAGCCTAGCCTGCTTTCGTGCCACCCTTCAGCCTAGCCTAGCCTAGCCTGCTTTCGTGCCCCCCTTCAGCCTAGCCTAGCCTAGCCTGCTTTTGTGCCCCCCTTCAGCCTGGCCTGGCCTAGCCTGCTTTCGTGCCACCCTTCAGCCTAGCCTAGCCTAGCCTGCTTTCGTGCCCCCCTTCAGCCTAGCCTAGCCTAGCCTGCTTTCGTGCCCCCCTTCAGCCTGGCCTGGCCTAGCCTGCTTTCGTGCCCCCCTTCAGCCTGGCCTGGCCTAGCCTGCTTTCGTGCCCCCCCCTTCAGCCTGGCCTGGCCTAGCCTGGCTTTCGTGCCGCCCTTCAGCCTGGCCTGGCCTAGCCTGCTTTCGTGCCCCCCTTCAGCCTGGCCTGGCCTAGCCTGCTTTCGTGCCCCCCTTCAGCCTGGCCTGGCCTAGCCTGCTTTCGTGCCGCCCTTCAGCCTGGCCTGGCCTAGCCTGCTTTCGTGCCCCCTTCAGCCTAGCCTAGCCTAGCCTGCTTTCGTGCCGCCCTTCAGCCTAGCCTAGCCTAGCCTGCTTTCGTGCCGCCCTTCAGCCTAGCCTGCTTTCATCAGAGATAGGTGGTGTGGGAAATGCAGATGCTGGGAAAAAGCAGCAAAAATGCTAATTTATTAAGTTCTACTGTGGCTCTCCAGCCTCAGGGTTGAAATACATGAGGTCACTGGGTGATGCTCTGTTCCAAAAGGCTATCATGGAAAGCCAGCTCTGTCCTTCTGTGCTCCATGCCAGGTGTACTGCACAAATGCACCTAGGCTGTGTTCGGTCCCTGCGTGCTCTCTGCCTCCCTTGCGTTGTGGGGAAAACATCTTTAGCACCTGCTCCGTCACGGTGTTGCTCATGGCTGCATCCGAGGCAGGGAGTCTGTGGGGAGCAGGAGCACCTGGCCCATGTGTTCCTGACTTTCGTGGGGCTCTGCCGGCAGAGGAGAACAATCTCTGCCCATGAGATGCTGAGGCAGCTGCAGCATTAACCTGGCGGTGGAGCGGAGGCGGCAGAGGGGTGAGGAGCAGCACAGCTCTGTGTACATTACAGTGGGGCAGGAGAGTCCTCGCCCTTGTTTTTACTGTCTGCCTCCTGCTCTCTGGAAATAGCAAAGGTTGCAGCAGAGCCTGAATGCGAGCCAGAAGCACCGTGCTGCCATTCCCCAGCCTCTCCTCCCTGATCTCCTCCTGGAGCTGCTGGCTTGGATTGCAGGAGTGGATTCCCCAGGAGGGCAGCGTCCCCCCACTCCTGTCTCTCGCTGCTGGTTTGGGCAGGCTCACCCCTGCCTTGCCTTCTCACCTCTGCCTGTCTGGGCGAGGCTGCAGCAGGAGCTCTCTGAAGAGCCCAGCAGGACAGCCATGCGTGGCCTCTCCACGCCCCGGCCCCGCTCCTGGAGCTGGGGCTGTGTGCCACCCTCACCTCCCCCAGGTACGTGCCTCTGGCTGGGGAGGGTGAGCCCCACACGGGGCTGGGACTGGCTGGCACCCTCCCTGCTCCTCAGCTTTCCTCACCCTGTGCTGTGGTAAGAACTGGAAATGGCTCCCCTGCCATGCTCCAAGAGCTCGGCTGTGGCTTGTGGGTCCTGAGGGGGTTTCTTGGGTACTGGAGCTGGTGGAAGATGCCTTCTGAACAAGTGCTGTGCTTTCCGCTGCTTGTCTGTGTGCTGTATTCCTGCCTGCTCTTCAGGGCTTTCACCTTCAGAGTTCAAAACAGCATTTAAAGATGATGTGAAGTGGGCGTTAACCAGTATTTGTTGTGGCCATGTGGATGCAGTATCAGTGTCAAGGTTCATCTGCTGGTTTCTGCCTCAGCCTTGAGAGCAGCTCATCACACAGACCCCTTCTATCCCACAGCTGGATTGAGTGGAATCGTGGGGAACACCAGGGGAGCAGTGCTGCATTGGGATGGTGTCATGTGTCTGTATCTTGCACAGTTCCTGAATGGTTACTAAATCTGCTGTACTTGGAGAAGTTTTGCCTTGCAGTGCAGTTTGAAAGCCTAATAGATGATGTTGATGTGTCCTCCTCTTCCTCTTCACAGCTGCAGTTTGCACATCTTTCAAAGCTTGTTGGTGGGAGGTAGCTTGGAGGTCAGTTACATGAATAATGTGTGTGTTTGGTTTTTGTTTCCCCTCTTTAGATGACAATCAAAACAGAACCAATGAAAAGAAAGAGAAAAAAATGGTTTCTCAGAAACCCCATGGTACCATAGAATACACTGTAAGTATTGGCTGTGGGGTTTGTTCCTCTCTGCTTTATGAAAGGGGAGTTGTTGAGGTCAGGAGGGAGCCAGTGGCACAGCAGTGAGGGACCAAGTGAATCCTGGATGCAGTTTGTGTCTATTTCTGTAGAGAGAGCTCCAGATACCATTGTGTGGGGAGAGCTAGGCTGATATCCTGAACTCAGCCTGGCTCCTCTGCCCCTCCTCATGGCTGCCACTCCTGTTTTTACTCCTGCACCGTGGCTCTTTATTACAGCCATTGTTTTACTATTCTGAAAAATGCTTCCATTCCACTGTATTGATTAGGTCATCAAGTTGTTGGCCTGTGCTTGGTCCTGAGATGATGTGAGACCTCTTTCCCTAAGCCAGAGCAGGGTGCTAGTGGCTGCTGTGTTGGCTCAGAGTTCTAGCTCTGCCCAGAAGGTCTCTGTGAGCTGTCCAGGTTCCTCTGGGGGGGCTGCATCCCGCTCCCCATCATGCAGAGTGACTGTGAAAGGCCAATGTCCCAACTGGGAGCAGCACAAATGCCTGACTTCTGAAACTGCTGAAGGTATCCCAGCTAGGTCCTTTCCCCGCTTGGCAGACCAGTTCTCTGAGTAAGGTGGTGCTGCTTGAAAGCTTTATGAGAAAAGGAGAGGGACACCTGTAACACCTTTCCATTTTGTCTGCTGTAGAGTGTGAGAGAATGAATATTTGCATTGATTCTTTCCTTGCTGCTGGGTTATCATGTAGGCTGTTAAGCAGAGGCTGTGCTGAGATCATCAAACCTATCCCCTGCAAAGAGCTTGTTAGAGGGCTTGAGTTCAGCTGGTCTGCTGAATGTGTTTACTGTGGTGCCTTAAGCTTCAACTCTTTCTTCAGGCTGGAAATCAGGACACCATAAACAGCATAGCATTAAAGTTTAACATCACCCCAAACAAGCTGGTGGAGCTCAACAAGCTTTTCACACAGACGATTGTGCCAGGCCAGGTAAGCCTTTTGTGGTGCTCTTAATACCTGAAACCTGATTATTTGCTATGTATTTAAAAGCCCTTTACTACATTCACATACCTTTTATGTGCTTAAAGACAAGGATAAGGCACAGGCATTTAAACCCCTCAAAGGGCACCTCACCAGATCGCTGCCTGGAGCTAGGGAAGGCAGCTTTGTGATTGCCATAATCTGACTTTTGTTCTTTGTTTGCTGTCAGTAAACTTATTTGCTGTCAATAAACTTTATTTGCAGTCAGGAAGACTCTGAAACTCTACTTGCAGCTGTTGCAAGACAAGTGAGTTCTTGGGAAGCCCAGATAAATGCTATATATATAATACATTATGCTATGTATAATACATATATAATATACATATAATACATGCTATATAGAACACATTAAAGAACTGGGGAGCTGGGAACAGTCATTGAAATGGCTCTTTGCCATTATGCTGGGGATGAGTCAGCCTCCTGTGAGATGGAAAAGCATGGAAATAGACTGGTTTGGGGAGAGCCAAGCTATGGAACTGCAAATGTGAAGGCTGACACCTGGTTCATGAAGAGCAGATCTCTCCTTCAGTCTCTTCTGTGAAGCAGAAGTGTCCTGATTTGCAGATGGGGAAACTGTGGCACAAAGAGATGATGTGACTTGCCTAAGAACACCCAGCAGAGGACAGAAGCTGGGAATAGAGAACATGAGTTTATTTTGCTGAGCATTTTTAGTTTGAACTGTGATGATTTATTTAACTCTAGGAGTATCTTCCTTTGCTCTGACCCTTGCAGCAGATGACTGTTTCTATTTGGGGTGGAGGTCCAAGGCTGTACTGCTGTTTTAGTACTGTCTGGGACGTTCACTGTGGGAGAATGTGAGCATTCAGTGAAAGCATTAATTGTTTATATGCACTTGTATTATTTTAAGGTGCTTGGTGGTTTTAAGTGCAGCACATGGTATTAAAATACTTATTTGTGTAAAGAACATTTTCCTGGTCAGATTCATAGAATCACAGAGTGGTTTGGGTTGGAAAGGACCTTAAAGATTGTCCAGTTCCAAGCCCCCTGCCCTGGGCAAGGATGCCTCCCACTAGCCCAGGCTGCTCAGAGCCTTAAGCAGCCTGGCCTTGAACACCTCCAGGCAGGGGGCATCCACAACCTCCCTGGGCAACCTGTTCCAGTGTCTCACCACTCACACTGTAAAGGTTTTCCCTAATATCCAGTCTATATTTGGAGATGTTCTTGGAAACAGAAAAACCATAGTGAAGTGCCAGGAACTTCTAGCACTCAAAACCTCCCATCTTCAGCAGCAGCCTTCTCTTTGGAACAGGGTTTGCTGTTACAAATCAATAACTATTAACAGGCATTTGACAGTTCTGTAGTTCTGTAATAGTTAATCAGTTTATAACTATTAATAGCCCTTTGGTGAGGGAGTTTTTAGGGTGGTGAGGGAGTTTTTAGGGTGTTAGGTAATGATAGGACTGGGGGAATGGAACAAAAATAGAAATGGGTAGATTGAGATAGGATGTTAGGAAGAAGCTCTTCCCCATGAGGGTGGTGAGACACTGGCACAGGTTGCCCAGGGAGGTGGTGGAAGCCTCATCCCTGGAGGTTTTTAAGAGCAGGCTGGATGTGGCTGTGAGCAACCTGCTGTAGTGTGAGGTGTCCCTGCCCGTGGCAGGGGTTGGAACTGGCTGAGCCTTGAGGTCCCTTCCAACCCTGACAGTTCTGATTCTATGATTTTACAGTTCTGTGGTTGGAATAGTTGCAAGACAACCTGAGACTGTGAATTTGGGGAGGGGCAAAAAGGAGCTTCTCATTCTGTGGAACACATTTTATTTTCCTCCCTGTGCTGCAAAACAAAATGCAGAGCTAGATCCTGTTGATTAATGAGCTGCATATGCTTCACCACCGCTGCCTGTGAAGGAGGAATGAGTAGTTAAGGAGTACCTTGCACTGAGGAGTGCTCATTGTTGGGCTGTCTTTCTGGATGAACACTGCACAGGTGGAGAACAATGTTTTAAAGCTTGTGTCTTCCTGGTTTGACACATGTGTTTGTGTTCAGATTCTCTTCGTGCCAGAAACAAGCGCTGCGAGGCGGTCGTCTTTCAGCCCTGGTGCTCCTGTTTCGCCTTCATCCTCTGATGCCGAGTATGATAAACTACCTGTGAGTCAAACGCTGCTTCCCTGCTCTTGCCCTCACTAAATCACTCCTGCTTCTCAACCTGAGATTTTGAAGTTGCACTTCAGACCTTGTGTATTGAGGAAGATGAGTGTGGCCAGCAGGTCAAGGGAGGTGATTCTCCCCCTCTACTCAGCCCTGGTGAGACCCCACCTGGAGTACTGCATCCAGTTCTGGAGCCCCTATTCCAAGAGGGATCTGGAGGTGCTGGAAGGTGTCCAGAGAAGGGCCACAAGGATGAGCAGAGGGCTGGAGCACCTCTCCTGTGAGGACAGACTGAAGGAGTTGGGGCTGTTCAGTCTGAAGAAGAGAAGGCTCCCAGGTGACCTCATTGTGGCCTTCCAGTATCTGAAGGGGCTACAGGAAGGCTGGGGAGGGACTGCTCAGGATCTCAGGGAGTGATAGGACTAGGGGGAATGGAATGAATCTGGAGGTGGGGAGATTCAGGCTGGAGGTGAGGAGGAAGTTCTTCCCCATGAGAGTGGTGAAGGCTTGGAATGGGTTGTGCAGGGAGGTGGTTGAGGCCCCATCCCTGGAGGTGTTTAAGCCCAGGCTGGATGAGGCTCTGGCCAGCCTGCTCTAGTGTGGGGTGTCCCTGCCCATGGCAGGGGTTGGAACTAGATGATCCTTGTGGTCCCTTCCAACCCTGACTGATACTATGATTCTATGATACTAACTTGCTGTACCAGTCAATCTACTGTCTGTTTTAAAGGATTCCAAATGAAAGGAAACCCAGCCTTGAACACCTCCAGGCAGGGGGCATCCACAACCTCCCTGGGCAACCTGTTGCAGTGTGTGACCACCCTCACTGTAAAGGTTTTCCCTAATATCCAGTCTAAACCTGTACAAGTACAGGTTCAGCTGGGCCCAGACTGTTGTTGGGAATAGTGTAATGTGTAGCTCTTAAAGAAGAGTTGATTCATAGAATTGGGTTAATTCATAGAGTTTGGGTTAGAAGAGACCTTAAAGGGCATCTAGTTCAAACCCCCCTGCCATGGGCAAGGACACCTTCCACTAGACCAGCTTGCTCAAGGCCTCACCCACCATAGCCTGGAACACCTCCAGGGAGGGGGCATCCATGAGCTCCTTAGGCAACCTGTTCCACTGTCTCATCACACTCACTGTAAAGAAGTTGTTACTAATCTCCTGTCTATATCTGCTCTCCTCAAGCTTTAATCCAGTCCCTTACTGGGTTTCTTGTAGACCTATTTTGGGTACTGGAAGGCTGCTCTAAGGTCTCCCTGGAGCCTTCTCTTCTTCAGGATGAACAGCCCCAATTCTCTCAGCCTCTCCCCATACAGGAGGTTCTCCAGCTCTCTGATGATCTTTGTGGTCTCCTCTGGATCTACTCCAGCAGTTTGATGCCCTTCTTATGCTGGGGACGCTGTAAGTGGATGCAGTACTCTTAGGTGCGGTATCACCAGAGCAGAATAGAGGGGGAGAATCACTTCCCTCATCCTGCTGGTCCCCCTAGAGACACTGTGCAGCTCTGCAGTCCAGAGCCTTTATCCTGCATGGGGATCCTTGAGCAGAGGAGGCTGTAAGTTCAGTCTGAGTTCAGTGAATTATGGTGGCTCATAGATTTGCCTTGTATAGGCAAGACTGCTGGATCAAAGCTTCACTGAAGGCAATAACATAGCTGATCCTTCATTTTCCTTAGCAGGGTGACTGACCATTGTGGGTTTAGATAGTAGTTTTAGGGAGTTTAGCTGTCCACCTACTGATACTGATAGAGCAGTGTGCCCAGGTGTCCAAGAAGGCCTATGGCATCCTGGCCTGTATCAGGAACAGTGTGGCCAGCAGAGCAGGGAAGTCATTCTGCTCTGTGCTCAGCACTGGTTAGGCCTCACCTTGAGTCCTGTGTCCAGTTCTGGGCTCCTCAGTTTAGGAAAGATGTTGAGTTGCTGGACGGTGTCCAGAGAAGGGCAACAAAGCTGGGGAGAGGTCTGGAGCACAGCCCTGTGAGGAGAGGCTGAGGGAGCTGGGGTTGCTTAGCCTGGAGAAGAGGAGGCTCAGGGGAGACCGTATTGCAGTGTACAACTTCCTGAAGGGAGGTTGTAGCCAGGTGGGGTTTGGTCTCTTCTCCCAGGCAACCAGCACCAGAACAAGAGGACACAGTCTCAAGCTGTGCCAGGGGAGGTTTAGGCTGGATGTTAGGAAGAAATTCTTCCCAGAAGGAGAGACTGGCCATTGGAATGTGCTGCCCAGGGAGGTGGTGGAGTCACCATCACTGGAAGTGTTTTAAGAGGAGCCTGGATGAGGCGCTTGGTGCCATGGTTTAGTTGATGAGATGGTGTTGGGTGATAGGTTGGACTTGATGATCTCAAAGGTCTTTTCCAACCTGGTTAATTCTATTCTAATATTCTATTCTAATTCTATATGAAAGCAATTAGACATTTCAAATCTGTAACTAATGAAAAGGGAAGTGGAGAGAAGCCTGGAGGGAGTAACTGGGTGTGACCTTAGTGCCACCTGCATGGGGAATCACACAGTGCGCTGTGTGCAGAGATCTTTAGTGTAGCTGAGGTGGTAGGAGTAGTAGTCCTCTTTCCATGATTGCACCTGATGGAAATTCACTGATCTGACTTGCCTTGGTGATTTTTAATGTCTTGCCTGTTATTTGTATGGAGATTTGTTGTGATGTTCCAAGGTGGTTCTTCCACACAGAGCGCTGCAGGAACAGAAACACAGAGCCACCACTTTTCTTCCTCGAGCTAAAGCAAACTACTTGGTTGAACCTGGAAATCTACAAGTATGTGATTCTGGTTCTGTTGCTCCACACTGAACTTTTCTGTTTTTCTAAGGATGCTGATTTGGCAAGAAAGGCCTTCAAACCAGTTGAGAGAGTCCTGTCCTCCACTTCTGAAGAGGATGAGCCTGTGGTTGTCAAATTCTTAAAGATGAATTGTCGTTACTTCACCGATGGCAAGGTAGGTGGAACCTGACTTTGGGGCATCCTTTGAGGTTCTTTGAAAGCAAGATCTGTTTGGGTGAGAGAGCAGTATTTCAGGAGTCAAACGTGCTCCATGTTTGTAAGGAGTGTAAAGTTCTTCCCAGCAAACACACAGGCTCACAGGATGTCAGGGGTTGGAAGGGAGCTCCAGAGACCGAGTCCAACACCCCTGCCAGAGCAGGAACATAGAATCCAGCACAGGTCATGCAAGAACACATCCAGACAGGCCTTAAAAGTCTCCAGAGAAGGAGACTCCACAATCTCTCTGGGCAACCTGTTCCAGTGCTCTGTGACCCTCACAATAAAGAATAGAATAGAATAGAATAGAATAAACCAGGTTGGAAGAGACCCTCAAGATCATCATGTCCAACCTATTATCCAACACCACCTAATCAACCAAACCATGCAACCAAACACCCTATCAAGTCTTCTCCTAAACACCTCCAGTGATGGTGACTCCACCACCTCCCCGGGCAGCACATTCCAATGGGCAATCACTGTCTGTGTAGAATTTCTTCCTAACCTCCAGCCTAAACCTCCCCTGGCACAGCTTGAGACTGTGTCCTCTTGTTCTGGTTCTGGTTGCCTGGGAGAAGAGACTAACCCCTACCTGGCTACAATCTCCCTTCAGGGAGTTGTAGAGAGCAATAAGGTCTCCCCTGAGCGTCCTCCTCCTTATGTTGAGGTGGAACCTGCAGGCTTTAGAAACAGCCCAAGCTGCCCATTTTCAGGCAGGTGACCATGTTCAGACCATGGCTCAACTCTTCTTCCTTTTCTTGTCTTCACAAAAATTGTGTGGCTTGCATTTAGATTCCCAAGCTACAAATTCACAGTGCAAACAGCCCACATTTAGAAAGTCAAGGCTGGAGAAAGCCATGCAAAAAGAGAGATTGGCCGTTGGAATAGGCTGCCCAGGGAGGTGGTGGAGTCACCATCACTGGAGGTGTTCAAAAACAGCCTGGATGAGGCACTCAGTGCCATGGTTTAGTTGATTAGATGGTGTTGGGTGATAGGTTGGACTTGATGATCTCCAAGGTCTTTTCCAACCTGGTTAGTTCTGTGCTCCACTAAAGGTTCTGGTGGCTTTAGTGTTGCTGTGTGTAGCAGTACTGTGGTTGCATTCTCTATCATTTTGTTCTTTTAATGGTTTAATCAGTTGTGATAATTACTTAATGAAAGAACAGCTCTGCTACCCATCTTCATTCCCTTACTGTGACTTGCCAGCGTTATCTTTTGAAGAGTGCATTGCTAGATAGAGAGAAACCTGCACTTTAGAGTTATGACGTGTCAGGATTAGCTGTCCAGCTCCGTTAAATTGTGCAATGCCTTTGGAAACTGAGCATATCGGTTTCGTTTATGACTTTGGGCTACATTTTAACTACTTCCCGAGCAGTATTTCCAAACATCTCCACCTTGCTTCTGCAGTTCCTAATGAATGGCATGCAAACCCTAGTAAAAACACAAATACTGTATAATACAAACTTTTTCCTTCTCCTCTCCTATTCTCTCCTCCTCCTCCTCCTCTCCTATTCTCTCCTCTTCTCCTCCTCCTCCTCCTCTCCTATTCTCTCTCTTCTCCTCCTCCTCCTCCTCTCCTATTCTCTCCTCTTCTCCTCCTCCTCCTCCTCTCCTATTCTCTCCTCTCCTCCTCCTCCTCTCCTATTCTCTCCTCTCCTCCTCCTCCTCTCCTATTCTCTCCTCTTCCTCCTCCTCTCCTATTCTCTCCCTCCTCCTCCTCTCCTATTCTCTCCTCTCCTCCTCCTCCTCCTCTCCTATTCTCTCCTCTCCTCCTCCTCCTCTCTCCTATTCTCTCCTCTCCTCCTCCTCCTCTCCTATTCTCTCCTCCTCCTCCTCCTCTCCTTTCTTTCCTCTCCTCCTCCTCTCCTTTCTTTCCTCTCCTCCTCCTCTCCTTTCTTTCCTCTCCTCCTCCTCTCCTTTCTTTCCTCTCCTCCTCCTCTCCTTTCTTTCCTCTCCTCCTCCTCTCCTTTCTTTCCTCTCCTCCTCCTCTCCTTTCTTTCCTCTCCTCCTCCTCTCCTTTCTTTCCTCTCCTCCTCCTCTCCTTTCTTTCCTCTCCTCCTCCTCTCCTTTCTTTCCTCTCCTCCTCCTCTCCTTTCTTTCCTCTCCTCCTCCTCTCCTTTCTTTCCTCTCCTCCTCCTCTCCTTTCTTTCCTCTCCTCCTCCTCTCCTTTCTTTCCTCTCCTCCTCCTCCTTTCTTTCCTCTCCTCCTCCTCTCCCCTTTCTTTCCCTCCTCCTCCTCTCCTTTCTTTCTCTCCTCCTCCTCTCCTTTCTTTCCTCTCCTCCTCCTCTCCCTTTCTTTCCTCTCTCCTCCTCCTCTCCTTTCTTTCCTCTCCTCCTCCTCTCCTTTCTTTCCTCTCCTCCTCCTCTCCTTTCTTTCCTCTCCTCCTCCTCCTCCCCTCTCCTCTTCTTCCCCTCCTCCTCCTCCTCCCCTCCTCTTCTTTCCTCTCCCTCCTCCCTCTCCTCTTCTTTCTCTCCTCCTCCTCCTCCCTCCTCTTCTTTCCTCTCCTCCTCCTTTCCTCTCCTCCTCCGCTTCTCCTCTCCTCTTCCTCCTCCCCTCCGCTCTCCTCTCCCTCCTCCTCCCCTCCGCTTCTTTCTCTCCCCTCCTCCTCCCCTCCGCTTCTTTCCTCTCCTCCTCCTCCTCCCCTCCGCTTCTTTCCTCTCCTCCTCCCCCTCCCCTCCGCTTCTTTCCTCTCCTCCTCCCCCTCCCCTCCGCTTCTTTCCTCTCCTCCTCCCCCTCCCCTCCGCTTCTTTCCTCTCCTCCTCCCCCTCCCCTCCGCTTCTTTCCTCTCCTCCTCCTCCTCCCCTCCGCTTCTTTCCTCTCCTCCTCCCCTCCTCCTCCCCTCCGCTTCTTTCCTCTCCTCCTCCTCCTCCCCTCCGCTTCTTTCCTCTCCTCCTCCTCCTCCCCTCCGCTTCTTTCCTCTCCTCCTCCTCCTCCCCTCCGCTTCTTTCCTCTCCTCCTCCTCCTCCCCTCCTTCTTCTTTCCTCTCCTCCTCCCCCTCCCCTCCGCTTCTTTCCTCTCCTCCCCCCCCTCCCCTCCGCTTCTTTCCTCTCCTCCTCCCCCTCCCCTCCGCTTCTTTCCTCTCCTCCTCCCCCTCCCCTCCGCTTCTTTCCTCTCCTCCTCCCCCTCCCCTCCGCTTCTTTCCTCTCCTCCTCCCCCTCCCCTCCGCTTCTTTCCTCTCCTCCTCCCCCTCCCCTCCGCTTCTTTCCTCTCCTCCTCCCCCTCCCCTCCGCTTCTTTCCTCTCCTCCTCCCCCTCCCCTCCGCTTCTTTCCTCTCCTCCTCCCCCTCCCCTCCGCTTCTTTCCTCTCCTCCTCCCCCTCCCCTCCGCTTCTTTCCTCTCCTCCCTCCCCCCTCCCCCTCCCCCTCCGCTTCTTTCCTCTCCTCCTCCCCTCCCCTCCGCTTCTTTCCTCTCCTCCTCCCCCTCCCCTCCGCTTCTTTCCTCTCCTCCTCCCCCTCCCCTCCGCTTCTTTCCTCTCCTCCTCCCCCTCCCCTCCGCTTCTTTCCTCTCCTCCTCCCCCTCCCCTCCGCTTCTTTCCTCTCCTCCTCCCCTCCGCTTCTTTCCTCTCCTCCTCCCCCCCTCTTTCCTCTCCTCCTTCTTTCCTCTCCTCCCTCCCCCTCCCCTCCGCTTCTTTCCTCTCCTCCTCCTCCCCCTCCCCTCCGCTTCTTTCCTCTCCTCCTCCCCCTCCCCTCCGCTTCTTTCCTCTCCTCCTCCCCCTCCCCTCCGCTTCTTTCCTCTCCTCCTCCCCCTCCCCTCCGCTTCTTTCCTCTCCCCCTCCCCCCCCGCTTCTTTCCTCTCCCCCTCCCCTCCGCTTCTTTCCTCTCCCCCTCCCCTCCGCTTCTTTCCTCTCCCCCTCCCCTCCGCTTCTTTCCTCTCCCCCTCCCCTCCGCTTCTTTCCTCTCCCCCTCCCCTCCGCTTCTTTCCTCTCCCCCTCCCCTCCGCTTCTTTCCTCTCCCCCCTCCCCTCCGCTCCGCTTCTTTCCTCTCCCCCTCCCCTCCGCTTCTTTCCTCTCCCCCTCCCCTCCGCTTCTTTCCTCTCCCCCTCCCCTCCGCTTCTTTCCTCTCCCCCTCCCCTCCGCTTCTTTCCTCTCCCCCTCCCCTCCGCTTCTTTCCTCTCCCCCTCCCCCCGCTTCTTTCCTCTCCCCCTCCCCCCGCTTCTTTCCTCTCCCCCTCCCCCCGCTTCTTTCCTCTCCCCCTCCCCCCGCTTCTTTCCTCTCCCCCTCCCCCTCCCCCCCCGCTTCTTTCCTTTTCTTTCCTCTCCTCCTCCTCCCCTCCTCCTCCTCCTCTCCTTTTCTCTTCTTTCTTGCAAGCAGTCTTGTGACACATGTGTTCCCACTGGGACTGCCATCCTCAGTTTTACAGCAGCTGGTCTAGAAGGCACACAGCCTGGGCAGTATTTTAACCCTCTTTTCTTCTCAAAGTTGCAAGACCTTCTTGAACTGTCTGCTTTGATCTGTCTGCTCATGTTGGTTCTGTCTTCAGATGCCTGCACATTTGGGTTCTAAAGTTCCCTGGAATTTATAGCACTGGGCATGCTAACTGTTGTGACACAAGTACTGGTTTCAGCTGGGGTAGAGTTAATTTTCTCCCTAGTAGCTGGTGCAGTGCTGTGGTTTGGGTTTAGTGTGAGGCTATGTTGGTAACACAGCGATCTTACAGATGGTAGCACGTGTCCTGAGTTTGTGCACAAGAAGCTGGGAGGGAGCCTGGCCAGGAAACCTGACCCAGACTCCACAGAGTGTCATGCCCAGTATGTAAACTGGGAGGAATTGGTCAGGAGAGGCAGAACACTGCTTGGGCATTGGTCAGTGGGTGGTGAGCAACTGCACTGTGCATCACTTGTCTTTCCCTGGCTTTTATTTTTCTCTCTCCTTTTGCCATATTATTTTACCTTCCTGTTATTGTAGCAATATTTTAGCTATTAGACTGTTCTTATCTCAACCCAGAAGCTTTACTTCTTTTTTTTTTTTTCATCCTTAATTCCCCTGCCTGTCCTGCTGTGGGGGGAGGAATGAGCAGGTGGCTGTGTGGTGCTTAGCTGCCAGCTGGGGCTAAACCACCACAACATTTTTCCCTTCATCCTGCCTTTTCCAAGATAGATGTGTTTACATCTACAATTTTTGGCTTCTCTTGGCATTGAGTGAATGTAGACTGCAGTTACGCACTCTGTAATTTTTCAGTCTGCTGTTTTGTAGAAGCTAATAGGGGAGTGCTTGATCTCTCCCATGTAAATTAGGGCACTACTTTGCTTTATGTGGTGCTTGCTAGATTCAGAGGATACAGACTGCCAATTCTGTGGCTGGAAAAGGAATTTGCAGTCAGAATAATCAGAAGTGGGATGGCTTCTTAGCTGAAATCCCTTGTTGCCTAGATTCCTGCAGTGGCTGGGTAAGAAGCACAACTCAGCTGGCTAATGATGGTTGCAAACCTGTGGGAGAAACCTCCCCACTTGATAGTGATGTTCTTTTTCTTTCAATCCAAATCCCTACCTGAGTCACACAGGAGAAGCAGATGGGAATTAGGTGCAGACTTTGCTTTACAAAGGGGCAGGCACACATGTACTCACTTGTCAGTGCCAGCCCATCAGCTTGGCATCGCCTTGATTGAAAGAAAAACCAACAAAATAAGCTTGTGGTCCTTTGCCTGCCTGTTTGACAGCCTTCCTTGCCTTGCCTTGCAGATGACAATGGATAATTAACTACCTACAGTGTAAGTCACCCCTGTTGGTCTATGGCTCCTATAAGATTTACAGCTGCTGAGTTGGTCAAATCCATGGCTGGAGCATTGTTTTTGAGGAATCACATGCATTATCTGCAACTGCACAAAGTGTGCTTGGAGCAGTAGTAGAAGCTGCTTCTAGACTGAGGAGAAGCTGTTTTATGTCAGGCCCCTATGTGTTGAAGCTTTTTGCATGTACATCTGGGGAGAGCAGATCAAGGAGAGCAGAGAACAGTCCTGAGGAGAGGCACTTGGGAGTGGTGGTTGATGAGAAGCTCAGCGTGGGCCAACAATGTGAGCTTGCAGCCCAGAAAGCCAACTGTATCCTGGGCTGCATCAAAAGCAGGTCAAGAGAGAGATTGTCTCCCTTTACCTTCTCAGGATATCAGGTAGTGATAAGACTAGGGGGAATGGAATCAAGCTGGAGGTGAGGAGATTCAGGCTGGACGTGAGGAGGAAGTTCTTCACCATGAGAGTGAAGAACTCTGAGTGAAGAACTTCACCATGAAGCCCCGGAATGGGTTGTGCAGGGAGGTGGTTGAGGCCCCGTCCCTGGAGGTGTTTAAGAGCAGGCTGGATGAGGCTCTGGCCAGCCTGATCTAGTGTGAGGTGTCCCTGCCCATGGCAGGGGGTTGGAACTAGATGATCCTTGTGGTCCCTTCCAACCCTGACTGATACTATGATGCCCTACCCTGGTGAGATCCCACCTGAAGTGTCCAATTCTGGAGCCCCCAGTACAAGGACATGAAACTGTTAAGGCAGGTCCAGAGCTGCTGTGAGGACAGGCTGAGAGAGTTGGAGCCATTCAAGCCTGGACAAGAGAAGGCTCCAGGGAGACCTTAGAGCAGCCTTCCAGTATTTGAAGGGGGCTATAGGAGAGCTGGGGAGGGACTTTTGACGAAGGCCTGGAGTGACAGGCCGAGGAGCAATGGCATTGTTTTTAATCCACTGATCTGTTTTGTGGGAGAGTGATGGAAATTCTGCAGGTTTAGCTTGTGGGAGCCAGTACTGAAAGTTGAATTCTTCAGACATTCTTCCTTATCAGCCAGGAACTTGGGGGTGTTATTAAGCTTTTATCTTACAGTGTCTGACTTGAAAGCCAAAGGGTGTTGTTATCAAACATGGCATGGTGGGGTATAAAGAGGCAGGAGAGGGGGTTTTCTTTAAAGCCTAATAGAATAGAATAAGTGGAGAGTACAGAATAGAATCAACCAGGTTGGAGAAGACCTCCTGAGATCCAATAGCAAATGTCAAGTGCGTTGCATGCAATGTGCTAACTCCTCCTTCTCCTGTTCCAGGGTGTAGTTGGAGGAGTCATGATAGTAACTCCAAACAATATCATGTTTGACCCACACAAGTCTGATCCTCTGGTGATTGAGAATGGCTGTGAAGAATATGGGCTCATATGCCCCATGGAGGAGGTTGTCTCGATCGCCCTCTACAACGACATCTCTCACATGAAGATCAAGGACGCCTTGCCATCGTAAGGAGTGTTCTTCCCTCAGCTTGGCTTTGCAGGTTTACAGGAAGGGGCATGGAAAAGGAGAGGGAAGGGAGTGGAAAGTAAAAGTTGTAATGCAGGGGAGGAAAGTGCCAGGAAATGAATGGTCCATTTGTGGTGGTGTGCTGCTTTCTTGTTGGAATGCTTCGGTGGCGCTAAAGAGAAATGGGGCCATGAATATAAGAACCAAAGTGTAGAGGAGACCATTAGAAAAGACTAATTATAAGCACATGTCATGGTTGGGCTCCTGCACTGACCTCTCTCCAGGGTCAATTCAGTGGAAGTGAAGAGGGTTAGATTTGAACCAGGGCTGTTCTGAGAGGAGTATTTGAAGGTAACAGCACCTTAACTTCCATCCTTGGGACTCACAGAAATGCCAGAACAGTCACACATTGGAATCTTCTCCCCAGAGAAGCAGTGAATTCCCCTACAGCTGACTCAGCTTGACAGGGTGCTGGGACCATCTCATTTCAACTCTACTAGTACTTGGAAAGACTGGACCACATGATGCTTGGGGTCCCTTCCATCTTGGCATTCTATGATTCAGTCTGTGGAATCTTTCCACCTCATAACCAGAGCTGCACTGATAGTTAGCCTTTATGATCCATAACAGACTTCCTGGGGTGACTGCTTTCATTTAAGTGTGCTCTGGGCACTGCTGATATATTTGTTCTAAGCAAGGTTTTCTCCTTTGAGGCAACACTTCTCTGACCAGTGAAATTCACAGAATCACCAAGGTTGGAAGAGACCTCAAAGATCATCAAGTCCAACCTGGCACCACAGACCCCATGACTAAACCATGGCTCCAAGTGCCACATCCAATCCCCTCTTGAACACCTCCAGGGATGGTGACTCCACCACCTCCCTGGGCAGCACATTCAATGGCTAACAACTCTCTCTGGGAAGAACTTTCTCCTCACCTCCAGCCTAAACCTCCCCTGGCACAGCTTGAGACTGTGTCCTCTTGTTCTGGTGCTGGGTGCCTGGGAGAAGAGACCAACCCCCTCCTGGCTACAACCTCCCTTCAGGGAGTTGTAGAGAGCAATAAAGTCTCCCCAGAGCCTCCTCTTCTCCAGGCTAAGCAATCCCAGCTCTCCTCGTAGGGCTTGTGCTCGAGGCCTCTCACCTTCACCTACTCCTCTCCATGTTCTCATTTCAAGAATAGAATTAACCAGGCTGGAAAAGACCTTTTGAAAAGCATTCCAGATACTTGTTAACACTTAGAGTGTTTAGTCACTTCTTAGTAGCTTTTGAGTGGTGAGAATCTTGTATTCTCGTTTCACCTCACACTTTTTAGCAGCAAGGAAGAGCTAAAGTTTTATGCTCTTAAGTTGTTAAGGATTTTCCATTTGGAAAAGTTTTAGGATTGTCCTACTTCAAAAAGAAATCTTTGGGGAAGTCTGCATTCAATAGAGGTTGGGTGCAGAGTGGGTTGAGGGGTAGCTCTGTTGATGAGAAGCCAGCAAGTGCCTTCATGCAGACCAGAAGACAGCTGTGTGCTGGGCTGCATCAAGAGGAGTGTGGCCAGCAGGGCAAGAGAGAGGACTGTGCCCCTTGACTTGACTCTGCTGAGACCCCACCTCAAATACTGCATCCAGTTCTGGTGTTCCCAACATAGGAAGGACACAAAGCTGCTGGAGCGAGTCCAGAGGAGGCCACAAAGATGATCCAAGGGCTGGATTACCTCTACTATGTAGATAGGCTGAGGGAGCTGGGGTTATTCAGCCTGGAGAAGAGAAGACTTTGTGGGGACCTTAGAGCTTTCTTCCAATATCTGAAGGGATCCTACAGGAAGGCTGCAGAGGGACTTTTCATAGGGGTGTCTAGTAATAGGACAAGGGGGAATGGTTTGAAGCTGAGGGATAGTAGGTTTAGACTGGATCTTGAGAAGAAGTTCTTCAGTAGGAGGGCATTGAGACTCTGCAGGAGGCTGCCTGGTGAGGTTATGGTTGCCTTCTGGAGATGTTCCCTGGAGATGTTCACAGTATCACAGCCAGGTTGGGATGAAGATCATCCAGTCCAACCTGTCACCACAGACCCCATTAGACCATGGCACCAAGCCTTGAGGAGGGAGGACATTGCTGCCCAGAGAAAACTCTCCTGCCCACTGCAGGCTTGAACTGAGAGGTAGCCACATGGCCCATGCCACTGCCCATGGGAGGTTGGAGTAGATGATCTCTAAGGCCCCTTCCAACCTAAGCCATTCTGTGATTCAAACAACACATTGGAGTAAGGCAAAAAATAAAAGGGAAAAGGCCCAGCTCTGTTGGCTCTTACTGCTTTGCCTCAAACATGTTCAAGCAGGGCATGGCTTATGTCTGATCTGCTGTCTTCTCCACAATGCAGTTGTACAGCCTAGGGAAGCAGGGATGGTTGTAGAGGTTGACTCATTGTCAGGTGTGGGAAATAACAGTCTTGATGGGGTATGAATGAAATTCCAGCAGCTAAGTACATGCCCTGATGCCTGAATCATCACCTGCCTGCAGTCGACAGGACATATCATGTCTGAAATTCTGATGACTTGCACCTTGTTCTTCCCTGTCTACCATGCCTTCATCCATCTGGCATACTCTGCCAAGTGCTTCACTCATTTTATCTCAGTATTACCCTTGCCTCACGTTTATCCATTTTCTTTTCAAGTCACTTATTTCCTCTGGTGTGTGTTTATTTTTGGTAGAAGCGTTTGCTTTTTGTTGTTGTTGTTGAGTTTTCAGTGCTTAAGTTGGTACATTATGGAGGTTTGTTTTCTTTTCCATTTTATTTTCTGTTCCCATTTTGTGTTTAACATCCTATATACATCCATCATTTTCCCTGACAGTGACATACCAAAGGATCTTTGTCCTCTGTACAGGCCGGGAGAATGGGAAGACCTGTCCTCTGAGAAAGATATCAATCCTTTCAGCAAATTCAAATCCCTTAGCAAGGAAAAGAGGCAACAGAATGGGGATCCATCCATTGCTCTGGGGGGCAAACAGATAAAGCCTTCAGATGAGGAAAAGCCTGCTGAGTTTGAAGTTCTTCAGTCATCCGAGAGTGCAAGGTCAGCCAAATCCAAGTCACTGGAGTTTCCCAACAGCGTCACTGCCACTGAACGCTCGGACAAGTTTGCTGCAGATCCGTGTGCCAAGGAGCCTCCTGGGGACAAAACCACTTCAGAAATCAAAACCAAAGAAAAATCCCTTTTAAAAGAAGGAGAGGATGACCTCACTGAGCTGGAAAAGTCATCATCTCCTATGGACAGAGGGTTGGACAAGAAAATCTCAGTAATGGAAGGCTTGCTGGCTGACCCCAGGGAGCTGGGGAGAACTAAGCAGCAGGTAACCAAATCCACTACAGAAGTCCAGGAGCACTTGACAGTTGATTCCTTGGAAAAAAAGGACAGTGTTGAACCTAAAGCTGACTTAGACTTAGAGCTGTGTGAAAAGCAAGATGTTATTCCAGAAGTAAACAAATGTGTCAGTTCCCCGACAGGTAAGGTGGAGACTGCATTGGACCCTAAGAAAGAGCTAGAGAAAGATAAACTTATTGAATTTTACCTCAATAAAGATGGGAATGGGTCTCAGTCATCTGAAGACTTACACAAGGCTCAAATCCAGAAAGGTGAAAACAATAAAGCAGTTGGCATAGACCTAACACTTAGCTGTTCAAAGTCCCAAGCTAATGAAGTCCATACAGTTAAAAGTATGGAGCTTGATTCCTGCTGTGTTGAAAGGAAAACACCTTCATTAGAAATCAGCTCAGCAGCAGCAGAGGAAAAGGCTCTGAAAGAGTCTGTGGACTCTTCATTAGTACCAGCTGTAGACAAGACCTGTCAAGAAACACAGTTAGACAATCAATCAGAGATCAGACTGTGGCTGCTGCAGAAAATTCAAGTGCCAATTGAAGGTAGGTCTCTGGTTATCCTTCTTTCCTCTGAGGCATGGACAGCGTTGTGATGGTAACCTCTGAATGGAGAGCTCTACACTCCCTCTTTGTGTGATGCACACTCTTTTGGCTTTCCTCTTGTATGTGGGTATTTTTTCTATGTCATCTGCTGTTTAGAAGAAAACAGGAATTGCTTCCAATTCCCTAAGCTTCTAGTTTGATAAGTAGCTTGTGAGCTCTTTCCATGTTCAGTCATCACTGTGTATGTAATCTTCACCTCTGGTTACTGGCTTTAAGGACAGTGAAATGTCACCCAGTTGCAGGATTGACAGTGACACTTCATGGTCTAGGAGTTGTCAGTCTGTATGGGTAGCTTTGGTTGCTTCAGTGCAGTCTGCACTTGGGTCACAACAACCCCATGAATGTTCCAGGCTTGGGGCAGAGTGGCTGGAAACTGCCCAGCAGAGAAAGACCTGGGGGTGTTGGTCAACAGCTGGCTGACGATGAGCTAATGTGTGCCCAGGTGGCCAAGAAGGCCAACAGCATCCTGGCCTGGATCAGCAATAGTGTGACCAGCAGGACCAGGAGAGTGATGGTGTCCCTGTACTGGGCACCAGTGAGGCCACACCTTGAGTGCTGGGTTCAGTGTTGGGACCCTCACTCCGAGAAGGACATTGAGGTGCTGGAGCAGGTCTCGAGAAGGGCAACAAAGGTGGTGAAGGGTCTGAAGAACAGGGCTGGTGATGAGCAGCTGAGGGAACTGGGGTTGTTTAGTCTGGACACAGTACTCCAGGTGTGGCCTAACCAGTGCTGAGCACAGGGCACAATGACTTCCCTGTTCCTGCTGGCCACACTCTTCCTGATGCAGGCCAGGATGCCATTGGCCTTCTTGGCCACCTGAGCACACTGCTGGCTCATGTTCAGCCTGCTACCAACCAGTACCCCCAGGTCCCTCACTGCCTGGCTGCTCTCCAGCTACTCTGACCCCAGCCTGTAGCACTGCCTGGGGGGGTTGTGGCCAAAGCGTAGAACTTGGCACTGGTTCAGTCTCCTGCCCTTGGCCTCTGCCCCTCTGTCCAGCCTGGCAAGGTCCCTCTGCAGAGCTCTCCTACCTTCTAACAGATCAACTCCTGCCTCCAACTTGGTGTCATCTGCAAACTTAACTGATGATGGACTCAATGCCCTCATCCAGATCATCAATAAAGATATTGAACAGGATAGGGTCCAGCACTGGGGGACACCACTGGAGCCTGTCTGCCAGCTGGATGTGGCACCATTCACCACCACTCTCTGGGCTCAGCCTCCAGCCAGTACCTAACCCAGCTCAGAGTGCTGCTGTCTACGCCAGGGGCTGACAGCTTGGCCAGGAGTTTGCTGTGGTGTCAAAGGCCTTGCTGAAGTCCAGGCAGACTACATCCACAGCCTGCCCCACATCCACCAGGCAGTCAGCTGATCATAGAAGGAGATCAGGTTGGTGAGGCAGGACCTGCCCTTCCTAAATCCATGCTGGCTGGGCCTGATCCCTTGGCCAACCTGTAAGTGCTGTGTGATTGCACTCAAGATGACCTGTTCCCAATTCAAAGGCCTTTTATTGCTCCTACCCTTGCCCCTGCCTGTGCAGACAAAAGGTGGCTGTGTGGCTCTCCCACTGTCAGAGCTGAAGAACTGATCAGGCTTTGTGTGTGTGTGCAGGGCTGCTACCTTTTGACTGGGTGGGTTTCCAGGACCCAGTCTAACACTGTTCCCTTTTCTTGCCTGTTTCATGTTGCAGTTTGCACCTGGCTTGCTCATCTCACACTGGTTTGCTTTACAGGGCTGTTCTGTACACAGCTCTACAGCTGAGGAGGATATAGGCTGTGACCAAATGGGAATAAATGGCCACAGTTTAGGATGAACAAAGGTCTATGAAAGCAATTTGGCCATTGAATGACCTGTCAGGTTTAATGCTGTGTGCAGTGCCTCTGAGTGTTCCTTTGCACAGGATTAATTCTGTGGATGTTTTATCAGCTGCAGGATTTGTACTTTTGTCTGTAAGCAGCCCATTTTTTTTCTCCCTCTCTCATTCAGATATGCTTCCTTCAAAAGAGGAGAAGAGCAAGACTCCTCCCATGTTTCTGTGCATTAAAGTAGGCAAGCCCATGAGAAAGTCCTTTGTGTCTCAGAGCACCACCATGTCTCAGCAGTACAGTAAAAAAATAAAGCAGCCAGAGTACTGGTTTGCTGTTCCTCGAGAAAGGTAAGCTGCAGTGCATAGCACAGCAACCTGCTTAGCTCTGCTTTAAGCACCTGGGGCTTTCTAGACTTGAATCTGACTTTCCTTGGGTGCTTCAAGGTGTGAAATGCAGCAGGGATGCTAAGATGAGGAGTGCCCTTGCTTGATTGCATGCCAGAGGGGTAAAGCAGCGTTTGTTGCTGGTCTAGTGTGGCTCTCAGTGAGGAGGAAGAAAGGGTCGGTGCCACTTGGAAGGTGAAGAGGGGAATATGCATGCAGCTAACATGATGCAAGCTCTGGGGCATTCTGTGGTGTTTGGCTGTGGTTTAGGAAGTGAGGAAAATGGATTGAAGCTTGAGCAGGTTTAGACTGGATATTAGGAAGAAAGTCTTTACAGTGAGGGTGGTGAGACGCTGGAACAGGTTGTCCATGGAGGTTGTGGATGTCCCCTCCCTAGAGGTGTTCAAGGTCAGGTTGGATGAGGCCTTGAGCAGCCTGGGCTAGTAGGAGGTATCCCTGCCCAGTACCCAAGATATAGGTTTGGAACATGATGACCTTTAAGGTCCTTTCCACTCTATGAAAGGGGAAACAGCTGCAAAAGAGACAAGCAGTCCACTACAGTGCCAGTGCTAAAGGAGGAGTTATTTCCCATGGGCAAATGTGACATGATGTGGAAAAGGGAGACACTCCTCACTGAATGTGGTGTTTAAGGAAAGATTGGATGTGCCACTTAGTGACATGGTCTGGTTCATGTGGTGGTGTTAGGTCATAGGCTGGACTTGATCTAGTCCAGCCTCTGTGATTCTGTGAATGGGTGTGGCTGCTTTAGCCTTCAGGGCCATAAAAAAGAGAGTCTTCTCCTCTGTGATAAAATACACTTAGATGATGTGCCTGTAGGTGTGTATGTGCTTAAAGAGTGCTACAGCGCTGGCCGTGAGGAATCACATCCCTGGTCCTTCTTTTGCTGGAGGCAGCCAGAGCACCTCTGTAGTCTGTTGATAAACCAACACAGGGAAACAGTGACCACACTTTCATAGAATCATGGAATTGTTAGGGTTAGAAGGGACCTCAAGGATCAGCCAGTTCCAACCCCCCTGCCATGGGCAGGGACACCTCACACTACAGCAGTTTGCTCAGAGCCACATTCAGCCAGGCCTTAAAAACCTCTAGTGATGAGGCTTCCACCACCTCCCTGGGCAACCTGTGCCAGTCTCTCACCACCCTCATGGGGAAGAACTTCTTCCTAACATCCAATCTGAATCTACCCATTTCTATCTTTTTTCCATTCCCCCTAGTCCTGTCATTTAGAGTTAGGTGTCAGGAAGGAAAAGGCTGAGCAGCTGAGCAGTCTCAGAGGTGTCTCTTTAAGATGCAGGCAATTTTCTTTCTTTCTTTAATCAAAATCTCTTGTCAGAACATTGTATTTTAGTTTCAGAGTTGTAGCATGTGTGTTGATTTCAGTGCTTGTTTCTTGTGTTCTAGAAATGAGGGTTTTGAGCAGACCACTAGTGTGGAAGCTGCTGACCCAGAGGGAGGAGGGGGAGAGGTTTAATCCAGCTGGAATGTTACCATTGGGAGTGTAGCTGAAGATAGCTTTTGGTTTGCTTGCTATCTGCTGAAGCCAGTCCTTGGCTCCTCAGGTATTGCAAAAGGGCAGGTTCAGAAAATTCTAGGTTGAAGTGCAAGTAAATACTTGAAGGAGTTGGAGTGATGCTGTCATATAAGACAAGGTCAGCTGTTGCTTTGGGGATAGTGTATCTGATGCTCCATAAAGCTGCTTGAGCTGGGGTCATCTTTGCAACAGGTAAATCTATTAAGCTTCACAGACTTGGAAAACAACTCCTCTGCTTGTCCTCTTCTGAGTAGGGAGATAAACTGAAGTGTTGACAGCTGGTTTATCCTGCAGTGTTTATCAGGAATAGTGTTGCCAGCAGGAGCAGGGAAGTCATTCTGCCCTGTGCTCAGCACTGGTTAGGCCAGACCTTGAGTCCTGTGTCCAGTTCTGGGCTCCTCAATTTAAGAAGGACATTGAGACTCTTGAACGTGTCCAGAGAAGGGCAACAAGGCTGGGGAGGGGTCTGGAGCACAGCCCTGTGAGGAGAGGCTGAGGGAGCTGGGGTTGCTTAGCCTGGAGAAGAGGAGGCTCAGGGGAGACCTTCTTGCTCTCTGCAACTCCCTGAAGGGAGGTTGTAGCCAGGTGGGGGTTGGTCTCTTCTCCCAGGCAAGCAGCACCAGAACAGGAGCACACAGTCTCAAGCTGTGCCAGGGGAAGTCTAGGCTGGAGGTGAGGAGGAAGTTCTTCACTGAGAGAGTTGTTAGCCATTGGAATGTGCTGCCCAGGGAGGTGGTGGAGTCCCCATCCCTGGAGGTGTTCAAGAGGGGATTGGATGTGACACTTGGAGCCATGGTTTAGTTAATCATGAGGTGCTGGGTGACAGGTTGGACTTGATGATCTTTGGGGTCATTTCCAATCTTATTGATTCTATGATTCTGTGATTTTTAGAAGTAGGGGAAAAAACCATTTCTGCTGTGAGCTGTTGCAGCAGCACTTGGCTGGCTGTACTGACTGACAGGCCAGATTTCTGTTGCTTGAGGCTGCTGTTCAGATCTTGGTCCAGATTAGTGGGGAATAAGATTAGTGACATAGTTCATAATACGGTTAGTGACAAACTCACTGGTCGTAGGAGTTTGGGTCATTTGGTGCTCTTCATTCTTAGCTATTTGAACATTGCAGAGATGCAGGAAAAGTCATGGAGAGCTTGGGGCAAAAAATAAACCCCTCAAATTCCTTAAACTAAATGCCAATCCTTCCCATTAATGCCAGATATGTCTTTGCCTACCAAGTGAGTGGTTTCTCCAAACTCTTGGATGCCTTCCCAAAGTAAGATGCATCACTTCCCACCCTCTGCTGCTATTCCTGTACCAGTATTACAGAATCACAGAATCACCAAGGTTGGAAGGGATCTCAAGTCCAACCTGTCACCACAGACCTCATGACTAAACCATGGCACCAAGTGCCACATCCAGTTCCCTCTTGAACACCTCCAGGGATGGTGACTCCACCACCTCCCTGGGCAGCACATTCCAATGGCTAACAGCTCTGTCTGGGAAGAACTTTCTCCTCACCTCCAGGCTAAACTTCCCCTGGCACAGCTTGAGACTGTGTCCTCTTGCACAGTATGCAATTATCAGCGTTGCATCTTGAGAGTGCCATGGCCATCAGGTCAGTTAGGGGGCTTGGCAATGTCCTTTTGAGACAGTCAACTAATTTCAAAGACATTGGGAGTGCAGTTTATATTCATGTATGAATATCATGAATTTCATGTGTGAAAATACCAAGAATGCTGTTCTCATCTCTAGCCTAACTCAAACTCTCTCTGTCCAGTGCTGGTAGTGGCTTGTGCAGCATCTTGATGTTTCATGGTCATTGAAACCAAAGCAAAACAAACCCAAGACCTCAGCCAAATCTGGACTGAGATTGTAAGGAAACTGGTGTGCGTGTCTGGAATCACTGTGTAAACTCAGTCTTCCTCTGATTTGCAGTTAGGTGCATTTTTTGGCATGGTTTCTTAGTGTTTGCTGTTGAAACAGCTTCTGTCATCTGTTGCAGAAACAGCTTCATTTTCAGCCTGGCCCCACAGCTCCCAGCAGAGCTTCTCTTCCATTTGCAGGCTGTTGCTGCTTCCCTAGCCTTGGCATCTGTGGGGAAGCTGCACTGAAGGGGACAGACCCCTTTGCCTTTTAACAGTGTTGGTTTGGGTTTTTTTTCCTTTTCTTTCTTTTTTTTTTTTTTTGTTTGTTTGGGGGTTTGTGAGTTTATGTTTTTTAATGGAAGCTTCTGGAAACATTGTCAACACAAGGAGAAAACTGTTAGGCTTCCTTGACTTCCAGCAATGTGCTCTTGTGGCCAAGAAAGCCAGTGGTGTCCAGGGTTGTATTAGAATGGCTGTGGTCAGTAGGTCAAGAGAGGTTCTCCTTCCCTCTACTCTCTTCTGCTGAGGGCACATCTGGAATATTCTGTCCAGTTCTGGGCCCCTCAAGAAGGTCAAGAAGGACCTCTGGGGACTGCTTGAAAGAGTCTAGCGCAGAGACACGAAGATGATGGAGGGAGTAGAACATCTTCCTACTGAGGCAGTTGGGGCTTTGTAGCTTGGAGAAGAGGAGACTAAAGGGGGACCTCATTAATGTTTATAAATACATCACAGTATCACAGTATTACCGAGGTTGGAAGAGACCTCGAAGGTCATCGAGTCCAACCTGTAACCACAAACCTCACGACTAGACCATGGCACCAAGTGCCACATCCAGTCCCCTCTTGAACACCTCCAGGGACGGCGACTCAACCACCTCCCCGGGCAGCACATTCCAATGGCAAATGACTCTCTCGGTGAAGAACTTTCTCCTCACCTCGAGCCTAAACTTCCCCTGGTGCAGCTTGAGACTGTGTCCCTTTGTTCTGGTGCTGGTTGCTAGGGAGAAGAGGCCAACCCCTTCCTGGCTACAACCACCTTTCAGGTAGTTGTAGAGAGCAATGAGGTCGCCCCTGAGCCTCCTCTTCTCCAGGCTAAACAACCCCAGCTCCCTCAGCCTCTCCTCATAGGGCTTGTGCTCGAGGCCTCTCCCCAGCGTTGCTGCCCTTCTCTGGACACGTTCAAGTGTCTTGATGTCCTTCTTAAACTGAGGGGCCCAGAACTGGACACAGTACTCAAGGTGCGGCCCAACCAAAGCAGAGTACAGGGGCACAATGACCTCCCTGCTCCTGCTGGCCACACCATTCCTAATGAAGGCCAGGATGCCCTTGGCCTTCTTGGCCACCTGGGCACACTGCTGGCTCATGTTCAGGCAGCTGTCGATCAGCATACATAAGGGGTGAGTGCCTAGAGGATGGAGCCAGCCTCTGCTGGGTGATGCCCAATGACAGCACAAGGGGCAGTGGTGGGAGTTGAGGCATAGGAAGTTCCATGGAAACAGGAGGAAGAATTCTTTCCCTGTGAGGGTGACAGAACACTGGAACAGGCTTTCGAAGTCCCCTCCAGCCCCTAACTTTTCTGTGATTCCCTGAAGGGAAGGCACTACTGTTAAGCTGATATTCTTCATAAAAGCTGTCAATAAGTCTTTATTGTTGTTTGCCTTTTGGGGCTGTTGCAGGTCTCCTCTCTCCCTGGGTGTCTTGCTGGCTGCTGGGTGTCCTGGCGTGTGTCACGCCGCGAGCCGCAGTGCGGGGCTGCGTTAATCAGTGACCTGCTGCGGGCTCACAGCAGCACTCACCTCAGCATGCAGTGGGAGGTGGACATCTTGACTCACCCTACATACAGATTCCTCAGTCTAGGGCAGCTTCTGGTCAGGTGCAGCTGAGCAGAGCTTTTGGACACTCCTAGGGAGAGCGGCTGTTGAGCTGAGAAGCCTTGCCATGGGTGTAGCTTACAGTATGAGAGGGTAAGTCTGTGCCTGCTCTTACTGCATGGATTTGTGTTTAAGTGGTATGTGTATTTTCCACCGCTGTGGATTTTGAGTAGTAGTGGGTCAGTAATTATGTGAGAGATTTCCTCAGGATTCCTCAGATCTCCTCCTGCAGAGGAAAATGCCTTGCACTGGAACAGCCACAGTGCTGCAGGATTGATTTGTTTATGGGTATGTGTCCTGACAAGTAATTTCCTCGTTGGGGCACTGAGTAGTTCCTCAGTCAAGAAGTAAATCTCATTGGTTATCTATAATATCAGCCTGGCAGACAGGTTTGGTTTATGACTGCATTGATGTTGATGTAGAAAACATTGCCCCAAGCTCATGCAGCTGAGAGGGCTTCTGCTGCTTTGGAAGTTTCTCTTCTGAGAGCAGGCAGATTTTTCAGGGAGGAAAGGTAACAATGGTTGAACCTTTCCTCCTTTTTCAGTCTTAACTTTCTGTCCCTTTGGCTTTTTTGGTTTGATTCAGAGGGTTGGGGGAGTTTTGCCTTGGTTTTTCTCACTGTTTCTGTGGAGTTTCCTTTTGTAGAGCGAGATGTTATTTGGTTGTGACTCCTAGTAGCATCTAGTGCATAGCATCCTGTAGCTGATACAGAGGTAGGCTGAGATCTGGAAGAACTTGCAGCACAGCTACTGGAGTCAATACCTACATGATGCTTCTGTGCTTTTATTCAGGGCTTTGCATTAAAGGGATGATGATTAAGATGGGTCCTGATGATCACTCCTCTGTGCTCCTGTTAATGAAATAGCTTAGATCTATAGAATAGAATTAACCAGGATGGAAAAGACTTCTGAGATTGAGTCCAACCTATTCTGCCCCTGTACTCAACACTGGTTAGGCCACACCTTGAGTCCTGTGTCCAGTTCTGGGCTCCTCAATTTAAGAAGGACATTGAGACACTTGAAGGTGTCCAGAGAAGGGCAACAAAGCTAGGGAGGGTTGTGGAGCACAGCCCTGTGAGGAGAGGCTGAGGGAGCTGGGGTTGCTTAGCCTGGAGAAGAGGAGGCTCAGGGGAGACCTTCTTGCTCTCTGCAACTCCCTGAAGGGAGGCTGTAGCCAGGTGGGGGTTGGTCTCTTCTCCCAGGCACCCAGCACCAGAACAAGAGCACACAATCTAGACTCCTTTTGAATTAGCTTTCTACAAATCAGGTGCTGCTAGGCTCCTGATGAATATCAAGTTATACCAGATGAGACCTATGCAAACCTGTTTGTACCCATAGCTCAGTATCACAGTATCACCAAGGTTGGAAGAGACCTCAAAGATCATCGAGTCCAACCTGTCACCACAGACCTCATGACTAGACCATGGCACCAAGTGCCACGTCTTACAGTGAAGGCTCATTTAAGTTTTTAAAAGGCATATGAGGGCTTACAGTACCTTAGCTCTCATGAGACTGATGAAGGATCATCATCATTTAGTCAGGCATATTTATAAGGAAGTCGTAGGACTTCTCTGAATCAATTCCTGTTGAACTTAGAGCCTTCATACAGGTATCACAGGATGCACAAACCCACCCCTGCCACCCAAACACACATTTGGAAGTAGCCCCTCTCCAACCTGTGGCTGAAGACATTAACTGATGGAAACCTGGTCAGATATTATTCCCATAGAAATGGTGATGACAATGTCAGTTTGGGACCTCCATTTAGAAGAAAAATCATTTATGGTTCCCCCTCAGGGCTCAGCTGTAACTTGACAAGTTGTCTGCTGTGTTTCATTGATAATTGGGTTTGCTCTTTTTCAGTGCACTACAGACCTACTTTAATTGGCTTTTGGTGACTGATGTGGTTGTATTACCAGGATTCAGTTCCTCTTAAAGCAGGTTATCACAGAGTGTTGCTCCTGTGAGCTAAGTAACCCTTTTTGGGTTGGTTTTGTGTCTCTTAAGCTGTAACAATTGACCATGACTTGGGTAACGGTGCACCAGAGATGGGTAGAGTATTCCAGCAGTGGTCACTAAAGTATCAAACACCTTCTGCTGAATGCTCCTTTCTTGGCGCCAATTATTGTCATCAGTGTGCTGGTGTGGAGCTCTTGCTCCAAAATTCAGAGCTGGTGTCCCGTGCCTCTAAGGTGCTTCTGCCAAGCCTAAAGCACTGTGGTGCAAGCACAGACTCTGCTCCCTCTTCTCCAGTCTGTGCTCCTCTGTTCAGGTATGTTCAAGCCTACAGCTGACCATGCCCACTTTGCTAAGCAAAGCAGTGGTTTAATACTCCACCAAGTTTTTCTCTTACCCTAACAGTGTTGTCACTTTGCTATTATGAACTTTGTGCTCTCCTAAATTGGCTTCCTACTGAATTTATATCCTTTTCTTTTTGTTTTGTGTCCTCTGTGTGTGTTACTGTGAATGTATCCCTGAACATATTAGAGTCATAGATTCATTTGGGTTGGAAAAGACCTTTAAGATCACGGGGTCCAGCCCTTCTCTACCTCTACCAAGGCTGGCGCTCACCCATGTCCTCAGCACCATATCTCTGCCTTTCTGAAGTGCCTCCAGGGATGGGGATTCAAATCCCACCCTGGGGAACATGTTCCAGTGTTTGAGAACCCTTTCAGGGAAGAAATTTCCTCTAATAGAATAGAACAGAATAGAATAAACCAGGTTGGAAGAGACCTTCAAGATCATCAAGTCCAACCTATTATCCAACACCACCTAATCAACTAAACCAGGCACCAAGCACCCTATCGAGTCTCCTGAACACCTCCAATGATGGTGACTCCACCACCTCCCCAGGCAGCCCATTCCAATGGGCAATCACTCTCTGTGTAGAATTTCTTCCTAACATCCAGCCTAAACCTCCCCTGGCACAGTTTGAGACTGTGTCCTCTTGTTCTGGTGCTGGTTGCCTGGGAGAAGCGACCAACCCCCTCCTGGCTTCATCGAGTCCAACCTATCACCCAACACCATCTAATCAACTAAACCATGACACCAAGGGCCTCATCCAGTCCTTTCCTAAACACCTCCAGTGATGGTGACTCCACCACCTCCCTGGGCAGCACATTCCAGTGGCCAATCTCTCTTTCTATGAAGAACTTCTTCCTAACAGCCAGCCTTGAGACTGTGTCCTCTTGTTCTGGTGCTGGTTGCCTGGGAGAAGAGGCTAACCCCCACCTGGCTACAACCTCCCTTCAGGGAGTTGTAGACAGCAATAAGGTCTCCCCTGAGCCTCCTGTTCTCCAGCCTAAAAGGTTATACCAGATGAGACCTACGAAAACCTGTTTGCCTCTGTAGCTCATTTGATGTTGCTGCTTCTTAAATGTGAAGCGTCTGGATTTATTTAGCATCTGTCCATTGTAGGGGAAAACTTAGTTATGGACTACTGAAATAAACTGAGCAGATACAGGTCTGTGGGGCCTGATAGGAAATTCTGAGTGTGCTGAGGAAGCTGGTGGATGTTGTTGCAAGGCTGCTTTCTATCATCCTTTGATAGGATGGGAGAGGGCCTTGATGATTGGAAAGAGAAATGCTGCAGCTGTCTTCAGAAAAATCAAGGAGGATCTGTGGGAGCTGAGGGCAGGCAGCTTCACCTCAGTCCCTGGGAAGATTATGAAGCATGTTCTTATGGATGCCACTTCCAGGCTCAGGGAGGGCAAGAAGGGATAAGAGCAGCTATGTGCCAAGGGCAAGTTGTTTCTTTACTAACCAGATAACTATGGGAATGAAGAGGGAGTATGGGAGTTTGTTTTACCATGGCTTTAGGCAGGCTTCTAACACAGTCTCCCTCAGAGCCAAATTAGAGAGTTGTTACCTGGATGGGTGGACTCCCAGGTGGGTGAAAAAACTGGTGGGGCTTTTGGGCTCTAAGGGTTGATACCCAATATGAGTAGCAGCCAGGTGCAAGATGTATTCCTTAGGGCCTGAGCCTGTTTAATGCCTTCATCAGAAGGCAGAATACACCTTTCATTTTGGAGGGATGATGTTGCATCTGGGAAGTGTTCATACACTGAAGGGCAGGGCTGCTGCTCAGAGGGACCTCAGTGTGGAGAAAGGAGGTGACAGAAGCATCAGCAAGTTCAGAAAGGGCAGATGCAAAGTTGTGCAGCTGGGATTGAGCAGTCTCTGCAGCCTGGGGTGGCCTGGGGAGTAACTGCAGAAAAGGAGCTCCCCTTCTTGCTGGCTTGTAACAGGAAGAGCAGAGCCAACAGCCTGCGTGGTGGTTATTCCCCTCTTCCTTTTGGACCTGTGGGTATAAGAGGGGGAAGCAGGGGGGGAAGTAGAATGGTGCAAGACCCATCTCAGATCACATGCTGCATGCATGGAGGGAAACTGCGATTAGATAAAAGAGAAAAAAAAACAAACCACAAATGTGAGGCTGATTGTACAGGGAATAGACTGCATGGAGGGGTTGTGGAGTCTCTGTTGTAGATTTTCACAGCTGCAAGTGGACAAGACTCTGCAGCCTCTTCCAGTTTGGAAGTTAGCTCTGCTATACACAGAAGTTGGCCCAGGTGATCTTCAGTGCTGCCTTACAACCTAAATGTGTTCTGTGAGTCTAAGATGAGAGTATGCTGCTCCCCTCCACCCACCTGCAGGAACATGCTCTCCAACTGATCCTAGCCAGACAGCAGCAGCCACTGGTTTTATTGTCCTTTCATAGGGGATTTGTAGGAATTAAGTAGTTATCTTTCCAGACTAGGAGTACTGCACAGAAAGTACACAGTGCTCAAGTCAATGCCTCTTTCACCAGCTCATGTGAGTTTTAACTGAGAGGGCTGGAGCAGCTCTCCTGTGAAGACAGGCTGAAAGAATTGGGGCTGTTCAGCCTGGAGAAGAGAAAGCTCTAGGGAGACCTTATAGCAGCATTTCAGTATCTACAGGAAGGCTGGGGAGGGACTGTTTAGAAGGGCTTGGAGCAATAGGATGAGAGGCAATGGTTTGGAGCTATGGAGCAGGTTGGACATCAGGAGGAAGCTCTTCATGGTGAGGGTGGTAAAATACTGGAACAGGTTGCCCAGGGATGTGGTTGAGGCCCCATCCCTGGAGACATTCGAGATCAGACTTGATGCAGCCCTGGGCAGCCTGATCTAATTGGAGGTATCCCTGCTGAGTGCAGGGGGCTGGACAAACCTTTAAGGGTCCCTTCCAGATGGATGCAAGCTGTGAATCTGCAGTACCAATCAGTTTGACTTCAATACGAGCTGTGTGGGGCTGCACAAGCCGCTTGGTTTTACCATGGTGCTTTGGCACCATGTGTTTGGCCAAGGAAGAAGGAAAGTACTTTGTAGGGCAGACAAACCTTGGAGTGCTTCAGGCTGACACATGGAGGGATCTGTTGCCTTGTGCACTGTGTGAGGGTAGAAGTACACAGGTATCCTATGTGTGTGGCTGTCCCTTCTGTGTCACTGGGCAGAACCTCTGTACTACATGACAGTGGTGTGTTCATGGGCCACTGACCAGCAGTTGCCTCCTCTTCTGTTTGCAGGGTGGATCACTTGTACACGTTTTTTGTTCAGTGGTCACCAGAAATCTATGGGAAAGATGCCAAAGAACAAGGTTTTGTGGTGGTGGAAAAGGAGGAGCTTGACATGATAGACAACTTCTTCAGTGAGCCTACAACTAAAAGCTGGGAGGTGAGTGCTTTCTGCTTTAACGTGGAGCATGTGTGTGGGTATCCTCTGTTACAGATCTCAGCATTTGCTCTGCTGAGCTCTTCTGATGTTTGCTGAGTTTCTTTATAATGCTTGCTGCTTTGGACAGCCTGCTAGTCTGGAGAACACTGAGGGAGGATTTAATAAATGCTTATAAATATCTGAGGGCTGGGGGTCAGGAGGGAAGGGACAGGCTCTGCTCAGTTGGACCCTGTGATAGGAGAAGGGACAATGGATATAAACTACAGCACAGGAGGTTCCACCTCAGCATGAGGAGGAGCCTCTTCACTGTGAGGTGAGGGTCACAGAGCACTGGAACAGGCTCCCCAGAGAGGTTGTGGAGTCTCCTTCTCTGCAGACTTTCAAGACCCATCTGGATGCATTCCTGTGTGATCTGTGCTAGATTCTATGGTCCTGCTCTGGCAGGGGGGTTGGACTCAATCTCTGGAGGTCCCTTCCAACCCCTAACATCCTGGGATCCTGTATCTGTCTCAGCACTGTACTCACTTTCCCTCAGCTCTCCTTTCTTTCCTTTCTCTCCTCCCTACAAAGAGCAGGAGAACAGCTGGAAGCCCTGCTGTGCAACCAGCAGGAGCTGTGTCAGTATTTTGGTTATGTGATCTTAGCCATTTGCAAACCTGTTACAGGTATATGTTGTTGGTGTGGTTGAAGTTGTGATTGTGTGGTTAAAGTCATGATGTATTTCTGTTCTACAGCTAAAATCTCTAAAAGTTGTACATGTAAAGCCCAGCAGAGGCTCCTGTATGAGGCCAAGGACATCCTGGCCTGTATCAGGAACAGTGTGGCCAGCAGGAGCAGGGAGGTCATTGTGCCCTGTGCTCAGCACTGGTTAGGCCACACCTTGAGTCCTGTGTCCAGTTCTGGGCTCCTCACTTTAGGAAAGATGTTGAGATGCTGGAAGGTGTCCAGAGCAGGGCAACAAGGCTGGGGAGGGGTCTGGAGCACAAGTCCTGTGAGGAGAGGCTGAGGGAGCTGGGGTTGCTTAGCCTGGAGAAGAGGAGGCTCAGGGGAGACCTTACTGCCATCTACAACTCCCTGAATGGAGCTTGTAGCCAGGTGGGGGTTGGTCTCTTCTCCCAGGCAACCAGCACCAGAACAAGAGGACACAGTCTCAAGCTTCACCAGAGGAAGTTTAGGCTGGTTGTTAGGTAGATGGGTGAGTGAGTGTTGCTTGCTTCAGTTCTTGTCAGCTTTTACATGTAGGAAATTGTTCTTCTTTTAGAAAATGGTTCTTGTTTTAGGAAGAAGGTCTTCATAGAAAGAGAGATTGGCCACTGGAATGTGCTGCCCAGGGAGGTGGTGGAGTCACCATCACTGGAGGTGTTTAAAAGGAGACTTGATGGGGTGCTTGGTGTCATGGTTTAGTTGATTAATGGTGTTGGATGATAGGTTGGACTCGGTGATCTCTGAGGTGTTTTCCAACCTGGTCCACTCTGTTCTATTCCACTCTCACTCTCTTCTATTCCACTCTCACTCTCTTCTATTCCACTCTCACTCTCTTCTATTCCACTCTCACTCTCTTCTATTCCACTCTCACTCTCTTCTATTCCACTCTCACTCTCTTCTATTCCACTCTCACTCTCTTCTATTCCACTCTTCTACTCTCTTCTATTCCACTCTCACTCTCTTCTATTCCACTCTCACTCTCTTCTATTCCACTCTCACTCTCTTCTATTCCACTCTCACTCTCTTCTATTCCACTCACTCTCTTCTATTCCACTCTCACTCTCTTCTATTCCACTCACTCTCCTCTATTCCAAATGGGTTGGTATCTGTGGTGAAGTGCCAGACCCTTGCTTCTGAGAAGCACACAGCAGTACTGGGGCAGTATTAGGTGGAAGATGGATCAGTTTTACCCTTGGACTTTGGCTTTTTCATATGGGGTCTTTTGCAATCTGTTTTAACTTCTGGGCATGCCTCTGTTTGTTACCAGGCTGACCCCTGTGCACACAAGGCCTGGTTGGAATGGGAAATGAGCTGGCACACATTTTAAAGTGTCTCTGAGCACTGTGCTAAGGATATGGGATACATTAAAAACCAGACCAGGCCTTAAGTGGAGGGGGTACATAAAAGGGCTACAAAGATGATGAGGGGTTTCTATCAGAGGTGATGGAACATCCTTTACAAGGTCTGAGGTGACAGGTTGGACTTGATGATCTTTGAAGTCTCTTCCAACCGTGGTGACTGTGTGATTCTGTGAAAGACTGAGAGAATTGGGGCTTTTTAGTCTGGAAAAGGGCAGATTGAGGGGGATCTCACCAATGCTGATCAGTACTTAAAGGGTGGGTGGCAGGAGGATGAGGCTTCAGAATCATAGAATCAATAAGGTTGGAAAAGACCTCAAAGATCATCAAGTCCAGCCTGTAAGGCTTTGTTCATTGGTGCCCAGTGACAGGACAAGGGGTCCATGGCACAAACTTGAACATAGGAAATTCCATCTAAAGATGAGGAGGAACTTTAATGTAAGGGTAGCAGAGCATTGAACATGCTCCTCAGAGAGGTGGTGGAGTCTGCATCTCTGGAGACTTTCAAAACCAGCCTGGATGTGTTCCTATGTGACCATCTTTAGCTGAACCTGCCTTGGCAGGGGGGTTGGACTGGGTGATTTCCTTCCAACCCTTACCATTCTGTCATTCCATGAAATACCTTGGAAGTGGTTTAAAAAGTGATCTGCTTATTTGTCTAAAAGATAAACTTACTTTTGCAATTCTGTTGCCCTCTGATTATTTCTCTCCTTTTTTTTTTAAGCATCCCTGTCTTCAAAGTATCTTGTCCTGTTCAAAAGCAGAGCAAGGGTTTGCCATTTGAAATGCAGCAACAAGACTCTAACCCTGAATAGAGTAGAGTAGAGTAGAATAGAGTAGAGTAGAATTAACCAGGTTGGAAAAGACCTCTGAGATCACCAAGTCCAACCTATCACCCAACACCATCTAATCAACTAAACCATGGCACCGAGCACCCCATCCAGTCTCTTCCTAAACACCTCCAGTGATGGTGACTCCACCACCTCCCTGGGCAGCACATTCCAGTGGCCAATCTCTCTTTCTGGGAAGAACTTCCCCTAACATCCAGCCTAAACTTTCCCTGGCACAGCTTGAGACTGTGTCCTCTTGTTCTGGTGCTGGTTGCCTGGAGAAGAGACCAACCCCCACCTGGCCATAACCTCCCTTCAGGGAGTTGGAGAGAGCAAGAAGGTCTCCCCTGAGCCTCCTCTTCTCCAGGCTAAGCAACCCCAGCTCCCTCAGCCTCTCCCCACAGGGCTGTGCTCCAGACCCCTCCCCAGCTTTGTTGCCCTTTTCTGGACACCTTCCAGCAAGCCAGCATCTTCATAGGATCAATAAGGTTGGAAAAGACCTCAGAGGTCATCAAATCCAACCTATAAATAAATAACTAAAACAGCTTCTATTTTTCTTTACAGTTTCCTAGTTTCTTAATGTTAAAAAAAAAAGACAAGAGAGATTCTTCATTCCTCAGCTGAGGGCTGAGTGGGGTTGCACACTGCAGCAGGTTTCTCTGTGCAGCTGCTATTTGCATGCCACTTACATAAAACCAAACTGAAGGAGCAGCAGGGCTTCAGTGGTCCAAAAAGTCGAAGTGGGAGAGACCTGGACCCACCAGGAGCTGGTCTCTCCTAGTTCAGTTTCAGTGTGTACAGGGGAAAGCGTTAGCTGGGAGCCGCTTCCGAAGGTGTGTCTCTCTCATTTGTAGCATTTTCAGGCTTTACCCATTTTAAAGTCAAGGCTGCCAGGAAGTCTCTATCGAGAGTCCAAATTTGGGCATGATGACTGTGAAAGTTTCACTCTCCCTTGTGGGGAAACAGAAAGTGTGATTCTGGAGGGAGCCTATAAGCAATTTCATCGCAGCGTGCCAAGGGCAGTAGCTGTCTGTCATGCTCCCGGGCAAAGCGCTTCTCTTGCCACTGGAGCAGGGCAGCGTGGTGGGTGCTGCAAAATTAACCCAGTAGATGATGAAGGGGGAAAAATGCCTTTGAATATTCGAATTGTTTACTGTGCCAGACCTGAGCAGGGGGAGCCTTTTGTGGAGGTATGTTGAGCTGTGTCCCTCTCTGAGCAGACTGGATGGGGGGGTCAGCGTTTCTATCCCAGTGCAGAACATGGGCTGAGTTTGAGCAGGGTGTTTCCAGCTCAGGTGGCTTGGCAGCTTTGCTGTCTCAGTCCTCTCAAAGCAGTAAAATGAGGGGTTGTGGGATCCAGTTTCTGGAAGTGGTTCATTTTGGTGTTGTCTCTCTGCTTTTGCATGGTCTGTAGCTATCTGCTCTTTCAGATCCTTTTTTTTTTTGTGCTTGCCCTTGTGGACTCTGAACTTCATTCAGAGGTGTGCTGCAGTTCCAGAGCAGGTGTTGGGTTTGATTTGCAATTCATGGTTCTGCTAATAGCTTTTCTGTGGTTGCCTGTGTCTGAGTTTGGTTGCATTTTGCTACAGATACTTCTTGCTGGTTGATTCAGTTCAAGCTTAATTCCCCCTCTCCCTTCTGGGGGAGACTCTTCCTAACAGAATAGTCTTGGGGGAGAGGAACTGAGTCCTTCTGATTTAAGATTGAAAAGGTGCTAATTAAAAAGTAAAATAAATAATGGCCTGGGAACTGAGAAGGAAAACCATTCAGGAGGTGGAAAAAGGGCAAGGATAAAAGTAGAAAATAAACCATGTTACTTTGGCAGGTCATTGTTTGTTTGCTTGTTTTAAACTTGAGCTGAATTTTGCAGTGCAAACCATCCCTGCAACTGTCCCACGTGGAAAAATTTCCAGCACAGGATTCTCTGCAGTCTCAGAAGACCCAGGACTAGATCCCACTGAAGCCTGGGCTGGAGGAGCAGGGTATCTTGACTGGAAGAGTGGTCAGGGCTTGGAACAGGCTGCCCAGGCTGGTGGTGGAGTCACCGTCCCTGGGGGTGTTCAAGAAATGTGGTGGCACTTCAGGACATAGTTTAATGGCCATGGTGGTGCTAAGTTGATGGTTGGACTGGATGATCCTAGAGGGCTTTTCCAACTGAAAGCATTCTGTAATGCAGCTGTACAGCAATTCCAGTGTCACCAGCAGGAATAGCTGTGCTGCCTGGGTGTGCAGGGGCACATAACAGGATTAGTTTTGTAGATTGAGGTTTTGCCCTGTGGTCCTGCCCTCTCCTTTCCTCCTAACCCCATGGAGGATGTTGGAGTGCTGGTGCCCAGGTGTCCTGCTTGAAGCAGCTGCCCTGAGTTCAGCTCCAGGCATCTGCAGGTGAAGATGGGCTGGAAGGGAGTGAGTGCAGCAGACATTCCACTGGAGCTGCTGGGTGTGACTGATGGTGTTAGGGCTTTGTCCTCCCCACACCCTGCTCACCGGTGCAGGTCTTCAGAGAAACCTCCTTCTGTGTGCTGTGGTTAAACCTGCACCTGGAGTCAGCCCAGTGCATTTGTTTCTTGCCTGTGGGGCAGGTATGTGTAGGACTTCCAGGCACTTCTTGGCAGTTGCCTCAACTGTTGACAGCTTCTGCAAGTTCAAGCAGTGAGGGTGAAGGCTCAGAGGAGTTATGCAAAGCTCTCCCTGTGTAACAGGAAATCTGTTGGGAGGCATTTGCAGGGAGGTGAGTGGCAGTGGTGCAGCATGTTCTGCAGCCACATCTTGAGGTTCCTGCTCCAAGACAAGAGCCCTTATGGAAGAAAGGAGGTTTTTAAGGTTTCCCCTTTCTTTTGTAGTTCGGCCGCCTTGCTTTCTCTTCTTTCTCATCAGCTCCATCTCTGAGCCATTACTTCCTGCTTGCCATGGTGGCACCAAACTCCAGCTGGAGCCCTGCTGCCAGGCACAGTGTGCTCCATCTCCCCTCCCACTGCCATGCAGAGCTGAGGCTCCTGGCACTCACTGAGTGCCCCAGGCTGCACTGAAGGGTTAGCAGCTTTCCAGCTGTGCCAGGTGATACTGTCTGCCAGCCAAGAGGCCAAGCATCCCAGCGCCCAGTGACAGGACAAGGGGCACTGGGCAGAAATTGAACATCAGAAGTTCCATTTAAACATGAGGGGGAACTTCTTTAATTTAAGGGTGACAGAGCACTGGACCAGGCTTTCCTGGAGAGGTGGAGTCATTCAAAAGCTGCCTGGACATGTTCCTGTGTGACCTTCACTAGTTGAAACCTGCCTTGGCAGGGGGGTTGGACTCAATCTCCAGAGTTGCCTTCCAACCCCTTCTCTTCTGTGACTGTGATTTGGTTAAGACTAATTGTGCTTGATACAACCATCCTTGATATAACCTTGAGTACTGTGTCCAGTTATGGGCTCCTTAATTTAAGAAGGATATTGAGACACTTGAATGTGTCCAGAGAAGGGCAATGAGGCTAGGGAGGGGTCTGGAGCACAGCCCTGTGAGGAGAGGCTGAGGGAGCTGGGGTTGCTTAGCCTGGAGAAGAGGAGGCTCGGGGGAGACCTTATTGCTCTCTACAACTCCCTGTAGGGAGACTGTAGCCAGGAGGTGGTCAATCTCTTCTCCCAGGCAGCCAGCACCAGAACAAGAAGTTGTTAGCCAGTGCTGCCCAGGGAGGTGGAGTCCCCATCCCTGGAGGTGTTCAAGAGGGGATTGGACGTGGCACTCGAAGCCATGGTTTAGCAGTCATGAGGTGTTGGGTGACAGGTTGCACTTGATGATCTCTGAGGTGTTTTCCAACCTTTTTGATTCTATGATTCTATCCCATAGTGGTTTTGCTCCATGCAGTGTAGCAGCTGAGGATTATGTTGTTTAAATCAGCTTGCTTCCACAGAGGGTGGGCAGTGTAAGAGCTGTGCCTTAGCTTGGATGTTTGTTCTCTTGCCCCAGATCATCACTGTAGAAGAGGCCAAACGGCGCAAGAGTGTCTGCAGTTACTACGAAGAGGAAGATGATGATACTTTGCCTGTCTTAAAGCATCACAGTGCTCTCCTGGAGAATATGCACATAGAGCAGGTATGGCTAGACAAAACTTGAGGTTCCTTGTTAGCTGTCTCTGCCCACCGTGGGACATCCTACCTTCTGGAGGCAGCAGCAATGCTTTTGATGTAGGAGTTTGAAAACTCCTGAGTGTGTTTGGTGTTAAGGGGGAGAGGGGGACCATGTCTAGACACATCAGGCTCTGTCTGGGTTTGTGCTGGGGCTGGTTTGGCCCTGCCATGACAGTTGGAGTGTCCTTGTGTAAGGTCTGCTGCACTGGGTGAAGTCACCATCCCTGGAAAGGTTTAAAGACAGCCTGGATGAGGCACTTGGAGCCACGGTTTAGTTGATTAGATGGTGTTGGGTGGTAGGTTGGGCTTGATGATCTCAAAGGTCTTTTCCAACCTGGTTAATTCTGTGGTTCTGTGACTGGTTCACCTGACAAACTTACGTGTTTTGCAACTCTGGAGTTGGAACTGTGATGTTGAGGGCTGCCCGGATGAAGTCTGTAACAGGTGGTGGGAATGCAGGCAGTTGCACCGTGTGACGGAGACGTTAAGCTGGAGCCATCAGCTGCTCCCTTGGCAGGCAGATTTTGGCTGAGAAGCCCCTGCAGGAAGGGAGCAGCCCGGGGCAGCAGGTGGGAGCCAGGCTGTTGAATGTGTCACCCTTCTGTCCCCCTCCCTGTGCAGCTGGCCCGGCGCTTGCCCGCGCGGGTGCAGGGCTACCCCTGGCGCCTGGCCTACAGCACCCTGGAGCACGGCACCAGCCTCAAGACTCTGTACCGCAAGTCGGCCTCGCTCGACAGCCCTGTCCTGCTGGTCATCAAGGACATGGACAACCAGGTGAGCAGCGCTGGAGGGGCTGGAAGGGGCACCATCACTGTGAAGTGCTGGCATCACCCTGAGACAGGACGCTGGAGCTTTGTGTTTGCTGCTGAGTGAGCTGAATGTAGAGCAGGAGAGTGCAGCAGCACTGAGAGAGGCACTCCCTGCCTCAGCTTCAGAACTGAATCATGGAAATGTTAGGGTGGAAGGGACCTCAAGGATCAGCCAGTGCCAACCCCTGCCATGGGCTCACACTACACCTCACACTACAGCAGGTTGCTCACAGCCACATCCAGCCTGGCTGCAAAAACCTCCAGGCATGAGGCTTCCACCACCTGGCAACAGGGCAACCTGTGCCAGTGTCTCACCACCCTCATGGGGAACAACTTCTTCCTAACATCCAATCTCAATCTACCCATTTCTAGTATTTTTTTCCATTCCCCCAGTCCTATCACTCCCTAACACCCTCAAAAGTCCCTCCCCAGCTTTCTTGTAGCCCCCTTCAGATACTGGAAGGCCACAATAAGGTCTCCTTGGAGCCTTCTCTTCTCCAGACTGAGCAGCCCCAACTCCCTCAGTCTGTCTCCATAGCAGAGCAGCTCCAGCCCTCTGATCGTCCTCATGGTCCTTCTCTGGACACCTTCCAGCACCTCCAGATCCTTTTTGTAATAGAGGCTCCAGAACTGGACACAGTGTTCCAGGTGGGGTCTCACCAGCGTGGAGTAGAAGGGGCGAATCACCTCCCTGTCCTTGCTGGCTGTGCTTCTCTTGATGCAGCCCAGGATCTGGCTGTAGCAAGTACAGCAAGTGCCTCTTCTAACAGTGCACAGGGAAATGTCTTCCTTGGGTGCCTGTGTTAATGAGCTGTCACAAATCATGCCTCTGGAGGTCTAGCACATCAGTAGCTCCCAGAATTGACATCTCTGTTGCTGTTGTCATCTGGGTTTTGACTTACAGGCTACAAAAGATTGGTAGGAACATCTCCCTCTACAGCTACCTTAAGGGAGGTTGGAGTGAGAGGGGGCAGCTTCTTCTTCTTGATGACAAGTGACAGGACTAGAGGAAATGCTTACAAGCTGCACCAGAAGAGGTTCAGGCTGGATTGTTAGGGAATAGTTCTTCACTAAAATGGTTCTCAAGCACTGGAATGGTCTGCCCAGGCCAGTGGTGGAGTCACCATCCCTGGGGGTGTTCCGGCGGCAGGTGGACCTGGTGCTTAGGGACGTGGTTAGGCTCTTCTCCCCTTCTCCCTGGAATAGGACAAGGAGTAATGGATGTAAGCTGCAGCACAGGAGGGTCACAGAGCACTGGAACAGGCTCCTCAGTGAGGTTGTGGAGTCTCCTTCTCTGGAGACTTTCAAGGCCTGTCTGGATGTGTTCCTGTGTGATCTGAGCTAGATTGTATGGTCCTGCTGTGACAGGGGGGTTGGACTCAATGATCTCTTTGGGTCCCTTCCAACCCCTGACATCCTGTGATCCTGTGGTTTAGTGTTGACCCTTGACTGCTGGTTAAAGGGTTGGACTGGATGATCTTGGAGGTCTCTTCTAACCCAGTGTATTCTGTGATTCTGTGAATATTTGTTCATCTGAGCAGGGCTACAAAGATGATTCAGGGACTAGAACATCTTCCTTAAAAGAGGAAAGGCTGAGAGAATTAGGTCTTTTAGTCTGGGAAAAGAGAAGACTGAGAGGGCAATCTCATCAGTGCTGATCAATACTTAAAGGGTGGGTGGCAGGAGGATGGGACCAGTCTTGCTTCAGTGTCTCCAGTGGCAGCACAAGGGGTACCAGGCACAGATTGGAACATAAGAAGTTCCATCTAAATATGAAGAGGAACTTCTTTAATATAAGGGTGATGGAGCCCTGGACTAAGCTTTCCAGAGAGGTGGTGGAGTCTCCCATCTCTGGAGACATTCAAAACCCATCTGGACATGTTGCTGTTTTTCTAGGTGAACCTGCCTGGGCAGGGGGTTTGTACTCAATCTCCAGAGGTCCCTTCCAACCCCTACTACTCTGTGATGATGTGATGTACCCAACTGGTTGGTTGTTCTAACATGAAGCACCAGCTCAATTGTTCTTTAGAAGAGTTTTCAATGTGTGTTTGTTTTTCACTTGGAGTTTTTGTCCTGTCCTTAAGAGTACTCCTTCTGTTCTAACAGATATTTGGGGCATATGCTACACATCCCTTCAGGTTTAGTGACCATTACTATGGCACTGGTGAAACATTCCTCTACACTTTCAGTCCAAATTTCAAGGTAAGTGGATGTTTGCCTTCTCAAATAATATGTCTAGGTTCCACTTCTGAAGCATTTATGAGCCTTTTATGAAGGCAGGATAATTCTGCTCAGGAGATGTGCCAGCTGCTGGTGAATGCAGTTCAGCACTTGTTGCTTCAGTGCAGTGCTCTTCAGCAGAAGTGGCTGTGGTTATCTCAAGTCCCGAGAGGACAGTCTTTGAGGGTGAGGAGAGGGTTTTCAGTGGCTTGCAGGGGAAAGCAGGGAGGACACCTGGGGCTTTTTAATCTGGAAAGAGAAGACTGAGAGGGGATTTAATAAATACCTGTAAATATCTGAGGGCTGGGGGTCAAGAAGGAAGGTGTGCTCACTTGCACCCTGGGATAGGACAAGGGGTAATGGATGTAAATGACAGCACTGGAAGTTCCACCTTAACATGGAGAAGAACTTCTTTACTGTAAGGGTCACACAGCACTGGAACAGGCTCCCCAGAGAGGTTGTGGAGTCTCCCTCTCTCTGGAGACTTCCAAGACCCATCTGGATACATTCCTGTGTGATCTACACTATGGTCCTGCTCTAGCAGGGGCTTGGACTCATAGAATAGAATAGAATCAATAAAGTTGGAAGAGACCTCAGGGATTGTGAAGTCCAACCTGTCACCTAACACCTCAGGACTAACTAAACCATGGCACCAAGTGCCACCTCCAATCCCCTCTTGAACACCTCCAGGGACAGTGACTCCACCACCTCCCTGGGCAGCACATTCCAATGGCTAACGACTCTCTCTGTGAAGAACTTTCTCCTCGCCTTGAGTCTAAACTTCCCCTGGCACAGCTTGAGACTGTGTCCTCTAAGATCTCCAGAGGTCCTTTTCAACCCCTAACATCCTGTGATCTGTGATCCTGTGACTGTCCAAGACACAGCTTGGAAGGCAGGGTAGCAGGAAGAAGCTATAATTTCACACGTGCTTAGGTCCGCAGTGACAGCAACCCAGAGATAAGAGTGCTGCTGAGCTCCTCATAATGTTGATGGCTTCTGCATTTGTCAGTACTGAACACATTGTTCCTTTGTAGCAGAATGCCTGTGGATCAGCCATGCAAGCAGAGTTTAAAAAAGGATTAGGATGTCTCCTTCATTGTGTCAAACACATTTTGTTCCTTTAGCTGGCTGAACATGAGCCAGCAGTGTGCCCAGGTGGCCAAGAAGGCCAATGGCATCCTGGCCTGCATCAAGAATAGTGTGGCCAGCAGGAGCAGGGAAGTCATTGTGCCCTGTGCTCAGCACTGGTTAGGCCACACCTTGAATCCTGTGTCCAGTTCTGGGCTCCTCAGTTTAAGAAGGACATTGAGACACTTGAAGGTGTCCAGAGAAGGGCAACGAGGCTGGGGAGGGGTGTGGAGCACAGCCCTGGGAGGAGAGGCTGAGGGAGCTGGGGTTGCTTAGCCTGGAGAAGAGGAGGCTCAGAGGAGACCTCATTGCTCTCTACAACTACCTGAAGGGAGGTTGTAGCCAGCTGGTGGTTGGTCTCTTCTCCCTAGCAACCAGCACCAGAACAAGAGGACACAGTCTCAAGCTGCACCAGGGGAGGTTTAGGCTGGAGGTGAGGAGAAAGTTCTTCCCAGAGAGAGTTGTTAGCCATTGGAATGTGCTGCCCAGGGAGGTGGTGGAGTCCCCATCCCTGGAGGTGTTCAAGAGGGGATTGGAGGTGGCGCCTGGTGCCATGGTCTAGTAGTCATGAGGTGTTGGGTGACAGGTTGGACTTGATGATCTTTTAGGTCTCTTCCAACCTTGGTGATTCTGTGATTTACTTTCTACCTATTATCTCTTCCTCCTCCCCCTTCAGGAAAAAAATAAAATACAGTGTGGCCACACCAAAAAATAGCTGCTAGGAGTCATCTCTCAGTAGGTTTAGGGTACAATAATCCTCACAGTTCAAATATATTTGGGTTCCCCCCTCCCCCCTCAGGTATTCAAGTGGAGTGGAGAGAACACCTACTTCATCAATGGAGACACCAGCTCTCTGGAGCTTGGAGGTGGAGGGTGAGTGAATGTTTGATTTTCAAATCATGTAGCCTTTCTGGTTTTTGATGAGGTAGGGAAAATGGTAGCTGTAAGAAAAACAAGTCAGGAGAATGTCCAAATGTGCTCTGGGCAGACTGTTCAGGGCAGATACCTCAGCAATCTGATTTCTGTTACAGACCCAGACCAATTTCCATTGCTTAAAGGGAGTGGCTGATGTTAGCCAAGTAGGTCTGGTGGGTTTGGGGTTTTTTTCCTAGCTGGAAAGAACCCAGATGTTCTGGAGAGATACATGAAGGAGTTTGCCACTAGAAAACAGTCTCTAATGGCAGTTTTGCCATCAGGCCTGATGAAGTTGTTGTTACTCTGTTGCTTCATAGAATGGTTTCAGTTGGAAGGGACTCGAAAAATCATCTAGTTCCAACCCCCCCCTTTCACCAGCCCAGGTTGCTCAAGGCCTCATCCAGCCTGGCCTTGAACACCTCCAGGAAGGGGATATCCACAGCCTCCCTGGGCAACCTGTTCCAGTGTCTCCCCACCCTCACTGTAAAGAACTTCTTTCTAACATCTAATATTTAGCCTCCCCTGATAGAGCAAGGATACAGACAGTGCTTAATTCAGGTCCCACGCTGCAGAGGTCAGTGGGTATGGAATCAAGGGCTAAGGCTACAGGACTCACTGAAGATGACTGCATGGGACATGTGGGCATGCTTTGTGCTGGGGGGTGTAAACATCACTTCTCCTCCTAAAGCAGGAGGGGCCATGTCCACCTCCAAGCAGCTGAGGAAGACCCTTAATGCTCAGTCTCTGGTGCCAGCCCCAGCCACTGCTGGTGGTGTGGACAGCTGAATGGCACTGGGGAGGGTAGGCACACGCTGGGTCCTGGCTCTGCCCTGCTCACTACTGCAAACAGACAGGAAGGGACTGCTCTGTCACCTTCTTGCTTGGAAAGCGCTTTGCTGGGACTGAGCCCTTCACATCTGGTCTAAGGGCTCCTTAGATTGCTCCATATCATTCCTCTGGTGGTTTCTACAGCCTCCATCATTTTTGCTGTTCCACAGCTCCTGAAGTGTGTGTTGTGTTTCCTTCCCAGTGGGCGCTTTGGCTTGTGGTTAGATGCAGACCTGTACCATGGGCGAAGCAACTCCTGCAGCACCTTCAACAATGACATCTTATCTAAGAAAGAGGATTTCATAATACAGGATGTGGAAGTGTGGACATTTGAATGAAATACTGACTGCCTTAAAGGACTGGATCCATTAGGCACTTAAAAGCTGACTGGAAGGTGCAGGCTGCCTCACACCGTTACACGCTTTTTCCCCTCAAGTTTGTACCAGAGCGTGACTCAACCAACCAACCCAAGGAGAAAGAGGGAGCTGGTTCTGAGAGGCAGTGAGAGACAGAGAGCAGTCTGAAGGGTTTGGTGGTTTTTGTTACTTCCTCCTCCAACACCTCTCCATCAAAGACACGATGGCTGTGGAAACATTTCATGGTGTGCCAGTCGAAAACTTCTGCTGTAACTGTGAAAGAGATCCTGTGGGGAAGCTCTTAGCCTAGGACATTCCAGCTGTATTTATGTTCAACCCCCTCCACTGCCAACCAAAAAAAGAATCAAAGGTTGCTTAACCAAAACCTGCAGCACACTGTTTGCCATGGGAAAGAAGCAGGAACCAGGTGTGCACAGCACTTAAGGGAACATGGGTTTAAGTCTTTTCTCTTGTTGGTTTTCTTTTTTACTCTATTTATTGCTGTTGTATAGCAGGGTTGGGGTTGGGTTGGGTTTGTGTTAAATGTATGAACTGTGAGGGTTTGTTGTTGTTGTTTTGTTTTGTTTTCTTCTTTGTAATGTTTCCAGTCTCCATTTGCTAATTACTCTGCAGGTAGGTCTCAGCATTTTGCATTTATTCTGGATCAATTTCTTTCCCCCCTAAGTTAATTTTTATATATATATATAAAATTTTTATATATATATATATATATATATATATATATATATATATATTTGATTGATTCTTTTCTTTTCATTCCCTGCCCTAATCAGAGGGTTTGCTTTCTGGCAGAAACACTTGAGTGCATAATCCTGGTTTGGGTTTGTTGGTTGGTTTACTTCTTCCCCCCCGCCATGAGCTGAGGAGAGAAGGTGAATAGTGCTTCTTATGAACTTTGCTGCCACATTCCTGCTCCCAGAGGGTTGTTTTCTGGCAGGGTGTGGAGATGTGGGGCAAAGTGCCACTTGCTGTAGACTCTGTCAGCTCTGTTGCAGTCAGCAGAGTTGGGGCAGCCCCTCTGAGCATTGCCCCTAGTATTATTGGGCTGTTCACGAAGGGACATTTCTGAGAGAGGATTGTTTTTTCCTGTAGCACCACCGAATGACTCAAAATCAGCCACCCACTGTGCTTCTCTGAGCACTTCTCCACCAGTGAAAGAGTATTTGCTTTGTGAAGGAGAAAACACAACTGAGATTTAGAGAAGAATGCCATTTCCCTAACAGGCCAGGTCATGTTAGTGTAATACTTGCTTTCTTAGTAATCAGGGAGATGGATTTCCTTCCCCCAAAAGACTTGAAACAGCAGGCTGGGTTAGGATTTGACAGGCAACTAAATGTTGTTCTTTGGTTTTCATGAAATAATCAGATACTCCCTCCCCATGCTGAAGAGAGAAAGGCTTCATGTAACAAAATCTCACAGGTTTGGTACATGGAGTGTGACAGAGGGCTGGCAGTAGTCTCACTGCTTGCTACAGAATTCTGCCTTCCTGTGAAGCTGGGGGTTTGTTTGCACCACCCAGAGCCAACCAACCTTAGGGTGCTGTCCTGCCCTTGGCCTCAATCCTGTCACTGTCCTGAGGAAGGCAGAACTGTAGAAATGGTAGAATGCTTCTATGCATTAAACCATTACCATCTAATTTGGGAACCTTATTAGCCAAGTAATCCAACCCCACTTAGTTGCTGCTCTGCCCCTTTTTCAATAGATTCAAACCAAAGCAGCCAAAATCCAAGCAAAAAAGAAAAAACATTACTGCATCTTAATCCTGCACAGAAATGGCACAGTCTGACCACCAGTGCTGTATGCAGTGAGCCTGCACCACGCTGCACATGAGCTGCTTCACTCTTCCCCCTCTGTGTGGTCTACTCCAGCCATAAAGAAAGCTCTTACTGGTAATGCTGGGAAGTGTTTTGGGAGCTGCTAGCAGCATAATGCTTTGAAGAGGCCAGGGAGAGCTTGATAACTGTTTGCTCCTTCAGATGGTGGCAGACCACTTCAGGATGGCAGAGTGCTTCCATGCATTAAACCATTACAATCTAATTTGGGGACCTTATTAGCCAAGTAATCCAACCCCACTTCTGCTCTGCCCTGTTGCAGTAGATTCAGACCAAAGCAGCCAAAATCCAAGCAAAAAAGAAAAAGCATTACTGAATCCTGCACAGAAATGGCACAGTCTGACCACCAGTGCTGTATGCAGTGAGCCTGCACCACCCTGCACATGAGCTGCTTCACTCTTCCCCCTCTGTGTGGTCTACTTCAGCCATAAATACAGTTCTTACTGGTAATGCTGGGAAGTGTTTTGGGAGCTGCTAGCAGCATAATGCTTTGAAGAGGCCAGGGAGAGCTTGATAACTGTTTGCTCCTTCAGATGGTGGCAGACCACTTCAGGATGGCAGAGTGCTTCCATGCATTAAACCATTACAATCAAATTTGGGAACCTTATTAGCCAAGTAATCCAACCCCACTTCTGCTCTGCCCTGTTGCAGTAGATTCAGACCAAAACAACCAAAATCCAAGCAAAAAATAAACAGCATTACTGCACAGAAATGGCTCAGTCTGACCACCAGTGCTGTATGCAGTGAGCCTGTACCACGCTGCACGTGAGCTGCTTCACTCTTCCCCCTCTGTGTGGTCTACTCCAGCCATAAATACAGTTCTTACTGGTAATGCTGGGAAGTGTTTTGGGAGCTGCTAGCAGCATAATGCTTTGAAGAGGCCAGGGAGAGCATGATAACTTCAGATGGTGGCAGACCACTTCAACAAACCCCTGAGCCAACCCTGTCTCAACATTTGCCATCCATTTCACTGTTGCTACTTACAGTTTACTCCATTTATATTATCCTTGTCAGAGCATATCTAAACGCTGTGGTCTGTATTCCCAACAGTGGTGTTCAATCAAAATCCTGTGACCCTTGAAATGATGGATATTTAATATATGTAATGCAGTGCTATCACCATATTTTCAATAAAGGAATTTATGCATTCAGAAGCTGCTTAAGGACCTTGGCTCTTCTGTTCACAAGTACTTTGCCAGTGTAAAGGATGCATCCGAGGTTACTGATTCTGCTGACAAATAAACCCCAAACAAGTGTAGCTAGCAGATGCAGAGAGGTGATTCTGACACTACCTGGAGTGCTGTGTCCAGCTATGGGATCCCCAACACAAGACCTCTCATGGAGTGGGTCTAGAGGAGGGCCACTAAGATGATCAGAGGGCTGGAGCACCTCTCCTATGAAGACAGGCTGAAAGACTTGGGGCTGTTCAGCCTGGGAAAGAGAAGGCTCCATGGAGACCTTAGAGCTACATTGCAGTATGTGAGGGGGACCTACAGGAAGGCTGGGGAGGGACTGTTTAGAAGGGCCTGGAGTGACAGGATGAGGGGTAATGGCTTGAAACTGGAGCAGGGGAGATTTAGGTTGGACATCAGGAGGAAGCTCTTCACAATGAGAGCGGTGAAGCAGAGGAACAGGTTGCACGGGGATGTGGTTGAGGCCCATCCCTGGAGACACTCAAGATCAGACTTGATGTGGCCCTGGGCAGACTGACCTAGTTGGAAGGACCTCTGAACATTGGAGTCCAACCCCCCTGCCAGTGCAGCATCATCCAGAGTGAATCACAGAGGAATGTGTGCAGGTGGGTTTGGAATGCCTCCGGAGATGGAGACTCCACAACCTCTCTGGGCAGCACTGCTCAGTGCTCTGGCGGCCTCGAAGTGAAGATTTTTTTCCTTCTGTTTATGCAGAACCTCCTGTGTTCCAGTTTGTGCCACAAAGCTGTAACCTTGTGCTGAACTCACCCTTGGTTACATGAAGGAAGGCCCTGAGACCGCTGCATCCTGTGAAAAATAAGGCAACCACAATGGTCAGCAGAAGGTACATCCTGTGGAGAATGAGGTAGCCAACATTCATCAGCAAAAGCTGCAGCCTCGAGATAGGAAAGGAACTACCATCCTGGAGACAGAGAAAGGATCCAGGGGGAAGAAGAAGACCTCAGCCTCAAATATTGCTATCAAGTGAGGGCAGGGAAACTTAGATTGCAAAGGTGTAATTGCCAAAGGATTCTTGTGTTTGAGGTGCCTCTCCAGAGCAACCCAACTTGAGCTGGCTTTCTGCTGTACCATCTGGCTTTGCTGCCTGAGACTCTGCTGCAGGAAACCCAGGGTGAAGAAGCTTCTTTGACATTGGGTCTTGCCTTTTATTGGTATCATGGTAATGCAGAGGTAGCATTAAGGGAAAACAATCTATGACTGCACATGAAACTAGCTGGGGATGTCCCTGTTTACCTCCAGAGGTGCCTTCCAACCCAATGCGTTCTGTGAGGCTATGAAATGGAACAAATCTGCTGTCTGTGAACCTTGCTTTGAGTGAAAGGGTGGTGAACATTTTCATAATGAAAGAGGACAATTACAGGGGCTAGTAATTTTTCTCTCAGAGGGAGGACAAAGGCTTGTTCCTGCAACATCAAGCAAGCGTGCTCAAGTGGATCAGGAAACAGCCTTGGAGGTACCCAGGCACGTGCAGGTGTTTGGCAGGGTGCTGGTTTCGGTGCAGTTGTGGCTCCAGATGTTGTGTATGAAGCTGGCCTTAGAGCAATGCAAAACCCCAGGTGCATCCAGAGCAATGCTTGTATGTAAACTTGAAAGGTTTCATCCAGCTTTTTGGAGCAAAGCAGCAGATCAGGTGATTGCAAAGGGATTGCCTCTTGCTCAGCAATTGCTTGGTCTGAAAGCGATGCATTTTAAAAACCCCCGTCCCCGCAGTGTGCGAGAGGCGGAGATGTAGTGCTGAGGACCGTGGTTTAACACCAGCCCTGGCAGAGGTAGAGAAGGGTTGGGCTGCCTGGGTGACCTTGAGGGTGTTTTCAACCGAAATGGTTCTGTGATCCGTGCTAACAGCGCAGGTCAGGTTGGACTGGGCTCTAAGCTACCTGCTATAGTCACTTGCTTAGAGGAAGCAAGAGGGGAGTGCAGTCCCAGGGCCATGCCTGCCGGTGCTGCCCCAGTACCGACGCCGAGTCCCCGGCCCCGGCCCAGCAGCTCCGCGGCACCGCGAGGCAGCAGGGGGCGCTCCCGCGGTCCCAGCGCGCCGCCTAGCGGCGCAGGCGGCGGTTATGCAGGGTATTGGCCGCCAGCGCAAGGGCGCTGCCCCGCCCCTACTTCTTCCGCCGCTAGGGGGCGGGTGCAGGCGAGGCGGCGGGCGAGAGGCGGCGGCCAGGAGCGTCCGAGGCTGGGGGCCGGGGCCATGGCAGGGGAGGGGGCTGCGGGCGCCGCAGCCGCCGAAGGGAAGGAAGCGGGGAACGGCGGCGGCTACGACCGCAAGTGCGTGTTCTGCAGGATCGCTCGCCGGGAGGAGCCGGGCACGGCGCTGTTCCCCAGCGAGGTGAGCGAGCCTTCCGCGGCCTTTCCGCCCTTCGCCGCCGGCCTCCTCCTCTCTCCCGGCGCTGCGGGTCGGGTCGGGCCGGGCCGGGCCGGCTCCGCAGTGCTTGTTGGCCTGGAAGGGTGATGGTGCTGGTTTTTAATGAAAAGGCGAATCCCGGCTGTCGCCGCGTTGGTGTGAGAGTTTCTGTGCGGATCCCGGTGCCGCGGATCCCGGTGCCCCGGCCTGGAGGGGCAGCAGGGTTCCGGGAGAAGGGGAAGGGCCTGAGGGGCTTCCCGTGGGGATGGGCGGGGAGCCCTGCTGCCGGCTCTTGGGCTGCCGGCTCCGGGCTAGCGTCGCTTCCAAAGGCTTGGCCGCGCTGCGGGAGCCTAAGCACCTTCGGCTCCGCTGGGAATGGGAGGCAGACGTCGGTCGGAAGGAAAATACCCTGTTGGCCTTAAACGTGGGCACAGCAGCTCAAAACGTTAGAGCTGACACCGAGGAGCCCTGACTGCGGAAGGCCGAGCGAGGACACAAGCAGTGCTTACAGTGCTTTCTGTAGGCTGCCTCCAGAAAAAACTCGGTTCTTTGCTAGTTACTTCCAGTACCACCTTAAGCATCACACCGAGATGGAGCACACCCTTTGTAATCCCCCTTTTGCCAAGATCTTCATCGATTTAATATGTTTGCCTCCTTTCTCTCTTTTTTTTTTCCCAGTATGAAGACCTTGTCTGCTTTAAGGATATCAAACCTGGTGCCCCCCACCACTACCTGGTGGTGCCGGTGGAGCACCTGGGAAACTGCAAAACGCTGAAGACAGAGCACATACCACTAGGTGAGGCTGCAAGTCTGCCTTTGGCTCATAAGAAATCATTTGCCTGTTGGAATGTGCTGCCCAGGGAGGTGGTGGAGTCACCATCCCTGGAGGTGTTTAGGAAGGGACTGGATGGGGTGCTTGGTGCCATGGGTTAGTTGATTAGATGGTGTTGGGTGATAAGTTACACTTAATGATCTCAAAGGTCTCTTCTGACATGGTCCAGTCCAGTCCTATCCTACCCTATCCTATCCTATCCTATCCTCCTATCCTATCCTACCCTATCCTATCCTACCCTATCCTATCCTACCCTATCCTATCCTACCCTATCCTATCCTCCTACCCTATCCTATCCTACCCTATCCTATCCTACCCTATCCTATCCTACCCTATCCTATCCTACCCTATCCTATCCTACCCTATCCTATCCTACCCTATCCTATCCTACCCTATCCTATCCTACCCTACCCTATCCTATCCTACCCTACCCTATCCTATCCTACCCTATCCTACCCTATCCTATCCTATCCTATCCTTCCTATCCTATCCTATCCTATCCTACAGAGTGTTACATACTGTATTGATAACTCAGCTGCATCTCTGAATGCTGTTTGGTCGAGGATGTAAACTGGTTAGGCCACACCTTGAGTCCTGTGTCCTGTTCTGGATTCCTCAGTTTAAGGAAGATGTTGAGATGCTGGAAGGTGTCCAGAGAAGGCCAATGAGGCTGGGGAGGGGTCTGGAGCACAGCCCTGTGAGGAGAGGCTGAGGGAGTTGGGGTTGCTTAGCCTGGAGAAGAGGAGGCTCAGGGGAGACCTCATTGCTGTCTACACCTACCTGAAGGGAGGTTGTAGCCAGGTGGGGGTTGGTCTCTTCTCCCAGGCACCCAGCGCCAGAACAAGAGGACACAGTCTCAAGCTGTGCCAGGGGAGGTTTAGGCTGGAGGTGAGGAGGAAGTTCTTCACTGAGAGAGTTGTTAGACGTTGGAATGTGCTGCCCAGGGAGATGGTGGAGTCCCCATCCCTGGAGGTGTTTAGGAAGGGACTGGATGGAGTGCTTGGTGCCATGGTTTAGTTGATTAGATGGTGTTGGGTGATAGGTTGGACTTGATGATCTCTGAGGTCTTCTCCAACCTGGTTAATTCTGTGGGAATGGATGGTGGGAGTCAGTGCAGGCTCCCTGGGAGCCTCTCTGCTGTTCTGGAACAGCACAGGGGCTTTGTGCAGTTCTAGAAGAGCGTGGCGCCGGGGTGTGAAATCTCTTTTGTTCGCGCGGAGAGGCCTCTGCGCTGTGTGGGGCCCGCAGCTTTGTTTTGGGAAGCGTTTATCTGCTGCTTCCTTGTGCTCTCTGGGGTTTGTGTGCACATTTGAATGCTGTGCTATCTCTCAGAGCCAAAGGGGAGGTGGTGTTCCAGTGAATTTCAGTCGTTTTTGGAAAAGGTGAAACTCTGAAATATTGAATCATAGAATTGCTGCAGTTGGAGAAGGCCTTTAACATCCTTGAGTCCAACCATTCCCTAAGTCTGCCAAGGCTGGGGCTAAACCATGCCCCTCAGCACCACATCTCTGCCTCTTGGAAACCCCTCCAGGGATGGGGATTCAGCCACCTCCCCAGGCAGCCTGTGCCAGGCTTTGAGAACCCATTCAGTGAAGAAGTTTCTTCTTTACTGTGTCCAGTTCTGGGCCCCTCAGTTTAGGAAGGAGGTTGACTTGCTGGAACGTGTCCAGAGAAGGGCAACGAAGTTGGAGAGGGGTTTGGAGCACAGCCCTGTGAGGAGAGGCTGAGGGAGCTGGGGTTGTTTAGCCTGGAGAAGAGGAGGCTCAGGGGAGACCTTCTTGTTCTCTAGGTTGTAGACAGGCAGGTGTTGGTCTCTTCTCCCAGGCAACCAGCACCAGAACAAGAGGACACAGTCTCAAGCTGTGCCAGGGGAGGTTTAGACTGGAGGTTAGGAAGAAGTTCTTCACAGATTTGCCCTTGGAATGTGCTGCCCAGGGAGGTGGTGGAGTCACCATCCCTGGAGGTGTTTAAGAGGAGACTTGATGGGGTGCTTGGTGCCATGGTTTAGCTGATTAGATGGTGTTGGATGATAGGTTGGACTCAATGATCTTGAAAGTCTCTTCCAAATTGGTTTATTCTATTCTAATGTCCAACATAAACCTCCCCTGGTGCAACCTGGAGCCGTTTCCTCTCATCCTAACACTTCTTACCACCTGGCTGCAGCCTCCTTTCAGGGAGTTGTAGAGAGCAATGAGGTCTTCCCTCAGCCTCCTTTTCTCCAGGCTGAACTGTAGTTCCCTCAGCTGCTCCTCACTAGCCCTGTTCTCCAGACCCTTCACCAGTTGCCCTTCTCTGAAACTCTGATTAATTTTGATGGGTTTAGGGGTCTGGTTGGTTTGTTTGTTTGTTCCTAAGAAAACATTGCCCTGGAATTTGTTTCCCAAGAAGTACTCAGCTGGGTGTGTTGAGTCACAGAAGAACTCCCAAGCATGCAGAGATTCCACCATGGGGAGGCTTACAAGTAAGGCAAGCAGAGTTACAGTTGCATGTTACAAACCTTGCATCACAGTCTCTCTTCTGAAGGACATTAGGGAAGGGTTAGTTTTGTCCAGAAATACCTTCTCTGTGCGTCTGGCCTCAAGACAACAGCAATTCCTTAGTCTTTTGCCATGAGGTGTTTTTTATTACCTGGAGTATTGCATCCAGTTTTGGTGCCTCCAGTGTAAGAGGGACATGCAGCTGCTGGAGCTGGTCTAGAAGAGGCCATGAAGGCAATCAGAGGGCTTGAGCACATTTCCTGTGGGGGGACAGGCTGGGAGAGTTGGGGCTGTTCAGCCTGGAGAAGAGAAGGTTCCAGGGAGACCTTAAAGCAGCCTTCCAGTATCAGAAGGGGGGTACAGGAGAGCTGGGGAGGGACTTTTTCAAGGGCTTGTAGCAGTAGAACGAGGGGCAATGGCTTTGAGCTGGAAGAGGGGAGATTGAGACTGGATGTTAGGAAAACAAATTCTTTAGAGTGAGGGTGGTGAGACACTGGCACAGGATGCCCAGGGAGGTTGTGGATGTCCCCTCCCTGGAAGTGTGCAAGGCCAGGATGGGTGAGGCCTTGAGCACCCTGGGCTGGTGAGAGGTGTCCTTGGCAGGGGGGTGGAACTAGATGATCTTTGTGGTCCTCTCCATCCCAAACAATTCTATTAGAGGTGCTCCTCGGTGACACAGCAATGAAACTTTGTTGTGACAGCTTTAGTTTAACTTCAATTTGTGTACCATCTCTGAAACCTCCTAACTGACACCAGGCAGGACAGGAGCTGGAGATCAAAGTCCTGTGCTTGTGTAGAGAGGGAACACGGGACTGAGTGTAAATGTCATGATTCTGACCGATCAGTATTGGCTGTTGGGTATTTTTTTCCCCCCTGAGGGTGTGGGGAGAGCTTTGGCCAAAGTTCTTCGCCACACTTAAGTCATCATTAGTGTGCAGGCTGGTAACAGTGGCAGTTGTGATGTCAGTCATTGCACAACACTGTCTTAGTATCACAGTATCAGTCAGGGTTGGAAGGGACCACAAGGATCAGCTAGTTCCAACCCCCCTGCCATGGGCAGGGACACCCCACACTAGATCAGGCTGGCCAGAGCCTCATCCAGCCTGGGCTTAAACACCTCCAGGGATGGGGCCTCAACCACCTCCCTGCACAACCCATTCCAGGGCTTCACCACTCTCATGGGGAAGAACTTCGTCCTCACCTCTAGCCTGAATCTCCTCACCTCCAGCTTTATTTCATCCCCCCAGTCCTATCACTACCTGATAGTCCCTCCCCAGCCTTCTTGTAGCCCCCTTCAGATCCTGGAAGGCCACAATGAGGTCACCTGGGAGCCTTCTCTTCTCCAGACTGAACAGCCCCAACTCCTTCAGTCTGTCCTCACAGGAGAGGTGCTCCAGCCCTCTGCTCATCCTTGTGGCCCTTCTCTGGACACCTTCCAGCACCTCCAGATCCCTCTTGGAATAGGGTCTCCAGAACTGGAGGCAGTACTCCAGGTGGGGTCTCACCAGGGCTGAGCAGAGGGGGAGAATCCCCTCCCTTGCCCTGCTGGCCACACTTCTCCTGCTGCAGCCCAGGCTCTGATTGGCTTTCCGGGCTGCAAGTGCACACTGAGAGCTCCTGGTGAGCTTCTCCTCCCCCAGCACCCCCAAGTCTCTCTCCTCAGGGCTGCTCTCCAGCCAGTCACTGCCCAGCCTGGATTTGTGCCTGGGATTGCCTCGACCCAGATGCAGGACCCTGCCCTTGGCCTTTTTGAACCTCATGAGGTTGGCTTGTGCCCACCTCTCCAGCCTGTCCCTCTGGATGGATCCCTTCCCTCCAGAGTGTCTGCTGCACCACACAGCTTGGTGTCATCAGCAAACTTGCTGAGGGTGCACTCGATGCCACTGTCCATGGCACCCACAAAGATGTTGAACAAGACAGGTCCCAGGACTGATCCCTGAGGGCCTCTGCTTGTCCCTGGCCTCCACTGGGCCATGGACCCATTGACAGCCACTCTTTGGGTGCAGCCATCAAGCCAGTTCCTTATCTATCTAGTGGTGCACCCATCAAACCCATGTGTCACCAGCCTGGAGACCAGGAGGTGGTGTGGGACAGTGTCGATCCTGATACTCTTGGTCGATTAAGAGTCCTAACCATTATGTTGAAAAACCCATGGTGGTGATCTTGGTGTGATCAGTTTTGTTGAAGCTAATCCTCTGAAGAGCACCTTTCTGAAATCACTTGAAGACATTGGATGTGGAAAACCCTGCTGAAAGAGTAAAGGAAATTTGTCTTTCACAGTGAGGAGAATGATGGAAGTTGGAAAAGCTGTCCTCCAGAGGAACGATGTTAGTGACTTGAGTGATATAAGGTATGGAACTGGAACCTTCTCTGTGTGTGTTGAGTGTGATCTTGACTTTTCAGAAGGCTACTGTAGAGCTGGTGGCACCAACTGCAGTAGGATGTACTGAAGAAATTGGGCCTGAGGTCACTTGCTGTCGGACTTCTGGAGTGGGATGTGCTGGCATTGGTCATAAACTCCCTTTTCCTGATGGATTTCCAGGGCAGGTTGCATTCTAGCTATGGAGGCTCATTCTTGACCACATCAGGGGACAGGAGGGCCCTTCAGACAACTTGTCTAAAAGACTACTCTTCAATTACATGCTGAAAATGCTCAGTTCCAGAGGAGAGGTAGACTTCTGCTCTCCAGGCAGGGCACTGCATTGTGTTTCAGTCATACCTGCCTCCATCTGATTGCAGTGCTGCACCTTTTGGTTTAAGCCCACTGCCTTAAACATCCAAAGCAATTTATAGCATTGCTTAAACAGTGTGCAGGGAGCTGGGCCTTCATCATGAGGTCAGACAGGAGCTGCATTCATCTACTGAGAGCTGGCTTTCCAGCTGAAGACTGGGTAGGAGACATTTGCTTTTTTTAAAGCTTCCTTGTTCACAGAGTGTATCTTAAATACAGAGGTGTGAAGGGGGAAGTTAATGGGCTTAGGAAGAGGTTCCCTGAAAGCATAATGAAAGGAAGTGTGTTCCTGCAGGGCAGGGGTTTTGTTCCTGCCTTTGTGGCCAAGGAGTGCCACAGGTGACTCAGCCAGCTGATCACACTAAATAGCTTGTGGTGTTCTACTCCTTCCTCGATTAACATCACCAGCATTGTTTCCCCTTGTTTTTTTCCTGAAGGATGGGTTTTCACTGGCCTCCCTTCTGCTCAATAGCCCACTTGCATCTCCATGTCCTGGCCCCAGCCAGCCAGCTGGGATTCTTATCCAGACTCTATTACAAGATCAATTCCTACTGGTTTATCACGGTAAGCATAATGCAGGTGAGAGTCTGGGGAGGTTTTCAATCACAGGCTGAACCTGTGGTGCTTTTCTAACACTTCAGCTGTGTCCAAAAAGTCTTTTGACTGATTGTTTTTGGCATTCATTATTAATGAGGTGTATTTTGCATTTGAAAAACCACAAGGGGAAAACCCTTCATGTTTATGGTTATTAGGGGGAAGGGAGTGCCAGTAACAGCAACAAACAGCACAGGACTTCTGAGTCTGGTGTCTAGCTTGGGCTAATGTGATGCACCTCTGAGGACACCTGATAAGTATTTATGCTTCAGTTTAGAAGGACATGCTCAACTGTGATGGAACTTTCAGGGAACTGAAGCTCCAGGGGTAGTTGAGGCTGGGGAGAGGTCTGGAGCACAGCCCTGTGAGGAGAGGCTGAGGGAGCTGGGGTTGTTTAGCCTGGAGAAGAGGAGGCTCAGGGGAGACCTCATTGCTCTCTACAACTACCTGAAGGGAGGTTGTAGCCAGGAGGGAGTTGGTCCTTCTCTCAAGCAACCAGCACCAGAACAAGAAGACAGAGGCTCAAGCTGTGCCAGGGGAAGCTTAGGCTGGAGGTGAGGAGAAAGTTCTTCCCAGAGAGAGCTGTTAGCCATTGGAATGTGCTGCCCAGGGAGGTGGTGGAGTCACCATCCCTGGAGGTGTTCAAGAGGGGATTGGACATGGCACTTGGTGCCATGGTCTAGTCATGAGGTCTGTGGTGCCAGGTTGGACTTGATGATCTTTGAGGTCTCTTCCAACCTTGGTGATTCTGTGCTGCACTGCTTTGTCTTCCACAGGCTGAACAACTCCTTGAGCGACTGCAAACTACAAATGCTGCCAGCTGAGAGCACTCTGAGCCCTTTGTCACCAGCCAGCTGGTTCTTTGAACTCTGATGTGAGGTTGCACAGTTTGATGTTGCCAATAATACACCAGGATAAAAAAAGCTTTAGTTCCTTATGAGGAAATGCACAGAGGTTATGTGGCTGCCAGCCTGACACTCTCCTTGGGATACTTCAGCCTCTGGACTTCCCTGACATGAAGGTGATGTATTTTAACTCTGGTTTTATATTTGTGATCTGTACATAGAGAATTCATGCACACATGCAGGGAACTTTGCCCAGCAGTAGGAGGCAGGGTGTAACAGCAGGGTGCCTTGCTACCAGGGCAGTAAGTTACCACTGACAGCAGGCACCACAGGAAATGCTTGCTGTGGAATCCACCTTTGGCTTGAGAGGTGCATTCTCCTGGGCTGTAAAACTGGCATTTCCCACCTGTGTTTGTATGATCCTTACACCTGGTTGGGAGCAGCTACATTGCTGAAGGTACCCTACAGACTTGCTGGTGCTAAACCACTTTATTCCCTCTCAGCTGCATGCCAGAGAGATGGTAAATGTTCATACAATAGGTGCCCAAGGTGTCATGCAGTAGAGCATCCAACACAGTGGAGCATCCAACACAGTGTGTAAGGGGCTGGCTGTTGGACTTGAAGATTGTTTCCCTCTTATGTGCATGATGTTGTCTGTGTGTTAGCCAACAAAATGAAGAGCTCAGAGGAGTTGATCTTTAGTTCATTTATTAATCTCTACTCTTCTGCATGATGGTAGGGAAAAAAACAACCAAATTTTTCAGATGGTTCTGGTACTGTTGTCACTGCAAGTCCCTTGGAGCTTACAAATGGCTTGGCTAAATCTCATTTTTGGAATGAAGTCAGAGGAGAAATAGGTCTTCAGTGCAGGCTTGCATAACAGCAATGTGATTGGAATTTGGGATAGCAGGGACTCAGCCCAAAACTGGAACACGTTGGGTTGCTTAAGGAGCTGGTTGCACATTGGCCTTTGCTGTACAGCTCTGCTGGGCAATGCTTTGGCTTTCAGTACCATATTAAGGCAGGCTGGAAATTAAAACCCCAGGAAACAGAGACTGGGTTTGCTTTCCTCTGTCTCTGGATGCCAAACTAACCAAGAGTCCTTGGTCAGATGCAGCTGAGGCGGTGGTGGTCTGGTGCACCTGCAAGCTTCCCCACACTTACTCTTCTCAGTGCTTTCCACTGCTCCAGCACCTGTTGCCTTAGTGGTCCAATGCACTGTAGTATTCTTGCAGCAAACTACACACAAGGCTTTAGAAAGCTCACAGTGCTCTGAAGAACAACATTTCCTATTCTGAAGAGTTCACAGCTCTCCTGTCTCTAAGGCCTTGTTCCTGGTGTCCCCTTCCATGTTGTTTGCAGCCCTGTAGGGCTTTAATTGAGTTTGAATCGAAGCCACTGAACTTTGCTGCTGTGCAATGGGTGAGAAGGTTTGAGCTGGCTCCTAGCTTTGTGAAAAGTCTGAACATGAAGCTATTTCAGGAGTTAATCCTGTGTATGTGTTCTGATCTGTAATTAATTTATGTAACTGTATTCAAGTGAGACATAGAATATTTAAAGAGCCAACATGAACTGTTGTCAAAAAGGATTAATGAGCAAGCAGAATAAATGCTAATCTTGGAGTGATCTTCCAGTGCACTGGAATAGTTGGCTGTGGGGATTGACCCTGAATAGCCTTTTGCTCATTCTTCACCCCTCACCACAGCAGGGTGGGAGAGAGAATGGGAGAAGTCAGAGAACTCCTGGATGGAGATGGAGGCAGTTTGATAAATGCAGGAAAGATGGAAGAAAAACCCAAGGTATGGCAAAGGTGATCACCCATGGCCTCCCACAAGCAGGCCAGTAGCAATGGCTGCCCCCATCCACCCCCAGAAATCCCCATCTCCCCACCTTTCATTCTTGAGCATGACACTGTATGGCATGGAGTATCCCTGCTGGTCAGTGTGTGTGCCTGCTGTGAGGGCTGTACCCACTCCCAGCTTCTTGCCCAGTGGAGGAGCAGAGCAGGATGAAAAGGCCTTGGCCCTGTGCCAGCACTGCTCAGCCAGCACCACAGCTCTGGTGTGTTACCCGTGCTGCTCCAGGCACAGACCCAGAGCATGGCACCTTCTGGGCTGCTCTGAAGAACATGACCTCCATCCCAGCCAGACCTTGTGCCTCGTCAGGTGTACACAGAGCCACAAAGGCCAACTTTGATGGAGCCACTAATGACAGCAAGGCTGGAAAGGCAAAATGGGAGTATCATCTGGCTTCCACAGTCTTCCTTACGAACAAGACAGGGAACTTGCAGCTTGTCTGACGACAGCAGAGAGGCCTCAAACCAGCCCAAACAGCCCTGCATTCCACAGCCCCATTCATGACTGAGATGAATGCTCATTACTTCATTAGGGTCTCATTCTGCTCCTGTACTGACAAGCATCCTTGGGCTCAGCAGATAATTCTTTTAATTAGGTGAGGAAGTGCTGTCTGAAAAGCCTGATGCTTTGAGTGTGTTTCAGAATTGCTCTCTGGCCCTGGGCAGCAGCAGTGTGCAGGCTCCCTTGTGCCACCCTCTTCTACAGCAGCATTGCAGCATCATTTTAAGGCTTCCAGAATCCTCTGTAGAGCTTTGCAGTGAGCAAAGATCACTAAAACACTCTCAAGAGAGAACTCTGCAGCCCTTTCCCTGCAAGAGCCTGGAGAAGCAAAGGAGAGCTGCTTAGCCACTGTTGTGCTTTGATCCAGTATTAGGCCTGAGAAAAGCTGCTTTTTGGCTACATGTTTGGGACTGGCAAAGCTTTAGTTGTCCTCTTTTGCTCAGTGGTTTTACATAAACTCCCAACCTGATGCAAACCCACAGAGTAACACTTCTGTGCTGAAGTTGTAACTGCCCCTCTGAAAGCCTGAACTGTCACAAACAGGCACAGACAGTGCTGTTAAATGTAGAATAACAATTAAACAAGGGGTTTGTTTTGACTACTGACAGCATTTCCACTGTGATTAGATTGGTAACAGCTCCTCAAGCTTATTGTGAAGTTTTCTTCAAAGCAGCGAAATTGGTCTTTGAAATCTGACAGAAGTGGAAAGAACAAAGTGCTGCTTAAAAACCAACCTGCAGTCGTCTCACAGAATCACTGAGGTTGGAAGACACAGACCTCATGACTAAACCATGGCACCAAGTGCCACATCAAATCCCCTCTTGAACACCTCCAGGGATGGGAACTCCACCACCTCCCTGGGCAGCACAGTCCAGTGGCTACCAACTCTGGGAAGAACTTTCTCCTCACCTCCAGCCTGAACTTCCCCTGGCCCAGCTTGAGACTGTATCCTCTTGTTCTGGTGCTGGGTGCCTGGAAGAAGAGAACAGCCCCCTCCTGGTTACAACCTCCCTTCAGGTAGTTGTAGAGAGCAAGAAGGTCTCCCCTGAGCCTCCTCTTCTCCAGGCTAAGCAACCCCAGCTCCCTCAGCCTCTCCTCACAGGGCTGTGCTCCAGACCCCTCCCCAGCCTCCTTGCCCTTCTCTGGACACCTTCAAGAGTCTCAATGTCCTACTCTTTGTTTCCTCCTCCATCCTCCGCCTGCCTCTGCCTGCCCTGTCCCCTGGACGTCCCTATTTCAGTACATTCATTTCTTCCCTTCTTTTCTAATTCCATTGTCTCTTCACTCAGAAAAGGAGGCAGAGGGCTAACCAAAAAAAAAAATATCTGTGTTTTTATTTGCTCAGTCACCAGGCTCATTGTGATGCACATTAGACAGAAGTGTCAAACCAAGAGAAGAGTCTTCTAGGCTTTTTGCCTAAACAGTTCTGCTTTATATACAGCACAAAATCATTTACCACTTTTAATATAAATGATGAACCTCATCAGTCTCAATATCCTTCTGAGGCAAGAGAGGCTCTCAATTTAAAGACCCCTCAAGTAGTGGAGTTAACACCACAGCCAAGTTTTTATTTGCCCTAGTGAAAAGCTCTGTAAGTTGAGCAAGAAAACTATTTTCTTGCTGGGAACTGTTGTCAATACAGGTCCTGGTTACCTTTTAAGAGCATTGCTCCAGCTGTTGTACATAAGCAAGGGTTCTTCTGGTTTGTTGGGGATTTTTTAGTCATTCTTCCCCTGCAAGAAGCCTGAAGGAAAGGGTTGTTGGTTGATCTCCATTTTAATGAGCTCATTACTTTTACTCCTGGTTTGGGGAACTCAGAGGTGTGCTCTGAAAGCACAGCCCTGCCTCAGCTGCACCACCAGGCTTTGATTTCTGTATTTAGCACTACAGGAGCTCCTCTCTCCTCTTGTTAACAACCTTGCTACATTTGGGAGAAAGAAGCTTGCTTCCCGCCCCCCCATGACTGCACAGTGCCCCACTGAACAGTTTCTGTTGTCTTTTACATCTTCACATTGTGGCACCCCACTTGCTATCAAGGGATACAGCTGAAGTCACCAAAAAGGCTGCAGAGCTCTGTGCTCTTCTAGGGCATGACACAGCATTAGGAGAGCAGGTAGGAATGGTGTGAGACAGACCAAAGAACAAGAAGAGACAGAAGGTTTGGAGAAGATTTGATGCCGAGAAGAAACTGTTGAATACCAGGACTGGTGCACCTCTCCCAACTACATACAACCTACAACCAGCTTAGGACCAACAAAGATCCTTGCTGCCCTACTTCTACAGAGTTGGGGATTTTTCCATCTGCTTCATGAAAAATCACTTCCATTTATTCACTTTCCCCACATGAAAAATCATCTCAACCTTTACTGTATTACGGGGCTCTTTTGTTGGGGGGGTGTGTGGTTTCTTTTGGTGGTGCTTTTTTTAAGTGTATAAATTCCCAGCAAAGTTTTCATTTCCAAGGCTTATAAATCAAAGTTTCCCCTCCCCCCCCATCCCCTCAGCAAGTGTTTCACAAGCTGCAAGGATCAGTGTTGTACAGTAGCAAGTTAGTGACTGACGCCGTCGGTAACCTGCAGCAGGAAGCCTGTGGAGCGAGCTGAAGCACTGTGGAAGACTCGGTGGTAGATGCTAATAAAGGACAATCCAATGGCAGCAGGGTGGAATAGTTCATTATCTGTGATTTCTGCCCAAATCTCTACCAGCCTGACAAAAAGACACAGCTTCTAACCCTTCCCACTCTGCTGCTCCTGTCCCAGGTAAGAAGCGTTGAAATCCTGTAACGAAAACCTCCTTCAAGACGGCATCTAGATAAGGGGGGGGAGGGGTCCTCCCCAAAATGCAGCATTCAGCAGAATTCCTTAGAGGACAAATCCTTATTGTAGCAAAGTGATGACCACATCATCATCTTTGCCTTGCCAAAGCATTTCACCTTCAAAATGAACCAGCCCCTGTTTCCTGGCTCTTAACAAGATTCCCACCACTTTATTGGAAATAGTCACGTAGGTTTCAAACAGCTGCCCGAACGTCACGCTCACGTGGCCATCCTCTCCCACCTGTCCCGTCCTTCTAATGATCAAGCACAGCTCTTCAACCTCCTTGCCCACGTGTGAGTGAGCATCCTTCCCTCTCTGCTCCGTCCGAGACCCCTCCGGAGGTCGCCCGTAGGTAGGATCTCCTCTGTGAGCGTGCCCAGGTTTTGCTGCCGGCCTGTCGTTGCTGCTGAAAGGGTTCTTCCTCTGGTACTCGATGTGATCCTCTGCCCAGCTCTGCCAGCTTTTCCTCAGGTCACCCACAGCGCTGGTAGCTTTAGCGCCCTGCCCTTTATCTTCCTCCATGGCTTGAGAGTCTTTTACGGCGCTCGAGCAGGAAACAAATGGCTGCCGGGTGGTAGCTGCAGTTCCTCGGTGCGCTGGGGCAGCCGTGAGGGAAGAACAACAAATCAGCCTGAGGAACTGTGGGAAGTGTTTTGCTTGGGTGAGAGGCAAGGCTGCTGAAAAAGGCATTAAAAAAGGTGAAGATTAAGTCCCCCTGTAATTCTACATAGAATTGTTAGGGTTGGAAGGGACTTCAAGGATCATCGAGTTCCAACCCCTCTGCCATGGGCAGGGACACCTCACACCACAGCAGGTTGCTCACAGCCACATCCAGCCTGGCTGCAAACACCTCCAGGCAGGAGGCTTCCACCACCTCCCTGGGCAACCTGTGCCAGTGTCCCTCATGGTGAAGAGCTTCTTCCTAACATCTAATCTGAACCTACCCATTTCTATTTTCTTTCTGTTCCCCTTAGTCCTATCACTATCTGACATCCTAAAATGTCCCTCCCCAGCTTTCTTGTAGGCCCCCTGGAAGGAAGAGCCTGGAAGGCCACAATAAGGTCTCCTCAGAGCCTTCTAAAAAGCTAGCTAAATTCAGAAGGCACTTTGCAATGTAGGGCAGTGAGCTGTGCTTACAAGGTTAGACAGCGTGCCGCCAGTCCCACTCTTACCATACCACCAGCCCCAGCATTACTGTGCCACCGGTCCCAGTCACCACACCCCACCCCCCAGCCTCCGTGTAACACCCCCGTGCACAGCGCTTACTCTCCCTGCAGTGACTCTTCGTAAAGCACTGGGTCCTTGCACCAGCAGCCTTCCCAAGCAGCCCCGCCTGAGCTGCCCAGCACCGGCTTACTGACAGGCCAGAAAGCAAATCATTCCCCAAGAGGCTGCCACCAACCCCTGCGCAGGGGTGGGCAGCCCTCCTGCCCGCACACGGATTAAAGGTGGACACAGCCTCGCTCTGCCGACAAGCTTCCCACAGAAGCTATTATGCGCGGAAAGCATTACCTGGAGCTGAAATTCTGAGCCGTGGTGGGAGCAGGCGGCTCTTCCTCAGCAGGCACTGAAAAAGAGAAGCAGAAATGCAGCCAGCGAGCGCGGTGCTGCCTGCAAGGGCCGGTTTAGCCAAGAAGACAAAACCAGGAGGGATAGTTCTGCCTTAAAAGGCTCTGCGCACAGCCGCTCTGCCAGCTACAACCCGGGGGCAGGCAGCACTGGAGAGCTGAAAGCTGCCCAGCTGCTCCAGGCACAAATTACCTGTAATTAGGTGATGGGCTCTCTAGGCAGTGTGTAATTATTGTAATGAATTGGGGACAGACTCTTCTATACCTAGAGGGATCCACCTGTAATTATGGCTTTGCTGGATCCCATCCTCAACCTGTTGAATTACACAAACGAAGAGCTTCCCAGAGCACATTCAGTGGAGCTGGTATTTTCTTAACAGAAAAGGATGTGAGAGAGAGAGAAAGCATAGAATTAGTGCAGGATTTTCTATAGGGCAGTGGACAGAAATCAAATTCTGAACAATCTAATAACTGGGTCATAAATTAGGTATTTCTAGACTTTAAAAGCATTGTTTGGGGTGGTTGTTGGGTTTTTTCCCCCTTCAAGTGAGGGTATTTACCCAGGTAGATAGGTTGATGCTGGATGCTGTTGCACATGAACCTTGTGAGCAGTGACAAGAGCTCCCTGAACGACCCAGCAGAGCATGCAAGTCACAGTCAACAAACATTTCTGCTTCTTTAGGGTCTAGAAGAGCAGAAGATGAGCACAAAATGGCTGTGAAAGACAATGGAGAAAGCTATGCAGCAGCACACTGTGTTCAAGGTGTTCAAGAGGGGATTGGACGTGGCACTTGGTGGTCATGAGGTCTGTGGTGACAGGTTGGACTCGATCTTCGAGGTCTCTTCCAGCCTTAGTGATACTGTGACACATTAAATAATGGCTTTTCAATCACAGCCTCTCACTTTTAAATTGAAGCTAATGACTGTCATATGATCCTGTTATAGCTGCTGTGAGAGGAGGGTGGTTAATTCTAGCTCCCTGGAGCAATTTCAACCTGTGGAATTAGGTTTTGTGTGCTTAAAATTCCCCCAAAGGCTAAAAAGGATAAGTGTTCTTCCTCAAATAGTTATGTAATTCAGTCCTGACTCTCCAACAAATGGCTTGTCCTCAGCGGCAGCACAGGAATGTAAGGGCAGTTTACAGACACATCATCTGAAAAGCACTTTGCTGTTATGTCAGGATCAGCTGCTCTCCAAGTTTCACTTGTTAACACACACACACACACACACGCACCACTTCCAAACTACGCCGAGCAGCACAACCAGACTTGTCAGTGATTGTGCACGGATCCTCCAGGCAAAAGCAGGAAGAACCAGGGCTGCAAGCTCAGTTCTTCTGTAGAAAACAGCATCACTGGAAAACGGAGGTGTTCACCTTCAAAGAACAAGCAGGAGGGCTCGGCAGGTAAAGTAAGGGAAAGCCAGTCTCAAAGAGATTAAGCTTAAACAATAATAGCAATAACCCCTCTTAAGGGGTTTCTAAAGTGGAAGTTACACAGCTAAGAAATCTAAAGTGAGCATGAATGGGAAACCAAAAGCAGGCTCCTTCCCCTGGCTCTCTCAGCAATCCCAAGATTTTGTAAGCACTCTCAGCCTCAGGGGCTCCCTCAGCAGCTCAGCAATGCCCTTATTGCTCGGTCTCAGCTGCTGAGGTGCACAGCCCAGATCCACGTCTGACCCCTTTGCTTCCTCTTCTAGCAAACTTCACGTTTAGCTGCCAGCTTACGTTGGAAGTTATTTTCTTGTCAACCAGCAGCACCAAGGCTTCGCTGCCAAACCTCAGTTTGGGTTGCACCAGAGGAAGAGAGACGTGGAGAAGCTACAGGATGAGCTTATGGAGGTGGCCCATGCAGTGTTCACAGGTCACAAGCACTATCTTAGCCATCGAGAAAACCAACCGAACGACAGTAAAACAAAAGGAAACACCAAAAAACCTGTCCAAAACTCAGCCCAGCAAATACAGAGCATCAGGTCAGGGCTGAGCTGGCCTGGTGCTAGCAAGAGGCTTACCAAAATCTGGATGAACTGAACCCTTCACCTCAGCCTAACGGGGAAAGCAGTGGGTAGGGGATTACAGCTATCAGCTCTAGATGGTGAAAATCGAACAAAACATAAACTGGCAATAAAAAAAAAAAGCCTTCCTTTTGCTTCCCCCTTTGCTGGAGAGCCCCATCTCTGCCCCTGTCCTGGGGGTCTGTGTCTCACCCCACCTGCTCCCTCGCCGGCCTTGACCTCCTTCCCACGGAAAAACGAACGCGACTCCTCCGGCCTCTGTTAATTGTTAATGATGCTTAACGAGCTGCTCCACGGACGCCGGCGAGGGAAAGTTGTTGGGAGGGAGGTGAAAAAGAAGACGTGAGCGCTGGGCGGGCTGGAAAGCGCCTCCCAAGCTGGCCCGCGGGTGCCCCCCACCCAGCCCCCTGCTCGGCTCCACCTCGGCCAGCGGTGCCGCTGCCGACAGCCGTACCTCGCGGTACGATGGGGCCAGCCGCAGCCCGGCCCGGCGCAGCGCCCGGCCCCCGCCAGGCCGCACCCCTCTCCCCGCCGCGCTCCTCCCGCCGCGGCGCGGCGCCCGCCCGGCAGCGCATGCGGCCCGGGGAGGCGGGCGATGGCCGGACATGGCGCTGCCCGCCCCGCCGCTGCGCCGCTACCTGCTGCTGCTGGCCCAGGAGCACCTCGAGTTCCGCCTGCCGGTGAGCGCCCCGCGGGGCCGGGGCTGGGGCCGGGCAGGCAGCGGGGAGCCGGGGAGGCGCAGCTCCGGGCGGCGCGGCCCGGCTGCGGCGGAGTTCAGGGGGAGCCGGCGGCGAAGGGCAGCCGGGGCCCCTTGGCAGCTCCCCGTGTCCTGCGGCAAGGGACCCCGCGGGTGCGGGGCTGCCTCTCACCTTCTCGGCGCGGCCGCAGGCTCCTTCCTGCTGCCCGCCGGCTCCGTGGGGAGCCGCTGCCTGCAGCCTAATTTAAGGCAGCGCTTTCCTCATCCGTTTCAAGAGCCTTTGGGGCGGGGGAGGTTGCCAGCAAATACCTGGGGCTCCAATAAGAAATGAAGACCGGAGCGGGAAATGGGTTTACCAAATCATGGAATCATGGAATCAGAGAGTGGTCAGAGTTGGAAGGGACCTCAAGGCTCAGCCAGTCCCAACCCCCCTGCCATGGGCAGGGACTCCTCACACTGCAGCAGGTTGCTCACAGCCACATCCAGCCTGGCTGCAAACACCTCCAGGGATGAAGCTTCCCCCACCTCCCTGGGCAACCTGTGCCAGGCTCTCACCAGCCTCATGGGGAAGAACTTCTTCCTACTGTTTTTAACTTCTTCCTGATGTTTTTAAGGGCCTGTTTCTTTGGCTTTTTAAACTGGGTAGCTGCTTCTGCCGTTGTGCTGTGGGTGCATAAATAATAGAAGCACAGAATTGTTTAGGTCAGACCATCGTGTCTATCTCTGACTCTGCCAAGGCTGGTGCTAAATCATGTCCCTTCTCTGGGGACATTCCTGGTTGCACTTCCCTTCTCTTGTCCTGCTCAGCCAGGTGTTTGCCTTTGTGATGAGCAGCATTAGGGACCTGATTTGTCTGAAGCTTCAAGGAATGATTCAGGGCAGAGTTTTCAGCCCTGTCAGCTGCCTGATCTCCATCTGTGCTACACCTGCTTATGGGAGATGAGAGGGCTGCTTGTATCCTGGGTTCCCCAGTTCAAGAAGGACAGGGAACTGCTTGAGAGGGTCCAGCAAAGGGCTGCAAAGATGATTAGGGGGAGGAGAACATCTGTCTTGTAAAGAAAGGCTGAGGGACTTGGGCCTGTTTAGCCTTGGTGGAGAGAGGACTGGTGGGGGGATCTTATCTGTGCTTATCAATACCTAAAGGGTGGCTTTCAGGAGGATGGGAACAGCCTTCTTCAGTAGTGCCCAGTGTCAGGACAAGAGGTAATGGGCGTAAGCTTGAACATAGGAAGTTCCATGAGGAGGAACTTCTTCCCTTTGAGGGTGGTAAAGCTCTGGACCAGGCTGCCCAGAGAGGTGATGCAGTCTCCATCTCTGGAGTCATTCAGAGCTGGCCTGGATATGTTCCTGTGCAACCTGCTGTGGGTGATGCTGCTGTGGCAGGGAGGTTGGACTAGGTGATCTCTAGAGGTCCCTTTCTGCCCTCACCATTCTGTGATTCTGTGGTGTGGGATCACAACAGATGAAGGTGTTTGTTGAAGTCCACATTTGTCTGTAGAATAAGGTTCTGTGATTCATCTTTCTTAGTTGATGAGAAGCCCTGCTCTGTGGTTAGGAATCAGTCCTTGGTTAGGTCAGGTACTGAGAGGTACCATCAGACATCCAGTGTTGCAGTACAGGATGTCTCTAATGGACAGAGAGGTGCATGTCAAGTGTTTCCTTATCAATACCTTCAGGCAGACCTGTTGCAATGCATAGAATCAGAGTCAGTAAGGTTGGAAAAGACCTCAGAGATCATCAAGTCCAACCTGGCACCCAGCACCTCCTGACTAACTAAACCATGGCTCCAAGTGCCACATCCAGTCCCCTCTTGAACACCTCCAGGGATAGGGACTCCACCACCTCCCTGGGCAGCACATTCCAGTGGCCAATTACTCTTTCTGGGAAGAACTTTCTCCTCACCTTGAGCCTAAACTTCCCCTGGCACAGCTTGAGACTGTGGCCTCTTGTTCTGGTGCTTGCCTGGGAGAAGAGACCAACCCCCTCCTGGCTACAGCCTCCCTACAGGTAGTTGGAGAGAGCAAGAAGGTCTCTCCTGAGCCTTCTGTTCTCCAGGCTAAACAACCCCAGCTCCCTCAAGCTTTCCTCTCAGGGCTGTGCTCCAAACCCCTCCGCAGCCTCATTGCCCTTCTCTGGACACCTTCAAGTATCTCAATGTCCTTCTTAAACTGAGGGGCCCAGAACTGAACACAGGACTCAAGGTGTGGCCTAACCAGTGCTGAGCACAGGGCAGAATGACTTCCCTGCTCCTGCTGGCCACACTATTTCCTGCATCAGAATTTATGGTATGCTCTTGTTTGTTGGCTTGTTTGGTTTTTCTGTCTTTCAAACAGAAGTTACTGCTCTTAAAGCCTGACCTTTGTTTTTTTTCACTTAGGAAATAACATCTCTGCTCTCACTTTATGGGGGACAGTTCAGCAGTGAGCAGGAAATCCGTGGCAATGTAAGTGAGGGCCAAAATATCTTCCTGGAGTATGGGATGCAAGTGTGTCCTCTGTAGTGCATTTATTGTCATTAAATCTGAGCAGCTGAAGAAATGCCGATGTTTCTTAGGAACATGAGGAATCTTCCAAACCTGAGCAATTCTCAGTTTCAGTCCAGGTTCAGAGTGGAGTAAAAGATGCACTAAACACACCTCGGGATGTCTTCGACAGCGTGAAAAGAAGCAGTGCCATCTGCTGGGAGGATCTCCTCCTTTTTCACAACAAGCCAAACCAGGAAATCATTCAGCAGCAGCTGGAATTTGGGGCTTGCCTCTAACTCAGAGGCAGCCCATCTGGAGCTGGGAAGCTGTGTGAGCCTGGCTTCAGTGTGCAGTCAGAGAAAGCTTCAGTTTCTACTTGCATGTACCAAGGTGGGGGTTGACTCTTTAGAGGATTAATAACCTAGAGGAGCATAAATAAGAATGTTTTACCCAGTCAAAAGTGTGCTGGGAAAATGACATGCCTGGTAAATTTGTGCAGGCATTCAAACAAAGTATGCAGTTTGACCTCAAACTGAATGTTCTGTCCTCATGCTCACTGTACAGTTAACAGACTTCTGATTGTTTTCCATCTTCAGCAGGCATGGTTTGGTTTTTGTTGAACAGAATTATGTAGGTGTGTAATTCGTGTGACATCCTCCAGCTAGGTATGTGCATCACTTTTATCCTCTCTTCATTTCAGTCTCCATTCTGGATTCTCAGTATTCCTTCAGAAGAGATGGCAAGGGGACTAATGAAGAGGACAGTGTGTGCAAAGTAAGAGGTGAAAGAGAGTCATAGAATAGAATCTCAGCATCATTTTGGTTGGAAAAGACCTTCAAGACCATTGAGGCCAGCTATGCTTTAAAAGGCCTTTCAGACCATTGAGTTCAACTATGCTTTAAAAGACCTTTAAGACCACTGAGACCTTTCAGACCATTGAGGCCAGCTATGCTTTAAAAGGCCTTTCAGACCATTGAGACCATTCAGACCATTGAGGCCAGCTATGCTTTAAAAGGCCTTGAAGACCAGTGAGGCCAGCTATGCTTTAAAAGGCCTTTCAGACCATTGAGACCTTTCAGACCATTGAGGCCAGCTATGCTTTAAAAGGCCTTTCAGACCATTGAGACCATTCAGACCATTGAGGCCAGCTATGCTTTAAAAGACCTTTAAGACCATTGAGACCATTCAGACCATTGAGGCCAGCTATGCTTTAAAAGGCCTTTCAGACCATTGAGACCTTTAAGACCATTGAGACCATTCAGACCATTGAGGCCAGCTATGCTTTAAAAGGCCTTGAAGACCATTGAGACCTTTAAGACCATTGAGTTCAACTATGCTTTAAAAGACCTTTAAGACCATTGAGACCTTTAAGACCATTGAGGCCAGCTATGCTTTAAAAGGCCTTGAAGACCAGTGAGGCCAGCTATGCTTTAAAAGGCCTTTCAGACCATTGAGGCCAGCTATGCTTTAAAACACCTTTAAGACCATTGAGACCTTTCAGACCACTGAGGCCAACTATGCTTTAAAAGGCCTTTCAGACCATTGGAGGCCAACTATGCTTTAAAAGGCCTTTCAGACCATTGGAGGCCAACTATGCTTTAAAAGGCCTTTCAGACCACTGAGGCCAACTATGCTTTAAAAGGCCTTTCAGACCATTGAGGCCAACTATGCTTTAAAAGGCCTTTCAGACCATTGGAGGCCAACTATGCTTTAAAAGGCCTTTCAGACCACTGAGGCCAACTATGCTTTAAAAGGCCTTTCAGACCATTGGAGGCCAACTATGCTTTAAAAGGCCTTTAAGACCATTGAGACCTTTCAGACCATTGAGGCCCAATCAATCTTTGGCTGTACAATGCAAATGATAATTAAGGTGGTGGAAAATTGTTCTCTGTTGTGTATATAAAATACTGATTTTTATACTGGGCTCTTAAAATAAGCAGCCTCTAATTAGCTCTAGAATTGAGGAGGTGTTGCTGGAGCCTGTAGTGTGCCCATGTTCTTTACTTAGTGTGTGATCAGTGCAGGGTCTTGCAATGGTGCAGAGCCAGGAGTGGTAGCATCACCTTGAATAACATTTAGTTAGTGGCTTGCTTTGAAATCATAAGGAATTAAAAGACAAAACCAGTGATGCATTAAAATCAAGTTTGGAGCAGCAAGGTAGTGGATTCCTTGTGCCACCCTCCTAGTGCTGGTATCTGTGCCCTCAGCTGCAGCAGAGGTCCCTCGAGAAAATTCAAGAGCCAAAGAGTGATTCTTGCAGTGGCCTTTGGTGTTTTTCAGAGGTGTCTGCCTACCATGACACCTCTGGGTCATGAGGCTTTGAGGGGTACCTTGGAGGTGTGGTTCAGAGTGAGCAGCACAGTTGTGGTGTGGCTCTCTGACTATGGTCAGTTTGGGGTGACTGCCCTCTCAAAAACTTTGTAATTTCAGGTCTATATTTGAACTGTGGGGTCATGGAAGATCTGCAGGGGAGCTCTATGCAGCTTTGAGGAGCTATCCAATGGACAAGATGGTATGCATGTGAAGAGTCTGCATAATTAGGTTCCTGTCTCACCCTCAGTGGCACTGCAGCCATGCTAAGCAAAGTCTCTTTGCCTGTTTTCCAGCTTCCATATCTACAGCCAGACTCCACTTACAAAGTTCATATCCACACCTTTAACAAAACACTGACCCAAGCACAGAAGATACAAAAGATAGATGTAAGTAGGTGTTCAAGGCATCTTTTGACATGTAATTAAATCTATTCACATTGTTCTTGCTCTGTGCCATCAGTGTATCTCAGTGTGGGTTTCCTGAAGGCAGTTTATGCCCTTGCATCTTCTCAGCTCTGAATGAAGTCTTTGAGTCTGAATGAAAATTCCCTCAAAATTCATGGCTTTGACATTTTGGGTTTGGAAACAGACCATGTCAGGCACATGGGTTCTAGAGGAGACCTCCAAGATGAGCAGAGGGCTGGAGCCCCCCTCCCATGGGGACAGGCTGAGAGAGAGTTTGGGCTGTTCAGCCTGGAGAAGAGAAGGCTCTGGAGAGACCTTAGAGCAACCTGCCAGTACCTGAAGAGGCTACAGGAGAGCTGGGGAGAGACTTTGTAGAAGGGCTGGGAGTGATAGGATGAGAGGGAATGGATTGAAGCTTGAGGAGGAGAGATTTAGACTGGAGATTAGGAAGAAATTCTTTGCAGTGAGGGTGGTGAGACACTGGGACAGGTTGCCCAGGCAGGTCCTGGATGCCCCTTCCCTGGAAGTGTTCAAGGCCAGGTTAGATGAGGCCTTGAGCAACCTGGGCTGGTGGGAGGTGTCCCTGCCCATGGCAGGGGGTTGGAACTGGATGATCTTTAAAGTCCCTTCCAACCTAAACCATTCTGTGAATCTGTGAAAGTCCAGAGGAAATGGAGAAGGTACTTTCAGGACTAATTTGTCATTTCTCACAAGTGGAATTGTGGGGTTTAGGTATTTTAGGTTTGGTGGGGGTTGGTTTGGGTTTGGGTTGGTTTTTTGTCCCCCCTCTCCCCCAGTTTTAATTTATTTTGTTTTATGGGGTGCATATTTCAAAGCTTTGACTTTCTCTTCTTTCCCCCCCCCCCCCATACTGTTTCTTGGACAGGCCCTTGAATTTCTGCCATTCAAAGGAAAAGTAAATTTAAAGAACCCAGAGCACATCTTCTGGATTTTGGAAGATTATGGAATGGACCCTAATAAAGTTCCAGAAGAGCCCTTTCAGCTGTATTTTGGTAGATGGGTGAGTGAGTGTGGCTTGCTTCAGGTCTTGTCAGCTTTTACATGTAGGAAATTGTTCTTCTTTCAGAAAATTGTCCCTGTTTTAGCAAGAAGTTCTTCATAGAAAGAGAGATTGGCCCTTGGAATGTGCTGCCCAGGGAGGTGGTGGAGTCACCATCCCTGGAGGTGCTTAGGAAGAGACTGGATGGGGTGCTTAGTGCCATGGTTTATTTGATCAGATGGTGTTGGGTGATAGGTTGGACTTGATGATCTCAAAGGTCTCTTCCCACCTGGCCTGGTCTGTGCTATCCTGTCCTGCTCTTGTGCTATCCTGTCCTCCTGCTCCTGCTCTTGTGCTGTCCTGTCCTATTCCAGTGTAAAGAATTCTGTTAAGTTTTAATGGAAGCAGACAGCCCAGTGATGGCTGAATCTGTCACTGATCATAGAGTCATAGAATTGTCAGGGTTGGAAGGGACCTCAAGGATCAGCAGGACTGCTGAAAAATGATGGAGAGTGGCTTGGCCAGCTCATCTGCCAGCTCTCTCAGCACCCTAGGATGGATCCTATCCGGTCCCATGGACTTGTTTGTTGGGTTTTTTTGTCCCCCCAGTGAATTCTGACCTGTCAGCACTGTCCTAAATGGACATTTTGAGTGTGAGAGAAGCCAGTGAAGGTGGAACTTCTGTGTGACCTCCATCAGGTGCATGTGCCTGGGTTCACTCCTGTTCACTTGCATTTCTGCTTCTCAGAATTTGGAAGTTATTTGAAGTCTGAATTGCCAGGAATTGGGTTGGGTTTGGGTTTTTTTTTTTGCTCTGATTGTTACTACTTCTTAAGAATTTCCCCTCTGTCTTGAAGAATCTATCTCTGTGTTGAACCAAGATAACCTGTTGCCTGGAAAGAAGTCTGTCCTATTTTAGATGGCAGAAAGCAAAGTGAGGCTGTAACTGTGCCCAGTTTTGGGCTCCTTGATTGAGGACAGACAGGGATCTACTGGAGAGAGTCTAGCAGAGGCTACAAGGATGAAGGAGCTTGAACATCTCTCCTGTGAAGAGAGATTGAGAGCCCTGGGGCTGTTCAGTCTGGAGACGAGAAGGCTGAGAGGAGACCTTATTTATGCCTATAAACACCTGAGGGGTGGGTGTCAAGATGAAGGTGCCAGCCTCTCCTTGGGGGTGCCCACTGGTAAGACAAGGGACAACAGGTATAAGCTGGAACATGGGAAGTTCCATCTCAACAGGAGGAGAAACTTCTTCACTTTGGGGGTGCTGGAGCCCTGGAGCAGGCTGCCCAGAGAGGTTGTGGAGTCTTCTGCTCTGGAGACTTTCAAGAGCCATCTGGATCTGTGTGAGAGACTAAAGCTTGTCTCTCCTGGAGTGACTCAACAAAGATAAAATCTCTTGCTGCTTGTCCAGACAATAGCTGATGTGCGTTGGGCAGAGCCACTGGAAGGACTCTTGGAAGGTGCAAAGATAACATTGCTCATGGGACTGCAGCTGGCCTACAACAATGGCCCAAGGGCCCAGCATTCACACCTTCAGGACAAGATCATTTCCAGCCATCAGATACCCCAGGAAAGGACAATGGCTCCTGATGTGTTAAGGGTGTGTGGGTAGCTAGATGGAGCAGGAGGAGGCTGAGGCCTTCCCCCGCCTCCATCCAGTGGCTGCCCAAACTCACCTGAGCACACAGAAAGATTTCCTGGGGAACGATACCTGGACCTAAAGATGATTTCCCAGAACAATACACTTGCCTAAGGGCTAAAAAACTGTATAAAAGACTGGAGCAGCTACTGGCTAGTAGAGGAGAAAATTGGAGAAGCAAGATGCAGAAGAAAGCAGACGGCAGCACACACTGGAAACACCATGGAGCCAACACAATGGATCTTGGACTCTCCGTGCCCTAAGTTCCGCCTGCTGCAACTCATGGAGCTGAAGAAGGTGTTCAGAGGACCTCATCCCTTCTACAGCCAAAGCCTCAGCACCCTTCCTCTACAGACCCAACATCTCCTGCAGCACCGTTTCTCTACAGACCCAACATCTCCTGCAGCACCGTTTCTCTACAGACCCAACATTGCAGCACCTTTCCTCCACAGACTCAAACTGTCTTGGGGGGTGAGGGGTGTGGTAATAGAATTCTTTCCCTCTTCTCCCTTTCGTCCTCTCTTCCTATTTCTCTCTCTCTTCCCTTCTGATCCCTCCACTTTATTTATGTCCATCCACTGTAGTTATGTAATCAATAGTCTAGCTGTTGATATTTTGGCCTCGTTTGTGCCTCTCATTTCACAACACGGGAATATTCATTAAAAACCTGAATCTCTTTCCCTCTCCGGATCGAGACAATCTGTTCCTGTGTGCCCTGCCTTAGGTGATCCTGCTTTGGCAGGGAGGTTGGACTGGATGATCTCCAGAGCTCCCTTCCAACCCCTACCACTCTATGATCCTAAGCAAGTGTTAATGGAATGAAGTTACCTGTCTGTTTGGATGGTGTCTCTTCAGCAAGGTCTGTTGGCCTGTCTGCTGGTGTCTCATACCTAGAGACCTCACAGTGATTTTATTCCATGTTTCAACAGATTGCAGATGGCCAAAGAGAACTGATTGAGTCCTACAGTGTGAAAAAGAGACACTTCATTGGAAATACCAGCATGGATGCCTGCCTGTCTTTCATCATGGCCAACCATGGGAGAGTGAAACCCAATGATGTTGTATATGATCCATTTGTGGGAACAGGTATATATGTGGGTTTTTTTTCCTACTGGTGGGACAAACTGGGAGGTTGTGGTAGTGCTCACACTACATTTAGAATAGAACAGAATAGAGTAGAATTAACTAGGTTGGAAAAGGACTTTGAGATCATCAAGCCCAACCTGTCACCCAGCACCATCTAACCAACTAAACCATGGCACCAAGTGTCTCATCCAGTCTCTTCTTAAACACCTCCAGTGATGGTGACTCCACCACCTCCCTGGGCAGCACATCCCAATGGGCAGTCTCTGTGAAGAACTTCTTCCTAACATCCAGCCTAAACCTCCCTGGTGCAGCTTGAGACTGTGTCCTCTTGTTCTGGTGCTGGCTGCCTGGGAGAAGAGACCAACCCCCACCTGGCTACAACCTCCCTTCAGGTAGTTGTAGAGAGCAATGAGGTCTCCCCCTGAGTCTCCTCTTCTCCAGGCTAAGCAACCCCAGCTCCCTCAGCCTCTCCTCACAGGGCTGTGCTCCAGACCCCTCACAATTTGTACCTGCACAGTGGCTTCTGGTGCTCAACTGATTTTTGGGATGATACCAAAAGCAGAATGGTGACTATAGAGTGAGTATTTTTGACAGAATCACATAGAATGACAGAATTGGTAGGGCTGAAAGTGAGCTCTGGAGATCATCTACTCCAACCCCCTGCTACAGCAGGGTCACCCAGAGTAAATTAAACAGGAACACGGCCAGGTGGGTTTGGAATGCCTCCAGAGACTCCACAACCTCTCTGGGCAGCCTGCTCCAGGGTTCTGCCACCCTCACAATGAAGATTTTGTTAACTTGAAAGGGGTTTGGGGGGAAGAAGACCAACTTCAGGAGATGTAAACAATGTATTTTACACTTCTGACAAGCCTTTTGTTGTCTTGCATGGTTTGAACAGCAGTTCCTGTGTGTCCTGGACTGCTTCACTGACCAAGAAAGCTAGAGCCTTCCAAGAATTTGGCTTCCCCTTCCCCTTCCTTGCAGCCCCTTCCCCCCCCCTTCCCTTCCCCCTTCCCCCCCTTTCCCCTTCCCCTTCCCCCCCTTCCCCCCCTTCCCTTCCCCTTCCCCTTCCCTTCCCCCCCCTTCCCCTTCCCCTTCCCTTTTCCCTCCCCCTTCCCCTTCCCCTTCCCCTTCCCCTTCTAGTGTGCCACTGATGCAACCTCCTCAAGTTCTTGAGCAAAACAACTCTAACACAGACCCTAACAGCTGACATTTATGACAGCAGTTTCATACTTGTCCCCCCCTTTTCTCCCCTTTACAGGTGGCCTTCTGATCTCCTCAGCACACTTTGGAGCCTATGTGTGTGGTGCTGATATAGATTACAACACGATCCATGGATTAGGTATGTTGTGGTTTCTAAGCCACTGCAATGTTACTCTCTGGAATTTAAGAATAGCCAAGGTAGTAGATGGCACTTAGTGGATTTTAAAGCAGTATTAATCTACACAGGAGCTCTTTGATCATGTTTGGTTTTGCCCACCAATTCATATGAGTCTTAGCTAAGCTGTTCTCTGACTTGTGTTTTTTTTTTAGGCAGGACAGAGTTAATAGAAGAAATAAGGAAAAGCCAAAACAAAGTTCCCAATTAGAGCTACAACAGCTGTGTGCTTTCCTAGCCTGTGATGTAGGAAGCTTCTCATAACCTATCTCAGGAAGTCTAATCCAAGTCTTACTTCCCTGGAAAAGTGCAAATTATCTCTGACTTACTGGGCAGGATTACAGCTGAGGGAAGTGAGAACTTCTCAGGAACCATAAATTGCATTCATTTTGGAATCATGCTGTACAAAATCGATGCAGACAGGCTGGAAAGCCTCCAGAGAAGGGCCACAAGAGTGGCATGGGAGGAAGGGCTCAGAGAGCTGGGCTTGTTCAGCCTGGAGAAGAGAAGGCTGAGGGGAGACCTTATTGCCATGCACCAGCACTTAAAGGGTGGCTACCAGGAGGATGGAGACTCCCTTTTTACAAGGAGTCCCATGGGAAAGACAAGAGGCGATGGGGACAAGCTGGGGAAATTCCCATTGGAGTCCAGAAGGAACTGTTTCCCCATGAGCACAGTCAGACACTGGAACCATCTCCCAAGGGAAGCAGTGGAGTCCCTTACACTGGTCAATTTTAAACCTCATCTTGCCAGGCTGCTGGGCCAGCTCATTCCAACTCCACCATCACCTAGAAAGGTTGGACCAGGTGATCCTTGGGGTGCCTTCCAAGCTGATTGTTATGAATGTGTTCTGTGACACCCCCGCCATGTAGATGGTGCAGCAGAACTTTACTCATGTGCTTCTATTATTCCTTGATACTTCTGAAGATGTATTGCAAATTCTTGTGGCAGTGAGTAGAAAAAGCCAGGAGATTAAACTCGGCTTTTTTTATGGTGGTAGTGGTATGAGCCAGCAGTGTGCCCAGGTGGCCAAGAAGGCCAATGGCATCCTGGCCTGCATCAGGAAGAGTGTGGCCAGCAGGAGCAGGGAAGTCATTGTGCCCTGTGCTCAGCACTGGTTAGGCCACACCTTGAGTCCTGTGTCCAGTTCTGGGCTTCTCAGTTTAAGAAGGACATTGAGAGACTTGAATGTGTCCAGAGAAGGGTAACGAGGCTGGGGAGGGGTCTGGAGCACAGCCCTGTGAGGAGAGGCTGAGGGAGCTGGGGTTGCTTAGCCTGGAGAAGAGGAGGCTCAGGGGAGACCTCATTGCTCTCTGCAACTCCCTGAAGGGAGGTTGTAGCCAGGTGGGGGTTGGTCTCTTCTCCCAGGCAATGAGCACCAGAGCAATTTGACACAGTCTTAAGCTGCACCAGGGGAAGTTTAGGCTGGATGTTAGGAATAAATTCTTCCCAGACAGAGAGATTGGCCACTGGAATGTGCTGCCCAGGGAGGTGGTGGAGTCACCATCCCTGGAGGTGATTAAGAGGGGATTGGATGTGGCACTTGGAGCCATGGTTTAGTTAGTTATGAGGTGTTGGGTGATAGGTTGGACTTGGTCTCTGAGGTCTTTTCCAACCTTGTTGATTCTATGAATTATCTTCCTTTAAATGGAGTGCCAGAGTGCATGGAAGCTTTTCCACAACAGTTGTTGACTGCTCTTTTTCTCCCCCCACCCATTCCATGCTCCTCCTCCCAGGCAAGGCAAGCAGAAAGAACCAGAAATGGAGAGGGCCAGATGAAAACATCAGAGCTAACCTCAGGCAGTATGGGTTAGAGAAATACTACCTTGATGCACTGGTGTCTGATTCTTCAAGGCCAGTCTGGAGGAAGGGGATGCTGTTTGATGCCATCATTACAGATCGTAAGTTCTTTAGTGCTTTTTGTTGCCTAATCACAGTCCTTTGGGAGCTGGGGTTGCTTAGCCTGGAGAAGAGGAGGCTCAGAGGAGACATTATTGCTCTCTACAACTACCTGAAGGGAGGATGTAGCCAGGTGAGGGTTGGTCTCTTCTCGCAGGCACCCAGCACCAGAACAAGAGGACACAGTCTCAAGCTGTGCCAGGGGAAGTTGAGGCTGGATGTTAGGAAGAAGTTCTTCATAGAAAGAGAGATTGGCCATTGGAATGTGCTGCCCAGGGTGGTGGTGGAGTCCCCATCACTGGAGGTGTTTAGGAAGAGACTGGATGGGGTGCTTGGTGCCATGGTTTAGTTGATTAGATGGTGTTGGGTGATAGGTTGGACTTGATGATCTCTGAGGTCTTTTCCAGCCTGGTCTGGTCTGGTCTATTCTATTCTATTCTATTCTATTCTATTCTATTCTATTCTATTCTATTCCCTGTGAACTTTGCTGTAGTGCTGTGAGAGCTCACACCTGCAGCTTCCATAGTGCAGAACATGAGAGCTGAAAGCAGTGCTGTGGAAATGGGGTCAGCGTTTGACGTCTCTGCGTTCTGTTCAGGGATCGTTGTTGGGTCACACAGGAATGCGCCATGAATGCTCCAGCCTTGGGGCAGAGTGGCTGGAAACTGCCCAGCAGAAAGGGACATGGGGGTGCTGGTTGACAGCCAGCTGAAGATAAGCCAGGGTGTGCCCAGGTGGCCCAGAAAGCCACCAGCATCCTAGCTTGGATCAGTAATAGTGCAGCCAGCACGAGTGAGGAAGTGATTGTCCCCCTGCACTCAGCACTGGTGAGGATACTCCCTGAGTACTGAGTTCAGGTTTGGGTCCCTCACTCCAAGAAGGACATTGAGGGGCTGGAGCAGATCCAGAGAAGGGCAACAGAGCTGAGGAAAGGCTGTGGAAAACAGGACTGGTGAGGAGCAGCCAAGGGAACTGGGCTTGTTTAGCCTGGAGAAAAGGAGGCTCAGGGGAGACCCTCATTGCTCTCTACAACTCCCTGAAAGGATGAGGTGGGGATTGGTCTCTTCTCCCTAGTTAACAAGTGATAGAACAAGAGGAAATGGCCTCAAATTGTACTAGGGGAGGTTTAGGTTGGATCCTGGGAAATATTGCTGCAAGAGTGTCAGGGATTGGCACAGGCTGCCCAGGGAGGTGGTGGAGTCATCATCCCTGGAGGTGTTCAAGAGGGGATTGGACGTGGCACATGGAGCCATGGTTTAGTAGTCATGAGGTGTTGGGTGACAGGTTGGACTTGATGATCTTTGAGGTCTTTTCCAACCTTATTGATTCTATGATTCTATGTTTCTATGATACTCTCTACTGGAAGCAGCAGTGGTTTGAAAGGATCCTCTGCCTTTTTAGAAGCTGGTGTGCTTAACACCACTTCTCATGCACTAGAGGGAGTAGAAGCCAAGGGAATAACTTGAAGGCTTTGATGCAGCAGTTTCTGATCTCTAGTGCTGGCTTTTGCAGTGAGACATCTGTATGAATGAGGAACAGGGAGTGTGACTTTTATTTGTGGGTTGCCTGCTTATTTTTGTTGGGCCTGCCTGGCAGTAAAACAATGTGTGACAGTAAAATGAGTTAGGACTGAGTTTGCAACTTGGGTCACAGCTCCTGCATTCACAAAATGGTGGGACCAGTGCTGCCCTGATCCTGAAACAGGTCTCACAAGAGCACATCCGGTGGACATGAAGTATGTTACACTGTTAGAAATGTGGAACAATGTCTGAGAAGCAGCCTGCAGGTTGAGAGAGGTGATTCTGTCTCTGCTCTGGAGAGACCTCACCTGGAGTACTGGGTCCAGCTCTGGGGCCCACAACAGAAGAAGGCCATGGACCTGATGCAGCAGGTCCAGAGGAGGCCACCAAGAGGATCAGAGTGCTGCAGCACTTCTGCAAGGGCAGGCTGAAAGAACTGGGGCTGTTCAGCCTGGAGAAGATGCCAGGGAGACCTTTTAACTGCATTTCATATCTGAAGGGGACCAACAGGAAGACTGGGGAGGGACTTTTTAGAAGGGCTTGGAGTGACAGGGTGAGGGGCAATGGTTTGAAACTGGAGCAAAGATGTTGGCTTGGGGTGGAGGGTGTCCAGAGATGGGCAACAAAGCTGGGGAGAGGTTTGGAGCACAGCCCTGTGAGGAGAGGCTGAGGGAACTGGGGTTGCTTAGCCTGGAGAAGAGGAGGCTCAGGGGAGACCTTATTGCTTTCTACAACTCCCTGAAGGGAGGTTGTAGCCAGGTGGGGGTTGGTCTCTTCTCCCAGGCACCCAGCACCAGAACAAGAGGACACAGTCTCAAGGCTGGATGTTAGGGAAGAAGTTCTTCCTAGAAAGAGAGATTGGCCATTGGAATGTGGTGCCCAGGGAGGTGGTGGAGTCACCATCCCTGGAGGTGTTTAGGAGGAGATTGGATGGGGCACTTGGTGCCATGGTTTAGTTGATGAGATGGTGTTAGGTGATAGTTTCGACTCTATGATCTCAAAGGTCTTTTCCAACCTGGTCTGGTCTGGTCCTGTTCTGTTCTGTTCTGTTCTATTCTGTTCTATTCTACAGCTAGCAACTTTTTACAGGTCTCAATGAACTTAACCTCTTCCAGCTTGGGTGTTGTAAAAGCTTTTCATTGTTTTCACTTCAAGCCACAGTTTGTGCACTGTTGTGAGTGCATGAAATGGTTGTGTGCTGTTTGGGCAGCAGGCAAGGTTCTCATCTGTGCCTTTTGCATGTGCTTTGTGCAGCACCATATGGCATCAGAGAAGCCACTCGCAGGACAGGCTCACAAAAGGAAACAGTGAAGTCCGCTGAAAGAAGGTGGGTGAGCTGCCTGCTCTCTTGTAGGGTGGAAATGTCTTCATGGAAACCCAGCCATAACAATCCTCACTATCAATACACAGTGGGGGATGAAAGAAAGCAGCCCTGTGGGAAAGGACTTGGGGGTGCTGGTGGATGAGAAGCTGGACAGGGGCAGGCAGTGTGAGCTTGCAGCACAGAAGGTAAATCACATGCTGGGCTGCATCCAAAGATGCATTGCCAGCAGCTCCAGAGAGGTGATTCTGCCACTTTGCTCTGCTCTGGTGAGAGCTCACCTGGAGTGCTGTGTGCAGGTCTGGAGCCCTCAATATAGAGAGGGCATGGATCTGATGGAGAGGGTCCAGAGGAGAGCCATGAAAATGATCAGGGGTTGGAGCACCTCTGCTATGAGGTCAGGCTGAGGGGGCTGGGGGTGTTCAGCCAGGAGAAGAGAAGGCTAATAGCAGCCTGCCAGTGCCTGAAGGGGGTTACAAGAAGGATGGGGAGAGTGTTTACAAAGGCCTGCAGGGAGAGGATGAGAGGCAGTGGCTTCAAACTAGAGCAGGCTTTAAGCTGGAGAAAAGCAGATTTGGACTGGATGTTAGGAACAAGTTCTTCACTTGGCAGGTGGTGGAACACTGGAGCAGGTTGCCCAGGGAGTTGGTAGAGGCTTCTTCCCTGGAGATCCTCAAGGTGAGGCTCAATAAGGCCCTGAGCAGCCTGATGTAGTTGGGGATGACCCTGCTGACTGCAGGGAGGTCCCTTCTGGCCCAGACCATTCTATGATTCTATGATGATCTTTCTTATTTCTTGGTTGGCTGTCAGCAGTTAATAATAAAGAAGAAGACAGAAATAACAATTAAAGAAGACAAGCCCTTTTTGTTTGCAAAACGAGTGTGCCCCTTCCTGAAATCCTCTTGGTTTTCTTCTCCTTGCTCATTTGCACATGTTGAGGTTTCCAGTCCTCTTTCTTGGCTCTGTGAGCCTCCACTACCTTGTGTTTCCTGCTCTCAGAAAGTTCACTTCAGTCCCTGCAAGCTGCAAAATGAGTCTCAAATGGAATGCCTCTGTTTTACCTTAACCATCTCTTGGACTCCCACTGCTCCCTTCTCTCCAGTGTTAACATTTGGCTGCTCCACTGCTCAGTCTTCCTTGTCTTCTGCCTTTTACCCTAAGTTGCCCTTAAGGAAGATAATGTGTAAAAGAACTGTTCCCACCATGCTTGTGAACTTCCACAAGTGCTAAAGCTGCAGCCTGAAGAGCCACCAAAGCAATTTGAGAAGTCATATTCCTCAGCTTACAAGATGTCACAGATTGCACTGGGTATGGAGGGACCCTCAAAGGTCATCTTCTCCAACCTCTCTGCAGTCAGCAGGAACATCTCCAACTAGATCAGGCTGCCCAGGGCTATACATCAAGTCACATCTTGAATGTCTCCAGGGATGGGGCCTCAACCACATTCCTAGTCACCCTGTTCCAGTATTTCACCCTCCTCACCATGAAGAGCTTCCTCCCGATGTCCAGCCTAAATCTGCCCTGCTCCAGTTTCAAACCATTTCCCCTCATCCTGTCACTCCAAGCCCTTCCAAGCAGTCCTTCTCCAGCCTTCCTGTTGGTCCCCTGCAGATACTGAAATGTAGCTCTAATTCTTCCTGAAGCCTTCTCTTCTCCAGGCTGCACAGCTCCAGCTCTTTCAGCCTGTCCTTGCAGGAGAAGTGCTGCAGCCCTCTGAGCCTCTTAGTGGCCTTTCTCTGGTTTAGCTCCTTCAGGCCCTGTGATGGGTTATGCCCATCCTGGAAGCAGGGAGGGATGGGCTTGTGAGGGCTTGCCCTCCCTGCAGGGGGTTTTCCCCCTGGGAAATTAAATTAGTCTGTTTCACTCCCCCTCCCTGCCCAGCAAGGCTATAAAAAAGAGGACACTGCAGCCATTAGCTCTCTTGGCCCCTGCCTTTGCTTGGGCAAGGAATGCTGGTGGCTCCCTGCTTCACTGCCATGTGGTCAGGCCTGATCCTTCTCCCTGCTACCTCCACACCTCTTCAGTGAGACTGGTTTTGTATTCTTGTTTTCAATCCCATCCATCCTTGTTCCTTACCCTTGTGAGCCCTACCTCTAATTGTTACATCTATATCTATAGTTTAAAGAATAATTCTTTACCTCTCTACCTCCAAGCCAACTCCAAATTATTTCTTGGTGGATTTGCTCCTTCCCTTTCTTTTTCCTCTCTACTGGGAAAGAAGAGGGGGAGCAGGGGAGGGATTCTCAGCCTGGCCCCTGTCTGAGCTCTGAAGTCCCAGTTAAGGCTCAAACCACCACAGGCCCATATCTCTCTTGAGCTAGGGGTCCCATAGCTGGACACAGCACTCCAGGTGAGGTCTATGCAGAGCAGAGCAGAATGGCACAATCACCTCTGATGTCCTTCTGAATTGTCCTGGGTGGCTTGGCAAGTCTCAGGTGATGCCATTTTGTGGTGTGGGGGTTTTTTATGTGGTTACAACTGCAGCTTTCCCCCTGTGCTTGGTTGCCCTGTTACTTTCTGTTTATCTACACACTTGTGAATTTGTTTGTTTGTTTGTTTAGCACAGAAAATCACATCTTTGTTTCATCCAGTTATCATCTAAGTGACATCTTTTTTGACCTGTTGAAGTTTGCAGCAGAGCACCTGGTGATGGGAGGAAGATTGGTGTACTGGCTTCCAATCTACAGGCCTGAGTATGTATCCTTCAGTTCTGCTGTGAAGTGTGGCAGGATGCCACTTTCTGATGTGCTTTCTTGGGGTGACAATGATAGGACTGGGGGCATGGAATGAAACAAGGAATGGGTAGATTGAGATTGGATGTTAGGAAGAAGTTGTTCCCCATGAAGGTGGTGAGAGCCTGGCACAGGTTGCCCAGGGAGGTGGTGGCAGCCTCATGCCTGGAGGTGTTTGCAGCCAGGCTGGATGTGGCTGTGAGCAACCTGCTGTAGTGGGAGGTGTCCCTGCTCATGGCAGGGGGGTTGGAACTGAATGATCCTTGAGGTCCCTTCCAGCCCTAACAATTCCATGATTCTGTGATCTCAGGCCTGTGTTCCACTTTCCTCTTCCTAGCAGGGTGAGATCCTGTCACCTACAGCCCTGCTTTGAGTCCATAGACACCCTTGGGTTTATACCCTGCTGATTTTCCTCTCACTGGCTGCTTTGCAGTTGGAGATGCTGATGTGATATTCCCATGGCCTGAAGAACCTCTGGCCAAGACAGCAAGATGCTAGATGTCACCCTGGTGTAAGTTCCCTGGCTAACCCTCCCTATCTAATGTTAGGGTGGTGAGACACTGGCACAGGTTGCCCAGGGAGGTGGTGGAAGCCTCATCCTTGGAGCTTTTTAAGGCCAGGCTGGATGTCTCTGAGCAACCTGCTGTAGTGTGAGGTGTCCCTGCCCATGGCAGGGGGTTGGAACTGGCTGATCCTTGAGGTCCCTTCCAACCCTAACAATTCCATGATTCTTAAGGGGACAGCTGGAGCTGCCCTAGTACTGAGCACTTAAGAGTAATGCTCAGACTTCATAATTTAAAACCTGGTGTGAGGAAACCCAGAGTTTTCAAATAAAATTCATGGATGGAGGTCATTCCAAGGAGAAAAAGCATTCCCCTGCCCTTACAAATGCATGTCCAGTGGGCTGAGGTTTAAGCCTGAAAAATGAGACTTCCAAGGTGCAGACAGATTTGCCAGGTAGTAGCAGCAAGCCTCTTATTAATATGTGTTTCTGCCAGAGTAGCTGATAGAGAGGCATGACAAGGTCCTGTAAGAGAACATTCTTGGCTCTCTGCAGTTTGGCACCACTGAGGTAGCTTTTTTTTCCCTCTGAGGCATCAAATCCAAGTGACCAAGAGATGGCAGTGAGAGGCAGGAATTGTAGGGGAGCAATCCTGTGAGGGACCAGAGAGGCCAGCAGAGACTGCAGGTTGCTGTCTGTTCAGTTGTGCAGCCTGCAATTAGTCCTGGGCTTGATAGGAAAGACATCTGTTTGCATACCTTGCTTCAGCAGCAATTAGGTCAGGTTTTGAGATGGGGGGTTGGTGGCTTTGTTTGTTTGGCCTGTTGGTGTCTTTGGCTTTTCTTTTCTTGGTGGCTTTATTTGTTTGGCTTTTTGGTGGCTTTGGCCTTTCTGTTTTTTGGTGGCTCTGTTTGTTTGGCTTTGTTTTTTGGGTGGCTGGAAGAGATTGTGAAAGCTCATCCAGTCCAACCCCCTGCCAGAGCAGGATCACCTAGAGCACATCACACAGGAACACATCCAGGCAGGTCTTGAATATCTCCAGAGAGGGAGACTCCACAACCCCCCTGGGCAGCCTGTTCCAGGCCTCTGTCACTCTGACAGGGAAAAAAAAATCTTTCCTCCTGTTTCCATGGAACTTCCTCTGCCTCAGCTTCCACCACTGCCCCTTGTGCTGGCATTGGGCATCACCCAGCAGAGCCTGGCTCCAGCCTCTTGGCACTCACCCTTAGCCCTTACCCTCTAGCTGGATTGCCTCTTAAAAGGTGAATTTGTACAAAGTATTATGACCTGAAATGCTGAAGGCACTCTGTTAGTGCACAACATGAGTGTAGTCACTTCATTTTCGGCTGTGGTGATGAGCACAGGAACAAATATGAAGTACCCCTAGTGTCTACTGAAATGTGATTACTGACCACTGGAGAAAGACCTGCAGGTGTTGATCAACAGCCAGCTGAACATGAGCCAGCATGTGTTCAGGTGGCCAAGAGGGCCACCAGCATCCCGTCCTGGATCAGCAGTACTGTGACCAGTAGGAGCAGGGAAGTGATTGTCCCCCTGTGCTCTGAACTTGAGTACACCTTGAGTGCTGGGTTCAGTTTGGGGCCCTTCACTCCAAGAAGGACGTTGAGGTGCTGGAGCAGATCCAGAGAAGAGCAATGAAACTGGTGAAGGGTCTGCAGAGCAGGTCTGGTGAGGGGCAGCTGAGGGGACTGGGGTTGTTTAGTCTGTAGAATAGAAGGCTCAGGGGAGACCTCATTGCTCTCTACAACTGCCTGAAAGGAGGTTGGAGCCAGTGGGAGTTGGCCTCTTATCCATAGTTACAAGTGATGGAATGAGAGGAAATGGCCTCAAGTTGCACCAGGGGAGGTTTAGTTTGGATGTTAGATGAAATGTGTTCCCTTAAAAGGCTCTGAAAGACTGGAACAGGATGCTTGGGGAAGAGGTGGTTGAATCCCAGTCCCTGGAGGTGTTTCAGAGCGGCAGAGATGTGGTGCTGAGGGCCATGGGTTATCACCAGACTTGGTAGAGCTAGAGAATGGTTTGACTCAATGATCTTCCAGGTCTTTTCCAACAAATACAATCCTGTGATTCTGTGCTGTCTCACTGAATATCCTTTGGCAACACCTCCCATCAGGCTGGTGTGTTATTTGAGATCCTTGTGTATTAGAATAGAATTAACCAGGTAGGAAAAGACCTTTGTGATCATGGAGTCCAACCTATCACCCAACACCATCTAATCAACTAAACCATGGCACCAAGCACCCCATCCAGTCTCCTCCTAAACACCTCCAGGGATGGTGACTCCACCACCTCCCTGGGCAGCACATTCCAATGGCCAATCTTTCTGGGAAGAACTTCTTCCTAACCTCCAGGATAAACCTCCCCTGGCACAACTTGAGACTGTGTCCTCTTGTTCTGGTGCTGGTTACCTGGGAGAAGAGACCAACCCCCACCTGGCTACCACCAGGGAGTTGTAGAGAGCAAGAAGGTCTCCCCTGAGCCTCCTCTTCTCCAGGCTAAGCAACCCCAGCTCCCTCAGCCTCTCCTCACAGGACTGTGCCCCAGACCCCTCCCCAGCTTTGTTGCCCTTCTCTGGACACCTTCCAGCAACTCAACATCTTTCCTAAACTGAGAGGCCCAGGACTGGACACAGGACTCAAGGTGTGGCCTAACCAGTGCTGAGCACAGGGGCAGAATGACCTTCCTGCTCCTGCTGGCCACGCTGTTCCTGATACAGGCCAGGATGCCATTACCTTAAAACAAAAGAGGCCTGAAGTGGATGTCTGTTAAACCCACTGCTCCTGTATCTCTGACAAGGTTCTGAGCTTCACCTGAAAGAATGCAGAGACATTTGCACTAATGCTCTCAGACAGGACTTCTACCAGTGATAAGGATCTCTCCCCTGCAAGATAGCATCTCACTCCTAAGTGTGCTCTTTCAATCTGACATTGAAATCATTGTCCAGTCTGAATTCCTTTAATTCCTTTGCAGTTAGGCTTTTGTGTGGTTATGAAGAGAAACCTTGAGGATGGTGTGGCTGAGTGCCTGCCTTTGTAAGAGACAGAGGCAGATCGGTACTGGATGGATCCAGACAACTGGTGTAACTGGGAGGGGGGGAAACCCAAACAAAGGGTTGAAAATTCATTTGATTCCCCTCTGTCAGAAGCATGTTCTGACTTCATCTGTCAGAATGGGTGGCTTGTTTCTTCCACATACTGGGCTCACTTCATCCACCACCTTGATACTGCAGGGGTCAAATACCTTAAATGCCACAGTTTAGTAGTCATGAGGTCTTGGGTGACAGGTTGGACTTGATGATCTTTGAGGTCTCTTCCAACCTTATTGATTCTATAACTTGTTTCCACACATGAGAAGTGACTGAAAGGTGAGTTTGTGGTCTGGAAGTTTTGGAGCAATGCAAAGAAGCAGTGTGCTTAGTTGGTTAAGTGATAGGACAAGGAGCAATGGCTTCAAACTAGAAAAGAGCAGATGTAGATTGGATGTTAGGAATTGGGCTCTTCACTGTGAGGGTGGTGAAACACTGGAATAGTTTGCCCAGGGAGGTGGTTGGGCCCCCATCCCTGGAGATACTCAGAGTGGGGCTCAGAAGGGCTCTGGGCAGCCTGATCTAGTTGGGGATAACCCTGCTGACTGCAGAGTGAGTTGGACTGGATCACCTTCGGAGGTCCCTTCCAACCCAAACCATTCTATGCTACACCTGATTGTGTCCCCCAAGGATCAGAGCTGGGCCCCATCCTCTTTAATATCTTCATTGATGATCTGGATGAGGGGGCTGAGTCAGTCATCAGCAAATTTGCAGATGACACCAAGTTGGGAGCAGATGATGATCTCTTAAAGGGCAGAAGGGCTCTGCAGAGGGACCTCAACTGACTGGCCAGATGGGCAGAGTCCAACAGGATGGCATTCAACAAATCCAAGTGCCAGGTGCTGCACTTTGGCCACAGCAACCCCATGCAGAGCTACAGGCTGGGGTCGGAGTGGCTGGAGAGCAGCCAGGCAGAGAGGGACCTGGGGGTGCTGATTGACAGCCACCTAAACATGAGCCAGCAGTGTGCCCAGGCGGCCAAGAAGGCCAATGGCATCCTGGCCTGCATCAGGAAGAGTGTGGCCAGCAGGAGCAGGGAAGTCGTTGTGCCCTGTGCTCAGCACTGGTTAGGCCACACCTTGAGTCCTGTGTCCAGTTCTGGGCCCCTCAGTTTAAGAAGGACATTGAGACACTTGAAGGTGTCCAGAGAAAGGCAACAAGGCTGGGGAGGGGTCTGGAGCACAGCCCTGTGAGGAGAGGCTGGGGGAGCTGGGGTTGCTTAGCCTGGAGAAGAGGAGGCTCAGGGGAGACCTTCTTGCTCTCTCCAACTCCCTGAAGGGAGGTTGTAGCCAGGTGGGGGTTGGTCTCTTCTCCCAGGCAAGCAGCACCAGAACAAGAGGCCACAGTCTCAAGCTGTGCCAGGGGAAGTTTAGGCTGGAGGTGAGGAAGAAATTCTTCCCCAGCAAGAGAGATTGGCCATTGGAATGTGCTGCCCAGGGAGGTGGTGGAGTCCCCATCCCTGGAGGTGTTCAAGAGGGGATTGGACGTGGCATTTGGTTTAGTCATGAGGTCTGTGGTGCCAGGTTGGACTTGATGATCTTTGAGGTTTTTCCAACCTTGGTGATTCTGTGATTCTGCTGACTGCAGAGGGGGTTGGACTGCATGACCTTCAGAGGTCCCTGCCAACCCAAATCATTCTATGATACTGTGCTACACCTGATTGACTGAGAGGTTTTCTGCTTGAAATTATTGAGGCAGGCCTGTGTACATCCATGAACATCATATGAAAACGTGTGTGGGGATCTCTTTCCTGTGGCATCTTAATCCTACACATCGTATGTCACAAGATGATTGGAATAGGTGATGTGAAAGCTCCAGGGCACCAATAGCTGAGTGCCTTTAATCAGCTTTAATTACAGGACAGCTTCCTGTTGTAAGCCATTTTGTGTAGGGTCTGGGTGAACTTTGTTTCAGGTGCAAGCCTTTCACTTCATGAGCTTGTAGCTCTGTGAATGTTTGTTTCTTCCAGATACACAGAAGACATCGTTCCCCGCCACCCCTGCCTGAAGCTTATCAGCAACTGTGAGCAGATGCTTTCCAGCCACACATCAAGGCGCCTGATAACCATGGAGAAGGTGAAGGAGTTCAAGGTAAGCAGGGAGGTCGTTCTGCCCCTGGACTCAGCACTGGTTAGGCCACACCTTGAGTCCTGTGTCCAGGTCTGGGCCCTTCAATTTGAGAAGGACCTTGAGACACTTGAATATGTCCCGAGAAGGGCAACGAGGCTGGGGAGGGGTTTGGAGCACAAGCCCTGTGAGGAGAGGCTGAGGGATGTTTAGCTTGGAGAAGAGGAGGCTCAGAGGAGACCTCCTTGCTCTCTACAACTCCCTGAAGGAGGTTGTAGCCAGGTGGGGGTTGGTCTCTTCTCCCAGGCAAGCAGCACCAGAACAAGAGGACACAGTCTCAAGCTGTGCCAGGGGAGGTTTAGGCTGGATGTTAGGAAGAAATTCTTCCCAGCAAGAGAGATTGGCCATTGGAATGTGCTGCCCAGGGAGGTGGTGGAGTCACCATCCCTGGAGATGTTTAAGAGGAAACTGGATGAGGCCCTTGGTGTCATGGTTTAGTTGATTGGATGGTGTTGGGTGATAGGTTGGACTTGATCTCAAAGGTCTTTTCCAGCCTGGTCTGGTCTGGTCTATTCTGTACTATCCTCTACTCTACTATCCTCTACTCTACTATCCTCTACTCTACTATCCTCTACTCTACTATCCTCTACTCTACTATCCTCTACTCTACTATCCTCTACTCTACTATCCTCTACTCTACTATCCTCTACTCTACTATCCTCTACTCTACTATCCTCTACTCTACTATCCTCTACTCTACTATCCTCTACTCTACTATCCTCTACTCTACTATCCTCTACTCTACTATCCTCTACTCTACTATCCTCTACTCTACTATCCTCTACTCTACTATCCTCTACTCTACTATCCTCTACTCTACTATCCTCTACTCTACTATCCTCTACTCTACTATCCTCTACTCTACTATCCTCTACTCCACTATCAGGTGTAAAATGGTAGCTGTTGCAGTCGTGAACAGTTTGTACTGCTCAGCATTTGATCCTTGCTTCTGCCAGTTTGGTCCTTGTTTCTTTCTGCCAGTCTGGTCCTTGTTTCTTTCTGCCACACTTGAGATTTTTATGTTGAGAGTTTGAGCTTTTGTAAAATTGCCACACATGTCTTCAAAATCAAAGGGGCAGTGATTGAAGGGACTGCTCTGCTTTTGTTCTTTTCCTTTTTCCCCTTAGTTTTTGATAAGCTTTTGATCCTGAGCAAGCTGCTTAATAGTGTGAAAGAGATCTTTTTGCTTCTGGTTACTTCTGGGAGCTGACTGTGCTTTCCTTGGAGAACTGAATGCTGTGAATCCCATCCACAGGGATTCCTAAGTCCCCATGGACCCCAGGGTGCCCTTTGGTGCCCAAGTAAATACCAAATGCCTTTGAGTCATGCAGTACAGATAAACCATATCCAGTTCTGTTACTTCATTTCCAGAGAGGTATTCTTTAAGCTTTGAGTCTCCTTCTCTGGAGACTTTCAAGACCCATCTGGGTGCATTCCTGTGTGACCTGTGTTGGATTCTACGGCCCTGCTCTGGCCAGTGGGGTTGGACTCAAAGATCTCTAGAGGTCCCTCCCAGCCCCTAACATCCTGTGAGCCCTTTGAAATAATATTGTAGCTCTGACTTAAGGGCAGCAAAGCACATTGGCTTTCAATTTGTTGTTGCTTTGGGACCTGCTGAGTACCTCTGCCGAGGCAGTGGGAGCTGGGAAGGCTGCACTCAGACCTCCTTTCTGCTCTTGCTGCTTTTCCTGCCTAGTGCTGTGAAATCAGATGCTAAACAAATGTGGAGCAAATTCTTACTGAAAATACAAGTAAACAGTGAGCAAGTGGTTTTAGTATGTTCCTTGTCAGTTGGAAAGAGCTATTTTAGGTGACGGGAGATGCGGTCAGGCTGCTGCGTCTGCGTGGTGCTTGCTCTAACACCACAGCAGGGGTTCAGTCCTGCATTCATACTGCTGAAGATGACTCAGATGCTCAAGCAACAGCTGAATTTACCCTTTTTTTTTTTTTTTTTTTTTTTTTTAAAGGCCAATAGCCAGAGCTGCCAACTTCACCAGCAGTGAAGCAAGAGGGTGAATTGTGGAAGGTTTCGACATGTGTGTCTCAGGGTATTCCTGGAGGTTTTTCACAGGAGTTTTATTACTGCCAGTGCCGTAGGGTAGAATCAGTGAGGTTGGAAAAGACCTCAAAGATCATCCAGTTCAACCTGTCACCCAACACCTCATGACTACTAAACCATGGCACCAAGTGCCATGTCCAATCCCCTCTTGAACACCTCCAGGGATAGGGACTCCACCACCTCCCTGGGCAGCACATTCCAGTGGCTAACAACTCCCTGGGAAGAACTTTCTCCTCACCTCCAACCTAAACTCCCCCTGGCACAGCTTGAGACTGTGTCCTCTTGTTCTGGTGCTGGATGTCTGGGAGAAGAGACCAACCCCCACCTGGCTACAACCTCCCTTCAGGGAGTTGTAGAGAGCAATGAGGCCTCCCCTGAGCCTCTTCTCCAGGCTAAGCAACCCCAGCTCCCTCAGCCTCTCCTCACAGGGCTGTGCCCCAGACCTCTCCCCAGCTTTGTTGCCCTTCTCTGGACACCTTCCAGCAACTCAACATCTTTCCTAAACTGAGAGGCCCAGTACTGGACACAGGACTGAAGGTGTGGCCTAACCAGTGCTGAGTGCAGGGGCACAATGACTTCCCTGCTCCTGCTGGCCACACTATTCTTGATGCAGGCCAGGACGCCATTGGCCTTTTTGGCCACTTGGGCACGCTGCTGGCTCATGTTCATGTAACATGTGCTGACTCAACAACCATACCTGCCCTTCTGTGAATAGCCTTGTATCATTTGTTATTGTGGCTTTGTGCATCAGCTGTTCTCCAGGACATGCTTTGACAGGCTCATGTCTGGAAATGCTTAACTCCAAGCACCTGAGTCTCGTTGGCAGCCTTACTGCTTAGATAAAGTGGTGCAGGTGCTTGCACTCAGGACTCCAGATGGCCTTTAGATAATTTGAAGATACCAGAACCCATGTGCTGTTTCTGATGAAACTGAATGTGTCCAAATCACAACATACTGATAGGACTGGGGGAATGGAACAAAACCAGAAATGGGTAGATTCAGATTGGATGTTAGGAAGAAGTTCTTCACCAGGAGGGTGGTGAGAGCCTGGCACAGGTTGCCCAGGGAGGTGGTGGAAGCCTCATCCCTGGAGGTTTTTAAGAGCAGGCTGGATGTGGCTGTGAGCAACCTGCTGTAGTGTGAGGTGTCCCTGCCCATGGCAGGGGGTTGGAACTGGCTGAGCCTTGAGGTCCCTTCCAATCCTAGCAATTCTATGATTCTGTGACTCCTTACCTAGTGCCTGCTGGCTTGCTTTAGTCTCTTGTTCTTTGGCATCTACCACCCCAGTGCCCCTTACCTGGGACATGTTTTTTTTTCCTGTCTTGTGGCTTTAGAGCCACTAGAATGATCAGAGGCCTGGCAGCCTTGCTGTGGGAGGAAAGGCTGAGAGATCTGGGCTTGTTCAGCCTTGAGAGGAGAAGGTTTAGGGGAGACCTTATTGCCATGCACCAGTACAGAAAGGGTGGCTACCAGAATGATGGAGGCTCCCTTTCCACATGGGAAAGACAAGAGGTGATGGGGATGAGTTACTGCTGGGGGATTCCCATTGGAGTCCAGAAGGAAATGTTTCCCCATGAGCACAGTCAGACACTGGAATCATCTCCCAAGGGAAGCAGTGGGGTCCCTTCACTGGTCAGTTTTAAGACTCATCTTGCCAGGCTGCTGGGCCAGCTCATTTCAGCTCCACTAGAAAGGTTGGACCAGATGATCCTTGGGGTGCCTTCCAAGCTGCCATCCTGTGAATATGTTAACCTTTGAACTGGATACTTCTGCCTTGCCAGGTAGGGTGTTAAAATGCAGTAGTGGGAGCTTTGACCATTTCTGTTTCCCTTGAATGAAAGGGTGGATTTTTATGACTACACAAACATTCCTGTGTCCAGACAGTCCCTGTCTGCTTTACTAAACTGCTTTGGAACAAGCCCTCACAAATGGCTTTTAATTCAGCTTGGTGTAGTACTCACAAGCAGCTAAGAGGTTTTACAAGTCCTGTAGTGTCATTATGCAGTCCTTTGTTCCCCCAGTGTTTGCCACTGGTAATGACTTGCAGATTTCAGAGCAAATTCAGTTTCACTGTTAACTCTAAACTCTGAATGGGAGGTGAGCTCAGGCAAGATAGGGAGTGTGTAACTGGTGGTGTGATAATAGCCAGGAGACCAGAGTGAACATCCAAGGTGTCTACTTGAAGTATTGATCCATCATAACTGGTCATAGGCATGAAGGTCATAAATAGTGGATGAAAACCCTCATGAAAGATGGTGTGAAACTCACTGTCTGGTAAGCATCTAGCCTGTTCTGTTTCAGTTAATGAAGAAGTTGTGCCAACTAGAAACAGAGTTGATATGAGAAGGCTTTTCCAGCATGTGCACAACAGCAGCAGGAGAGCTGTTTGGGTTTTAACATTTAAGGGTTTTTTTTTCAAGCAGCCATGGTGGTCATTAGTAACCCTCCTTCTCTCCACTCTTTAACCTTCCTCATCTTTCTTCCTCACTTCAAGGACAGTGAGGTGCTGGAGTGTGCCCAGACAAGGGCAATGAAGCTGGTGAAGGGTCTGGAGAACAGGGCTGGGGATGAGCAACTGAGAGAACCTGGGCTGTTTAGTGTGGAGAAGAGGAGCCTGAGGAGAGACCTCATTGCTCTCTACAACTCCCTGAAAGGAGGTTGTAGCTAGGTGGGGGTTGGTCTCTTCTCCCTAGCAACAAGTGATAGGATGAGAGGAAATGGCCTCAAGTTGCACCAGGGGAAGTTTAGGTTAGATGATAGAAGAAACTTCTTGCCTGCATCAGGAATAGTGTGGCCAGCAGGAGCAGGGAAGTCATTGTGCCCCTGGACTCAGCACTGGTTAGGCCACACCTTGAGTCCTGTGTCCAGTTCTGGGCCCCTCAGTTTAAGAAGGACATTGAGACACTTGAATGTGTCCAGAGAAGGGCAAGGAGGCTGGGGAGGGGTCTGGAGCACAGCCCTGTGAGGAGAGGCTGAGGGAGCTGGGGTTGCTTAGCCTGGAGAAGAGGAGGCTCAGGGGAGACCTTCTTGCTCTCTGCAACTCCCTGAAGGGAGGTTGTAGCCAGGTGGGGGTTGGTCTCTTCTCCCAGGCACCCAGCACCAGAACAAGAGGACACAGTCTCAAGCTGTGCCAGGGGAAGTTTAGGCTGGAGGTTAGGAAGAAATTCTCTACAGAAGGAGAAATTGGCCATTGGAATGTGCTGCCCAGGGAGCTGGTGGAGTCACCATCCCTGGAGGTGTTTAAAATAAGACTGGATGAAGCCCTTGGTGCCCTGGTTTAGTTGATCAGATGGTGTTGGGTGACAGGTTGGACTTGATGATCTCTGAGGTCTTTTCCAACCTGGTTAATTCTATTCTATTCAATGGTTTGCATAGCTCTTGACAAAGCCTTCATCTACAAAGAGGATTCTGTTGAGGAGTGAAGCACTAAACCTGTTTCCATTTGATGAGTGCAGATTCTCCTCTTACAGCTGTGTTTAGCTGGAAGTTTGGTCTCTCATATATCATTTCCTCTCTTTGCCCTAACCAGCTTGGGGGTAGAGGGGGGTATTTCCTTTCTCCCTTCCTCCCTTCACCCTGAATCAGCATTTTGTTACTGAAGGACTCAAGATGAATGGCATACAGATGTGTGGCCTCTTGGAGGCTGTGGGGATTAGTTTTTATGTTAAAACACTGTTGACCCATGTATCATCCTTCAGCATCAAACATCCCAGCCATTATTTCTCAAAACAAGCAAATAGTGTAGAGTTATGGTTTCAGCTCATCCCAGAGGCATGGAATGTGTTCTGTGCTTTGGTCAGAGAAGGATTTCTGACCTGCAAAGTGAGAGAGGGAGAGAATTTGCCCTTTTTTCTCAGTGGTCCTGTGAAAGAGGTGTAGAAGTGGGTACAGACTAGCTGTGAGAGGAGTACATCTCAAATCCTCCTCCTTTCCTGCCTGCCTAGAGTGAGTTACTTATTTTTCCATGGCCATGCTGAAGTCCTGCTGATTATCAGCCTGGAATGCTCTTGGAGATGACATTCTCCTGCAGGTGACTGAATGACAAGAGCTGTCCCATGTCTGCTGTGGGTTTACCTAGGCCATTTTCTGCTGCTGTGTTCCAGTAGTTCAATATCTAAACAGAACTCCTTTGCTGTTGCTGGGGTGCATGCTTTCCATGTTAGATATCCACAGGACACCTCATGTTTAGCAAGTTAATGTAAGCCAGTGACACTGCCCTGGGACTGCAGAGAGCTGCTGCATAGGGATTCTCACTGTGCCCAGAAGAGGGCACTTGGACGTGCAGACAAACCTCGTGCTGCTGAAAAACCTTTTGTTTCTCTCCTTGGGAAGGCAGATTGAGACATCCAGAGCAAGGTGAGGTGTTGATTTTATTAGATGAAAGCCTGGAAAGACACCAGAACAGCTGAAGGGGGAGAAGATGGTCCACATCCTTGCAGCATAGTGCTTTTGGAGTGTGAAGAGACCGACTGAGATCTCCTTCCATGGGCCTACTGTTTATGCTAAAGCATTGCACAGGAACTTCATTGTCAGATATGAACAAACAAATCTGAACTGTGAAAGGAAGTGGTGAACCAATCCCTCTGTTGTGCTGCACTGCTTTAAAAACATATTAGAATAGAATTAACCAGGTTGGAAGAGACCTTCGAGATCATTGAGTCCAACCTACCACCCAACACCATCTAATCAACTAAACCATGGCACCAAGCACCCCATACAGTCTCTTCCTAAACACCTACAGTGATGGTGACTCCACCACCTCCTGGGCAGCCCATTCCAAAGGCAAGTCTCTCTTGCTGGGAAGAATTCCTTCCTAACATCCAGCCTAAAGATCCCCTGGTGCAGCTTGAGACTGTGTCCTCTTGTTCTGGTGCTGGTTGCCTGGGAGAAGAGACCAACCCCCTCCTGGCTACAACCTCCCTTCAGGGAGTTGTAGAGAGCAAGAAGGTCTGCCCTGAGCCTCCTCTTCTCCAGGCTAAACACCCCCAGCTCCCTCAGCCTCTCCTGTGATGCCTCATTTGTGTTCTGTTTGCATCTGTTCTCAGAAGCCTCTGAGTGGTTGCATTCTCCTGATGGTATTTTTTCTGGACGCTAACCTTTGTAATTTCCTTTGTAAAGAAGCCTGTGTGGCACAGGACCTGAGCTCCCGTTCACTCATGTGAAGCTTGGGTTCTGGTGATGTTAGCTGGGATATTTTATGGAATCACAGAATGGTTTTGGGTGGAAGGGACCTAGAAGATCATCTAGTTCCAACCTTCCACCAGCCCAGGTTGTTCAAGGCTTCATCCAGCCTGGCCTTGAAAACCTCCAGGGAGGGAGCATCCACAGCCTCCCTGTTGCATTGTCTCCCCATCCTCTCTGTCAAGAATCTCTTCTTCATCCCCAGTCTCAATCTCCCCTTTTCCAGCTCAAAGCCCTTTCCCCTTGTCCTGTCACTGGAAGCCCTTGTCAAAAGTCACTCCCCAGCTCTCCTGTAGGTGCTGGAAGTGCAGGGCTGTTAACACCTCAGATGTCTGGTAGTGACAACTGGCATCAGTTTGCAGGACAGAGCAGACTCATGGAAATTTGAATTAGTGCTTTAACAAAAAAAAACCCCAAACACAAACCCACAAACAAGAAAACCCCAACCACCACGAAATCCTCCTTGTCTGGCTTACAGCTTCTGTCTGATCGAAGTCACATGAGAGTCTGCTGCACAATGATTTGCATTTCTGCTCACTGCTGAGGCTTTGCAGTGGGATGTGCATTATTAATCTGATGGAAACCACAGCATTCCACATTGGAAGTTCTTCAGTCAATCCAATGTCTGTTTGCCATTCAACTGTGGGGGGGAAAAAAAACCCAACAAAAACCAAAACAACTGCACTCTTGCTTGTAATTAGTTTGGCAAAAGGCAAACCAATGCCAATAGCTGCTGAAGATGCTGCTGTGTAATCTGATCACAGAATTGTCAGGGTTGGAAGGCACCTCAAGGATCAGCCAGTTCCATCCCCCTTGCCATGGGCAGGGACACCTCACACTAGAGCAGGTTGCTCACAGCCACATCCAGCCTGGCTGCAAAAACCTCTGGTTAGGCCACACCTTGAGTCCTGTGTCCAGTACTGGGCCCCTGGGTTTAAGAAGAACATTGAGACACTTGAATGTGTCCAGATAAGGGCAACAAGGCTGGGGAAGAGGCCTCGAGCACGGCCCTCTGAGGAGAGGCTGAGGGAGCTGGGGTTGCTTAGCCTGGAGAAGAGGAGGCTCAGGGGAGACCTTCTTGCTCTCTACAAGTCCCTGACGGGAGGTTGTAGCCAGGTGGGGGTTGGTCTCATCTCCCAGGCAACCAGCAGCAGAACAAGAGGACACAGTCTCAAGCTGTGCCAGGGGAGGTTTAAGCTGGAGGTGAGGAGAAAGTTCTTCCTAGAGAGAGTTGTTAGCCATTGGAATGTGCTGCCTGGAGAGGTGGTGGAGTCCCCATCCCTGGAGGTGTTCAAGAGGGGATTGGATGTGGCACTGGGTGCCATGGTTTAGTCATGAGGTCTGTGGTGACAAGTTGGACTTGATGATCTTTGAGGTCTCTTCCAACCTTGGTGATTCTGCGAGGCTTCCACCACCTCCCTGGGCAGCCTGTGCCAGTCTCTCACCACCCTCACGGGGAAGAACTTGTTCCTAACATCCAATCTGAATCTACCCATTTCTAGGTTGTTTTTTTTTCCCTTTCCTCCCACTCCTGTCACTCCCTGACACCCTAAAAAGTCCCTGCTTGTGTTTTGATGCCCTGCAGGATCAGGATGAGAACTCTTGCTCGTCGGATGGTCAATATTTGCCCTACAGGGGCCACAACTCCTTCCGGGAGAAGTATTTCAGCGGTGTGACGAAGAGGATCGCCAGGGAAGAAAAAGACAATCAGAAGTAAAACATGAACAGCAAAAGAAGGGCTGTGAAGATGGTGCTTCTTTTCCAAGGCCATCTGGATACGGACATTCACTTTGGGATGCTCCAGGAAAACAAATGACTGCTTTTAATTTGCAGCCCAGGCGAAGCCCCACCCAACCCCAGGTTTGAGAGCAGCTCTTTCCAACGAGCTTTGTTTACAGCTGGTTTTGTTGTGCACAGCGTTTTGGTTCGGTTGTTTTGGGGTTGGTTTTGGTTTTGTTGGGGTTGTGGGTTTTTTTTTTGGAGCCTTGTTTAATTTATATTCATCCTTTCAAGCCCTAATGGTGATTGACTCAAAACCAACCCAACAAACCCAACATCATTATTAGTAGTAGTAGTAGTATTGTTGTTCTTTCCCCACTTAATGTTTGGTATGGTTTGGCTCCTCAAACTGTGAAGGGCTGGCTGCTTGAGCAACACGTGGTGGTGATCAGGGAGGGCTTATTAAAGAGATCATTTGCATTGGCTTTCTGTTTTGCTTCTTGTAAATGGTCTACAATAAACCAAAAGGGGGTTGTGAGGGCTGGGTTGTGAGGCTGGGTTGTGAGGGCTGGGTTGTGAGGGCTGGGTTGTGAGGGCTGGGTTGTGAGGGCTGGGTGGTTTTTCGTTGGTGGTGGTTGGTTCTACCTTGCTGCATGCGGTAATTGCTTGTCTGAGTTCCAGTTGCTCTGGCTGAGGCCAGAAGCGTTCGTAGCAAACAAAACCACCCAGGGATGAAGGCGCGTGTGTGCATACACCGACGAGGATGGGGGGGAAGCCTCTGTGACCTGAACAACTCTGGAGAGCCTCTGTTAAACCCTGTGAAGCCTGTCCACATCTGAAGCTCATCTGTACCTTGGATTTGCTTTTGCATTCCTAAACCCTGAGTCTTGGTCAAGCCAACTGTCTGCAGTTTCTGGTTCGGAAACCGATAGTCAGAGCGGCAAGAACAACAGAAAAAGTCAGTAATGGTTCCCTAATGGTGCTCAGCCTAATCAAATCTTTGAAATTGAAGCTGTGTTTCTGAAAGGGCAAACTTTGCTGAATCCACACCATGTCCATCATGACAATACCTCCCTGGAAAACCACTACGCCCATTAATTCAAGCTGTTAACGGCTCGGCTCGGTTTGGTGGTCAAATATTCTTCAGCGGGCGCTGGTGAAGGTTGTCTGCTTGCTCCAGCCAGAGGAAGCCTTGCTTCTCAGCTTGCTGTGCTATAGCCTTTGTAGATGAGAATCTTCAAGTGCTCTGCAGAAAAATCAGTGAGGGCTAGGAAGAGCATGAGATGAGTCCTTGTTTTATATCTGATGGGCTTCATTAGCTGAAGTTGCTCGTCTGTGTGTTGTGGTCCTCAGCTGCAGCAGGGAGAGCTCACATCCTCGGTGACAACTTCCAGCCAGGGGAAGCCTTGCTTCTCAGCTTGCTGTGCTGTAGCCTTTGTAGATGAGAATCTTCAAGTGCTCTGCAGAAAAATCAGTGAGGGCTAGGAAGGGCATGAGTCCTTGTTTTATATCTGATGGGCTTCATTAGCTGAAGTTGCTCATCTGTGTGTTGTGGTCCTCAGCTGCAGCAGGGAGAGCTCACGTCCTCGGTGACAACTTCGCCTGACCTCCTGGATCTCATCTGTGGCCCGTTAGGAAGCTCTGAAATGGTGATTTATTTTTCTCTGTTTCCATTATAAATCACTTTGTTTTGAGACTTTTTAATGTCAGCCCTCTAATAGTTGTTCTGGGCTCAGCTTGGAGCGGGATCAAAGCTGAGAACACTTTTCCAAAGCAGAATCTGAATTGATCACTTTCAAGTACTACATCAAGGAAATGATTGCTTCTGAAAAGCTGTCTTCACGTAACTCCTGACTTCAGTTTGTGGCCTTACAGTTTGGCATGCAGCTTTTATTTCTCTGCAAATTGAAGTGGCTTGCCGTTCCTCAGAGGCAGGGAACGTTTCTAGATGGATTTATGATGCATTTAGAAGTTCATTTTCATGGAGGTTGCCTTACACAGGCATGATCTAAGTGGCTCTACAAGGTGTAAGGTGGTGGCAAATCTGGCTCTGGCTCTTCACAGAGAACGATTTTGTTTATTTCTCCTCTGCCTGGTCCAACTTTTGGTCTGTTCAGCAGTGGTGGTGTGGCCTCTGTTTAGCAGTTCATCCATAACATTACTGGAGAGCACCACTGAGCAGAAACTCTCCGTGTATTTGGGGTACTGCATCCACTCCTGCTCACCAAAACCGGTTTAGAATTGAAGTCAGATGTTCAAGCTCTGCTGATCCCCAACTTTAAAGCTGTCCTTTGGAAATATTGCTGATCTTTGTCTTCTCCCAGCATGCCTGCTCCAGCCTCCTGTAGATGCAGGCTTGCAGAGAGGAGGTGTTTGTGGCCATAGAGCTGTGGCATGGTCCTTGCACTGGCTCCAGCAAAGGGCTGGGAGCTGGGCGAGGTCTCCTTCGGGCAGGGTTTGGCGATGGGTGGCTGCGGTTGCTGGCGCGCCCTTCTGATCCGGTTCCACTCAGTCTCTGTCTGTGAGGTTCCAGTTTCCCCTCCCTGGCTGGGAGGGTCAGTTCCCAAGCCCATGCTGAACTCATGCCGTTGTCATGCTCTCCTTTGGGGTGGTGTGTGACGTTTTCCAGCGTTGTTTTTGGAGCCCGTCGTTGCGCTGTAGCGAGCGGGCTGGAGGGAGGAGCAGAGAGCGGCTGCGAGGTCATTTGGGTGGAGGCAGTTTCTTGCTGCAGGGAGGTTGGAGTAGGTGGTCCCTAAGGTCCCTTCCAACCTCAGCCATTCTCTGTTCAGTGCCACACTTGGACATCTCAGTGCCTTTGCTTTATCCTGAGCCTGATGCAAGAGACTTCCATTTAACCCTGGGAACGCTGCTGCTGGTTGCCTTTTGGAGGCAAGACCAATCCTTGGCCTTGTCTTACCCCCACCCCCACCCCTACCCCCTGTTCTCCTTTTATGAGGACATAACTAGGTGGATAGATGGTGGTAGAGTGGTGGATGTGGTTTACCTCGATTTCAGGAAGGCATTTGACACTGTCTGAAACTATTGTCCCTTTTCCTATTGCTACAAACCCTTCTACACACTCCCTCCCCAGCTTTCTTGTAGGCCTGCTTCAGGTACTGCAAGGCTGCTCTGAGGTCTCCCTGGAGTTCTGGGCCCCTCAGTTTAGGAAGGATGTTGTCTTGCTGGAGCGTGTCCAGAGGAGGGCAACAAAGCTGGTGAGGGGTTAGGAACACAAGCCCTATGAGGAGAGGCTGAGGGAGCTGGGGTTGCTTAGCCTGGAGAAGAGGAGACTGAGGGGTGACCTTATTGCTCTCTACAACTACCTGAAGGGAGGTTGTAGCCAGGCAGAGGTTGGCCTCTTCTCCCAGGCAGCCAGCACCAGAACAAGAGGACACAGTCTCAGGCTGTGCCAGGGCAGGTTTAGGCTGGATGCTAGGAAGAAGTTCTATACAGAGAGAGTGATTGCCCATTGGAATGGGCTGCCCGTAGAGGTGGTGGAGTCACCTTCATTGGAGGTGTTCAGGAGAAGACTTGATGGGGTGCTTGGTTGTATGGTCTAGTTGTTGGGTGGGTTGGATTGGTTGATGGGTTGGACGCGATGAGCTTGAAGGGCTCTTCCAACCTGGTGTATTGTATTGTATTGTATTATTGTATTGGAGCTGAACAGCCCCAACTCTCCTAGCCTGTCCTTGTAGGGGAGGTGCTCCAACCTTCTGATCATCTCTGTGGCCTCCTCTCGGCCCACTTCAGCAAGTCCCTGTCCTTCTTGTGTTGAGGACTCCAGAGCTGGACCTCCAGGTGAGGTCCTGACCTGCTGCTCTCATGCTGCGCTCAGGTCTCCATGGCTTGCACCGGCAGCTGAGGCAGAGGTGTGCGTGCACCTCTGGGTGCTTCTTCACTAGTGGTTACTGCCACACAGCTTCTTCAGCGCTGTGGTGGCTCTGCTCAAACCTGTAGCTGACAAGCAGCTGGTGTGGCCAGTGGTGAATCTGCCTGTGCATGCTGGGGTGAACGTGCACAAGCAGCCCAGCGCTGCCTGGTCTCTTCTGCCTGCCCCTCTGGTGTTCCCCAGAGAGACCTGACAAGCTGCAGGCTCTGCTTTGCTACAGGGAATGTCCTGCCAACGAACTGCACAGGCCCTGTGCTGCTGGGGCCAGGGGAGCAGGACCTCTCCTCTCTTCCCCAGCTGCCTGGCCTCTTTCAGAAAGCAAAGAAAATTTCCACCTCAGTAAGAAATTAATGGCATAATAACCATGGAGTGGCCTTTCCAGCCTTATGTAAAGATGTCAGAGAAGACAAAGCCTGTTTCTTAATTAAATATAGATTTGTCTTTTGGTTTGTTTTATTCTACCAGAGAAGCAAACCAAAACAGGCTTGCTCCAAGAGCTGTGATGTACCACCCTCCTTTCCCTCTTTGTAATTGTATTTAATAGGCTTGGCAGAATTAATGATGAAGATCTTTCCAGCTGAGACTTTGCCAGAATCCCTTTCTGAAGCTCCTACTAATTTGGATTAAAACTGGATGGATGAAAGCCTCAGACAGCAGATCCTGGCAGTCGGCTCGCTGAGGCCCCCATAGCCTTTACTTCTCCAACTGTTCTTATCTTCTGAGGCAATAAAAAAACAACCAAATAGGAAAAAGAAAGGGGGGGGGGTGAAAAAAGGCAAAGATAATTTTGTAATCACACAGTTGTCAGCACTCTGCCTGCCTGTGCCCTTCCCGGGCTTGGGGGCAGTGGGTGCCTGAGTGCAGGGCTCAGAGCGCCCAGCCAGTGGCTCCCCCCAGCCTGAGGAGCCTACTGGGGCTTCCCTTCGTGGGATGGACCTCTGGCTGTTGCAGGGTGAGGATGTGAGGGCAGTGTGGGGAGTTTCTAAGCGCTGTCTCATACCAAGGACGTGTAAACAGCCAACATGGATGTCAGGGAGAGTTGCCAGGCTGGGCTGGATCTGTTCAAGGGTGGCAGAGGTGGCTCTGTGAGCCTGTTGTGCAGGGAGGGCAGCCCCCGAGCATCCTGAGTGCCGGCTGCTGGTGCTCACCTCGCTTGCTTGATCCTAGCAGCGCTGGCACTGTGTGTGCTTACGGCCCAGGCTTCCTGGAGCCAGCAGCTGCAGCTCTCCTGCTGCCACAAACAATTACATTAATTTCTCTAAATTGGACAGATCGATTCCTGGCAAGGGCCCTGTGTTCCTTCCCCTCCTCCCTCTCACCAGGAGAGTCTTCTGGAAGCTTGTGAGCTTGCTAAGACCTTCCTCTCTTCACATCCATGCTGAGACAAAAAGGCAGTGCTCCCAGCACAGGCTGTGCCATGGCACCCTGGCACCTCTTTTCGTGGCCTTGCCAGATAGAACCACAGAATCATAGAATCACCAAGGTTGGAAAAGACCTCAAAGGTCATCAAGTCCAACCTGTCACCCAAGACCTCATGACTACTAGACCATGGCACCAAGGGCCTCATCCAGTCTCTTCTTAACCAGTTCTAGTGATGGTGACTCCAGCACCTCCCTGGGCAGCACATTCCAATGGCCAATCTCTCCTTCTGGGAAGAGCTTCTTCCTAACATCCAGCCTAAACCTCCCATGGAGCAGCTTGAGACTGTGTCCTCTTGTTCTGGTGCTGCTTGCCTGGGAGAAGAGACCTCCCCCTCACCTGGCCACATCGTCCCTTCAGGTAGTTGTAGACAGCAATAAGGTCTCCCTGAGCCTCCTGGTGCCCTCTCCAGCAGTACAGCCTCTCCAGGTGTGAGGCTGCAGCTCAGAGGGCATCCCAAAGCTACTTGTGAGCATATTGGCTTAGATGCCAGCACTTACCAAAACCATGGCAGGAGCTCCTTGCTGCAGAAGATCTGAGAGCCTTGCTTACCTGCCTGGAAGTGGTGGGCTGGGTGTCCAGCAGCTGTGAGCTTGCCACAACTTGCCTCCCAGCTGCTTTGAAGGAATGGGGGAAATGCCCAAGTGGCTGAGCTCTTTCCTTCTCAGGCAGTAGAGGTAGGGATGAATGTAGTCTCAAAGAAGGGGGCTTTTTAGGGTGTCAGGTAGGGATAGGACTGGGGGAATGGAGCAAAACTAGAAATGGGGAGATTGAGATTGGATGTTAGGAAGAAGTTGTTCCCCAGGAGGGTGGTGAGAGCCTGGCACAGGTTGCCCAGGGAGATGGTGGCAGCCTCCTGCCTGGAGGTGTTTGCAGCCAGGCTGGCTGTGGCTGTGAGCAACCTGCTGTAGTGTGAGGTGTCCCTGCCCATGGCAGGGGGGTTGGAACTGGATGATCCTTGAGGTCCCTTCCAACCCTAACAATTCTATGATTCCATGTTTCTAATTAGTGTGGTCTTCAAGTCAAACTTCAAAGGCTGTAATTGCCCAGCTGGTTTCATCCACTCTGGTTTGTCACTTGTGAGGAAGGTTCTCTGTATTTGATACCATGCTACAGCAAACAGAGCTGCGAAACTGAGAGCATCAATCCCTGAGTGCAGCAGTTATCTTCAAAGCCTGTCTAAAAGGCTTCTTCCACAAAAACATCCAGCTGTGTCAGGGTTTCCAAAGCAAAACTGAACACTTGTGATTTATCTGGGAAGCATTGCTAGTCCTTGAGTGGTGCTGGGACTAAAATAGACTCCCAGAGTTTCATTAAAAGTGGTTAAGTAATTGGTGCTTATCGCTCCACGTTGGAGTGCCTGCCTTATTTAACTCGGTGTAGTGCTGGGATACTCAGGGACCAACAGTTCAGTTGGAAGAAGGCTTTATCTTATTCATGGCAGGCCTTCACAGGAGTCATATGAGAACAGAGCTGTCATTTAAATCTTACTGCCCCTCCATGTCACCTTCAGGCATGTTTTGCCAGATCTGAAATCTAGAGCAGTGTTGACACTAGCCTCTCGCTCTGGAGAGAATGGAGCATTCAGGTCCTCCTCCATCACTCAGCAGAGCTGTGACAAGGTGAAGAGAAAACCATCACAACATTTCAGAGAGTCTGTCTGAGCCTTCTTCACAGGATGCAACACATCAGCACAAAGAGAGAGGACAGGGTGGTGAGGTGACCTCCAGCACATGCCTGGAAGATTATTTTCAAAGTTTGCTGTTTGTTCTTCTAGAAATGAATTCCCACTCTCTGATGATGGATATTCTCAGTCTTAAAGGTAAGCAGCTAGACTATCAGATTACTGGCTACCAGATATGGACAACTGATCATGTTGGCTGCCCCATCAGCCTGTGATTTTTGTGTCTGTGCTCGACTCCACCTTTCTAACCTTCACTGCCACAGATGGATCCTGGACAGCTCTTCCTAGATGAAAGCAGAATAATGGATGCCAGAGATGGAAAAACACCTAATGGTCCCTTCCCTTTCGAGCTGCCAAGCAGACTTTATTAAAAAGTGCAGGCCAATAACCTCCATGGCAATCTTTCCCATGAAGTATTACATCCTCTTTAGAGTCTGGGCAGAGAGCTGGGAGTCTAACCACTTCTTGGCTTAGGGTTTTGCCAGGCGCTAAGCTTGGTACCCAAAGCCTCTCCTTTGGTACCAGCTGCCTTTTGCTTTGTCGCTCTGGAGCATCTGGAAAGTTGGTTGGGCTGTCTTTGAAGTCTCCAACTACTCTGTTGTGCTAGTAACTAAGTTCTGCAAAAGAGGGTAAAGAGTGTCTGTTGAACCAAAGAACTGTTTGAGTTGGAAAAGACCTCTAGAATCATCGAGTCCAACCATCAGCCTAATTCCACTGTGGCCATTAAGTAGCCAGGCCCACAGGTTGCTTTATTTACAGCTCAAAGCACAAGTGCAGGAACTTCCAGCAGGCCCTGCCCTTGCTGTAGGATGCCTTTCATAGAATCACAGAATCAATAAGGTTGGAAAAGACCTCAGAGATCATCAAGTCCAACCTGTCACCCAACACCTCATGACTACTAAACCATGGCTCCAAGTGCTACATCCAATCCCTTTTTGAACACCTCCAGGGACAGGGACTCCACCACCTCCCTGGGCAGCCCATTCCAATGGCCAGCACCTCTTTCTTTGGGGCTGAATGGACTTCACTTTGACTTGCTCTCAAAACCAGAGCTGCTCTGAGGGGATCAAAAGAGTGCCTCGCTCCAAAACGCTCCCTCTCTGCTGGCTGTCCTGTCACAGAACTGCAGAGCTGCTTAGGAGTTTGTTCAGAACTGATCTCCATCTGTGATTTAATAAAGCAGGGCTTTCAGCAGTGGCTGTGGGTGTGTGTGGGGGGGAAGGGGGATGCTTTTGTAAATCTGGACCCTGTAGAAGTAACTCCACTGCCTCATTTAGGTTGTTGAACATGGAATGGACCAAAAGCCCTGCAGACACCAGTGGTTTAATTGGCATTCAATTGCTTGTACCTTCCCCCCCCCCCTCCCTTTTCAGGCTTTTAAAGGCAAAGGAAGAAAAAAAAAATATCAAAGAATGAACTTTAAAACCAGATGTCTATCTCCAGAGACTCCAACTGTCCAGTTTCCAGTGACATGCTTTCATTCTCCTCCCACTGAGTAATTTTACATTGGCACAAGGCCTTGGAATAAGAAAGGGCAACTCCCAACCGATGGGTCTGAGCTGGAAGTGATGGGATCTCACAACAGCCATAATCTCATTAATTGTAATTGTAGATGCACATTTTCAAGTTCTGAATGCTCCAATTAATGCCTTGGAGGGGCTCCAGAGGCAGGGTTCAGTCTGTGCAGAGTTTTGCACGTGCTTAGGTGCTTAGCCAGCTTGAGAAATTATAGGTGAGGAATTGCCGGCGAGCAAGCTTTTCCACTCCTTTCCCTGTTCCTCCCCTCTCCCTTCCCCTCATCATTACTCAGATTTCAGTTAGTTCAGGTGCTCCCTGTTACATAAATATGTGCCTGGGGAAAGAAAAAAAAATAAGAGTAAACAACAAAACCCAGCTTGGGAAAAAAAACAACCCCAACCCTGGGTTTGTGTCTTGGAGGTCCCAAGTCTCTTTCAGATGGTCCTTGTGTGAAAGGAGGTCCTGCTGAGGCTGGCTTTGAGGTGATGCTCCAGCAGCCAGGGATGAGTCCCCCTCATAGCACCTGCCTAGGCTGGCAGTTGGAGGGGAAAGGGATCTGTTCCCAGGTGTCACAGGCCAAGGGAGACACAGAGTCAGAGGGGGTGGAAGGGAGCTTGAAAGATCATCCAGTCCAAACCCCCTGCCAGAGCAGGAGCACCTACACCAGATTACACAGGAACACTGTGGTGGGAAGCCAGCTCTGGTGTGTGGAGCTTCTTTGTGCTGTGCTGTTGATACCTTTTCACAGTATCACCAAGGTTGGAAGAGACCTCAGAGATCATCAAGTCCAACCTGTCACCACAGACCTCGTGACTATTTTCTGTTGAAGCAGGACATTGCGTCCTGAGGTACAGGGCCTGGAAGGACCAAACTGTGCCATATGCCTGGTTCCAAACGTGTGTGCTTCATGCCAGTTAAACCACCTACCCCTCTGCAGGTGGGAGAGGAACCAATCTCTTGGGCTGGGCACTGATGAGCTGAGTTCTCCTAGTGCCAGCAGTTCTTCTGGGAACATACTGTGATAGCACAAGGGGCAGTGGATGTAAACCACAGCACAGAAGGTTCCACCTCAGCGTGAGGAGGAACTTCTTCAATGTGAGGGTCTCAGGGCATTGGAGCAGGCTGCCCAGAGAGGTTGTGGAGTCTCCTTCTCTGCAGATTTTCAAGACCCATCTGGATGTGTTCCTGTGTGACCTGTGCTTGATTCTGTGGTCCTGCTCTGGCAGGGGGGTTGGGCTCGACCTGCAGAGGTCCCTTCCCACCCCGCACACCCTGTGAGCCTGCTCCTACAACGTGGATTAAACAGCCCTGGTTCCTGGCAAAGAAGGGTCTTCAAACTGGGTGTCTCACAGACTGGGTAAGCAGATAGAGCTGGAACTGCCTAAATTCCTTTCCTTTGGGATCTGCCTTACCTGACTATTGGATGTAAGCAACGAGCCAGCCAGTCTCTGAATACCAAGTCTCTGTGCAGCAGATGACTGAAGACCTTCAAGCCAGGGTGCTCTGCCCCCACTCCAGGCTTTCAATAGTCTAGTACCAAGAAATCCTGGATACAAACACTGATTCAGTCCAGGGGTTGCACTTGAGGATCTCTGGAGGTCCCTTCCAGCCCCTAACATCCTGTGATCCTGTGGTCTTTCAGTCAGGTTAAGAGCTGAGACCTCTGTGCAACAGAGCAGTGAGGTGGGGTAGGGACTGAAACCCCAAGGCAATAACCTCCCTTTATATGAGTTGGAAGAGAAGTCAAAATCCCAAGGTCCCATCTTGTTCTGGTTTCTTTGTGGGTTCACCTTCCTCTTTCCTGCTCATTACTTATGACAGGATGAAGCTGACTGAGACAGTTCATTTTCCTGACTCCTGTCCCAGAAGCAGAAACTCAGGATGGGGTAGGATCTGCGCCAGCCTCCCTTTCTTGTCTAGTCTCCATCGCTTCTCATCCAAGTACTAACTACATGGACCCACATGCAACAGCCTCACAGATTGGAGAAACAGACTCAAAGCCTGCTTGCTACTGAAAGTGCTCCCTTCATTTATTATGGAAACCACCACCTTGCCTGTTGTCATTGGTCTGAAGCAGGGCTAATTGCTTGGGCAGACCCAGCAGGCTAGTTGGGATGGTTGGCTCGAGAGGGTGAGTTGCTTGAGAGTGAGGTAGCTGATTTTTTTTTGATGATAAAATGTGCCCAAATATTATTACAGTTGTGTGTTTGCCTGAGAAGTGAGGGGAAAGGTGGGGTGTTGGGCTTGGGGTGGGGGTTTTTTTTTCCTCCCTTTTTTCTATTAGTTGGCTGAATCCTTGGTTTTCTTGGCCAAGGAAATTGTTCTGTGTCGACCCAATTAGCAAAGAAATTCTTCAGTGGAGGCCAGTAGCTGTTTATTCGAGCTGTTGGGGTAATGCTGAGGCTGTGGGGACCTTCTTGTTAAGAGATGGGGGGACAGAAATTGCTTTTATTAAAGGGTCCAAGTGCTGGGTTCTGCACACTGGCCCAAACAACACCATACAGTGCTACAGGCTGGGGTCAGAGTGGCTGGAGAGCAGCCAGGCAGAAAGGGACCTGGGGGTGCTGGTTGACAGCAGCTGAACATGAGCCAGCAGTGTGCCCAGGTGGCCAAAAAGGCCAATGGCATCCTGGCCTGCATCAGGAACAGTGTGGCCAGCAGGAGCAAGGAAGTCATTCTGCCCTGTACTCAGCACTGGTTAGGCCACACCTTGAGTCCTGTGTCCAGTCCTGGGCTCCTCAGTTTAGGAAAGATGTTGAGTTGCTGGAAAGTGTCCAGAGAAGGGCAACAAGGCTGGGGAGGGGTCTGGGGCACAGTCCTGTGAGGAGAGGCTGAGGGAGCTGGGGTTGCTTAGCCTGGAGAAGAGGAGGCTCAGGGGAGACCTTCTTGCTGTCTCCAGCTCCCTGAAGGGAGGTTGTAGCCAGGTGGGGGTTGTCTCTTCTCCCAGGCAAGCAGCACCAGAACAAGAGGACACAGTCTCAAGCTGTACCAGGGGAGGTTTAGGCTGGATGTTAGGAAGAAGTTCTTCCCAGAAAGAGAGATTGGCCATTAGAATGTGCTGCCCAGGGAGGGGGTGGAGTCCCCATCCCTGGAGGTGTTCAAGTGGGGATTGGATGTGGCACTTGGTGCCATGGTTTAGTTGATTAGATGGTGTTGGGTGATAGGTTGGACTTCATGATCTCAAAGGTCTTTTTCAACCTGGTCTGGTCTATTCTATTCTATTCCTATTCCTATTCCTATTCCTATTCCTATTCCTATTCCTATTCCTATTCCTATTCCTATTCCTATTCTTATTTCTATTCTTATTTCTATTCTATTCTATTCTATTCTATTCTATTCTATTCTATTCTATTCTATTCTATTCTATTCTATTCTATTCTATTCTATTCTATTCTATTTCGCTTTGACTCTTCCAGCTGTCCAGTGGAGCCTAGGTGTCTGTCTCTAATGCATCATCAACCTAGAAGCAAACCTGGAGCTTTGAATGTGCATTTCTGCTATGTCCTGAACATGAGGAGATCAAAATCCTGCACAGGAGGTTTGCTGCTGGCTAAGTGGGGTTAGAGAGGAGGCACTGCTGTAACCTACTATTTGGAGTCTGGCACTCAGAGCATATTCATCATTTCTTCATCTGTCCCTGGGTCTGGTTATAATTTGCATCTTGAGCAATTGTGTCGTGTTCTGCATTTGTTGTTTTCATCTTACACATTTCCCATTCTTCTGCAGCCAGTGGTAGATGGCAGAGTTCAAACACAGAAGGCCAATTAGCTCATCCAGTGGCCATCTGTGCCAGCACAGGATTGTTGCTTTCATGGTCCATTTGCTATTGTTTTGTCCAGGCCAATTGCTAACTAGGTCCTGTTTATTCCACAGAGTTTTGCCACCAATAATAGCCCACAGAACCTTAATTACAACGAGGGGGTAGGCTGGGGTATTGTTGAGATGGAGAAGATGGTCTTGTATGGTCAGAAAAATTATCTGGTGTGTGACTTCTTCCTCAGGTCAGGTTCAGTAGGCTTATCTGCAGCACTTTCATTAGCTGCTCACAGCAGACATCACCCTCAGCAGCACTGCTGGAGACCTGAGCCCAGGGCTTGGCTCAGTCTTTTCAGCCTGGAATATCCTCTCAGCAGACAACAAGGTGGCTGCTGGAGTAGATGATATCCAAGGTCCCTTCCAGCCAAAGCCACTCTGTGATGGACATTATTGTGAGCCCTGTAGATAGCTGTGGGGTGGTTGTGTTATGATCTGAATCACACAGAATCATAGACTCAACCAGGTTGGTAAAGACCTCAGAGATCATCGAGTCCAACCTATTACCTAATCCCCAACACCTCATGACTACTAAACCATGGCTCCAAGTGCCACATCCAATCCCCTCTTGAACACCTCCAGGGATGGGGACTCCACCACCTCCCTGGGCAGCACATTCCAATGGCCAATTTCTCTTGCTGGGGAAGAATTTCTTCCTCACCTCCAGCCTAAACTTCCCCTGGCACAGCTTGAGACTGTGTCCTCTTGTTCTGTCACAGGTTGCCTGGGAGAAGAGACCAACCCCCACCTGGCTACAACCTCCCTTCAGGGAGTTGTAGAGAGCAAGAAGGTCTCCCCTGAGCCTCCTCCTCTCCAGGCTAAGCAACCCCAGCTCCCTCAGCCTCTCCTCACAGGGCTGTGCTCCAGACCCCTCCCCAGCCTTGTTGCCCTTCTCTGGACATGTTCAAGAGTCTCAATGTCCTTCTTAAATTGAGGGGCCCAGAACTGGACACAGGACTCAAGGTGTGGCCTAACCAGTGCTGAGCACAGGGCACAATGACTTCCCTGCCCTTGTTGGCCACACTGTTCCTGATGCAGGCCAGGATGCCATTGGCCTTCTTGGCCACCTGGGCACACTGCTGTCAATCAGCACCCCCAGGTCCCTTTCTGCCTGGCTGCTCTCCAGCCACTCTGACCCCAGCCTGTAGCTCTGCATGGGGTTGTTGTGGCCAGTGTGCAGCACCCAGCACTTGGATTTGTTGAATGCCATCCTGTTGGACTCTGCCCATCTGTCCAGCCTGTCAAGGTCCCTCTGCAGAGCCCTCTCCCCCTTTAACAGATCCACACCTGCCCCCAGCTTGGTGTCATCTGCAGACTTACTAATGCTGGACTCTATCTCCTCATCCAGATCAGGTGAGTAGATTTCTCACAGCACCTAAGTCCTATTTCCTAGGCACAGCTGAAAGGCCATGCTGACCACCTACATCTCTGTTGTCCTGCTTACCACAGCTTCAGTCTTGGTGTGGCCAGTCCTTCCAGAGCCCCAGGTACCCCCAGGCTGTTGCAGAGCAGCTTCTCAAACAGACCATGGCTTCCCCCATGCCAGCTGTGGGTTGGCCTTTACAGGTACCCCCAGACCTGCTGTGTGCTTTTGCAGTCAGTCACAAAGCAGGCTTCTCAGGATGTGTTGGGCAGATGTTACCCAGGCAGAAGGCTGCCCTGGAAAGTGGAGTGTTTTTGCAAGCTGCCACTCTCCAGCTTGCCTTGGAGAGCAAATTTGCATGCCATGGTCTGCCATCCTCTGCTGGCATTCAGCTTGCTGCTGGGCCTGGTGTTCCAAGGTGGTCCTTGCTCAGTTCCTCCTGTTGAATCCACTTCCCTTTGCATAGCCAGTGGGGCAGGAGGTGAACCTGATGTGATGTGGGTGCTTGCATGTGATGTGCAGCAGTCAGGACCAAACCCTGGCCCCAGATCAAGCAGAAGGGAGACTTGGAGCAGGCTTCTTGTCTTTGCAGAGTGTGATCTCGCTGTGGAGATACTGAACGCAGCGTGGGGAGAGGGGAAAAGCCTCTTTTTGTGACAAAGAACTAACTGGGCTTGAATAGCTCCTTTCAGGAGGAGATTCAAGACTGAGCCGAGAGGAGATTTTGGCTGTGTCTGACTGTGGTCCTGCTCTGTTCTGTGGTTTCTCCAGGCCAGTGTAAATAACCTCACGCTCAGCCTGCTGGTTTCTAGGAATACTGTTGCAAGGCACCTAACTCTCCCTGGGAAGTGGATCTTGACTGCCTAATTCCTGACTGAGGGGTCTGCTAGGCAACAGGAAATCTGCAAATTAAAGCCTTGCAACATCTAAGTCCCTTGGCCGTACCCCAGCTTTGCTGGAGGACCCGTTTTCATCCCTTTGCCTGTGAAAAACACACTCAGATGTGTATCCTTTCTCTTGCATCATTTAAATGGTTCCTGATGTTTCCCACCCGCTGCTGTTTTCATTACCCACATGCAGTCACTTTGCTGCTCGTTTCGTTCATCGTAATGCAGCCAGTAGCACTCTTGTGTCCTGAGTCCCCACCCCACCTCCACCCCCACCCTCAAATATGTGGTTTAAGGTCCTGCATTAGCAAAAGTTGGTTAAAGGTAAGAGGGCTTAGCCCTCCAGCTTCTGCTTTTGTGGTAGAATAGAATAGAATAGAGTAGAGTAGAATAGAATAGAGTAGAGTAGAATAGAATAGAATAGAATAGAGTAGAGTAGAATAGAATAGAATAGAATAGAATAGAATAGAATAGAATAGAATAGAATAGAATAGAATAGAATAGAATAGAATAGACCAGGTGGGAAGAGACCTTGGAGATCATTGAGTCCAACCCATCATCCAACACCATCTAATCAACTAAACCATGGCACCAAGTGCCACAAGTCTCCTCCTAAACACCTCCAATGATGGTGACTCCACCACCTCCCTGGGCAGCACATTCCAATGGCCAATCTCTCTTTCTGGGAAGAATTTCTTCCTAACATCCAGCTTAAACTTCCCCTGGCACAGCTTGAGACTATGTCCTCTTGTTCTGGTGCTGCTTGCCTGGGAGAAGAGACCAACCCTCTCCTGGCTACAACCTCCCTTCAGGCAGTTGTAGAGAGCAAGAAAGTCTCCCCTGAGCCTCCTCCAGGCTAAGCAACCCCAGCTCCCTCAGCCTCTCCTCACAGGGCTGTGCTCCAGACCCCTCCCCAGCCTTGTTGCCCTTCTCTGGACACCTTCCAGCAACTCAACGTCTTTCCTAAACTGAGGAGCCCAGAACTGGACACAGGACTCAAGGTGTGGCCTAACCAGTGTGGTGTACAGGGGGAGAATGACCTCCCTAAGGAGCTGCACCAGCTCTTCTGCTGCACAGAGACTTGGTATTCAGAGACTGGCTGGCTCGTTGCTTACATCCAATAGTCAGGTAAGGCAGATCCCAAAGGAAAGGAATTTAGGCAGTTCCAGCTCTATCTGCTTACCCAGTGTGTAGGACACCCAGTTTGAAGACCCTTCTTTGCCAGGAACCAGGGCTGTTTAATCCACATTGTAGGAGCAGGCTCACAGGGTGTGAGGGGTTGGAAGGGACCTCTGCAGGTCTTCAAGTCCAACCCCCCTGCCAGAGCAGGACCACAGCACAGGTCACACAGGAACACATCCAGATGGGTCTTGAAAATCTGCAGAGAAGGAGACTCCACAACCTCTCTGGGCAGCCTGCTCCAGGGCTCTGAGACCCTCACATTGAAGAAGTTCCTCCTCCTGTTGAGGTGGAACCTCCTGTGCTGCAGTTTACAACCATTGCTCCTTGTCCTATCTCAGGGTGCAACTGAGCAGAGCCTGGCCCCATCTTCTTGACCCCCAGCCCTCAGATATTTATAAAGATTTATTAGATCACCTCTCAGTCTTCTCCTCTCCAGACTAACCACCCCCAGGTCTCTCAGCCTCTCCTCACAAGGCAGTGCTCCAGTCCATCATTCTGGTAGCCCTCTGTTGGACTCTCTCCAGCAGATCCCTGTCCCTCTTGAACTGGGGAGCCCAAAACTGGATGCAATATTCCAGGTGAGGTCTCACCAGGGCAGAGTAGAGGGGGAAGAGAACCTCTCTTGTTCTGCTGGACACACTGCTCTTAGTGCACCCCAGAGCAAGGCTTAGAAAGCTTTGTGGCTGGAGACTTCAGTCTCCCCACTGAAGCTGTCACCTTTGGGGTCAGGGATTGAATTATCCCATTCTGAAGAAAGAGCTGAAGAGGCAAGGCTGTGGTGCCAGGCTGTGAGACCTTTCCAGAGACCGTGGAAATTGGGATTCCACCCTCCCACTACACCAAATCTTTCAGACAGGAGCAGGAACTCACTTCTCACCCTCTCAGGGAGCTGTCAGAGATCCTTCTTTAGTTCTCATCAAGCTGAAGGGTTTGCATGAGGGGGAAGAGCCCTGCAGAATGGAGGAAGACCCTGTTCTGCAGAGGTAGGATGTTAGAAGGGGAGGAGAAGTTGAGCCAAGAGGCTCCAACATTGTGCAAGAGGAAGGTGAACCCTACCTGCTTGTGCTAAAACGTGTGCCAGCAACGCAGTGCTCAGTGCTGCAGCGTCTCAGTTGTGCCTGTGAACACTGGGAGACAGATACAGTCAGCATTTGGAAGGACTCATCCTGAGTCCCAGGAATAAGCACTTGTTCACAGCACTCAAGGTAAGATTTACTGAGCACTGCCACTGTTAATAGTATCAACCTATGTAACCACTTCCTTACTTCTGCCTGACAGCTCCCTGGCCAGCAAGGTCCTGCCCGAGCCCTGGACTGTCATCAAGGATGTTGTGCATGACACAGTAACAGCATTGCCTCAGATAATTCCTGACTGTAGCTCTCCCTCTGTCCCTCCCCACTTTCTTTTCCTTCTTCCCCATCTTCTCTGGCAGCATTGCCTCAGATGATTCCTGACTGCAGCTCTCCCTCTGTCCCTTCCCACTTTCTTTTCCTTCTTTCCCATCTTCTCTGGCAGCATTGCCTCAGATGATTCCTGACTGCAGCTTTCCTTCTGCTCCTTCCCACTTTCTATTCTTTCCCTTCTTTCCCATCTTCTCTGGCAGCATTGCCTGGCAGCATTGCCTCAGATGATTCCTGACTGCAGCTCTCCCCCTCTGTCCCTTCCCACTTTCTTTCCCTTCTTTCCCATCTTCTCTGGCAGCATTGCCTCAGATGATTCCTGACTGCAGCTCTCCTTCTGCTCCTTCCCACTTTCTTTCCCTTCTTTCCCATCTTCTCTGGCAGCATTGCCTCAGATGATTCCTGACTGCAGCTCTCCTTCTGCTCCTACCCACTTTCTTTCCCTTCTTCCCCCTCTTCTGTGGCTGCACAGCTGCCAAATGTCTAGTCCCTGTGTATGTGCTGCAGTCGCTGCACCTGGGGCCAACCATGACATCCTAAAGGAAGGTGAGCGTTGGGTCCCTGCTTGGGTGGCATCAGGAGTGTCCCCAGGAGGAAGTGGAGCCACTGGCTTTCCAGGCCAAGAGATGCCTCTAGAACTGCCAAACAGAAAGAGACCTGGGGATACTGATTGACAGCCAGCTGAACATGAACCAGCAGTGTGCCCAGGTGGCCAAGAAGGCCAATGGCATCCTGGCCTGCATCAAGAATAGTGTGGCCAGCAGGAGCAGGGAAGTCATTGTGCCCTGTGCTCAGCACTGGTTAGGCCACACCTTGAGTCCTGTGTCCAGTTCTGGGCTCCTCAATTTAAGGACATTGAGAGACTTGAAGGTGTCCAGAGAAAGGCAACAAGGCTGGGGAGAGGCCTTGAGCACAGCCCTGTGAGGAGAGGCTGAGGGAGCTGGGGTTGCTTAGCCTGGAGAAGAGGAGGCTCAGAGGAGACCTCATTGCTGTCTACAACTCCCTGAAGGAGGTTGTAGCCAGGTGGGGGTTGGTCTCTTCTCCCAGGCAAGCAGCACCAGAACAAGAGGACACAGTCTCAAGCTGTGCCAGGGGAGGTTTAGGCTGGAGGTGAGGAGAAAGTTCTTCCCAGAGAGAGTTGTTAGCCATTGGAATGTGCTGCCCAGGGAGGTGGGGGAGTCCCCATCCCTGGAGGAGTTCAAGAGGGGATTGAATGTGGCACTTGGAGCCATGGTTTAGTAGTCATGAGGTGTTGGGTGCCAGGCTGGACTTGATGATCTTTGAGGTCTTTTCCAACCTTATTGATTCTATGATTCTATGATTGTATGAATAGGTTTTATCAGGAGTGACTGAGGGAACTGGGGTTTAGTCTGGAGAAGAGGAGTCTGAGGGGAGACCTCTTTGCTCTCTACAACTCCCCAGAAAAAATGTTGGAGCCAGGTGGGTGTTGATCTCTTCTCTCTATTAACAGGTGATAGGATGAGAGGAAATGGCCTCAAGTTGCACCAGGGGAGGGTTAGGTTGGATATGAGGAGAAATTTCTTTGCTGCAAGAGTGGTCAGGGATCTGAACAGGCTGCCCAGGGAGGTGGTTGAATCCTCGTCCCTGGAGGTGTTCATGTAGACATGGCACTTTGGGACATGGTCTAGTGGGCATCATGGTGTTGGGTTAACTGTTGCACTTGATGATCTTAGAGGTCTTTTCCAACCAAAACAATTCTGTCATTGTATCAGAATGTGGCCCTCTATTCATCTGCTGGAGCTCCAGGCTCTCAGCTACTGTAAGTTAGCAGTGAAAACAACCAGGGGAGCTTTGCAGAGCACATTGTGCTGGGCATCTGCATCAGCAAACGTGTCAGATGGAAGGGTACAGAAATTCCTTCGTTATTGGAATTCCCCAGACTTCAGCAGTCAGCAGATTTCCTGATGCTGATAATGGCTGTGACAACAGGGAACCTCCATGGGGATTAAAATCAGGCTGGAGGTAGAATTAACCCGAATTCCTGCCTTTTGCAAGTTACCAATGGCTCTGCACCGCCAAAATCTTCACCTTCATGTATTTCAAAGCAAGCAACAAAGAGCCAAGGGTGATGGGCATGGGCGGGGGGGGGGGGCAATCTTGCTCTGCCCTGTCAATTCAGCTGCAGAAACAAGAAGGGGGAGGGGGTCTGGGGGCACAATGAAGTGTAATCTGACCTTTCATTCACAGAGGGGTGTGTGAAGCGCGCCGGGAGGAATGGGTTTGTTTCCCATGTCCTCTAAAGCAACTGAATTTAATAACTGGACAAATGCTGAGCCAAAGGCCTTGGATTTTCTGTTTATCAGCAACTTTTGCTGCTTCATGTGCTGGTCTGCTAATGAAATGAGCGCTGGGGCCTGGTTTGCCCTTGCAGAGCTGGCTGACCCCAGGACAGGAACGGGCTACGTGCCTCCAGAAGCACGAGGGAGCCTCTTCATTTGCTCTGCATAAATCTCAAGCCTTTCATGGCTGGAAGGGGGGACGGGGACGTTTGAATGCTTTAAATGAACATTATTCTTGAACATGAAGTTTTAACAGTGCACATTTTAGCTTTGTCATCGACCTGTGTGAATTTATGGCAGATGGGAGGCCGCGCGCCCTGCCGTAGGGGCTTTGAAGCCAGCGCCTGTTTCACGGCTGAGCGGTCCCCCCTCTGGCCACCAGACCCTGAAGAAATCAACCCCACAGCCTGCAGCCTGCTGGCAGAGAGGAATGGTGAGCAGGATGGGTGAAAGCAGCCCAGAAAGCAAATCACATCCTGGGCTGTATAGCAAGAGAAGCAAAGCCAACAGGGCAAGGGAGGTGATTCTCCTCTCTGCTCCGCTCTGGTGAGACCACACCTGGAGTGCTGTGTCCTGTTCTGGAGCCTCTGTTACAGGAAGGATCTGGAGGGGCTGGAAGGTGTCCAGAGAAAGGCCACAAGGATGAGCAGAGGGCTGGAGCTGCTCTGCTCTGGAGACAGACTGAGAGAGTTGGGGTTGTGCAGTCTGGAGAAGAGAAGGCTCTGAGGAGATCTCGTTGTAGGCTTCCAGTATCTGAGGGGGCTACAAGAAAGCTGGGGAGGGACTTTTGACGATGCCAGGGAGTGATAGGAGGGGGGGATGGAAAAAACTAGAAATGGGTAGATTAAGATTGGATGTTAGGAAGAAGTTGTTCCCATGAGGGTGGTTAGCCAATGGCTAACAACTCTCTCTGGGAAGAACTTTCTCCTCACCTCCAGCCTAAACTTCCCCTGGTGCAGCGTGAGACTGTGTCCTCTTGTTCTGGTTGCTAGAGAGAAGAGACCAACTCCCTCCTGGCTACAACCTCCCTTCAGGTAGTTGTAGAGAGCAATGAGGTCTCCCCTGAGCGTCTTCTCCAGGCTAAGCAACCCCAGCTCCCTCAGCCTCTCCTCACAGGGCTGTGCTCCAGACCCCTCCCCAGCCTTGTGGCCTTTCTCTGGACACGTTCAAGTGTCTCAATGTCCTTCCTAAACTGAGGGGCCCAGAACTGGACACAGGACTCAAGGTGTGGCCTAACCAATGCAGAGACAGGGGCACAATGACTTCCCTGCTCCTGCTGGCCACACTCTTCCTGATGCAGGCCAGGATGCCATTGGCCTTCTTGGCCACCTGGGCACACTGCTGGTTCATGTTCAGGCAGCTGTCAATCAGCACCCCCAGGTCCCTTTCTGTTTGGCAGCTCTCCAGCCACTCTGACTGCAAGCTTGGTTTCTTCCTCTCTACAAAACCTTGATACAAAGGGATCACCTCCACGCTTGTAAATGAACACAGGGACTAACAAATACAATTAACCACACTAGAAATACCTAGCCCTGATACTCATTTAAATGCATTTAGCACCATTCACCTAGCCTTATGTAACCAGACAAGAATTCCCTGGACTCCTTTGCAAGCCTTGGAGCCCAAAACACCACCAGAATGGATTCAGTCTGGTGTTTAGTCAACTACACTTCCAATGGTGCAAAATGTGTCGTGCAGCCACTTCTGCTTTCATTTCCACACAGCTCACTTTTGTTTTCCATCTGAAGCCACAGGCCACTGTAGCTGGGCAGCTTTCTCCCAGGGTGGGATGGGAAGGAGCCATGGAAGTGTCAGCCCCCCTCTGCAACCTCCTGTGAGATGTCTGATAAAGGCAAACCCAAACCCTGACCATTTTAGAAGCCCCTGCTGTCAGCAGTGTCATAGCATCAGTCAGGGTTGGAAGGGACCACAAGGATCAGCTAGTTCCAACCCCCTGCCATGGGCAGGGACACCCCACACTACATCAGGCTGGCCAGAGCCTCATCCAGCCTGGGCTTAAACACCTCCAGGGACGGGGCCTCAACCACCTCCCTGCACAACCCATTCCAGGGCTTCACCACTCTCATGGGGAAGAACTTCCTCCTCACCTCCAGCCTGAATCTCCCCACCTCCAGCTTCATTCCATTCCCCCTAGTCCTATCACTCCCTGATAGCCTGAGCAGTCCCTCCCCAGCCTTCTTGTAGCCCCCTTCAGATCCTGGAAGGCCACAATGAGGTCACCTGGGAGCCTTCTCCTCTCCAGACTGAACAGCCCCAACTCCTTCAGTCTGTCCTCACAGGAGAGGTGCTCCAGCCCTCTGCTCCTCCTCGTGGCCCTTCTCTGGACACCTTCCAGCACCTCCACATCCCTCCTGGAATAGGGTCTCCAGAACTGGAGGCAGTACTCCAGGTGGGGTCTCACCAGGGCTGAGTAAAGGGGCAGGAGTGACACCTGCGGGGGGGGGGGGGGGGGGGCACCCCAGCCCAACCCAGGAGCTGGGGACACGTCCCTGGGAAGTGCCTGTCTCTGAGTCACTGCAGCAGCTGAGCTGGGGCTAAATTGGAAACAGAAAGAGTGACTGTCATGTCACCCGGATCCTCTGCTTCCAGCCCAGCGGCAGATGGGGGGGAAAACGCTACCAGATGTTCTGATGTTATTAATATTGTTATTATTGTTATTATAAATAATATTCAGTGCTGGCTGGCTTGCACTCCTGGCACATCTGGAGCACACATGGCCGGGAGGACAGCCCCAGCAGCCTCTTGTTTCCCCCCCAATTCCCTGCACACCTGTAGAAGAGGGTGGGTGGACCAGACCCTGCTCCAGACAGACCCTGCTCCTTGCATGGGAGCGTGAGGGTGGCTGCCCTGCAACCCAGAGCCCTCACCCCACTCCCTTCCCACTGCTGCTACCACCAGCTTGAACTCTGCTGGCATCTTTTGAGGGTGTCAGGGAGTGATAGGACTGGGGGGAATGGAGCAAAACTAGAAATGGGTAGATTGAGATTGGATGTTAGGAAGAAGTTCTTCCCCAGGAGGGTGGTGAGAGCCTGGCACAGGTTGCCCAGAGAGGTGGTGGAAGCCTCCTGCCTGGAGGTGTTTGCAGCCAGGCTGGATGTGAGCAATCTGCTGTAGTGTGAGGTGTCCCTGCCCATGGCAGGGATGATCCTTGAGGTCCCTTCCAACCCTAACAATTCTATGATTCTGTGATCTCAGCCATGCTGTTAGAGGCCAGGCCTGTGTTCCACTTCCTTCTTCCCAGCAGGGTGAGATCCTGTCACCTGCAGCCTTGCTTTGAGTCCATAGACACCCTTGGGTTTATACCCTGCTGATTTTCCTCTCACTGGCTGCTTTGGAGTTGGAGATGCTGATGTGATATTCCCATGGCTTGAAGAACCTCTGGCCAAGACAGCAAGATGCTAGATGTCACCCTGGTGTAAGTTCCCTGGCTAACCCTCCCTATCTAATGTTAGGGTGGTGAGACACTGGCACAGGTTGCCCAGGGAGGTGGTGGAAGCCTCATGCCTGGAGGCTTTTGGAGCTAGGCTGTGAGCAACCTGATGTAGTGTGAGGTGTCCCTGCCCATGGAACTGGCTGATCCTTGAGGTCCCTTCCAACCCTGACAATTCTGTGATCCTAACCTTTCAAATTCCTCTCTGTGTACTTGCTCCTATTCCATATCACCAAAGAAGGGGCCTGGTTTTGGTGGTGAAAATGGAAACTGTGGCCTCCCTCCAGTGTGGGTCTCGCCATCAAGTTTGGCCATCTCTGTGTCTTAAGGATGTGCCAGCCACCTAGCATTGCTTAATGTAAGAGCCAAACCATTGCTGGGGTGGAAATGATCCCATTCTACCCATTTAGGCCAACTGTCTAGGAATAGAGGAACAAGAGAGAGAGAAAAAAAGCCCTGGAGGAGCTGATGAGAGCAGTTCATTAAGAAATAATCAAATGCTAGGATCCTGCTAAGCATGGCAGCATTTGTGTATCTCCAAGCTGAGGAAGGACAGGATAAATAAGATGGAGCTTTACAAATGGGCTTTTGTGGTCACACTCACTGTGTAATAAGACAATCTATTTTGAATTGTTACATTGTGGTGACATACAGAGTGGGTAAAGCACTTTCCACACGCATGGGAGGCACAGAATGTTGGAGGTTGGAAGGCACCTCCAGAGACCATCCAGTCCAAGCCCCCTGCCAGAGCAGGATCACCCAGGGCAGTCCACTCTGGAATGCATCCAGGTGGGGTTTGAATGTCTCCAGAGAAGGAGATTCCACAACCTCTCTGGGCAGCCTGTTCCAGTGCTCTGTGACCCTCACTGTGGAAGTTTCTCCTCATGTTGAGGTGAAACCTTCTCTGTCCAAGTTTGTATCCGTTGTTCCTTGTCCTACTACTGTACACTACTGAGCAGAGCTTAGCCCCCTCCACTTGACACCCACCCCTCAGATATTGATAGACACTGGTCAGATCCCCTCTCAGTCTTTTCTCTGCCTCCAGTCTAAGCATCCCCAGTGCTCTCAGTCTCTTCACAGGGGAGAGGCTCAAGCCTTCATAGGAAAGATAGCTGTGCCTGCCACTAGAAGTTTCCAACTGCCATGGGTTAGTTGATTAGGTGGTGTTGGATGATGGGTTGGACACGATGATCTTGAAGGTCTCTTCCAACCTGGTCTATTCTATTCTATTCTATTCTAGTCTAGTCTAGTCTAGTCTAGTCTATCCTATCCTATCCTATTCCTATTCTATTCTATCTATTCTATTCTATCCTATTCTATTCTATCCTATTCTATTCTATTCTATTCTATTCTATTCTATTCTATTCTATTCTATTCTATTCTATTCTACCCTATCCTATCCTCCTACTATCCTATCCTATCCTATCCTATCCTATCCTATCCTATCCTATCCTATCCTATCCTATCCTATCCACAAGGCTTTGCCATCGATGCAAGTCAGTCACAGGCTTCATGCTTGCCACCTGAGAGGCATTTCACTTATCCTTTGGAAAAAGAGAGAGAAGCAATTAGGCTAACTCATGGACTCATGGGCAGATGAAGAGGTGAGGATGTTACTTCTTCCTCTCTCCGTTTCCCTGCTGCTTTGGAACCCAGCAGTTTTCTGCTTCGAGTGGAAAATGAGGATCATTGCTGCATTCAGCGCTGGGCTTTGTTAGATGCTTATAAATCTTGCTAATTAGCTGTAGAAATCATGAAAAGCTCAGCATCATGTTTTAATCATTAGCTCCTCAGGCCACTGATGTTCATGTTGTTCCCTGGATCCTCATTTCCATGTACAAATTACCGAGCCCAGGACGCTTTGGCAGCTCCTCTCTCGTGCCAACGATATTTCCAACAGAATTATTATTTCAGTAACTAAGCCACAAGCCTCCACTTGCACAGAAGAGAAAACAAGAGAACAACACATCAGTGGAAGGTTCTCCCCCCCTTCCTCCCCCCTCACCCCCTTGCACTGGTGGAATATTAAAGCTTCTTCAAAATAATTGAACACAGGTTTGAAGCATAAAGCCTGGCTGACACGTCAGTGAAACCATTTTCTCCTCCCAAAGAAGCACAGAATGGTTTGGGTTGGAAGGGGCCTTAAAGATCATCGAGTTCCAACCTCCCCACCACAGGCAGGGATACCTCCCACTACATCAGGTTGCTCAAAGCCTCACCCAACCTGACATATGCATCAGGAAGAGTGTGGCCAGCAGGAGCAGGGAAGTCATCCTGCCCTGTGCTCAGCACTGGTTAGGCCACACCTTGAGTCCTGTGTCCAGTTCTGGGCTCCTCAGTTTAAGAAGGACATTGAGAGACTTGAAGGTGTCCAGAGAAGGGCAATGAGGCTGGGGAGGGGTCTGGAGCACAGCCCTGTGAGGAGAGGCTGAGGGAGCTGGGGTTGCTTAGCCTGGAGAAGAGGAGGCTCAGGGGAGACCTCATTGCTCTCTACAACTACCTGGAGGGAGGTTGTAGCCAGGTGGGGGTTGGTCTCTTCTCCCAGGCACCCAGCACCAGAACAAGAGGACACAGTCTCAAGCTGCACCAGGGGAAGTTTAGGCTGGATGTGAGGAGAAAGTTCTTCCCAGAAAGAGAGATTGGCCATTGGAATGTGCTGCCCAGGGAGGTGGTGGAGTCACCATCCCTGGAGGAGTTCAAGAGGGGACTGGAAGTGGCACTCGGAGCCATGGTTCAGCACTTATGAGGTGTTGGGTGCCAGGTTGGACTTGATGATCTCTGAGGTCTTTTCCAACCTTATTGATTCTATGATTCTATGATCTCCAGGCGAGGGGCATCCACATCCTCCCTGGCAGCCTGTTCCAGTGTCACACCAGCTTCACTGGAAAGAGCTTCCTCCTAATTTCCTGCCTAAATCTGCCCTCTTCCAGCTTAAAAAAGCTAAGGAAGCTAAGGAAAGGTTCCCCAATCAGCAGCCAAGGAGGACAGGGAACCCTAAGCACCACACTTAGGCAGCAGTGCTGACCTGCTGGGAATTTCTGGGGCAGCACAACAACAGGTTCAAGGCATCGTCGCCACAGCTGTGAAATCAAACCTCGGCTGAATTCTTGTCCAGCCCACCATAAACAGGGTCAGCATCTGCTCAGACACTGGATAATAATAGCCTGCTTAATTATACATTTTGCCTGTAATTTAGTGCAGCCCAGCTTTCCTAAGTGGCAGGGGAGGAGGGTATTTTCCAGTCCTTTTATGTGCCTGGGATTAGTGGATAATGCCCTCCATGGATGTGCATGCATCCAATTTTCACTTCCAACCTTAATGCAATTTCACCTCATCAAAATAAATATTATTCTTCACTCTTCCAAAGTTTGTTTCAGTCTGTGTTAAGTAAATATTTTGCTTAAGAATCTGGAAAGCCTGTGCCTGCTTACTGACATGCTCTGAGAGGGAGCCCATCTTGCTCTCAACAGCAGCTCAGGGTGACCCAGGATGCAACCAAGCCTGGATGCTGGCTCCATCAGGGAGGATGAGGCTTTCCCAGCCTGTGGCAGGGGAACAGGGTGGACTTTCAGGTGGCCAATTCTGCCTTAGCCACAGCCCAAATAGTAAAGTAGGAATGGGATAATGAGATGAAAGCTTCTTTTCGGTGTTCCTTTATGTGAATTGCCTTACTAAACTCATCCTAGAACCCTTGGACATCAGCCACCTTCATTTACCGTCAGCCAAGTTTCTGAGCAGCTCAGAACTCCTGTGCTGGGCACAGGCTGTGAGAGGTGCAGAGATATGAGCTGAGCTGAGCCTGGCCATTTGGGTTCCCCCACCTCTCAGTGGCATGGGCAAGGTGTCACAGGCCTCAGCTGCTTTTTCCTGACACACCTGAAAACGGTTGCTGGCAGTGATGATCACCATTGAAAAGGATCTATCTTGGTTTGCAGCTGCAGGAGGAAAGCTTGCAGGACCTGGCCCGCCACTGGTGTGCATCTCCAGCTCAAAGGGTCAGCTGAGCTCTCTGTAACTCTTTCCCTGAGCAAACAAGAGCGCCCCTCAAGACAGGTAAGTTACATTGGCTATAACGAAATGGATCAGGAAGTCACCCATCGTGAGGTTCTGGTTAAGCCTGATTTTGTGAGCTGTTTTCAAGCAGAAGTGAAAATTGAGAGCTGGCAAACTGACAAGATCAATAGGGCCTGAACTGACTCACCAATTAGCCTGTCTGTGGCTTTTAGCAACTTGGTGTTCTTGCCACTCATACTGGTTTAAACTTTCCCTCATACAGAAATCACACAGCCAGATTCATGCCTCCTTTTGCTCTCTTGCCTCTCCCTTCCCCTCTCTCTTGCCTCTCCCTTCCCCTCTCTCTTGCCTCTCCCTTCCCCTCTCTCTTGCCTCTCCCTTCCCCTCTCTCTTGCCTCTCCCTTCCCCTCTCTCTTGCCTCTCCCTTCCCCTCTCTCTTGCCTCTCCCTTCCCCTCTCTCTTGCCTCTCCCTTCCCCTCTCTCTTGCCTCTCCCTTCCCCTCTCTCTTGCCTCTCCCTTCCCCTCTCTCTTGCCTCTCCCTTCCCCTCTCTCTTGCCTCTCCCTTCCCCTCTCTCTTGCCTCTCCCTTCCCCTCCACATCCAGTGTCTGCAGGGAATCCTATCCAGCAGATGCCCTGCAGCATTGGTAGGGTGAGGACTGAAGCAGAGATGAAGGGCTGATGGCACGCTCCCTGACATATGCAACCAGTACTTACTTCAAGTTCAAAGGTCTGCAGGGGATAGAGGCTCTTAATGAATACACTTCTTAGGGGATGAAGTGAGAGCTGTGCTCAGCACTGCTCTGCTCTCCAAGTGTGGCCAGCAGATCACAGCAGTTGCTGTCTTGAAAGCAGCCCTGGCTGCTGTTGTCCATGCCTCACCCCCAGGTGTCTGCCCTGCGGTGACTGCAGCCTCCTGCTGTGGGTTTGGGAAGGAGTAGGTGCAGGGTACAGCTGGCCTTGCCATGTGGGTGGCTGGGCTGGGGCTGGCAAGTGATGGCCTGTGGACAGGCTTAGCTCCCATAGAGTCTTGAATTAAGGATAAATTCCCAGCTTCAGCTGAAATGCCTGCAGATAGCTAGGAGGTTGTGTGCTCAAGAGGCCTGACTCTGTGTGTTCAACCATTTGGGCTGACGGCTGTCCAGGACACAGAGCTGTGAGCAGTGTCCTTCCTGAAGCTCTCTTTGCTTTAGCATTCACAGGTGAGACACACAGCGTGTCACCTTGGCTTACTGCAGCGCCCCCCCCCGCCTGTCCTCTCGGCTACTTGGGCAAGTGAGGCAGGAGCCCAGGGGTGCAGACCTTGGTAGGGCTGGATGAAGCCTCACCAAGGGCTGCGTCCTGTGTCCAGCTCTGGAACCCTCAACACGAGAAGGACATGGACATGCTGGAGTGGAACCAGAGGAGAAGTAGTCAGAGGGCTGGAGCACCTCTTCTGTGAAGACAGGCTGCCTTGAAACAGGCTTCCAGTACCTGAAGGGGGCTATGGGAAAGCTGGGGAAGCGCTGTTTACAAGGGCTTATAGTGACAGGGCAGGGGCCATGGTTTGAAACTACAGCAGGGTAGATATGGATTGGTCATTAGGAAGAAGTGGTGGAACAAGCCCTTTGAGGAGCAGCTGAGGGAGCTGGGGTTGTTTAGCCTGGAGAAGAGGAGGCTCAGGGGAGACCTTATTGCTGACTACAACTACCTGAAGGGAGGTTGTAGTCAGGTGGGGGTTGGTCTCTTCTCCCAGGCACACAGTGACAGAGGAGAGCACACAGTCTCAAGCTGTGCCAGGGGAGGTTTAGGCTGGATGTCAGGAAGAAATTCTTCCCAGCAAGAGAGATTGGCCATTGGAGTGGGCTGCCCAGGGAGGTGGTGGAGTCACCATCCCTGGAAGTGTTTAAAAAGAGACTGGATGAGGCACTTGGTGCCATGGTTTAGTTGGTTAGATGGTGTTGGGTGGTAGATTGGACTTGGTGATCTCTGAGGTCTTTTCCAACCTGGTTAATTCTGTAACACTGGAACAGGTTGCCCAAGAAGGTGGTGGAGGAGGCCCCATCCCTGAAGGCATTGAAGGTCAGGCTTGGTGGGGCTCTGAGCAACCTGATCTAGTTGGGGATGGCCCTGCTCACTGCGGGGGCTTGGACTAGGTGACCTTTAAAGGTCCCTTCCAGCCCAGCACCTTCTGTGGTCCTTTCACCTTGCGCCGGCCCTGTGCGGATCGTGCTCGGGCAGACGCTTGCTGCACAGCAGCTCCTGCAGCGTGGGGAACCTGATCTTGTGTCTGAGTCCCTGTGCAGCCCAAAGCAGGCCAGATTTGTTGACCTTAAAGGCACACTGCAAACCACAGCGCTCCTGCTAGGCATTGCAAAGGTTATGAGGCTGGGGAACGTGTGGTTGAGAGGGAACTCAAGCAGTTTCATTGTATTCTTTTCCTTTCCTGGTGTCTCACGTTGTTTTATTTGCTATGAAAACGCCTGCAGCTCTTGGACAGGCACTTTTCTGCCTGCAAGAAGGCTAGAGAAATTAATGGCCTTCCAGAGGCTTAAACATCAGCTTGTGTTTAGCTAAGATGAAGCTTAACAACAAGCCCGAACTGAGATGAGTTTATACACGGGCACATAAAGCACCGGGGTGGTCTTAGTGGGGCTGCCGAATCCAGCCTTCATCTGCAGCACTCCAGCCGTGTTTCCTGCTGGGAGTTTGCACAGGTGTCTGCATAACTTGGCTGCCAGTGGACTTGTCTCTTGCAATGAGACACCAGACCAGGAGGGGGAAAAAAAAAAAGCACAAATCACGGTACCCCAGCTTAGCCTGAGAGCAGTTTTCTGGGCGGGCAGTCAGGGGAGTGACCTCTGGTGAACTGTGGACGCCTGACACGGGGAGCGGGGAGGGGGGAGAGCATCATCAGACTCTGGACCCCTCAAGCCTTGTTTTTGAGAGATGTGCTTTCCAGGGCTGACCTGCCCTGAGCATGACATAAGGGAGCCCACACAGTGAGTCAGTGCTGGAACCGAGTTCCTGGCGTCGGGTCCTCTGCTCGCTCTGCTTAAACCACACCGAGATTAAACCAACAAGAGGCAAAGAGAGAGCCTGGCTCTTGAGGGAGCTGAGCAGGGAACCTGCCTCCACTCATTAATGGAAACTTTGGAAAACAGGCAGCAGCACTCTGTTTGTTTTATATACATATATATTTTGTTGCTGTTTCCCCCCATGCTGAAACAATTTGTGTGCAGCAGAGTCGTTCCCTGGGGGGAAAAAGAACCTCAACAACCCCCCCACCCCCACCCCCACCCCCATTCCTTTAATTTATCTGCTTTAATTATCACTCATCTTTTGCAGCATCTGGTTCTGGTGTTTTATTAGAAAGTTTGCATGTTTGAACCAGGCCTGGGTGGGATTTCTTTTTTCTTGGGGTTTTTTGTGTGTGTGTGTGTGTGTGTGTCTTGTTTCCATTTTCTGCTGCGATGCTGCTTCCCCTGGTGGGAAGAGATGGGCTTTGCTTTCTTTCACGGGGCACACTAAATCATGTTGGCTGTTCTGCTCTTAACATCATTATTACCATGCTCAGAGACGTGTCCTGCAGCTTGCTTGGTGTATTTACTTGAGGCCAGAATGCCAAGCACAGCAGGCTGGGATCCTGTTGTGAAGATGTGCATGCTGCTTATGGGAAGATCTGCTTTCAATACAATACAATACAATACAATACACCAGGTTGAAAGAGGCCTTCAAGATCATCGCGTCCAACCCATCAACCAATCCAACCCAAGATCTTTAGCATCTCACTGGTGATGCTGGAGAGGTTGTGATGTCCAAAAGGAAGCCTGATGGTTTGTTTTTTTTGAGAGCACTCCTTAAAATTGGGCCTCTGTGATGTTTCTCAAGTTCTGCAGCTGGAACATGAGGTACTCTGCATCCAGCTCCCTGCTGAGACTTCGAGCTGTAGTTTCTAGGAGCAGCTGTGGACAGAAGAGATTGCTGCTCTTAGAGGCCAGTTCATAGAATCATAGGATCATGGAATCATAGGATCACAGAATCATAGCATCATAGATTCAACCAAGTTGGAAAAGACCTCAGAGATCATCAAGTCCAACCTATTGCCTAATACCTAACACCTCCTGACAACTAAACCACGGCTCCAAGTGCCACATCCAAGCCTTTTTTAGACACCTCCAGGAGCAGTGACTCCACCACCTGTCCAGAGAAGGGCAACAAAGCTGGTGAAGGGTCTGGAGAACAGGGCTGGGGAGGAGCAGCTGAGGGAACTGCAGTTGTTCAGTCTGGATTAAAGAAGGCTGAGGGTAAGACCACATTACTCTCTCCAACTACCTGAAAGGAGGTTGCAGTGAGGTGGGCCTTGGTCTCCCTAGTATCAGGTGGTAGAACAAGAGGCAATGACTTGAAATTGCTCCAGGGGAGGTTTAGGTTGGAGATTGGGAAAAACTTCTCTCCTGCAAGAGTGGTCAGGGATTGGCACAGGCTGCCCAGGGAGGTGGTGGAGTCCCCATCCCTGGAGGTGTTCAAGAAACGTGGCCATGGCACTTGGGGACATGGTTTAGTGGGCATGGTGGTGTTGGGTTAGTGGTTGGATTTGATGATCTTAGAGGGCTTTTCCAACCTTAAAGGTTCTATTTTGTGATACTATAAGCAATGCTTTCACCTGGTGGTATAAGCTTACCTTTTGTGTCCCAGCACACTCTGTCCCACTCAGATTGCAGGACTAGCAAGACTTCTGCTGCTCTGATGTGGGGAATCTGATGGGCTGCAAAGCCCACAAGAGAGGAAAAGAGTTTGACTCAGATTTTAGGCACTATCTGACACTCCTTTTGGCAGGAGAGATGTGGAGGAGCCAGCTGCCAGTGTCTGACCTAGGTGATCCAGGATCATCAGGGCCCCTCAGTTTAAGAAGGACATTGAGACACTTGAACATGTCCACAAGAAGGGCAGTGAGGCTGGGGAGAGGCCTTGAGCACAGCCCTGTGAGGAGAGGCTGAGGGAGCTGGGGTTGCTTAGCCTGGAGAAGAGGAAGCTCAGGGGAGACCTCCTTGCTGTCTACAACTACCTGAAGGGAAGTGGTAGCCAGGAGGGGGTTGGTCTCTTCTCCCAGGCACCCAGCACCAGAACAAGAGGACACAGTCTCAAGCTGTGCCAGGGGAGGTTTAGGCTGGAGGTGAGGAGAAAGTTCTTCCCAGAGAGAGTTGTTAGCCATTGGAATGTGCTGCCCAGGGAGATGGTGGAGTCCCCATCCCTGGAGGTGTTCGAGAGGGGATTGGACGTGGCACTTGGTGCCATGGTTTACTCATGAGGTCTGTGGTGCCAGGTTGGACTTGATGATCTTTGAGGTCTCTTCCAACCTTGGTGATTCTGTGATTCTGTGCAGCTCATAGGGCAGCCTCTCTATCCATAGTCCCACAGATTTTCTTACTGGCAACTGGGTCTTGGTCTCACCTTGGACTCTGAGCCTTGGCTAGCTGGGGGACATTTCAGGAATTTGGATCTTGTCTGACATTAAGTTGCCAGAGGCTGCAGGGAGGAAATGTTTCACCACAGCATTCAGCCATGTTTGGATGGCTGTTGACTTTCCCTCAAGGAGAGTGTGACAAATGATGCCCACACAATGCCAAAGCTGCCCTCTCAAAACTAGAGCATTGCTTCCTTTTCCAAAAAAACATGTATAAAATGAGGGGTTCTTCCTCATCCTCCAAGTTATCCAAAGCTCTGCCCCTCTGGCAGCTGAGACAGGTCTCACTTCTGCAGACGCTGCAGCAAGTGCCTGAGTCTCGGTCTGGTGCCCCTGAACAGCTCCCCAAGGTCTCCCTGGCTCTGAAAAGAGAGCCCTGCTGACGCAGCCAGGGCTCATTTGTGCTCCTTGGTTGTCAGACTTTTGGCTCTGGTTTTCCCCAATCAGTTCAGCAGGCCCTGCAGGAAGCTCAAGCAGGCTCCTGCGAGCCCATGACTTTGCCATTGTCCCCTGCTCACTGCAGGGCTGGCTGAGTCCAGGCCATTTTGCTTCCCTTCTGATTGTCTTCACAATCTGATATTAAACTGAACCAAAGTATTTGTGCAATAAACAGTTGTTAGGCCAAGACTCACAGCTAAAACGACTTGTGCAGCAGCTCTGTGTCCATCACACCACGCCCTGCCCAGCCAAATACCCAAGGGGCTGCTCCTTGGCCATCACTCACAGGGATGTCCCTAGGATGTCGACTCTGGAGCCACACAGCATGCTGAATGCTGCCTGCTCCCACCCCTGTGCTTTCCTGATCACAGTAAGCAATCTACAGCCTCAGGGATGCTTCCAAAAAGGTTTTCACAGAGTGGTAAGGGTTGGAAAGTACCTCTGGAGATCACCTAGAGTAAATCACACATGGATACACCCAGGCAGATTTGGAATGCCTGCAGAGATGGAGGCTCCACAGCCTCTCTGGGCAGCCTGCTCCAGTGCTCTGCCACCCTCAAAAGGAAGGAGTTTTTCCTTATGTTCTTGTGGAACCTCCTGTGTTCCAGTTTGTGCCCACTGCCCCTTGTCCTGTCACTGGACACCACTGAGAGCTGGGGCAATGTGGCAATGTTAAGGTTTGGTCTTGGATAACCTTAAAGACTGTTTCACTTGTTCTGCCACACCGGTGAAGAGATCACCCAGCTCTGAGGGGAAGTACACAGAGGCAGCAGCTCAGTTCAATCAAGGATAGAGTCCCCATCCCTGGAGGTGTTCAAGAGGGGACTGGACGTGGTGCTCAGTGCCATGGTTTAGTCATGAGGTCTGTGGTGACAGGTTGGACTTGATGATCTGTAAGGTCTCTTCCAACCTTGGTGATTCTGTGATAAAGGTAGTGGAAGGTTGATCTCATCCATTCAGTGGACTGTGTTAAATGCATGCCATCAGGGTGTCATCACAGTGGCCAGAGAGCATCAGCTTTCTGTCTGGGTAACAAGATCACAGAATCACAGAAGAGACCTCAAAGATCATCAAGTCCAACCTGTCACCACAGACCCCATGACTAAACCATGGCACCAAGTGCCACGTCCAGTCCCCTATTGAACACCTCCAGGGATGGGGACTCCACCACCTCCCTGGGCAGCACATTCCAATGGCTAACAACTCTCTCTCTATGAAGAATTTCTTCCTAACATCCAGCCTAAACTTCCCCTGGCACAGCTTGAGACTGTGTCCTCTTGTTCTGGTGCTAGGTGCCTGGGAGAAGAGACCAACCCCCTCCTGGCTACAACCTCCCTTCAGGTAGTTGTAGAGAGCAATGAGGTCTCCCTGAGCCTCCTCTTCTCCAGGCTAAGCAACCCCAGCTCCCTCAGCCTCTCCTCACAGGGCTTGTGCTTGAGGCCTCTCACCAGAGTCTTTGCTGGATCTTTGTTGGATAAATGGTTACAAGCTGCACCAGGGGAGGTTCAGGCTGGATATTAGGGAATAGTTTTCACTGAAAGGGTTCTCAAGCACTGGAGTGGTCTGCCCAGGGCAGTGGTGGAGTCACCATCCCTGGTGGAGTTCAAGCACATTGTGGACTTGTTGCTTGGGACATGGTTTAGTGTTGACTCTTTAATGCTGGAGGTGGAGAGATTCAGGCTGGATGTGAGGAGGAAGTTCTTCCCCATGAGAGTGGTGAAGCCCTGGAATGGGTTGTGCAGGGAGGTGGTTGAGGCCCCATCCCTGGAGGTGTTTAAGCCCAGGCTGGATGAGGCTGTGGCCAGCCTGATCTAGTGTGGGGTGTCCCTGCCCATGGCAGGGGGTTGGAACCAGATGATCCTTGTGGCCCCTTCCAACCCTGACTGATACTATGATACTAAGTGCTGGACTGGATGATCTTTGAGGTCTCTTCCAACCAGATATATTCTGTGATTCTCTGATCTTAGCAGGTAGCCCAAAAAGAAAATAAGTGTGGCCACTAAAGTTCTCTTGCATCTCAAACTGAGCCCCATCCTGGCTCCCCTTTGGGAGGGAAGTGTGGGTTTTCCTAGAGGTAGTTTTATGGGGAGTGTGAAGGGAGGAAGGCCTCATGGAGAGGAGAGATTAGCAGTTCCACTCATCCTGAAAACAGTCTGGCCCACCCACCCACGCAGAGGGGACAGACACTGCTCCAAGACACCCCTTCCATCTCTCCTACCCCAAGTTCTTCACTGAGAGCTGTTAGCCATTGGAATGTGCTGCCCAGGGAGGTGGTGGAGTCCCCATCCCTGGAGGTGTTCAAGAGGGGATGGGACGTGGCACTTGGTGCCATGGTCTAGTCATGAGGTCTGTGGTGATAGCTTGGACCTGATGATCTTTGAGGTCTCTTCCAACCTCGGTGATTCTGTGATCTTGGGGTAAAACAAGAGACTTGTCTCTGCCTGGGTGAGCCAACAAATCATCTTTTGCCCTGACCAAGCCCCTGAAAGCGAAGGAGGCAAAAGCTCCCCTCAGAGAGGTGGGAAGTGATCCCGCACTCTGCAGAGCGGAGCTCTCCTCCCTGCGCTGCGGTGTTCGGCTGCCGTGGATGTCAGCTCGGCCCTGTGGTTGAAATGGCAACAGCTGTAAACTTCAAAGACTAAAATCCCTCCAGCTTTTTCAATGAGCATCTCACCCCCCCCCAGCAGCAGACATCTGCATGCTTCAGCTGAGATCCTAATTGTCCAGTACTTTCATGCACGAAGTACAAGCTATGGCTCCCCAGCCTTGTTTTAGGAGACAGCACATCACCCCCTGCTCCTTAGAGGGGAATTTTTCCATATTGCTCACTGACAGGATATGGAAGGAGTGAATATTTTGCTGGAAAGACCTGGGGTTGTTCTCTAACAAATTGAGTGTGGTATCTGTGGCTTGGCATGAGCATTGGCACCAATTTGTCTCACTGCAGCCCAGATTGACTGTGAGATAGCCGATGGCTCGAGCAGGCACGTAGGCAGGTTACTGCACTCCTGCCAGCTGCTTTTTCTCTTGCTTTCTATTGATTCACTCTCAGGGGCATCCTAGAACTGACCCTCAGTACAGCACAGAGTCCCCCCTTGCTTTGTCTTCCTTCTGGGCCAATTTCAGCCTTCTTATGCTTGACATTAAGCAGAGAAAGGAATATGTTCACAGAATCACAGAATCAAACAGGTTGGAAAAGGCCTCAAAGATCATCAAGTCCAACCTAGTACCTAATGCCTAACACCTCCTGACAACTAAACCATGGCTCCAAGTGCCACATCCAATCCCCTCTTGAACACCTCCAGGGACAGTGACTCCACCACCTCCCTGGGCAGCACATCCCAATGGCTAACGACTCTCTCTGGGAAGAACTTTCTCCTCACCTCCAGCCTAAACTTCCCCTGGCACAGCTCGAGGCTGTGTCCTCTTGTTCTGGTTCTGGTTGCCTGGGGGAGCAACCTCCCTTCAGGTAGTTGTAGAGAGCAATAAGGTCTCCCTGAGTCCTGACCCTGGAGTCCCCATCCCTGGAGGTGTTCAAGAGGGGATTGGATGTGGCACTTGCAGCCATGGTTTAGTAGTCATGAGGTGTTGGGGGACAGGTTGGACTTGATGACCTTTGAGGTCTCTTCCAACCTTATTGATTCTATGATTTTAGGGGTCTTCAGAACAGTTCTAGGATTCTGTTGCATTTAATGGATTATCTGCAAATAACTAGAAGACTTCTACTTGCAGGGGTCTGTGTGGAAAGTAAATCTTACTTTGCATTCTTGGTCAATCAGAAATGCACTCCAAATCCTCAGGGGGGGAAAATACAGCCTCACCCTCCCTCCAGCTTTGTAAAAGCAGTGAATTATCAAGCTGCAGGCTGTTTTTTTTCCTTTTCTAGGGGAACAATGAATGAGGTGTTGATGAATGCCTTCCCCTGGACTGCTGCAGCCACAAATGTAAGAGTATGGGGTGAGCTGGCTCTGGGCACATGCTCCCTGTCCAGATCAGGGGAGCAGCAGGGACTCTTTGCAGTTACCTCCTGGGCCATAAGCTGGGGTTTCTACTCCAGGCTGTAGCTGGGTGTGCTCCCAACATAACACTGGATGTAGCTGGCATGAATACCTATGCAGAGGAGCTGGGAAATGCTCCCTGCTCCTGCTGGACAGGCATGGGCACCATGCCTGGTGCTTGTAAAGTGTTTTGGAGCAGGGCTAGATGATGGATAGCAAACCTTGCGTGCTTAATGCTTACAAATTACCTTTCCAAAGACACACTTCCTTCCTTTCAGCCAGCTGTTCTGCCTCAGCACTCTTAGCTGGGAGGCTTCCAGAGCTGCAATGTGAGTTTAAATTAATTTCTTGAAAAATCTTCCTCCCTGCTTCAGTTTTCTTAGCCCTCCTTCCTGCAGCTCTGTCAGCTGAGTCTCTGCTGTGCTGCATAAGAAGGAGTCAGCTGGAGCGAGGTTATTTTCTTCTGGTTCCTAATAAAAGTTGATGAGAAAGAGACTTGGTCACTCAAATACATTCACCAGCCTCTTCTGCCAATTGTTTGCTGTCAAAAGAACAGCAACAAAAAAAAAACAACACAACAACAAAGGAGGTTGTGAGCATTTTCTTTTCCATTTGTCTTCCTTGGGTTTAGGCAAGGGCTCAATCCAATACTTAGCACAGGCAACAGAGTCCTTTCATCTACAGGCTTGCGTGGGCATGGGCTCAGCCCCTAGCTGCCTGTGTCTGTGTGTTATTTTGCCATGGAATGTGAAAGGTTGGGGGCCTAGGGTGAAGCCCTCACACAGGAGAAATAAACAAGGAAAATCCAAGGGTTAGAAATGGGGAATGTACTCAAACTGCACCTTCACCACTCTCTCTGGGAAGAACTTTCTCCTCACCTCCAGCCTAAACTTCCCCTGGCACAACTTGAAACTGTGTCCTCTTGTTCTGGTGCTGGTTGCTTGGGAGAAGAGACCAACCCCCACCTAGCTACAGCCTCCCTTCAGGGAGCTGTAGACAGCAAGAAGGTCTCCCCTGAGCCTCCTCTTCTCCAGGCTAAACAGCCCCAGCTCCCTCAGCCTCTCCTCACAGGGCTGTGCTCCAAACCCCTCCCCAGCCTCGTTGCCCTTCTCTGGACACCTTCAAGTCTCTCAATGTCCTTCTTAAATTGAGGGCCCAGAAATGGACACAGGACTCAAGGTTTAGTCGTGAGGTCTGTGGTGACAGGTTGAACTTGATGATCTTTGAGGTCTCTTCCAACCTTGGTGATTCTGTGTTTCACCCTTTTTCTGTTTCTCAGGAGTTGGATGGACAATGAGAATTGGAGTGCTTGGTGCTGAGCCCAGCAGTGTAGGTGCTCGGCAGAAGGTTTTTGCCCTGCTCCCACTCATCCTGTTGGCTATCCCCATCCCTGTGGGGGGATCATGGGCTGGGTAAGGATGGCCAGCATGGTAGTCCAATGCACTCACAGCCCAGCTCTGTCAGTTTCACAGAATTGTCAGGGTTGGAAGGGACCTCAAGGCTCATCCACGTTCCAACCCCGCTGCCATGCCCAGGGACACCTCATACTACAGCAGGTCGCTCACAGCCACATCCAGCCTGGCTGCAAACACCTCCAGGCAGGAGGCTGCCACCACCTCCCTGGGCAACCTGTGCCAGGCTCTCACCACCCTCATGGTGAAGAACTTCTTCCTAACATCCAATCTGAATCTATCCATTTCTAGTTTTGCTCCATTCCCTCCAGTCCTATCACTCCCTGACACCCTAAAATGTCCCTCCCCAGCCTTCTCGTAGGCCCCCTTAAGATACTGGAAGGACACAAACATTTGATCATTCCCAGAGGTCTTTACATCTTCATATGCCTCAGCTTCTAAGCAATGCAAGGGGAGTAACAACATCAGGAGAAACAACCATGCTGTGTCCTCCAGCAAACGTCCACCCAGCTCATTATCTTCTCTCTCCTATCACCCAGCAGCAGATACCTTATCAGAAGGGGGTTCTTGGCCCCAGCCGTGGTGATTTATGTGAGAGCTGTTAAAGGGTGATTGAAGAAGGCTTTTTTTCCTTCCTTATCCCATCCCTTTAGCAGTCAAAAAGGCACTAAGTTTCCTCCTCAGCTGCCATAACTCACAGCCTGGCATATTAACTTAACTCTTGTCATCCTCACTTCACCTTAGCAACCTGCCCTGTGACCTGTGACAGATGCATGCTCTGATCCATGCCTGGTGACTGTTGGCCCGTGGAAAGAGCAACATCTTCAGCTACTGCTGATAAATGTGGCAAGGTCTGTGAAACAGAGCCCTACAATCAGGGCAGGTGAGTGACTCTCTGTGCCTCCAGCTATGATTACAGGTCCTGTCTGTGCACAGGCTTCACCCACAGCCTTGCCTGCTTTGGGTGACCTGCATAACGTAATCATCCCTCTGTGATTTGGAAATGCTTAACCTGTCATAGAATCAATCAGGTTGGAAAGGACCTCAAAGATCATCAAGGCCAACCTGTCACCCAACACCTCATGACTAACTAAACCGTGGCTCCAAGTGCCACATCCAATCCCCTCTTGAACACCTCCAGGGATGGGGACTCCACCACCTCCCTGGGCAGCACATTCCAGTGGCCAATTCCTCTTTCTGGGAAGCACTTTCTCCTCACCTCCAGCCTAAACCTCCCCTGGCACAGCTTGAAACTGTGTCCTCTTGTTCTGGTGCTGGGTGCCTGGGAGAAGAGACCAACCCCCACCTGGCTACAACCTCCTTCAGGGAGCTGTAGAGAGCAAGAAGGTCTCCCTGAGCCTCCTCTTCTCCAGGCTAAGCAACCCCAGCTCCCTCAGCCTCTCCTCACAGGGCTGTGCTCCAGACCCCTCCCCAGCCTTTAAACTAGTCTCATCATTGTCTTAGTATGGATTCTTGTTCTCTTGTGTTGGGCTGCACTACCTGAAGGGAGGTTGTAGACAGGCAGAGGTTGGTCTCTTCTCCCAGGCAGCCAGCACCAGAACAAGAGGACACAGTCTTAGGCTGCACCAGGGCAGGTTTAGGCTGGATGTTAGGAAGAAGTTCTATACAGAGAGAGTGATTGCCCATTGGAATGGGCTACCCGTGGAGGTGGTGGAGTCACCTTCATTGGAGGTGTTCAGGAAGAGGCTTTATGGGGTGCTTGGTTGTGTGGTTTAGTTGTTTAGGTGGGTTGGATTGGTTGATGGGTTGGACGTGATGATCTTGAAGGTCTCTTCCAACCTGGTGTATTGATTATTGTATTATTGTATCTCTGTGCTAGTTGTGGCCAGCAGGAGCAGGGAAGTCATTCTGCCCCTGTACTCAGCTCTGGTCAGGCCACAACTGCAGTCCTGTGTCCAGTTCTGGGCTCTTCAGTTTAGGAAAGATGTTGCTGGAAGGTGTCCAGAGAAGGGCAACAAACCTGGGGAGGGGTCTGGAGCACAGCCCTGTGAGGACAGGCTGAGGGAGCTGGGGTTGCTTAGCCTGGAGAAGAGGAGGCTCAGGGGAGACCTTCTTGCTCTCTCCAACTGCCTGAAGGGAGGCTGTAGCCAGGAGGGGATTGGTCTCTTCTCCCAGGCAACCAGCATGAGAACAAGAGGACACAGGCTCAAGCTGTGCCAGGGGAGGATTAGGCTGGAGGTTAGGAAGAAGTTCTTCCCAGCAAGATAGATTGGCCATAGGAATGTGCTGCCAGGGAGGTGGTGGAGTCCCCATCCCTGGCGGTGTTTAGGAAGAGACTGGATGGGGTGCTTGGTGCCATGGTTCAGTTGATCAGATGGTGTGGGGTGATAGGTTGGACTTGATGATCTCAAAGATCTTTTCCAACCTGGTTAATTCTATTCTATTCTATTCTATTCTATTCTATTCTATTCTATTCTATTCTATTCTATTCTATTCTATTCTATTCTATTCTATTCTATTCTATTCTATTCTATTCTTATCTCAAGACAATGCCTATGAAGCACCACAGGTGAATTCATCCCTAAAAGTGACCCCTCCAGCTGCCTTCCTTTCCTCTCTCACTACGCAACCTTTATGAGGGTCTCCCGTGGTTGATTTTTGGACCAGGAGCATGGAAGGGGCAGCTCTCCAAGAATGGCATTGTCTGCATGAGCTCTCAGATGGCTTTCCACTTAATTAGTTATTTATGCATTTGTCCAAAGATATTTCATCCACGGGGGGAGCCCTGCTGTGCTTTTTTGTTGGTGGTGGTGGTGTTGTTGCAGAAAATTGGGGGGGGGGATCATAAATCATCTCCCAGAAGGCCATAAATCCAAGGCTATTGAAACATTCCATGGGCAGAGGTTGGCTCTTTGATGAGATCACTCCTGGTTTGGTGTTGGTTTTTTTTTTTTTGGCTGGTGTAATTTATGGGCTTTATTTGGTGTTTTTCTTGTTTCAGCACGGGGGGATTTGTGCTTCTAAATTGCTCACCAGGGTTTTATTGAATCTAATTTGCTAGCAAATTTATGTGGGCCAACTATATTGCATTTTATCCACAATTATGAGCCATAAAATTGATGGGGCTTTACTTTTCATTTCTTTCTGGCAAGCAGAGGAAACATGAGTTTACCCTGAGCTTGGGAGTGAGGTTTCTCAGGGATACACATGGAGCAATTAAAACAAGAAAAGAGTGCAGTCAGCAGAGCAGAGGTGCCGTTTGGGAAACTTTATTTGGTGTATGGGAGGGGGCAAGCCAGGTCTCTCTTGCTCCAGAGGGCCTGTAAAACACTGAGGAGCTGAGTTCCAGCCACCAGAGCCTATGACTTGACATGCACTGGCTTCTGCAGGGTTTGAATCACGCTGCTGGGAGGAAAGGTGTAGATAAACTAAGGGCTGCTTGTCTTTCGAGGTCCCCCTTTGGTGCCATTTGCCTCTGATGTTCATTTGGCTCCTCGTGATATATGCAAAGGCATTAACAACCCCCAAACTCTCACCCCTCGTTCTGTGATGTATTTCATTTGTTCTCTCTAAGCTGTGTTCCTTTCTGCCTGCCTGTCTTCCCTTGGGGACCTTTCTGACTGACAGAAAATAGGAACAAAACTCCACTTATCGTTAATCTCTCGAAGACAGAGAAATGCTCCATGCTCGGCTCCTTACCAGGCTGCTACTTCCAAACACTCTTTCCTCACAAGGAAACAATTCTTTTGGGGGGCACTATGACTTCTTGTCCTAGTGGACAAGCTCACCATGAGCCAGCAGTGTGCCCTCATGGCCAGAAAGGCCAATGCTGTTCTGGGGTGCACCTGGAGTCTGGCTACCAGGTTAAGAGAGGTTCTCCGTCCCCTTTACTCTGCCCTGGTGAGGCCACACCTGGAGTGTTGTGTTCAGGTCTGGGCTTCACAGTATAAGAGGGAGAGGGAACTGCTGGAGAGAGTCTGACAGAGAGCCACAAAGGTGGTTAGAGGACTGGAACATCTCTCTTATGAGGTGAGGCTGAGAGATCTGGGGCTGTTTAGCCTGGAGAAGAGCAGCCCGAGAGGGCATCCAGTCCATGCCGATCAATATCTTAAAGGTGGAGGTCAAGAGGATGGGGCTGGGCTCTTTTTAATGGTGCCCAGTGGCAGGACAAGGGGCAACAGGCACAAAGCAGAACACAGGAGGTTTCACTTGAATTAAGGGGGAAAAATATCACTGTGAGGTTGCTGCAGCCCTGGAGCAGGCTGCCCAGAGAGGTTGTGGAGTCTCCTTCTCTGAAAACTTTCAAACCCCCTGGATGTGTTCCTCTGTGACCTGCCCTGGGTGATCCTGCTTTTGGCAGGGGGGTTGGACTGGGTGATCTCCAGAGGTCCTGTCCAAGCCCCCCACCATTCTGGAATTCAGTGAAAATGAGACTTCTAGACCCATGGCTACCTTCATAATACAGCCAGATGCAAATACTGCAGCCTTACTTTTCTTCCCACTGTCACCTCAGTGGTCTGGTGCAAGTGCCACACACAGACTCAGAAGCAAGCCGGAGATCACACACACAGTATCGCCAAGGTTGGAAGAGACCTGGAAGATCATCCAGTCCAACCCCCACAGTCTCAAGCTGTGCCAGGGGAAATTTAGGCTGGAGGTGAGGAGAAAGTTCTTCCCAGAGAGAGTTGTTAGCCATTGGAATGTGCTGCCCAGGGAGGTGGTGGAGTCCCCATCCCTGGAGGTGTTCAAGAGGGGATTGGATGTGGCACTTGGTGCCATGGTTTAGTTGTCATGAGGTCTGTGGTGACAGGTTGGACTTGATGATCTTTGAGGCCTCTTCCAACCTTATTGATTCTATTCTATTCTATTCTATTCTATTCTATTCTATTCTATTCTATTCTATTCTATTCTATCCTATCCTATCCTATTCTATCCTATTCTATCCTATTCTATTCTATTCTATTCTATTCTATTCTATTCTATTCTATTCTATTCTATTCTATTCTATTCTATTCTATTCTATTCTATTCTATTCTATTCTATTCTTGATCTAGTGTGGGGTGTCACTGCCCATGGCAGGGGTTTGGAACTAGATGATCCTTGTGGTCCCTTCCAACCCTGACTGATCCTGTCCTATCCTATCCTATCCTATCCTATCCTATCCTATCCTATCCTATCCTATCCTATCCTATCCTATCCTATCCTATCCTATCCTATCCTATCCTATCCTATCCTATCCTATCCTTTTCTATCCTCTCCTGTCCTCTTCTATCCTCGCTCTTCACAGAGGGGAAATCCTCTTCTGTCCTGAGGCAAACGTTTGGATGAGACATCCTAAGGAGGATCCTCATAACTTTTCCCTCTCTTCTTGGCTTTCTCCTTCAGGTTTACAGCAGGAGGGCTGAGTTTGGCACAAGGCAGGTACCTTGTGGTTTCCTTTGCACTGAAGGAAATTAAGGCTGTGGCTGGAAATGGGTAAAATCAAAGGGAATTCAAAGTTGAAGAGCCACATACCCTCCCAGCTCTTTGTGTCCCACAAGAGCCCGAGCTGTGGGTATGGCCAGAGCACTAACAGTGAATATCCTGTCTGGCTGATGCCCATTTTTTTTTTGCCATAGCTGCACTCTAATTATTGTTGTTGCTCTTTGAACATCCTATAGGCTTGGTGTTGGATGTCTCCAGAGCGATGATGGCTGGGGCAGCAGCAATGAGTTATGACTTTCTTAATGAAATTTCAGTCCCAGCTCATTTCACTGCTGACATGGAGGTGACTGCAAATAAACACTTTCCAGAAGAGTCAGTTAAATGGGCTGCAGGAGCAATTCATCAAATACTGTAACATTTACATAAAGAGGGGGGTGGGGGGGGGAAGAAGTATTCCAGGGTCGTATATCCCTGCCTGTGGCTTTGTTCCCAACAACCTCACTCCTGGTCTTGCTAATGGTTAAGATTCCCACTGACAGGAAACAAATCTCTCTCTCTCTCTCTCTCTCTCTCTCTCTCTCTCTCTCTCTCTGGCTTGGAGAATTTTAGCAGCTTTATCTGACCATCAGATCAATGTGTAGGAAACAAATGGAGTCAGCAACATGATTTAAATTAGGAGTCCAACAATTTACAGTCTCCACTGGTCTCTCATAAAGCTTATTAAGGGTTGGCGTTGGGGGCCGAGGAGCTATAAATAACATTCCAAGAGAACTTTTATATCTGCTTAGACTCTCGTTATATGTCTTCAGCACAGCTTAAATAATGGCAGTAATACCTTCAGCATGAGCAGGAAATGAAAAAGTCACCCCATACATGCTTTGTCTTTTAAGTGCAGGGTCCTGCAGCTGGGTCGAGGCAATCCCAGGCACAAAGCCAGGCTGGGCAGTGACTGGCTGGAGAGCAGCCCTGAGGAGAGAGGCTTGGGGGTGCTGGGGGAGGAGAAGCTCAACAGGAGCTCTCAGTGTGCACTTGCAGCCCGGAAAGCCAATCAGAGCCTGGGCTGCAGCAGGAGAAGTGTGGCCAGCAGGGCAAGGGAGGGGATTCTCCGCCTCTGCTCAGCCCTGGTGAGACCCCACCTGGAGTACTGCCTCCAGTTCTGGAGCCCCTATTGCAAGAGGGATCTGGAGGTACTGGAAGGTGTCCAGAGAAGGGCCACGAGGATGATCAGAGGGCTGGAGCACCTCTCCTGTGAGGGCAGGCTGAAGGAGTTGGGGCTGTTCAGTCTGGAGAAGAGAAGGCTCCCAGGTGACCTCATTGTGGCCTTCCAGGATCTGAAGGGGGCTACAGGAAGGCTGGGGAGGGACTTCTCAGGATCTCAGGTAGAGATAGGACTAGGGGGAATGGAATGAAGCTGGAGGTGGGGAGATTCAGGCTGGAGGTGAGGAGGAAGTTCTTCCCCATGAGGGTGGTGAAGCCCTGGAATGGGTTATCCAGGGAGGTGGTTGAGGCCCCGTCCCTGGAGGTGTTTAAGCCCAGGATGGATGAGGCTGTGGCCAGCCTGATCCAGTGTGGGGTGTCCCTGCCCATGGCAGGGGGTTGGAACTAGATGATCCTTGTGGTCCCTTCCAACCCTGACTGATACTATGATACTATGAATCAAATATGATTTTCTCCTCAGAACTGCAGAACCGGAGCAGTGGTTTTTGGGCTGGGGCTGGGGTTTATTTTGTGTGTGTGTGTGTCTGTGTGTGTTTGTAATATTTATGCTATTTATTCAAAACTTATGGCTACAATTTCCTCTTGTTTTTCTAGACCTCAGTAGGGTGCAAACCCCTTCCATCTGAGCAGAGCTGAGCAGTTTCTTTATGTCCCTCCACACAGTCCTTCCCTCCCACCCCTTCACCTCGGCTGCTGTTGGAGGCCAGGGAGGTGGGCAGGGGGTAACACCATGACACCAGGAAGAAGTGGCATGAAAGAGGAGGGCACCAGCAGGCAGTTCTACAATTTGGTGTGATTGTGGCAGAGCAGCAGATCAGAGAGATTTATAGACACCCTCCCACAGCTGCCCTCACTCTTTTCTTACGTTCTTAATCCTCTTTCTTTTGCTCGTTTTGGTCTTTCCCCCTGTCTGCGTGCACAGGTTTCTTCTCCTTCCTTAGAGGAATGGACTCAGCCTTTCTTTTCCATCCAATGCACATCCAAAATGCAGCTCTGTTCTGAAATCATCTGTTCCCAATTTGCTGCCTGCTCCTTGCTATTTTGATTGCCTCTCTCAGCTGGAACATTAGTTCTTCAGGAGAAGATGGAGAATTTCTCTCTGTTCTGAAGCCACTGTGAAAGTCTTTGGCTCTACTCCTAAGAAGTCTCACCTAGGGTGGGATTCATTGGGTACAGATGTCAACATCTACACTGGAAGATCTACTTTTCAGTCAGTGAATTCAGAGTGAATATTTGGGGAGGAAGCTGGCACCTATTCATGTTGCTGAGATCTAGTAAGTGATGGAGGCAACAGAGAAGCAACAGACTGTGCATCATCCATAGAATTGTCAGGGTTGGAAGGGACCTCAAGGATCAGCCAGCTCCAATCCCCCTGTCATGGGCAGGGGCACCTCACACTGCAGCAGGTTGCTCACAGCCACAGCCAGCCTGGTTGCAAACACCTCCAGGCAGGAGGCTGCCACCACCTCCCTGAGCAACCTGTGCCAGGCTCTCACCACCCTCATGGGAAAGAACTTCTTAACATCCAATCTCAATCTACCCATTTCTAGTTTTTTCCACCCCCCCAGTCCTATCACTCCCTACACCCTCAGAAGTCCCTCCCCAGCTTTCCTGTAGCCCCCTTCAGACACTGGAAGGCCACAATTAGGTCTCCTTGGAGTCTTCTCCAGACTGAACAGCCTCAACTCCCTCAGTCTGTCCTCATAGCAGAGGAGCTCCAGCCCTCTCCTATCCATATAACAAAGGCAAAGAGATTTAGGTGTGAAGAAAGAGTTAGTGCTCTGGAAAAGGACAAATAGTAGAAAGAAGTAAAACCCAACAAATGTTGTCCATGTTGAGCCTGTAGAAAGAGAATTAGTTCTTACATATGCAGAGAGCATTCAGCTAGAGTAGCTTCAGAGGCTTGCAGAGCCCAGCTTCCTTCTCAGCCAAAGGGAAGACATGTTGGAAGAGCAACTCATCTGCCCTGGTTAAGATGTCTGCCTCAGGAAGGTGAGGTGCAATTTAGATGTGTCTGTGTCTCCCCATTAGCTGCAGAGTGAGTTTGGATACCCAGGTGTGGATGTCCTCAGGCATCTAACAGTAGGTGAGCTGAACCTCAGTGACCATGGCAGAAAGGATGCTGCAACATAACCTGTGCTGGGAATGATGTGGCAGCCTTCCACTGGGACTCTCCATGGGAGCAAGGAAACAGGCTGCATGGGCAGAGAGCTTCATGCACATGGGTGCAGCCAGTCTCCTGGCACTGGTGCCAAGCAGTATGTGACAGCTCAGCCCTGGGAAGAAGCTGGAAATGTCCTACCTACAGTAGTCTCCTCCAGCAGCTCCTCATATGAGATGAAGCCAGGGAAGAGTTGCATCCTTGTAAGTACCTTTACTCTTTTTCAAGGCATCCAGACACCAGGTCACCTCATCTGCTAGAGTGTCACCATGGCCTCTTGCCTTCTTGGACTGTCCTTTCCATGCTTTAGCTGTCCCACAGCTAAAGTATGGAAACCCTCAGCCAGCCAGCTTTCCAGGCTTGCTCTCTCCTTTACAGCCCTCTTGCCAACCCTGTCAATGCTTCTTTTTTTCTCCACTCATTTGCTGCATCTATTCCCATGCAGATTATTGCATCTGTGAAGCAAACTCTGATGGCTGCCTCTCCACTCACAGAATCACAGAAACATTCAGGTTGGAAAAGACCCTCAGGATCACCAAGTCCAACCCAGAACCCTACTCTACAAGGTTCACCCCTAAGCCATCTCCCCAAGCACCACATCCAAACCATCTTTAAACGGAGCCAGAGCTGGTGACTCAACCACCTCCTTGGGCAGCCCACACTCCTCCTCAGCCCAGTGGGGCAGTTGAGACCCTTTCCTAAAGTCTTAAGGGAGTCAGAACACACAGCAGTGAAGCTTCACTAGAGCAGCCAAGTCTAGTTGTGAGGTGACCCTGCCCATGGCAGGGAGGTTGGAGTAGATCACAGGCTCACAGGATGTCAGGGGTTGGAAGGGACCCAAAGAGATCATGGAGTCCAACTCCCCTGCCAGAGCAGGACCATGCAATCTAGCTCAGGTCACACAGGAACACATCCAGACAGGCCTTGAAAGTCTCCAGAGAAGGAGACTCCACAACCTCTCTGGAGAGCCTGTTCCAGTGCTCTGTGACCCTTACAGTGAAGAAGTTCCCCCTTGTGTTGAGGTGGAACCTCCTGTGCTGCAGCTTCCACCCATTGCTCCTCGTCCTATCCCAGGGAGCAAGTGAGAAGATGACCTCTAAAGGTTCCTCCCCACCTAAGCCATTCTGTGATTCACTTGCAGCTCTTGGTTTTAGCCTGGCTCCTAACAAGACACACAGATTGAGAAGGGGTTTTTTGGAGCCACACAGCAACAACAACAGCAGCAGAGTAAATTAAAAATCCAGAAAAAGAAGAAGTGCCAAAGGAAAGACTGCAGACAGAGATTAAAAAGCCACAGAAATGCTCCAAGAAGCATTCTCAAAGAGGTGACAATTGGATTTAGCTCCTCAGAGCTCTGTGACAAGTTTCCAAGGCAGGCATATTTGACATTCAGTAGCAGAAGAGCTGGTGGAAAATTAATTCCAAGGATGTCTAGCCGGGCAGCCAAATGTTTCCTCACCTCCAGAAGCCAATTGCAAGCAAAACACAACCTTTAGCTTGACCTTCAAACAGCAGTTAGTGGCTGATGCCTTGGCATGGCCTTTCCAGGGGGTGGACAGTGCTCGTGGAGACGTTGAGAGGACTGCAGCATGGATTGTGACTTCTTTGAACCTCGAGGGGTGCAGCCAATGTTTCCCTTGGAGCCAGCTCTGCCAGGGTGTCTTTTCTTCTTCTTGTTAGGGCTGGGAAGTAAAATCAACCCAAACAACAGCTTTATTGTAGCATGTGGTTTAGCAACAGACCCGAGGCTACTCCTCAATATTAAGTCTCCACAACAAGAAAAGGGAAAAGAAAGCAAAGAGGAATAATTCCACACTTGGTTATGGGAATTACACCAGCAGTTCATTAGAAATCTCTCTGAAAAAGAAAGCTTAGGCACGTGGTGATGCAGTTTTCCACCACCCAGCTACCTCTCCTCACAGTCAGTCTTTGAAGGAAATTGTGTTCTGCATGGGGAGGCAGAAATCATTGGAATGGGCTGCCCAGGGAGGTGGTGGAGTCACCATCACTGGAGGTGTTCAAGAAGAGACTGGATGAGGCCCTTGGTGCCATGGTTTAGTTGATTAGATGGTGCTGGATGATAGGTTGGACTTGATGATCTTGAAGATCTTTTCCAACCTGGTTAATTCTCCCTCCTTCTCTTCTCCTCTCTCTCCTCTCCTTCTCTCTCCTCCTTCTCTCTCCTCTCCTTCTCTCTCCTCTCCCTCTCTCTCCTCTCCCTCTCTCTCCTCTCCCTCTCTCTCCTCTCCCTCTCTCTCCTCTCCCTCTCTCTCCTCTCCCTCTCTCTCCTCTCTCTCTCTCCTCTCCCTCTCTCTCCTCTCCCTCTCTCTCCTCTCCCTCTCTCTCCTCTCCCTCTCTCTCCTCTCCCTCTCTCTCCTCTCCCTCTTTCTCCTCTCCCTTTCTTTCTCTTTCTCTCTCTTCTCCTCCTTTCTCTTCTCTTCCTGCATGGTCCCCCATTTGTTCCCACCTGTCTGCAAAAGGGATCTGAGAACCTAAAAGCCCAGATTAACCACCCAGCTCCTCCAGGTTCCCCCATGGGTTCCCATGTTCCTGCTAAGCTGCAGGACATCTCCATGTGCCTGCTTCCAGCCTATGGCAGCTCTGAACTTCCCTCCTAACAGGAGAGGTTTAAATGAGGTCAGATTACACTGCACTTGTGTGCACACAGCCATTTACTGCCACTCAGCTTATGCACAACCTCTGGTTACTCCTGGCTGGAGAAGTCTGAGTAACCTGAGCAGGTGTTTGGTCTCCAAGTACCACTCAAAGTCAACAGAGCTCAGTGACAAAGGTACTGCTGAAAATTTTACTCAGAGCCTGGCAATTGTGTGGGAAGCACTTATGTGTGATTGATCCTCTGCTGAGACCCAACCTGGAGCACTGTGTCCAGTTCTGGAGCCTCTGTTCCAGGAAGGATCTGGAGGTGCTGGAAGGTGTCCAGAGAAGGGCCACGAGGAGGAGCAGAGGGCTGGAGCTGCTCTGCTATGAGGACAGACTGAGAGAGTTGGGGCTGTTCAGTCTGGAGAGGAGAAGGCTCTGAGGAGATCTCGTTGTAGGCTTCCAGTATCTGAGGGGGGCTCCAAGAAAGCTGGGGAGGGACTTTTGAGGGTGTCAGGGAGTGATAGGACTCGGGGGAATGGAGCAACACTAGCAATGGGTAGATTGAGATTGGATGTGAGGAAGAAGTTGTTCCCCATGAGGGTGGTGAGAGCCTGGCACAGGTTGCCCAGGGAGGTGGTGGCAGCCTCCTGCCTGGAGGTGTTTGCGACCAGGCTGGCTGTGGCTGTGAGCAACCTGCTGTAGTGTGAGGTGTCCCTGCCCATGGCAGGGGGTTGGAACTGGCTGAGTCTTGAGGTCCCTGACAATTCTATGATTCTATGATCCAAGGAGATCCTGGCAGCTTTGGGAATACAACAGTAGGCAGCCTGTAAGAGGACAATAGTTGCTCAAGGAGCTGCTTGTCATCACATGGTCAATCTGGCACTGGTCCTTAGGCCACAATGTACAATTACTGTCTTCATATAGAGGTTTACTGCTTAAAATGGCTTTAAAATCTTCCTTGTGGAAAGTGTATAATTTGTGTGATGACACAGATGAGAGGGAGGACTTTGGTTCATCACATGGCCACCAAAAATCCCCATCAAGGAGCAGAGCCCAGAATGATAACATGTAAGGAGACCTCAGCCTTGGAGATTTCCAATATGCCTCCTCTTTGGGGCACAGGATGACAGTGCTGGAAACACAGCAAAACATTCTCAGCACTGACAGGTGAGGACCTGGAGACTGCAGGAGATACTTGAAAGCAGAAAGTGTTCCTGTGTGGCTGGTTACCTGTGGGCTGTTGTTATCATAGAATCAATAAGGATGGAAAAGACCTCAAAGATCATCAAGTCCAACCTGTCACCACAGACCTCATGACTAAACCATGGCACCAAGTGCCACATCCAATCCCCTCTTGAACACCTCCAGGGATGGGGACTCCACCACCTCCCTGGGCAGCACATTCCAATGGCTAACAACTCTCTCTGGGAAGAACTTTCTCCTCACCTCCAGCCCAAACTTCCCCTGGCGCAGCTTGAGACTGTGTCCTCTTGTTCTGGTGCTGGTTGCCTGGGAGAAGAGACCAACCCCCACCTGGCTGCAACCTCCTTTCAGGGAGTTGGAGAGAGCAAGAAGGTCTCCCCTGAGCCTCCTCTTCTCCAGGCTAAGCAACCCCAGCTCCCTCAGCCTCTCCTCACAGGGCTGTGCTCCAGACCCCTCCCCAGCTTTGTTGCCCTTCTCTGGACACCTTCAAGAGTCTCAATGTCCTTCTTAAACTTGAGGGGCCCAGAACTGGAATGATACATTGCTTAGAAATGCTCTCACAGATCTTGTGAGGAGAGGCTGAGGGAACTGGGGTTGTTTAGCCTGGAGAAAAGTAGGCTCAGGGGAGACCTCATTGCTCTCTACAACTCCCTGGAAGGAGGTTGGAGACAGGTGGGATCTAGTCTGCTCTCCCTAGTGACAAGTGATAGGATGAAAGGAAATGGCTTCAAGTTGCACCAGGGGAGGTTTAGTTTAGATGTTAGAAGAAACTTCTTCCCTGAAAGGGTTCTCAAAGACTGCAACAGGTTGAATCCCCTTCCCTGGAGGTGTTTCAAAGCTGCAGAGATGTGGTGCTGAGGGCCATGGTTTAGCACCAGCCTTGGTAGAGCTAGAGAATGGTTGCACTCCATGATCTTAAAGGTCTTTTCCAACTGCAATGATTCTGTGACTCTGGACATTTTACACTTTGCTGTAAGGGAGCTGGGCAGCCCTTTCCACAACCCTGCCATTTACTCCAGACACAGCAGAGTAACAGTGGTTGAAAAACCCAAACCAAGACAAAAGTGAACGCCTGTGATTTGTGCAAGTAAAGACATCTGCAGCAATCATAGAACCATAGAATCAATAAGGTTGGAAAAGACCTCAAAGATCATCAAGTCCAACCTGTCACCCAACACCTCCTGACAACTAAACCATGGCTTCAAGTGCCACATCCAATCCCCTCTTGAACATCTCCAGGGATGGTGACTCCACCACCTCCCTGGGCAGCACATTCCTGTGGCCAACAACTCTCTCATTGTAGAACTTTCTCCTCGCCTCCAGCCTAAACTTCCCCTGGCAAAGCTTGAGACTGTGTCCTCTTGTTCTGGTGCTGGGAGAAGAGACCAACCCCCTTCCTGGCTACAACCTCCCTTCAGGGAGTTGCAGAGAGCAAGAAGGTCTCCCCTGAGCCTCCTCTTCTCCAGGCTAAGCAACCCCAGCTCCTTCGGCCTCTAGCAGAAAGAAAGTTCTTCCCAGAGAGAGTCGTTAGCCACTGGAATGTGCTGCCCAGGGAGGTGGTGGAGTCCCCATCCCTGGAGGTGTTCAAGAGGGGATTGGATGTGGCACTTGGTGCCATGGTTTAGTCCTGAGGTCTGTGGTGACAGGCTGGACTTGATGATCTTTGAGATCTCTTCCAACCTTGGTGATTCTGTGATTCTGTGATCTTTAAGGTCCTTTCCAACCCAAACCATTCCAGGATTCTATACTTCATTTAGAAATGGGGAAGCTGATGTAGACATTAATGTCCAAGTGGCTTTTCAGTGATTAAACTACTAAGTGAAGACTTCAGGAGAAAGAAAAGAAGGGAGAAGCTCTGCAGTGCCTTTCCCTAGCCAGAAACTCACCAGTCTGGCTCAGAGGCTGTATTTAAACTGCTGTAGCCCACTGTCCCAAGCCACACAGGGAGTCAGTGAGAAGAGCCAGGTGAGAGCTAAGGAGTTTCTAATCACTGCTTGTGTTTTCCCACTTCTAACTCAAGCTTCTGGACTGAGTATAAAGTGAGCTGTCAAGTAAATGCACTCGCACCATATGCTAGAAACATCACACGGCTTTGCTGGCCACATAAAAACCTGCTGCACATGGGAACAATAATTCTTTCCTGAAAACTAAATAACTCTTCTCATCTAAATCAGTCAGCCCTGAGAAAGGCACCAAGTCCAGCCCTCTCAGGATATGGGCACTGGGCAAGTGGCAGGAATCCCTGCATCACAGAATGCTGGGGAGGGGGCTGCAAGGGACTCCTGGAAATCATCTAGTCCAACCCCCCTGCTGGAGTAGGATCATCTAGCCCAACCCTCCTGCTCAAGCAGCTTCCCTAGATAAGCTTGCACAGGAATGAATCCAGGTGGGTTTTGAGACTCCACAGCCTCTCTGGGCAGCCTTCTCTGGGACTCCAGCACCCTCACAGTGATTTTTTCCCCCTCAACTTCAGGTGAAACCTCCCGTGTTCTGCTTTGTGCCCGGTGCCCCTTGTGCCATCGCTGGGCACCACTGAAAAGAGCCCAGCCCCATCCTTGTGACCTCCACCCTTGAGCTATTGATCAGCATCGATTGGATCCCCTCTCAGGCTGCTCTTCTCCAGGCTAAACAGCCCCAGGGCTGTCAGCCTCTCCTTGCAGATCATAGAATCAGAATTGTTAGGGTTGGAAGGGACCTCAAGGATCATCCAGTTCCAGCCTTCCTGCCATGGGCAGGGACCCCTCACACTGCAGCAGGTTGCTCACAGCCACATCCAGCCCGGCTGCAAAAACCACACTCTGGTGCTTGCCATTCCCAGGGATGTTGTTTCTAAGTGTGTAAGCTGTTGCTTCTGAGGCTGTAAGACCTCTCATGCCACCATTTAGGCCAGAGGAATTATCCCTGTCAGTGATGGAATCCCTTACAGGACAGAGTCCTTCACAGGAAACCATCCCTCTTGGCTGGTGGTGTGATCACTGCAGAGCTCACAGCCAGGTTTTCCCCTCACACATTTTCCTCTTCCATTTCTCATTTCCAGTGTATGAGGACTTGAGAACTAAATTCAAGGCAAACAACTGATAGGAAGCTGGGCAGTCACTGCTTTTCCAGACGTGGGCTGTGAAGCTGAAAGGTGAGTGTGTCTCTGAGCTCAGTTTCTCACTGCAGGTTTGTTTGAAGGCATGAAGCGGTTGTGTGTGAGTAGATCCAGTTGGCTGTTTATACAGTCAGTGGTGTTTGGAGGCTCCTGAGCATGTTATTGTACAAAAAATATCAACAATGGAAAGGAAGAGAGCACGTCAGAGAACCTGCAGGGCACCCACAGAGCCTTCCAAGGGCTTTCACTGGTCCTTTCACACTGCCTTGTGTAATGAATTTGACTAACCTCTGCCCGGAGCTCTCAAGTGCAGCAAAGCCAAAAGCCAACTAGAATACAGTAGAATAGAATAGAATAGAATAGAATAGAATAGAATAGAATAGAATAGAATAGAATAGAATAGAATAGAATAGAATAGAATAGAATAGAATAGAATAGAATTAACCAGGTTGGAAGAGACCTTTGAGATCATCAAGTCCAACCTATCACCCAACACCATCTAATCAACTAAACCATGGCACCAAGCACCCCATCCAGTCTCTTCCTAAACACCTCCAGTGATGGTGACTCCACCACCTCCCTGGGCAGCACATTCCTATGGCCAGTTACTCTTTCTGTGAAGAACTTCTTCTTAACATCCAGCCTAAACCTCCCCTGGCACAGCTTGAGACTGTGTCCTCTTGTTCTGGTGCTGCTTGCCTGGGAGAAGAGGCCAACCCCCACCTGGCTACAACCTCCCTTCAGGTAGTTGTAGAGAGCAATGAGGTCACCCCTGAGCCTCCTCTTCTCCAGGCTGAGCAACCCCAGCTCCCTCAGCCTCTCCTCACAGGGCTGTGCTCCAGACCCCTCCCCAGCTTTGTTGCCAATAACATGAGGGAGGGAGCTGCTTCCACTGTCTTGCCAGGGCTTTTTCTGGTGGGACAGGTTTCCCCATAGCCCTCTACTCCAGTTGGGTCATTCTGGGCCATGCTTGGCGAATGTCTCTACTGACAGCCTGACTGACCCCAGCTGCAGCCACAGCTGCTTCATGCGGGACCAGGATCTACTTAGTTCCCTTTAAAACCAACAGGCTTCCCACAGGCTGCACTGAATAAAGCCTAATGAGCTCTGGTTTGTGACCCATGGCTCAGCAGGCACTGAAGCTCCTTTTGGGACTGGGGCATCTCTGGGGCTCGGCTCATGTGTGTGCTGCCTGAGCTGTGCCAAGGGCACCCTTCCCTTGGGTAGGGCACAGCCTCCCTCACCAGCCTTGAGGGCAACTGGCACACAGCTTCAGAAGTGGCTTGAGTGGAATGGAAGGAGAGCAGATGAACCTGCACATGGATGGAGTGGCTGCAGAGTTTTCAAATCAGGCAAGGAAAAAAATTCACTGTTTACAATGTTAAATATTAGGATTGGAAATGCAATGATCTCTGGGGAAAACATGGAGGAGAGGAAAGAGGGTTACATGTTCCTCTCTGATCTGCTTTAGGTGATCCTGCTCTGGCAAGGGGGGTTGGACTTATACAATCATAGAATTAAAAAAGGTTGGAAAAGACTTCAGAGATCATCAAGTCCAACCTGTCATCCATCACCTCATGACTACTAAACCATGGCACCAGGTGCCACATCCAATCCTTTCTGGAACACCTCCAGGGATGGGGACTCCACCACCTCCCTGGGCAGCACATCCCAATGGCTAACGACTCTCTCTGGGAAGAACTTTCTCCTCACCTCCAGCCTAAACCTCCCCTGGCACTGCTTGAGACTGTGTCCTCTTGTTCTGGTGCTGGTTGCCTGGGAGAAGAGGCCAACCCCCTCCTGGCTACAACCTCCTTTCATGAAGCTGCAGAGAGCAAGAAGGTCTCCCCTGAGCCTCCTCTTCTCCAGGCTAAGCAACCCCAGCTCCCTCAGCCTCTCCTCACAGGGCTTGTGCTTGAGACCCCTCACAATCTTCAGAGGCTCTTTTCCAACCTCTACCCCTTCTGTGACTGGAGGGACACAGCAGAGCTAGAGGGGAGATTTGCAGCCAGGCTGGTCAGAGCCAGCCATCAGCACGATTAGCATTCAATCTTGCAAACAGAAGATGCAACAGAAGCTGTGTGACCCCAAAACTCAACCTCTAGAAGCAGTATGGGGTTTGTTTGCTTCTATGTTTATTCAGCCAGCACCCTGCTTCTCTATCCTTGGCAACAAGGTTGGTGAGGGGTCTGGAGCACAGCCCCATGAAGAGAGGTTGAGGGAGCTGGGGTTGCTTAGCCTGGAGAAGAAGAGGCTCAGGGAGACCTTCTTGCTCTCTACAACTCCCTGAAGGGAGGCTGTAGCCAGGTGGGGGTTGGTCTCTTCTCCCAGGCAACCAGCACCAGAACAAGAGGACACAGTCTCGAGCTGCACCAGGGGAGGTTTAGGCTGGAGGTGAGGAAGAAGTTCTTTACAGAAAGAGTGATTGGCCATTGGAATGTGCTGCCCAGGGAGGTGGTGGAGTCACCATCCCTGGAGGTGTTTAGGAGGAGACTTGATGGGGTGCTTGGTGCCATGGTTTAGTTGATTAGGTGGTGTTGGGTGATGGGTTGGATGTGATGATCTCAAAGGTCTCTTCCAACCTGGTCTGGTCTGGTCTGGTCTGGTCTATTCTATTCTATTCTATTCTATTCTATTCTATTCTATTCTATTCTATTCTATTCTCTGGCTGCCCCAAATCTACTTTGCATGTGTAGCAAGTGCTGATCAAAGGCAGTGAAAGGTGAAGGTCAGAGCCCAGGCTGCACCACGTGCAGCTCCAGGCTGCTCTGTGCCACACGTGCGTGTGTGTTTGTAAGCAGGATCCTCTCTGCGTGCTGCACTGACAGCAGAGAAGATTCATGGAGTGTGCTAGTCAGGAAGCAGCACTGTGCTGACAGAAGTGCCTGGTGGCTGTGAGATAAGCAGTGGGAGATGACCAGCTGCAGAGCACAACCTTCCCAGGCAGGCCTGGGTGCTTGTCCCCCATGCTGAGAGCTGGAGCTTGCAGCTATTTTGGTTTTCACCAACAGACAACATACTGGAAATCTTCAATTTTTAGGTTCAGCATTAGGAAAGAAGGTCTTTACTATGAGGGTGGTGAGGCACTGGAATGGGTTGTTCAGAGATGTGTTTAAGGGCAGCCTGGATGAGGCTTGAAGCAACCAGCACCAGAACAAGAGGACGCAGTCTCAAGCTGCGCCAGGAGAGGTTTGGGCTGGCTGGTAGGAGGAAGTACTTCACTGAAAGAGAGATTGGCCATTGGAATGTGCTGCCCAGGGAGGTGGTGGAGTCTCCATCCCTGGAGGTGTTTAGGAAGAGACTGGCTGGGGTGCTTGGTGCCATGGTTTAGTTGATCAGATGGTGTTGGGTGATAGGTTGGACTTGATGATCTCTGAAGTCTTTTCCAACCTGGTTAATTCTATTCTTCTCATGTAAAATGGGATGTGGTGGAGTCCCCATCCCTGGAGGTGTTCAAAAGGTGTGGACATGGCACTTGGGGACGTGGTTTGATGATCATAGTTGTGCAGGGTTGATGATTGGACTTGATGATCTTTGAGGTCTTTTCCAACTGGACCAGTTCTGTGATGCCCTGGATGCTGGAAAAGCAGACTTCCTGGCAGCTGTGTGCCTCGGCACCAGGCCTCCCTCTGTGGTCAGCTGGCATCTACACACTGTTCACACTCTTCATCCTTGCCAATACTCCTGCTCAACTCGGGAGGCTGGCCACCAGAACACCTTCCTGCTTGTCCTGTTTCCAGATGGCAGATGGTGAGGCCAACACGAGCTTGGCAGTGGCTGTCCAGCTGTGGCTTCCAGATGGTGCTTCTTGGCCAGCCACAAAGATGAAGCCAACTTATTGCTGACTCAGCTTGGCTCAGCTGCGGTCACAGAGGTGAGAGTTGGTGTAGCAGTGTCTGCACTCCTTAGACACCATGCATCTCCCAGAGGGCTGTTAGTGTGTCTTTAATGCAGATGCACCGAGCAGGACTCCCTGCCTGATGACCGAGCATAACCTTGTGGCCACGTGAAAAAACCATCAAAGCTCTCTTGCCCCTGTGATTGACCTCCCTGGATGCTGGAGTTTTGCAGACAGAGAGGAATTCACCCCACAGCCTGCAGGGGAGGATTCGTTTTGCAAGTAGCAGAACATCCAAACACCTCAAATCTGTGGGTAGGACCAAAGAATCGTCCAGTGACTGATGCCACCTCTGCTTTGGCCTGTTCTTGTGTGACAGGATCAGGGATGAATCCCACCGGAGGTGCTGCCAGCCTTTTGCACCCTCCCATGCCTGCAACAAACTTGCAGCTGTTCTCATCTCGTGGCTTGAGGTAGTAGGCACAGGCAGGGACAGTGTGAAAGTGGAGAAGGTTCAGGGATGATGCAAGGTTAAGGGAACTTCTCCCAGGAAGCTTAGAATCAGTCAGGTTGGAAAAGACCTCAGAGATCATCAAGTCCAACCTAGTACCTAATACCTAACACCTCCTGACAGCTAAACCATGGCTCCAAGTGCCACATCCAATCCCCTCTTGAACACCTCCAGGGATGGGGACTCCACCACCTCCCTGGGCAGCACATTCCAATGGCCAATCTCTCTTGCTGGGAAGAACTTTCTCCTCACCTCCAGCCTAAACCTCCCCTGGCACAGCTTGAGATTGTGTCCTCTTGTTCTGGTGCTGGTTGCCTGGGAGAAGAGACCAACCCCCACCTGGCTACAACCTCCCTTCAGGGAGTTGTAGAGAGCAATGAGGTCTCCCCTGAGCCTCCTCTTCTCCAGGCTAAGCAACCCCAGCTCCCTCAGCCTCTCCTCACAGGGCTGTGCTCCAGACCCCTCCCCAGCCTCATTGCCCTTCTCTGGACACCTTCAAGAGTCTCAACATCTTTCCTAAATTGAGAGGCCCAGAACTGGACACAGGACTCAAGGTGTGCCTTAATGGTTAAGTGAAACTTATCCAGTGTTGCTTCAGCCTTCTGGCTGACATTTTGGTATAACATGGATGATGGAAACCAGCATTGTAATGTCTGCAGTAACCACCTTGATACAGAAGCTCTGTGCAGAGATGTTCTCTTGCTGTCTGGAGTGCTGGGGTTTTATGGTGCCATACACATGTGCAGCATGGACAAGCTACAGTTGCTGTGGGAGTGTTAGTAATGAAATTCTTGAGCTCTCAGTGCTTAAAATTCTCCAATGAGTTATAAAGGAGACTTGTCTGCATTTCATTTCCTTAGTTCCATGCAGAGGAAAACCCCCAATTCCCTCAACCTTTTGTGACTTCTCGAAGCTCAGTTTGACCCTTTTGTTCCAACAAACCTCTCGTGCATCCCTTATTACCATGATGAGAGCAAAGTGATTTGTGAGTAGGTCTGAGGAAGTGCAATGCCACTCTCATTTTCCCACTGCTACTCATTCAATCTGAGTTCTGGCCAAGGTGAAATTGTGTTCAGGGTGCAGAGTGAGAGCCCTGAAGCCTGGGATTTATTTCTAGCCTTGAGCAAGCTTCAGCATCCCCCCTGACTTCTGGCTGTTTGCTTTTGGATGCCTGTAAAAAGAAGCTTTTGCTGCTTATCCACCTTATAGTATAGTATCAGTCAGGGTTGGAAGGGACCACAAGGATCATCTAGTTCCAACCCCCCTTTTGTTATTGTTTGTTTGTTTGTCTGTCTGTTTCCCTGGCTCTGCTCAATGGTGAGTCTAGAGTGCTACAGGAGGTCTGCATGAAGCTGAGGCAGGGAACTAGAATAATCCTGGTTAGTCTTCAAGCTGTGTAAATCAGTTACGCCAGAAGATGTAAGCATCAGGGCTGGTTTGGGAAATACCAATGAGAGTTTCCCCCCCCCCCAAGTCAAGTGTCACAAATTATGTTGTAAAGCACTGGTTCCCTCCACATCATCTCCCACTTCTCCATTCCCACTGGCATTGATTAGCATCCACTTGGAATCAACCTCCTTTGAGGGAGCTGAAGAGAGCCAGAAGGTCTCCCTTCAACCTCCTTTCCTCTATACTCAACACCCCCAGTTCCCTCAGCTGCTCCTCACCAGCCCTGTTCTCCAGACCCTTCACCAGCTTAGTTGCCCTTCTCTGGGCCCACTCCACCAACTCAATGCTTTTCTTGGAGTGAGAGTCCCAAAACTGAACCCAGAACTCAAGGTGAGGCCTCCCCAGTGCTGAGCCCAAGGGCAAAATCACAGTCCTGGTCATGCTGCTCCCAGTGTTCCTGACTGAGGCCAGGATGCTGTTGGCCTTCTTGGCCATGTGAAGGGGCCAAGATGAGCACTTGAGGTTAAGGACATAGGTACAGTGATGGGAAGGGAGAGAGAGGATATGGAGGAGCTCTGGTAAGAGGGCAGAGTCTGAAGTTAGTTGAGAAAGGGGAACAATAAAAACTGGACAAGGAGAAATTACAGAACAGACAAAGAAGAAAATAATGTCTAAACGTGAGAGAGGCTGGGAAATTGAGAAGACCACTTACAGTAAGTTTGATCACAGAATTGTCAGGGCTGGAAGGGACCTCAAGAATCATCCAGTTCCAACCCCCCTGCCATGGGCAGGGACACCTCACACTACAGCAGGTTGCTCACAGCCACAGCCAGCCTGGCTGCAAACACCTCCAGGCAGGAGGCTTCCACCACCTCCCTGGGCAACCTGTGCCAGGCTCTCACCAGCCTCATGGGGAACAACTTCTTCCTAACATCCAATCTCAATCTACCCATTGCTAGTGTTGCTCCATTGCCCCCAGTCCTATCCCTCCCCGACCCCCTCAAAAGTCCCTCCCCAGCTTTCTTGTAGCCCCCTTCCGATACTGGAAGGCCACAATGAGGTCTTCTTGGAGCCTTCTCTTCTGCAGACTGAACAACCCCAACTCTGTCAGTCTGTCTCCAAGGCAGAGCAGCTCCAGCCCTCTGCTCATCCTCGTGGCCCTTCTCTGGACACTTTCCAGCACCTCCAGATCCTTCCTGGCACAGAGGCTCCAGAACTGTACACAGTGCTCCAGGTGTGGTCTCAGCGGAGTGGAGCAGGGGGAAGAATCACCTCCCTGGCTCTGCTGGCTCTGCTTCTCTTGCTCAGGATGTGATTTGCTTTCTGGGCTGCAAGTGCTCACTGCTGGCTCCTGTCGAGCTTCTCATCCCCCAGCACCCCTAAGACCTTTTCTTCAGGGCTGCTCTCAAGCCAGCCCTTGCCTCTTCAGAGGACACAACATGTTCTAGAGGACACAACTAGGATTGATTTCTGACCATGTCAGCAACTTGCTTTATATATGACTTTGCACTGCAGAAAAATCCACAGAGGGCCAGAGGAAGGAGTAGGAAAGGGAAAAAAAAGGCATGAAACATTCCTGAATTACACTGTGAATAGCATTGTTTCAGGGAGTTGTTTCAGAGCTGTGAACAAGATGTTCTTTCTCTAATCATCCCCAACACATGTCCTGCGCTGGACAGTGTTAACCTTTCAGCTCAGAGAATGTGAAGTCTCCATTTCAAATGTCATTTGAATTCCTGAAATCTCTAACCTTTGAGGGTTGCCATTGCTTCCATCCAAGCAGCTTCACTCAGTGAATGGGACCTACATGCTTGGTTACAAGAGTGAAATCCGATTCAGTGCAGCAGGGCCCTGGCTGTTAAGCATCAGAGGCATGGTGACAGCTCTGCCAGCCGAGGGCCTGACCTGTGAAGTGCCAGTGGCTCAGTGTCTTACAGGACACCATGTGCCCTCGCCCCCTTGTTAAAGGTGCTGGCAGCTCTCTTAGTTTGACACTTAGCAGAACTGCTCAGCATCTTGAACTGACTTCAGAATGAAGTGGTTTGGGGTGGGTGAGGAGAGCTGCTTTTCTTTGTCTCCTGGAAAATGACAGGGAAAGCAATGATGTTGTTCAGGCTGGAGATGGGGCATAAAGGGAGCCTTTAACTAATCCCATGTCCCCCCCCCCCCTCCAGGATGTAATGACTCAGATAAAATGGAATGGCACACAAACTTATCCCAAGGCATTGTTTTGGTGCTTGTCTTTTGAAAACCAGGACCTGAGTGATGAGGCTTTGTAAAATTCAGACCCAAACCACTCCACTTTGCCCATTATAGACATGAGGCTGAACTCAACCCCTTTTATCTGGGCTCTTTATCCTCTCTGGACTTCAGTGGTTTGGCTAAAAATGGGACCTGGTTTTAAACCAGCCCCGACTGGGGTTGTGCAAATCACCACCTGACTGATGTCCTTCCTCCAAACCCCAAACCATAACATGGCCTTCTGGTTCCATCCCTAATTAAATTAAATGCTGTGTGTCCAGAGCATTACAGAGCCTGAAATGGACAGAAGAACACTATCAGCACCACACAACCTTCTATTTCATTCGTTCCCAAAGGGTCTGATCCTGACATCGCCAAGCCCTCTCTGGACTTCTCAGGCCGTCCTTGTGGGCGCTCAGGGAGATAGGTCTGCTTTGAAGAGGGCTGCTGCTGCTTGCTTTGAGGACAGGAAATTGACTTCCATTGGATTCCTGAGCAATGTAGCCTTTCTCACTTGCCTTTTCTGGGTACTTTGTTATTGTGGTGGGTTGAAATTCCCCCCCCCCCCCCCCCCCAGCATTAACTTGTAGCCAGACTAACTCAGTTAGAAGCAAATGAAGCTCTATTTACAAGCCAGAACTACACTCTACAATGGAATGCAATGAATGTGTACAAAATGAGGCTGAAGGAGCTGGGGTTGCTTAGCCTGGAGAAGAGGAGGCTCAGGGGAGACCTCATTGCTCTCTCCAACTCCCTGAAGGGAGGCTGTAGCCAGGTGGGGGTTGGTCTCTTCTCCCAGCCAAGCAGCACCAGAACAAGAGGACGCAGTCTCAAGCTGTGGCAGGGGAGGTTTAGGCTGGAGGTGAGGAAGAAGTTCTTCATGGAAAAGAGATTGTCTATTGGAATGTGCTGCCCAGGGAGGTGGTGGAGTCACCATCCCTGGAGGTGTTTAGGAAGAGACTGGCTGGGGTGCTTGGTGCCATGGTTGAGTTGATCAGATGGTGTTGGGTGACAGGTTGGACTTGATGATCTCTGAGGTCTTTTCCAACCTGGTTAATTCTGTTCTGTTCTATAATTTGGCACTATTTGGCACTATTTGTCCTAATCTCATCCCTGGAGCTTTTCAAGGTCAGGCTGGCAAAAGCTCTGAGCAAGCTGATCTAGTGGAGGATCCCCCTGCTGCCTGCAGGGGGGTTGGACTGGATGAGCTTTGGAGGTCCCATCCAACCCAAACCATTCTATGATTCCAAGTTCTTGAGGGATGTTCTGTGAATTTTTGCCCATTCTGGGTTTTTGGTTGGGATGGATGTACAGTCCCTCAGCTGTGGCACTGCCTCTACCTTCCCTTGCTGCCATGAGAGAAGGTCCATGGGTGATGCTTTTCTACCCCTGGACTGTCTGTGGACTACTTTGTAAAGGCCAAGGAATGGTAACTAAGAAGACAAACCTAATGGCAATAGATTTTGAGGTAGCATCATCTTCTGACTAATGTTTTATGGGGTCAGAGAATAAAGAGAGGCCTGAAAACTTCCATCAGCTTTCACAGAGTATTCTCCTGGACATCTGCCAAGGGAGATCAGTGCAGCTGAGAAGCCAGCTCCTTCCTGGCTCCCAAAGGGTGTAGTGTCCCAGCTCCTCCTGCCTAGGACCTGCTGCTCTTCCAGCGTCCTTTTCCCGGATCCATTGGCTTGTTGAAAGCTAAAGCTTCACTTCGCTTGGAATCATGGAATTAAATACAATACAATACAATCAACCAGGTTGGAAGAGACCTTCAAGATCATCGTGTCCAACCTATCAACCAATCCAACCCACCCAACAACTAAACCATGCAGCCAAGCACCCCATCAAGTCTCCTCCTGAACACCTCCAATGAAGGTGAATTGTCAGGGATGGAAGGGGGTCAGTCAGTTCCAACCCCCCTGCCATGGGCAGGGACACCTCACACTGCAGCAGGTCTCTCACAGCCACATCCAGCCTGGCTGCAAACACCTCCAGGCAGGAGGCTTCCACCACCTCCCTGGGCAACCTGTGCCAGGCTCTCACCACCCTCATGGGCAACAACTTCTTCCTAACATCCAGTCTGAATCTCCCCATTTCTAGTTTTGTTCCATTCCCCCCATTCCTATCACTCCCTGACACCCTCAGAAGTCCCTCCCCAGCTTTCTTGTAGCCCCCTTCAGATACTGGAAAGCCATGATGAGGTCTCCTTGGAGCCTTCTCTTCTCCAGTCTGAACAGCCCCAACTCTCTGTCTCCAAGCAGATGAGCTCCAGCCCTCTGCTCATCCCTGTGGCCCTTCTCTGGCCACATTCCATCTCCTCCAGATCCTTCCTGTAATAGAGGCTCCAGAACTGGACACAGAGCTCCAGGTGTGATCTCACCAGAGTGGAGCAGAGAGGAAGAATCACCTCCCTGGCCCTGCTGGCTCTGCTTCTCTTGCTGCAGCCCAGGATGTGATTTGCTTTCTGGGCTGCAAGTGCTCACTGGTGGCTCCTGTTGAGCTACTCATCCCCCAGCACCCCCAGGTCCTTTTCTTCAGGGCTGCTTTCAAGCCCAGCCTGTATCAGTGCTTGGGATTGCCCTGGCTGGATCCATTCTCTGATGCTTGGGTTGCTTCTTAACAGGGAAATGGTTACCTCCCTGTTAGCATTCTGCTGTTGCTGTCCTGCTCTGCTGATTTTATTCTGTTTTTCTTTGTCGTGTTTGGATTCCAATAGGTTATTTAGAAAGAACAATGGCAGAGGAGAACTTCTTGAGGCAGGGAGATTAAAACCCCTCCACCCTTTAAACACTGAAACCTGTGAGCTCAACAGTAATAGATTTTCCTTGCCCATTCCAAGTGCTGAGCCTCCTACCCTTTCTGTACAGCTACAAGCTACTCTGAGGAGAAACAGGCACAGAACCAGAGCAAGCTGGACACTTACCCAGATAGCTGGCACCATTGCAGTTATACCACAAGTCAGCTTGGACTAATAAGTTGAATGAAACTCAAAGCCTAGTGTCTTTTTTTATTCTATTTTCCTTTGCCCTAAGCAATGACTTTTATCCAGTATGTTCTCTTAAAAAGAAGCAGGCCAAGAGCTAGGGACATAAATGCAAGCCAGGAGCAGGGAAGTGATTGTCCCCCTCTACTTGGCACTGGTGAGGCCACACCTCAGACACTGGGGTCATTTTGGGGGCCCTCACTCCATGAAAGACTTTGAGGTCCTGGAGCATGTCCAGAGAAGGGCAACAAAGCTGGTGAGGGGTCTGGAGAACAGGGCTGGTGAGGAGCAGCTGAGGGAAGTTTAGGCTGGAGGTGAGGAGAAAATTCTTCACAGAGAGAGTTGTTGGCTGTTGGAATGTGCTGCCCAGGGAGGTGGTGGAGTCCCCATCCCTGGAGGTGTTCAAGAGGGGATGGAAGTGGTACTTGGTGCCATGGTTTAGTTAGTCAGGAGGTGTTGGGTGACAGGTTGGACTTGATGATCTTTGAGGTCTTTTCCAACATGGTTGATTCTATGATTGTAAGTGGGGTTGGTTAGTCTGGAGAAAAGGAGGCTGAGGGGAGACCTTCAGGGTCTCTACAAAAAGGATTGGATGTGGCACTTGGAGCCATGGTTTAGTTAGTCATGAGGTGTTGGGTGTGAGGTTGGACTGGATGATCTTTGAGGTCTTTTCCAACCTGGTTAAATCTTTGATTCTATGAACTACCTGAAAGGTGGTTGGGGCGAGGTAGGGGTTGGTCTCTTCTCTCAAGTAACTAGCAGCTGAGGAGAGCCAATGGCCTCAAGTTGCAGCAGGGGAGGTTTAGGTCAGATGTTAGGAAAAAAACTATTTCCTGAAAGTGGCTGCCCAGGGAGGTGGTGGAGTCACCATTCCTGGAGGTGCTAGAAAGAAAGACATGGCATTTGGGGTGTGGTGGTGCTGGGTTGACTGTTGGAGCCAATGACCTTAGGGGTCTGTTCCAAAATGAATGGTTCTGAGGTTCTGTGATCTTCCTCTTGACACACAGCATCGCTCTCCTAGCCTTCACTGGTACCACCAGCATCTATTGCTCCTCAGCAAGGCCACCTGGGGCTGTTCAGTCTGGAGAAGAGAAGGCTCCGAGGTGACCTCATTGTGGCCTTCCAGTATCTGAAGGAGCCTACAGGAAGGCTGGGGAGGGACTTCTCAGGCCATCAGGGAGTGATAGGACTAGGGGGAATGGAATGAAGCTGGAGGTGGGGAGATTCAGGCTGGACATGAGGAAGAAGTTCTTCCCCATGAGAGTGGTGAAGCCCTGGAATGGGTTATCCAGGGAGGTGCTTGAGGCCCCATCCCTGGAGGTGTTTAAGCCCAGGCTGGATGAGGCTCTGGCCAGCCTGATGTAGTGTGGGGTGTCCCTGCCCATGGCAGGGGGTTGGAACTAGATGATCCTTGTGGTCCCTTCCAACCCTGACTGACACTATGATACACCTGCAGGACAGTGTGGGGCTGGAGAGGAGCAGCCCACGTGCAAGCCGTGTGTCTGGGACTGTGCAGTGCTGCACAGCTGGGGGAGATTAAACAGAGCCGGGGGGGGGGAAGTGCCCCTATGACAAATCCTACGAGCCACAAGAGCTCCATTTGGGACCTGTGCACATGTTTCCAAAGCTGCTTTGAAGCAAACCTTTTCAGTCTCTTGCTTCAGTGTCCTTTTGCAAGGTCTAGAATTATGTAGCTTCAATGCCTTTCATCCTCAGGACCATGCCAGTGCTTGGCCTGTCATGCCCAGGCTCTTAACATAATCCAACTTGGACATTCTCCTGCCAGAGCAACCAGGCACATCTAGCCTTTTTGTCAGGCTATAGCTAGAAATTTGCCCAGCCCTAGGAGTTTATGGAGAAGGAACAGACCAAAGCCATTGAGATCCTTTGTTTGGGCTTTGATACAGCACCTCTGGAAAGAGAGGGCACAGGCAGGGTCGAGTGTTGTGCTGCTTAAGCCCCTGATAGGAACTTGGCCTCAGATCCTGAATATTGTGAGGACCAAGTGTCAGGGACAGCCCTGGCAGTGTCCCTGGAGGACAAAGGTGCTGCAGAGCTGTGTCTGCCTCCTGCTAGAGCTCACAGCACCCAGCTCTCCTTTGTGTCCCCCACTTTTCAACAAGATCAGGCTAAGCTCCAAAGGAAACCCTCTGAATCTGACCCACAAGCTCATCTCTGTGGTTGCCCCATAGCTCTCCTTGGTGTCACCCACAGATATGACCAGAAAGAAGCAGCAGGAGGCCCTTCCAGCTGAGAGCAGTGGAGAGAACATCACCATCCTGAGGAGCACTGGCATGGAAGGTCAGAGAGGGAGAGATTTAGAGTTTGGTGTATGGAGTGCTCCAATGAGAGAGAGAAAAAGAAAAGCTGGGGGAGATAAAAAAGCTACTTAAGAGAAAATTCCTCTCCAAAGACACTCATGGACAGTCCTCAGCTCTGCTGACTGTGTTTGATTGAGTTCCACTGCGTGGCTCAGTTCTCAAAGGCTGTTAAAAGCTTTCCTTCTGAGAAGGGCTATCCTACCTCCCATGCATCTGCCATCAAAACCAGGTTCCCCACCAGCAGATGCAGGGCCTTTGAGGCAGAGCTGGCTTGGACTATAAAGTTAATAGCAGGGCCATAAATAAATGAACTATCCTCAGACATGTTGGTGGATCTCTTAATATATTTACTTTTTTGTTAGGGGCAAGTTGGGTAATGGGTTTTCCTTCAACTTTTAGTGCTCAGCAAAGAATGCAGAGTGAAAGCTGCTTACCAGATGTTCCACAGCCTGGAGAGATAAAAGGGGATTGTTTTTACAAGGATGGAGGGTGATATAGTAGCCTGCACTGTGTAAAGGACATATTTTTATTGAGTCATTATGCAGTTAGACAAATGATTTTCCATATTTCCCAGTCATAACCTGCCTCATCCACACTGAATTATTTTGGCCACTCCTGGCTGCTGCTCTTCCAGTTTACAGTTTCACAGAATCACCAAGGGTGGAAGAGATCTCAAAGATCATCAAGTCCAACCTGGCACCACAGACCTCATGACTAAACCATGGCACCAAGTGCTATGTCCAATTCCCTCTTGAACACCTCCAGGGATGGGGACTCCACCACCTCCCTGGGCAGCACATTCCAATGGCCAAGCTCTCTCTGAGAAGAACTTTCTCCTCACCTCCAGCCTAAACCTCCCCTGGCACAGCTTGAGACTGTGTCCTCTTGTTCTGGTGCTGCTTGCCTGGGAGAAGAGGCCAACCCCCTCCTGGCTACAACCTCCCTTCAGGGAGTTGGAGAGAGCAAGAAGGTCTCCCCTGAGCCTCCTCTTCTCCAGGCTAAGCAACCCCAGCTCCCTCAGCCTCTCCTCACAGGGCTGTGCTCCAGACCCCTCCCCAGCCTTGTTGCCCTTCTCTGGACACATTCAAGAGTCTCAATGTCCTTCTTAAACTGAGGAGCCCAGAACTGGACACAGGACTCAAGGTGTGGCCTAACCAGTGCAGAGTACAGGGGCACAATGACTTCCCTGCTCCTGCTGGCCACACTGTTCCTGATGCAGGCCAGGATGCCATTGGCCTTCTTGGCCACCTGGGCACACTACTGGCTCATGTTCAGCTGCTATCATTCAGCACTCCCAGGTCCCTTTCTGTTTGGCTGCTCTCCTTACAAAAATTAGCAATCACCCCAAACCTCCTCCATTTTATTGCTTCAGTCATTTACAATTACATCATCTGTTGAAACTATAGAATGAATCCAATAAAGCTAAGCTCACTAATGGAGTGCAAAAATACCCTAGCACTCCAAAGTGATTGAACAGCTTGAGGAAATCACTTATTGCAGAAGACGTGCCCCAGGGCAGCAGAGGATCCAGATCTAGGCTCTTGTAAATGAGCTTGACTTGGTTAGCAGTGCTGCACTAATTTACTTGGTGTTGTAGATCTGGTCCTTGCTTTATGAGTCAAACAAGCCAACACTGGATGAAAGCCTTAGCTGGGGTTGCTTAGCCTGGAGAAGAGGAGGACCAGAGGAGACCTTATTGCTCGCTTTTTTTCCTTCCTAATAGCAAACCTAAACCTCCCCTGGTGCAACCTGATGCCATTCCTTGTTCTACCACTAGCTACTTAGTTGATTAGATGGTGTTGGATGATAGTTTGGACTCGATGCTTTTCCATTCCATTCCATTCCATTCCATTCCATTTTCCATTCCATTCCATTCCATTCCATTCCAGAGAAGACATGCCTTTCATAGTCACAGGTGTACATAGAAAGCAGGAGGCTGTGCTCCAAACCCCTCCCCAACTTTGTTGCCCTTCTCTGGACACATTCCAGCAAGTCAACATCCTTCCTGAACTGAGGGGCCCAGATCTGGACAAGGGCACTATCAAAGAGTAGCCTGTTGCTGGTGCTAGGGGATCAGGCACTATGATCTGCAGCAGATCCTTGTAGCCTACATGACTTCTAACAGAAACTGCCAAAATGCCTTGCTCCTGAGAAACCTGACTCTGTTTTTGACATTGCCTGACCACAGTTTTAGGCAAGAGCATTTGATCCATGCTTGGTATTAACTCTGAGTTAATCTCAATTAGATGATCCAGCAAAGTGCTAGATTGGACCACTTCAAGGGCATTGTCAAATGTAAGCCCCATGCATTTGAAGAGTCAAGCTCCAGTTCCTGAATCCAAACCTGTGGGATTATTCTCTCCAGTCCTGACTGCATTAGATTTGTGAGAGCTAAAGCACTTCTATGTTTTCTTTCTTCTTCTTCTTAATCTCAATGAGAACTAAAGCCATGGAAATAAATGGAGCATTATTCTTGGCTTTGGCTCAGTTTCACATCCAGACCCTGGACCCCAGCTGAAATGTGCCATGGTTCTCTCTGCTTGCCTGAGCTGCCTTTGGTTAAGAGCGTGCTGCATTTCACACAGGTCAGTGCCATCACCACCTCTGAATGTTATGCTTGAAGAGCAGATGGGGTTTTCAGAATCCAAAAGCTGTCTCAGAAAGTGCTATCTGAGCAAAAGAAATCACAATATATTGCTTCAGAAGGATTTTGAGCTCCTGCTAAGGATGAATGGCTGAAACACGAGGTGAGTAAAAGGCATCCTCATTCCTCTCCTTCAACCAGTTAAAGAATAAGAGGCAGTTTAAAGGTTTCCAAAAGAGCCAACCAAAAAGTAAGGAGTTGCAGAAAACCCCCTGGATTTCTTCCCATGAAAACATGGGAAAAGGAGGAGAGATTTCATTCAGAAATAAAAACAATTAGTGGAAGTTTCTTACTGCAGTGAAATGCGCTTCTGTGTTCCACAGATGCTTAAAGGGGAGCCAAAGAAAGTTTACAGACTCATGAAGGTGGGAAAAGATCTCTAAGATCACCAAGTCCAACTGTCAGCCCAACACCACCATGGCCATTAAAGAATGTCCCCCAAGTGCCATGCTCAATGTTGTTTGAACACCTCCAGGAATGGTGACTCCACCACTCCCATGCAGCACTACAGGCTGGGGTCAGAGTGCCTGGAGAGCAGCCAGGCAGAGAGGGACCTGGGGGTAGTGGTTGACAGCAGCTGAACATGAGCCAGCAGAGTGCCCAGGCGGCCAAGAAGGCCAATGGCATCCTGGCCTGGATCGGGAACAGTGTGGCCAGCAGGAGCAGGGAAGTCATTCTGCCCTGTGCTCAGCACTGGTTAGGCCACACCTTGAATCCTGTGTCCAGTTCTGGGCTCCTCAGTTTAAGAAGGACATTGAGAGACTTGAATGTGTCCAGAGAAGGGGAACGAGGCTGGGGAGGGGTCTGGAGCACAGCCCTGTGAGGAGAGGCTGAGGGAGCTGGGGTTGCTTAGCCTGGAGAAGAGGAGGCTCAGGGGAGACCTTCTTGCTCTCTCCAACTCCCTGAAGGGAGGTTGTAGCCAGGTGGGGGTTGGTCTCTTCTCCCAGGCAAGCAGCACCAGAACAAGAGGACACAGTCTCAAGCTGTGCCAGGGGAGGTTTAGGCTGGATGTTAGGAAGAAATTCTTCACAGAAAGAGAGATTGGCCATTGGGATGTGCTGCCCAGGGAGGTGGTGGAGTCACCATCACTAGAGGTGTTTAGGAAGAAGATGAGGCACTAGGTGCCATGGTTTAGTTGATCAGATGGTGTGGGGTGATAGGTTGGACTCAATGATCTTGAAGGTACACTGCATCTCACAGACACGTGCCAGCAGCCAAGATTCTCATTGTTTTCTGTTGTCTCAGTGGCTCAAAAGGCTCATAGGAATGGGCATAGGAATGCTGCATAGGAATTGTGTAGGGAATTCTATCCATTGTAAGAATTAGTACCTGAAAGCCTCCCAAAGCCAAGACCAGGAGGGCAGACAAAGAAGGCATCTGAGCTCCCCAGCGCTGTCTGCTCCCACGTAGCTCAGGTGCTGCTGAAACTGCCTCTTCTGTGTAAGCACCAAAGGGAGAGCTCAGTCCCGGTGTCTCCTGCTGCAGTGAGGTAACCAGACATTGCAGACTCCCTGCTTGGCCAGCAGACCTGTGATTTTTAAGAGCCATTAAAAATGTATTTAATTTTTGCTGTTCTTGGCTGCTCTTCTCCTTCCATGCTGATTAACAATGCTCTGATCATTTACTGCTGCCTTTCAGTACCATAATAGCCTTCCAAGGTGGAAGGAGGCCATGCTCTTCTCTTACTAGTGTTTATGTACCCTGTAATAATTCTTCCTCCATGGCTGCTGCTTTTGCTAGTTCCTTTGACATCCTACTCCATAATTTGATTTTAAATGTAGGAGCACTTCTCTTCATTTTCTACAAGGTCTTTTCATACATTCATAGAATCACAGAATGGTTTGGGTTGGAAGACACCTTAAAGATCATCTAGTTCCAGCTCCCTTCCCACTAGACCAGGTTCTTGAAGGCCTCATCCAACCTGGCCTTGAACACCTCCAGGGAGGGAGCATCCACAGCCTCCCTGGGCAACCTGTTCCATTGCCTCACCATCCTCACTGTCAAGAATTTCTTCCTCATCTCCAGTCTCAATCTCCCCTCTTCCAGCTCAAAGCCATTGCCCATTGTCCTGTCATTACAAGCCCTTGCAGAAAGCCCCTTCCCAGCTCTCCTGGAGCCCCTGCAGGTGCTGGAAGGCTGCTCTAAGGTCTCCCTGGAGCCTTCTCTTCTCCAGGCTGAACAGCCCCAACTCTTATTTGCATTTAATGTAAAGGTTTGAGCATTTAATGTAAAGGTTTGAGCATTTAATGTAAAGTTTGAGCATTTAATGTAAAGGTTTGAGCATTGCTTCTGTGTTTGCAACCCTTGTGGGCATTTAAGTGACCAGCTGGGATTTTATGACGTAGATACTAATTTCTCCCTTTGTCTGAAGGGGAATATTCTCTGCTAGGGATTCTTCTGATTAATCTGAGCTTCTTTTCTGAGTCACTCTGCCTGGAGGTGCTCAAGAATCCTGTGGCCATGGCACTTTGGGACATGGTTTAATGGCCGTGGTGGTGTTAGGCTGATGGTTGGACTCGGGGGTCTCTTCCAAATGAGAGAGTTGTTAGCCATTGGAATGTGCTGCCCAGGGAGGTGGTGGAGTCCCCATCCCTGGAGGTGTTCAAGAGGGGATTGGACGTGGCACTTGGTGCCATGGTTTAGCCATGAGGTCTGTGGTGCCAGGTTGGACTTGATGATCATTGAGGTCTCTTCCAACCTTGGTGATACTGTGATTCTAACAAGGAACAGCATGGTTCAGGGAGCAGGCAATGAAAATACTGAGCCTAAAGACGTTTGCCACTGTCTTGCTGCTGCCTGTCTAGACTGTGGAAGTTCAAGGGATGTTTTATATGAGGAGGGTTTTAGCTGGTGGGGTGGGTTTTTCTTTTTGGCATTTGCTGGCCATAATTTGATCCTCAAGAGGTTCTTTTTAATGGCTGTTAAGAGCGTGACGCTGCTAATGAGAATGAACAGATCGCTGCTCCGTTCTGCACCCAAAAGCAGCTGTGTGGTGGTGATGCTGTTAGAGGGAACATTCTGAGTGTGTAATGCAGATTTTCCTTTCCTAGATGCTGTTTGTTTAGAGTGCAGCGAAGCAGTTTGCAGCTGAAGCAGCTGCGTGCAGCAAGCACATTGCTTCAGGTGAAACCAATGTTAGCCTCCCGAGTGGTACACTGTGAGACCCGTTGCAGATAAAATTAGCAGCCTCATAGAATCATAGAATCAATAAGGTTGGAAGAGACCTCAAAGATCATCAAGTCCAACCTGTCACCCAAGACCTCATGACCATGGCACCAAGTGCCACGTCCAATCCCCTCTTGAGCACCTCCAGGGATGGGGACTCCAACACCTCTCTTGTTGAGCACTGAGCAGATCCCCTCTCAGGCTTCTCTTCTTCAGGCTCAATAGCCCCAGGTCTCCCAGCCTTTCCTCCTCACAGGTTCCTCAGCACCTTTGTAGCCTCCCTTGGACACTCTCCAACATCTCCCTGTCTCTCTTGACCTGGGAGCCCAAAACTGGATCCAGGACTCCATCTGTGGCCCCCATAGAACAGAGCAGAGCAGGAGGAGAACCTCTCTTGCCCTACTGGACACACTATTCTTCAAGCCCTCCAAGAGGCCATTGGCCTTCCTGGCCATGAGGGCACCTTGCTGGCTCATGGGGAACTTATCCCCACCAGCACTACTACTATGCTCTTACACATTCTAACTGTGTCAATGGGCAACAAAGCTGGGGAGGGGTCTGGAGCACAGCCTTGTGAGGAGAGGCTGAGGGAGCTGGGGTTTCCTTTAATGAAAAAAAAACCCTTGTGAGTGGATGGTTTCAAAAATGAAGGATAATCACAGAAATGCTTCAGCATGTGCATGTGGGCAGCAGAAAATCTGCTTCACTCCATAAATCACCTAAAAATACCTTGGCTTGCATCGCTTCAGGACCCTGCTCCATGCAACATCACAGGATTATGGGGTTTATGGAAGGTCAGTGTGGATTATGGCTGCTGAACAGGAAGAGAAGAGAAGCTCTGAGGAGACCTCATTGTGACCTACCAGTATCTGCAGGGGGCTACAAGAAAGCTGGGGAGGGACTTTTGAGGGGGTCAGGGAGTGATAGGACTGGGGGAATGGAGCAAAACTAGAAATAGGTAGACTGAGATTGGATGTGAGGAAGAAGTTGTTCCCCATGAGGGTGGTGAGGGACTGGCACAGGTTGCCCAGGGAGGTGGTGGCAGCCTCATGCCTGGAGGTGTTTGCAGCCAGGCTGGATGTGGTTGTGAGCAACCTGCTGTAGTGTGAGGTGTCCCTGCCCATGGCAGGGGTTGGACCTGGCTGATCCTTGAGATCCCTTCCAACCCTGACACTTCTATGATTCTAAGCCTACCAGGGACACATGGAACATACATGAAGAAGACCTCCTGGATAAATGGATTTGCAGAGAGGAAGGCTTTTAGTGTCCCCTTCATGGACTGATGCCTTTAGAAAAGAGAAGAAGAAAATAAACCCACAAATATTGGATTTGGATCTTAGGAAGAAGTGTTTCAGTGTGTGTAGTGAGAGCCTGGAGCAGGTTGCCCAGGGAGGTTGTGGATCTTCCTTGCCTGGAGGTGCTCAAGGCCAGGTTAGGTGAGGCCTTGAGCAGCCTGGGCTAGTTGAGAGGCATCCCTGTCCATGGCAGAGAGGTTGGAGTAGATGATCTCTAAGGCCACTTCCAGCCTAAGCCATTCTGTGATTTGTCTGTCAGAGTGAGTTGTTGGCTGTTTCTGCACTCAATGTTTTATCTCATTTTCTCTTGATTCAGTTTCTGCTCCGTGGGGAAACCCCCTTGTGCTCAGCTTAAGCCTTGCTGGGGCTCTGATGCTTTTCTTCTTACAAGAGGAAGTTATCTTAATACCTCCACTAATTTACTGTGTAATGACAAGGAATAGGGATGGTAGTGGGAGAAAGAGGCAGGAGGGGTATTTTATCTCTACAAAAACACTTCTGAAAGAGATCTTTGCAGTATGTTTGAGTCAACCTGGCTGGCAGTGACCCTTGCTACATTTGGAATTGGTTGGTGGTGCTTATCTGAAGCTAGCAAGCTGCTGCTTCTGGAAGCTTGAGGAAGCTTTGTTTCAATGTCAGTGCTGACTTACAATCAAAATATATCCCTTTTTTGACTAATATCATGTGTGGTTGATGGTTACAGAGCATTTGCAGGGGCTGCTGCCTTGCTGTGCTGAGCACAAAGCAAGACAAGCACTCCCCAGGTCTTATGGATCAAAGCAGACAGCATGGAGCACGGGAGAAGGAAACTATCTCAGTTTTACAGGGAGGGATTTGAGGCCCAGATCCTCCAAACTGCTTCTTTCTTTATGCTCCTAAATGCCACTGTTTGGTGTGAGCCAAACACTCAGCTGCCTTGAGCATCTGAGATGCTGCTGGCTGGACTGGCCTGTGGCAGCTGCACCCAGCATGGTGGGGGTGAGCCAGACAGGTTGGGTGGGGATGCAGGACAGCTTGGCTTGTGGAGGTACATCAAAACCACTTCAAAATGTTGCAGCAGTGAGGTTAAATTTACCTGGGCAGTCAGGAGAGGCTGAGGGAGCTGGGGTTGCTTAGCCTGGAGAAGAGGAGGCTCAGGGGAGACCTTCTTGCTCTCTACAACTCCCTGAAGGGAGGTTGTAGCCAGGTGGGGGCTGGTCACTTCATCCAGGCACCCAGCACCAGAACAAGAGGACACAGTCTCAAGCTGTGCCAGGGGAGGTTTAGGCTGGAAGTGAGGAGAAAGTTCTTTACAGAAAGAGTGATTGGCCATTGGAATGTGCTGCCCAGGGAGGTGGTGGAGTCACCATCCCTGGAGGTGTTCAAGCGGGAATTGAATGTGGCACTTGGAGCCATGGTCTAGTAGTCATGAGGTGTTAGGTAACAGGTTGGACTTGATGATCTTTGAGGTCTTTTCCAACCTCATTGATTCTATGATTCTATCCCTGAGCCCACAGGAATGCCTCTCCACAGAGACCTCAGGCTCACTTATGCTGTCAGTGCCTTTTTCCCTTAGCATTCTGCCTTTTGGGTTTTCATTTTTCAGTTTTGAATCATAGATTCATACACAGAATCCCCAAGGTTGGAAGAGACCTCAAAGATCATCGAGTCCAACCTGGCACCACAGACCTCATGAGTAAACCATGGCACCAAGTGCCACATCCGATCCCCTCTTGAACACCTCCAGGGATGGGGACTCCACCACCTCCCTGGGCAGCACATTCCAATGGCTAACAACTCTCTCAGTGAAGAACTTTCTCCTCACCTCCAGCCTAAACCTCCCCTGGCACAGCTTGAGACTGTGTCCTCTTGTTCTGGTGCTGTTTGCCTGGGAGAAGAGACCAACCCCCACCTGGCTACAGCCTCCCTTCAGGGAGTTGGAGAGAGCAAGAAGGTCTCCCTGAGCCTCCTCTTCTCCAGGCTAAGCAACCCCAGCTCCCTCAGCCTCTCCTCGTGGGGCTGTGCTCCAGACCCCTCCCCAGCCTTATTGCCCTTCTCTGGACACCTTCAAGTGTCTCAATGTCCTTCTTAAACTGAGGGGCCCAGAACTGGACACAGGACTCAAGGTGTGGCCTGACCAGTGCTGAGCACAGGGCACAATGACTTCCCTGCTCCTGCTGGCCACACTCTTCCTAATGCAGGCCAGGATGCCATTGGCCTTCTTGGCCGCCTGGGCACACTGCTGGCTCATGTTTAGGTTGCTGTCAATCAGCACCCCCAGGTACCTTTCTGTTTGGCTGCTCTTCAGCCACTCTGACCCCAGCCTGTAGCTCTGCATGGGGTTGCTGTGGCCAAAGTGCAGCACCTGGCACTTGGATTTGTTGAATGCCATCCTGTTGGACTCTGCCCATCTGTCCAGCCTGGCAAGGTCCCTCTGCAGAGCTCTCCTACCCTCTAACAGATCAACTCCTGCTCCTAACTTGGTGTCATCTGCAAATTTGCTGATGACTGACTCAGTCCCCTCAGAATGGTTTGAGTTGGAAGGGGCCTTAAAGATCAGCCAGTTCCAGTCCCCTGCCATGGGCACCTCCCACTAGACCAAGCTGCTCAAATCCTCATCCAGCCAGCTCTTAAACACTTCCAGAGATGAGGCATCTAGAATGCAGTACTAATGGAATCAGGAGGGTCAGCTGTTTACTGAGCTCCATTGGCACCTTCCTAATGGTTTGTCGTTGGGCATTAGGAAGCCTGGAGCTGATCCAAGGCCATCTGAACATCAGTCTTTATCCACTGGCACATTATTTCAGACAAAATGGTGTGTGAAGGTTGTGTAACTGCAATTGTGTTCTCAGGAAGAAGATACACACTCAGAGATTGCATCAGGTTGGAAGGGACCCTCAGAGGTGAGCAGGGACTAGATCCAACTAGATCAGGCTGCCCAGGGCTGTGTCAAGTCTGATCTGGAATGTCTCCTGTTCCAGTGGGCAGCCTGTTCCAGTGTTTCACCACCCTCATTGTGAAGAGCTTCTTCTTGATGTCCAATCTAAATCTGCCCTGCTCTGATTTCAAACCATTGCTCCTTGTCCTATCACTCCGAACCTTTCTAAGCAGTCCTTCCCCAGCCTCCATGTAGGTCCCCTTCAGGGACTGAAATAGAGCTCTGAAGTCACCCTAGAGCCTTCTCTTCTCCAGGCTGAACAGTCCCAACTCTCTCAGCCTGTCTTCATAGGAGGCCTGCTCCAGCCCTCTGATCATCTCTGTGGCTCTCTGGACCTGCTCCAGCATGTTCATGTCCCTCTTGTGTTGAGGGCTCAAGAGCTGGGCACACTACTGGTTTCTAAGGCCAGGCTGGCTGTGGCTGTGAGCAGCCTGCTGTAGTGTGGCGTCCCTGCCCGTGGCAGGGGGGTTGGAACTGGATGATCCTTGACGATTCTATGATTCTACTCCAGGTGAAATCTCACCAGAGCAGTGGCAGAATCACCTCTCTTGACCTGCTGGCCTCACTTTTGATGCATCACAGGATGCCCTTGGCCTCGTGGGCTGCAAATGCACATTGTTGGCTCACGTTCAGCTTCTCATCCAGCAGTATCCCAAGTCCTTTCCCACAGGGCTGCTCTCAATTTCACTGTCCCTCGGTGTGTATTGATATCAAGGCTTGCCCCCACCCTGGTGCAGGGCTATTTATGTAGAACATACTTCAGAGTCTGTAATGCAAGCAGCCACATTCAGTGGTAAGTTTCAAACCAGCTGGGTGCTCACAACAGACAGACAGTGTGAGGGCAGAGATCTGTTTCCAATCTGAACAATTGGGCAGCTCCACTGGCATCACTGAACCTCGCAGAAGCACTTCTAAGAGGCTTCTCCATGCCCTCTTCAAAGGGCTGTGCCATTAGCCAAAGCCCAAATGAAGTGTCAGAACTGAAGTGAGGACTTGAATGACCCCTGAACAGCACAACCCTTTCTGTGTAGGCATGAGTTTTATCCGTGGTGAGCACATCTCACAGGGTCAAATCTGCAGAGAGAGGGGACAAGTAAACAAGATGTTAGCAACCCCCTTTAGTCTCAGCACACAGATATTAGTCACAGAATGGGAGGGGGAGGGGGGGAAAGGGAGTAAGTTATGCTGAGTATCTTCCTTAAATAAAAGGAAGTTCAATAGAAGAATAATTTCCATTTGCTTGAGCTGCTCTTTTCCTACCCTGCTGTCTCCAGCTCTCAGCTGCCAGGGCCAGAGTGATGTGATTCATGGAGGCTTTAATTGACGTTGTACACAGCCAAGTCACAGGGCTGCTGCTCCCTGGGAAGGCAGGGGCAGAATTCCCACTGACTTCCAAGGCTGTAATTTGGTCTATCAATGGATAGAGAGAAAAAAAACCATAACATCAACCTGGGTGATCCAGAAGAGGGTCCTCTGTGGGACCATGTCCTGTGGTACCTTACTGGGGTCTTGTATAGCTGCAGGTCTTGTGGGTCGTGTCTGCCTCTTTGGAGAGTTTGCATTTCTGCCCCAACTGATTTTATAGTTAACTTCTGATGTTTAGCCTCCATTTGTCATCTCAGGGGGTTGGACTGCTCCAGCACGCCCTGTGCTTTGTCAAACACCACCACCACCACCAAAAGTCAGTCAGTGGTTCCACATTTGTGGTGGCAGAACCCACAGCACTTTATTCTAGTTGTGGAATTCCACAGAGCTGCTCTGGGTGGGGTTAAAAATCCAGGGGTTTGTTGTGTGCTATCTCACACAAGTGGAACAGGACAGATGTTGGACTCTCTTATCCAGGTACACTCTCTCTCCTCCCCCTCTGCTCTGCCCTGGTGAGACTTCCTCTTGAGTACTGCGTTCAGTTTTGGGCTCCCCGGCTCAAGAGGGACAGGGATCTGCCGGAGAGGGTCCGGTGGAGGGCTGTGAGGATGAGTAGGGGACTGGAGCACTGCCTGGTGAGGAGAGGCTGAGGGACCTGGGGCTTTTTAGTCTGGAAATGGGAAGACTTAGAGGGGATTTACAGAATCAGAGAATCACCAAGGTTGGAAGATCATCAAGTCCAACCTGTCACCACAGACATTCAATAAATGTTTATCAATAGCTGAGGGCTGGGGGTCAGGAGGGAGGGGACAGGCTCTGCTCACTTGCTCCCTGGGATAGGACAGGGAGCAATGGATGGAAGCTGTAGCTCAGGAGGTTCCACCTCAACACAAAGAGGATCTTCTTTACCGTAAGGGTCACAGAGCCCTGGAACAGGCTGCCCAGAGGGGTTGTGGAGTCTCCTTCTCTGGAGACTTTCAAGGCCCATCTGGATGTGCTCCTGTGTGACCTGCACTGGATTGTATGGTCCTGCTCTGGCAGGAGGGTTGGACTCAATGACCTCTTTGGGTCCCTTCCGACCCCTGACATCCTGTGAGCCTGTGATGTCTGAAGAACTTCTCCAGGGACCTGCTCCTCATGCAGCAAGTAAATCATGAGGGAGATTACAATTATATTATTCTTTGCCTAAAGTCCTACCCTGATTTTCAATGAGCTGTACATTAAATTTACATTTATCTTCCTGTGCTGAACACTGTGGGGTTTTGCTCTGGTCTGCTTAAACATAGCAGTGGACACCTAGCTGACAGTAGCAAACCACTGCATCAGACCAAATGAAGGGTAGAAAGGCACTTGTGCCTGGAAAAAATGCCACTCTGATTTTCTTTCCCCTCCCCCTTCACGTTTTCAAGTGATGCTGTGTAACTGGTGTGTCCCACTGGGCAATAAATAACCTGTTCAGCTGAGGTAAGCCTGATGCAAGAGAAAAGAGAGCTGTGGGAAAAAAGATCTCTTGTGTTTACCCTCAAATGATGCTCCAAGGAGTTAAGCAAACTCAGAAGTTCAGATCTCACCAGCATCTGGTTTCTATTAGCAGAAGCCAAAAGCTCATAGCAGTCTGGCTGGATCATTGCACTGTGTCTGAGGGTCTGAGGGTCTTAACTTCTCCTGACATGACCTGGGAGATCACTAGGCTGGAAGATGCTCATGTTTCTTCAACACACATGTCCACAAACCAGCATTCCAGAGTCACCCAGAGAATGGTGGGGGCTGGAAGTGACCTCTGAAGGTCGTCTAGTCCAATCCCCCTGCTAGAGAAGGATCACCCAGAATAAAATCACACAGGAATATGTTCAGGTGGGTTTGGAATGCCCCCAGAGATGGAGATCCCAGAACCTGTCTGGGCAGCCTGGTCCAGTGCTTTGCCACCCTCAAAGCGAGGAATTTATGCCTTCTGTTTAGGTGGAACCTCCTGTGCTCCAGTTTCTGCCCATGGCCCCTTGTCCTGTGCCTGGACTCCACTGAGATGTATCTCTCATCTGTATTTAGTGTCCATCCCATTCAGTGCCAGCTGTGCAAGCAGTGCCATCTCTTGTGGTCAGTCAGGTCACCTGATTTAGGTACTCACTGATTCCACTAAGAGTATAGCAGACCACTTGGAGATGCTGGCTGCTAGTCTCTACCCATCTGCATAGCTTTCTTCTGCAAGGGGAGTGGGAAAGTACTTAAAGAGTAGAAGATTCCAGTACATTAAGAAAAGCTTTAGCTGTGTGAGAGAGGCTGTGTCTAGCTTCAAAGAGATGTGAAGTTAAAACTGACCCTGCTGAAAGGACCACAAAACTGTGCTCCCCCTGCTAGGCAGCATTTGCATCCAGATGCTCAGGGGCAGATTTACTGAGGAAGAGTGCAGTGATGAGGTTACAGTGGCTAAGCTAAAACATCTGGGATGCTGAAGCCAAGCTCTGCTGGGTGGTGCCCAATGACAGCACAAGGGGCAACGGTGGGAGTTGAGGCATAGGAAGTTCCATGGAAACAGGAGGAAGAATTATTTCACTGTGAGGGTGACAGAAGGCTGGAACAGGCTGCCCAGGGGGTTGTGGAGTCTCCCTCTCTGGAGATGTTCCTGGGTAAATCTGGAGTAGGTGATCCTGCTCTGGCAGGGGGGTTGGACTAGATGATCTCAGCACTGGTTAGGCCACACCTTGAGTCCTGTGTCCAGTTCTGGGCTCCTCAGTTTAAGAAGGACATTGAGACACTTGAAGGTGTCCAGAGAAGGGCAACAAGGCTGGGGAGGGGTCTGGAGCACAGCCCCACGAGGAGAGGCTGAGGGAGCTGGAGTTGTTTAGCCTGGAGAAGAGGAGGCCTGGGGAGACCTTCTTGCTGTCTACAACTACCTGAAGGGAGGTTGTAGCCAGGAGGGGGTTGGTCTCTTCTCCCAGGCAAGCAGCACCAGAACAAGAGGACACAGTCTCAAGCAGTGCCAGGGGAAGTTTAGGCTGGAGGTGAGGAGAAAGTTCTTCCCAGAGAGAGCTGTTAGCCATTGGAATGTGCTGCCCAGGGAGGTGGTGGAGTCCCCATCCCTGGAGGTGTTCAAGAGGGGATTGGACGTGGCACTTGGTGCCATGGTTTAGTAGCCATGAAGTATTGGGTGACAGGTTGGACTCAATGATCTCTGAGGTCTCTTCCAATCGTATTGATTCTATGCTCTTTCAAGGTCCCTTCCAGCCCCTGAAATTCTGTGCCTGTGACTCTGAAGGCAGATTCCCAGCTTCCCTGGCACCTGTGGGGTGGTGGGAAGAGCCACTTTCACCCCTGTTTGACGTTACTTGTCCTCCAAAATCATTGTAAAGAAAGTTGAATGATGAAAAGAAAAGAGTCTTCTGGTGTTTGTTTCTTCATGAGTGGCCTCACCATTTCCCTACAAGCCTTATCTGAAAGCAAATTAGTTTCTCACCACTCCTCTCCCACTATGCAGCATGAAGAGATGGAAAACATCGTATTGATTAGCAAGCTCTCATCATAGAATCACTTTGGTTGGTAAAGACCTTTAAGATCAGCAAATCCAACCATTCTCTAGCTCTGCCAAGGCTGGTGCTAAACCATGGCCCTCAGCACCACATCCCTCTGTCACCTTCAGGGATGGGGATTCAGCCACCTCCATGGGCAGCCTGTGCCTGTCTTTGAGAACCCTTTCAGGGAAGATGTTTCTTCTCATATCCAACCTAAACCTCCCCAGGTGCAACCTGAGGCCATTTCCTCTCCTCCTATCACTTGTTACTATGAAGAGGAGACCAACATCCACCTGTCTCAAATCTCCTCTCAGGAAGCAATGAGGTCTCCCCTCAGCCTTCTCTTCTCTGGACTAACCAACCCCAGTTCCCTCAGCTGCTCCTCACCAGCCCTGTTCTCCAGACCCTTCACCAGCTTAGTTGCCCTTCTCTGGGCCCACTCCACCAACTCAATGCTTTTCTTGGAGTGAGAGTCCCAAAACTGAACCCAGCACTCAAAGTATGGCCTCCCCAGTGCTGAGCCCAGGGGCAAAATCACTGTCCTGGTCCTGCTGCTCCCAGTGTTCCTGACTGAGGCCAGGATGCTGTTGGCCTTCTTGGCCATGTGAAGGGGCCAAGATGAGAGCACTTGAGGTTAAGGACATAGGTACAGTGATGGGAAGGAAGAGAGAGGATGTGAGGGAGCTCTGATAAGAGGGCAGAGTCTGAAGTTAGTTGAGAAAGGGGAACACTAAAAACTGGACAAGGGGAAATGACACAACAGACAAACCTCAGTGTCCTTCTTGTAATGAGGGGCCCAAACCTGAACCTGGGAGAGGTGAGACACTGGGATACTTAAATGCTTTATATTCTGTCTGGGCAGAGATGAGCAGGGTGGGGAAGCCTGTGTTAGCTGATTGTCTGCTTGCCTCTGTGCTCTTCTTTTCCCAGCCTCATGCAGTGTTTGGAGCTGTGCAAATTACGCACTACACAGGTGGTGTCTTTGGCTCCATGTCTGGTGGCTGTCAGAGATCAAAAGGACTTTGGTGCTGTTTGATGGCTGTAGTTTGGGAGAAATGATTTGCTCTCTGCTTAAATAAAGCTCCTCACTGCATGCTCACAGCTGGTGCTCTGGGAGAGCACCTGAGCTGGGGAGATGAGGTGCATTTTATAGCTCACCTATAGCCAGGTCCTACACATTGGCCACAGGAACCCCAGGCAGTGCTACAGGCTGGGGTCAGAGTGGCTGGAGAGCAGCCAGGCAGAGAGGGACCTGGGAGTGCTGAATGACAGCAGCTGAACATGAGCCAGCAGAGTGCCCAGGTGGCCAAGAGGGCAAATGGCATCCTGGCCTGGATCAGGAACAGTGTGGCCAGCAGGAGCAGGGAAGTCATTCTGCCCTGTGCTCAGCACTGGTTAGGCCACACCTTGAGTCCTGTGTCCAGTTCTGGGCCCCTCAGTTTAGGAAGGACATTGAGACATTTGAACATGTCCAGAGAAGGGCAACGAAGCTGGGGAGGGGTCTGGAGCACAGCCCTGTGAGAAGAGGCTGAGGGAGCTGGGGTTGCTTAGCCTGGAGAAGAGGAGGCTCAGGGAGACCTTATTGCTGTCTACAACTCCCTGAAGGGAGGTTGTAGCCAGGTGAGGGTTGGTCTCTTCTCCCAGGCACCCAGCACCAGAACAAGAGGACACAGTCTCAGGCTATGCCAGGGAGGTTTAGGCTGGAGGTTAGGAAGAAATTCTTCATAGAAAGAGAGATTGGCCATTGGAATGTGCTGCCCAGGGAGGTGGTGGAGTCACCATCACTGGAGGTGTTCAGGAGGAGACTTGATGGGGTGCTTGGTGCCATGGTTTAGTTGATGAGATGGTGCTGGATGATAGGTTGGACTCGATGACCTTTGAGGTCTCTTCTCTTCTCTTCTCTTCTCTTCTCTTCTCTCTCTTCTCTTCTCTTCTCTTCTCTTCTCTTCTCTTCTCTTCTCTTCTCTTCTCTTTCTCTTCTCTTCTCTTCTCTTCCCCTTCCCTTCCCCTTCCCCTTCCCCTTCCCCCTTTCCCCTTCCCCTTCCCCTTCCCCTTCCCCTTCCCCTTCCCCTTCCCCTTCCCCTTCCCCTTCCCCTTCCCTTCCCCTTCCCCCCTTCCCCCTTCCCCTTCCCCTTCCTTCCCCTTCCCCTTCCCCTTCCCCTTCCCCTTCCCCTTCCCCCTTCCCCTTCCCCTTCCCCTTCCCCTTCCCCTTCCCCCTTCCCCTCTCATGTTCAGCTTTGCCCTCTGCTCATGAGGTGTTTTGTTGGGCTCTTAGCTGACAAAACCCAGCACTGTTCATGCTGCACTGAGACTCAGAGGGCTTTATCCAGGTTTTGGTGCAGTACCTTTAGCCTCTTGGATAAACCTCATTGATTTTGCCTACCTGTACACTTAGTATCATAGTGTCAGTCAGGTTTGGAAGGGACCACAAGGATCAGCTAGTTCCAACCCCCCTGCCAGGGGCAGGGACACCCCACACTAGATCAGGCTGGCCAGAGCCTCATCCAGCCTGGGCTTAAACACCTCCAGGGATGGGGCCTCAAGCACCTCCCTGGACATTCCAGGGCTTCACCACTCTCACGCTGAAGAACTTCCTCCTCACATCCAGTCTGAATCTCCCCACCTAAGCAGGGGCTACCTTTTTGTGCTAGATAGGTGCTATGATGAGCACGAAGTGACTTGCAATCCTTCCCTTCTTCCTTCCCCCCTTCTTTTAAGAGCTGTCAGTGTTTTAGCTTTGGAAAGAGCACAAAGGCAGCAACGGTGGGGGGGGGGGAAAGGAAACTGCCCCCACTGCTAAAGCCTTGGTTTGAGTTGAGGACATAATGATGAGATGTATTGCCTGTCCTAGGCCTGCAGATTCATGATTGATTCCCCAGGAAATGTGCTGTTATTGCAGACATGGAGCCTAATGTGGAGTTTGTTGCTTGGGAGTCACCTGGGCGGGGGGGAAGGAAAGTGGGATCCAGCCTTTATGGGTGGCTTTTTTTCGCTCCTCTTCTCAGCCTCGGGGCTGGACATGTCCAAATGCCATTTGTCTCCCTCCTTTTGCACGGTCTGCTTGCCACTGCCATTTGGTGAAGCAGCCCAAACCCTGCTGGCTGAGGGGGGAGCCCAGACCGCGCGCTCCGTCTGCTGCGTCGGGCAGTAGCTGCGCTTCAGGAGGAAACCGCAGCACAAAAGTGGGATCTCGGGTTCCATGCAGCCTATGCAAAGCAGCCTCATTTAAAATGTCAGGTTTACCTTGGCAGAGCTGCTCTTTAGTAGGGATTAAGGCTGAAAAAAAAAAAAAGCCCCCCACCACCAAAAAAAAATCCCCCCCCCCGAATCATACTCTGTGTTTCCATCTGCGGGCCAGGTCACAAACATAAATTGTAGTGTTGGCCTTCGTCCGTCATCACATAAGGCTCTGGCACACTGTTTAATTCCCTGAATATGAGTGGAATGAGAAGGTTACTTGGAAAGTCATCTGTCTGAGAAGCTGTCCTGGTACAATTAGCAAGCAATCTTGAATTTCATCTCTGGAAGGTTATGAAGTGAAGAAGGGAGGGGACCGGGATGTGTAGGGTAGGTTCCCAGAGCCTCTTGTAAGCCAATCTGCCCCTGGCCCAAAAGGCTGAAGCAAAAAGAAGCTGGGGGAAGGGATCAGACAATGCTACATTTTAAACAGAAATGTGTAAAGATGACCTCAAACAGCCAAATTTGGACCTAGATGCGAGTTTAAATTTCAAGCAATTCTAAACGGCAGGGATAGTCAGAGGTGGGAGTTTGGTTTGGCTTGCATCTGGTGCCAAAGCATCACTTTTCTTTCCAGAGGCTTCTCAGACTTGAGAGTGAATGAAAGGCAGCTCCTAGGTAGGAGCTGTACACCAAGGGAAGGTAGCAGACAACTGCACTGGGGATGTATCACCTAAAGTTAGCAGTGAGTGAGTTATGAGTTATCTGAGGCTATCTTGATGGGGTGCTTGGTGACATGATCTAGTTGTTTGATGGGTTGGACGCGATGATCTTGAAGGTCTCTTCCAACCTGGTGTGTTGTATTGTATTGTATTGTATTGTATTGTATTGTATTGTATTGTATCTTCTTATGAGTTATCTGAGTTATCTTCTTCCTCTGCATCTCTTCACATCTGCACAGGCCAAGGGCTGCTGTCCTCAGCTGTGCTTCTGTCACAACACCTGCAAGCTGTGCACAGTCTCGTTTGCCTGTTTCATGCAGGGACCACAGAATCACAGAATCAGCCAGGTTGGGAAAGACCTTTGAGATCACCAAATGCAACCTATTACCCAACAGCATCTAATCAACTAAACCATGGCACCAAGGGACTCCTCCAGGCTTGTTTTAAATCAGAAGCAGGTCACACCACCTGCAAGCTGTGCACAGTCTGATTTGCCTGTTTCTTGTAGGGACCACAGAATCACAGAATCAGCCAGGTTGGGAAAGACCTTTGAGATCACCAAATGCAACCTATTACCCAACAGCATCTAATCAACTAAACCATGGCACCCAGGGCCTCCTCCAGGCTTGTTTTAAACCAGCAGCAGGTCACATCACCTGCAAGCTGTGCACAGTCTGATTTGCCTGTTTCTTGTAGGGACCAGCAGCAGGCCACAACACCAGCAAGATGATTAGAGGGCTGGAGCACCTCTCCTATGAGGACAGACTGAGGGACTCGGAGCTGTTCAGTCTGCAGAAAAGAAGGCACTGAGGAGACCTTATTGTGGCCTTTCAGTATCTAAAGGGAGCTACAAGAAAGCTGGGGAGGGATTTTTAGGGTGTCAGGGAGTGAGAGGACTGGGGGGAATGGAACAAAACCAGAAATGGGTAGATCAGATTGGATGTGAGGAAGAAGTTCTTCCCCATGAGGGTGGTGAGAGCCTGGCACAGGTTGCCCAGGGAGGTGGTGGCAGCCTCCTGCCTGGAGGTGTTTGCAGCCAGGCTGGCTGTGGCTGTGAGCAACCTGCTGTAGTGGGAGGTGTCCCTGCCCATGGCAGGGGGTTGGAACTGGCTGAGCCTTGAGGTCCCTTCCAATCCTAGCAATTCTATGATTCTGTGACTCCTTACCTAGTGCCTGCTGGCTTGCTTTAGTCTCTTGTTCTTTGGCATCTACCTACCTAAGATATCCCCACCCCAGTGTCCCTTACCTGGGACATGTTTTTTTCCTGTCTTGTGGCTTTAGAGCCACTAGAATGATCAGAGGCCTGGCAGCCTTGCTGTGGGAGGAAAGGCTGAGAGATCTGGGCTTGTTCAGCCTTGAGAGGAGAAGGTTTAGGGGACACCTTATTGCCATGCACCAGTACAGAAAGGGTGGCTACCAGAAGGATGGAGACTCCCTTTTCAGATGGGAAAGACAAGAGGTGATGGGGATGAGTTACTGCTGGGGGATTCCCATAGACTAGACTAGACCAGACTAGACTAGACTAGACTAGACTGGAATAGGAATAGAACAGAATGGAATAGAATAGAATGGAATAGGATAGGATAGAATAGGATAGGATAGGATAGGATAGGATAGGATAGGATAGGATAGGATAGGATAGGATAGGATAGGATAGGAATAGAACAGAATAGAATAGGAATAGGGATAGGATAGGATAGAATAGAATAGGAATAGGATAGGATAGAATAGAATAGGATCGAATAGAATAGAATAGGAATAGAATAGAATAGGAATAGGGATAGGATAGAATAGGAATAGGATAGGATAGGATAGGATAGGATAGGATAGGATAGGATAGGATAGGATAGGATAGAATAGGATAGAATAGGATAGAATAGGATTAGATAGAATAGAATAGAATAGAATAGAATAGAATAGAATAGAATAGGAATAGGAATAGGGATAGGATAGAATAGAATAGGGATAGGATAGAATAGAATAGAATAGAATAGGATAGAATAGAATAGAATAGAATAGAATAGAATAGAATAGAATAGAATAGAATAGAATAGAATAGAACAGGTTGGAAGAGACCTTCAAGATCATCATCCAACCTATCATCCAATACCACCTAATCAACTAAACCATGGCACCAAGCACCCTATCCAGAAGGCAATGTTTCCCCATGAGCACAGTCAGACACTGGAATCATCTCCCAAGGGAAGCAGTGGAATGTGGCTGTGAGCAACCTGCTGTGGTGTGAGGTGTCCCTGCCCATGGCAGTGGGCCTGGAGCTGGATGATCCTTGCCCTAACAACTGTCTGACTCTATGATTCTAAGATGTGCAGTGTCTGATGTGCCTCTTTCTTGTAGAGTCCCAGCAGCAGCCCTGGTGCTGTAGTAAGGCAGGAAGGACTTTTTTTTCATACCATCTACATTTCCTCCAAATATACAGAGGACATTATCCTTTCAGCACCTTCCAGACAGACTGCAACAGGAACCTTGTACTTCACATTTTGGTGACAAATGTGTTCCCTTTTTCTCCTTTCTCTCCTTCTTTCCTTTCGTTTTTTTTTGGTCAGAAAACGTGTTACCATCCATTTTTCTGCTGGCTGTGGTGTGGGATATCAGAGGCTCTGAAAGGAGAAGAAACACTTCAGGCTTCCTTCCTCTGGCACTTCATGAATGCCAAGGAGGAGGCTGGGTACTGCTGCTTTAATTAGCAGGCTTTTGGTAAAAGAAGCGGTGGGAGCTACCTGACTGCAGTTGTGGCTGCCAGCAAAAAGCGCCACAGAAATGACATCCTAGAACAGAACATTGCCCCTAGCAAGAGCAATACAATACAATAATACAATACAATACAGCAGGTTGGAAGAGACCTTCAAGATCATCGCGTCCAACCCATCAAACAATCCAACCCACCCAACAACTAGACCATACAGCCAAGCACCCCATCAAGTCTTCTCCTGAGCACCTCCAATGAAAGTGACTCCACCACCTCCACGGGTAGCCGATTCCAATGGCCAATCACTCTCTCTGTATAGAACTTCTTCCTAACATCCAGCCTAAACCTGCCCTGGCGCAGCCTGAGACTGTGTCCTCTTGTTCTGGTGCTGGCTGCCTGGGAGAAGAGGCCAACCTCTGCCTGGCTACAACCTCCCTTCAGGTAGTTGTAGAGAGCAATAAGGTCACCCCTCAGTCTCCTCTTCTCCAGGCTAAGCAACCCCAGCTCCCTCAGCCTTTCCTCATAGGGCTTGTGTTCCAAACCCTCACCAGCTTTGTTGCCCTTTTCTGGACACGTTCCAGCAAGTCAACATCCTTCCTAAACTGAGGGGCCCAGAACTGGACACAGTACTCAAGGTGTGGCCTAACCAGTGCAGTGTACAGGGGGAGAATGACCTCCCTGCTCCTGCTGGCCACACTGTTCCTGATGCAAGCCAGGATGCCATTGGCCTTCTTGGCTGCCTGGGCACACTGCAAATGCCTGTGAGCTATTTGGCTGTATGTGTCATACTTCACAATTTCATTCCTGACTCCTGCTGGGAAGTGATTTAGGCCTTGAAACACGAGGACTGCGTTTCCTGTGCTAATTTCACTGCTCGGTGACTCGGCATCACTGTTGGGGTGTTCTTTCCCCCTCCTCTCTAAACCTGCGTGCTCTGTAGTCTTTTGTAAGGTTGATTCAGGTTTACTTTTTTTCTTCTGTCAGACTACAAATGAAGGCATTTTTATAGTGCTTTCTTGGCCACCTGGGCACACTGCTGCCTCATGTTCAGCTGCTGTCAACCGCTACCCCCAGGTCCCTCTCTGCCTGGCTGCTTTCCAGTCACTCTGCCTGTAGCACTGCATGGGGTTGCTGTGGCCAATGTGTAGAACCTGGCACTTGGATGTGTTCAATCTCAGGCCCTTGGACTCTGCCCATCTGTCCAGCCTGGCAAGGTCCCTCTGCAGAGCTCTCGTACCCTCTAACAGATCAACTCCTGCCCCCAGCTTGGTGTCGTCTGCAAAGTTACTGATGATGGACTCAACCCCCTCATCCAGATCACCAGTGGGCAGGTTTAGGCTGGATGTTAGGAAGAAGTTCTACACAGAGAGAGTGATTGCCCATTGGAATGGGCTGCCCGTGGAGGTGGTGGAGTCACCTTCATTGGAGGTGTTCAGGAGGAGACTTGATGGGGTGCTTGGTGCCATGGGTTAGTTGTTGGGTGGGTTGGATTGGTTGATGGGTTGGACGCAATGATCTTGAAGGTCTCCTCCATCCTGGTGTATTGTATTGTATTGTATTGTATTGTATTGAAGATATTGAACAGGATGGGGTCCAGCACTGATCCCTGGGGGACACCACTAGTGCCTGGGATTGTTATCTCGTTCCTGCCATTCCTGGTTGGTTGTTTTTTTATCTGCAGAATGGTTTAAACTTGATCTATTAATATCGCCTTTAAAATCTGTGTTCTCCGACACATTCTTTGGGCAGTGCCAAAGCCCAGCCCTTGAAGCAGAGAAAACAATCCTCATTTCACTGACCACTTGAGGGAGGTGGTGTGTTGTCTGGAGGGTGGAACTGAAACCAGTCTTACGAGCTTGCAACAGAAACATCAAAGTTTTGGTGTAGGCACCGAGGAGCAGTGGACTTCAGCAGCGGCTGCTTTTCCTCCCAAAGCCTTTCCTCATGCAGTCAGGCAGAGGTTGGTCTCTTATCCCAGGCAAGCAGCACCAGAACAAGAGGACACATTCTCAGGCTGTGCCAGGGGAGATTTAGGCTGGAGGTTAAGAGAAGGTTTTACACAGGGAGAGTGATTGGCCATTGGAATGTGCTGCCCAGGGAGGTGGTGGATTCCCCATCCCTGGAGGTGTTCAAAAGGGGATTGGATGTGGCACTTGGTTGCATGCTTTAGGTGATTAGGTGGTGTTGGGTGATAGTTTGGGCACGATGATCTTGAAGGTCTCTTCCAACCTGGTCTATTCTATTCTATTCTATTCTATTCTATTCTATTCTATTCTATTCTATTCTATTCTATTCTATTCTATTCTAACCAGCATCAGAACAAGAGGACACAGTCTCAAGCTGCACCAGGGGAGGTTTAGACTGGATGTTAGGAAGAAATTCTTCATGGAGAGAGAGCTTGGCCATTGGAATGTGCTGCCCAGGGAGGTGGTGGAGGCACCATCACTGGAGGTGTTTATGAGGAGGCTGGATAAGGCACTTGGTGCCGTGGTTTAGTTGATTAGATGGTGTTGGGTGATGGGTTGGACTCCATGATCTCGAAGGTCTCTTCCAACCTGATCTATTCCATTCCATTCCATTCCATTCCATTCCATTCCATTCCATTCCATTCCATTCCATTCCATTCCATTCTCAGCTTTCCTGTAGCCCCCTTTAGGTATCATCACCCAAGAGGGTTCTCTCCATGTCCTCTGAAGAAGGTATTGCAAAGTCTAGAGTAGCAAGCATCCTAGGAAATAGAGCTAGGGTGGACTGAGGCATGGAGGCAGGCAAGCCGTCCAGAGCAGCATTGCAGGCTTTATTTTCTGAGCAGAACAGAGGCTTCTGCATGTCTTTTCCCCTGTTTATAAATCCTAGCTTAGTGTTTGGCTTGTCCAGAGCAGGGTGACATGGCTGATTTATACTCAGCCAGCAGTGCTTTATATCTGTGGGATCCTCTTCCATTCTTGTCCACCTAACCACTTGCTCTCCCTCCTGCATCTGAGAAGCTGATTCCTCCTGGCTAGTTGTAGTACTTTGTGCTCTTACTTGTGGGATGTGATCCTATTTTTTTTCACCCCCTGTAGCTTCAGTCCTCAGGATCATTCTGAGCTCTCTGACATGTCTGAAGCTCCACTCTTTCTGTTGTCTGCAGGTTTAAAAAGGACTTTTCTGCTGTCCATCACCTAGACTGACCATGAAACACTGCTCACTGAAGAAGATTTCCCCCAGACCTTGGTAAATAGAGATCAGCTTAAATCTCAACCACATTTAATTGTTCTCCTACAGCTTTGTATCTTCAAATCTCAACCACATTTAATTGTTCTCCTACAGCTTTGTATCTTCAAATCTCAACCACATTTAATTGTTCTCCTACAGCTTTGTATCTTTACATCTCAACCACATTTAATTGTTCTCCTACAGCTTTGTATCTTTACATCTCAACCACATTTAATTGTTCTCCTACAGCTTTGTATCTTTACATCTCAACCACATTTAATTGTTCTCCTACAGCTTTGTATCTTTACATCTCAACCACATTTAATTGTTCTCTTACAGCTTTGTATCTTTACATCTCAACCACATTTAATTGTTCTCCTACAGCTTTGTATCTTTACATCTCAACCACATTTAATTGTTCTCCTACAGCTTTGTATCTTTACATCTCAACCACATTTAATTGTTCTCTTACAGCTTTGTATCTTTACATCTCAACCACATTTAATTGTTCTCCTACAGCTTTGTATCTTCAAATCACAACCACATTTAATTGTTCTCCTACAGCTTTGTAGCTGCCTACTGTAACTCATGATATTCACAGGCTCACAGGATGTTAGGGGTTGGAAGGGACCTTCGAAGATCATCGAGTCCAGCCCCCCCTTGCCAGAGCAGGACCATAGCATCTAGCTCAGGTCACACAGGAATACATCCACATGGGTCCTGAAAGTCTTCAGAGAAGGAGACCCCACAACCCTTCTGAGCAGCCTGTTCAGTGCTCTGTGACCCTCACAGTGAAGAAGTTCCTCCTCATGTTGAGGTGGAACCTCCTGTGCTGGAGTTCATATCCATTGCCCCTTGTCCTAGCCCAGGGTGCAACTGAGAAGAAAGGCTCTGTAACCCTCACAGTGAAGAAGTTCCTCCTCATGTTGAGGTAGAACCTCCTGTGCTGGAGTTTATATCCATTGCCCCTTGTCCTAGCCCAGAGTGCAAATGAGCAGAGCCTGTGCCCTCCCCTTGACCCCCAGCCCTCAGATATTTATCAACATTGATTAAATCCCCTCTCAGTCTTCTCCCCTCCAGACTAAAAAGCCCCAGGGCTCCCAACCCCTCCTCATAGGGCACATGCTCCAGTCCCTCAGTCATCCTGGTGTTGCCTGCTGCTATCCAGGGGGGAAAAAAATCACTCTTGCAGAACTATTTTCGTTGTTGTTAAGACTTCTTGTCTTGATCTGCAAAGCACAGATTTTGCCCACCAAGGGAAAGGGTAATTAGGGAAAGGTTTCATTGTACCAGCCACCACTGGGCTTTGGTTTTGTGAAGCATTGGTGGCTTTGTTCTTTTTGCATGGAGGCAGAGCAAACCATGAACTGCAGTTGTATGTTATGAGATGTTTATGGAAAACAAAGTTATTTTAAAACCCCCTTCTTTCTCCACCACCTCCTCTTTCCCACCACATCTGCCCCTTTTCCACCCCACCTGCCCCATTCTGCCCTTTTCCCCCTCAAAACCCAGAGCACCTGGGCTCTATTGGAGTCTCCTCCCACCCCAGGTGTGGCCACTTGGCCCTCCCCACCCACTCCCCTATTTAATCCCCACCAGGAGCGGCAGAAGCCCCAAGCTGAGCCCATCTGGGCTGGAGGATCCTCCTCTCGTCTCTGGTGAGTGCCCCTGGTGCACACTGGGTGATGGTGGTGGTGACAACAAAGGCCGGGGGCCTGGTGGCCCCCGGTTGTTAGGGCCATGATTGATGACTACTCCAATATCATCCACGGGTGCTGGTTGGGGCTCCTCACTGGGGCTGAGCTCCTCTGGGTGGTATCTTGGCTGGTGGAGGATCTTGCCCCTGGCTCTGGGATGGCTGCAAAAAGGGTGGTGCTGGAGCAGAAGCTGTTTAGGCAGGGTGGAGGATGGTGCAGAGGGAGCAGGAGCTGCTTGGGGATGATGAAGTGGGGTGGTGGTGGGGGGACGAAGGCCCGGTGGCCCCCTGGTTAGGTAGGAAGAGCATCTGGGAAGACACCAAACAGAGAAGCAAGTTGTGAGTCCCCAGCTAGCCTGCCACAGAATCCCCTGCAGCTTGCAGCACCTTTATTTCCAATTTGACTTGCTGCATTGGAAACTCTTACATCTGTCCTTAAAATCATTTAGCCATCTTTAGTGGAGTGTAGTACCCACAACTGAATAACAGAACAAAGTATATACAAATGTAGCTTGTAAATAAGTTACAGTGGTGTTTGAAGGTCATAGAATCATAGAATTGTTAGGGTTGGAAGGGACCTCAAGGATCAGCCAGTTCCAACCCCCCTGCCATGGGCAGGGACACCTCACCCTACAGCAGGTTGCTCACAGCCACAGCCAGCCTGGCTGCAAACACCTCCAGGCAGGAGGCTTCCACCACCTCCCTGGGCAACCTGTGCCAGGCTCTCACCACCCTCATGGGCAACAACTTCTTCCTCACATCCAATCTCAATCTACCCATTTCTAGTTTTGTTCCACCCCCCCAAGTCCTGTCACTCCCTGACCCCCTCAAAAGTCCCTCCCCAGCTTTCTTGTAGCTCCCTTCAGATACTGGAAGCCCACAATGAGGTCTCCTGGGAGCCTTCTCTCCAGACTGAACAGCCCCAACTCCGTGAGTCTGTCCTCACAGCAGAGCAGCTCCAGCCCTCTGCTAATCCTTGTGGCCCTTCTCTGGACACCTTCCAGCCCCTCTAGATCCTTCCTGTAACAGAAGCTCCAGAACTGGATACAGTGCTCCAGGTGTGGTCTCAGGGTGGAGCAGAGGGAGAATCCCCTCCCTGGCCCTGCTGGCTGTGCTTCTCTTGCTGCAGCCCAGGCTCTGCTTGGCTCTCTGGGCTGCAAGCGCTCACTGCTGGCTCCTGTTGAGCTTCTCACCCACCAGCACCCCCAATTCTCCCTATTAACAAGTGATAGGATGAGAGGAAATGGCCTCAAGCTGCACCAGGGGAGGGTTAGGTTGGATATGAGGAGAAATTTCTTTGCTGTGAGAGTGGTCAGGGGTCAGAACAGGTGGTTGAATCCTCCTCCCTGGAGGTGTTCATGTAGACATGGCACTTTGGGACATGGTCTAGTGGGCATCATGGTGTTGGGTTAACTGTTGCACTTGATGATCTTAGGGTTTTTTTCCAACCAAAACAATTCATTCTGTCAGTCTGTCAATCACCTCTTGGTTATTCTTCTGCCCCCAGCAGTGCCTCCAGGAGGATCTGCACAGGCACAGAGGTGAGACTCACTGGCCCATAGCTCCCTGGGTCATCCCTCTTTCCCTTCTTGAAACGGGAAGTTATATTTCTCCCTTTCCATCCTCTGTATTTAATGTAAGCATTTTAGATAGCTGGACTTTCAGAGGCATGCAGTATAATCTCTTCAAGGAATGGAGTACTGCTAAAGTGGGTAAAGGCTTCTCCAAAGTCCCTTCCAGGATCTGTGTATCACTTTCTCCTTTTCTTCTAGGAAGGTGCCCTGTCCCTTAGCCATCAGCAGCTCCCTCCTTGAAATGCTCTGACTCTAGGCGCCCAAGCGTTTGAGCTCGGTAGAGGGTTTCTGTTCCTCCTGTTGATCTGCCAACTTCACTCTGGCAGAGAACCAAGTTTGAACCCCAAAATAAACAGACCTGTGTAAGCCTGCAGATGGCTGAGAGGCTCAAAGTCAGCTGGGAAGCGAGAGTTCTGACACAAATAATCCCCGGCCTGCCTATTAATAAGAACATGCTGACGAAGTGTCAGAAACAATATCCTGTAGCTAAATGAGTTACAATGGTCGTCTTTTCCTCACCAGCCAACCAGAGCTTTATCCTACACACTCACATCATGTTGACTGCTAATTTTGATGAGGTCTCTGCGGTCCTGCATTTAGCTGGCAGTGTTTTAGGAAGCTGCAAACCCTCCTATTTATTATCCTCTTTCACTTCTCTTCCCACCCCCTCCCCACACCCCACCCCCCCTTGCATCCTGTCTCCTTGATTGATATTTTCTTCCATGAGAACTCTTCTGCTTGTAAAATCCCCTTTGGCATATGAACCCAATCAACTGTGACTGCTCTGAGTTCCTAGAATGCACTTCTGAGAGGATCTAGAAGTGCTGCTTATTCCCACACGAAGGAGGCAGCAGTAAGTTAGCTGGGAGAATAAAACAGCACAGAATGTTTGCTGGGCTCCAGAGCAAACAGAAGGGAGTTAACAGGGCTGCTTCACAGAATCACCAGGGTTGGAAGAGTCCTCAAAGATCATCAAGTCCAACCTGGCACCACAGACCTCATGACTAAACCATGGCACTAAGTGCCACATCCTATCCCCTCTTGAACACCTCCAGGGGTGGGGACTCCACCACCTCCCTGGGCAGCACATTCCAATGGCTAACAACTCTCTCTGGGAAGAACTTTCTCCTCGCCTCCAGCCTAAACTTCCCCTGAGGGCAGCTTGAGACTGTGTCCCCTGGTTCTGGTGCTGGGTACCTGGGAGAAGAGACCAACCCCCACCTGGCTACAACCTCCCTTCAGGGAGCTGTAGAGAGTAATGAGGCCTCCTCTCAGCCTCCTCTTCTCCAAATGAAACAATCCCTATTCCTTCAGCTGCTCCTCAGATGGACCCTTCACAGGCTTAGCTGCCCTTCTTTGGACCCATGCCAGCACCTCAGTGTCCTTCTTGAAGTGGCCCAAAACTGAACCCAATATGTGAGATGTGGCCTCACCAGTGTTGAGCAGAGGGGGATGATCACTTCCCTGCTCCTGCTGGTTGCAGTATTTCTGATGCAGGCCATGATGCTGCTGGTATTCTTGGCCACCTGAGCACACACTGGCTCACATTCATATATTGTTACTTTATACTTGACTGCTGGGGCTTAAAGCAAAAGTGATATCATTATTGATGATCTGGATGAGGGGGTTGAGTGCATCATCAGTAAATTTGCAGATGACACCAAGCTGGGGGCAGGAGTTGATCTGTTAAAGGGTAGGAGCTCTGCAGAGGGACCTTGCCAGGCTGGACAGATGGGCAGAGGCCAAGGGCAGGAGATTGAACACATCCAAGTGCCAGGTGCTGCACATTGGCCACAGCAACCCCAGGCAGTGCTACAGGCTGGGGTCAGAGTGGCTGGAGAGCAGCCAGGCAGAGAGGGACCTGGGGGTACTGGCTGATAGCAGCTGAACATGAGGCAGCAGTGTGCCCAGGTGGCCAAGAAGGCCAATGGCATCCTGGCCTGCATCAGGAACAGTGTGGCCAGCAGGAGCAGGGAGGTCATTGTGCCCTGTGCTCAGCACTGGTTAGGCCACACCCTGAGTCCTGTGTCCACTTCTGGGCTCCTCAGTTTATCAAAGATGTTGAGGTGCTGGAAGGTGTCCAGAGAAGGGGAACGAGGCTGGGGAGGGGTCTGGAGCACAGCCCTGTGAGGAGAGGCTGAGGGAGCTGGGGTTGCTTAGCCTGGAGAAGAGGAGGCTCAGGGGAGACCTTCTTGCTCTCTCCGACTCCCTGAAGGGAGGTTGTAGCCAGGAGGGGGTTGGTCTCTTCTCCCAGGCAACCAGCAGCAGAACAAGAGGACACAGTCTCAAGCTGTGCCAGGGGAGGTTTAGACTAGATGTTAGGAAAGAAGTTCTTCCCAGCAAGAGAGATTGGCCATTGGGATGTGCTGCCCAGGGAGGTGGTGGAGTCCCCATCCCTGGAGGTGTTTATCAAGAGCCTGGATGAGGTGCTTGGTGCCATGGTTTATCTGATTAGATGGTGTTGGCTGACAGGTTGGACTTGATGATCTCAAAGGTCCTTTCCAACCTGGTTAATTCTATTCTCTTCCATCCACAGCCACTCAAGGTAGCAGAGGGATGACAGTCTTAGCCAAAGGCTTCCCCTGCCTGGTGAGATGTGTTGGGGCGAGTGCCGAAGCGCAAGCTGCTGAAGATGCTCCGCGGCACGCTCTGCGCTTCCAGGACTGACCGATGGCCTCTCCATATATAGTGAGAGGAGCAAGGCATTGCTTTTTGAAAAGAGAATTGAAAACTTTCCCTTTTTAGGAGCAAGCTCCACTTTGGCAACAGGGCCAGCCCCAAGTGCATTAGTCCTTTTGGCCCAAACATTAGCAGGGTACTTTGTTAACAGAATGTTCAGGGTCGCCACGAGGTCGAAGCATGAACTGGAAGGCTTTTTATGGGCTGAATGTTTCCAAATAGCACTTCATGTTGAAAGTGCTGAAATTAAAGCTGCCTCTCCTGTAAACAGGGTGTTGCCGAGTTGAGTATATGTTGGGTGGTTTTGGGTTTCTTTCTTTCAGTTACACAGCATCAGGTGATGGGACTGTGCAGTGGCAAGGGTGTCTGCTGAGCCAAGACGGATGTCGCCAGGAAGAGCTGGATGGTAGGAACGCAGCAAGGAAAAGGTAGTCAAGATGTCATTGTGTTGCATTGTTTCCACCTGGGCAACTATTTGCCTGTTTTCCAAACTGAACACTTGGTGCAACAACATACTGTCTCAGGCATGAGTCTCATAGTATTCTGATCTAGTTAGCACAATATGTGCTGGAAGGTGCCAGAGAGAAGGGCCACGAGGATGAGCAGAGGGCTGGAGCTGCTCTGCTGTGAGGACAGACTGAGAGACTTGGGGTTGTTCAGTCTGGAGAGGAGAAGGCTCTGAGGAGACCTAATTGTGGCCTTCCAGCATCTGAAGGGGGCTACAGGAAAGCTGGGGAGGGATACTTTAGGATGTCAGGGAGTGATAGGACTGGGGGGATGGAGCAAAACTAGAAATGGGTAGATTGAGATTGGATGTCAGGAAGTTCTTCCCCATGAGGGTGGTGAGAGCCTGGCACAGGTTGCCCAGGGAGGTGGTGGAAGCCTCCTGCCTGGAGGTTTTTGCAGCCAGGCTGGATGTGTCTGTGAGCAACCTGCTGTAGTGTGAGGGGTCCTTTTTTTCATTGCCCCCAGTCCTGTCACTGCCTAACACCTGTAAAAGTCCCTCCCCAGCTTTCTTGAAGCAAGGGAACGCTGAAACTGAAAACCCTGAACCGCTGCTTGCATCCAGGTATGCAAAGTGATTGTGTAAGTGCATCCAATTTGCCTTGTGCACAGGAGAAAACAGGAAGGAAAAGCTGAAATAAATGGCCCTGAGCTGTCCCTTTTGCTTGTCAGGTCATCAGTGGCTTCACAGTAGGGATTACAACAGACTTCAGCATCGTGGTCTTAGTAGACAGGATCATGGTTTTGGAGACTGCCCTGGGTTTTGTCATGGAAGCAATTAGGTTGGAGAGAGCATGACTTGGCATGTAATTGGGGCAAGACAGTGTTTTGAAGACTGTAATACAAAATTGCAGTGCTGAGAGGTGGTGGGGGTGGTTTATTGCACACACTTCATGATATAAGCTAGAGAGTTCTGTTCTCAGTGTTTACTCTGCATTTAGCCCTTTTGTCTTGTAAGAATAGAATGTGGGCAGCAGAGAAATCTCTTCTAGGGGCTCATAAGCAACAACACTGCAAAAAATGAGCTGAGAACAAATGTTTCCATTGCTTGCTTCTGATCTCCTGAATGAAAGAGATTAGGACACAGAATGCGTTGGGTTGGAAAGGACTTTTAAAGGTCAGCTAGTCCAAGCCCACTGCAGTAAGCAGGGACATAGGATAGAATTAACCAGGTTGGAAAAGACCTTTGAGATCATCCAGGCCAACCCAACACCATCTAATCAACTAAACCATGGCACCAAGCACCCCATCCAGTCTCCTTCTAAACACCTCCAGTGATGCTGACTCCACCACCTCCCTGGACAGCACATTCCAATGGCCAATTTCTCTCTCTGTGTAGAACTTCTTCCTAACCTCCAGCCCTAAACCTCCCCTTGTGCAGCTTGAGACTGTGTCCTCTTGTTCTGGTGCTGGCTGCCTGGGAGAAAGAGACCAACCCCTGCCTGGCTACAACCTCCCTTCAGGTG